>JBBMOC010000018.1:4233292-5599434 GCA_037975185.1 Centropyge bicolor
CACCCGAACCGTGGCCCTTGTCTGATTTCCAGCCAGAACCCAAAACAACATTACAGCAAGAATAACAACAGCAACAACAACAAAGTCTAGCAGCCATTTATATAAAATTCCCGAGTTATGAATAATATTTGAAATTCTGCTTGGGTCAGTTGGCGGCACGGCCGTGTTGTTTTGCTGACACAGGTCCTCATTAGAACTAGTTGCTGATTAAAAACAAGCCCATCTCGTCACCCCCCCCCCCCTCCTCCTCATCCTACCCTTCCTCCCCCTCCTCCTCCCGTCTTCCCTTCCTCACTCTGTCCTTCCTTGTGCTGTTGGTTCAACATCAAAGGGACCAATTTGCATAGAGCGAAAAGGGAGTACTGAGAGCCAACCTTGTTTAGCTAGTCAGTGTTCTGGTGGTGCTTAATGGCTGCTGACAGATGAAAGGAAAACTGTTCCACTACCCAAACCTCATAAGTACATCCTCTTCTTTTTTTTCGAACTGGCATCATAAAAGATAATTCTCTAAGTAAAAGTGAACAAGTTTGCAACTATCTACAAGTATGCACATAATAATCAGGGGTTGAATGAGAACAATAACACAAACACTTCAGTCACCATTTATGAGCTGCAATGAGCTCCTCGCTGTATAATTTCCTTGTGTATGATTACTGGTTTCATTATCCTGCTTTCGCTATTATGTGCAATTTACCACTTAGATCAAGAGGCCGGTGACCAAACAGAGATCGTTATAATGATAATAAGCGAGTCTGAGCTAACATTATTAATACCTGACCACGGTGTCACATTAATCACAGAGACCAGGTGAATGCGTGTCTATGCTTATGTCTGAGCATGTGTTTACAAGGTTGTATGCATGCTTGCTATGCATCGCTGCTTTACATCGCGTGTAATGAGATTATGGGTTACATTTTCATGGCAGGAGGAGCTGCATAGGTTGCTTTTCTCTTGACCTTGAGATGCTCTTTTCCCCCCCGTTTGTGAGGTGTTTTTGTTCCCAGCCACACATGGCACGAAGATGGAAGCAAACAGATGGGCGTCTCATTCAAATGAGCAAACCAGTTTTTGTTTTTTTTTTGTTTTTTTTACAGTAAGCGTCTGTATTTTTGTTCAGGCACTGTAGTAACCTTCTGCAGTGATGTGACGTCTTTTCTCAGTAATAAGAAGCATTGCGTGGGATCGCAATTTTGAATTTAGTATTCACTAATCCCAGAGGAAAAAGGTAGATGGGAAATGATACTGTCGGGTAAGTTCTTTGCAACAGTGACCCAAGTTGCTTGCCGTAGTTGAGGAATTGAAGAAAAAAAGTGTTGAACCGGAAATCGTTGCAAACCTCAACATGTTGTGTGTAAAGCTGGAAGGCTGATCTCATTCATATTCTTTGGAAAATTAAAACTTCTAACCTCATTTTATTTCACCCCCAAGTTGATTCATCTGTTTAAATTGCCTTATTTATTCCTAAGATTTTAATATATTACTGATTTGACTTTTGTCCACTTTTTATCTGCACTTTAACTAAGCTTCCTATTAGTATTTCTTGGTATCCGGGATCTTTTGTCAAGGTTGATGATGAGAAATGACAACACTAGGGCATGTTTGCATAGTTGTTTTTTTCAATATACTTGTATGGAGTATGTATACGTTTGTTTTCATCTCTTCTTGATTTGTTCAAGGAGTTAAATCAGCCAATCAGCTTGCTCGACACACAACGTCTGAACAAGTCATAGGTAAGATTTGGGAGATATAAACACGAGACGCTACTGCCTTGTTTTCTATGTCTACATGTGTTACCATGAAGAAAATGTATTAAGTTGTTTAAGGTTCACATTTTGTTAAACACTCACATTTAAAGAGAATTACAGAAAAAGGGACATTACAGTATTAGTTCTATTAATAATGGGAATATGTGAGATGAGATGTGCAGCAGATACGAAGGAAGAATACATAAAACTGACCTTAACGAAATGTAAATCTCCCCACTGTGGGACGAATAAAGGTAAATCATATCATATCTTATCTTATGATTTGGCCATTTTTTGCTTCACCTTTTCCTGTTGAAATCAGTCACGAATGACCTTTTAATACATTTATCTTGAGATGTTGAAGTTCTGGTTTGGTCTGAGGTGGGTGCCTGAAGAATACAGGAAATAACCAGTAGAATCTTGTGTGAAATGTCCCATTTATCCAACAGTAAATATTTGAGGTTTGGGTGAGAAAGGCAGAAAGAAGGAAGAGGCAGGAGTAAATAAACAAGTTCATTACAGGTGTTTAGGGCCTATGTACACAAATAAATGTGTTGTTGCGGGCGATATCCTCAACATTAACGTTTCTGTGGAACATCAAAAGTCCATTTATGAACAGGAAGTCGTGGGTCAAACATTTCTTTTTCCAAGTTTCCCCATTTGTGCTTTATCTGCAGACTCTAATACAGAAATAAAAAGAGTAATGCCATTAAATTAAATGCATGGTCATGAAAGACATTCTGTAATCAGCTGACCTGTGAAAGCCTGGAACTCTATATATATGAGCTCTTTATGTGACACTGTCTGTGTTTATCTGCATTGGCCGGATGCTGATTCCCTGTAGGTTGATTTAAAACCTGCCCACAAACGAAGCAGCAGGTTGAGCAGTCTCACTCCATTTAGTGTCTTTTTTTCCCCCTTTAGGTTCTTACTGTACCAAACCACTTTACCGTCTTTACTGTGTGACCTCCATCAATATCTACCTCACCCTATTAGCAGCCGCGTAATCACCACTGGGGATGGGGGGGTCACGTTTTTAGTGAATCATCCTGCCTCACAGTGCTGGTGTCAGGCCGCCATGACCGCCGTTGAAAGGATGAAGAGCCGTATTACACCAGACACACATGATTCAGAATTTTAAAGGCATGGCGCTGTCATTATTGGCCGGAGACAGTTAACTGAAATTGTATCATTTCTGTCCTGGGAGATTGCAGGCGGTGATATCCTTGACCTCCTGCAGGACTCCTCACGGGAAACGCCCTTTAATAGATAAGGCAGGCTGAGGGTCAAACTGTGATGGAATTGGTGTTAAAGACTGGCGTGTGTGTGTGTAAGTGTGTGTGCGTACCGCGACGCATGACCTCCCCTGCGCTGCCGTCTTGGGCGACTCTGCTTGCGGCCCAGGCTGATTTTCATTCCATAAATCCTCTCATTTGATGGATTCGTCTAATATCATCTCAGACGAGAGAAAGGCAATGAATGTAAAACGCAGTCACTCCCATTTTGCTGTGATACTATTGATTTTCCTCTTTATTTCTAGAACCCACTTTAAGATTATCTGGCTAAACCGAGATACACATCCCTAACTGGGCTTAGTCGGCATGTTGAAGCAGTGCGAATGGGCTGTAGTAATGACATTCATTTTGTAGTACTTCTCCAGACTAAGGCTAATGTTTGACATCTGTCCTGCTCTATTTGATTTGAATTACATGCCAGCATCTTCAGCCAAACGTGATATCACAAGCACAATGGTTAGTCCGAAAAGCCTTCGCACTTGTAATTTTAAAAGTGAAACATACAAAAAAAAAAAAAAAGTATACATGTAAGCTCTGTCTTGTCCAAGTATGAAAGCTAAGCAGGTATAAACACTTTATTTAAGAAGAAGTCTGATCTTGCAGTTTTCCTCATCACACTTGTACTAACTTGATCTACACTGTAGTGCAAATTTAATCCTTCGTCCTTATTTCCAAGTTTCACATTGATCACCACTTGGTAGATTTAGCCTCAGACTTTTGGCTCAGTATCATATATGCAACCATCATGTGCACATTTAAGACCTTTTACAGCTGATGAAATCCACTCATGACAGCTGACAAAACAATCAGTCGCTTGCTAATAGTGAACTTTTGCCTGAAATCCAGGATCCATTATTTCAAAAATGACGACCTATTTTCAAACAATAGATTTTCCCGTTATCGTTTTAGACTGCACACCTTCGGTTTTCATTCAAGGTGTCTATCTTGATAAAAGCAAATCTTTCCTCTTGGGTCAACACAGCTGCAGCCAATCTCCTAATAATTACAGGTTTCAATGGACCTGAGTTCCCAGGTGCTGTCTTAATCCAGACTCTGTGGGGGGCCTGGAGCTGCAGCGTCTCAGGGGGCGCGAGAATTTCCAGGGGCACCTGAGACACGCTGAATAATCTGCAGACTTCAGCAAGAGACGTAGCACTAATGATATTGTAGCCTCCAGTGATGTGTGGACCTGTGATAGTTGAGGTGCTACTGAAGTCATCACTCCATTTTATATGGTAATGTGTTGATTAAATACTAATGTTTCCAACTCTTGGTGAAGGATAAAGACTTTTTTTTTACCATTTATATCAAAAGAGCTTTCTCTAATAAACGACCTGACACAGAATGATTATCTTCATATAACTGACTGCTGGTAAAAAAAGAGGAAAAAGGCCAGTCAGGCATTTAATTACAACCACATGACACCAAACTCAGACTCTCAAAAAATTCGAGGAAACCATTGTTATTACGCCAACAAAATGGTTCTTTCTCAGAATTTCCCCTAATCCCTTCTGATAAATTAGGTGTGAACTGATCACTTTGATTTCAGTTTGCTCTGTTGATTTCGGTTCTCTTTGTTTGCACTTCTTTGTTGTCTCCAATTTTCCACCGAGGTGACCGTGAGCCGTATTGTCTTAATGAAGACGTGGATTTGCCCTCCTTCTTGTGATGCTTCATTTTAATACATTTGCTTTTATCATTAGAGTTAATATGACATTGGCTGAAAGTTACCGGAGTCCAGTTCCAGTCCCACATGTGTGTCACGTGCTGGGTGCAGGCGAGTTAAATGATCTGACAGCCATTGGTTCTCTTGCAAGCTGGGTTTGTGTTTGAACTTTCACCCATTGATGGCACCAGGCGTTTTAAGGCCTGATAATCGCAGTGAGCAGCAGATCTGCAGGGGTGATGATTCTGTTAGATGAGTGTTATTGAAGAGGAGAAAAGTGTTGTCTTCATCAACAATAGACGAGCATCAGAAAACTAAGAGAAAACACAAGCAGTCCGAGTTCTTGCAAGCTCTATGTGATATATCCATATGCACTATAAATGTTTAATAGAGATATGAAGTTCGACTCTTTACTGACTCGAATTTTACCAAGTCAATCACCCACCAAACTCGCGGTGACAGACTTCCCTCCACCAGCCCCAGTGTCCATAGCAACAGAGACGTCCATTGGCCATCTTTCGGCCATCCTTTGGACAAAATAATTTAATGTGGCTCTTCTAGACTTCCCAAATACTACTGGACTGAATGCATCAATTTCTTATAGGGAAACTAGTCATTTCGCAGATGTGACACTCAAGCTCAGGTAAAAATGCTTTTCGGTTCTATGCCCAAAAAGCTGTAATTACACAGTTTAACCACTATGTCGAACTAGCTTTAAAGCCTACTGTTTTTTGTTGGTGAGCAGAGCTAAAGTGGTCGCTTTTTTCATTGCGCCAGACACATTGTCACAAATACAGTTAACATAAGCAATTCACAACAGCGTGAGTGATTCATGGTGTCATTTTGTCTTTGCTGTTTGCAATAGCTGGTAGCAGGGAGGAAGGGCGGGGTCAGTGAAGGAGTGAGCGGAGATGAGGACCATCTTGTCGCCCACATCCCTAATGTTTACTTGAATTTTTGAGGAGGCGTTGATGCAATTACCTGAAGCCCCATAGAGTACAACAGCATTTATTAATATTTGATAAGATTGGAATTAATATTGTTTTTTTTATATAATTCAAGCAATTATTGAGCTGTATAATGTAAGCAGACATGATGTTATTGAGAGACTGTTCTTATGTCTACATGATGAAACTGATAAAAAAAAAAAAAAGTTTTGATGAATGAGGGCAGCTGTGTAATGGAGACTGTGCTGTATTTATCAAGTGTCTCAGAGTAGTAAATTCTTTGGTTTTACTGCCAGGCACAGCTTTAAAGCACCATTTTATCAAGCTGTTGTAATATAACCCTCACGTCCAGAGCGCACTGGAGGTCATTTATACAAACTACATAATTCCTAAGGTCGTGTCCAAATGTTCTGGCTCTGCTCATGACTCAAAGGTTCTCAGTGACAGTGATTTAATGAATTTGAACACAACCATGTCCATCTTGGATGTCATTTGGTAATAAATGATATCCCCGACGGGATGTCTGGCAGATTGCTGGTGATCGGCTTAATTATAACAGATAAAATCTAATAGAAATTACTACTCTAATTATTGCTGATGAGATTGTGGATCTTCAGCTAATGTTTGACAGAACAGATAAATGTTCATCTGAGGGCAATAGCCTACTGTCCTTGACATTGCAGAAGTAAATTAAATATAGAGCTGTCTTGGCGTGATTGGTGATTTTTCAGCGGCTGTATGGCAGACAAATGAAAAAGAAGCGTAATTGAAAAGGGAATCGGACAGTTAAGAAGATTCAGTGTTTTCCTTGGAGAGGTTCACCAAAGCATTCAACAGGCTCTGCAGCATCATCGCTGTCCTACTTTATGGCTCAAAAAAAAAAAAAAAAAAAGAAATCAAGTCTTTGTGACTAGAGGGAGGTAGAACCAGAGGGTGATGAACTTTAAGTGTCAAATTTCAGCTTTAAAGAAATATGACTACATGTGGGGATCAATACCAAGTGTATGTCTGTGCATTAAGTATGAAGCTGGAGCCAGGAGGCAATTAGCTTAGCTTAGCACAAAGACTGGAAGCAGGGGGAGGTAGCCTGGATCCAAGGTTCAATCTATGCCTACCAACCCCTTAATGCTAAAACAATGTGTCTTGTTTGATTAATCCATACACAAGGAGAAGAGTCTTGTTGTCTGTTGTTCAAGAAAAGTTGTTTGTGCACAGGTTAAAGAAATGAGATACAACAGAACAAGGTCAGTTGTTTCCCCCTATAACAGCCTTTATTATAAACTGACACCTCCAGTCCTCCATATTTGACGTACAGACATGGCAGTGGTATCATTTACATCATCTGACTCATGACAAAAAGCAATTACTTGCTTTTAACAAATTGTTGAATTCATAAAATCAACTCAAATTTGAAGATGTATACACCCACATCACATTAAGAATATTGTTGTTGCAGCCTCTACGTTAGAATGGAGCGAAAGCAATTGGACAAAAAGTCATTTAAGATTTGTTAAGAAGATTTTCAGTTAATAACTATCTGAAAAGTGCTTTTTCTGGCTTCAATATTCATCAGGTGAGATTGGTACAGAATTGAGTCGAGGTTGGATTATTGACTTGCACAGTTTGACCCTTAAACATCACTATAGGTAAAAGTCAACTCTTCAACTTAAATAATTGCTCAATTTCTGATCCGTCGTGCTGGAGTCGACCCATTTCTTCTACCCGTTTTCTTCCTTTAGACAAAAACGGTTTATAATTGCTAATCTGCTTGGCCTTTGGAGGCTCGAAGAATGCAGTTACAGAAAATGGCTTCGACTCTGCCTCAACAATTGAAGCTCTCAGAGGCATCTCACTGGGGATGGACTAGATGAGCATTGGATTTCTCCCAAGATGGCAAGGCAGAGAAATCTAATCTGGAAAACAATGGCAATACATTGACTGTGCCTCTGAAGTCATTGTGCATTCTCTGCAGTACATATGCAAATTTTAACCTCCTTATATTTGAGCAGTGAAAAGGCTAAGCTACTGCTAAGATATTTTCATTTTTGAATCCATACTTCAAGGTTGTTGGTCCCAGTCGATTTGCATCAAGAGCCTGCCATCATTGTAAGAACTCTTTTTATTTATTGGCTCTTGGTGACCAAAACCAAATTTTGTTTTTCAACTTTTCTGTGCAAAACTCTGAGTGTGAAAATAAAAACTACAAGTTATCTGGATTTAATTTTGCATTTATTGAAATTTAAACTGTGGTCACACAACCAAATAACTAAGTCTTGTAATTTTTAACACTTAAATTATGGTAATTGTCAGTGAAAAATATGCAATGTCGTAACCAAAGTACAATAAATTATTTATCTACTGTTGCTTTATTTCTTTATTAATGTCGTTGCTTATCCATTACTTCTAATAAGTCAAATTTGGTCCTAAATACATGGTCATTGTAACAGGGTTTATAATGGCTTCTGTTCTATTCTTCACATTATCATTGATTTTTTTTTTTTTTTTTTTTTAAGGACGTGAACAGGAACTATTCTATTTATAATTCATAGATTAGCAGGGGTAGTCATGTTTAATCATTATGGATTAGTAATTGAATTTTTACTTCTTTGAATAATAAATAAGAAATTTGTCCAACACAGAGATTAGCGTGAAATCTATATTTTCCTCATACGATCAACGCACTACATAAGTATTAAATCTGTATTATTAAGAGTGTGTGATAAACATACATACAAGCAAACAAAAATGTTTATATGAAATGCATGAAGAAATTAACATGAAATCCATCATACATAATGTGTTTTTCTTCAGCGGAGCTCAGCTGTCATGTCTTTGTGGTTGTTGGCTGATTAAATTTACCTTCCATACATAAATTACAGTGAGGCTTATGCTGTCTTTCAAAATGCTAATCACTGCAGGGTAAGGAAGCTCATGAACTGTTAAAGACCGTGCACTTAATTAACCTGGTTGTTTTTATCTTGCTTTTTCATATTGTATTTTTTCTTTTCTTTTGTTAATGAAGTCATTCATTTTCCACATTTTCCAAAAGTGCCACACTTGGTCCTCCATACATGATTATCCTAACATTGTTATTTTTCTCATATTCTCTTGCAGTTTTATTGAATTATTTATGAATCTCCTGATAAGTCAGGTTTGGACCTCTTCATCATTTCAAATTGAATGTGTGTGTTCAGTTATCCATTATGCACCTCGATTCTTTCTTTCCGCACTCAAAGCATGTTTTTATTTACATGTTAACGGGCGTCCTATAGTTTCACAGGAGGTGGCCGATCAATGGAGCGATTGCAGGAAGATTAGTACAACAGGCAGGAAAGCTCGAGCTGACAGGTCTACAGGAAAATCAAAGAAAACAGAGGCAGGTGGCTTCCTTAATCCGACAGTAGCTTGACGATTCCATTATCATTCTGTTGAACATTGTCAGCAGAGTCATATTGTGCTTAAGCCCACGTTTACCTCGCTCTGAGGATATCTGGGTTATGGTCTGCGTGTGCATGTGTTCCACAGCTGACTTCCATCACATACAAGCTGTTGTTTGATCATAACCCTTGAAGCTACGTTTTTAGTGAGAGTCTTGATCTAATGGAACATGTACCAGTTTTTCTTTCCTTTTTCAAAAATAAAACTGTCTTATGACGTTTCACAAATGATAATGATACATTTTTGTCAAGGAGGGTGGTTGAGGACTCAAGTGCATCACACAAATTGCTGCTAGAAAAGTCTTTAATGAAAATAAATGAAGTCACAGCAAGGTCGGGTCCAGGGAAGTCAAAAATCCAAACACAAAAAACATCAGCAACAGCATGGCAAAGGAGAATAAGTAAGACGTGAAAAGGAACGAGGTTGACAGGAACATGAACATGAAGCGACAATCCGGCAACGGCAAACAGAAAAGAAAGAGTCCTGGTGGTGATTGGCTTCGACAAGAAATGCAGGTGACTTGATGAGGTGGGTGTGGCTGGTAAACACAGAACTAGAACAGACAGAACTAATACATTACATGTTACAATGCTGGGTTAAGGCAGACAGGACAACAACATGACAGGACTGAACTGAGCTAACTATGACATGAACACAGGCAGAGAACTAAGACAGAGAACTAAGACAGAAAACTAAGACAAATCCAAGAAAGAAAACTGAGGCAGAAATCTAATACAGAACATAGCAGGACAAATACAAGACAGGACTATGGCAGAACAGAGACTGGACTGAGAACAAAGACAGAGCAATGGCCGGCAGGAACGAAGCAATAAAACTAAGGTTGAACAAAAAAGAAGTCTAAACAGAAACCTGGCTGCAGAACTGTGACAATTTTATTTGCAGAGCATTTTATCCAAAAGAAGTGATTTACAGCTATACTTGAAGTGGAACGACTGTTGTGAAGAGCTACGTATAAATGTTTAACTGATGGACTCGCCAATCATTTACTAACACAGACTGTTTTACGTCAGAAGAAATAACTTACAATCGAATATAAAAACATGTTCTTAGGAGCAAAGAATGCAGGCTTAACAGAGATGGTGACGTACACTCTGCATTGTTAATTTCATTTTTATTTTCAGTGTTTCATTCTTCTCACTGACTTTGCCACTTTTTGATGAAATTATATGATGATCAAAATAAATGCTCCAAGCTGAAAAGCTCCCAACAGTGATGCTGTATGTGGTCGGCAGAAGAAGTCGGTGAAACAATGCTTTGGCAGCTTGTTGTTAAAGAGCTAATTTGACTTTTGGGGAAAGATTCTACTTTTTTCCTCAAAGTTAAAAGAGAAGATAAAAATGCTACCCATCTCATGTCTGGGCATTAGGTTTGGAGCTGGTGCCAGGACTTGATTTGCCGAGCAGATGGGTGCAGTGACTAGATGTTTGTCTAGAACTTGCCAGACAATCAACGGTTGCACAGAAATACTGCTGGTCATCAAGAACATGAAACTCATTCTGAAAGCACAAACTGTTGTTTTCACATTACTGTTTGTTCACAGATTTAAAAAGCGAGACATGTTAACTAGTGAGCTTTAGACATATTGATGTCTAATCATCACACACAGACATGAGAAAAGATTCAATCTGCTCATAACACAAACCCATAATGAATTATTCCTTTAAGTAACTATAGATTATAAAGTCAGTTTAAAAGCATTAGTTGGGGATGTTTTCAGTTTATGGGGTTACTTTTCAGGGCTGCAGTTGGACATCAACGAAAAGTGGATTTCGCCTCTTTGAGTTGAGAAAAATGTTAAAGCAAAAAAAAAAAAAAAAGTTTCATTTCAATATCAAATCAACAGAAACTCAACTTTTCCACAATGGATAAATCGACGAATCAATACAGATATTCAGTAAATCTTATTTTTACTACATTATAAATATCTTGTCAGAAATCAATATGGATTCAATACCTGTGTCTGACAAGATTTAAACGTTGAGACTTTTCCAATAGCGCATGTTTGATGACACTTCAGGTGAAATGTGTGTCTAATAGTCATTTTTAATGTCCGACATGGCATTCACATCATATACCTCCTGTTGTACCTCACAGCAAACTTTTCATAGTTTTCACTTCATGTGCTTTGTGGGTCATTGCTATTTATCTAAGTAAACTTCTCATACTTCTTGAGAGGCTTAATAGACACGCACCATCAAACAACTGGGCCACATAAAGCATAAAAACTAATTTGTTATCCAATATAAGGGGATCAGCTAGTCCATCTTACAATCACAAGTGTCCTCTACAGTATATCCTCACTTCATCTCATTGTCTGACACTAATGAGATGGAGAGGGGAAAAAAACGGAACAGTGACTAATAGATTGAGCAGTGCAACAAATAGGGTCAGAAGCCAAGGTTATTATTGTTGCTTTTAACAGAGAGCGGATTAACCTGGTGCTCGTGTGAGTCCAGCTCAACAGTCTGCTTGTTGGGTTTCGCAGGAAAAATGGCACAGAGATTCAAGTGGAGCACAAATTTAACAGGAGGGTCAGACCACATGTCATGAATCCGCCCTGATCTTACTTTCATTCATGCATTCATTCATTCATGCATGCTTTCTGTCATCATGATCTTTTTGAAAAATATCTCCATGCAAAAATGCAAGAAAAATATTCCAAGTGCCCAAAGAAGTCTGCATCAACAATACATCATATACCAGTGACAAACATCCTGAGCACTGAGCTTATTTTCCTTCAGCGGCAGTAATCTAAAAACACAAACAATAGTAGCTAATTATATTTGCTAGGATTATTCTTCCTCCTGTCACAGTCAACAAAGTGAGACCCAAGCTCAGGACACAGACTCAGAGTTGGATAAATAAGAAGAGGTATGTTGGCAGGATTGAGGGAAGGAAGGTGGATGAGGGGAAAACCTGGTAGGTAGGAAGAGACACTGGTGAAGAGTGTTGGAATAAAGAGGATCACTGGCTAGACAGCAGATGAGTGAGAGGACTGGCATGAAAACACCATGAAAATGAAAGGTGACCAGCTAACACGCAAGGAATAATCTGAATTCAAGTGGCTGAGATGCAGAGTAGCTGTTGAAACGATCTGGCAAAAAAAGTGAGTGAAGAGCCAGGGGTTGATATACTGCAGAGCTGATGAGGTGAAGGATTGCAGGTGAGCAGCTCGGAGCAGGTGTGTAGGCTGAACAGTAATCAGAAACTGGGAGCAGGTGAGAACCACGCCCACGACACAGACACAGACACAGACAGAGAGCAGACAGGAGATCACCGGAGACACAAAGGCAAGTGAAAAACACAAGAAATAACAAGACAAAACTAGAAAAGCACTCGGAGAGCGCAGACCTCCGTCAAGCAGCACAGTTCCCCCATCTTATTGTGACGTACACCCCAAAATATTAGTCCTACCTTTGATTTATCTATTTCAATGGATTCCTGGACCATAAAAACAGACCCTTAGCAATTGGAATCACAGTGATATCATTATTAGTTTAATAGTTATACCCAAAAATCGACATTTCCGTAATGGCGGTTTTCTTCTGGATATAGATTAGTAACTATTGGAGATACATCAAATCTATTTGCACTCTACTATTTAAGCAGACTTTCTGCTACAAATTGGTGCCAGTTGCATGTCTGTATCTGCATTTGTTACCTCGCGGTGTCGAAAAATGTGATGATCCTCTTTTTTTCTCATGTTCTGGATCGTATCCAGAATATTGGTAGGATCCGGATCACACTGGTATATTTCATAGAAACTATCATGACAATGTCCTGTATTTTTTTTTGCAAGCAATCTGGGTATTTTTCATGGAGTTACACATATGTTGAAAATGCCCCTATCTTGCAATGATAAAGAATCCTTTAAAAATTCCTGGATCCAGACGGTGATCCGGATCACCTCCAAATAATCATTTGTTCCTTGTCCCAGAAAGGACATTTCCTGAAAATTTCATCAAAATCTGTCAATAACTTTTTGAGTTATGTTGCAGACAAACAAACAAACCAATGTCGGTAAAAACATAACCTCCTTGGCGGAGGTAACAAGAGACATGGACATAGATGAGACACCTGCTTCTTCTTCTTCTGGCCCAAAAGTACCTGGTCTCAGCTAGAGCTCCCAAACTCAGCAGGCTGCTTCATCACCCACTAAATGGTTCTGTCTCTTTTAAGCATATCAGGTAACCACCATTCACATTGCACCTGATTAATGCACTTTACCAACCGGTGATTCTGAGGTTTTCCTGCCTCCAGAGACAAGTTCCTCATATCGACTGGGGCACGGACGTCATTCTCCAATGAAGCTGCCATTATAACACAGTTTATCTCAAATCTGCCTGTCTCCAGTTGTAATCCTCCTACTAATTCTCCTGACCCATCAGACCTATTCCCCCACAAGCTCCTGTTTCTGAAGGAGATTTTAACAAGACACGGGCCACGTCACTCCCACCACATCGACCCATGACGACAACATAAACACACTCTGTTTATCCATGCCATGTTGGCATTTGCGAAAGATGTAGAGGACTCCTGCTCCCATAATCCCTTAACGTCCTCCAATCTTCCACAGCCACAGACCATTTGTGCAGTAAATATCGTGCAGTCTACTCGCTAATGACTCAAAAGCATACCCCAGGTGCTCCTGTGTGCTGCAGGAGAGGGAATAAGGTAGAGCACCTAAGCACCTTCAGCCTCCACCAAAGAGACTCCATGTTGTTCTCAGACTTGCTTCACTGCTTGATTTTTACGGATGGTTACAAGTTGTTGCATAAGAAGTTTAGTTAAGTCCTTTTTTTTCCACTCTGTTACCGCCCTCGGGATGTCTATATTCAGCCCTAAAGCAGAATGTAAGGCATCAACAGTTTGAATAAGTCTACCTCGACTACCTTGATGCCGTCTGACAGGCACACCACAACAAAGAACAGCGTGCTGACCTGAAATGACTGCGAGAACGTTCTCTGCTGCATAAACCCGAGGACTTAATGCGCTGAGATAATCCAGAGATGAGCCTCCGTAAACTGCATATATCTTACATCTTCCTGTGTTATATAAATGCACTGATGCTCTTAGAATATTTGCTGATGTCTGTTATGTGTCTGTTATATCTGATGCATATTTGCATCTTTATGATATGAATAATGGTGGATCTCAAAACATTTATTCAAATACTGTACTCAAGTCAAACTTTGAGGTATTTGTACTTTACTTAATGACGTCTAACCAATACTGATGATACTATTGCGTCATCACATTTATAGGGGTATGATGTGCTTTTTAATACACGACACTTATTTGACAGTTACTAGTTCATTTTTGTCACTAGTGTCTAATGCAATTATAACAATCTAATTATGTTTAATATACATCATAATTTGCATTTTTCTGCAAAACTTTTACTTTGTATTCTTACATATTCTTATTCGTATTTTTACTTACAGAATTTGATTATTTGTTCTACACTGCATTTTACATATTAACCTTATTATCTAAACTGATACTGTGCACTAATATGCACCTACTTTTAAGTAGTATTGAAGTAGTAGAGAATATATTGTGGATGTAAAACACATCAAGTCCCATTTCCTGCTCATGCAATCCCATCATTCACAGCACTTAATTTCTTCTCATGGGCATCATCTTCACAACGACACAGACTTTCCATTAGGTCCGTGCCGACACTGTTGTCAGGTTACCGTGTTGCTGCTTTGCTGCCAGTAGCAAACAAGCTTCAACACACTTCCAGGGCCACAGACAGCAACTTCTTTCCTGTGCTCTTCATGGAGACCAGTTCCTCTAAATCAACTTGTAGAGTTGCGTCCTTCCTCACATGCAGAGTGTGTTTTAAGAGCAATCAGTTGAGTGTGCCTCTTTCCTTATTGCTTAGGTATTCTAAGGGACCACATAAACACCAAGAAGAGAGGATAAGTTTGGGTGAGTGCTCATTCTGCTTTTTCTTTCTGGACTGATTAAGGTTCATGCAATTTAAGAGGGTCACTCTTACATGGGAATCTGCCGGTCTAAGAAGCAGCTGCAAATTTGCATATGTGTATTAAAAGGAGGCTGTGTTAGGAAAGAGAAAATTTAATTAATCTGCTGAATAGAAATCAACAGGCCAGCAGAAAAAAGAGGGAGAGCATCACAAAAAAAAATATGCAGGGGATCAGCAGTGAATCAGTTCAACGATAAAATAAACTGTTATATTATCGCTGAACTGATTCAGGAAGGAGACGAGAGCAGTAATAATAACTCCAGACTAAAATTGACTGTGTAATACCAGCGGACAGTGAAGTTATGCCTTTCTGGTCATTACGTTTGAGATTGACACAGACTGAGCTTTTAATAATGCACTATGGCCACTGCACTCCTGTTGCTCCTAATTTTTTTATGAGCACTCTTTTTTTTATGTCTTTCCATTTCTTTCTCAAACTCTTAAACATTCGTGTAATGACTCTTACTGCATTAGTTGAACAAATCTTTTTTTTTTTATTATAGACACAGCTGCAGTGGCTGGCTGTGTAATTAGCTCCAGCTTTGGTAAATCAGATGCTAATTTTACACAGATTGCGAGTGCCAAAAGGGTCATATTTGCACTGTGTTTTAATGTATGTGCTGTAAATTGCTTCCCCGTCAAAATTTACATTTTAAAAAGAGATTATTTAAATTATGTTATCCTTTATTTTATTTACTGGAGATATGACAGTCTCTCCTTAAACATTGGTTCACAAGCATTCTTCATAACAAGACACCCCTCAATAGAGACTTTTTTCTCCAGCCCCTTTCCCAGCCCCTTTCCCACTTCCACATCCACCTCCGAGTCATGCAATCTTTCATTGTACAATCAGATTTTAGTTCTTCTGGTCTGTGTTGAGGGTTGAGATGTAACCTTCAGCTCTGTTGTGACAGATGTTCCCATCACTATTCTGATGTCTACCTGGAGAACTCACATGGCAGGGAAAAAAATAAATACAAACTCCTGCCTTGAGTTAAGAAAAGAACAAATAAAAGAAATAAAGAAACAATACACTTTGCACCTTGTTCCTCACATTTTTTATCTGCCCTACTGTGTGTCATGAAAGTCAGGATGAGTTACTGTTTGATGTGCATCATAGACAGCCTGAGTTGGGGACATGAGAAGTGCCAGAGATTGCTAGACTTACTGACTGATGGACAGATGTCCAGAGGCAGATATCTATTTTCACATTTGATTTCATAACAAAAAGGTTCAAGCCTTCAGGTAAGCAACTAAGGAAACGGAGAAAAGAGGAAGAGGAATGATTTGCGGATGGGGACAGTGATGTGTACAAAATAACACAAATCACTGTTTGTTATGTAGAACTGGTGATTCTACATCAGGACGTATGAGAGACAGAGGGACGGTTACTGGACTGTGTCCACCATGATCATGTTCCTCTGGCTGTGTGGACTCAAGTCAATCGACTGATGCTCCCAGGATAAACTGTCTCACTCACAAAGAGACTCAATCACCCCCACCTGACATGCTCAAAGCCTTCCCCCCTTCAGCCTCGTTAACAACACCCCAATCGACAGCAGTGACTCCATCCAGGTTGCCCACCCCCCCAAACACCATCTCCATGAGGGACGGACCAGGAGGGGAGGAGCATCGCAACAGCTCAGCAACAAAATCGGAGGCTGTCAACCTGCTCTGCAACTGTGCAACTGGGGATTTCACCACTGTCCCCTGGCGGCGGTCTGGTTGGCAGCCTGCTCCTCCCTGGTCAGTTACAGCCCCTGACCCCAATGCTGTTTCACCACCTCCGGCACGGCGAGAATAGCCTGATGTTGAGGTTGTGGCTCAGGTGACGACAGCCACGTCTTGCCTCACAGTGTGCCCCTTAGCACGGACCTGAACCAGTCCACATCCTCGGCAGGGATGCCGCCTCACGCTGTGGGCACAGCTCAGCCATCAAGTGGATGAGTTTGGAAGTGCTGGTCTCCTCCAGTGGCGATCCATGTCTTCAAGTTGATCTCGAACATGGGAGAATTCAATGCTGCAGTGCGGCTACACTTGAACTCACCCATGTACAAAATCCTCAGGCACCAAAATGGCTAAAGCAAGTCGGACGTGTTTACTTTATCAACCTTTGTTCAAGTACAATCTTTCCCTCATAACCACAAAATCCTGCACTTTGTATTCCCCCATCCAGCCACGTCCATGCGTTACAAACACATAGCACTACAATTGAACATAAACATTACATTCGCCACAAAAACATAAGTGGTAAAACAAATTAGTGGTATAAACAGAATTTGTGTGAGGCACGGTTGATATTGCATTTCGTCCTTAAAATGCAGTCTTCTGTTTATCCATCTCACAAATGAACAAACCTCTAATGCAGTATGTGTTTTTGAGCCAAAGTGGTTGCTGCTGGAACACAAATAGCTATTAACAAATGGCAAATTGAATTGATTTTATTTATATACGTACACTGTGTGTGTGTGTGTGTGTGTGTGTGTGTGTGTGTGTGTGTGTGTGTGTGTGTGTGTGTTTAGATTAGGAACACCACTCCCTGCCCATGCAGTAGAATAAATGAAGTAGCCAATTTAAATCACTGTGTGTGTGTTGTGTATCCGGCTGACAGAGTGCTGCAAGAGAATGGAGAGTGCGTGCGAGCAGGATAGACATGGAGGGAGGGGGAGAGAGAGAGGGTTAGAGACTGAGGGAAATAATTCTGAAATGTGCACGGGAAACACCTCTATTTTTAGCACATCTCCTCAGAGAGCAAAGCAGAAGCATGAGCTGAATGATTTCGGCCGCGGAGAGTGGGAGTGGGAGTGGGTGGGGGTGGGGGTGTTGGAGAACGTGGATAAATAAAACTGGTTTTATTTTTAGCTCCCATTGCATTCATACATTTATGAATCTATATATGAATTGTTTTTTGCCTTCAGCAAATCCCATCCTTGCTTCTGTAGCTGCTCGGCTTATTTGAGAAGCGGCACACAAAAACGTCGCCGCTGTGGTAGAACCATATCAGCCGTGGCAGGTTAAGGACACACGTGCGAAGCCAAAAGATGCCAGTGTATGTGTGTGTGTGTGTTGGGGGTTATGTTGCGTGTCTGCGAGCCGGCTTGTGCGCTCGCATCCACAGGAGTGACAGAGTCGGTGTGTTGCTCTGCTGTGAAATATCCTGAAATGGCTCGCCTTCAGGGGTTTGTGAAAGTATGAAGCAAAACGTGACTGTGTAGTCAGTGCTTCACGACTGAATGGAGAGGGAGGTGAGAGGGGGAGAGGGAGAGCGAGATGGAGGAGGATTTGAATGAGAGGGCAGGTGAAGGAAGAACGGGGGGAAGAGAACGAGTCAGACCTAATGTGAGAGAGGGAGAGGAGAAAAACGGTGGAGAAAAGAAAAATGAAAGATGTGCGTGAGGAAGCGGAGACGGCGAGGCAAAGAGGCTGAGTCTGTCACGTGCAGGGCTTTTCAATGTGTCAATTTCTGTGGCACCATTGTGGCTAAAAATAGAGTGAATATAAATAGACGCCGGTCTGATTTTTACTGTCTGAACGACAAAATGGCCACGATATATTTATCCTCTCTTTGTCATATCTGTAATATAATCTGTCTTAATGAAAATGCAAAATGACTTGATGAGATTTATGGCTTTCATTCTGTATTTTTTTTTCTCCACAACATCATCACTGGGACCAGTTATGTGAAGATGTGTAAGTTAAAAAAGGGAATGGTATGCTGATGGGACATTGCTTTTGGACTTTTGACCCAGCTTGTTTGCAAGAAGTGCAACACAAGGTGAGCACTACATTTTTGATGGAAGTCAATGGAAGAACACAAGAAATGGTGACAAGTTCTAAAACTGAGCATAAACATAAATTGACATGACATTAAAAACAATGCATGCGCACACACATAAAAGCGTTAAAAAACCATATCACACAACAATATATTCAGGATAATCTGCAGACTTTTCTGTCTAACAAAGAAAATACTCTTTACAAAACTTGCTTCAGTGGCATCTAAACATCCATAAATACTGTTCACACTTCCTCCGCAGCATAATCCATCTGTCCAGTGTCCATTCATATGCTCCGTATGTTGCAAACAAATATTCCCAACAAAATAAAACCTGAAATGACTCCAATAAGAAGCACTGCTCGTGAGATCAACCGTGGAGAATGAGCCGCCGGTTTTGAAAGACTATTTGTCAACTGTACTTTGTGTTACATTAATGATATCGAACCATCAATTCAAGATATGGCTGAGGAGACAAAGCCACAGTATTTTCAACAGGTCCCCCGAGCTAATGAACAGAATATGTTGTGTAAACATACGTCATTTTAGGCATTGGAACAAAGAGCAAATTATCCTCTTAACTGTACAAGAAAATCATCAGACAGCTTGAAGTTCAAAGATCAAAATCTATACCGCAGAGTACAAGTAATGACACAACACGGTGTTTTGATGAAGCTCTGATGCTCCAAATTCAGCACAAGATGGAACCATTCTGGAGAACTGAAGCGTGCCAACTTCAAGATTCTGGGCTCTGCTCGAATTTTAGACTGGTTCTTTGTCCAAATGTGTCCAAATATGTTTTCACGAATGTCAGAAAAGCACAACGTGATCACAATATGTCTTCTTCAAAAGCTGCTTTGCAAGCTAATGATGAAAGCAAAATACAGCCCGTGTTGCACATTCAAAGGACCAAATTATACATATCAGTGATTTTACAAATTACTGCTGACCATTTCCTCAACCCTTTGACATTGTGTATCCTGAGTTTAGGTTTGCAAGGAGATGTCAAGGATCCTGATTAAGTGACCCAGCCGTGCATATACGAAGAAAAAAAATATTCCGAGGACCGAGCCTTGAGGTACTTCACACGTAATCAGTTCAACAAGATGTCTTTTATAACCCTGACAAGAATAGGTTCTGTCCTGTGCTCATATAGAACAAGTTGAACAAAGACAATCCTCTTCAAAACTTTAGAAGTTAAATGCCATTTCAAAACCGATCATAGTTGGTGAGATCACAAGAGTCCTCACTTTGATTTTCTTAATGTGGCAAACAGTCATGAAATATTCAGGAACACAACCAGAGGGCAGAGAGAGATTCAGACCAGAGAGCGGACCTGGATCTGAAGAGAGTCTTTTTTATTTTTCCAAAGAGAAATTTGGTCGGTCAAATATCAAAGGAGCAAAAAGATGGTATCATATTTAGCAATAATCTGCCTGAAGGGACTAACTGTATCTTGAAAGGGGCATGAACCTTCAGTAAATGATGTGGGGAGGGAATCTCACTGAATGCCATTACTGTTATCTCAAAAGAAGGTTAAAAGTGTCTCAAGCCCAGCGTTTGAGAACTCAGTAACACCAATAATTAAAAGTAAAGAGTGAAGAGGGACCTTTGGTTGTGCTTCTCAACACAGACATGTTTAGCAAGTCCATAAAAATCTCAAATAGAATCCGCTGAACAACAAAAATGACCCACTTGGGCACTTTCAACCTGAGAGGAATAACTGAGGAATTTGACTTTGTAATGTTTACTGGATTCCATTTGTTCTCACGTAACATGTATGTTTTGAGAGCAATTGGAAATTTCAACTTCAGATTTTGTTATTGGTTAGAGTTATCCATGAATATTAACAGACGGAAGAGATTTGAGCAGCCTTTACTGTGTTTTGAGAAATGAGTTTAAAGAATATAAAACTTGTATTGAACTTTTTTTTTCCCCAGTGATGGTTTAAGGTGAGAGACAATATTTGCTGTTTTATTTTGAAAATATTATTTTAATATATGTTCTGTACTTAAGGTAGACTACATTTCTCTAGTTTTTTTTTAGCAATTATATATTAAGATAAACATGATGATAATGTTGTGAATTTGAAACTCCACCCTGATGAAAGAAGGATCGCTTAAAACATTTGCTGAATAAAGCAGGATGCTCTGAGGAAGAGCTGTGTAACATATATTAATTTTAATAATTCCTTTTGCACATGGTGGAGAAGAGTTTGGTGCATTTCTGCCTTCACTTGGCCCCAAACTAAGACATGAGGCAACAGATGCTTTTATCTCTCTAAGGGAATGTGCTGACAGGTTTTGGACCTGGTTTTAAAAGGAGGACGAGTATTTATGGTTGAGGAGCACAGAGCATCGCGGACATTCAACAAATCATTTTGTAAGAAAGACTGAGGCAAGGAAGCACTCCAGTTAGCAAATGCAGAATGTTTGAGCACTTAGACCTTAAAAGATGCGAGAGCAAACAGTACAGTCGTGTCGATTTTGCCCTGAAAGGTGGATGCTAACACGATGTGTGATCACATACACTTTAGTCTTCCAAGACCAAACAGTGAACTAAATGAAGCTGAGGCATTAGAGAGACTGAGACATTCAGCTTGAAATGAAAGACCTGAAAACTTTGCTGCAAAGCCACTGAACAGGGCGGATGGTAAAATCACAACTTTGTCGTGATGCAACAGAAGCTCAAGGCAGCCTGAAGACTCAGATCATTTACATACACCCATAGCTTTATATTTTGAGGCTGGGTTAATTAACAACAGAGTGGAGCCAGAGCAACAAACTTTGAACAAAAGCACCTCAAAGCTTCGCAGATTTTTAGTTGCTAAGGGACTGTACATCCAAGTGACTGGTTAAAAATAGCAGCCAGTTCACAACCAAGGCCTCTACTGTAATTTTAGGAAAAATAAGGACATCATTTTATAGGTCTGCTGCAGAATTCCCAAAAAGGGTTTGGATTTAGAAAAAGGAGAAAAAACAATAGAGATATTCCTTTGGATCAATTATGTTATCAATTAGCAAGAAAGGAATCAGCATATTTCTCAAAACTAATGCTTCACTTTAAGTGTCCGTCACTATGGATTAACCTTGGTGCACTGAACTATAATTTAAAACACTGAATGAGCCTTTGTATGTGCAGGGAGTTTTTTGAATATGTAATTAGTTTTTATTTCATTGCAGTGTTTTGTCATTTTGCTCCTTCAGTTTTTCATTTCCATGCCTAAATGGATTTCTTTTCACAGAGGAATTTTAAAAAGTGCTCTGATGCTTCCACTTCCTGGAATTCGTATTCTGTGAAAACACAAACACAACCCTCTGTGCATCCTTCTTAAAGAACAGTTTTACATGTACTGCATCTAAAACAAGAGTTCTATCTGAGTGTTATCTACCTGTTGCCATGCTGTAATCTCCAGTCATAGTGTCCTGGTCTGTGCGCTGCCCTTTAGTGCAGTTTTATCTCTGAGGGATTCAGTGTTGTGAACGGGGTTGTGTCAGGTCACCGCATGCCCACCTTTCACTGTCACAGCTTCCACTACCCTCCCCAGGCGATAAGGAGGGTCTGTTGTTCAGTGCCGGTCAGCTGTTCCTCCCTGGGCTTGCCCCGAGCCTGTTCCATCTGAAAGGAGTTTGTGTGCTTGTGTGTGTGTGTGTGTGTGTGTGTGTGTGTGTGTGTGTGTGTGTGTGTGTGTGTGTGTGTGTGTCTTTCTGGCTTTACACCGTGACATACACATACAATTTTCACTGTGTGAAAGGGTGCAGTGGGGTGTTGCTTGCTCGATTGTGCAGCCAGTAACGGCCTGGCTGTTAATGACACACAAAGCACCAGTCATCCTGGAGGTATATATATGGCCCTGTAGAGTCCATTAAAGGGCACAGCTAGTGTGAAATAGAGAGAAGGTTACACATTGTTACCTTGGCTCTATGAGTACAAGCCAACCCTGATGTGGTCAGCAGTTGCAGCTGCAGATTGATGCAGCTGTGGTTTTTGATTGCAAACACAGACTCGTCCTGAGTGCCTCAAGTAATTATATAAATGTCAGTTCATTGATCTGCTCAGGAGTTTTGGCTTTATAGTGCCACTAATGGAGCCAGAAGTGTAACATCACTACATGCATTTGCTAAATTACTGAGCCATTTAGGTGCAACTGTGTGGAAGCTTCTCGAGAATTTCTGTAAGACCTAAGGGTGTTTTCAAACGTGTGTCATTTAGTCCTTTAGACTATGCTCTTTTTCCCACTTAGTAGAATTTGTTGGGCAGATCATGAGGGACCCTTGGTGTGACAAGTTGTTCTTTATACTGCCAGTGTTGCTGCAGTGTTGACTGCTTCAGAACACATTGTCTTGTCAGCCATTCTTAGATTTTGTCTTTTCTCTTTTGCTCATTCTGAAACATGCTCGATAATATCGTTTTCTTAGTTGCATTGGCCAGACAGCCGTAAGTGTATTGACCCTTTCTGTCTGACACGAGGTGTAAAGAGGACACATCTTCATCTTTTAGACTCATGTTCTGAATTTGCTATTTGAAATACAGAATAACACACAGAGGTCAACATGGGTAGCTTTCTTGCAGCCAGGTCAGCTGTCTTAGAGGTAAAAACATAATCCTCAGATTCACTTTATTGATCCTGACCCTGGATGAGTTTGCTAAAATGATTTGGGAGGAACAAGTTTGCAGGACTGAGGAGCAATAGGGGGTCAATAAAAAGGAATGAAAGATATCCTAATGAAAAGAAATAAAGAGAGACTTGGTAGGCACAAGGCCAGAAGATGAGAAGGAACGAGAGACAGGTGTCAAAAGTCAGATGTCAAAATCAGAAAGGAGAGTTTTAAAAAGAACGCCTAGAAAACAGCGTATACAATATCTGTTGGAAAAAGTTTAGTTTCCACAAAATCAACAACTTTAAGATAAGATATTGCTTTGATTCTCAGTGGGGATATTCACAAATATGAAATTTAAATATGAAGTGGACTTTATATCATAACACATACAATCCAACATGACAGCCCTGCAATACATAACATCCATTTTTGAATAAGGATTTTTTTTTTCTTAGTGAGGAGAAAAATACAAGTGGGTAGTAAATCAATGAAAAAAACATTTTAAAACATGATTTATTATATAAGAAAAAATCCCAAACTAATCATAACTAATGAGACTGCTGGTATATCTCAGACCATTTTACCATCTCAAGAGCCCCTCGTCTCCAGAGAATCAGCATTAGCCGGTGTATTAGAGTATTAAACGACCATCATCGACTCTCTTGGGAGCAGCTGCTGGAGTAACATCCATCTTCTGCAGAAAGAGCGTGAGAGAGTGTGAGATGAAGAAAGATAAAACATTGTCTTTACTCACCATCCAAGTCATTTGCAAACATCTCACACTGTTTTATGCAAAAGTCTGTGCTTCGAGAGCACGATAGTTCTTTCCGACGCTGTTTTCACAGTAAGATATGGAAAGCAGAAGAGAAAGATTTGAGATGATGGTTAATTAAATCACATATTATGATTTATGAAGTGTCACTTTGTGGTCACAGACGGGTGACTCCTGGAGGTTTCGAAGTGTAGCCCCGGAGAGACGGGGGGATTAAAGACAGTTTTAATTATGTGACCAATGAGCTTCCATGGTTTTTAATTTTTCATGTGCAGTTCTATAATGCATGTTGTACTTCGACCTCTGCAGAGTAGTTTTTGTTTAGGAGAGGGGAGATTATATTCTGCATGAATGTTTCAGTCACAGAAAGCCCTTCTTTTATAAATCAGACACTCTACTTTGTGAGTATCTTCGTTTTCCTTAGACCGTTTAAGTTTCTCAGATACTGTTCCATCAGTTATGTCATGTTTTTAGCAGGTAGTTTCTATGAGCATGACCCTAGTTTTCACCCATCTGCCACATATGTGTCATCAGATGCAGCCTCCAGTTGAACTGCAAAATCAAGTCGCTAATAGTTTTCCAATGCCAGGATGTGTCGGTTCAATAAAGGACTTCTGCAGCTGATGCTCAGTGTATCCTCTCTCTGAGGAGACCTTCTGCTACTGTGCTCCTTGTCCTCTCTTTCCATTTGAGGGAATGGCCACATTTTTCAAGAAGGTGATTGATTTCTTTCTCGCTGCCTGAAGTACAGAGAAGCAAGGAGGCAAGGAGGCATTATTAGCTATAGATAGAAGCCAATACTTGGCTCCATCTAAAAGGTGGTTGTGACCTCAAATGGGAGAAAATGAATTAAAATGGTTTAAAACACTGAATGAGTAACTGTAGGCAGAGACTATGTGTTGTTTGACTATGAATACAGCATGGATTCTGTTTTGTGTTACAAAATTCATACAGGAGTTGCACAAAGACCTGCTTGCCAAGCTTTACAAGTGCTGGAGATGACTGGTTGGAACGAACCCCTGCAGAGCATGTAACTGTGAATATATTTGTTTAACAAATTAATGGCTGTATGTGTCCTAACTCATTCAATGTGTTCATTTGAGCCTGATGTGAGACAATCAACATGAACAGATGCAGACTCTGCAGGAAACCACCCAGATGTAGAGGCCCAGGCAGCTGTACAGCAGCAGGTACTGCTTCAAATGGCACATACCCAAGCCATGCTTACAGTGGAAGTGAATCAACAACAAGTTAACCAGGCACTTGCTATTGTCACTCATTGGTCCTAACTATTCATGCCTTTGAATATTTTCTACTTGAGCAGCATGTCCTGCATTTTGCCTTTGAGCAAATGATGATGACTTGTGGGTTCACAAAGGCCAGGAGGCAGGTCCAAGGACGAGGAAAAATGGATTTCACCATGCATTTGCTTCTGGCCTCAGAACAACTGTCCCTGTATAACGGAGGGACTCACCTAAGGCAATTGTCACCGGGAGATGAAGTACTTGTATAGCTTTCATCCTCTGGTTACAAATTGCTGTATACGTTGCAATGAAACGCCGCGGTCATACATCAGCTGATGGATGTTGACAATGAGGTCATTCCTATCTGAAAGGGGAGGGGCAGAAAAACAGTGTTGCCTTGATCTCCTTAAAGAAGACAAGGTAGCAAAGTCTGTGGGAGAAATTATTTCTCAAGACATTTAAAGTAAAGTGTATTTGTGTTTCTGGTCCAAATCATACTGAATTATTATAAAAAAATAGTTTGAAATGGACAGTAGCTGTTTCTGTTCAATGTTAAGCCAAAAGAATAAACCAGTCCTAAAAGCTCAGTTTCCTCTAAACTTTCAAACCTGCCAAAGACAAACGTGTACAGATACTTTATACTGTGCTCTTCCTAAAATGGGCCCAAAAGTGTTTCCCACTTTCCAGCAGGAAGGTCTCTCAGCAAGGCCTCTCTTTTGTCCAAATGTCCTTTGCCATGAGTTCCCATGAACCCCTAAACTGTCCTTCTAAAGATACACCTCCCTCATTCTGATTATAAAAACGGCAGTGTCGTCTGCGTAAGCAGAAAACATCAGCAGCAAACCCAGCGATGCAAGCCCAGTTAATTTGTCCCCACATCTGCATAACAAAGGTACAAATACTGAGGAATAGAACTGTCCACAAATTGAACAGCCCTGTCTCATGGCCCTCCTCACAGGAACATTTTCTCAGTGTAATTTCAGCTTCATTTCAGAGTATTAAAAGGTTCTGGGCACTGCTGCCCCTCTTTAAATTGACTGATAATTTGTCTGCAACAAGACTAAGGTTTTAAATCTCTCCTTTGTGCAACTCTCCCACTAAGGTGGAAGAGCAGAACATCAATGTCTGACTACTGAGCAGATTTAAGGTTTTAAAAGGCTTATATCTGCTTGTTTCAAATTCTGCAGTGATTTTGTAAATGGCAACGTTTGAATAATAATAAAGGGAATGTCATTTTGTTTTACACCAACAACCGATATATATGTCAGGCCAGCGAACACATTTATTAAAAACTGAATAGTATTTTAGTCTAGCACAAAAGAGGTGTTGCCTGCAGACACAAGAAAGGTTGTGAGACAGTGGTGCTATATCATGCAAGAAATAAGTGAAGTTTAAATAGTTGATGATGGGACACAGCTCTCATCCACCTCAAGTTCTGCAATCATTTCAAAACAATCTTGTCCCAATCATTTTTAGTTTGCTTCTGAGTAGTCAAACTATATACCATTAATCTATATAAACTCCTTAACCACCATTGCTAGTGTCTAACACACTAAACCACAGAATGTAGTATGAGAACTTGCATGAGGCCTCCATTGCTAAAACATGCATGTGTGCTTTTAAGTATGTTATTGAATTATTCATTGTTTGCAGACATGGTGCTATTTTTAAAAAGTATGCCAAAGTTAAGTCATATGGAGCTCCAGTGCTTAAAATATTTACTGTTTATGCTAAGTATATTTCATCTTTCCCTCCACAGACATACATTGTCTCTGCAAAGGTAAGATGTTATATTAATGATACAAAGGTCTTATTTTGCCCCTTTGGGCCTTGTAGGCTTGTATTTGATAATCCTTCGACCTTTTTATTTTCTCAGCGGTAAACACACACAAATGTGATCCTGCTGTCATGCATATTTTACTCAATTTAGTTTGTTTGTGTACGTCTTTAACACCTAGGACAAGACACAAAATGACCTTCCATTTCAATCATAGTAGCAATATATAAGATGACACAGAATAAAACATTATGCCAAATGCCTTTGGCATCTCAGAGGCTTTGTGATGGACTATGTTCCTCATGTGATCTCCCATGTTTTCTTGATGGACAGCTCTGAGACATCACAGTGACAATCAAAAAGAAGACGAAGTGACAGGAACATCCACTTGTGTGCATGCACGCCCAAGAATGAACAACACTCTCTCTGCGTGTCCGCCCGTGTCTTTCACACATACGTGCACACAGATCTTTGAATGTGAACTCACGGGTAGTGTTCATGGCAACAAGAGAACAGAGATGGGCAACTGTAAATAGAGCTACTAAAACAGTGACAGGAGAGTAATTTAATTCAGGCAATAATCCACAGGCCAGAAAGAGACCATGTCTGCAGTGCTGCTTAGAGCAATGTCAAGATCACTAAAAGTAAGAATGGAAATGAACACTACGTTCATGACTGCATGGACTGAATATGTCAGCGCTAATTAACTTTACACAGCACAAAAGGTTGTTATGAGTGTCGGTGTTGTGGGCAAACGGAATAAAGTGCTGTGGAACCACGTGCCACTTAAACAGTACCTCAGCGCTAAATATCGTGTGGAGGGAAAGAACATCGCTGCACTGACCTCCATGAGATGAAATGTACAAGCCTCTTGCACATCTGACCGCAGAACTGTACAAATATCTCTTCAAACATACATAGTATAGCAGCAAAATAACAGGTGTGAGTAATAACATTAATGGCTGTATTCCAATCAGATGTCCAAGTTCTAGAGCCCGGTTGGTGTACATGGTGAATCACTGGGACAATTAGATGGAGAAATGTCATCTTTTATTAACATTTTAGTTACACCTGTGCCTTTTCTTCGTTGGCCAATCAAAAGGCCTGTCCTGAAACAATAAGGATGTTTTTTTTCCTAATACTAATCAACAGATCACATGAAACGAGCACAGAAACACAATATATTTACTAACAAGCTAAACCAAACCTGATATTTCTGATGCTGTAAAACCTGGAGAAGGTCAGATTTAAGAGTCGTGAAACAATGTGCTCTGTGTGTCACACACACACATTGTTTCCTGTCACTGTGCTACACGATAAATCAATTTAGTTTAAATGTCACATGGGCATGAAGTATCCTTCAGAGACATCATTGACAGGCACATGTATGGAGCGCCATTTCATTCATAACCCCACCCAAACTCCACATGATTCTGTGACGCCAGCCAGTGGACATCACGTATGACCGAGTGGACAGCACACGCCACTGAGCCGGGAAGTGGAGCGACCCAGTTGGATCTTGCTACCAGTAATACTATATCGCACCATTACTTCAAAAGATAGAAAAACAGTGGAAACCAATTAACCTCATGCTTTGGGCAAGATGAAAACAAAGATGGTGGTAGCCCTGCAGTTTAACTGTATCTCAGTGTTGTTACCACTGATTGTACCAGATAAGATATTGAACCAACATAAATACTTATGGCATGGGCGGAGGATTAACTTTAAACGTGTACCCCAAAGGGAAAGGGGTGGGCAAGTTCCTTGACTATATCCCCTGATTTCTTTCTTTTGTTATTATTTAGTATGCGCAGATCAACTTCAGGTTCTGGGATTAGCCATGATGGCAAACAGACTGAAGGGCACATTCAAGCACACAGGCCTCTAGACATACTCTCCACAGGTTTAAAATGACCCCCACATGTCAGAGTGAACTCAGAATAGACATACTGTTGGAATTTCTATAAGCAATAAACCTTCAAAACTAATTTGAATTCCCATGCTGTGCAAGCCTGGCTGACCACAGCTCTGTCTGTACAGCATTAATGCAAAGTAATACTCATAATTCAAAGACCAAATGCAGTTTTATATACACGTGTATTCATTTGTAGTGGTGCATTCATACTTGTATCATTAAACATTCATCAGCAGCAATGTGGGTTTTTTTGTCTTTTACAGTTTTCATGATTGTCTTGCACTTACTTTTTCAAATGGCATCAAAACATTTCATTTTTTTCAATGACTTTTCAGGTACCATCAAATTGGCACATCTGCATATATTTGTTATAATAAACATTCACAATATATTGACATTTGGCTTTAAAACACTTGGAATATGCTGATTGGGGTCATTTAAATTTTTTACAATTTGCAACTCACCTCAGGTCTTTTCATGAAGACGCGTCAACTTTCACAATACACTTCCACAACACCCCAGACTCTTTCTCCAGGCCTGATCTCCTAAACTACTAGTGGCCACTCTTTAGTTGCTGCTCTAAAAAGCAGCAGCTGAAACTTACATTCAAACCACCTGGGATGTCTCATGAATAGCAGAGATATCCCCAATCACTGAGTTTAGTCCCAAGCATTTTAATACAGTCTCACCTTCCTGCTGAAGCTAACTGTCTGGGCTCCTTCCTCCTGAGGATATTGTATTTCACCTGCTTCACAGTGTCAGTTCTTCCTTTACCTTGAAAGACTTTGGACCTGACCTTTACCCTTCACTTGGAAGTGATAGTCCCACAAGACTTCATTTCCAGCTACTTAGCATTTTAACACCTTTTTTTTCCAGCGTGACATCTGACACCCTACCTTCAAACTTATACATTAAGAATTTTCATAATTAATTCTGACGCATGCGGATGTCACATAAGGACGTAGACACTATATTGGTCTAAATGGAGCGGTTCAGTATGCAACGGTTGAGGCTTTCTGAGAAGTGGAAAGTTTCCTAGAAATGGAAAGTTCAATGAGATTACCCCCTTTCACTATAAATTGATTAGCTGAGTGTAATGCCAAAGCACTCTTCCACCACATGATGGCATTTCCAGTACTTTACAGAGTAAAGTTTCTACTTTCCTACTCATGCACTAAAATCCATTAATATAATAATCTAATGACACCAATCACAGTGTATTGTCTGACAGTATTCACTTCTTCTGGATTTAAAACATTGTTTGTCCATTTGTCTTGCCGTCATTTTGCTGCGAATGTTGTTCTCTCTCAAAGAAAAGATTCTAAGTGACAAAAAAAATGTTGTCAAACATGAAGAAGGTTAAAAATGCTTGGATACTTGCAGCTTAAGCTCACACTAAAGTGCATGTAGGCAATAAACCTGATGAATACTGGATGTATGTTTCCATTTTAGTCTTCCAGGCGTCAGCTTGTTTCGACATTTTTACTTCACTTATTCTGCAGTAATGTGACTGCTGGGGCCTTTTTTCCTGTCTGTTTATCCTTGTTTCTCTTGTTTCTCTACAATAATAAAATGGAGTCATAAAACATTAAAAGAAGAAGCGCAGTGTCAGGCAGAGCACCGAAGTCTAGCTTGCATTAGCTGATTGGCATCATCTGTTTCATTCATGCTTCACAATCACTGACTCATTCACAGCTGTGACGCTATCAGCTGACTAGTGACACCCAATCATATTTGTGCAGAGGTACCCCAGCTTCCTCTTTATGGGCTATACTCTTCATATTGTTGATATAAATATTGATTCAGTTTTAATGTATATTTATTAGCTTGGAAGAATCTTCGAGGCAAGAGCTACTTCAAAAAACAGAGCCATTGCCCAAAATCTAATTGCGTGGTTTGTCATTGGCTGTCCAAGTCCCACGCTTTATTGATATCTGCATTCACCACAGCCTCTTCAGCACCAGGTTTTTCAGTGTTAATACCAACGTCTCGTTTTTCTTCCTTTGTTCCTGACTGACAAGAGTTTGCAAAAGTCCTTAATGGGTAAATGTAAACAAAAGTTGTATTAGGCATTTGAACAAACAACAAATGATCCACTGGTAATCGTAAGGAATATCTCTCTTGATGAATATTACAGATCATTCTCATTCTCAGGTCTTCAAATAGCAGCGTTTTATTACATCATACAGGGTACTCTTCCTGTATGAGATGCTATGGGCTTTCAACTCCATTGTAAAAGGAAATGCTAGACACTCAGGTGACGTAGTATAAAGACAAGATATGCGTACACAGGAGGTCAGGGTGGATGGATGGGTCAGACTTTCACCCAGGAGACTGCTGTTCATGTCCCATCGAAAACCAAAAACACTGACTTGTTGTTTTCAAGCAAACCAAGATCTTTTTGTTTTGGTGCCTGGTGTTAGAAAAGCTCTCTGGCAGCCTCATTAAAACACACAAGGTACCGTTTAGTGCAGAGGGGTTTGACAAGAACATGGGTTTTTTAACAAACTGGGAGTGAGAATTGAATATTGTGCAGCTTTAATGACTCTTCTAACTTATTACATTTCCACTTTTGATTATCGTGCTAGTTGGAGTGGACTTTCATTGTTCTCATTACTATTCATGCAGTTATTCAAATTCCAGTCCTGCGTCATGAAGCATCATATTAATGTGTAGATGCATCCGGATCGTAGAAATTAGCACACAGAAATGAGGCGCATGAATATGATTCTGAACAGGCTTGTTTGAACGGTGGTGTGCAAATGAAGGATTTATCGACATTGTCCCATCTTCATTCCCACAAAAGAGTGAATAGGAGTTTCTTATTTACAGCAGATGCTAAGTGCTAATTTAATGCCTGCTCATAATAACATCCATACAAACATTCGGAAACACATCAATCACATACAAAATGTGTGTAGGTCAAAGGTGACACTTCACACAGGACCAAAGGGACTGAAGGCTATCAACAGAAAAGAGTTTAGTTTCAGGTCTTGAGATCGAATTATTTCCCGGCATAAACATGGAGCTGGCAGATAAAAGATCAAAACAAAGAAATTAAACTCAAGTAGGAATTTTAGGGGATAGAAAAAAAATGGAGGAGTGGTTAAATAGCTAACAGATGGATCACAGTGTTTGTATTTTCCTCTTTGTGGCTTTGCTGTTTGGGATAATGAACGAGGCTCAGGGCCTGGATCTAAATCCTTAATACGTCTTTATCTCTCTCTCTCTCTCTCCCACTCTTCCTTTCATCCCCCGACACAAACACTGAGATACTTCAGCGTTCAGCTACTCAAACAGGCCTCTGCTGCCTACCTTCACTCCCATCCACCGGAAAACAAACAATGTGAAGTGTGTACTCGAGACCAAGTTGTTTTAACGGCACGCATTCGGAAGTCATTGCCATTATTTGCACAGACACCGATGTTGTAACACACTGTGGTAAACAGACCTTAGCAATTAAAAGTTTACATGTCAGGACCGCGAAAGTGATTAGAAAAAGAAATGTGTCATAAAATATACTGAGAGCCAAAACCCACATTCAGTTTTGTTTTCATTCAATGATTTGCGTGTTGCATCTTAAAGCAACATCATGTAACTATTTCACCTTGAGATAACAGCACACATCACCAAATATGGGTCTTTGGTTAGATAGAAGACCTTTGCTCAGATGGACATTGTGGCCGGGATGAAGAGACCGAAGAGAAGGCGAAGAAGAGCGAAAGAAAGAATGACCGGCTTTTAATCTTGGCAAGAGCTTTGCAGCATAAAAGGCTGCAAGACAGACACATATCTGGCCTCCTTACTGTTGGACTAGTCAGTAAGAATAGCTGGCTTGCTATGAGTGGTGTTGTTGCACTTGTTTATTGTTCGGTTGCATAAGCAAAGTTGCTGGGTTTTGATCATAATCCAAGTCTGCTAATTTAGATTTAGTCGCTTGCATGTTATGGCTTGCCGCTTCCAAACCCTGCAGCTGGTCTGCAAATGCACAAGTACATGGGAATGGGGGGTGGGGGTGGGGGAGTCAAAGTGCAATTCATCATTGGTATAAAAATTAACTGCACTCCATTTTAAAATGTAGGCATCAAGTCGCATTAATGGAATAGCAATATTGACACACCCAGGTAGCAGAGCTTTTGCAATGAAAACACCTTCCTTCTGCGACTGGAATCAAGGTTGATGAGAACAGTGAGATTGAACCAAAACTGTAAAATCAAACTCTTAATTTAAAAGATGCCATAAAGCTCAGCTGAGGGGAACTGCAGAGGCGGGTGATATTTCTCCGTGGGTTCGTCACTGCAAGCAGCCCATTTCACATCTGACCAGTTGTTAATATGAAAATATTGATTACAGAAGCTTTATTGTTGCTGATACGCTCTCTTGAAAGTAATCACAGTATCTTGTTATTGGATAAATTGATTGCAAATCTCACCATCTGTTCACTGCTAGAATAAATCAGTGCACTGGAAATATTGAATTACTGATTTTATCACAACTGAGTCTTCCAAACTTCTAATTGTTCATTCACTAATGTCACATTTCAAAGACTGTTTTTGTTCATATAGCAACAGTTGACTATAGAAAAGTGTTTTCTGACGTAAAATTAAGCTTTTGTTTGGTTATAAAATGAGGTGTGTAACTTCTCCAAATTTAAAGTTTGACTTCCATCATACATGTAGTTTTATTCTGTAGTATTATGTCTTCTGATCTCTTTTCCTTTTTATCATCCACAGTATTTCAGAAAAAGGAAAACAGAAGTGAAAAATGAAATAGACTGATCAATACACACATTACCACCTTAATAAATACAGTATTGACTCACTTGAGATGCAGGCAAAAGGACACAGTAATGTTTCTATAGTAGAATATGAATGAATCACCCCTGGTAATTTCAATTAATTACATATGAAGAAGATTAACTCAATGTCATTGACATTTACCACACAGAAATTAATGTTAAAACAAATTGTCCCATAATTGGTCGCCATCTTTTTAAGAATAATTACACATAATTAAAGGTATTTTGTATATAACATTTATCTCATTGCCTAGTTCTCTATTTTCTAAACAGTGTGGGTGATGACAATGACATTTAACACATGCTCTGATAATGAGGCAAAATTAGAAGATGAGTGATAACCTTGCATGTTTCAATCGTTCTGCATCTAAATCAATCTTCTCAAATCACTGATCCATCTGCAACTAGTCTTTTTCAAGAATATTAGTGTCTCCAAAATGCACAAAATTACCAATCAGACGTTACCTGACAATTCATGAACACAAATGCTGGTTTCTTTTAAAAAGGTAACTGCAGGACAAGCATATTTAAGAACAAGAATTAAACCCATTCTTTACACTTACTAAACTGCAGACAGCAGTCCTTTGAGCCGGTGCAGAAGATTATGGGATTTCTCTTTGCTATTTGCATCTCTTTCACTAGACGTTTCCTGCTGTTTGGAGTTGCTGGTGTGCAGACTATTGATCTCCGTCCAGCAGCTGGCTTTTACCATTGTTAAGATACTTCTGTTGCTGATTTGTTTTCAAAGGTGTGAGACATAATGATTCTTTGCAAACACACAGTACAAAGAGTTTCTGCCTGTTTGTCTGGCACCTCAGTCGACAGAGCTGATACAGCAAATCCTCTCACACATACTCTCGACAGAATAGTGGCAGCACGTGAAATCTAGCGTCGGAGTGAAATCGGCCTTTGCTGTGATGTTGCACTGCTGGGAAACTGTATGGACATGCTGCACTGTCACGGCTGTTTTTCGAAAAGCCCATCCTCCAAAGAAAACGACATCAGCAGTTACAGCAAATGACCAATAACAACATACATTTACGTTCCAGTGGCCAAATGAATTATGGTTCGTCTGTCAAGTCAGCTGATGTTATTATTGTTGTTTTATCATTGAATGTTGATGTTCTTGAACTGATATTTTGCACATCAATGTTTTGCTATTTGATATTGCATATTATATGCATTTTTTTTTTTACCTCAAAACAATGTTCTTTAAACTATGCACATGACATTAAATGCTTTGACCTTTGACCATTTTAGAGCCACAAATATAGTCAGAGCTCGAGGAGAATAGATAGGTAAAAAAAAAAAAAAAGGTGGCTGGAAGCTGTTTCTTACGGCACTCAGTATTGATATATATCGCAATCATTCCCTAACTATTATAACCATGACTAGGGTTAAGGTTTCCTAACCTCAACCAAGCAGTTATTTTAACCCAAACCGTGATCTTTTCTTCAGTCATTTTGTGCAAGTCTAGGATACAAAAGCAGAGAAATCATTGTTCTGTAGTTTGTCACTTTGAATACAATACAATCCCACTGAGGAGCCAACCAGTGCCACGCTCACATCAAGGACAGAGAAGGTTAAAAACGGGAGAGAAGTGTGGCACTGCAGGGATAATAGCTATCAGCCCTTCCTCGACCTCCGGCAAGGTGGGTTTGAGACGATCAACAGACACAACCTAGATGCTTTACCTTTCTCATTAGGATGAACACCGTAATGCACACAGGGATGGTCACTGTAAGTGCAAATGTAAAGCGGCTGGCGGAGGCTGCAGAGTGGCCGACCGACCGTGCCCCTCACGTGCACAACCCCCATCCAGCATGTCGTCTATAGCACCAGCAGTCTTTCACACAACCCCTATGGAGGAGGTGAAGGGAAGGAACAAGTGAACCGTGCAAGGTCAAAGACGTGAATCATGACCTAGTCTCATGTAAGATCTTTATATTATATCATGAAAATCGAGTTTCAATATCGTGTTTACTCATAAATAAGCTTGGATTTTGCAGATCTTTTCTTTACATTTGTGTGTAAAACAGCTGCTCTGCCTGTAGTTCACCTCGACTCCCTATGTGCTCAGTGCCTCCTCCATCTCTGTTAAATGGCACATAGCTCTCTTGCTGCTTTTTTCTCCTGTGATGTCAATGTCACAACCGTGACCCATAGCGATACTGTATAGGCCACAACACGCTGCAGAGAATGAACGAACCCTCTGACGCCTATAGTTCATCGTTCCATCTGACCGCTCCCAAACATCTGAAATACAATCTAAATGTCCTGTCTTTGACTGGCCTGGCCCCACTAAACGCACTCACACAAAGGTTCACCACATCCTCCCTCAGTGCAGGCGCCTGAAACAACCAGTGGGAGTCACTAGTGCAATGATAAGGATGTGATCCCTCACTGGCTTCCCACTCACAAACCAGCAAACTGTTGTTGCTGAAACACGTGACAAAGATGGAGGTACGATTTTGGTGCTCCACATTGTCCAGTAGGGGCCACTCTACCCTAATTACCTATGTTCCTTGTACCTAAGAAAGTAGCTTAAAGGTAGTGCTTTTTCTTGTCTTCGATCAATGGACGACATCTTTGTAGAAAACGATTACACTACACTGCAGATTACACATCAGTCAGCTTTTTTATGAGGCATGTCGGCTTCACACACTAACTGCTGCACATCCTGCACTTCATTTAGTGAATCAGCCTTTAGCCTGATGATCAAATTGATTTGGCCACAAAACCAGACCTGCTTGAATTGCTGACCACATCCGAGAGGTGGGTGTTGATTCATAGGTATGGCACTGGGCTTTGGAGGTTATATTTTTGAATAGACAAGCAACATTCCCACATTTACTCGATCATCGTACATATGTTTATTATCAATGCAACTCTGATCTCTGGTCTGATGTCTGGTGGTAGTAGCCACGGTTCAAAGGACTTGTGAAGCTTAGCAGAAGTTCAATCAAGAATCTTAAATGAGGAGACTGACTTCATACTCATTATTTAACTTCTTTCTCTTCCTCTCTTTTCCCTCTTCTACTCAAACAACCTTGGATGTTTCACTCTTTCAGTTAAATCTCACATTTTGCCGCGACCCCCATGAGCCAATCATCTCGCAGCTGTCAAAGTTTAAAACTGTTCTTCTCTCTGTTGCTGTCAGTTGTCATTTCAGTCAATTCGATACAACCCCTCCTCCCCACGTTCACCTCCAGTCTTCGTCACATTCATCACCCAGGGGTCCTTCCGGCGTGCTCATCAGACTCCACATCACATCCATCCAGATCTTCAGAATCACTCCTTCACCACCACCACTGTCCAGACTCCACTGGGGGGTTATTCTAAGTCTCTGTTTCAATTAAGTCTGAACTTTAAATAAAAGTGGGAAGGCTCTGCTTTGTGTTACAGTGGCCACATGTGAACACTTCTCCAGCAGAAAAATGTTTTTCTGAAGAAGGCTTCTGCCAAATTAGAAGGTCCAGCTGCCCATCATTCTGACCTATCGCAGTCAAGAGCAGGGGAGAGAGAAGTCACACAGGGCTTTCAACTCACCGCTGCACAGTGGGGAGGAGCAAGCAGGAGGCAGATGTAGCCGACCCAACCCAACAGTCAGGGCTGAGAGAAGAGGCCTGAGATGAGGTCATGACCGGAGGAGTAGTCGTCTAAATGTTGCATTGCTTTTTTGGCCGCCAAGTGGAAGTGGAAGTGTCAAGGTGCCATTTATATTTGGTCATCATCTGCATAGGTTTGTTGTGATTGACCAAGCAAAATAGGTGCAAATCTTGACCGTGCTGCTGTGCATAAGAGAGAGGTCAAGCATGGATTGTCTGTTTATGTGATGAAGCCTGTGTGAAATTGGACTAAAACCTGAGATCAAGACGAGAAAACAAAAAGCCTTCTGTGTCTGGCGTCCTTATGAATCTGGGTTGCTGCTTTTTAATGTGGTTTAAATCACCAAAGAGAGAGAATTGGTATAAGTTTTTGTGCATAAAAATGTAGAGAACAAATTTCACACATTAACAATTGAAATGAAAATTTTGCAATATTTGTTTGTTCAATTTTCTCTACTGTTAGACTTAAAAAGGCATAAGGACAAGATAAAAAGAAAGGAAATATAAACACATTAATACATTTACATGCCTCTCCTTTTGCACATTATTCCAAACCAGCAGGGTGTGCGGTGTCACATCCTGTCATCCCTCTTGATGCCTGTGTCACCTTGCATCCACAACATGGAGCTAATGCTGAGTTCGGTGTTTGTCTCCCACTGGGGCTGCCCATGTAAGAAACAGCATGCAACCAGGGAGGCGCGCAGCACTCGGGGCGAAAACATACACTCGGTACATGTGTTACATAGAAAAGCAGGTCTTTTGTTTCATCGCACGCGCCCTTCAAATTACACACCGACACAGGTGCGTTGTGTTTCCAGCTGAGGGATGAGCTTAACTGGACGTCAGCGATCAGTGCTAAAGATTTGTAGCAGCAGTATGTATGCTGGTCCTTAGTGGCCTACATTAGTGAGTGAGCAGAGGAATAAAGATGAGTGGATTTAGGCTTCTATTTGGGATCAGCTTAGGAGCTAAAGCCCAGTGTGACTGACAGTATAATAAGCCCCAAAGATTTTGAATATTGTAATCACCACATCCTTTCATTTGCCATTAGTGCAAACACATTCTGGCCTTTTCTTGAGCGATCTCTGTCTTTGTATACTATATGTATAATTTCTTATATTCATGAATTTATGTTTTCCTTTTCTCCTTATGAATTCCATCACCTCCTAAGCCTACCATTCCCCCCCCTCCACTCCATCTTTTTTTCCCTCCTCTGTCAGTCTTATCACTGTGCCCTTGGCTTTCATTTCTCTGGGGCTTTGATGGGTGCTGTGATGGCAAGATGATTGACAGGCTGAGCTGATTTCCACACACTAATCATGACATCACCGCTCAGTCGATTTCATTTCACATCACATCACATCACATCAAAGCAGGCTGATTGGAAGGTGAAAAAGACCAAAAGACATTTTCCTCCACATCCTATCGAGAGAATAATGTACATTGTCAGTATCATTTACAGCAGAAATGATATGCTTTCACTTTCATGTACAGTATTGACATTTAGTTGAACAAAGAAAGACATAAATCTTTAAAGCAATCACACATGCACTTTCAATTAGCTGTGTCATCTTTGAAGTATAATTATTATTAATAGCAGTAGTAGTACTAAGTAGTAGTATTTATAGAGCTCTTTCAATAATCCATGTTACAAAGTGCTTCACAAAACAGACGTTAAAAAAAAATCAGGAAAGGCTCTCCGATAAAAGTATGTTTTTTAAAAAGGGACTTAAAGGAGATCACTCACTCAGTCAACCTGATTTCCTCGGGCAGATCCTTCCAGACCCTCTGGCCCCTGACTGCAAATGATCTATTCCCTTCAGACAATAGACCTCTGCCCAAGGATCTCAGTACATAATGGCACTGAGAGGTCAGAGATATGACAGGAAGAGAGGATATGAAGGGTCTTAAAAGTCAGTAAAATCTTGAGATCCATTCAGTGGAAAGATGCTAAAACAGGAGTGATGTGATCACGCCTTGAGTCGATCAATAGATCTTTGGTTCAGGTGATTAAAAAGGCTACTGCAATCATCCAGGTATGATGACATGTAGTTGTGAGAGAAGTTGTATAAAATGGCTTCTGTGTCTTTAAAAGTCTGTAATTTTTTTAATACATTTCGAAGATGATAAAAACACTATTGCACAAGCTGTTTGGTTCACTGCTCAAACTCAACTTAAATTACTGTCAAACCAGACAGTAAAAATCTTTACAACAGGCTCGATGTGATTACATTTGTTGATTGAATTTGAGAATGCATTTGTTCTGCTTTGTGTTGTGACCCCATGACAAGGATCAAGGACATCTATATTTTTATATCACTAAGGCAGTCCTTAAGCGAACTCTGCAGTCCAGAGTCTGTAGTTCAAACAGGCAGGTATATGTGTGTATCATCAGCATAAACTGTTCTGCAGCAATAAACTTAAGTTAAGTATTGGACCAATACATCCTCAAAAGACGTTAGGGTTATGAATTATCTCTGTACCTACAGTTTTGCTTGTTTGCTTGTTTATTTTCATTCTAATAATTTCATTTAATCTGTCAAAGTAACTTTAATTAAAAAAATAATTGGCCACTTGGGGACAGCAGAACAAGCTGTAAATAAACAACAATGGCTTTTATCACTTTAAAGTTTAACATTAGCATTCATATGAAGTCCTGATTGAATGTGAATCTTTCTCTTCTTTGCTTTTTGGATCCTCACTACGTTCACCAGCTAGTTGCTAACTTTGCTTGTTTGCTAAGAAACAGATGCAACAGGTAGGAGACAACTAAAACAGTAAAGTTAGGCAGAGCAAAACAATGAGCTGAAAGACACTATAAACACTGTGGAGAGCTTGAGTGGGGTGATAATTCTCTGTGAGTTTGTCATGAGCATCTGTGTTCACATTATGTTTGATCCATTGTTCAGTAAAGTGAAAATGAATCAGTGCAGCTTTAATAGGGCTTTGACGCACCCTGCTAAGTAAGGGAGAAAAAATCCCCTGAACAACATTGGTGAAAGTAATGATCTCATCTCATTTGCAGACTCCTTTTACGTATCTTGGAAATAATAAACTTTTAAGACTCAAGATTTGTTATTGTAAGACAGCAGCATTATGCTCTTGGTCTGAAAGTGAGTCCCACTTCTCCACTGTAAAAATGGAGACAACTCGTATTTGACCCTCACACCTGCTAAAGTTTTACATCTGGCTAATGCACTCAGGCAATAGCCAGATATCCCCCATCATAACTCTGTCTCTCTCTTTTTATCTTCTTCTCTCCACACATGACTATACCATCCTATAAATAGCAGCAGCGTTCCCCCAAATCATCTTCTCAGTGAGGGAAAAGGAACGTTAAACCTAAATAACCGTGCCTTTGCCTGACAGGCAAAAGGCCAATGTTTCACCTCTAAGCCTGACGCTAATCATGGTGACAATATATTAAAAAAAACACACACACACAAAGATAGTCACAGCAGCTCTGTCATCTCTGACATTTCCCATTTTCCATCTTGTTATCTGCAGCCTTCTGTTGACATTCCCAAAGCCTCACGTGCGGAGCCAGAAAAAGTCGAAGGAGGATCTAAAAATAGCAGCAGCACACAGCTCAGCGTGCCCAACATGAGTGAGCACGTTTTTAATATCTCCTCATTAAATATGCATGAGATTAAGTACTCCAGACTCCGCTGTTTATTGAGTGACGAGCGTTGTTTTTCAATTCATCAACTCCCTGCAACCAGCCCCCCAAATCTGTTGTTTTCCCAGTTCAGAATAGATGAATAATGCTCGACTGACTGACACGTGAACGCTACCAAAACAGATAGAATAGAAAGTATGCTGCACACAGTATTATAATTATTACTACACAGTGAAATACTCAACTGTGCATTTCTTCTTTCTTTCTATTTTCTGTCTGGTTCTTATGTTTTCTTGGAAATACTAATTAGTCCAGCTTTGGTTAGTGCACGATCAGATGATTTAATTGATTTGACAGATGCAATATATCACTTGATCTCCTAAATGCAGCAAAGGAAGATGCATCCTCTGTCTCCAGAGCTGTCAGACCTGCACTATTAAATCTTCTAATCTTCTAATAAACTAATCACGGTTTGAGTGATTGAACGTCAGAGATCACCTACGGGGCATAAACATTTTCTCTGTGCAGATCTATATGTCATAGAGCTCTCTGAAGGGTGTCAGGGTGGAAATGCTGCTCTGCTGCTTTTTTCTCATCAAACTGTGCTCATATACCACTAATGATCCATGCAGGTGCCACTAATTCAAATGTGGGTCATCACTCATGACCCCACAGACTGGATGGCATATGCCACAGTCAGTAGGCGATTTCAGGGGGGGTTAGAGAGGACGCCATTGCCCTTGTTAGCAATATAACCATAATGCATCTCCCTTGTTAACCTACCATCAATTTTCATACCCCCTGATGTCACTAATAGCACTTATCTTATAAAAAAAAAATTGATAAATTATTGAGAATTATTAAATTTATTTAGCATTCATGGCACTTGTTTAGCATTTCAAGAACCTCACAAATCAGTTCCACGCTTTGTAGATCATGTCATGTGATGCTACTCGCCAATCAAATCAGTGCACATCAACCACACATACAAGGGAGAGATGACAGACAGAGAAATAAGTGAGTCAGAGAAAAGTAATTTCACTGGTGAGCTCTAAATAGACAAAAGTAGAAAGTCAAGAATTGTCAGGCTCTTAATGTCCAAAAGCAGTGTGTCTCATATGTTTTGATTATTACTATCATCTTCTGAGCAAACGTACCCACTCAAATCCAAATTACTGTATATGGCACCAACTCATAACGCAGGTTCAACATTATGATGTTCTAGACCTTTGCTTGAGGAAATGTGGAACTTGCATTTCTTTGAATTTGAATGGAACACACAGGAACACAAGCAGCATCGCCAGCTTTGTGAACTTGTGGCAGGTTGACCTTTATTTATTTTTCAAAAGGAAAAAGACAGGTGAGAAATTAGCTTGGATTCAATCCCCGTCCAGACAATTAAATATGCGTGAAAATTGGCTCGTGCCTGTGACAGTTGTGCAAACAAGGTACCGGGAACACAAGGGACTGGACCCAAATGCGGAGGCTGCTGCAGTTCAAATGATTTATTTACAAAAAGGCAAATGCACAAAACGGGATAATGAGGCAGACAAAGGTCAAAACCAGTGACAGTGTCATGAACTAAGCATGTGGATGCAAAATACTCACTTAACTACTGTACATAGCTACGGGGGTTGGGGGGCTCTCCCACTGGGCCATCCCTCCTTTTAAAAATGAACACATCGCCCACCAGCCACAGTAGGCGCTGAAAGAGCTGGCCAATGTATTTCACGAAGACCAACTGTCTGTAGCAGATTCTCTTCATCACTTTTCATGTACGGAGAAGATGCCATATCTGTGGTAAAATAGGCACAAATGTTGGGAGGCAGCTAAAATCCCTTTGCTGAATTGGCTCCAGTGACAGCCTCTATAATCCGAAGGGACAGGTGTTGCCATGACAACAGCTTGCCCGAGCTGAGCTGGCAAAGCTTACAAACAAATGATTACATGAGTGAAAAAAACCTGTCTGTGCCAAATATGTGCGGAAAGAGCACACAAGGCATTCTGACTCCTCTGAGAGAAAAAAAAAAAAAAACGCACCCAAGTCCTCAAACAGCTCCTCCAAAGAGAGACGGAGACACAAGGTGGATCTCACACAGTGGACACGAAATGACTTTGGATCTATCAGGACGTAAGTTAGGACGGGAGATGTGGACCAAGACTGCACGGTGGTCTCATCGATCTACTGGCTGAAGATAAAACCCTGATTCCAAACAAGTTGGCACGCTGTGTAAAACTTACTGACAACAAGTTTCCAAAGTGTTTCTGAGCCCATGAAGTAATATTCTTTATACAAGCATGTGTTTGACAAAGTGGTGAACCTCTCTCCATCCTTGCTCGTGAACAACTGAGTCTTTCCAGGATGAACCTTTCATACCCAATCATGATACTATCACCTGTTATCAATGAACCTGTTTACCTGTGGAATGATAAAAACAGGTGTTTTTGGATCAGTCCACAACTTTCACAGTCTTTTACTGCTCCTGTCCCAACTGGTTTGAAACATGTTGCTGCCATCAAATTCACAATAAGCAGATAAGTTTTTCAACTATGTATATGTCCAAATTAACAAGTGATCACATTCTCGTTTATATGTTTTACACAGTGTCAGAGCTTTTTTGGAACCAGCATTGTAATAATAAAGCCACTGTATCTTACAAGAGTGAATCCATGAAGAAGTATGTGTGTTTCTGCTGATCAACAGGTCCAGTCGTTTCTGACCTCTTCACATTCCCATCATGTGTTACTAAGAACCTGAACAGTGACTGAGTGGTTGACTGGGCAGCGGCAGTGTGTGTAATGTGGGCTCAAGTTGTGCGTTAAGGTCGTGGACTTTTATCCACATCAGTTAGTCCCACTGAGGGCTACAGTATGCGCTGCTTTTACAGATAGGGCCTAATTGGAAGTCTTGTCTCATTTTTACAAATCCCCACTCGTTTATGTGCGCTTTGGTTGTTATCAACTGCTACTCTGAGTGCTAATCTTTAAAGAGGATAAGAACAAATGCTGGGCTTGCAGTGTTTCTGAGTCACTTTATCTCCATTTAATAGTTTGACAGTTTGGGAAACACTCACTTTCTTGCAGAGAGTTAGATGAGAAGATTGATGCCACTCTCATATCTGACGGCTGAAAATTTGTCGCTGCATCCAGCAGTTTCAGCTCAACTGTGCATGAAGAGTGGAAGCAGGGGGACATGGCGAGATTGGCTCTGTTCATAGGTAACGAAAGACACATAAAGGCACCTCGAAAGCTCATTAATTAATGCATTATATCTCATTTGTGCAAGAGAACCAAAGTGTAAAAAATGACAAAATGTGTCTTGCATGAGGTTGCAAGATGAATAGCAGAGTCTCCAGGAAGAGCAAAGTTAAGTGACTAACAAGGTTCATATATAATGGACCAGTATATTAAAATATTTTCTCCTTATGTTGCTGAAAAGAACCCATAGATAAGTGCAGTGCGACTCTTATTTGCCTGTATTGCCACCATTGCATCCCTCACATTCATGGTTAGTAAAGAGAATCTTCCCCGTCTATGATGCAAGGTTTTTGAGCAAAAGAGAATCAACACGACATGCAATTACTTACCTAATGTCAGCGGAAGAATTATAGAGGATTTTCTCTCATAGTAAATGCCAATACTAAACAAATATGAAGAGAGTTTATGACTGATGGACTACACTTTTAATAGAGTGCCATAACATATCAAGGACATTGCAGCCGCTGCCAAAAAAAAAGTGAAAAAATCCTGCTGCGGTCTTAAACCAGCTTCTATTTTAAATTGGCTACTTATGGTATTGCATTGATTTTGATTGATTTGTCTTGTCGTACACAAATGTTGTTAATGTCATGATACAATAGAAAAACATGTCATATTAACACCAGACCCCAGGTAGAAAACGTGACACGATGCACATCTACGACAGCAGAAGGGCCGCACTAGAAATAGCATCACAGTAAATTGAAAGATATTTTTTTCTACTTTTTATTAAAACATTTGGCAAAAATATTGTCCTAAGATCTGTGATGTAATAATCCAGCTGTAATGTATAAACTCATCACATTTGTAGGCTATACATTTGTATAACAATATGAACTGTGATAATATTGGATTCTTATTGCATTGTGGGCTTTACCACGCTTATTGTTTCTCCTTATATTGCATTTTATCTTTTTTTGCTCTTTGCATATATGGTTCAAAAAAAGTTGTTATACTGTCCTCATTACTATTAAAGACTCAGCATGAGAGAGGGGCCTGGGGTGTGACTGCAACATCTGCAGTCATACCTGCTGTTTGGCCGAGTCAGCACCTGTCAACAGGACAAAAATGGTGCATTTACCTCACCACATAGTGTCCCTCGAAGGAGAAGAACCGGCTCGCCTCTTTTATGGAGTCATAATTGGAAAAAAGGCAATGTGATAATCCTGTTCATCACTTCCTATCCAACAAAGAATGTTGTTGGCCTTGCACACCAGCACACATGAAAGACAGAAGCTAAGATGTGAACACACTGAAGGTCTTTGTACTAAATTGTGCTGTTATATAAAGACAATGCAGCATGAGTTGTTAAAAAAAGGGTTGATTTATTACATTGTAAATGAGATATCAATCATTTCAACTGTGCAAGAGAAAGTGAAATTGGGCTGTGTTTTGTGGTCATACAAAAAAAAAAAACATGACTGTAAATACATCTGAATGTTCACTTTCCTTGACAGGAAAACAAAGACAAAAGGTCTGCTAGCAGCCCCCACACTGTCATGTTCATCAAAACCCAGAAAGTGAAAGTAAAGTAAACATTTATATTAAGCACATGTCATGTAATTCTGCCAAATAGATTTTCATATTAATTTATACAACTGAACATTTTATTAGTTTTTTAGATACCTTATCATTGACCAGCTGTTGGACATGGACAACATGCGATGGTGACGCCCAAACAAAGGTCAGAGGATCAACAAATCTTCTGGAACCATAAATATCTGTACTGAATTCACTGAATCTGGTCAGTGTCTTACGCCATGTTTCCTTTCTGTGCCGTCAAACAAAGTGACAAAAACTAATCTTGATAAAAATGGGGCTCATTAGCAGCCGCCTGTTCTCACACTTCACGATTATAACAAGAATTGCATTACAGAGCAAAGTATTCATCTAAATTATTTCTGCAAGATAAGAGATTTAATGACTGCAATTATTGCTTAAAGGGTCATGTTGAGAAGGACGTTCCTATAACTACAGGATTAATATCAGTTAACTGCTAAACCCGGAGCTGATCAACAGGCTTGAAGACACAGTTCTTTTCACTTCATTAGTTCTGCGAATCCCTCAGGTGACACTGTTTCTTCTCATTTCAGCTGGTGAAAATCTGCTTGGTTTATATTGTGGGACTTGTTTATTTGGCTTCCCATTACAGAATGCACAGGCATTAAAAATTTACGGCGTCAATGCCTTGTGAAACTATTTTTGGGAGCCACAACCCACAAAAGCTACCTTTCCCTGGGTAGCACAGGCTGCCAGGGTAATTTAGTTTTCTAAAACCAGCTCTCACGTTTGCACTTCTGATAGAAGAGCATTAAAGCATGGAGGCATTAGAAGTCCTTCTCTGTGGACTCTGGCTTATATTCTCGCAGAGCTGTCTCATCCAGGAACACTTCAAATTAGCATCTCTGCCCACAAGGCAGTACTAGGAAAACACTGGACTGTCTGTAACGTGGGAGCCAGGAGCTGGCTGACAAAGCCCAGAGGGCCAGAGCAGCCCTCGCTGCCTTTGGTTCGAGGTTTTAGAGAGCGAGTGGGAGAGATAGAAAGAGTAGGTGGACAGTTTCATCGCTGCGAAGAAAGGGAGAATGCAAGGTGCTCTCCCAAATAGTTCTGGCGGGTGACGGTAACAATTAAAGAGCAGAGTGGAGTTGATTACTTAATGTGAGAAAAAGCACACCTAAGTACCCTAACAGCCATTCAAACCCACACATTGGCTCCCAGGCATGTCTGTCTACGCTCACAATGGATTCACGACTGCATGAGAAACAGTCGAATTACAGTGAAGAAGGTAATCACATCCATTGAACATGCAAGAGGTCCTTTCAACTATTAAGCAAGCATAGCCGTCTAATTATGCATATGCACATAAACATCATCAATTATGCACATGAATTATTCACATTATTAGAGTGTCAGAGCATAAATATGAAGCATTGGGCTTTGAATGCAATATTACAGGAAGTGATTCACAATGGGTCTTTTCACTCAAGTCAGAGTAGATACTATCAAAAACGAAAGGAATCGACAGAGAAAATATATACAGTAGCATTACAACATGTTATGATCCTGATCCTCAACATATCTATCCTATAATAACCAGTAACCTTCTACTCAAGCCAACAGCGTCAGAGACAATTCATTTTCCAACCAATTTGACAATGCAATGTCACAAACTGTGGTGCGATTACAAGTAAGCAGAAAAGTTGGATGCTCTGAAAGTAATGGAGCAGAGGTAGCAGAACACAGGGAGGCAGGTTGGAGGCCAGGAGACTGGGAGGCAGGCTCGAGGTCGTCTGGCTCCAGAGCAGCAAGAATGAGACCAGGGAGTTGGACAACAGGGAGCTGAGACGTCGCCTGGAGCCTGGCTTCCTTCTCGGGGTGTTCCCAGAAGGTGGCTCAGGGGCCGGATCAGGCAGGGAACTGGTTAGTTCTGTGCCATCCAACTCAGGAACAGGACCTGGCTGAAGGCCGACTCAGGAGCCGGAGGTGGCAGGGAACTAGGTAGCTGAAAGCAAGTGAGCTGAGGTGCAGAGGTGTTGAGGAGGCTGGAGTGACAGGAACACAGGAAATAGGACACAAATGCTAAAAGCAGAGCTAGTCCAGCTCAGTAATTTCACACAAAAAAGGTACAAAGCCTTACATGGTGGTCAAGCCGGTACGGGTCAAAACGAAATAAGGCAAAGAAATCCAGCTCGGAGCAGGCAAGAATCAAAAGTCCAACGACAGGCAATGTCCAAAGAAACTAAGTAAAACAATAAAACATACATGCAAATATGAACGAGTCTATTGGGAAAAAACACAGAACAGACCTGAATGGTTCCACACAATCACTATGTCTCATATGGATTCACACATGGAGCCACAGATCCACCACAGCCAACGTGTTTTCACTGCAGTGTAACTTTAAAAAACAATTCCACTTCCAAGACCATCCCATCTATCACAGGGATATGATGAAGGGGAACCTGAGCCCATCTGATAGGACTGTGGGAGCGTATTGGACAAAGAAAATTGGGAACCCCTGCTAACATTACATGAGGACACAAGCAGCAAGTTCCATTTGTCAGAGAAGGGTGTGAGGTGCAGTCAAAAGCTCGTAAGAAAACACTGAATTTAGAATGATTTAACACAGATAGCACTTTTGTAGCTGTGACGTGCAGTTGGATTTAATTAGGCTTCACATGTGCACGCAGGGAAACCTGTTGTTGTTAACACTGTACTGTATCTTTCATTGACATTAGCATGTCAAGCTTGTTCCTAAGCATTGTGGAACAGTTGGGTCCTCAGGGAGCGCTATGAGACGGCAACACATTCAGACCCGTACAATTAGCATCTTAGACCTATAAACCAATGGCCAATTAAAACAGTGTACTGGTTTTTCCACCTTCTCATGCAGTATACAATCATGACGAACTTCACCAGTGCCCTTGAAACTATACATGTCGAGGCAGATCACTTCTAAGATACAAAACTTGTGCAGTTTTTCCCGAAGAGGTACTGCAGTACAAGAGTCATTCTGGACTTCTTAAACAACAACAACATCAACAATAAGATTTTAAGGAAACAAGGTTTGACAATCCTTCATGGATTGGTCAAAAAGGCCGCTTTTAATTAACTGATTTTGCATAGAATTTTTGCACATAAATCTAATCCCGAACTCTAAATTTCATCCACTATTTGTGAAGAGTCTTGGAAAGCCTGTGTTTTCTCAAGCAGCCTTCCACTTTCATCTTCCCATTTCTATTTTTGGATCTGCTCTGTGTTGTCCAGCATAGCCTCTCCTTCCAGAGGCTTGTTACTTAGAGCTGGTGGGATCTGGGCACATGTGTCCCTATTTGTTTCCGATGTATTTTCAGAGAGGTTAATGCGTGCTGACATCACATAAATGTCCTCTCATCCAACTGAGAATATGCCAGCCATGCAGCAAGCAAGCCAACTGCACACACGCACTCGCACTCCATCACTCTTTCCCTACCTCCCATCTGAGTTGATCTCTCTTCTTCCAGTGCACTGTAGTCCCATCTCTCTCTGTACATCCATCTGTAAATAATATATATTGATCACTCTAACAAGTTTATGTGATAGAACAGGCTGTATCAGTATGCCTGCTTTTTATGCTTAACGTTTTGAGGTCTTCCACTCAGTGGTGTTCGCACTTTTTTTAAAGTAGAAATTGCATTGCTTTTACACGTCAAATCTATTTATATTTTCTTGGGAGCTCTGACGCATATGTGAAAAAAATACTATAAAGCCTTTTGTTGCTGCTCAGTCTGAGGTTGTTGGTTCAAGCTGAAGTAAAATGAAGAATCTGGGGATGTGAGGTCACTCGACCTTCGCACCCGCTTTTCATCTCATGCTTAAGGGCTCCAGCTTCTACAACCAAACACGCTGCAGTGGAGTTGCATTGTGGGTAATGCAGGCAACAAGGAAGGAGAATTCAATGAATGTTGCTGCAAACCCTGCTGCTTTTATTTTGATTTTAGGCCATATTTTAGCTTATATATAGTACACTTATGAAGAGGTTCCCTAAGTTTAACACATAACAATATAACATATCAAACAACTAAACAACATATCAACAACCAAATATCAAAAATTGCATTTAAGCTACAGAAACAGTCCTTCAAGAACTGGACTGAAACAGAAGGTTAAAGGCATGTCTGATCTGTGTGGTATTTTCAGCCATAAAAACTTCATAATACACATTTAGGGATCAAAGAGACCTTTATTAACTTGTTAAAAAGGAATATAAAGTGACATTTAAAGTAAATAAAGCAGTGTTCAAAGGGCATGAATGTCCTGAATGTGACTGAATATTTGGGATATGAATAAGATTTTTAGCTCAATGTGTTCAGAAGTGATTAAAGAAAAATGTTCCAAAGAAGAAGAATAAAGGATGAATGTAATGTCTGTCGTGCACCAGTGTTCGGGTGATATTTGCTTCTGGGTGTTTATATGAAAGAAATTCTATATGTCTTCTTTAAATATTCCACATCGTGACAAACAAACAAATAAAAGCAGAGCGCCTTATGTTGAAGATGATTCAATCCCCGCGTTTCTTTTCCTGCCAGTTATGCGAGGGCCATCCAGACGGACCTGTTTGTGTGAACTTGATGTGCAGCCGCGTGGAGGCTGCGCAGAAACAGAGGAGAACAAATCAGACTTTTTCACCCACCGCAGTAAATGTACAGGGCTATTGTGTTCTTTCCATCTCTGCAGAGATGTATTGACAGGTTAAAGAATCCCTGCAGCATGTAGCGTATTTAGTGCAAGGACAGCATCACCTCGCAGCACAAAAGGACAGTCTGAGCAATACAGGCGAGTTTTCTATAAACTCTGTCAAAAGAGGTGTGTTGAAGTTGCATGCCACAGCACATCTGAAGGGATTTATATAGCGAGGAGGGGGGAAACAGAGCACTGGTAGAAAATGAGAAACTTACACTCAATAGACTGCCTCTGTTCCTGTGGGTGAAAATTGCGACGTCTCTCATAATAACTTAATCAGTGTTAAGGAAGCATTGCTGACATTCTCCTGAGCAAGAAGGGAACAATTATCTCTTCCAGACAAATTATGCATTGTTAGCGTCCTCTTGTTGTACATTTATCTCGCTCCTGTGATCGGACAAGCTATTTTTTACCCCGTCGCAGCGGAATCTCAGACACAAACATTAATTAGCTCACCCTGTGGCTAAATAATGAGCTATAATATGAAGTTGGCCGGCTCTGTATCGCACTCGAGCGCTCGTACAAAACCACTGGACCTCTTTGTGAAAACTACTCGTATCTTCTGACTAGCTCTCGTGGATGAAAGTGCACTTGCTCCCTTGACAGCGGTGGTAATCTACCGCCATTAAATATGGAAGGAGCCATGACCATTTCCATCACATCGGGCCGGCCCAAATTATTAAATTCCAGAGTGCTGCTTTCATGTATTATGGCTGGAAAAGTGGGTTCTGTCAGACACCTTTTTAAACATAATGTCTTTAAGTCGCTGTCCTCAACTATCACCTTCTCCAGCCCTTTAGACACAGTAGTCATTCACAAAGAGTGTGTTACTTTATGTTTCTACTGTTTTAAAAAAAAATGTTTTGGAGAATCAAGTTAAATGATGCAAGGAAGCCTCTTCGTCCCAACAAAGTGACACTGAAGCCCAAAAAGCAATCATGCATCAAGACATAGACACATTGGAGCATGTACACATAACATAACACACTGACCTTTGGAGTGGTGTCCGTTCACAGTGGGGTACTACAGTCCGGACATAGCCACTTGGAAAAAAGGGACGGACTGTTCTCCACCAAGCAGGAGAAGACATATGTCCCGTACGGCACAGTTCATTAACCCCATATGTTCCCCTCAGTGCAACACACCACGTACCAGCAGTGTTCGGGACAGTAGAAGAGTGAAGTGCCAAGTAAACAAGCTGCTTCAATGTGACTCTCTTTTATCATGTATTATATATGGAGATATTTTGGGATGACCCATGTGAAACTAAACCGAGAAGAAGAAGAAAAGGAATTTCTCATTATCAACTTGTAAAGCTCAGGTTCAGTTGTTAAAACGCCTTTTACACAAACTGTCATATCTTGCATGCCTAGTTTCATACAGCATACTGTATTACAGCATATTACATGTTCATTGTTCATTTAATGTAATGCTTCATAGTGTTAGCTGCCTGTGGAAGTTCTACACTACATAGTCAAAAAATCACCTGCATGTGTTATGTACCAATTGTCATGGTCTAAGAATTTACATAGTTGAATGTGTTTGTATGTAAAGTCTTGCCAGTCATGTTTTCTTTTTTTTTGCTCATTGATCCATGTTCTCATTTGTGACATTGACCTTTAATTTTTCACACCTGACAAAAGAGCTGAAACACAATTACACTAATTGTTTTTTTTCCATTTCAAGGCCTAAGAATTTGTTTTATAAGCCTTTATTTGAGAAGTCTGCATTATGGTTATTTTACAATAATAAAATTAACTATTATTCCAGAATTTAGAAGGTTGCTGTATTCAAATCTAACATCATACAATGTGGCATATAATACATAAAGAACATATGTTTAAATAACAAAGGAGCTCACTCATGCCTTGGTTTTTTATCATCTAAAGTTCAGGTGATTCTCTGTAAGCTGGAAATTAAGGGCAATATGAAATGAATACTATTTGCTCTTTAACATTCACATAAAAGTGCCAAGTGCAGAACAACATCCACACAAAGTAGAATGAAATCTACAACAACATTTCAGATTAAATAGATGGGTTAAACAACAAATAGATTAATGGAGAGACCTAACCATCCTCTATCAACTCTGCAGGTCGGACCAATCTTTCAGTTCAGTGTCGGCAAATGAAATCATACTGGCTAAAATCGCCTGTGTCCACCGCTCACTTCATTATTTCCAAACTGTGTGCGAGCGTGCAGGAAAGCCCTCGACTCATTTCCAATCGTGAGGAAAAACTTGTTTGTGTTGCCTGGGAGAAGCGTGCTCCTTGTTTTGCTGACAATAAAACCTTCCTTGGAGAATATCCTCTCTGATGGTGTGGAGGTGGATGGGATGCTGCCGATTCTTTTTGCGCCTCTTGACAGCTTTTGGGTATCTCTCCTCATTTTTTTTTGCTTCCGTTCCAGCTCTCCTAGATTGCTTTTTGAGGAGTCCTTTATATGAGCCTTCATCTCACTGCCTCCTGTTCCTCCTCTTCATCACTGGGCAGCAGCATTGCCATCACCTGGTCTGTCTCTTCCTGTTTGGGGGGGCATGCTGGCTTCTCCACCAAGTCACTGCTGTCGATTTCCTGGAAAGCTAGAGGCTATTAGCTGTGAATAGAGCCTCGTCCTTTTGCTCATCAGTGGAAAATATAAACCTTGAAATGCAGATCAAGAACAACAGCTTTGATATAAATGCACGTCTTCCAATAGTCACTCTTTGAGTCTGTTGCTCAGCGAAGCCTTGAAGGCTTTAATGACCTTGCCATCGGCGTCACGCGCCGCCAAGTGTCGTCTCTTAATGTTCACGAACACAGAAACTGTTTCAGACAGTGATGTGTTCAAACGCTCTGTCAGGGTGATCATTGGCTTGTGAACATTGACTGTGTCCTCTGCTGTTCTCCGTTGCGATCTTGTGAGCTCCGGATCTCAGGCGGGATGTTTTCTGACAGTTGATTCATTCAGAAACTGGCCCCCTTTGCTTCAGCATGAGAAAGCATGAGATTATAGGCTGTGTAATGATTTATTGAAGGAAAGCAGGCAATTCTATGTCAAATCAGACATTAAGTGCAATAAAGCTCAGATTGAATGATGCATTTCATAGCCACATTTTCACGCCACTGTGACCATTAAACAGTGAGATTGGCAGTCTAATCAGGCTCCTCAGATCAAATCTCTTTAATAGTCAACTATTCACGCCTAATATTTTCCTCTGATTTTAGAATTACTAATTTGTGGAAAAATATCACTCTTTCCTTTTAAAAAATGCAATTTGCTACAAATAAAGTTACATTTGAAAAACAATAATTAAAAAAAAAATCATAAAATGGGATTTTTTTTTCGCTTTCTTTTGTTATTCTTCCTTTTCTTAGATCACATGGTAATTTTTCAAATCCTCTTTTAAACACTTTTAGGTGAATAAACGCCATGTCAACCATACAGACTGGAGTGTATGATCACCTTTATAATGTAGATCGGAGGTTACTCCTGCGTGAAAATAAATGAAAGGAAATCTGTTTTGGCATGTTGTTCCATGTGAGTGTGGTTCTTGAACATTTAGCTGAAATATCAGGCTCTGCATTTTGGTTTGAGGGAGCTTTCATTTAGGATTTGAAATGTATTGAAATGTATGTCCTACAATAGTTGAAGTTAAGGATTGAAGAAAGTGTTTCAGTATCTGATGTCCTTAAACACACTATGTAAAGTAAAACCTCTTTCCTTTTCATCGCAGGTGTTTGCGCTCCCCTTGAAGATAATGGGAACTAATCTTTTTATGCAAATTCAAACATGCATTAAAAACAAAATGTGTCTCCTGCTTAGACCTGTATATTGCATTACGCAGAACAATAGAGTGCAGCAAAAATGCAAAGTAATTTTTCTTGTAACACCAATGTCATTGAATGTGTTATTTCATTTGGGCAGCAAATTTGTGCGCCAGCAACCCCAAGCCCGAGCTTCATGTTGGCACGCGTCCTTCCAGCTAGAATGACAAGAAACTAAGCCCCTATTATATCCAGGGATTTCGTCGCTGACTCTTCATTATAACCAGATTTTGGTGCATTAACACTCACGAGATTTAGAAGACAAAGTTGTTAAGATTCTGACAAGCGAAGTTTGGTCGCATGTCATCGCGAACAGCAAGAAGCTGCAAAGAAATTAACAAGTGACAGATGTACCACTTGGTCAGCTTTGGCACCAACTTACACAGATGGAATCTTTAAGGCCCATAATTTCCATTAAGATCAGTCTCAGGTTCACAGTGACCGCGAGAGAGTGGATACAGCCATATGAGCTCTACAGAGAGAAAGAAAATGACAGAAATAATTCTCTCCTTGAGCGTGACCGATAATTGGGTAGCGGCGGATATAGCAACATGGTATTGAAGGTATTTGAAGAAGTCTTGTCACAAAACAGTGTAACACATCAGATCCAGCCAAGTTGAGACAAGGTGACTTTGGATTTGGCAGCCCCATACGGTATTCTGCCCCCCTTGGAAAAGCTCTCGCATGTGAGCGAGTGCAGTATGCAAGCCTGGCAGGGACACAGCGCCTGTATGTGTTTCCATAACTTCTTTTTGAACAGATGTGCTCGGCTGTGTGCGTTTACCTAATTGTCCTGTAATTTAATGAGGAAGATGTTCATGTGTCATGTGGTCCCGAGGGTGACTGCCTGGAGGTCACACAGCACTGGAGAGTAGATGTGGGTTTTAGGTGGGACAGGTTTAATTTTGGAAGAAAAATTTTGTTGGATGTGATTTAAAACTGTTGTTCAAATCAAAATTATCTTAACTTTATTGACACTTTTTCTTAATACACTGTCACATTCAATGAAATTTGGAAGCAACATCACAGACTCAGAAAGCAGAAATCCTAGTTTAATAGGTGAATCATTGTCGGTGAGTTCTGGGAAGGAGCGATCAGGTGAGGAGTGGATGAAGAAGTGGAGCTGACACGCTGCTGAGCAGATGAGTTGATGGATTGCAGGTGTGTGGCTTGGAGCAGGTGAGTAGGCAGAGCAGTAATCAGAGACCCGGGAGAGTGAGAGGAGCACCACGCCCACAGACACACACACACACACACACACACACACACACACACACACAAACAAACACAAACACACATACACAGACACACACACACACACACAGACACACACACACACTCACTCACACACACACTCACACACACACACACACACACACACACACACACACACACACACAAGAATCCACACAAACTCAGAGGGAAAAACTAGAGCAGCAGCAGAGATCATGACACACACAGGAATGACGCACACATGTAGAAATGAAATTTTGCATTCTCCTCACGTGTCCTGCAAAAGAGACAATGGAAGAATCAAGACGTTTCCCTCGGCAGCGCTTGATGGACATCTGTGAGCGCCAGCGACATGCTGTCAACTACCAAATGGAGCACATCATAATCCTCCTTTCCTCGCCTTTTATACTGATGCAAACATTTCTGTCTCTTTTATGAGCCTGTAGAGCAAAACAAAAGTCCAAATTTGGAAAGAGCCATCATGCTTTTAGGTTTGCAAAGTGGAAGAAGAAGCTAAGATACTACTTATGACAACACCTGTGGAGTCACTGGCAACTCACACACATCAACAAACAAAGCAGGGGGTCTTGCTGGCTGAGCCGTCTCACTTTCATGGGTCCAGTTGCAGTGAGGACAAACGACCAAACTGAAACCTACAGCAACGAGTCGCCCTGTAACTGCAGCTCTCTGTAGGCCAACATTACTTTGTGATTCGAACCACAACGAGGAGTAATGTGACATGCAGAGTCAAACATTCATATATAACTTTTTTCTCTTTTTAATAATTTATTTTAAACACGAATAATAATCACGATAATTTAACTGTCAACCATATGAGTTTATATATATTATATGAAGAAGGCTTCGAAGTTCAGTTCAGTTTTACACTCTTTACACTCATTAAGGACGATATTCCCACTCTCATGTAATTTAACAGTTGCATTACAGCCTAGGACAACATAATGACTGACAATGAAGACATAACGACCTCGACTATCTCTCTTAATTATACTCAGCGGCTGTATTTAACAGATTGTAATTCCATATCCGTGCACCAGCTTCTGTTCCCCCCCCGATCGTTTTGCGATGACAGTTTCTGACATTGGTGAAGAAATGACCACACATCTGTTCCTCTTCCTTTTAGATGTCTAATTTGGAGGTATGTACAGTATGAACTTGTGTGTGTGTGTGTGAGGCTTCCACAGAGGGAGCGAGAGAGACATGCTATGTCACGGAGGATATATTTTCCTCCAGCAAGCCCAGTTAACACTATTAATGGCTTCCCAGCATGTCCAAAAGCTGTCTTGCTCCCTCATTAGGAGAAAGTGTCACTGCCTGGACCTTTGCTAAAAGGGACCCCTGCTGTGAACTGAAACCGTGAGCAGACCACTATCTACTGGGGCCGCCCTTCAGCGTCTCTCTCTCTCTCTCCCTCTCTCTCTCGACTCCCTTTCTCTCTTTGTCTCTAAACCCATCCATCATTGCTTTTCCTGTTTTATCCAGGACCCGAGGAGGACTTCTTAATTAGTGCAGTCATTAAAAGTAAAAAATCTTACAAAGACGCTGCGGAGGCATGCGCTAATTCCACATTCAGACGCCATCATCCCTCCGTCGAAGGGATAGATTGGATGGTCTGAATATGCCACTTTGTAATGAAAAGAGCTAAAAATAACTAGCCACTCATTTTTAATACAGTGATTTATCCGTTTGAAAAACCATCGAGACTTCCTTAATTCTCTTTGAGATGTCAATGCACTTGTACAGCACGTGTGTGTTTAGCGTGAGGTCTCCAGACACGTGTGAAGAGATGAGCTGGTGAAGTGGTGTTGTCACTGTTACTGATGTAATAAAGAGAACTTGCACATGTTTAGTTTTAATCAAATAAAACCTAAAAGATGCAACTTCAAAATAGAGCATGGGTCTTACAGAGAGTTTTCCTCAGCAAGTGAATATGCATACTATTATGAATACAATGAAATCTTTATTTTATTTTCAATTTGATTTCAGCACCGAGGAAGATGACTCCAGAGTTGGATCTGGTCATTTACATGGGTGTAAACTGAGGGACACATGGAGAGTGAAGAACGGTTTCCATGTTACATTCCCACGTGCTTTGGTGTCACGAGACATATCCAGAAACCTGTGATCAGTGATCCAAATAAAGACCTTGAAAATGAAATGCACATCCAGCTGCAGAGGATGAAGCTGCTGCAGGACTCTGGGTGAACAGGCCCAATCAGAACCTGTGCAGTCGCCACAAAAGCAAAACTTGGAACCACCTTCCCGTGTTCACCATAAAGTCTCACATCTGGAAAGGGAGTGTCACTTTCAACAAGGACTACCTGGGCTCTATTACATATACTGTACTGTGATAACTCTCAGCACTGTTCAGACACTTTGCTGACTTTGGAGCTTGTGGCACCTGTGCTCTCACCAGGAGGTCCCTAAGAGGCTGTGGATCGGAGATGACGAGCTTCTTTTTGTAAAATGGATGGATGTTTGCTCCACCATTCATACCACATAGTCTGGAGACGCTGCTATGGGAGAAGGGAAAGCAGCACAGGTGGATGTGAGAGGATCTACATCAGAATCAGAATCCTTTATTGTCATAATTGTAGCAGCCTTGGAAGGTGTTAATCAAATATAAAACTAAACAAAATATAATCTGGTAAATATAAATAGTCTGAAAAAAATAAGAATAAAATAATACTTATCAAAATAGAGTGAGGTAAAATAGGTGCAAATAGCAGGAATAGTCCAAACAGGGCTTGGTAGTATAATATACTTTCAATATATTGCACATTGCCGTATTGCACATGAGGTGATGCATACATTCCCAGGCCTCATGAAATACAGCAGGTATTTATGATTATTGTTATCTGCTACAAAAGGATGCCTTTCACTGAAAACTGTTTTTAACCATAGGTGGGTGATCAGCTGATACAATATTGTACCATCCATCACCAAACCACGACAGTATTTTTTCTCTGTGTTGACGTTGCTGTAACCAACATCCTGCAGACGGACCTGTGCACTGCCGAGTTTGTCCCACGACCCACCAGGCTTTTCAAGAGCAGCTTTGACACAGGACCGTTCAGGCCCTGACAGGGCACATGGCCATGAACCTGGGGCAGTCGCTACTGGCAAAGAACCGAGGGGCCGAAAGGCAACAGGAGGAAAGAGGAAGTGCTCAGTGTGCAATAGGAGAGCTCCTTTCGAGTTCGAGGCAGATCTGGTGCCTCTCTGCACGACTGTCGACAGAGTGCGGCATGAAATATTAGACCACAGCTACAGGTGTCAGAGCCGCAGAACAAAAAAAATGCCTGTTGTTCGAACTGCTTGCAGGGACTAAATGAAGACATTCAAAACAGTGAAGTGTGTTTTCTGCGTTACCTTTATTTTCTATGTTCAGCTTTTTACATTATACATTATAGTACTTATATAGTGACACTGAATATCAGAGGATTTTAGGGATGTAAAACACAGGTACCATAAAAAATCACTTCAAAATTAATTTAAAAAAAACAACAAACAAAGGATGGCATCTCTGAACAGCGGTCAACAGTTGGCTGCAGCGGGTTAATATGATCAGTGCAATAATTGCGAGTGGATAATAAAAGGCCTCTTTACATAAGCAGTCCATCTATATAACTCATCATAATAATTAAAGATGCATGAAGCCTAATGAAACCCTTCTCTGGGTGCATGAATTACCAGCCGCGATGAGCGAGCTGAACTGCGTGATCAAACATGTTTGATTTGGCTTTACTTTATTTTTATAAACAGTCTAGTATTTCAGGACATACACTTATTTACATCTGCACTTCAGGCACAGACGTTGACGTCAATATTCCAATTCAATATTACACAATAACACATTTCCCAGAATATTAAAATATTCCTTGAATGTAGTGTCCAAGAAAAATCATAAGAGTGTTTAACCTCAGGCATGAACGCTGCCAGCCAATGTGACCGCTCAAACTCAGCTGCAGTCAAAAATAAACTGACATCACATCCATGAACATGTTTCTTCAGCAGCAGCTTTGAGCGTATGTGTTTTTGCATCTGCTTACTTGTATCTAAATAGCAAATTTAATTCTGCCTGAATGACCCTCTTATGATCTAATAGCAGTAATTGTGTTTTTGGCTTCAGTGTGACGATGACCTTTGCTGTTCAGCTGGCTCTAAAGCCCATCCTGGCACCGTGTCTGTGTAATTTTAATATTATGAAAACATCACTGTAACATAGCCTTGAAAAATAAATGCCCTATTTCAGTTACTGAACAGGCATGAATAGAGCGGGAGACATAAGGGTCACATCCCACTAAAACTGCCGCGCTGCTCTTTGTTGAAGCCCACAGAAGCGAAACAGACTGCTCATGTGTTATTGTTGCTTATCAAAACCAGAATCAGCCGGCGATAAGCTATCAATAACCAAACCCACTTGTTTACACCGTCTAGTGAAAGGGACAAGAAATGACAGTTATTTGATGCAGCCTCCGGGGTCGTTAAAGTCAGGAGTCAAGATTGTGAAAGCATGAAACTTACCTTCAGTTTATTACAGTTCTTGTGTAATATGTTTGCTCCATGTCTGCATAAGGATAGTGAGAAGAATATGGATATCTGAGGCAGCTCATATGTCACTGTGCACATGACAGTTTCCAACCTTCACTATGATTACATGAAATTTTTGACAACAATACTTTATTTATTGGTTTATTGATAAAAATGACGAATGATTAGAAGCATTAGTACAAGTCACGATGAGTATGGAAGAGATATTATAAACAAGTTAATCTGGAAAAATATCATCATGAGTAACTTTCATATCTGATTGGATTTTATCCTTAATTTTGGTTTTATTTTTGAAAGGCAGTCCTTATTCCCGCAGGTGGAAATGGGACAATAAAGTTGTCTCTTACAACTGCTTCCTTTTTAACCAGCTTGTTTATGCTCCTGACCTCTTTTGATTGTCTCTTGCTTTTTCTAAACAGGAAACTTTTCAACTTCCATGTTTCGTCTGATTATGAGTCCAAACCTTACGTATGGCTCCTTGACATTGACTGCAATTTAGCATCTGATTTAAGAAAAAAACAAAACAAAAAAAAACCAGCTTATTTAAATACATTCAAGTGTGTCCACTGTGTCTGTGTCACCAGGCATTAAAACTGAAAGTGCATCATCTAGCTTCTTTCACGATAATAGAACTAGCTAATAAATAGTGAATTACAGCATGTAGGAGGTTCATTTAAAGCAGCCAGCTCGGAAAAGTACAAAGGTGTATGTTTTGGTGCTTTTGAAAATGGCTGCTGCTCAATCTCATATCAGCAACTGAGCTAATCTAGATTATACATGAGTTTGTTTGAATCTGAGTAAACGTCTGCACAGTTCTTCTATTTGCTGAAGGTTGATAATATTGATGATATTCAAACACTTCTAAACAGTAGTAAATGTAAAGTTGTGTACTGGTAGTGTCGGTACCTGCAGTCGTATTTACTGTTGTTCTATAACCTTTATTTAAGTGCTGAGCCTCTCTGCTGATGATCACTGACCTGAGCAACTGTACTACCTCATTCATTGACTCGCGCTGTGGTAAGACAGTGTCGGCTCCAACCGACCGTCACGTAAACACACTCCTGGATGCAACCAACCAACAAAATCTAGCCGGGCAGCAAAGCCTGCCTGCACTCTGCTAACTTCCACTTCAGGTGCGTTCAACAGAAGAACAGTCAGGCACAAACATTCGACCGTGTTTCTCATTTCGACACATGATAGAAAACACGTTTATGTGACTGGTAAGTTTCTGTTCTTCACACCCTGCAGTGTCTTTTTTAAAAGCAAATATCTCGGACTTTAAGATGCTGATTGCCTTAACGCTCCATTTTCACTTTCATTGGATATGTGTGCTATGAATTATGGGACTTCAGGGACCGCAAAGGATACAGCACTTGTGCAAAATAGGCATTTCTACATTTCTTGGCTGCCTTTGGAGGAACCATTGAAACGGGGCAGTCCTTGTCAAACCGCTATGATGTATTCGGTCTGGAAATGGGGAGTTATGAGGATCTAGCCTCTGAATTGGGACACGGCCTAAGGACATACGGAAGGGAGGGAAACTCCTGACTTTGCAATTTCAAAGGAACCTGCTGGTCCTGAAAATGATTTAGTGTATTATCCAGGTAACCATGAGGACTACCAACAATTCATCTCTGCAAATTCATTTGACATTGACAGTGTTATGGGAGCTGCAGTGAGGAAAAAAAAGACAGCCTTGTCACTGGGCTGTCAATAATTTTATAATTTCCTCACTTGCGGTGCGGCCAAATTTGAGGTCAATCAGTTTTTATGTTGTACCTGCACGTTCACTTCACTGTCCTGCCACAGCGTCTGTAAATTGTACGCCCGCTGAAACTATGTCTCTACTAGCTTTTCTCTGCCTCACGCAAACAGTGACACACACACTCGGAATAACATGTGACCCAGTTAACCTTTCGTGCCTACACTTCCCTTAGAGTTCTAAAAATAGCCGCCAACATTAAATGAAATATGACTGCATTTCAATGTAAATAATGCAATGAGTGGTTAAAGACACAGACATCTAGACCACCATGCTGTTTGTGCGTTCACAGCTTTTGGACAAATATTCATTTCTACCGGCGTCACTGACTATGAAAAATAAAATTTTGTCATAGCTATTTTACAGCCTGTAGGAGATTTTCCACATTATAGACTTTTCATACATTTATAAAGTGCTGTAGTCTTCTCCGTAGTTCAATATCATGACAGTAAATTAGTGGCATTTTGAGATTGTGACAAGGTCTGGAGTCTGACCGAGACCAAGAGACCAGAGTTTCAAATTAAAAGTTCATTAATGTAAAAACGCGAAACACACAATCACTCTTGTGAGGTAAGTCAAACAACAAAGTACAAATGAAAATCGCTCTTTCGAGGATGACTGGAAAAATAATGAACAGAAAATCACTGAGACAAGGCTGTGGAAAAACAAGACATGAGGCAAACAAAGTATCAAATAAAAAGCAACCTGACAATCAAGAACATGTAACATGAGGGGTAGAATGATGGACCGAACAGACACGACAAACTGGCACAGGACAAGGGAAGACACAGACATTATATACACGAGGTAATGGGGAACAGGTGGAGATAATCAGGGCGGGGCAGACAATAACACTGGCGGGAAACACAAGAGGAAGGACAAGTTACCTGGAACGAGAGGGGAGACGGTTAGCAAAATAAAACAGGAAATGACGAGACAACATGAGACAAGACGTAATGCAAAAAAGAATCTTAACACTTCTTTTCAGTCATGACAGATTGTATTATACTGACATGCACTTGAAGAGTATATATTAAAACTAAACTGTTCAAGCTTACCTAGTGTAGTCCATGCAAATCAAGTCTGAGAAAACTGAAATTAAGTTCAACTGATACAGATTTTTAAAATTCTTTTTCCATTTGGATAATCATGAGACTAAGAACACACAATACTGTATTTGAAGCAAAGCCCTTTTTAGGAAAAGGGCATTTAGGAAAGGGAAAAAAAAGGAGAAAAATGTTTTATAAATGCCGTCATTGTCTGTAATCCAGTGAGAAAGAAAGGAACTTAATGCTGCACTGTTTCATTAAGGTGTTTTTTCTGCAGATGCATACCTCAGTTTTTGTCTCTCTCTCTCTCTCTCTCTCTCTCTCTCTGGTTGTGGGGGCTGATTGGCACTGAAGATAGTCTGGCCTAGTGATAAAGTACACCGCCTCCAGAATCCCATAGAACTGTGGGACTGAATCTCGGCTGCGTTAAGAGGAATCTAAAATACACCGAAAAACAAAACCAACAAAAAAAATCCCAAAACATATCTGGTTTCATTGTTATTATTTTTCTCTACCACCTCAGTCGTGCATCATTTGTCTGTCATGATAACAGTGTTGACTCTTTCACTGCATGCTACAAAACCAAAAAGGGGCATAATGAGGTAAGAGACATAAGTAATCCTATTGCATGTGAGTTAGTCATCCGTGTTAACAGTATGTGAAGCCAAGTGTGTTTAAGTGGGAGCATACATCACTTCTGTTTGATCTCCTGTTAACCTTAACACCCCTCTATGCCTTCAGATATCTGGAGGAAAACTTCTGGCCTCAGCACCCATTTTTAGTGAATATAGGAAAGTCAGTATTGACACTTATCCCATTTTGACTCATCTGATATTTGCTGGTGTTCTGGTGTTGTATAATTGAATTTAGTCAGTGTCAAGATAGAACAAACATCTTGTGGCCATCAGAGGAACTTCAGGATGGGACACTTGCCAAGGGAATGAAAAATGATCCGCAGTTTAGTCCTCGAGCATTAGCTCTGTGCTGACTGTGTTACCAAGATCCATAAAGGGATTCTCATGTATCCTCAATAAGACAACTTCTGACGTAAAAAGCAATATTTTCTCGGGTTTCAGTTGACGCAGAGGGCTTTTTCTCAGACGACATTTTCACGTGTCACAGTAGGAAAAAGCACACATGTGAATAATAAAATGAATAATAATGATAATCCACTGACTGCAAAACTCAAGGGCATGATGGGAACGTCTGCCTCTCCTCTAATCTAAGAGCTGATTGGTTGATCAACTGCATAATCATTTTTGTTTGTTGTTTTTTTTTAGAAATTTGTGTTTAATTGGAGAGATTTTGATTTTACTGGATGGATTTTGCACTATGATTATGAGGTTTATTGTGTTAAGATAATAAAAGTTGTGAGGTCAGTGGTGACTTTTATCAATGAGAGAGTCTGAATACATTCACTTTATATTACAATATCCACCATCTGTACACGTACTGTTATAGTTGTAATGTTAGTATTAGTTATTTAGTTGTCAGACGTGGTGTCTGATATTAAGCTCTGACAGTCTAAATGCCTGACAGATCAATAATGGAAACTATTGTCTTGTATTTCTTTCCTCTCCTTGTCCATTTTGATTATTGATTCATGTTTGTAATTTACTTTAGTTTGAGACATACAGAACTTCCGATTTATATAAGAACCTGATATGATGCCTACCTTACATCTAATTTTTTATCTAAGTGTGAATACTCTTATGATGATCACAGATCTAAATATATATGCGTATATTACATGTTAAATGCCTGTCGCACAAAGGGAGCATAATTAAAACAACAATTACTGGAGACCGAGTACAAGTTGAATAGATGGTTTGATAAGGTTTTATTAAATCGGGATCAGCTCTAACAGGACGTGACGCCCTGCACAGACTGTGAGGCCTGTTCAAAACTTGTCCGTCTTGACTGGAGCTTTTTCGTTGCTGCCTCCTGCTGCTGCCGTCTGATCCCGTGCACTTTCCCGGCAAGTTCATCTCAAATGAGCTTACTGGCTTAATGGGACACTTGAATAGAACAGAGCCATTTTTAGTGTAATTAGTAACACCTGTGCTTTTCCTACGATGATGAGTGAAAATGTCTGCTGGGAAAAAAGGTCTGTTGAGTTAAAAGGCTTTTGATATATGTGTGTGTGTGTGTGTGTGTGTGTGTGTGTGTGTGTGTGTGTTTGTGTGTGTGTGTGTATGTGTGAGCACCTAGGTGAGTGTTTCATGGCAGATAATGACATCACCTGCAAAATGACTTTTAAATAAAAACTAATTATCTCACAAAGTAAAAGTAGTATCGCACTAATTAGGGCGCAGACATCTCACCTCATTCTATTAGGATATCAGCCTCCTGTTCCTCGAGAACATTAAAGGTGGCTGCACGCGCTCCGTCACGAGTCACACAAGACTGAAAAAAAAAAAAAAAAAAATTCTGTATTGTATGAGAGCCACCTGAAAGCCAGCTGCTCAAATATGAGTCATCACCGTGCCTTTCCTGGCAATATCCTGTGATGAAATAATCTCACGCACAGTATTAAACACACTCGTACCAATAAAAAAAAAAGATGATGCTTGCTTAATGTCCACCACTCCCACGCTAATATAGCTCCAATTTCAAACCTATTAATTTTTTTTTCCTGTATCTAATCTCCTTCCAGTTTCTGTCGCTGCACAGACGTAGTATATTTTTCTCAAAGCTCTCTCTCCGGATCGTCACTGCGGGAGTTAAAACGTGTCTTCTGAAGATGAAATTGTCCACCATTCATTCTTAATTGTCTACCTTGTGTGCTGTTTCTTAAGTATAAACTTGAGATAGACAGCCGTGACTATAACACGTGTGGTAGTTTGTCAACTCAGACTTTTATTCCTAATAAGCGAATGGCATCAAAAGATATATATGTGATGACATGATACAATGTAAAATATGATTAGGTGATAACAAACACTCTGGTTGATTATACGTGAAATATGAGCCAGAGTCAGTGCACATGAAACTGACTGGATGTTGAGTTCAGGGTGTTGAATTATCCAGGTGACTTTTTCTGAATTAAACACTTTAACTGTGGTCCGTTTTTCAGATGTGAGAGGCCTCCAGGTTTTAAATTGATCACTTAAGTTTGTAATCCAGCTTAGTGAGACCGGCCTCAGGGACGGCTCTTCCTCAGTCTTTTTTTGAGGCCATCTCTCCCTCTGAGCGACTTGGAACATAAATCAATTTTTACTGTCCCATGGCCATCCCCATTGAATTTCAAAAATCCAACCATTCCTCCAAAGTTGGTGGCAAACACACACTGATGCGTGTCCGTTTAAAGCTCTACAGCAGCATTTGACTTTTTTTTTTTATTGGCCATTTGGCAGCAGAACAAACTGTAAATTCAAAACTGACATATTATCACTGTACGTATAAAGTGGTGAATGTGTGAGTAAACAGTTGCTTCACTGCACATCCAGCTCTTGTCATATAACACTATAGCATCCAAACTATTGTTGACATTGTGTGAGGACTCTATTAAAGTTGCGGAAATGATTAATGACATTTAATAATGAATGGTATAACCGATGGGATGCCCTGTAGGGATGCAGGGATCAGATTGTTTTGGCTGCTGAATCATTCTAGATTAGATACTGTTTGCAGTTAATATGAAGCTTAACAAGGTGTGCGAACCAGACCTGCCCACACATGACTGCATGTTTAGGCTGGCCAAACACCCATGTTAACCTTTTTCTAGCTTGAGCTATGTTCTGCTGCCTGAAATTAAAATCTTTGTTTACATTTATCAACTCTTTATATTAAGGCTTTAAAGGCTTTGTAAATTTCCCTGTTGTGGCACTAATAAAGGAATATCTTATCTTCAAGGTGAGTGCTCTGCTGAAACATACCATCGAAATCACATCGTCCTTAACATAACGAAGTCATTGTCAATTTCTCTGACGCCCATCGGCTTCAGTGTCTTCTCAGTAGATTTTTTTTTTTCCCTTTTAAAACATCTCTCTTCTTATTATAGTAGCCTGTCAAAAATGTTCTCTTTATAAATTACCATTCAAAATGTTTGGAATGTCCTGCCACAAAAGCTTGATTCAGTTCAGTCAAATGGCTGAGAGGTTTGTTCTGTATTTTTAAATGGTCTTTCACACTTTCAGGCTCTTGGAAGTCCTCTTTATGAATAGATGATGTTTTGTATCCAAGGTCAAGAAACATTCTTGTTAGGTAAGGCCTGATCTTTCCAAAGGTATGTAGTGCAGCGTGACATGGCATGAGATACTGTTTCAGTGGCTATCAGCACCATGGTTTTCTAGCAGGAAGGACAGAACCAGGTTTTATTAGTGTAGCAATGGCAAGAAGAACCACATGACAGTTTGACCAAGAGAGGTGTGTATGTAAAGAAGAGAAGAGGACCAAGCATCAATCCTTGAGGTACACCAGAGGAAAGAAAGTAATGTTTGAACACCTCTCTTTGCCACACAACTTTAAAGAAACAAACTTTATGGTAGGACTCAAACCAAAGAAGCACTGTACTTGAGTTAATGAATGACTGGAAGGATCACACTGGTTTGACTGACGTAGATCATTTTGTGCAATTTAACCGGAAATCTCTATATGTCGATCAATCGTCATTTTTGCCATTTAGGATGCAACAAACTTATAACAGCCACATTTGAAGATGCTGGTGAAATGCTTTTTAAAGAATATGTGAACGTGAGTCTGTGACTCAACTCAGTGTTTGACGGAAGCAAAACTAAATGTGATCAAAACTCAATGTTTGCAAATGTTTTTGAAATGTGATACTCTTTCAGTACATCAGTTAATCCTATAAAGCTGGGAAGAAAAAGATGATCATACATGTATCTCCATTCATCTTCAGCATCCATCGTTACTCTCTTTTCTTTCTTTCTTTCTTTCTTTCCTGTTGGTATAGTTCTCTGAATTCACTTCTTTTTCTCCCTATCTGAACAAGTCCATATCATTCTTGTGTGGTCAAGCAGAAACCAGAGCTGACATGCTCCACTGGGAAATGTGGTAAAAGGTATGTGAAAACAACTTCCATCGTTGGATGAAAGCTGGATAAACCTGCAAGAGAAAATAACTGAATAAGGTGGGAAGCAAAGCTGCTGCTCTTGGCATAAAGAATGAAATAAATAAAGCTGTGAAAATTGTTTCTTGGACGACACATTTCTGACAAGCAGCTCCTTGTCTTGTTGCTGAATATCTTGAAAAGGACTCATGTAATTGAGCGAAAGTGTGGATTGATGGTTTTGTGGAAGTGCAGTATGAACATTTGGCTCAGTGATATTTTGTAGAATTGTTGGTACATTTTTGTTAGGTGTCATTCTAGTTGGAACTCGGCAGCTAATGGCCTCCATCTCTTTTCAACACATACCATTGTCCTGTCATTTTATGTAACTCCACTGGTGGTAAGATCATTATGATCTCCACCTGGCTGTCTTCCTCAGACTATAGACTGCAGTGTTTTCCTATACCAGGCTTCAACAGCTCAGTGGAAGTTTCAGGGGCCCAGGTGGCAGCCGTGAATCCCCGGTGGATTGTGTCTGTGTGAGAGAAAAATGGGAGGACAGAGCTGCATTATCCAGCATTTTAGCCATTTTGGGCATCTTTCAGTGAGACTCAGCGGCAACCAAGCAAACACTGAAGACACAGTGGCCCCTTCCAGGCGAGATGATGGCAGGTCTCTCTATAGAATGGACGTGACAGAGTCACTGAGCTGCAGTCATGTTGATCAGAGACAGGAAAACAGATGAAACAATCAAAATATTAAATGTACAAGAACTGATGTTTATTGCTAACATTTGAGTAAATGTCTTTATTGGCTTTTTAAATATTTTTTCTTTTCTCTGAATTTCTCTGTTTGTTGTCGACTTTCAACCCACTGTGTGCTTCCTGTCTGGTAATGAACAACAAAGTTAACAACTAGCTGGTGAAGAGTTGGACAATTCATCGAGTGGATGGTAAAAGAACTTCAAATAACTGCTAATGCTGTTCTGTCGGATTGATGTGTAAACAAGAACAGCAACTTTTTGATTACATCCGCGTTGTGTTTACGACTTGTTGCACTGCCCACAAGTGGCCAAAAACATCCAAAAATGCAGGCTTAAAGTCAATATTGGAACAATTAGACTGACACCCTGACAAAATGCATAAATCATAAAAAAAAATATATATAAATATATATAAAAAAATAAATAAAATAAATTTCCCAATGCCTGTAGCCGTCAAGGCTTTTTAAGAACAATATTCAGTAAGGCAAAAATATGAAAGGGTCATTAAGATGCAGGTGTAAGTAAAAACAAAAAAGGCAACGGAAAAATAAATAAGCACAAAAAGGAAAAGTTTCAAATATTTCAAAAATTACAAAATATTCTTCAATTCACTTAGTAGCTTTCAACCACTTCCCATGGCCTTCTTCAGCTCAGGTGTCATTAGGTGACCTACAGTAAATATGTAACTTTAGTCATAAGAGGTGGTAGTGTGTGACTGGAGACTGGAACAGGGGTTGTCACCCTCTATAGCCGACATGTAAACGCTGAGTCTTGAATTTTTTATCACTGTTACTGTAAATGTGTCCAAGTCAAGAATGAATCAAGACACTAAGACGGACACAGTTTCCAGTCTTGTGTAATGCAGTCACGAAGAGTTCACTTTGTATGTAGTTCAACAGAGCAGCACTCCAGGGGAGAAATTTAAGCTACTTGGCTGAGAGCCCAGTGAAAAGATTTTCTATGGATAATTTCAGTGTTTGATTTTTTTTCTGTTTTTCTGGCAAAGTTTTTTTTTTTTTTTTTTTTTTTTTTTAAGAAATTAAGATTTAATGCAGAATGTGAGTGAGAAATCGTGGCCTTTGTTTCAGAGGATGTGCTCTGCTGGAGCTTTGATCGATGGCCTCGTCACAGTGAAGGACACATTCTATTTTTGTGTCTTAGTCTGAATCAGAAAAGGAAGATGGGTCATTGGTCATGTAACACCTGACTTTCTCTTCTATTTTGTCGCATATCCCCGGCTATAAAAACCTCTGGGCCCAGATTACAGTGTAACTCTCTTTGGGGGCAGTGTAAATCCCTGGGATTTTTACATTTGCTCATCCCCGACCCATTCAGTCCTTTCCTCGCGCACACAGCTCTTGGGATTAAACAGATAGAGAAGGGGGCAGGGACTACGCTGAGAGCAGGGCTCTTTCAGCTCTTGCTTTGAGGATGATGGTCAGCGGACGTTATGTAAGCCAAGTGGATTTCAAATGCATAGTTGAGCCTTCGCCTCTTTGATGCATGATGCCTTTGTCTGTGTTCCACTAACCGGGCTGCCCATGCGTGCCGTGCAACACACACGCAAACACTGATGTACAGTCGGCTATACAGTCCCCACCGCCTATGCACCGCAGAGTCCTTCACATTGCGAAGGACGGTCGTGCCTACCTACACTTTCTTATGTGCTCACCTTGAAATTTGTTTGCAGACTGAACATGAGAGCTCATGCATTGAACGACCACACATGAGTCAGACGTGATACAGAAAGAAAATGTCTGGTCTGCAGGATAAAGCCTCATTATATTCACTGGTTCTGTTTGGATGGAATCACATTACAGATTTGGAGCAGAGCTGTTTTTCATGATCATGAAATTTAGAGAATCAGCCAAACGACATAATTTAAAGTTGTTCATGCTAAAAGAATAATTCAAAAACACTCAGCTGCCAGTTTATAAGGTACATCTTACTAAAACTGATTGAGTCTTATACATCCATCTTTAATTAAAGTTATAATGACGCACGAGTGTCACCAGAGGGCTCGGATGAACGGAGCAGACTGGCAGGCGAACAGATATTAATTTTAACATGACTTCTTACAAAAAACAAAGCTTCCATACGGGCTGGTATGGGACAGCTCGCCTTCTCCTGCTCCTCCATGTGCCAGACACCTGCTCCTCCACCAGCTTGTGTCTCAGTTCCTTTCCTGGATCGAGCTCCACTGTTTCATTCGAGCACATGTTACCTGCATCCCACATGGCCAATTAACAATCAGCCCAAAGACTCACAGGTGCATCAACCCTCCTGCAACCTGCTGCACCCTCCCTCTACCTGCAGCTGAAGCCAAACCACACCCACAGTGCCACGTCCAGGTTTTGTTTGAGAGTTTAACTTTTAGATCCATTTCTTTATATGATGCTCTTTTTGTATATTCCACCCACAGCAGTTACATCAATAAGATTGCATTTTATATTCAAAACACCTCTACAGGGCTGTTGTGTAAAGCAGCATTTGTTTTGGAGGTTTGTGCAAAACCTTGATGACATTTCTTCAAAAACAATATCTCACCGATGATAATTCCAGGGTATGTACAGCTTGGATCGTATTTTTATAGATTTGGCTTTCATCCCTGTTGAACTTCTCTTCAGTTTGGCTTTTTTCACATCTCAGCAACTGAGTAAAGAGTACACGGTTGTGATAACAGATAGAAATGATGTTCAAAAACAAAATGATAAACCACATTTACTGAATGCATTTACACAATTGCAGTAACTTTGCATTTGTGAGTAAGTTGAGACAAAGGACTACAGCAGATCCTCCATCAATATCAGATTTTATTTTGCATATAAACAATTCCTGATATCCATGCATACAGTATAATGAGCTCACAAGGTGAGAGAGAGAGAGAGAGAGAGAGAGAGAGAGAGAGAGAGAGAGACTAAAATATATATTCCACCTAATGTATTGCAGGGTATAATAAGACAGCAGCAACCCACATTGCTTGTACTCAATTAGTGTTACAGTGTCACAAATGAGGTTATTAAAATTGGTTAACTTCATTTATAAACTTCTGGTTATATTTTCAACCATGTTTTGTAGTATTTTTTTTTTTATTGGCCTGATAAAATTTTGTCTTCATTGAACCGGAACCTGATATATTTTACTATACAACTACATGAAATTTCATACAAAATAAATACTTATATAATGCATGATACATTTATATAATCACTGTAAACATGAAAACAAAACGGACGTCATATATTTACTGTACTACAGGTACTGCAGAGTCAAACAAAAGTGCTTGATAAAAGACAAAGTTAATATACCTCTGTTTTTACTGTGATTGTTCAGAGGTCAGATTAGCACCATATGACAGTCTGTGGGCAGCTCAGAGGATAGAAGCTGTTTTATATTTATATTTGGTATTTTTCTCACTCTGTTTTTTTTTTTCAATTTTTTATTTTTTTTGTTTTACTCTTAGTCACAGCATATCCGTCCACGTCCGCTCTTTATTCCTCTGAGTTCAGACAGAGTCCACTTTGACCTGGTTGTTGTTGGTCATGAGCGGCGACGGTTTGCTCTTGAGCCTCTCCCCCGCGTCGTTGGAGCTGTCCTGGAAGAAGATGCGCGCCGTGCACACCGACACGACAATGCGCTTGTACTCACGCCGGAAGTTTTGGTTCAGCACGCCGTACACAATGGCATTAAGGCAGCTGTTGAAGTAGGCCATGAAGTAGCTGGACACAAACAACCACTCGGGGATGAGGGGAACCACGACCTCCGGCTTGATGGCCACGGCCAGGCCGATGAAGTTGAGCGGCGCCCAGCAGACGGCGAAGAGCACGAACACCACGAACATGGTGACAAAGTTTCTGACGTCGTGCGGCGTCAGCTTGGGCCGATTGTCTGGCTTGACCCGCCTCCTCACCTGTATGACCAGTATCCAAATGCGCAGGTAGCAGTAGGTGACAATCATGATGGGTAAAATAAAGTGAAAGAAAACCACAGCGATGGTGTACGCCGAGCTGGCCGACTGTTCAAAGGTGCAGGAGTAAACTCGTGGGTCGTACTGAAGTGACCCCACAAACAGGTTGGGCACGATGGCCACCACAGTCAGCGCCCAGATGAGCATCACATAGCAGACGGAGTTTTTGTCACTGTACAGTTTATCGTACTTGAGGCTGTGACAGATGTAACAGTATCTATTGATGGCGATGCCGGTGATGTTGAAGATGGAGCCGATGACGCTGACGCCCATAAGGAAGCCGCTGATCTGGCAGTGGGCATATCCCAGGTTCCAGCCATTGTGGAAGATGGAGGTGAGGACCAGAGGGTACGGGTAGATGGCCACCACCAGGTCTGCCACCGCCAGACTCACCACGAAGATGTTCCCTGCAGACCAAACACACACCCACAGGAGAGACAAGAGAGGAACTGTGAGTCATTGACAGCAGAAGCAGAGCAGACTGGTCACCCAAAAAAACACAAAGAGTGTAAAGTGATTGTGCTGACAGGATGCCAAATTATTCATCAGACGCCACAAGGATGGTACCACTATTTTGCTTGTTTTAGCACGTTTGCTTTCTCCCACCTTTCTGGCTGCCATTTGTTTCAGTATGAAGGAATCCACAGTGCAAGAAGTAGAAAACAAATGTCAATGCACAGAGGACGTAGGAGAAAAACATTATAGAAGAAAGCAACTGAAGCAATGTCAGCCAGGCAGTGTTCTCTTTCAACTGCGGGTTAAGGTTTACTCCTAATTGAGACAATGGAGTGGAAGCTACATTATCACAGAACAATCACATAACTCTGACAAATGTAAAATTATCACATTGAAAATGTTCCATGTGATGATCAAGGTTCAAGGACTTTTACAAACCAGATTCCAAAAAGGTTGGGACGCATGTAAATCATAAATAAAGACAGAATGCAGTCATCTGCAAATAAACTGCACCATGTGTTCTCATTTATCCAATCATGTGTTCACAAGGTGGTGAACCTCTCTTCATCGTTGCTTGTGAACGACTGAGTCTTTCCAGGATGAACCTTTCATACCAAATCATGATACTATCACCTGTTACCAATAAACCTGTTTACCTGTGGAATGATCCAAACAGGTGTTTTTGGATCAGTTCACAACTTTCACAGCCTTTCGTTGATCCTGTCCCAACTTGTTTGAAACATGCATCAAATTCAGAATAAGAAGATATTTACAAAAATCAACGAAGCTGCTGAGGTCAGACATTAAATATATTGTTTTTGTCCAGTTTTCAATTGAGAAAATGTCAAAAAGACTTGATGGTCACATTTTGTTTTTGCGTTTGACACAGCAACTTTTCGGAATCACGGTTGTGCAAGACAAGCAGGGAGAACAATCTTTCTGAAAGCTATGATGTGCTTTGGAAAATGACTGCCAGTAATTTGAGTGTACAAGATTTGCGAATATGCTAAAACATGCAAAAGCACCAGCACAATCCTTCAGAGACATCCATTTGTTTTTTTGTTGCTGCTTCGTTACATAAGCCACAGGGAAAGGTCCTCAAGGCTGGAAGCCGAGAGCGAGGGAGTGCGTCTGCAGCAGTTTCATTGTCGGGAGTGTTCGTGCGTGTGTGTGCGCTCGCGTGAATGCATAAACACGTTCGGCCGTTTCCCCGATAATTTGGCGTGTGTGAACTCCAGCTCGCATTCAACTGTCACCATTTCATGTTGTGAATAATGAAAGGGTCCCTGTTACAAAATAATGCATATTCTAATTGCCAGCGAGGACTCTGCGTCGTGCATTCAAGGCAAACATGATCTACAAGCTGGGCGCTAATCAAGGGCACACAAGTGTGTTCTTTGTCCCCAAACTGATGGGAAAATTAGACACGGCTCATTGGAGAACACACTGTTGCGTGCGGAGAGGCGGCAGCCGGTGACTCTGATCCTCACCCGCTTTTAAGTGACGTGCACTCGAAGGAGACAAAAGAGCAAATTTCTTTATCACGCTCTGTGGAAAGAGACGCACTCCAATGTGTGGGCATGCACTTCGTTGCCGTTTTCTTTAATTATGTATTCTGCATTTTAGGATTATTCACCGTCGAGTGGCCTGTCACGCGGACGCCGGAGGATCATGAGATCTCGCCACACGGCATTTTCACAGCTGTCACTTACACATTAGTGGAGTGTGTTATATGTATAGTAGTAAGCGGCACGTTAGGATACCTAATGACAAGTCCAGATCCACTTTTGCCTATGTGACAACACCCTGTCACAGATGATAAGATGCATTTACTGCATGTCAGATGGGAACTGAGCGTATATCTCCACAGTGGCTGCGTCGCGAGAGGCAATTTCATTCCTGCGCTGACGTGTGGACTGTCAGTATCAGACACACTCCCCCGACCTGCAGGCGGACCTGTCAGTCTCACCTGAGCATTAGAAGCACATTACCCATCAGCCCGGTGGCCCTGTTATCTCCCGCAAAACATACCAACCATTCTACTGCAAGGGATCGTATGTGGCTATTAATTAAGTTTTGTCCTTTTATATCTGTCATTCAGCTGCCCTCTATAGGGAATTAGGTGCACCTGCTGTTGTCACAAGATCCCATGGCTGCACCACAGCTTCACTGCATGTATGTGTGTGAGTGTGTGTGGTTTGAGCAGCAAGAGCTTTTTCCACAGGCTACCTTTAAGACTTGGCTTTACAGCTAGTGTTAGGTTAGTAGAAGGCATGTGATTCTGATGGTTGATGCTGGAATGAGTGATGTCTTTGTCCACCTGGAGGCGGAGCAACAAACTGTAAAAACAAGCCTGATTGATTATCGGCCCATGGGTTAACACTGTGAGCCGACACGTCACCAATAATCACTTGACCAGTTGTTAAAAAGGAATTAGCAAGCTTTAAGGTTGGAATAAGCAAATGCATTATGTCAATAAGGGTCCTCACAAGTATAGACTGCAAACGTGTGTATGTGCATTAATTATTCTGTGGTGCTAATAGTTACACACAAGCAATACATTGACTCAAATCTCAGCTGGTTAAATTGTAATGTTTCAGGATGTATGTGATTATAATAAAGGTTAAACTAATTTATTTAAGGTCCCAGTAGGTGACACAAACAAGCGAATATGTGCGTCCAAACTGCTAAATACAAACATGTTGTGGTAGAAGGTCGAGCCAACGAGCAAACAGTCATCCATCTTTAAAGGCCTCCCTTTCCCTGCCCTGGCTATTCTTTACTGTAACAACCCTGTTACTGGATTTTAAACTCCAGTCACTCAGTATTAACAGCCTTGACCTTGACAAGGTCACGTCGTGAGAGGCCCACGGGCAGCTGGCTCTTTTGACTGCTGGACTCACTCACTCACTGTCTCTGTCACTGTGACTAGTCCTGTGATTGACGCATCGGTCTGAGTTTTCATTTGGCCTGAGGAGAGATATGGTCCGGTGCTTTGGCCCCTTTTTCCATTTCTGCAATCCCACACTTCTAACCGGTTTCTGTTTAGGATTTAGGTACAACTGAAGTCCATCTAAGCATTTTTTTTGCTCACAATGAATTTCAACACAGAATAGCTGAAAAGGATATACAGTGCATTTATATGGTATCCAGCCAGCTCAACGTTTTTTCACAATTTATGGTGTGGGAGCATAATCTCAAAATGACATATGGTGATTATTTTTTTGGCGCGACTGTCACAAATACTGTGGTTAGAGTTATTTACAGGCATACTGTCCATAACATAGAGGCATTGCTTCCAAATTGGTTTTAACCACACTAGTGGATGCTTCAAAAAACAAATGCTGGCAGTGATGACACCTCTGAGTCTGTATCAGCCTGCAACATCTGAATGAGGATTTTGTCCCATTTTTTCAGAGCGCAGTCAGTCCGGTTCAGTCAGGCTGAAAGTGAAGCGTCTGTAAGCAGCTATACTGAGGTCTTTCCACAGATTTTCCAAAGGGATTTAAGACCTGGCTTTTACTGGGTCATGCCAGGACTGTGCCTTTCTTGTCCCGAGGCCACTGCAGTGATCTGGAAGGGCTGTGATTTGATATGTAGCTTAGTGTAAGTGCAGTCAGAGGAGACTCTTTTATTCTTAAATCTTTTTGCTTCTGCTCGTTCATTGAATACTTTCATCTCATCAATTCAGCTCTGAACCCTCTTGGCTCTGCTCCATTCACAAATTTAGCCCCTTTTTAAAAATCAAATCAGGTAAAATTCAAGAGGATACTCGCTACTTAGTTTAATACTTTCCACTCATTATATCCAGACTCCCTCATCAGTCTGGATTTTACCAGGATATTTACCTCAATCAGCTGCACGTGCATCCACACTGCTGACCTCCACACACAAACACCAACATAAACACAGGCCAAGCCACAGCGCCGACCAATTACATGGTGATTGGGCATTAGGCCCGAATTAAGTCTGAGTCAATAACAGATCTATGTTTAATCAGCAAGACTTTGGATTCATACACAAAGTCTGCTCTGCACAAAGGGCTTCGTATCTGGCTGCATTTATTCCTTCTCCATCCCTCGGCGCTGAAAAAAGCAGCCTGAGACTGCCACCTTCACACTTTACAGCCGCAACGTTGTTCGAGCTGTCTGTTTCCTCCAGATTGTTTTGGATTGCAGCTGAGCAGTTAGATTTCTCGTGGTATCAGCCCAGTGTTTTGCTCGCGGAGTCACGCTGTTTTTCCAGCAGTGACGTCTCTCAGTTCTCAGACACGTCGCCCTGCGAGCGCTGCTCTGACTGTTGTCATTCAAAACGTGCCGTCACAGCAAACTCTAGTTCTGACTGTGGTCTTTGAATTGTTTGTCACCTCTTGGATCGAGGAACTCATCGCCCAGTTGTTCAGTTTGATAAAGCAGCTGCTGTAATTAGATGTTTTTACACAGAAAAACTACTCATTTCTTGTTGAACTACACTGTACTTTCCTGAAATGTCACCACAACAATAATAATCTATATTTTATCGATCCCCTTGGGGAAATTCTTGTCTGCATTTCCTGCCTTGTATAGCAGTCAGGGGTTAGGTTAGGGGCCTTGCTCAGGGGCCCAGTGTTGGTGACTGGGACAAGCAGCCGCCTCCCATCTCAGCCTCTTGCCGGGGACTCAAACCAGCAACCCACTGGTTACAAGTTCGCTTCACAAACCACTAGGCCACCACTGCCCCAACAAATCGTTTTGTATCTATACAATACAAGATCTATACAACCTCACAATTCTGTCTCTACATACAGTATATATATATATATATATATGTAATGGTATTACCATGGCCAGACATTTGTTCTAATATCGACAAAATCCACACAAAAAGACTTCGTCATAATAATTAGTATTTTTAGTCATTCCACTTTCCTGCATAGAATAATTTAAAATAATAAAATAAACTCTCCAGCTCAACAAATTGCCTCTATATACTGTATATGTTTGAGTTCACTCCAAAGTTCTGCAAAAAATGTGTTTTTCCCCCCAAAAATAAACTGACTCACTGAACATTTAAGTGCCTTATTGGTTTATTATTGGCAAAATATCAGACAGCCTACTGGCAGTCTGTCGAGACAGCTGTCTACCAACTGTTATTGCTTTTCCCCTGATGAATGTGAAGTATGAATATGATGCCTGTTAATTAAAATTATCTCGAGGTAATATTTGAACAGCAGAGAGAACCTGTTCATTTCAAGTTTTGAGCCGTTAGTAAACAGTATTTTTGCCTTCACCATATTTGTGTACGTGCTGAAGGTCAATAGCAGGTGAAGAGAGTCTGAATGTCAGCTTCCACACACGACCTTATGTCCCCACAGGGCTAATGAACTATTGGAGGCCATTCATTCCTCACAGTCAAAAGTCAATTTTAAGTGCATGCCTTGTTGGGGGGGGTAGTTCCCGAGGTCAGAACGTGAATGTGCATTAAAGCAAGTGAAGGCCTTTAGTCCACGGCCCTTGGCAGAACGTGTTGCAGAACGTTCATTTAATGTATGTTAATGTGTGAAAAACCACCCCAGGAATATGAATACATTTCAATATGTCAAGCACACGCAGTATGTAAATTCTGATAATGATGGCGCTACATGTATAGCCAAATGCATATTTCACATTATAAATTTCAATTACAAACATCTGGTCCTGTGCTCATAGCTGTGCAAAGTAAAAGCTTTTCTATAAGGTATTTTCCTGACCTTGAAATGTACTTCGCCTGTCATGCTCAGTGCTGCGTGCAAGACGCCAAGATGGAAGACGCAGCATAAAGGGATGGCACAAGGCGAGAAGCTGATATTTGATATTTTGCTGAAAACTCGATCTTTTGTGCTGTGCCAGACAGAGTTTGAAACCTGATGTTTTCATTCAGCTGGAACTGATGATTCCGTCAATAAGCACCAACAAATAACTCGGCAGAAATGTGCAAAAATTACAAAACGGTGCAAAATGCAACTCGACACTTTCAGTCGCTCAGTCTCAACCTGGAAGAATGAGTTGCTTAAGTGGATCAAATCTTTACAACCATCAAAAGGTAAAGGACTTTGTAATGCACTCCTTTCTCATTCTGCTTTCTCTTCCTTTTCTGTTACACTCATTTTAATTGTATCAGGGTCAGTGATTGAACATGAACATGTGATGCAAAACAAAAAATGCAATTAATTATCATAAACAAAAAATTATATACTTTAAATATCCACAAATGTAAGTTCACTTGGTTCAACTTGGCTTGCATTCAAGAGGCTAACGTGTTTTCCTACTTGGACATTCATCTCCATTTGATGGGCCATTTTCATCATGTGACTGACACAGCAGTTTCAATGAAATGACAAAAAATGTGAACTGAGGCATAAGAATGAATCACCCCACCATCTGACTTATAGTCCAGTCACACACTTTTTTGATCACAAATAACAGATGCACTTGGATATTCATTGACCTTGTCTCCACGATTGAGTGCCTTGCATTGGTCTTTGCATTGCGCCATTTAAAACCCTCAATGATTTATCTTTTTTCACACTTTTTCTCTCCATCTAAGAATCATTTTTCTCTGAAGGTTCCTTCATCATCACTGAGCTGCTGACTGCTCATACATGATTCTGTGATCAGTGAGCTGTGCATTTGAACGTCTTGACTAAAGATGAGTCCTTGATGAATGAGAGGCTGTAATGCTTTTAATTTGTGTGTGTGTGTGTGTGTGTGTGTGTGTGTGTGTGTGTGTGTGTGTGTGTGATGGGGGGATTCAACGAGGCGCTCCGTCCGGCAGAAGCAGGGTGACAGCTCCCGGGTGTGTGTGCACAGAAACGTGACAAAATCCACACAAAAACAACAACTGCGATGTTGGAACTTTACTTGAACTGCATTAATAATAATCCAAAGAGAAAGAGAGAGGAAGAAGTAGCGAGAAGGAGAAAGGAGAGAGAGAGAGAGACGGAGGCAGCCCTGCGAAGAAGCAGAGTGATTATGTCCCTGGGTCACTATTGGATTTGCGGATATTGTGTTTATGAATGAAGCCGGTGACAAGCGTGGATGATGAGACTCTCGGCAGGTTTAATCTCCTCACTTCTCTAACTGAAGCTATTTCAAGAGTCTGAGTCTGAGCACAAAAAACACACCAAATGTACAGTACATTAATAATGAAACACGGCTGCCGGGATCTGTCAATAGCCTTCTCCGTTACTTTAAAGAGAATATTCGTTTTCAGCCGCTGAGAGAGGGGAGTGAGAGAGGAAGCACTTGGATTTAGGTAGAAGTGGTTTATTCCTACCCCCGGTGTGTCAAAGGAAAGAAGGGATTTACAAAGTGACCTCGAGTGGCCTCTCTGTGAGGGGAAGTGCCGAGTGAAAACAGCGGAGTGGAAAAGCAGCATTACGCGCTGCCAACCTGATTCTGTTTTGCATCAAGCGCCGCGGCTGTGTTCACAAAACAGCACGGCGCGAGTAGCCCCAAGTCTATTTAAATGTCAGAATCACATTTTAATCGCAGCAGCTGACACAAACGGTGGCAGTCGCTTAAAATGCTTGACTGGCCATGACAAGACAATGGAGGGGTTGTTTGTTTTTTTCCCTCAGCCTGTGTTTTCATTCGAGGTTATTTCCTGACTCATGACATCCAAGAATGTTTATCACGAAGTTTTCCTCATTGGTTCAGGAGATTCCTCCTCAGTTTAACACACAACATCCTTTGTCGAGCACAAATTCAGAAACACTGCTGTGTTTTCTCTCACCAATTTCGCAGCCGCACATTTCAGATCTCAAATATTTTCCTTTATTTATGGAAAGATTAATGAGCTCCTTCTTCTTGGCAGTGTTATGATGTCCTGTGGGTGTTAGCGCCGAGACGCAACGTGAGGGAGATTTTAACAACATCTCAGATCCAGTGAGGTTTACCGGCCTCCTCAGACCTGAAAAAAAAAAAACCTAAATAAGCAGTCTCAATCTCAAATGGCTGGGCCTCTTCCTTACAGCCACCGCTGCAATTTTGAGGATCATGTGTTGTGAAAATACCTGTCCGCCACATTTACTTTCTCTGGTTAGGGAGCAGAGATGACAAAACACCACGGGTGGTGTCACACTGGATGTCAGCCAGGCCCCCACAGCTGGTGGCCTGACACAGTCTGACAGGTCCAGTCACGTCTTCCAGATAAAGCCCCCTAGACAAGTTGTCCAATGTCATGTTGTCAATCTGATTACACAGTCTTCATGTGTCATGAACTAGTGGCAAAACAGGATGTATAAAAATTAACCTGCTCGTCAGCCCGGGCAGGAAAATTAGCTATATCTGCATCTGTGTTAAAGCTCCTGTGTTTTTTCTCCTAGATGCACGAGCATCTTTCCATCACACTGATTCTGCTGAGCATCAGGTCAGTGTGTGGGGGATACTGTACTTTTAGATCCCCCGGGGAGCTGTGGGTTGGGTGAACCATGTGTCCACAGCTCTTGTAGCTGCTGGTGCTGCTAAGATTTACAGTAGTGCAGCTGCTCCCCAGCGAGCCGACGCTGTGCGCTTCAGCCACAGCATCTGTTCCAGAGAAAAAACTCAACACCATTTACACGAGTTCAATTCAATACGGCACATTCTACTGTCGTCTTTTTACCATCTAAGATTGCAAGGACAGACGTAAAGTAGGACAATGCCTGCACAAACCTCCATCTGAAGCTAAGTGCTGTCTGAATGAAGGTATTTCTGCTGACAGACTCATCACACTGTCATTAATGTGGCAGGTGCAGCTTATTTTGCTGACGCCAGTGACTTTAACCCCTTTCATACCGAGGGCATGTGAATGACACATGCGAGGCCGCCGCTCCAGATTAATCCCCGGTCGTCGCCGTTTCAGACTGTGATGTATTAGTTACGTAATTAAACCTTAAAGCTGTACTTCTTCTGCTTTTCATTTGTGCAGTGGACAAAGATCAAATATATCCTCTCTGGTGTAATAACATGATGGTCGTCACTCTGGTGAGACCGATCCCTTTCAGCCCCACTTGCACTTTAAATCTTAAAGAAAATATATCAAATGGTCCAGTTTCTCAAATGTTTTCCTAAATCAAACTTTCATGACAGTAAATGTGATACTTCAGATATTTCAGCCTGGACCGACAAACATACAACAGAGCTTCCTATGTGGCATCAAAAGCATTGAATTCTTCGATAAATCTATCACCGTTTCTCCATTATTTTCGCACAGTAACCACTTTTTACAGTGTCATACTAACGGCTGCCCAAAGCGCCCCATTTCTGAAAACCAAATTCTAAAAGCATCCTCGTTGCAAAACTGACCTTTGCACATACAAATGCACAAAACATTACGACCACCAAAATAAAAGCCCGGTGGTTGAGTCTGAATTTGTTTCCTGTCTGAAAAATCACTTCAAACACACAAAGAACCAAATGGAAGCAGAGCACGTTCGGACACAATGCAGACGAAATTACGCGCTGAAAACACATTTCGGAGGCTGTTTGACCTCAACCCGTCCTCCTCACAAAGAAAGGTACCTTTTAAACACCCCCTCCGTCCTGCCTCGGCGTTCAACAGGTGATTCCAGTCGGAGGAGTGGAGTAGCTGTCTGAAAGGCAGAGCGTGGCAGGGGGCTGATGGTTTGACCCAGATAAGGGGAGACAGACTTAAAGTTCAGCCAGGACACACAGGAGTACAGTGTTGTGGTGACCAGTGCTTCTCTCCCTCAAACACACACCCACACAAAAAACCCCTAATACTATTGTTTGTGCTTCATGTCTACTTTAAAAACCAGCATTGAGACAATTTAATCAACAGCTCATGCAGCACATACACCGAACATTTATCTGCATTTCAACACTTTCAAGCTCCAACCAGGATCAAAAAAACACACTGTGTCTCTATTTCCTTCACTTGCTGAAGACAAAGTGAAAATTGGGGAGAAAGACAACAAAGTTGAGACATCCAGCTTTGCAGACAGAGGCCTACTGTATACATGAACAGAGGGACTGTCTGCAGATGGTCACATGAAGGGTGTTAAAACATCAGACTGTGCTGAGTCGCGCTGAAACTCCAGCAGGTTAGTGGATGACAACAAAGAGCCCATTAGGCCCACGTGGATCCACGTCTGATAGCTGGAACGATAAGGCCAAGTCTGAGCATCTTAAGGTTTAGTATGTCTCTGATCTGGTCTTTGCGGCCATGAGATCTGACACTTTGAGGATTTGTGATTTTTTGCTTTTTTGTTTTTGAAAGCTTGAGAGAGAAAGAGAGAGAGGGAGGAAAGACAGGGGAGGAAGAGAGGGGATTACAGGCAGCGAAGGGCCTCGGGCTGGAATCGAACCCGGGCTTGAGAAAGGACTCAACTTTAATACATGGTACACGCTCTACCTTCAGTCAAGAAGACATGAAGAGAGCTGCTTTGAAAATGTTTCAGTCCTTTCATCCAAAGCCAACTTTTGCACTACATTTTCCAAAAATATCCTTAATTTGAAAAAAAAAAAAAAAGCAAACGTGTATGAATAAAGAGAAGACAAGATATGTAATGAATTATGATGATTTTGAAAATCAGAAAAACATTTGTCGATCACTGAAAATGAAACAATAACTTAACAGCTTGCACCAGCAATGATATGATTGCGATACCTTACAACTCTATGAAACTAGAATTAAAAGTAATGTTCATCATTTAATTCAATAAAAAGTTATCGAGCTATCTTGGTCACTAACAAGATAATTGTTGACGCAGTTCCTTCAAAAGACGTCAGCACGTTCGACTCCTGTCTCATAACTGCCTGCAAGCAGTTCTGTTTCGTGAGCAGTTTATAAAGCAACAGAGAAGGATGATTAAAATTGGAAGTTGCCGCACATCTAATACACTTCCAAAACTCTCCAAGTCCCCAGTTACCTCAAGGTTCAGCGTTATTAACACGGATTGCTGTTGATCAAATGCACGAATTTGCTTGTTCACCAAAGTTTAAATCAACATTAAGAAAAGTTGTGCATTTGTTCGTGGCCCATTTGAGTGAATTCTACCAGAGTTCAGTACAAATAGACAAAACACACTTCAACTAAAAAGTGACGAACGCGGCTGGGACAAGCTTGTTGCCATGTTTGTGACTCATGAAGTTATTGAAGTTGGCTAAAATGTAAGTTTTTCTCGATGGAGCAACAAGTGTGTCCAGACCATTTCATCAGTTTTTAGCATCCCCTTGAAAAAGTTTCTGTTATCGTCTGTGCTTCTCGCAGCCTTTGTGCATTTGATTGATTTTTTTATTTGCAGTATTTTTCCTAAATGCTGCACATGCGTTGCCAAATTGGTGAAGATGTTTTCTTACTTTGCTTATGTTTTATCTTTTTACTATTATTTTGCCATAAAATCTTTCTGTTTCAAATGCCGGCTTTGAGTTTTAAACAATCATTGTGATAAATCAGTACTTTTAAATTTCAGTAAAATCACATTAAATCCTACAAAATCTTCAATTAAAACCAACAATCAACCAAAATGTGACTCAAATTCACACACTAAATATAAAAAAAAGTGCCACAGTTAAGACTGGCACACAGCCTCAGTCTCACATTTCACCAAGTCTCTCACACACACACAAACACAATGCATACACACAAACTCGCAGCAACCAATTACAGGGTGGCTTGGATTCCCATTTGCAATTACCAAGCAGCTTGATCCTGTCAGAAGATTGGATTGATCCCATTTATGTCATTTAGGTCCCTGGAAAGCAAGTATTTAATGAGGAGTTACTGCCACTCATTATGAAATGAGCACACACTCATCGTGCTTCAAGGTCACTGAGGTTATTGTACGATGAAAAGTCAAGCTGAGCTACAGTAAAATGTTAAAAATGAAAAATTTGAGAACGTTATAAAAATGATATACTTATATATACATTGGATTTTAAATGGTTTGTAACTGATCTTAATTCAAATGCAGCACGTCTTTTACTCGAGTGCTCAAAGGAATTATGAGCAGTCTTTCAGAAGCTGCCAAATTAATCTAAACCACTAGCTGTGAAATGCTTTTAGTCCTTTTATCTAAAGCCAACTTTTGCACTGCATTGTTAAAGTGGAAAAAAATACTCTTTCCTCCAAGTTTTCACATTAACAAGACGACCGTTCTTCTGTTGTGGATTACGCTTTTAGAGCAGCCGCTGGAAACAAAAACGACAGCCTTGTGGTTCGTGTGAAATAGAATGTGAAAGTATAAAGAGAGTAAAGAGCAGGGGAGTCTCCCTGGATTGTTTCCTGAATTTGGGGGAAAAAAAAGAAAAAAAAAAGTGGTGGTCAGGATTAATTACTGGCAGGAGACAGGAAGAGAATCCGCAAAGGCATCAAAGGCCAAATGTTTGTACAGCTTATGAACACCCATCAGCCGGCCCGACCTCCACACCTTCATTGTTCACCGCGCTGCCTGAACCTCACATTACTTCCTGAACTGACAGTGAACTTGCTTTCATGATGGAAAATACTAATGCAGGGTAGCTGGGACGTATGAGCCGGAATTCCTATCACCTTATTTCAACCAGGAGAGACGAGTATGTGAAGAAAGATAATTTACTACAACAGGTGGCATGACATAGAAATCGAAACTTGACACAGAGTCTTTGGCGATTTGGGCTCTGGGAGGAGATGTCTTGATGGGAGCATTAAAGTCCGAGCCGTCGCTGGATAAACCCCCTGTCCTGATACTGGTGGTGGCCACTGAGGCCAGATGGGTGAAGAAGTGGATGATGATTCTGTGAAGATGAGGTGGAGATGGGGAGGTGGAGGGGCGTGCATGTCACCAGCATGAAAGAGCTGGGACAGAGAAAGATTGTATTTCAAAATAAGAGCATGAAGATGATAGGCTAGGGATGAAGGTGTGACACCATGCTATTGGATGGAAGAGAGCAGCTGATAAGACAGCTGATTACCAGTGACATCCCCAAACACTAACAGCGGGAAACGTGCATGAGCATGTGCAGTAGGGAAGATGAGAAACAGCTTATGACAGAAAGCATTGTTGTCTTCCTGGCTGAATTTGAGCTAGAGCTTCATATAATGTATATTAATGACATTCAATATGTCAACATTTCTCATTTTGTCCCCTGATAATTTAAATCATCTGCGGCAGCTCTGCGGTAGTAAATACAGATGCCAGGAGTTCAAGTTATTTCCAGTTGACTATTAATACACTGTACATTACAGTGGTTGTGGAGGCAGCCTCGTACATGGTGGAAGTTCAGAGCTTATCACACAGCACAGCTGATGCCGAGTGTGTATCTGTGTGTCTGTGTTTGTGTGTGTGTGTGTGTGTGCTGTTTGCTCCACTTTCTCACGACAGCTGCTGCACAATTTCAGGATCTTGTTTTGGGTGAAATATTTGCAGCTTGGTATTAGAAACCATGACTCCAGTGTTTTCACCAGTACCACAAAACCATCTGTCGCCACAGCTCGGGCGGCCACCACGTTCCTGCAAACAGGAGATGATGTGTTTGATCGCCTTATAGCCGAGATCAATATTGTTTTTAAAAGTGTTGCACCATAAGTGAGAAACCAGATTATCGCCTACAGTTTCCCTTCAGTTTTACAGTGCACTTTAGCATCTCTCAGCTAATTGTTTCGGTTTCTAGAGTCATTAACTTTTCTTTCATTAACTGTTTGCTAACACTAGGGCTAAAAGGACTCCTCGGGTAACTTTGTTTGCACTCCTCACATGGCCGGTTAGCTCAGTTGGTTAGAGCGTGGTGCTAATAACGCCAAGGTCGCGGGTTCGATCCCCGTACGGGCCACTGACCTTTTGTAAAATTCCCTTTTGAGGGACTAACTTGACGAATATCATATCTTAATACATGCATGTTGTGTTCAACCCTTTATCGGGCAAGTGACTGTTTTTGGTCATTTCCGCACAATTTACAAAAGTGAAAAATTTTACAACAGAAATAAAATTTTGTTTTGTCCTCCGATAACACTCTACGGGTGAATTTTTTGAATTTGAAAGTATTTCAATAAGTGCCCTATAAAGGGTTAAAGCTCGTTCCGCTGCCCCCTAGTGGCCTAAAAGAAAACACTGGCGGTGACGTCTGCGTTCACATCCAGTCCTGGAGCTACTTGCGTCAGAGCCGATTCTCAAACATTCCTCGTGCTCGCTGACATGTTCTGAGGAGATTAAAGAGGTTAATGCAGCGGTGGCCGTGTACGGAGCCGCGGATGTTCTGCATCAGCTAATGGGATCCTAATAATATCCTTAACAGTCTGTACATACTTGTATTTTGCTCAACATCCAAATATTTATAGAGGAAGCGTCCTGTTCAGAACAATTTGTGCCTCTTTTGCGTCTTGTCTCTGCAGCTCCACGTCCTCTCTGAGATGCAAATGCGCATTTCCCTGACCCTTAAAAGGGAGAGCGCGCTGACATGTCCCTATTCATCTGCAGTTTACGTGACAACATCCATAGTCCATGTCTCTAGCATTGTGAGATAATGGTAGCTGAATGACAAGCAAGAGACAGAGCTGTGTGATGGTTTTACATGATGGATCTGTGATGTAATGAGTTTTGTGACTTCCCAAAGCCAACAATCCTTTTGTATGTTTTGATATATTATTGCTGTTCCCATGGAAAATTGAGGTCAGACGAGAGCTTCAGCATCTGTTGAGCTTTATTATATATGATTAGTTTGTGCAGCAGTTATTTCCATCATCCTATCTGACCCCAATTGACCTGAGAGAGCTCAATGTAATCTCCTTATACCATAGTTGGGATTCTTTCCGCATTTTTTGAATGTCATCTTTTTACTGTGTTTTCAGACTTGCATACCATAAATTTGAGGGCTTTGAACAGATGAGCCGTATTTTATTGCTGTGGTTAACGGCTTATCTTGCCATTTTTTTTCTCCCGAGTGTCACTCTGAGCATAAGCTTTGGACACAGTTTCTAATTTCCTATTTACTGCATGTAACAGCTCTGCTTCAAAGTCACATACAGAGACGCCAGAATGTCATATTCTCCCTAATCCCCATATTAAAAACCGGCTATCTTTTTTTTGCATCGCCAGTATTTCCCACATTCATTCGTCTCTCAACCTTGCATCGCTGAGCAGCCATTGCTGTCTTTAATTATGATGACGAGATCAAAAGTTCATATACGATGTGGTTGTGTGTGTGTGTGTGTGTTCAGTCACATAATCATATGCGCATAGAAACTGTATCTGCGTGTGGAAAGAAGCTTCGTGGGCCCCGACAATAAATACACAGAAAAATAAGCATCATGTGTAAACACACAGAGCAGCAGCTGGGAGACAGACATCAATCACCCGCCCACGCATGACATACAAACCCTCTCTCTTCCAGCCTGTGACGACTCACAAATATACTCTGCGACGACGACGACGCCAACAAGCTGGTGGCAGAAAGGAGGACCCAAACACAACCAGCGCTGCCAGGAGACATCGCTCCTCATAACATATTTCAATTCGATTCTTAGCGTTTCAGGGCTGGAACAAACGGATCCTGACGAATCTGGGTTTTTGTTCATGTTTGTTGCTTTTGAGGAGCTAAAGCCAAAGGATTTGGGGAAATAAATAAGCAAACCAAATTAAACAACATGCAAGTACCATTTGATTATAAAATAATCTCAATTATTTTTTCAATAAAACCAAAAATTGTTGAGTCTATACAATGTCAAAAAAGAGTGGATAGTTCCCAGAGCCCAAAGTGAGTCAAGTTTGACAAGTGACAAATCTTTATATTGTAGGAGCTGGAATTAAAGAATGCTTTGTATTTCTGTTGTTGTGCTCTGACTAATGAATTTTTAGTGGAACCTTGATCACGTTTAATCCAAAAGGAAAATGGAAGGAAAGGAGAATCATCACCTGACTCTTGGTTCACAGCCCACAACTTTACTGCTTTGGTTCACTCTCACTTCTCTTATCAACCTCATTTCCAGCCACAACCCAAAACCAAACAGCAGACAGAGGAAGTTGGTGACTAGTTGGTGAACAAAGTGGATCCTTAACAGACGGACATTTTCCTCAGGAGTTAGTCAACAGCTAAAAGCAAAGTCAATATTGAAGCTACATTTGCCACATGACCAGAAACACAAGCCCAACTGAATTGCACTGTTGTAGACAAGAAAGTGTTTGCTAACATTATATCAACTTTATAAGCTGTTGTTTGCGTTTCAGCTTGTTGTGCTGCCCCCAAGTGGCCAGAAAAGAAATCAATCAATTTTGGTTAAATAATAAATCAAACAAACATACATTTATGACCAAAAGTTTAGACGTGTGTCTGCACATGGGCCCTGACGGCGTTCATTCTTCAGCCCATTAACCTTCCTTCAACCATCAGCCCTGCACATCTGAACTCACCCCATTCACCTGAAGTTCACCTAAGTCCACCTTTTATTCTTATTATATTAGTCTAACCTCAACTGTGAAGAAGTGGGGCTCCATCAAAATGACCTCATTTTGCAAAAATGTCCTTAGTCTGAATCTCAAATTGGTCCGAACAGGGACACACACAGACACACACACACACTTAACTAGCCTAAAATTACAGTGCAGGGCAGTAATTTGGACTCTTGACAGGATGATTTAGCTTATGTGGAATTAATGGACACAGATGATGAATGAATGATCAATTACTCATGTTGGGTCTGATGATACTGTATTTAAGCCTCTGCACAGAGGAGTTGACAGCATCTGCTGAAAACCTAATTGAATCACAAAGGAAGGGGAGGACAGTCTCTCATATTCGGCTTTCACAATAATTTGACGCACAGCTCTCAAAACATTTTTCACCCTCAGCAGGAAAGATGTTCACATCCTCCGGTAACATCTTCGCCCGCTCTCCCTGAAGGCACATCGCCGACTAAGCATCTCTCCACACAAGTTCATGTAAGTTTCCCAGCAGAACACTGAGGGACAAAATCTGCTCTGATCTAACAAGTCAATGTAACTGAAGACTTTGGTTACATCAAATATAGTCCATGGGATTTTTTTTAAACATAACCTCCAGTCATAATATGATTATGTCATGCTTTGGTTGCCAGTTCAGACTGACTTGCTTCATGAAGCTGTTGGGCGTCATCTGTCTGATCAAGTCAAACAGTCTTTACTTGTTCACATCTAAACAATGCTAAGGTTTGTCCAAGTTACTAAGTTGGTCACCTCTCTCTTTTTTAACATTTGTACATCAGAGTAGAGATGAAAATCAATCATGAAAGTCATTTTTAAAGCAAACATTCACTTTGTCTCAAATATGATGATGTGGCTCCTTTTTCTGTTTTATATCATTGCAAAGTGGATTTGGAACAAAATGCCAACTCCAGCAAATATGGACATCAGTTCTGATCCCTTATTTGATTTTCTTGTCAACATCAAGCTTCATCAAATTCAGGTGCTTTAACCTCGAGCTCTTGTTTCATATGCATTTTTCATTTCTCTTTGCTTTTTGTGCTTATTGGAACCTGATAAGTATAAAACTAGATAAAACACAATAAAGTCACCTTTCTGTAATAGAGTGCAAAACTCTTTTTCCAACAATATGACTCATTTGAAATGCTGCAAACAGTTGCAAGAAGACATCATTCAAAGCATTTTGCACTGGCTGTGTAAAATAAACTAGGTGTGTGATGTGATGGCTAATATTAACACCATTACTAATATTTAATGTGAATATCAATTTTCTTTGTGATTCACAGTTATTGGCCTGGGGACATTGTTGAGTCATAAGATTCTTTTGATACACTTGAATTACCTTATTTTCCTTCCCTCCAGTGGTGGCAGATGTTTTGCCTTACACCACCCGCGTGCCTCCAACAACACATTTCACCATCTATCAACTTCTAATCTATTTTCAGAAATTGTTTTGGAGTCTGTCCAGTTTGGCAAAAACGACCCAAAGGCGCAAATATCTGTTCTTATTTCCCCGACACTTAAGCTCCATTAGATGAACAACGAACCAAAGTGTGTAATGTGAGAAGGTTGCTGGTTCTGCCAAACACACTTTGAATCAACACGGCTTTAATCACATTTCAGCCATGTTTATCTCACTGTTCTGTTATCAGATCTGTCTGACGAGATATGGACGAAACTGGACAGAAGTGGCTACTGAGTTTTGATTCATGGGGGGGAGGGGGGGGACAGACACACGACACCAATTAGATAGAAGGATAACGTCGCTCTGTGTCTGCTAGATGTTTAAGGTAGCATTTAGAATTTAACATGATTATCTCATGCACTCTACTTCCGTGCCCTGTTTCTGTTATTTTGGCCGAATAATGACCAAAAACAAACAGTCATTTTGGGCGACGCACAGGCTTTGATAGAGGAGCTGAAAGCGTGCGAGCTGAGCAGTCCTGGATTTGAAAACCAGCCTCTAAATGGAAACAAATGCTCGCATCCCATCTCCTAATGACATCATCCCTTAACATGCTCTCATTGTGCGCTGCCATCAACAAAAACACCATCATCTCATTAGAGCTCAGATTCAAATGTGCAGCCTGCATCTTATTACTGGCGGAGAATAGGTGCATCTCCATGAGCGAAATAACCATTCAGTCCACTAAATGCCAGCCTTTATTCACACACAGAAACAGAAGAAAAAAACTTGCTATACTGTTGTATGTCGTCTGTGATTTGTTGGCTATTCTGACTAACATTCCCTCAACTTGCTGCATCTACTTCTACTTAAGACAGAGAATGGCAACCACAGCAAAAATGAAAATGTCCAATCTCGTTTGAATCACACATGATGCTTCCAGTTGAAATTTGATTTTAGCAAAAAAGTGTTTCAATAAACATCCCCAAGCAGCAATGATATCATACACATCTACTCACACGTAGAGTTTTATCGCCAGTGCAATATCTCCCATGAAATATATCAGATTATTTCTTCATAATGCAACATGAGCTCATTCTCATACTCAGAGAAACTGAGGCTCAGACTAGTTCACTGAACGTCTAACTTCCTACTGCATAATTTCCTATTACTTTTGGACGGCGCCCAAAGAACGCTGGAGCGAACCCAAGTGACTGTGTCTGAAAGTGTGACAAAATACACTCATTTAGACAATAATCACAGGGAGCGTGTTTATGGGTCATTAAACGAAAGCATACTGTGATGAGGAAATCTCGCACACTAAGCTCCTGCTCATTAGAGCGACGCGTAGGACTCGACTAATTGCTTTACAAACGTGACAGGCCACGAAGAATGTGTCATAATCTGCCTCTTGAGAATTAGTGCACACCTCTGCACTGCTAACGGTGACTTTATTATCAGAAAATGGCTGTTGAAAAGCTTTTTTCAGAGTCGCTGTTGTCTCGTTACTCTGCCGGCAAAACAAAGTGCGGGAGTCACTGACACTCATTAAGCAAATGATAAAAGCCTTTAAAGGTACAAGAGGGATGCCAAAAAAGTTGGATAAATAAAACAGAATGTGATAATTTGCTAATCCTCTTTGACATATACTCAATTGGAAGCAGTACAGAGACAATATATTTAATGTTTGACTTCATCAACTTGATAGCAGCAACATGTTTGAAACCAGTTGGGACAGGAGCAACAAAACACTGAAAGTTGTGGACTGATCCGAAAACACCTGTTTGGATCATTTAACAGGTAAACAGGTTCATTGGTAACAGGTGATAGTATCAGGATTGGGTATGAAAGACTCAGTCGTTCACAAGCAAGGATGGAGAGAGGTTCAACACTTGGTCAAACACATGATTGTATAAAGGAGATTAATACATGGGTTCAGGAACACTTTGGAAAAAATTTTTTATGTCATTTTATTCAAGGTACTGGTGCGTTTCATTTGGTCACCTGTCAGCAGCGAAACAGGAAGTCGGTGAACTTGTTTAACGAGTATAAAACTTTATGCGTCATATCGTCTTTGAAGATTTCTGCCTCAGTCCCATCAGATCAAAGACAACACTCCCACATGTCACGCTGCGTCTTTTGTTTTCCCTGTTTCGATTGAGAGACCCCTAGTGGTAGGAATTATGTCTTCACAACAGTGTCAGCTACATAAAGTGGACATTGAGTTAAGTGATCTGAAACAACAGAAAACAGAAACAAAGAGAAATGAAATTGGACTCTTGCTGCATAATAGAGAACTAATAATAGAAATATTTATTGTTGATTAGACTGAATTAAATGGATGAGTGACTGTTTTCTCAAACAAGCAGTTAATGACAGACTGGCTGTTGGATAACAACAAAGCATTATACAACCGAGGAGCGAAGCGCATGGACACACGCACTTCAGAGCCTGACCAACGTATCTGTATACTATGGACCAGTTTCAGCTCATCTAGGTAACATACATCTGACTGCTGATGGACATACTGCTGATGAGAGCCGTGACAGTGAAGCAAAACCATAAAGTTGCAGGCTGTAAAAATAAAACAAGCATCACTGCGAAGCTACTTAGAGCTAAATTGAACTGCAGAGTCAGGTGATAAGCCTCCGTGGGCTCGTCACGGCTTCCACATTACACACAGCCATTTGATCAATCAGTCATATAAAAATATTGATTAGAGTAGCTTCAATAACCTAATTTACAAGATCCTCATAAAAATAAACACATATTGATTCACAGTATCTATCTCTGTTTTTGGAAGTGGAGCAATTAAGCCTGTTTGCAATTAAGGCAACAAAGGAAATTCAAGGAAAAGACGAGACAAATTGCAATTTATTTCCCTTTCACTGAAGACTGCTCTCTTAAAGAAAGATTTACATCTTGTGTAATTTTATGTGTAAAACATTTCTTGCTGCTGATTATAACACAATGCAGTGTTTCATAGAAAGTTTTAGAGGATGAATCCCGCCTTGTGCAGACTGAAGGAACAAATATTTATAGCATTTATAGGTTTGACTCATCTTATGTTCTGCTTCTCTTTACAACAAAACTTTCCTCTGTTCATTTCCTGACAGAGCTTAAACACATTTACAACAAATTCTGACACGTCGGCTCCAAAATTAGGACGTAAGATCAAACAAAAGACCTGTTGTTGTCCTATTTTAGACTTGGCTTTGTTGGAGCCTTGTTACTAATTTTACAAAGACAACATGCACCTCTCTAACCTCAGGATTATAATTAGAATGTTATGTCTTCACGTCCTTGCTTAGCAGTTGATAAAATTGTTATTGTCAAACTGGTGCAGTCACCCGGTGAGTGTCGGGCAGAGAAGTGCTGCGTCTGAACCGTGACGCAGGGGTCTGCCGAGGCTGAATGGGACAGCATTCATGGGGTTACATCAACTGGCATTCATGTGTCTGCCATAATAATCATCATTACATGCCATTCAACTGAACCCCAGCCCCTCCCACTGTCAGCTCGTGGAGGGCCACAGCGTTTTCTGATTGAGCTGTTTGCTTGTTATGTGCCCTGTTTTCAGACCCATTAACGATTAAATAACAAAATGGACAGAGATAAGGGGGGGAGATATGAGGTCAGCTCGTGTGTGTTTGTCCCACATTTCTATCTCAGGATTGACTGACCCTGCATATTTCTCTCTTTTTTTCCCATCCCTGTTTTAACAGTCATGCAATGTGACGCGTTCACAGCTGGAAGCCGCCGAGTCCGACCACAGTCTTCCACTGTGTCGGCCACCGAGCAGCGATGGACGACTAAGTGCTGCGTTCAAGGGCACCTTGAACAGCAGAGGAGAGTCTCTTCCCTGATCTGATTCTCTCAACCCGGGATTCAAACCGGCAGCCCTCTCATCACCAGCCGGCATCTCTAACCTCTGTGCTCCAGCCGCCTCTCCTGTGTGTGTGTGTAATCGAATCGTTGCCGCTCTACAGTAAGCGCTCTACAGTATGCATGTGTTATGCACAGTTCCCCTCGGATGAGCATTAGGTTTTACTTGATCTCACCGCCTTAAGCTTCCCATGTGCGTCATCCCGAGCTCCCATCAAGCAGAAAGAAGTTTTCACTGTATAATATTGTAAATGATTAAAAATAGCACGGGGAGAGAGGAGGGGGGGGGGGAGGGATGGAATCTTAAATGGCTGCGAATATGGTCTCTTGTACGTCTAAGTATTCATAGACTCATTATGTCCTTCTTCTGAAGTGAAAACACACTCTCCTTTGTGAGTGTGTGAGACAGACAGACAGCGACAGACCGGGTGGCAGCGGAGAAGACCAGACGCCAGACGCCCGCTCTCGTTAAATTCGACCATGTCAGGCCGCTCATTGTTTCACACTCATCAAAATAACAAGCTTAATTCATTTCGCCCGCTTGGCCATTATATCATCTGGAATGCAGCGGGTTTGTGTGATAACCGTCTTATTGCCCGACTGGCTTTGACGCAAACCGCTATTGGCAGAATTCCTCCACAGGTATGCCGTCTGACAACATAACGTCCTCGGAGAGCGGTGGGGGTGTTGGATCAGAGTGATGCAAACAGACAGGGTGTCATGGAATATGAAGCCTGGAAGGTCAAATTTAAGTGAAAATAAAAAATAAAAAAAATGAAAAAAAAAATCCAGTGTTGGTGTGTGAGAGTGAGTAAGCTTGGGAGGAGGAGGAGTACAAAGGAGGTGGGAGAGCGAGAACTTGGCGAGAGGAATGCGAAACGCCGAATGTAAACCAGAAAAAGAAAGAAACAGAAAAGGTGTTTTCTCAGAGGAGGAAAAAAAAAACAGCCTGTGTTCTTATCTTACAGCAGATGCAAATCATATATACAGAATGGATTACTGCGGGCGGGCTTTGTGTGCCCAGATAATCCTGCAAATATTAGAAAACGGTGAGATCGTCTCGAAGCTGAGGCACCTCGTGAAGAGCGGCCCGAGTCAAATGAGCACTTGCTGGGTCAATTTTTCTTTCTCAGACGACCTTGGAAAGAGGCCTGAGCCCAGCGGGACGAGGCGGCACCTGCCAACACCGAAAGGAGCGAGACGGAGAAAAGTTTTTCTCATGATTCCTGCTATTAATATTACAGCAACATAAAGCCAGTCGCCTAAAGCAGAAGCAACAAACTCATGTGACCGAAGCGGTGAAATTCAGCCTCTCCTTCAATGTATGTCTGCATTGTATGGCAGCCTCGCACCGGTCTGCTGCTCTTTATCTCCACTATCATGTACTGTTGTGAACTGCTCTCGCTCGCTCGCTCTCCCTCTCTCTCTCGCTGTGTCTAATAGTAAAAGGCAGGCAGCAAACAAGCCAGACAAGGTTGGCAACACAAACAGCGATAACATCGTGCATGCGGTCCCGGCAGCAGAGCCGTGCATATGTATCTGCTACCTAATTAGATCTGTGTGTGATCTGATGTTGGGAGTTTTAATCCTTATGAGAGCCAAAAAGCCCTCTGACAGGAAATCTGTGCAAAGTAGATACGCAAGTCGGGCGTAATTAATGAAAAGGTACGAAGCCTCTCACGTGTTTGAGGGAGACAGAGGAGGAAACGGTTAATGCTGACTGGAAGTTATCAGGTGCGAAGGAGCCTTGGGGGGGGGGACGCTCGCAGGCGCTCCCTTTTTTTCCGTGTCCTGGCTGACAGCAGGGGCATTAACTAATCTATAGCTGGGAGTTAAGTGCCTCATGAGTAAAATAAGGAGATCCTTATCCTCTCCCACTCAATGTTCATTTATTCAGCCGGGGCAACCTATAAATTAATTGCAAAGTCATGACCTGCCGGCTGTTGTGGGCCCCCAATTAGTCCGTGTTTTTCACCCACCCAGCCCCTGTTCTCTCAGTGGTGATACCGTTAAGCCGCTACTGCGACGCTTATCGCCGCGATCACGGCAGAAGCTGACAAACCCAGAGAGCAGCTGCGACTTCGCCTTTGCGTATCTGCCGGAGAACAGAAGGAGAGGAAGGACGGCACCGGGCAGATACGGGATTTAATTAAATGAAGTTGTTTTATGTTAAATGTTTGCATCACCTTGTGTTTTTCTTTTACAACGAGGAGAAACGCGCCGGTATTTCAGCCATGATGAAAAGTGTGCGGCTGCTCTGAGGGTGTGTTTATTTTATCGGCAGTATAATCTGATAGTGTGTTGGCAAAAAAACACACACAGCAGATTCAGGGCAGTACCTCTTGTGTCAACTTCAGCTCACAGGCGGACTCTCTAACCTGTGGCCTCTCAGTCACGCAGGGCCCCTTTCAAAACTGAAGCTCTGAGGCCCACTTGAACTGAACCTGAAAAAGCTGAGTTTGTCTCAGACACAAAGGAGGAACTTTAAAGATTCTCTCCAGATGTTTTATTACATATAAAGTAGCTTTGCTTTGAACAATAATGTGTCTAATATTTTAGTTTAATTACCTTGTTCAGTATTACATTAACTCCTTCTCCTAGACTGAGTTTTTCATTTCAAAAGTTTAACTCCTGAACATAAGACATCTCCTAATATACCGTAAACTTCATTGTCATATATACGAAGGTCTGAACTTTCCACATCACGCTCCTGCAAACTGAATTATGATTTGCTTTCATGTAAACATTTTAAAGTTATGATCCTTAAGATTTTCATGACATCAAACCCTGTTTTTGATATCTGTGGTCTGCATTCACTGCAACAGCCACTCAGTATATTTACATTGAGTCATTATGACCTTTTATAATAGCCGGACTGCTGTTGGTGGAGTCCGCCACTCCCCTGTTGAATGAGGGATTGACAATAAGTGTTTAATCAAGTGTTATTGTAATATTGCTTTATTAAATATCGGCCTTCCTGTTTGCTCTTCATTCTCTTTCCACTGTGTCACACCTTCTAATGGGTCACTGCTAAAGCAAACAGAGCGTTGTGCCGTCACAGCTTCACATTAAAAGCTTTCAACTGGCACCAAATCAACCTGCACTGAAATATTAAGGATTAACAAAGCACTCAAGTCCAACTCTGCACAGTGGAGCTCAAACATCCAAGTGAAGTAACAATAAGCAAGTTCTTGAGTAGAGGGCGGTGAATAAAGTTTGCTTGATGGAACACATTTGCTTTGATCATGATGTGGCAAACAAACCATAACGGCAAGATTCATTCAGCTCTCGCCAAATGAGAGTGGTTAAACTTCCGAGCCTCAGTCGGCGTGCACTCAACCCTCGCCGTGGGTGAAACTGTAGCGGCGCGAGCCAAAGGGGGCACAGAAAGGTTCACAGAGAGGCGGCCTTGTCAGCGGCGGCGGGAACACATGATACAGCCACCCGATATCAACTGACGGTGCCTTGTACAAGACGCGTGTCCTCTTCCTGTTCCTGACTTCTTTATCTCTACAAAACAAGGTCTCTGAACTGGTGTTTGGCCATGGAGGGAACACACAGTTTCAGAGTGAGACAATGAGCGGTAAACACAGCCTTGCAGTGCAGGCAGTTCCTGAACGCAGCGTGAGCCGACGAGCTGATTGCCAGAGGAGAGAAGTGAGGATGCCTATAGAAAACTGTGATGTAACTCAGGTGTATCAGGTGCAAGTGGAAGATTATCAGCAGAGAGAACTTTTTCTATCTAAAATCTAAAATTTTCTAATCTAAAATTAGAAACTAACAGCAATGATGAATTAATTGGTTGGTTGCTTGACCATGTTGCCTTTGCATTGTGGCTCATGTACTTGTTTAATCTGGAAAACTGCCTCTCTTTTACTCTTTTACTGTTGTAATGTTATTCTACACCGCATTCCATTTTTCTTTTTTCTTTTTCTTTTTTGTCTTTCTGTTCTTATAATTCTTACTGTTTTTACTATTTTAAAAGCCTCCTGTGGACAAGTGTTGCAAATTAGCATGTGTGCTAATACACTCAAACAATACATCTGGTGTGCCCAATGTAATTGTGATGTCCACATCAAAAAAACAATAAAATAAAATAAAAAAATTCATTTAATAATAAAAAAAAAAGGTTTATCTAAGAGACTTGAGTATGTTCTGTCTTTAAGCTCTTCTCCAGCATCACCCTTCTTGAACCCAAGAAACCGGTTGCTCTCCAGTTCAATCACACTCTTGATACACTTGCAGCCCTCATGAAGAAGCCATGTAAAGAATTACAGTTTCTCACAAAACAAGTCTTTGAAAAAAAAAGCTCCCCTCATGATGAAAATGAAAGAGGAAGCCGTGAAACCGCCGTCTACTGTACAACATCCACAGAAGGGGATTTGTTTTCTTTTCACAGTCATCTCTTTATTAAGCTCCGCAGCGCTGAGCCAATTTCCGTTCAGGATCTCCCAACAAAGCCAATGGATATTTAGAAACCTAAAATGTTCATTTTAATTGGAGACACACGCAAATACCACTTAATTCTGCATTAATGCCTCAAAATATTCATTACACTCAGCAATAATACTGTAGCAGATACCGGAGGTGCAATGAGCGATCGGAAATAACGTTCTGCCGGCACGCAGCCAAGTCACGCAAATCTGTGGAAGGAGAAACTCGATGTCACGGATGACACCGTGGAGCTCAGATCTCACCGAGGCACCGGTCCGTCACGTCAGACCACTGCGATCTGTACAGCAGGTAACTCTCTGACTCAACCTCCTGTCAGGTTTTTCTGCCTGGAGAACAATCAGGACGAATAAAACAGAGGTGGTGTGACACAAATAAGACTGATTTTCTGCAGACGTCTCAAAAAAAAAAAAAATGACACCTCTCTTTTCTTCTCATTCACTAACTCAAGCTGACAACACACGAGTGGTAAAGAGGCTGATGCCATTGTTGCTGGCCATCAAGGTTCGGCTCAGATTTCCCATCTGCCACCGTGCTTAAAAATTCAAACGTTAACCCCCTTTTTTTTTAAAAGCACGTCAAATCAATGCATTGTCTTTTCTGTTGTACGAAGAGTATGGATCAGGTTTACAAGTAGCAGAGAGGCTAAGAGTGTCGCATCAGAAAGGCTCAGTCTGCAGGATGAAAAGACGCCGCGTCAGCATTCACACAGGAATAGACATCAGGTTCTATATATAAAAATCTACATAAGACCATCTCACATTATATCCTCTAATGTCTCACTCAAGCCAAGCCGGTCAGTCGTGACTGCTCCTTCATGACAGCGTCTGTTTAAACAGCAGACGGACAGTTTGTCCACAGGCTTCTCATTTCAAACAACTGAGTCCTGACAACAAGTTCGGATTTGAAGCGGAGGGAACAATGGCGGCAACACGCTGAGGTCAAGCCGTCCAAAGTTTGGATTCTGATCTGCATCTATCCACAAAAGGCACAGGAACAGATAACCAGTTAAATCTAAACACTAATGGTGAATCATTGTGTTCACAAAGCAAAGTTTGGAGAAATGGTACAAATGATATCACATTAATGACGTCACAGTGCAACAGTAAGAAGTAATATAATTTGCTTGTGAGCATGTATGATCGAGACAGGACTATGACATCATACAACGAGACATTGGTGCACCACACGAATCCAGACCTGACTCCGATTGAACATGTGGGATGACAACAAGGTCAAATAAGACAATGGAGACCCCAGAGTTACGGCATACATCAAGCAACAATGGGAAAAAAATTCATTTTCAGAACTTCAATAATTAGTGTCCTCTCACTTACTGAGTGTTGTTAAAAGAAAAGGTGACCTAACACAGGGTTAAACCTGCCTCTGTCACAACTTTTTTCATAAAGTGTTGCAGCCATTCTGGATCTAATATCACAGGACAGGATTGGCATGTCATTGAATCCTGATTTTGTTTGTATGTGACACAGAATCCCAACTTCTCTGGAATCAGGTTTGCACACTGAAGATGATGTATTGGCACCGATCTGAGTTCACAGCACTCACTCTGTATCCAGCCATGCAGCTCAAACCGCTCACCATGTGCTGCTGGCTTCACGCTCACTCACTCACTGGCCATTTCCTGCACTGACGGAGGGTCTGGCCATGCGGAGACAGCAGAGCTCCCGCCTGCAATATGGGGCCGCAAAGCCTGCCAGGTTCTCCGCTGAGTATATTACATTACTCATTATTTAATTTATCCCCTTGTCGTTGGACTGCTGCGCAATCTCCAACAGATTTACTTCATGCCAAGAAAATTTATACCCGCTTGTTTTTTTTTCTCTCTCTCATGGTTCAATATCTCCAAGGAAATTGAATTCTTTGTGGACAGAAAATGTGGTCGTTAAAACCCGCTCCTGAAAGTCAAATTTGTGGTTTCAGACAATCGTCTGCGGCATCAAATCCCAGCAGATAAGAAGCCAGTGAAGCAACATTGTGACAGCCAACACCCGTCATCAAACACATTCCAACAGTGATGAAAGTATGAATGGAAAAGTTTTTCTATCGATCAATACGTCTGGCAATTTGCATTCAATTGGCCAACGACTTTGTGAAAAGGAAATTGTAATAGTCTTAAGTTAGGCATGCGCCTCTTCAGAGCTTGAATGAAAAACTTGGGGGAACCACGTCATCGGTCGACGTAGGACTCGTTGGTAGTCACGGACGGTTTGGCGAAACCCAATTAAGCTGAGGGTTTTTTTCATTAGCGCCTTTTGATCCTCAGACGTTGGACTTTTCCTCAGGACGCCCGGTCGGAATTCAGCGTGTCAAAAGACGAAAATCAAATTGTCCAACAATCTGAATGAATAAATGCTCAATCACAAGAAACATTAAAGCATTGCAAGGGCAGATAATATAACTACAAACTTCCTGCTTTATGACCTCCTTACATGTGATTACCCATAATTAACAACTTCAAAGATGCAGTTTCTTAAATTCATCTCTCCTCTTGTCTTACAATTTGCTCCACTGTTTAACATGCAATACCATCACAAACACATGTTTTCAGCTTTAGATACAGATCCTACTTCTTGGGAGCAGCTCTATGAAAAACAACATAAATCCGGCGGCAACATTTGCAGAGTTGCACGAGCGCTTCATCAAACAGTGACTGATCATAAAGCAGCGAGAGCTCTCAGGACTCTCAGGAGGAGACAATCACATCCTCATGCTTAATATTCCTCACAGGGTCGACTCCGCGTCCGCCTGACGGAAATCTATCCTGACCCCCAACATTTCTGCGCTGAGTGAAATGCTAATGTCAGGAGTGTGTTTAGCAAATCACCCTACCACAGCCTCCGAACCATGACAGCCATGATGTGTGTAGCTGCCAGTTAGTGCGCACACCTCAGCCAGACGGGAGCATCTTGGGTTGGTTTTTTTTCCCCTCAACAGCTCTTCTGTCCTCTGACTATTAAATTATGAGCGTTTTACCACCTTCAGCAAGCAAGACAAACACCGCTGTGTCAATGTTGTCCAAACTCTTGGGGGGGGGCACAATTTCATCCACAGCCCATATCATAATTACAATCAGGGTGAAAGGGTGTGTTTGATTTAAAAAAACACACATGGCACAAGTTTCATCATCGACCTGCTGATGCATTAATAATTCTGTTCTTGCCCTCATTTATATATATTAAGTTAAATCTCCAGGACATCAATAGTGTGGTGAAGCATTAGTGTGAGCAGTGCTGGGATGAGAGCTGGGCTTCCCCCTCACACTGTGTCAATAATTGCTATAGTGTTTCTCCTGGCTTTGCTCTGGTGGAGGTCAGTGAAATTATGTCTGCTTCAAAAGTAGGCTATGGAAGTCCAGGTCGATGTGAACTGTCCACTACAGTGAGCTGTGGTGCAAAAAAAGGATCATTTTCAGAGGCATGCATGAGTATGTGTGGTAATGTTAAAAGTGAGGGGGGAACTAGTCATAGAAGGTTATAATAATATCACTGATTGCAGCTTTTGTGGCTCGGATTTGATGCGTAAAATGGCACAAATAAGAATGTTTCCATCACAGATAAAAAAACAAACACAGCGATGTTTCACCCTCGAAATGCATCTCTCATTCATAAAACTCCATTTGTGTCACCCTGAATGAGTCTGTTGTCGCTTTCAAACTGTGCCACGCGTGTCTCCGCGCGCGCCTTTACGCGCAGACGTCTCCCACAACCTGCACTCACCTGCGTTCCGGAGCTTCTTGTTCCGATACACGGAGAAAATGACGAGCAGGTTGCCCAGGATGTCGACCACGATGGTGAAGATGAGGAAGCAGCCCAGGGTCGTGGTCACCCAGGGGGGGCGGCTCAGGACGGTGTCACCTGCTTGCGGCGAGGAGCTGTTCAGGTGAGACCCATTTGTGATCATTGTATTCAGGTGCTGAACTTTTGTCCCGAGAAGGAGCCAAATTCAACGCGCCCGCGCGTCCTGGAGCCTGGAGCTTGGAGGGACACTGTGCGTCTTCATCACCTCCTCCTCCACCTCCTCCTCCTCCTCCTGGACTTTCCCCAGCCGCCGTGGATCAGGTGTGGAAGTGTTCCCCTCTCGGTGGTGTCACTCCTGCAGCCGTGCGCCATCCACTCCGTCGGTACTCGTGTGAGCCATGGAGCCGCAACTTCCAGCCTTCCCAGCATGTGATCCAGGAGCCCGGAGAGGAGCGCCTTTTTATTCCGAGGGAGAAACACTGTCGCCCGGCGGTGGAAGCCTGGAAAGGCAGGCTGATGCCACTGCATGCGTCCTACTTTTTTTTTCCATTTACAGGATGTTCATTCATGGCTTCAGTGCTCCATCTCTGCAGCCCCATTCATTATCATTTGGAGGAATCATTCATGTTTTGTTCATGTTCATGTTGCAGGGAAAAAAACATGCATTTGTACTTTTATGTAAACAACACGGATGATGAAGAAGGAAGGTGATTGAAGGTGGCTCTAATTAAGCTTGTTTAAATTATAAAGTGAATCCACAACTTTTGCTTTATCAAATTTTGCAAACACATTTCCATTAGATATACTTTGAACACATGATTTAATATGTAATCTATATAATAACAAAGGGTCAGTGAACGCCTCACCCTCTGGCTGTGCAGCTTCATAATCCCTGAACTACTAATAAAGTCGTTTTTGTTTGTGCATCCCTGAGAATGAATTTCTATACAAAATTATGCTATTGTTAGTTAATGATGTTCACAATAAAATGGGTCACCCACCCCCCTCCACACACACACACACACACACACACACAAACACACACACTCCTGCAGCCTATTGAGCTGTCTCACAACATGACAGTCTGTCATAATAAAAGATGAAAACACTCATCTGAGGGTTTATTTTAATCTACAAATTTGAGGATAGAGTAAAAAAATAAAATCGTGTTTTTGAAAGACTATAAACTGATCTGTCTGTTATTGTATCTATATATCAAGTCTCACCCCATCACCCTGTCATCAAGCCCTCCAAATTAGTCACTGTAATTATAGGATATCTGAACATGATGGACAGCAGTGGTTTCCAGTGAGGATATTTGCAAAGCAGTGATTGTAAAGTTGCAGGTCAGGCAGAGAAGTGATGAAAGAACTGTTGATGAGAAATTAACCAGAAGAAAGCAAAGATTAGAGAAACGGCTGAGTGAAAAATAAGTGGTTGTTTTTTTTTATCGTCTCTTCTTTCGTTCCTGATCAATTTGTTTCTCTGATTCACTTGATATTTGTGCAAATTGTGCGAATGTGATTCAAACCTTGTTCCAGTTTTTCTGCCACTGACTCACTGTCAGACCCACTAATCACTAACTTATAGATCCTTTAAGCCGATTTACAATAATCATTACATTTCACCGGCTCTATAACAAACACGACTGTCAGTGTGCGTGTGTCTGCTGTCGAATCAATGAATCGCTCTGTATTCACAACATGGAAGCAAACAACTGTAAAGTCTTTTTTTTTTCATTGCACTAATTTGAATAAGGGTTGTTGGTGCATGTGTCGCCTGTCACCAAGAAAACGCTTGGCCTTGTTACATTATTCACCGAGACGCCTACAGCTGCTAATGCTAAGCTGGACGCGTCCAGAAGCAAACGTCGCTTCTGAAAAGCTCTGACCTATTTGGCGCCAACAAACTAAATCTATATATAAATAAACTGAATATTATTGTGTGTCGCCACCGTCACAAATTGACGCTCGTGTCGTCGTCGGCAACTATGGAATAAAGACGTTGTGGACTCTTTTGAAGTTTGTTTCTCTTTCTGTCCTTTGTGCGTGTTTGCCTGGTTTAGAAGAGCGGTGTAACACAGTGATCAAGCCCTGACTTTGCTTTTATTCAGAGGAGACTCTCATCTTTTCCGTCCCTCACAACATGATTATGTTACAAGTCAACAAGATCCCAAAGTTATTAGCCGTAATAACCCAGAGCCGCCTTTTAAACTCTGCCTTCATCCTTTCCCTCGTCGCCTTTTGTCGTGTCATTTTAAGATACAAAACAGCTCATTATTATAAATAATTTGCCAATCGCACTCAAAGCAAAACGCGATCATCATCTCTCCCCTCGTTTCGTCTCTCTCTCTCCACATTACATTTTTGATCAGCGGGCGCCGTCGTCTCCAGTGCATTTAAAACACATTACAGAGAGCCCTGCTGCACATCAGAATAAAGTGGAGGGAGGGGTCGTTACAGCAAACATGAGAAACGCCAGACGAGGGCTGAGAGACGGCGGGAGGAAGGCGAAGGCTGAAACTTTGTCATTTGCTTGTGTTCAGTCATTTCCATTTCGTTTGATGATGAAAGGAACTTTAGCATCAGTTCGAGGGAGGGAGACGTTTCCAGCTACTTCATTAGAGCTGCACAAACTGTGACTCAACGTCTGCGGCTCGGGAACGTTTCTTCGCTCTTTCTTCTCGGAATATTGAGCATTGTATGACTAACGGCGGTAATTGTTGAAACTAAACCCCGTTTCACCCGTCGCGAGCGAGGGATTGTGGGAGTTTTTACCCACGCTCCAGTCACGAACACGGCGTAGAGAGATCACGATTATTTCAAACTGACGGGTTGTAAATCTTATTAACCAGTCGGTGCTATTTCAGCTTAATGCAATCTCACGATCATATATGTTGCAGTTGTTTTTTTTTAATTTTCAAAAAAAATAATTTTTGGGGACATATTTAGAGAAACAGCATCTGAGCTTTGAGCGAGTATCATGATATTTTGACATCTCCATTTTTACCTCCGCCAAGGAGGTTATGTTTTTGCCGGCGTTCGATTGTTTGTCTGTTTGTTTTCAGGAAATGTCCTTTCTGGGACAAGGAACAAATTATTAAATTTTGGAGGTGATCCAGAAAACTGCCATTACGGAAATGTGAATCTTCAGGTATTACTATTAAACTAAAAATGATATCGATGTGATTCCAATTGCTAAGGGTCTGTTTTTATGGTCCAGGAATCCATTGAAATAGATAAATCAAAGGAAGGACTAATATTTTGGGGTGTAAGTCACAATAAGCTGGGGGAACTGTGCTGCTTGGCGGAGGTCGCTCCCCGAGTGCTTTTCTAGTTTGTCTGTTTGCAATATAACTCAAGAAGACAGACTTTGATGAATTTTTCAGGAAATGTCCTTTCTGAGAAAAAGGAACAAATGATTAAGTTTTGTAGGTGATCCGGAAATTCGTCTGGATCCAGGAATTTTTTAAAGGATTCTGGAACTGTGCTGCTTGGCGGAGGTCTGCGCTCTCCGAGTACTTTTCTAGTTTTTCTTTTGCTCTCATCACATTTACAATTTGAGACGTCTGCTCCTTTGCAACATTTGAACCCTACTGTTTTTATTCCAAGAGGAAGCGGAAGCTAATGTTAGCACCGATTCCCGCCAGACGTTACTTTCAGTAAGTGTTATTTTGACGCCTGCTGAGCTGTTGATAGCTCCTGCACACGCTTTCCTGCCCGTTTTTTTCCAGATGCAGATGTGACGCAAACCCAAGCGCTGCCTCCGTCAAACAGATGAACCAGGTTGGAGTCGTGGTTTGTCAGTCGTGTGGGCGTCTGCAAAGTGTCTCTTTATATGCATATACGTTTTAAGAGAAGATCGCTCAAATAAAATGGTGGACGTGTCACCAGAGGTTGATTACGTATTCTGCCACGAGTAAGTGGTGGGGACAGAAATATGCATTTAATATATGTGGGTTTATAGAACCAAAAATAGGCGATGATTAACAAACACTGTCTGATTACTGTGATGCAAATGAATCAAGGACGAGTGTTGTGCAGCAAACTTAAATTTGAACTTGACCTACAGTGAACTGTAGTTATTAGTCCAGGCTACAACTAAACTTTACTAAGATGTTTAAGTGACATCATCCACCTGCTCTCTTTCTGTTTGTTTGAGTAGATATTGAAGAAAGTCTCTCTTGCCTCCTAATGTATTGATAATTAGATACATGCTAAAGGTGTCCCAGATCCCAGCTGACACCGGTCGCCAGTCAATCACAGGGCTGACACACGGCTGACAGCCACATTCACACCTACAAGCAATCTGAGAGTCGCCAGATGACCTGACCGGCGTGTCTTCAGAGCGTGGGAGGAAGCAGCCGGAGGAAACTCACACACAGGGAGAACATGCAAACTCCACACACAAGCTCTTGAACCCTCTTGGTGGGAGGTGCATGCAGCGCTAACGACTGCACCACCGTGCCGCCCCCTGAAGATCGATTATATGAGTCACGAGTTGGTCAAAGAAGTGTCTGTTTTTTTAATAGGCTCAGATTTGGTGACGACAAAAGACTCACAGTATCAACTCACTCATCATGGCATATAGTAACATGCACAGTCAGAGCAAAAAGTCAGGAGGAAAAGTAACATAGTAACATAGTAACTGCCTGTGTCTCTGTTGGAATTAAGGTCCTTACACACCAGGAATGATGCAAATATATGACACGAAATTGCGAAATATTTGGAGGCGAATTTTGACGCGCCTGACTATACATATCAAGCGTGATGCGATTTTGCAACTTTCCGAGGGGGAAAAGACGCGTCCCGGGAGGAAGCGAGAGGACGAAAATTGAGTCAACCGAGACCTAATTGTTATGGGACAGCAAAGTGATTGAGTTTATGACAGTGAAAATACAAATAGTATGTTTTATCTGAACAGGTTAGCTTACGAGCTAAAGTTACTTAGCATAGATGAAAGCTAAAACAAAGATGTTTAACAAACTGTTTAAGCACACACACCATCGTCATATGCGAGATCCGATGCTATCACTCTCCACATGTTGTCCTTCAGGTCGTTATCCTTGTAATTTTTATGTTTTTTATCAAAAAGCACTCTGTTCTCCAACACGTAAACAATCAGCCAGTCGGCCATTTGGATACACCAGTGAATGTGACGGCTAAACAACATGCAATCTGATTGGTCAGAAGTGGACACACAGGATGCGAAACTTCGGAAAATTCGACCTTGATGCGAAAAATAAATGCTGCAATATCGCCGGACGAGAAAACGTTGCTGATGTGAACACTTGTATTGACAGCATACAAGTTCGAAAAAAAAAAAAAAATTGACATCCAAATTAATTGCACGAAAAAACGCTTCTGGTGTGTAAGGACATTTAGAGTTACGATTCTCAGTTCTTGACAAAAGATATTTCATCAATCAAATTGTACAACCAGCACCAGAGTTTCACCTCTGCTGGAGAAAACTAATACTGGGACAATGTCATAATTAAAAGATAAATAAAAGGTACATTTCATGAAATTTGAAGATTGTGATTTTGGTTTAAAGTGAATGAAACATTAGTTAGGATTCATGTGCATGGACGCAAATCAGTGTCATGCTCATGTAGACGAATCCTTTAGATTCAGTTTCGTGGCTATTTCACAAACTGCGGTGATGCTGAGCTTTTTCTTCCTTTTGGTTGTCATAACTTGGACCATATAAATAAAAGCTAAGCAAAAACTGATTTGACTGTAAATCAGTTCCTGTATCTGCTTGCTGTCCCTGGTCGGAGCCTGCGAGTCACTGCTTTCCCCCGCTGTGCTCTTTATGAGCATCCAGGCCAACGAGACTTTTATCTAATGGATAATTGAAGCCCGTTTATGAATCAGTAATTCCGGCGGTCGAGGAGCAAGAGCAGGACGTGTAACTGGGGCTGAGACACGTAATGAACAGGCATCTGAGAGGGAGCGAGACGTATCTGCAGGGGGATGCTGTGTTTTGTTTGGACTCTCATGCTTTTAGAGAACACGGCTCGGCTACAAGGGTTTACTCTGACTAAAACGCTCTGACAGAGAAAACAGGATATTAATCCATGCGTCTCAGAACCAGATCCTCCTCAGCCTTTTACATCAGAAGTACTTTTTAGTATTTTATGCCAATTAAGCACCTTGTGAATTTAAAGTTAACTGAACCGAGAGCGCAAAGGTGCCTCCTTCAAAAACACCTCCGAAGAATCTTCTCTCCACTTCGCTGGCGAAATAAAAGAGAGAAAATTGAAAAGGCAGATGGAGCGGAGATGTGCCGGCGTTCTGTACGGTTTCATCACGCCGGGCGGGGAAACAGGTTCAAGAGAGGCGTTATGAGTTTTGTGGGGGAAGGAGGGGCTGGAAAGGGGAAGGGTGAAAGTGGAAAAAGGGAGAGTGGGAGAGAAGTGGTGTGTGTGTGGGGGAGGGAAAGGGCAGAACTCAACCCCCCCACCACCACCACACACACACACGCACGCTCCTGCCCGCGTCTCTCATTTGAGAGAGCTGTCAGCAAAATGAAGGAGAGGAGACAGAAGTAATGTAATGAGTGCGGTCTCGACATGTCTCTGCTGCTTCACTGGTCATCACTACATCCCACAGAGAAACAAGAGTGTTTGCTTTTATCTGATGCCCCCTCCTCACTCCCTCCCTCGTCCTCCTCCTCTTCATCCGCCATCCTCCTCCTCCTCCTCTTGGCCCGTTGCCATGACAACAGCGGAGCTCCACCCAGGAAAGAGACGTGTTTGCTGGTAGAAAGAGGATTATTGGGGTCAGTGGTCTCTCTCTCTCTCTCTCTCTGACGCTTCTCTCACGACACACGATTATGCACAAGCAACATAACAATACAGTCGCTGGTTTGCTCCCGACGTGAATGAATGACAATTAGTCTTTTGTTTTGATGTAATCTGAAGAACTGACTGTGCACTGAGTGACTGATTCTATGTTTTATAGGTTCACATTTATGTTGTGTTTGTTGTTGTTGTGTTTTCTTTTCAACACCAATGGTCACGTTTCTCAGTTCTTTTAACAAGGCTCCAACACTGAATCGCTTTTGAACTTCCATAAAGTTGATGACTTGCAAGAGACCGATTAAATATCGAATGATCAAAATAGCAGACTTTTACTGGCCAAAACTCCAAAAATACTGATCCCTAGATTTCCCATTGTTCGACCCGCCGGCCTAGTAAACACACTCTTTCTTCAAACTCCTCACCTCCAGTTCGGCTTTGTACTAAAAATTTGACCCCACCAGCGTTACATTGGAAAGCACCTCCTCCAAAAGTTGTTCGATGATGCTCTGCTGCTAACACAGAGAGAAGGCAGTGTGACTGAGTGACTGCAGGACAGGAGGGAGGGACTGAGTCTGTTTTCAGCTTTGTGACAATGCCTTTTTACATTATTTTATATATAACACTTTATTTGAAAAACTTTTGGAGATGGACAACAGAGATGAACTTTTTGACTGGACAACAACTATGTATGACATCACCTATATATTTGCATGTCAATCAATTGTTAAAGGTTGAAAAGACTGAAAACATTTTCACAAAATCTGATGCAGCTGCCTTGAAATGTAGCTGCTGTCACTGCTGTTATTGTCATTTGTTATTATCATTACTTGTATGTAGTTTACACTACAACACTGAAGAACTCTTATAGCTATATAAGATCGCATCAAGAGAACAAAGGAAACTAAGTTAATAAGGAGTTTGTAAAGTGTTTCGACCAAGTGTTTCTGGTTGACACATTCACAGCTCACTCGTTGTCAGATGAAGAAATATTAGCAACTAGATCTCAGAACCAGAACTTGGAAAAACTTTGGCGAAGGGTTGAGAAAAGTTGTGACATTTCACAATGGTATCATGAGGTTTTTTTTAGACTTGTCAAGCCTCCTCTCAAACTCCTCTTCCTGTGAGAAATTGATGAAGTTCTCCTTTAATAAACACTCTTTCTTGTACCTTTTGTTCTTACTTGTAAAAGTTTCCTCCGGCTTCGGTTTCGGGGTCGGGGGCCGCTCTCGCCGTCGTCCCCATGAGTGACTGGGCAGACGTTCAGCGCTGTGCAGACATGTTTGAACAACACGATCGCCTCTTGTTAACGCACTTCTCTCAGACACTCCCGACTGACTCGACTTGATATTTGAGGTATCTGATATTTGCATATCGTGCGAGGAACCTCGACTCGCATTTATTAACAGTCTTGCGCACACAACCTGTGCAAACAGCTAATCATAGCTCGAGGTGTGATTGATGGAAAACTAATCTTGCTGTCAAAAACTCCGGATTACACCGACTGCTTTAACAAGTTTTATGAAGTCTGTGAAGTGCAAACATAAGGATCTGTTCTTTTTTTAAACACATGCAGCTAGTTGACTTTAAGGGGCCGAAGCCAGAGCATTATCAGTGGTTGACGGAGCAGGTCCTGGGGGGGGAAGTGATGCAGAGTTTGAGTTTACATCACGTAATCATTGTGCAGGTTTTCGGACCAACTGATCCATGAATCGGCTGATTTGGCTGATTTGTGTTCCTTCACTCAGCCAGAAGAATCCCTTGAGTGAAATAATTTGATGAGACTGTGTGTTCCTCGTCTGTTTTTGGCTCTCAGGAAACATCCTGACCCCCTCCAGCCTTCATGATTTGTGATATGCTGCCATCTTGTGGTCATTATGCGGAATTACAGCCGCCCCAGTGGACACTAATGAGCATGACCCCTGAAGCAGAACGCCTCCTTTCCCACAATTCCATAATATGAATAATGCATTAATAGGCATAAAAATCTTAATTTATTTAATGGAAAAACACCTGGTGCCATTTCCAGAGTTAATTGGATCCACCAAGCATGAGATGAAGCAGCACATGAGTGGTTGCAAAGTGGTTCGATTACCAACCGCTGTTGCAGCTTGGAATATACGTTTCTCCTCCCAGACTGAGGAGCTGTTTCTTTCCACATGACAAACCTGAGCGCTGCTTCTCAAAAGGTTTTTTTTTATTATTCTGCAACTACGCTGAGAAAGAATTGTCCTTTGCAGCTGCCTCCATTTATTTCTTTTCTCTGCTTTGCTTATGACTTGTATTCTCATTGAGACTTTTAAATCCCAGTTCAAAAAATCTGTGATCTTGTGTAAAACATAAATAAAACAAAATGTGATAATTCAACAGAAAACAGAACACGGATGAGAGATTTATTGTTTGACCTCCTCAACTTCATAAATATCTGCTTGTTCTGAATTTGATGGGAGCAACACGTTTCAAACAACAGGAGCAACATAAGACTGTGAAAGTTGTGGACTGATCCAAAAACACCTGTTTGGATCATTCCACAGGTAAACAGGCTCATTGGTCACAGGTTATAGGATCATGACTGGGTATGAAAGGTTCATCCTGGAAAGACTCAGTCGTTCATAAGCGAGGATGGAGAGAGGTTCAACACTGTGTGAACACATGATTGTATCTCCTACACAATTAGTAAATGCCATTATAGAAGCAAGTAGAAAGCTCTTGTCAAGTTTCTCATTATGGAGCATGAGCAAGCTCTGCAGCCCTGTGGCACAGCAGGCGTCACCATGCGACAGCCGGACATGTCGCTGACATGACTCATTAGAGAGGCTGACTTGGCAGTACTCCGCCTCCATCAGCAGATGTGGAGTGACTCCCCTGTCCTGACTGAAGGTCAAAAGGTCGCCTTCCACCTCGGAGCCCGACAGGAAGAACAGCCAGTCCTGTGTGGAGCCGTGACCTGGTCAGCAAAGAGCAGAGAGCCAAAACACACAGAGCGCAGACTGAGAGCGGTGGTGGGTCGGAGATATCAGGGTCATGTTAGTTCGGCCTCATGCGAGACAACTGGGATTTATTGATACAAGCAGCCGCCGGAGAGTCGGAGGAGAGAGGTGACACGAAGCTGTCAGACAGCGTGGAGGCCTGAAACAAGACGTGAAGCAGAGTTCAGGATTTTACCTCTGTGAGATATAGCTTCTCATGTAGTGAAGCTTTGATGTTGTTCAAATCATCTCTCTTTATCAAGGCTTGATGTTTAGTAAAAGCAAAACTCAATTTTCTTGCTGCAGGATTCCATTTGTATTATTTTATCGACACTGCCCCAAAATTCAGCCTGACATATTTGATGTGTCTGAAAACTTTGAGATCTCCATGAGAAGTTTGGCTGCAGTTTGTTTTGACCAACCCAGTGAAGAGCTGGTTCAACACAGTTTTGTTGCACTGATAGAAATAAATGTAGAACTGTCGAAGATTTTATCACATCACCACATTTAGTTAACACTGAGAAATACATTACAATAAACTACAAATGATATGTCAATATCAATGAGACCCAAAGGTCTGAGTCATTGAAAATGTTTCATGTAAACCTGGAAATAATCACTTCGAGGACTGAAGGTTTGAGGAAGTTATGACCTGTAAAATGAAGAAAAATTCAAGATGCACTATTTGTGGGTCAGCAATCAAATTTAAGCAAATCTTCTGACAGTACTTTTGAAGATTGGAGTCTCATGTTCTTTATTTAGAAAATCAGGGAACTAATGTTGATATATTGATCTTCTGATGGTCACTTTCGTTCTGCCTGATCGTGCTCTGGAACCATTCTCCATCTAGAAACATTTAGTCCAGCCTTGATTTGATGCTGAGAAAGAAAATCAGACCTCTGACATGTTCTGATCTGATCTGATATCTGTCGCAGTACTGCTGAGTCATCTGCAACCTGCTGGACACACACATTTATAGCAGGCCAACACCGGCTGTGAGTTAAGTTTAACGAGCCTCTGATGAGTCGATCAAATCCACCTGAGTGTTGTCTGAACACATGCTTCAATTCAGGGGATACAACTGAAGGAAATCTGACTTTTGTTCACAGGAGTTAAGTTGGTCAAAACCAAAAATTTGCTTAAATCTAAATGACAGAAATAATTTAGAATTTTACACCATAGCTTCTTTTCTTTTTAAATCCTTAAACTTGCTGATTATTTCCACATTTACATGAAAATATTAAACATTTTCAAGATGGTCCTCGACTTGTGGACCCGACTGGACTCGATGGCTGCAACTGTAGATTATTTTCATTATCGATTTATCTGCCAAAAATGTTAAAGTCAACTGCTTTGTCTATGTAACTTCAGGTATTTTACATGTATAAAGCAGATAAATAAGACCGTCATCTCAAGTTTAAACATGTTTAAATGTCAACTTATTATCATCCAACAGTCCAAGCCCAAAAAGGCTGTGAACAAATTTTCATATCAGACCAAGAAAACCAGCAATTTCTTACATTTCAGAAGCTGGAACTAGATGTAGAAATGATTAATTGTTTCTGTTGTTTAACAAAAAATAAAATTGTTGCAGATGTTTAATTGAAGTGAAACAAAAACCCTGAGGTTAAATGTTTAAACTGAAGAAGTGACCTGCTAAAAAGTTTGTATTAATATTTTTGCCTTTCAAATATTTTCTTTTCACACAAACGATATTAGCTACAGTAATCAGATTACTGCTGACAGAAACTCATACTTCTAATAAGGAAATGATTGCACACAGACAGCATGGGGATATTTTTTAGGAATAATTTATTGCCAGTAGGAAAGCGTGAGCTTGTGGCAGTATTCAATAAAAACCTTAACAAGACCATAGCATTGCTCACACACACATAGACACCTGAAAAAGTCACGTGTCCATGGATAACTCTGCACTATAAATATATTGGGTCCCATTTTCTTGGTGGAAAAATAAAGAGGTTCCAAAGTCAAAATTTACAAACAAACAAATAAAAAAAAAAAACAACAACACAAGAATATGCAGTCGTTCATTGAAGACCCTTTTTGAAATGAGCAGGAGACGATAAACTTTACGAGTACACTGTGTTCAGAAAAGCCACGCTCTTTTCTTCTCTCTTTTTTTCATGTTTCTTTTTTTTGTGAATGTAAGCACAGTAAGGCTGATAATGTCACACCATTTAACTCTTTTTTTGTTGAAAATAAAAGCATAGAATATCTACAAAACCTAGTAAACTTTGAAATCAAAACTGTACATTTAAATTTACATTGTAAATGATGACTTGTATAAAAACATTTTGCTTGGTTTTATTTATAGAAACAAAGATATTGGGGTGAAATACTCTTTTTTTCATGATGCTTTTTCCTGTTGTACATTGAAATGTTGATCCTTCAGACGATCCACTTCCTGTGCATGATGACAGTTACTTAAAGCAATGGCACCAACTCAAAGGGGCGGGAGTTGGACTGAGCAGACGTTAAAATGCTACAGTCTCACCTACAGCGTCATGAGATCTTTTTAGCTGACTGGCCTTCACAAACAGTCTCAACAACCCCGGTGTTTTGACTCAATTCATCGTGTGTGTGTGTGTGTATTTGTGTGTGTGTGTGTGTGTGTGTGTGTGTGTACAGATACTGTGCATGTGTAGAGTGGGTGGTGTGTGAAGGGCTAACATAAGGTGTAGCTGTGGGTTCAGGCACTTTTGTTTGGATCCAGTGTCAGACTTCAGTGTGCTGTTGGGAGTCCAGCCCCGGGATGACCAGACGCTCAAAGTGGCCCTCGTCGCCGCTCTCGTAGTCGCTTATCATCACCTCGGACTCCTCGCAGCACGCCGACATGTCCGAGCACGAGGCTGTGGACGTGTACAGAGACATGGACATGTTGTCCAGAGCTGAGGAGTCAAAGTCCCGACTACAACCTAAAGGGTAGCCCCCTCTGTAGCCGCTGGTGCCCAGGGTGGAAGCCGGGGTGGTGGTGGCCGAGGTGGACGTGGCGCCTTGGCCCTCGGTGTCGCCTGCATCACTTGAGTAGGAGTGCTGCGGCAGGTACTGGTTAAGGCTGTAGAGCTGGGGCAGGGCCGGGCGCTGGCGAACCCCGGGCGAGCCGCCCGGACCGGCCGCAGCCGGGTCCAAATCTCTGCCCAGGGGCCGCAGCGTGTCGCAGCGGTCGCCGTACTCTGGCAAAGGCGGCGGTGGCAGGTCGTCGTTCACAGGGAAGTCCTCTGGCGGCGGAGGGAAGTCGCTCTCAATGTCGAAGCCGCCGGGATAGTAGTCGGTGTCGATGGCACTCGGGTCACTGTACAGAGGGGCGGGCGACTCCACAACCTCATACTGTGGAAACTCCTGGATTCCAGGAAGTTGAACACTTGGCATCCAATCAGATGTGTCCCAGTGATATCCTGTGTGATAAGGCAGAAACCCCAGAGCAACATTAGTCCTCTGCATCACATTCAGTACGATTATCAAGATTCACCAAATGACATCATGTTAATATTAAAAACCCACACCATGCAACAACAACACCACGTCACACCAACACAATGAGTTGTTCATTAATAAACACTGAACTTCACACCACTTTGTGAGAGCAACTTTTAAAACACACTGCAGACACATTCACGGATTAAAGACACCATTAAATAAAGAAAATAAAGATCTATTTCTGTCTCCCTCTGATTTGGTCACCTTGCTTTTGTTATAAGCCAAAAATATGTGAGACAAAGAGTATTTTTAGAGCAAAATCCCTCTATTTTTCTTTGTGTAAAAGTTTTAGATAAATTTGCTGAATCATCACCACATCAGCATTTATCCGATTAAATGTGACGTGGGGTGAACAGCTAACATCACTGTTCACATAAAACCTGACTTGTCCTCATGGGTCTCAGTAGCGAGCAGAGCGATATCATGAGTCACTGTTGTGTATTTGGACATCAATGTATAGAATATCATTTAAATCATTCGAGTAATTCTAGTAAAAAGTGTTGGAATACAGTTACATTGTTCAAGTTTATGACAGGCAATAATGTTGTAATGCGGTTTTAGCAGACATGAGTGAAAAAGGTTTGGACAACTTGGCGTTCATAAGACTTGGAGAAGCCAGTGGAGCTGATACAAGATTCTGACTGGGTGCTGAGAACAAGTAACAGATGTAGCGCCATAAGTCTGAATAGAGCATCGAGTCAGTAATGGACCAACTGGACCTGCTGTAATTAATATTCACATAAACGCCTCATTCAAGTTTCCCTGCCGCCATGAATTGCGAGTACATCTGGTTTTCCCTAGAAGGTTGGATTTAATTTGGTGGCAGACGAGTCAAAACGAGATACTCTGCAGACTAAGTGGCCTGGGAACTCGAAACATGGGAAAACAGAAACTACATTTTCTCTGTGACCTGAAGGCAGGCTTATCAAAAAAATGTAATGAAAGTGTCAGGTTAAGTAAGCCACTTCAACATCGAGGACATTTTCAAGTGTTTTGAAAATAGTTGTAAATTCAAACTCGTTGGCAGTAGTAACACACACACGCTTACACAAACACAAACTTCCATCCAGTCAGTAAAATTTCCAGTTAGTTACTGAGCAAAAAATCTGATCACATAATGGTCGGATTAACATTTTCTTTAACATTGTCACAGCATCAAAGCCATGCATGGGAATGTTTTGGGGATTATAAATAATCTTACATAACACCTTATGAGGCCACTGATGCAGGGGGAGCTCAGTGTCACAGCAGCTCAGCCTCACAGAGGAGGTTTAACCCTCTCCTCATTAAGATCTGGGGTTAGTGGTTAAGAGTTAGAGGGTGGGGTCGAGGGGGGAGGGAGGGGGACACCAGTGAACATCAGGCACACAAAGATGTAAAAAGTCACCTCTTGGGTTCTTGAGATCATGAGCCAAAAAAGACTCTTTATATGAGGCAAGGAGGAGGAGAAAGAGAGAAAGAACAAGTCACGTTAAAACCTGAGCGGAGAGAACAATCGGCCAAGAACAGGAATGATATGACGACAATGAAACAGTGAAATAATGATAAAGAGAGTGACAGGTTAATTAATGGAAAGCAGCTCTGCCATTTTCTTAAACAGACTTCTTGAGGTGTGTAATGAAAACCTGGCAAAGATCAATAGTGAGACTGGAAGGCTGCGCTTCTCTGTCTGTTCAATTTAGTATTTGCTTATGTTTTTAATTAGCAGCCGAATGGAAAAGAAAGAGCGAGTCGGGGTCGGATGAGGCTCGTCAGTGTAAGATAATGGCAGCTCTATAACCTGCACTTCACATCCCAACACCAAGGACAAAACCACTGTCAGATGGAAGCAATAAAAGAGTACCTTCTCCTTCCACCGTGTCAACAACAGAGTTGACAAGGTGGATTACTGTCACTATGGAGGCTTGTGAGAGGCAGGGGAGGGGAGAGTGGGTGGAAGAGATCGAGCATTAGTATAAATGCTTTTATAATTTGAAAAACGGAAAAAAAAACACATATGGAGTTCATGGTGGTGGGAGCGATGCGAGCACGAGCGACACTTCCCACGAACGTCGCCGCCGTTGTTGCCGCTTTTTTTTTTCATTTCCGTGTTGAATGGCGGGAATGAGGAGGGGGGAGTTTCATGGCTGGCACAAGACGACGGTGGAGGGCGACACAGTGAGGAGGGAGTGGGGGGTTTGTTTGTGCAAGATAACACACAACATCAACATACTGAGATGCTACGGGGTGCCATTGACAGTACAGATGGAAGAATCAGTGGAATTCCCCAGAGATATAAACACGTTTCCAACCCCAACACAGGGAAAAGCCTGTGTGTGTGTGTCTGTGTGTTTAGACAACAAACTGAGAAAATAGAAAAAGACCTGTTTAGGCAATTGGATTCACTCTAATTTTCAAGGTAAGAGATGAAGGTTTTGATGACTTATGAGCAGCACAGTTCCCATCATGATGCCCCAGTAATGACACGAGGTGGTAAGAAGGATATGAAGAGGAAATGGGAGAAAATAATAAATGTATACCGTTGTGAAATGTTCCTTGATGTTTGCTTTAAACATCCGTTTGTAGCTACGTTTTGAAGAAAATAAAACAACAAACAGAGACAAAGAAAAAAGAAGAAAAGGCATGCGTGTAAATAAAAAAATAAAATCTGCTGAAGACAATGACCTCTTGAGTGGGTTTCAAACACACCTGCTTTCTTTAAGTCATCAAACTCCTTTTGAAACACAGGTAAACCAAATCAAAAACAGGGTCAGAATGCTTGCTAATATAATCTTAAATATAATCCCGGGAGAATTACACAAGACTAGTCGTTGTGATTGCTTCCGTCTGTACCAGTGCTTATTGTGGACTTACAGGCAGGACCCCCTATTTAAAACCTTGTTCTGGATCTGTGGACTGATTTGATCCATATGGGAGCTGAAGCCCCGCAGCAAAAAGAAAGAGAAAAGAACACGTGACCCCAGAGGCACCATTTGGGCTGGCCATTCTGAGCATGCAAAGAAACAGTGTTAGCATGGAAATCAACAAGGCGCTAAAAGACAAAAACCCTGCAGGCTGATCAGAAAGGAAAGAACGATAACTCATCACAAGTGCAAAATAACATCTCATACATGGAATAAAATATGGAAAGTATTTGTCTTGTTAGTTTGTCTTCAGTCACTTGGGCGGATTTAAGATGCTAGACAGCAGCATACCGTTATCATCGCAGGACTCCGACTGGAAGGAGCTGAGGGACTGGACCTCAGACATGCTGCCCCTGGTGTTGTAGGGGTGACAGGCACTGTCCTCCACAGGCTTCTTAGTCAGGCACGGGTCCAAGTCAACCACTTTAGCTGGAAGAGAAAGCACAGTTGGATTTATTATTTACCTACAGTATGATGAATTAACTGTCTGCAAGATGGTGATTTTTTCTACATTTAAATTGACGATAATATCAAACACGTGTGTGGTGTCAATGTACATCACAGTCTGGCAAATAAATGCAAAATCACGTACAAAATAGTTGAGTGCATGTTCAGTGATCTGTGCTCCACTGAGATGCATGAGACAAAGCTCTTCGCATTTGTAAAACCACCACAATTTCCTTTAAATTTAGTTTGGAATTAACTTGGAAACACTTTATTTTAAGGGTCCATAATTTCCTAACAACTTCCTGGCAAGTTTCCTGGAAAGAGCTACATCATTTGGTACAAATTATAGAGAAAAAAAGAAAAGTTCTGTTCTTCTAGTTATTCCAAATAGACTTCAGTTGTTTTTTTGGTTTAGAAGTAGCCGCTGATTTCCATAGAACAAAACTACTCGACCGCTTTGAATTCAAATTAATATAAATTTGTTCATTTTTGGAAACTTTATTATCCATAAATGTTGAATTACATTATTGCCCATAGGAACAGTTTCAGGTTATACTAGCAAATAATTGGAATTATTCAAGTGGAAGTGCACCAATTAAACCTTGCCTCAATTTCCCCTTAATTACTATCAAATTACATCCGTCCCAGGAAACCTCCAAGAAAATAATTAGGAAATTATGGACCCGTAAAAATAGCATCACGATTCTGCTAAAAGCCGGAGACCATTTTGATTTATCCTGTGCTACTCCTGTCCAAGTTTCAGTCAAGGAGTAGGGGAACGCTTGGCACTAAACATATGTGAGCACTTTCAATAAAAAGGACGCACTATGGATATTGTTGCAGTCCTTAAATGTAATAAATATCATAATAGTAAAAGTAATTTGGAATGTAAGAAAACTGTAGTTCACCTAGAAGCAGACTTACTGTCATAATCATAGTCCCAGTTTGGCTTCTGGATGGAGTCGCTGTCAGAGACTGAGTTGGAGGGTGGGGGAGGGGGGAGGTTGGGGGCTACGCTGCACACAGCCACGGTCTTACGGTGTCCGTGCACAGAGTCCGGGTTGAAGGTGCTGAACTCTGGATGCTCCGGGATGGCTGAGCCCTCAAAGGAGTTCCTGTCCAGGTTGTTCCTGGAGTCGCTCGGAATGCTGGGAGTGTAGGAGATGGGCCTGACGGGGACCTGAGGCGGGATGTCGGAGTAGATGTTCTTGTTGAGCTTGGCGTCAAAGTACGGCCTCTGGAGGAAGGAGTGAGGCACGTTTGAACCTCCGCCGTGTTTGTCGTCGTCCGTCTTTGACTTCCTGCGACAAGCCTTCTTGCGGATGATGATGAAGAGCAGGACCAGGATGAAGATGCTGGACACGAAGACCACGATGCCGATGACCTCCTCCAGGCCGATGTTCCAGGAGGTGGAGATGAATTCGTTGCGGATCTCTGCGGTGAGCTCACACATCTGCCCGCTGAAACCCAGCGAGCAGTTACACTTGTAGGAGCCGTACGTGTTCTGGCACTGGCCTCCGTTGGCGCAGGGGTTCTTAATGCACTCATCAACATCACTCAGGCACCTGGACAAAAACATTGGAATTTAGTGAGGTGTGTTAGAGGGCGAGAGATCAGACTTGTCTAGTTGGATATGTTAAATAATTTAGCCAGGTCACAACATGAATTTGGAATCAAACTTGACGCACCTGTCTCCCTGGAAGCCTGCTTCACACTCACACACTGGACCATCGAGGCTGTCAATACACTTTCCACTGTTCTTACAGGGGTTGTCTCTGCAGTACGGCCCCAGCTGGCACCTGAATTCAAAACAAGCAAACCAAAAAAATAAGAAATGTGCTATTGCAGTGTGAATTACACACGTACGATTTCTGTTGCTGCAGGATATATTAGGGTGTAAAGTAATGGGTAAGGCATAATTCATGAATGCAGATTGCTGCTCATTTTCTCCACACATGAGAAATGCAAACTCAAGCTATGAATATTACTACTTGCATTAAGATGATGGGGATAAAATATAGTGATAATTTTGTCTTTGTCTAGCTCCATCACAACAACATGGCATCACACAGCTTCTTCTATTTATAATCCAAGAGGAAAAAGTTGTGATACCTCTGTCCTGAGTACTGCCCTCTGCACTGGCAGTAGAAGTCGTCGGCGCGAGGTACGCAGGTGCCACCGTACAGGCAGGGGTTGGAGGCACAAGGGCTTATGCCAATCTCACAGTGGGTGCCCATGAAAGAGGCAGGACACTTACAGAAGTAGCCTGCGGAATTTAGAAAAACAAAAGACTTGTGAAGACAAACAGACTGATCAAGTGGCCGTTTTTAAACTGCGGTTAAATTCTCAAATCAAAGGCAGAAGCCAGAAACAGTCACTGGGGGATGTTTTAAACAGGTAAAGGTCAAACTCGCATAAAGGCAAGAGGGAAAAAAAATAATTACTGGGTTTATACTTTAATGGTTCGCTTGGTAAATTCTGGGTACATTAATTCCATTAGCACAGTGACAGAGCCACAATATGCTTACACCACTGTTTCTTCTTGTTTTAAATTGAGCTGATGTTAATGAAACTCAACACATCCTGCAGATGTTTTACAAAAAAGCCTTCCAGGTACGGTGAGGGATTACGCCCCCTGAACCTCTGGCAGGTTTATAATGTGAACCATATGCAGAAGTGTTGAGTTTGCATTATTAGCAAACAGCATTAACTGCAAATTAAAAAAGCACCAGTTCTTACAAAACAATGATAAAAGTCCCTAATAGCTGGTCTTGAATAAAAGATGGGTTCACCTCCTCAGTCTTTATACCTGGCTGCAGCAGAAAGGAAGCTATGTTTGATTTGTAGTTAAGGCAGCAATACATGATCAGCTAAGTAATTTCAGTCACACCTAATCTCCCCCAGATTCAAGGAAATGTACTAAATTAGCATAACATTAAAAAAAACATATTGAAATTTAAGCTTCTCTGGTGAAAGTCTGGGTGCAATGAGCTGATCACGACATTATGTACCTCCATTAGGCAGCGAGGTGCAGCTCCCTCCGTTGGTGCAGGGGTTGCTGGAACAGCTCTCAGCAGGTGCGAGTGCACAGCCCGGAGCCACGTCCACGATGTCCTCCAGCACAGCGTGCGCCCGGTGGGCTTTGGTGTTGAGAGGCAGCTCCTGGCCATTCAGGGTGATGGCTTCCATGCAGCCGCGGAGCCCGTTGGTGACAGGCAGGCTGCGTCCGTGGCGAGCCAGGGCGTGCTGCCGTACGTGACCGCCAAAGTAAATACTGTTGTCAAGGTTGAGTGTTCGCAGGGTGCCCGGCGCTGTGCCTGAGGCGGCGTGCACCCTGTCCAGCACCAGCTTCGCGTAATTACCGTCCACATCCAGAGAGACCGTGTGCCACTCCCCGTCGTTAACCTGAGCGCTGTGGACCGACACGAGGCCGGGGCCGCTGCCGCAGTCGAACTTGTACTGCAGACGGCCGTTCACGATCTGTTTTAGAAAAGACAAGAGTTGGAGCATGACAAACATTGAGCATACATCAAACTTAAGGAGGTTATTCATCTCATCAGTTCTGCTCTTTGTTTCCCTTTTCGATTAAGACTCCACAAGATTAAAACTTGGGCGGAGAAATGGTAATCAAATCATCAAGTCGCTGTTATGAATCAATGTCTGACACAGTCATGAATCACTCCCCTATCAGAAAATACACTGTGCATCAATTTATTTCCATCCCATGAAATAATTTATCTTGATAAAGCTCAAACACATTTCTCCAGACACGATCGCACAATACTAGGTTAAGAGGAAGACTGAATAACTTCTGCTCATCACTCTAAATGAAACATGCAACAGTTTGGAGATATTAAAAGCCTTACAAGGAATTCTGATAAACAATAACTGCCTCATAGCCGGCCAGGTCTCCGTCTACAGTCTGCCGTGCAGACTGCTCTACCAGACAGACTCTAAAAGGAATGTGTGGAAAACTGCTTTTTGTTTCCCTCCCAGTACTAAAATAGCTCATGTGTGTGTGATTTTTTTTTTCAAGCCACCACCACATTCCCATAGTCCCTCATGTGAAGCAGGTTTTAAAAATGGCTTTTTGAACTCTTCAGCATAGTTGGCTGGATGGTCTCATGGGAGGGCGGGTCAGTTATGTGTGTATTAAGCCCTTCTGATATGGAAATGCTGGGCGGTAATACAGATGGAAGAAATGCAGAGGGACACTCAGTCTAGACTTAATTATGATAAGAGAGGTTATCGTTTCAGTTTTCAAAGCGGCTGAAGGAATAACTGTACTGTCATGGCTGACTAATAAGGCTGGACAAACACATTTACACAAACACACCTCCAGGATGCTGTAGTCGGTTCCTTTAGCGTACATGACGGTGGCATGGCTGGAGAAGGTCCTGAGCCTCAGAGACAGTTTCATCAACTCCTTGTTCTCGTTCTCCATCAGGTGGTATTTCACGTAGCCGCTGCCGCTGAAGGTCAGTGAGTGACCATCTGACAGAAAGATACAGACATGGATTAAAAAGAGCCAGGACTAAAATTTAAATTCAGCTTCATCATAATTATTCATCATCACTCCACGTAGAGAAAGTTGGAATGGTCTTACCAGAGCATTTGCCCTTTTTGCCCTCTGGACACACACAGCTGTACATGGTTTCTCTAGGATCTGCCACACACTCCATTCCTTCAGGACAGGGGCTGTTCTCACACAGGTTGTTCATCACAGGGCATCTGCCACCTAAAATCCAACATACGTTCACTCAGAATGGGAGTTTCCAGCAGACAGTAAATGTGTTAATGTGCATCCATCTGTGTGTATATGAGGTGTCATCAGTCTACCTTCACACTGGCAGGTTGCAGTTCTCAGGTGTCGCGGGGTAACGAAGCTGAGGCGAGCCGTGCTGTGAGTGGACATGGCCGTCTTATCCAGGGTGATGACCTCGTCGCAGAAGCGTAACGGGCAGTCCAGACCCGCACACAGCTTCTGCACCACCCGCACGATCCGGACCCCCGTCATCTCCTCGATCACCGCCGCGGAGGAGTTCAGCTTACGGAAGACGACCTGAGGATGATCGAAACGTGAAGACTCAGTGAAGAGGATCAGTGCTGGAATGAGTCCATTAGTCGAATGACAGAAAATCAATCAGCAAAGATTTTATTAACTGATTAATGGTTGAGGTCATCTAACCGGGAAAAAGAGATAAAATCACTTTCTCATTTTGCAATTTCACCTTTACTTTCAATCAAAAGTTTGCTAGTTCCAGCAAAACATGTTTGACCAACAAAAATTAATCAAATAAACTATTTTGGAAAGTGACAGTTCTCTTTTTTATGTCACCACAAACTGAATATGTTTGGACTGTTGGTCAGACAAAATAAGTATTTTGAAGACATCACCTTAGGCTCTTGGAAATTGCAACTTTTTACAGACTAAACATTTAAATGACTGATGATCATTCCTTGCAGCCCAAAACGCACAATCACAAAATCTGTGGCTTCAACAACAAATAACATATCATGCAATCACAGCTGCTCTTACCTCCTGGGATTGGTAGGGGCTGCCAGACCTCTCCAGAGTCAACAGCACATCCAGATCTCCTTGCTCTGAAGGCTGCAGGCTCACTAACTGGACTTCACTCCTGCGAACTCCAGCGATGTTTCTCAGAGCCCGCTGGAAGTTGCGCCAGTAGTCTCCGATAAACTCCTCAGGGGCAATATTGGCGAAGCGCACCGCTATCGAGTTGTCCAGAGCCTGACGAGCTGCTTGCCGTACATGCACGGTGACGTCAGCAGCTGTGGTGAAACGTCCGTCGGTCACTGTCACGTTGAGAGGATAGTGGCCCACGTCAAGGGGTCGGAGGGCGATAACTTTACCATCAGAGGCGGAAACCGAGAACACGGCGCCGCTCTCATCTGGGGATGAGGAAGAGGAAGGGGCGAGGCTGTAGGTGAGAGTGTCGTAGATGTCTTGGTCGGTGGCGTGGATTTTGCCCAGGACGCCTCCGGGATATTCATCGCCAGCGGTGGTCACAAAGATGTCCAGAGGAAGAATGGCAGGAGGGTAGACACTCTCCTCAATGATGCGTACACTGATGAAGGCGGTGGAAAAGAGCTGAGGTTTGCCACTGTCTGACACCTGAAAGAAGGATGAGGAAATAATGTTCACTTTATCTGCAAGCCTTATTTTTCCAACAGCAGAGGGCAATCAAGCTCTTTCACTGATAACCCAGAGTTGACGGCATCTATACTGTAGGTGAACTGGATATTAAAGCCAACAAATGCATCTACAGATCGTGCATGTTAACATTCACACTTTCACACGGATGGTCATCAGCTCTGCAGGAAAAAAAAAAAACAACAACTCTGACTCAAGTCTGAGTGTGCATCTCATGTGTAACAAGACATCACACTTACATCTCATATCCCATCTGCCTACTCATTTTTTTCCTCTGTTCTTTCCTCTAAGGTGACACATCAACACCCAGCAAACACACGTGATCACGCCAACTCAAAGCAAATGTCTTTGATTTATGATTCTCCTGTGAGATGAACTCATGCTTATTTCAGTTCAGCATCTTATATACAGTTCTTGACGAGGTTAAAAGCTTTATTTATAATGCATATACGCAGAGATGAATATTGACTAGTTGGGGAAATAGCAGCGAGTGAGCGTGACAGAGAAAAGTAGAGAGAGAGAAAAGAGGGAAGACAAATAGATCAGGTTGCTGTGGCTTGATGGTTCAATCAATACAACCTCTCAACTCTGGTTTCTTCTCAGTGCTGTGACTCACCTGAGCTTGAAGTAGGTAGTGTTCTTTTCTTTTCCTGTTCAGCACCCCCACGGCCACTAGAGCTCCCTGCTGATTGATCTGGAAAGCATCGCCCTCGTTCCCATCCACGATGGCAAAAGTGAAAGGTGGGCCATTGTGGGAAGCGTCCCGGTCGGTTACGGTGAGTTGAAGAACACTTGTACCTTTTGGTCGATTCTCCTGTGGAACACAAGAGAGGCATGTTTAATATTTGTGTTGAGAGGAGGTGGCTCTCCTGACGCTCTTCAGTTTTATGATGTTTGAGTGTAAAATGTTTTTCAGAAGTTCAGATATGTGCCCACGTCAGAGGAGAAAACGTAACGGCGGCTGAACGGACAGCTGAAAATGGAAAAACCCAAGCTCTCTGATTTATTTTAACTCAATAACACTGAGCAGCAGTCACTTCAGTCAACTGTCTCTTTAACACTACTATGTGTAACTTTCAGAAAACCCTTGTTATCAGTTATGCCAGTTCAGTAGACTGCTGTCAGCATCCAGTTGCTCACTCACACACGTCATATTCTTTGGATTTTAACAAAAAAATACATCCCGAACCGTTTACATAGGCTTTTACAGGCAACCAATTAAGTTGGGGAAGGTCTCATTTTTTAAGCTGTGTTACAATCCGTTCATATTAGCAATAAAAAGTGACTAATATGTTTAAAGTACTTCACATTGTTACATATTGCATTTTCAATTTTTTTGACCACTTGGGGCAGCAGAAACACACTGTGAACACAAGATTGACATATCTATTTTTCAGTTGTTATGGTCAACTAATTCGCACTTTTTATTTTCAGAGCCAACAGTTATGGAGAAACGTTATCACTCATTCTGAGACATGTTTCTGTCAAACGAATGAATTTAAGACCAATATTTTTACACTCCTTTTAGTTTTCGTTTTTGGTTTCCACCAACTCCTGAGTGGTAATTCCACCACCTAACCATTAAGGTTTTCTTTCAAATTGTACTGGCTAACTTCATCTTCTTCTACTCTTATTACTCTGATGCAGGTATTTGTCACTTGTCCTGTTCCACAATGTTCTGTCTTGGCTTCTTGATGAGCTACTGTAAAACATAACATGTCAGTTTCACAGTTAAGGCTTTGTCTTTTGTCTTTACTGTCCCTGAAAGGGCTTCAGATTTGACGTCTGTTGACTCTTTCAAGTCCTGACTCAGAACTCAGTTTTATTCTCTAGTGTTGAAAACTACACTCTATAAACTCTTGATATTCCATGTGGTGTGTACAGTATATGAACTGTGTTTTTTTTTCTTGTTCTGTTTTAGTCAGATTTTTTTGCTTCACTTTGATCAAGGCTCTAAAGCGAGTAAAATAAAGCCAGTCAGGATTTTTTCAGAGGCAAAACAATGTTTCATCCTGAAGAGCTTGAGCTGTGTGCAATGTGTACGGCACCGCCTCACAGTATTTCTCAAATTGCTTTTTCAGTTTTCTAAACACACAGAAAAAATGGAAATGAATCATCATCCTTCTTTCCTTTGTAATCATTTTTTTTTCTGTTTTTTGATCTCCCCATCTGAAGTACAGGTGCATCTTTTTCTCATTCTTACACATTTAGCCTTTATTCCAGTCAACCATTCATTATCAGATAGATATCTTGCACATTCTTACTCTTCATCACTTTCCCTTCCATCCCTTATCTCCATTCTCACACTTAAGATGCAGTGCGTCTTTGAATTCCCTCACCCCCCCTCCTTCTTCCTCCCTTGTCCTTACCTCTGTTCTTGCTCCATCCTCCTACTTGCTTCTTGACATTCTAGTCGCACAGTCTCCCATTATTTCTCCCTGTTAATCCCTCTCTCTGTGTCCACTGAAATCCCCCCACCGCCTCCCCCTCTCTTTTTCCCGTTCCATCTGCCTAGTTCTCATCCTCTCCTCTAATCAGCCATCAACACTGAGCCCTTCCCCCCTCTCCCCCGCCTCTCACCTGGATGATGAGGCTGTAGTTGGCCTGGGAGAAAAGTGGCGGGTTGTCGTTGACGTCTGAGATGTCTATGTTGATCATGGCGCTGCTGGAGAGAGGCGGCACCCCGTTGTCAGAGGCCACCACCATCAGAGTGTACCCTGAAGTCTGAGAAAAAGAGAGAGAGAATTACCATACATCGGAAAAGCTGCTTTTGTAAGCAATAATGCTGCAGAGATCAGTAAACAAGCTTTTCTATTAGGCCCGACATGACTCTCATTGGATTCTGCATAGAGTGCAATTAGTTCCTCAGTGGATTAAACTCTATGTGTGCAGTCAGCATTGTACTATATCTGCTGTTTCTCTTACTCTCTCTCTGTCCAGCTGGCGAGCAACTTTCAGCTCTCCTCTGACGGGATCGATGGTGAAGGGGCTGCCTTGGTTGCCGTCCACGATGGAGTAACGCACGTGATCAAAAGAGGGCCCATCAGAATCCTCAGCAATCACCTTTAAATCGATCAAACAATCAGAGCAACAATCAGCAACAATCACTGAAAGTGTTCTTTAGAAGTTTTAAAGTTGGTGGGTGGCTTGGAAACAACCTGACCTCACACAATTCTGTGCTCCAATCAGGATTTAGCAATGTTTGAATTAAAATCTGGTGATGTTGGTGGATTGATAAAAACCACACCCACATAGTCCTGATGAAGCAAATTAGCCAGGTTTTTGAGAGTTAAACTCTTACTAAATAATATCTAAGGGTCTTTTATGATGAAATTTATGACTGATTGTTGTTTATCGATGAATATTTATTTTTAGAAAGGAATACTTTGGATATGAAATCAAACTATTAAAGCACTGGAATCATTAGTCAGATGACAGCATATTCATCAGAAACTATTTTGATAATCCATAAATCATTTAAGTCATTTTTCAAGCAAATGCCAAACATTTCTTTTTTACGGTTTGTCCAGTGTCTCAGAATCTCTGTTTTTCTCTGTATCATAGCAAGCTCAATATCTTTGAGATTTGAACAGAACCAGACATTTGAAGACATCAGCTTGGCCTGTGAACCTGTTATTTTCTGACATTTTATAAACAATACAAGAAAGCGATTTATCGTGGATACAATTGTTACTATTGCAACATCACACAAATGCATATAATCTTGACTTTCTCCTGTGCACCCTCCTCCAACACACACGCATGCACAGGAATACACAGGATCACACACAGAGTCTTAAAACCCACCAACCATCACATATTGAAAGAGATCCCTGGGGAAATCAGCAGACAGGGAAGATTTACAAGTATGAGACAATGGCAGATATTAAAATCTAATTTTCTGATGGATAATTTATATTCAGGTACATTAGACACACAGATAAATGGCCATAAGCATGGTCTTTTATGAGGGGAGCGGAGGGGAGGGTGGAGGGGTTGGCAGACAGAAATAGATGGAGTGAAAATGTAATATGCAAAAGGCAGAAAACGCCTTATCTTGGATAGGGGCTTAATGAGTCAAATGCCTTTCAATTAAACTGTTTGAGCATGTGTGTCAGATAATGCATGAGAACAGGGGTGCAGTGAGCATGAAGAGCACCTAATTTAGCTGTGCCACCAGATGGTTATTTGCCACAGGTGCAGACATGTGATAGTGTATGCAGTGAGTAATGGGCAGAGCCGAGAAAGCTGTGAGAGAGCAAATTAACGACTGAGCAAGAGGGTGAACGAATGAAGGAAAGTAAAGAGAAACTGATGAAAAATGTCTGTCACCCCATGTGCAGTTTTATAGTAATTATGTGTTACTGCCCCCCAACAAGCACCTACTATAAGCAAACATGTCCCTATGAGTAGTTTGTATATTCTTACCACTATGACAGTCTTTCCCAGCTCAGTGTCCTCACTGACGACTGCTGTGTAGACGTCCTGGCTGAAGGCAGGTCTGTTGTCATTGACATCAGTCAGGTTGATGTTCACAGTGGCCATGTCACTGAGCGGTGGTGAGCCACCATCTGTAGCCTCTACGGTGATGTAGTATTCATGGGAGACCTCGTAGTCCAATGGCTCAATCACAAAGATGTCGCCTGAGGGCAAAGAGACGAAAGTCAGATAGGTAGGGAGAGTCGGTGTCATGTTGCAAGAAATCACTAGTCAATATCAAGATCTAAATTTAAAAAACCCAAAATACTGTGCTTCTTTAATTTTATGTAGTGTATGTGCAGCCTTTTTGCAGAGGTAGAACCTGCTGTTAGTTCATTTTTTGGCTGAAATGCATGTCAAACCACCATCCATCGAATGTCAGATGCCCCAAATCATGGTTTAAAAATAAAATATGATGTAACAGAACTTCCTGCAGTAAAATATATGATCAAGTTTATAAGTTTTTCCACATCACACATTTAAGCCCAACAAATTTTGGCTTTCACAGTGCAATTTTTTTCTTTGATTTTCTTTTCCACAGCCCTGCTCTCATTTGAAATTCAAAACTTTAAATGCTTTTATGGCTCAGTCGCTTTTAAAGGACCAGTGTGTGGAATTTAGAACTCATCTACGTTACCACGTACCAGTTCGTGGGTCCACGCTGAACATGCCATGTTCATTCCCACTGATGATGCTGTAAGAGATCTCTCCGTTGGCCTCCGTGTCCCGGCTAGCCGCCTGCACTCTGAGCAGCTGTGTGCCCACTGTCACGTCCTCGGACACAGTCGCTGTGTATTCACGGTGCTCGAACACCGGCGGGTTGTCGTTGATGTCCAGGACAGAGATCACCACCTGGCACAGCGAGGACAGATGTGGGGAGCCCTGGTCACTGGCGCGGGCCTTCAGCTCATATGTTGACTGCACCTCTCGGTCCAGGGGACGCTCCAGGCTTATTACACCGGTGTGCTCATCAATTGAGAAAAATCCATCAGCAGAATCGACCAGTGAGTAGAGGATGTCACTGTTAAGACCTGGAAAGACAGACAAAGACAGTTCAAGGTTTTTTAGAATCTTATTTCTGTAGTCTGACCATCATTCCTGTGTGTTGTTTGCCCGTTGATATTGCTTGTCCTTCTATCCACATCTCAGCAATTAAGCTGTCGAGTAAAATGTTATCCTCACCAGTGAGATTTATAGCCCCATCAACAGAAATATTCCTTTAAGTACAGGGCGTGAACAAGCATATTGATTCTTATATTGATGTATTGATTCTTGAATGATTAAAATCGTCACCTTCCATTCTCATTCCAAAACATCCATCTTTCACACAGCCTCTGATACACAGGAGCTGTAAACGTCTAATCCATGGCGTCCTCATAACTCATGTCCTCCCACTAGCAAGACGCTCGCAGCAACAAGACAGAGACGGATCGCAATAATAATCAAAATGCCTTTCTGCAGGTGGCCCCCATTTGGAATATGCTATTATATTCCCATTTATCAGGTAAGTGCCCTCATCCTTGGTGGATCTCATTATCGTGCTGGGGAGACTACCACAGGGAGCCCAGCTTCATATGGCTTCCCATCACTTGTATCTGGTCTGATCATCCTTGAGACAATTGCTTAATGGTGGTTAAGTGAATTGTGCTGAATCTGGCTACATTGCCTCAGACACGTACAGTATGTTTATGATTATGATTCTATACTCATCTCTGTTGCGTGGCTGGAATGTTTAATATCAAAGTAGAGCTGGAATGATTAGCCGACAGATAGGAAATAAATCGGCAACTTCTTTGTGATGTATGACAGACAGAATATCTTCGGGGTTGAATAAAACAAGAAATTTGAATAAATTACCTTGAGATGATGAAAATGATTAAGTTTAATCAATCGAAATTAAGCAATTAATCAAGAAATTAATCAGCTCAAGAATCAAATATTTCTTAGCTGCAATCATATATTTAAGATATGATGAATGTTTTACAGCACCTTTATTCATTCAACTAAACATGCTAAGTGCACACTGATCCACACACAGATTTCATTTTGAGGACAGCTGGTACTTAAAGTCATCTTTCTCTAAAGCATCAGAGGCAAGATTGTCAAGAATTTGGATGAAGCTGGAACAGCACCAAGGTGGACATTTGATATGATTTATTTGGATCTCCTTTAGCTCACTGGCTAATCTTTCAAGAGCCCACATTAAAATATTTAAGGATACAATAACTCACAGTAACACACACATATCAGACATGTAGGCACACACACACACATAGACACACAGACACACACACACACATAACCAACAAACATTAGCACATATAATGTAATGTACCTACATATACAACATTAATCTCCATTCACCTATATGTAAACCTCTCTTTGACAAGTGTAAGTTGATAGTCAGTGTGAATGAGTCATATTTGAGTTTCATTTTAAAAGATAAAACACAGAGGCAGTCTAACTTTAAAACAGCCACAGTGTGATCTCTGAATCTCTATACAGCTGCCAATCAACTTATAATTTGTCTACAACTAAAGAAATTGTAGGGTTTTTCATCTTATGCTCCCTAAGGATGGGAATTATTTTTCGCCGCCTCTCATTAATCTCCATTGGGAATTGATCACTCGATCAAAGGTTTGTACTCTGAAGAGCCTTGCATCAGAACGTCACAAGCTCCTTTAGTTTAAAATGCTCAAACTGAGCGATGATGGGGCAAGTTTAAGTCCTCTCCTTCTCTCCCATATGGACCCTCCAGAGGGAAACATCCTGTACTGATTCCTGGGATAATTTTAATTGCTGGCACATAAAGTTTCATATGGTTTTGCTGGTGTCAACATTTTCTCTCTCAGAAATCGTCAAAAAAAACAAAAACAGATTTGCCCACATGGATCTCCTCTCTACATCAAGCAATGTTTCCTTCCTTTCTTGCAGAGATTGTTCTGCAGCTCAACCAGTATATCCAACCTGCCAAATCTCTCATTTATTGAATGCATCAGGAATGTCTCCACTCTCACAGTTTGTTTCCCTGCACTTTTGTAACATGTTACACTTATTGGGTCGGGGAGCTCTATGACTTGGATTCAAAGATAACTTCATTTTCATTTGGCCTGATATTGTCTCTCAGTGAAACTTTTCAGAGTCTCAATGAACTCTGGTGAATCCGATGAATCCAAATTTAATAGATTCAAATTGGATTTTTTAAAACTTGTTTTAAAAGTCAATAGAGAAGTTAATATCTAATATCCAAAGCAAAAACATCAAAACAGCATGCCACTGCTGGAAAGAGGAAGTGAGAGCATAGCATAGGGATATCATAATGATGAAGCAGCAGGAGAAATGAAGAAAATAACTACAGCAAGGCAGTGAAGAGGGCAAAGAGATACACTCAGTCACAGACAGTGTGATAAAGGACAAAGCAGAATTGGAGAAGGAATGTGCATTACTTAAGTTTATCAAAGATCAAGGGCACCAGTTTGGACTGTTTGTCTGTCTGGTTCATAACCATTCCACACTGATAAGTGCTGCCTTTCAGAGATTGTAACAGCAGGCTGAACTGAGGAGCAGCAATGTGGGTAAGTATCAAACATCTTCCAGCCAAATGGGCAGGCGGATCATAGAGTCTGTGGCACACAGGAGCCAGTGCCAAGAATGAGTCGTCGCAGAGATATGCAGTTGAATATCGATGGAGGATAAGGCATTGCTTTTCTCTTAGGAGGACGGTTACATTAGGCTTCACATTTTGATGGTTGGCTGCAAAGACAGTTGACTGAAGCCTGAGTGAACTGGGTCAAAGCTACGAGGCCTATTTTTTCTTGCACACCCTACATGTTGTTTGGGACTTACAGTTGTGCTTCAAGCTTGCACCTAAATCAAAAAATACAAGACAGATCCAAAAAAAGAACTCTCGATGTGTGCCATACTCACACATGTGAGTGAAATACTAATCAAATGCTCTCTGCTTTCACTCAGTGTAACTCTAAATAATTACTGCCGCTGGCTAAACTGCAGGGAGCACCTTTTTTTCTCCACCTCTCCTTCAAGTACCCTTATCCTTGATATTCAAGATTTGAAGCAAATTTTGTGCCAGCAGAGCCTCAGGGACAAAATGTCTTAATACCAGCTTTTCCCTTTTACCGTTTAACGTTATACTCTGAGGGACCCAATTCTACCATCCCTTTCATTCTGTCAAGCTGTCAGTCCAGCCGAAAGGAGGGACTGAAAAAGGGAAATAGGAAGAGATGGCATCGATTCTCTGACGGTGAACAGGCTGAAATGGTTCTTCAAGCTGGAACGTCCTGCTCCACTAAACTAAAGGTGTAATCTGGAACGGGCAGGTTGAGTGGCTTTCTGGAAAAAGTCACTTGAAGTTTAAATGACTGCTTAACTGCATGGTTTAAGTTTTCAACCTTATCCACACACGAGCCACTCAGTGGTCGGCAATGCTTGCTGAAAGGTGACGAAGCCTCAGATAAAATACGTGGCCCTGCGGCTTTGCACAAGGCAAATGGAAAATTGCAATCAGCTCATTTGAGAATTCAGCTTGAAGAGAGAAAAATTTCATTAGAGTGTAATGGAGCTTTTAATTTGAGGGGTTGATCATTCATGAAATTCCACATTTGTTATCCTTCCCTCTTGCCATTTAGTGTAATGCAGTTGCATAAAGGAAAGATAATAACCTGTGCATTGTGAGTCAGGATTTAGCTGAGATGCATGTGCATATTTTATACCATGATGCTGAAAACCCTTTTAAAGGCATATTCTTCAATCACAAGTGCTGTTTTTTAATATGACCTTAAGTAATGCTTTTGTTTGCATTAACTGAATTTTAAGCATAATTTACAGATGCTTATTGCCTCTCAATTAACTTTTTATTGCCTGAGCAATAGCTGTGTTTATCTAAAACTGGTTTTAATATTTCATAATTCATTCACTGCACTGTGGCAGTAATGTTCCCGCACCTAACACTGAAAGATATTTCAAATGAGAAAAATGCTGTTTAAATAGTCATAAGGTGAGATATTGCCATTTCCAGCTATGTGATTCATGTTAGTCTGAGGTTTATCTCACCTCTAACGTCACTGCAGCAGATAATGGGTTCACTGTACATTATATTTTAAAGGTAAAGGTCTGATTAATACACAGTCATGAAAGAATTGTGCCTGTGAACTCACCAGTATCAATGTCGTTTGCCAGCAGTTTTGCCACAAATGTGCCCATCTCTGTGTTCTCAAAGACTGTAAAGGTGTAAGAATCGGATGAGAACTGTGGCGGGTTGTCATTGGCGTCTTCCACGGTGATGTGGATGTCAGCCTCGCAGTACCGGCCGCCTCCATCCACCGCCCGCATTTTGAATCGGTGCTCGTTTTGCTCTTCTCGGTCCAGGGGCTGTAAGGTCTTCAACTCCCCTGAAGGTGAGACGGAACAAATTTGAGCCAAATACACAAAGACACAGACTCTTTGGGGAACAGGAGGATGTCACTGGATGGATGGATGTCAACCGTTCAATTTACAGACAGACATAAAATCAGTGCAAGCAATTAATGAAGAGATTGAATTTATGTATAATAGGGCAAACCATGTGTACTGTAAGGCACTGTAACCCCCTCGTCTACTGTCTACTAGCCAAGTACGAGACATCCAAACAACTAATGGCTTTCAAGAGAGAGAAGAGGGGAATAAATAAGTAATTGAAGCACAACAGGAGGGAGAAAATGGCAAAGAGAGCAGGGTGATGAAGGAACCCATCAGAGTTGGCAGCTAAGAACAGCTTGGAAGTGTCCTGGGATGTGAGGCAGCCAACATTACCACAACCTCTCTGGAAAACTCCAGAGCCTCTTGGCAGTCCTCATCTGCAATAATCCTACTTGTCTGCACTAAAAAAAAATACTAATAACATACCCTCTCCATAACAGTAGCACTGCTGCTGGTAACTCAATATCGAGGGTTGTCAAAAGACAGCTAGATGGTATTGTTGCCTTATTGTCTGCCTCTGTCTCAGTCTCTCAGCATATTACAGCTGAATTTCGCTGTCGTTTAGGGATTCTATGCGGCAGCAGATGTGCCGTATAGCTGTTCAAATCCGCTGGCTTAGTTTGTTTTGTCCTTTCACACTTTTACTTTGCATTTATTTTAAAATCAGTTTGGTGGTGATTAACTGTCGTTGCTTTTCTTTGTTTTCTCTTCTTTCTTTTTTCATCCTAGCAGCCAGATGGAACGTCTGATTTAAGACGGTCTCCCAGATGAAATTATTTTCAGGCAAGTACAGCAGTCGTAAATTCAATTTAAGTGTGCGACTCTGTATTTTAGTGCTACTGTGGGTCTTTCAGTTGCCTGGAAGGGAAATGTTCTTGGCTCTTTTAAAAATGAATAAGTAAATAACAACTGGGCACAAGTAAGCATGCTTGCCTCCTCCATAGCTGATAATGATTCACACACACAGAAATACAAATAAAAAACATTTTGTAGAGGGATCACAATTCTCATATCTTAAGCGTGTGGAATGTAAGACTGCTGTCATGCTGAGCTGCCTTTCTGATTTTGTGGCTTGAAGCAGAGGGCTGAGTGTTTCATGAGAGACTTGAACGTGAGTGTCCCACATACTGATTCCCAATATTCAGAAAAATCTGCAACACAACTGGAACGCAATCTGACTCAGTGACTGCGGACAAAAACATTTACATATATGCATATTCATATATATAGTGTATACATATTTAAATCAAATATATAAATATTAGATGTATTGCTTTCCTACACACAATCAATACTCTTCTTCACACCCAAGCATTTGCACCCATTCCTGTTAACACACACATACACACCTGTATCAGAGTCGATGATGAACAATTCAGATCCAACTCCCTGGAGCTCATAAGAGATTTGGGCGTTTGAGCGGATGTCAGCATCTGAGGCAGAGACCTGCAAGATGAGCCTGCCAGCAGGGGAGTTCTCTGGGACGCTCTCACTGTAAAGGGACTGGGGGATGGATGGAGTAAGAGGAAAATGGAAGAAGGGAAGAAATTGAAGTGAATACAGGGAATAAAGGGGCACAACAGAAGAAATTATGTCCTGGAATGACAATAAAGTCGAAAAAAAAAAACCCTGACACTACCTTTTCGCATACAGGGCTGTTGTCATTGGCATCCAACACTTTGACCTCCACAGTGGCTTTGGCCGTGAAGATGCCGTCACTAGCAGTAATGTTAAGCAGATAATTGTCCTTCTCTTCACGGTCCAAAGGCTTTCTGACAGAGACCTTCCATTCATTCTGAATGTGTTCGATGGCAAACTGGCCGAGTGGATCCCCTCCTGTGTAAGTGTTAAAAAGAAATATACCACTTCAGAATGATCAACGACTCAGGAGCAGGAAAGCAGGAAACAGCCAGAGTTATTAAAAAGACACAAGGATAAAACATTCCTAAATATTTATAATCATTAATCATTATAAGTATTCATCACCAGTTCACAAAGAAAATCCTTATTTCTTAATCTAATGTTTGGTACACAAGGAATCTTGCAAACCAATAAACTACAGAAAATATACATGAACTAATCATAGAGCTGTTTTCTGATTCCTCATGATATTTCCAGACGTGGCATAGTTATTCACACTTGCTAATTAGCACCAGAGGAAGTATTTTTCCCCAGTCAATTTCAAAGCATTATTCAGATAATTATACATTTCTGTATTTTGATGACCTAAATATTTGCCTTGAGCTTCAGCAGATTAGACGATAACTCAGACTCCTAACAGATAATAGGATTGTGTAATGTTTCAAAGATGAGATATTATCATCATATTAAGTGGCGTAAACGGATAATCCCCCCTAAGCTCTGTTTATGAAAAACTATTACACAAAGAAGTGGGGAGTTAGCTCTCTGGGCTTACTAATTATCTGTTTCGCAAAATAATAAACGCCCACCTGTGATGAAGTAGTTCACTTGTTTATTGATGTCCTCAGAATCATCATCTGTGGTGCTGAGGATAGCGATCACGCCGCTGGGAGGAGGGTCATCTTCACTGACGGTGCCTTTGTAGATCTCTGCAGTGAAGCGTGGCGGGTTGTCGTTCACATCAGCGACTGTTACCTCCACTTTGGTGCCAGTAACGTGTTGGACTCTGTCACCTTGGTCTGTGGCGAGGACGGCGATTGTGTATTTGTCCATCTTTTCGCGGTCCAGCTCTTTTAAGGTGGTCACCCATCCAGTTTCACTATTGACAGCAAACAGCTCAGAGATCTCCTGCGAGTTCTGCTTGGGGTCGAGGCTGTAAACAACATGACCGTTGGTTCCAGAGTCTTGGTCGTTGGCTTTGACTTGGATCACCTGCGTCCCACTTGGAAGGTTTTCCACAATGACAGCCTCGTAAGGGTCTGACTCAAAGACAGGTTTGTTGTCATTAAGATCTTTCACTTGGATGTTGACATTTACAGATGCCACTATCTCATAGTTCTCCTGTTTGGTTTGGGCAAGCAAAGTCAGTTGGTACCATTTGGTCGTCTCATGGTCCAGGCTTTTCTGAAGCTTCAAGGCTCCACTGTCTCTGTCTACAACAAACACCTCATCTTCATTGCTCTCGGGAGTGTTGCCCTTCACAAGGCTGTAAACGACTGGTTGCTCACTCTCAGCCTGAATTACATCGATCTCTGTGCCGATGGGAAGGTCTTCAGCAATTGTATAGCGGTAATGTGATTCAGTGAATTTGGGAATTGGGGTCTCTGGTTCAACAATCCTAATGTAAACCTTTACAACTGAATGCATGGATGGATTCCCAGTATCCTTCGCCCTAACAAAGAATGCACAGAGCTCATTTTCAAGTCCAATGAGGCTCTCTTTGGTTACAATGACCCCAGAGGTTGGGTGGATTTCAAAGTTCTCCTCCACGTTTTCAACATCTGCTTCGATTGAATACTCAATGTCAGCATTACTTCCCTCATCCATGTCTGAAGCAGCAATTTTAAGCACGGAGGTTCCCCTTGGGACGTCTGATGCAATAGTGGCTTTGTACTCAGCTGCCCTGAATTGAGGGGCATTGTCATTGACATCTGTGAGAATAACATTGACTATACAAAAGCCTACTTTTCCACCGCCGTCTTTAGCTATGAGAGAAATAGGAATAACTTTCTCAATGGTATTCTCACGATCCAGGCTCTCTAGAGTGAAAATCTCTCCATTTTCATTGACAGAGAACTTGTCTTTTGCAAAGTCATTGACAATCTGATATGTTATTTGCCCATATATGCCTTCATCATCATCTGTTGCCTTTGCTTCTGCTACCAAAGTACCAACAGGTGAGTTTTCAACAAGCTCTACCACATAGTCCATCTGAGAGAAGGTGGGTTGGTGGAAGTTGGCACCAATAACTGTTATCATGACAAGGGCTGAGCTTCTGAATACCCCATCTGATACTGACACGTTGAGGTTGTAAAGAGGCTGCATATGTGGCCTGCGGTGGTTGGAAATGACAATGGCGCCTGTGTGTTTGTCAATGGAAAAGTTCAGATCCTCATTGCTGGATATAATGGAGAACTCCAGGTTGTCTGAGTCTGAGCTATCAGCATCCGATGCTTGGACTTGGGTGATGAAGTGTCCACGTGGGGCCAGTTCACTAACAGTAGTTTTGTAAGTGTGCTCTGTAAATACTGGAGCGTTGTCATTAAGGTCGGTAACATCTATAGTCACAATCACATCACTAGAGAGGGCTGGAACTCCTCCATCCACAACACGGACTCTCAGCTTGTGCTGCTGGATCTCCTCATGATCAAGAACTTTAGCTGTAGAGATAATTCCTGAGTCCCGGTCAATAGTGAAATAATCAGAACTCTTCCCCTTTTCTTCAACCAACTGAAAGAATACTTCTTGGTTATTACCAGTGTCAGAATCCTTGGCATCAACTTGCAAAATGGATGTACCAATGACAGAGGCCTCTGAAATATTGGCATTGTAGGCCTTTGACAGGAACACTGGAGCATTGTCATTTACATCTTCCAGTATGATATCAACAAACACTTCAGAGTGTGCTCCAGTCAGAGAATCTGTGGCTCTAACATTTAACTTGTAGGCAGGATGTGTCTCAAAGTCCAAAGGCTGAATCACATGAATTACACCTGTGTTGAAATCAATTGAGAATTGTTTGAAAGGGTCACCCTCAGAGATTGTGTACACAATACGAGGACCTTCAGAATCATTGGCCTGTACATGAAGCACAGGTGTGTGTAACTGAATGTTTTCAGGGATTTCAATGCTGTAAAAAGCCTTCTCAAACACAGGCATTGCTTTGTTCACTACTGTTATTGGCACGTCTACTTCTGCTGAGAGTGCTGGCTCTCCATTATCCTGTGCCATAACAACAATGACAAAGTCTGTGTTTAGAGACTCCTTCTCAAATTTCTTTTTGAGGGAGATTTCACCAGAGGGGCTAATTTGAAAGTGCTCCTGGTGTTCCTTCAGATGATAATGGATTTCTGCGTTTGGGCCCATGTCTTTGTCCACTGCTGTGACTTGTCGGATGACCTGGCCTTCCTCTGCGTCCATCTGGACCAGGGCATGATAGGGAAGGTTCACAAACATGGGTTTGTTGTCATTCACATCTTCCACTATCACAGTTACAAGAACATGAGCCACATCTTCAGATTTGTCCTCTCTCGTGACCTCAACAACTATATCAAATGAGTCCTGTGCCTCGCGATCAAACGGAATCCCAGTGCTTGAAATTACTCCAGATGTGCGGCTGATTTCAAACTTGCTGTCAGGGTTCAAAATTTTATAAAACAAAGGCTCGTTCACCTGGTTCCCAACAGCAGCGATGACGGCTAGTGTTTTCTTCTCAGAGGAGTTTTCTTGGATGTAAGCTTTGTAGGACTCTCTGGTAAACTTCAGCTTACTTTCCTTGTTTTCCTTTACATTTATCTTTACTGTAGCAACAGTGGCAAATCTACCATCAGAAACCCGCACCTTCAATTCATATCTGCTTCTGAGCTGGGTGACATTCTGAATAGAGATGATGCCTGTGATGGGATCCATTTTGAATTTATCACCAATATTTCCTTCGGAGATGGAGAAGAGAAGTTTGGAGTTAGGCCCAGAGTCTGAGTCTGTAGCGTTGACCTTAATAACTTCCACTCCTTTGTATGTTGGCACTATGACAGTTGTTTCGTACAGTTCTTGGCTGAAAACTGGAGAACAGTCATTAACATCAATTACTTCAATAGTCACATTGGCCGCTGTCTCTGCAAACAGGCGTGGCATTCCTAAATCATGGACCTGGACTGTGAAGCGGAAAACACTCCTCTGTTCATAATCCAAAGCTGTTATGATTCTGATGGCTCCGGTGCTTGAGTCAATTGCGAAATAGTTGTGTGCAAAAGGTTCGACAATTTGATAGATGAGCATGGCATTCTGGTCGCAATCGGCATCAGAGGCACGAATGACAAAAGGAGTGTTTTCATGGGTCAGGACAATACTGTTGATGGGAGCCGACTCGCTGATTACTCCTTTGAATTCCCTCTGGATAAAGATCGGAGCATTATCATTTTCATCCTTTAGATGAATCAGAAGCGTGGTGTTGCTGGCAAGTCCGGCCATGTTAGTGCCCTGTATGATGAGCGTGTATTGAGAGATGGTCTCATAATCTAAAGCTTTGTGGGTCACAACCACTCCTGAGTTTGGGTTTATATCGAATGCATTGTTGATGTTGCCACCTTTAATTTGATAGAAAACAGAAGACTGGCTGATGGCTGTGACCAAGCTGACAAAACTTCCTGGATGGACTGATTCACTGACTTCTGCAGAGAACTCTTTTTCAATGAATCTGGGAGCTGCATTGTCAGACACTGTTACTACAATGTGTACAGTAGCTGTAGTTGACAGTGGAGATTCTCCATTATCAGATGCCTTAACCGTGAGTTCAAACGCGGTCTTGCTGCTGCGGTCAAGCTCTTTGGCTACTGTTATTGTCCCAAGCACAGGGTCGATGGCAAACGAGTTTGCAAAATTTCCTGTAAGAACAAGAAGACAAAACAATAATGCATTTTTGTGGCTGTGCTAGAAGGGTTTCATTCTGACCAGACTGTGGTATGTGCCTGGCATTAAATGCAGAACATATTTTTCTTCACTTTGCTACATGCTGTACCAGCAAGATTTTGTTGCTAGACATTTTTATTACCAATGTTTTTCCCCCTTCAGCATTAGTCAGAAATGCTTATGTCATATCCAAGCCAGTATGTTTGACTCAAAAACAAAGCAAGCTTACGTTACATTAAGTCATCTCATCTATTTCAAATATGCAAGCATTCAAGCAAAAAGCTAATAGCGCCATGATTCTTGTTCTCACATAAGAGCTTATTGTTGGAGAAAACCATCGTGGGAAATTCTGAGGGGGGGATATGCTCATCTCCCACGTATTTGGAGATCCTCTAGACAAAGTCTTCAATATTCTCCTACTCTTTGTAAAGTATTCCATTCATGATCAAGATCCAGTGGGCAGCAAGACTCAAGATGACTCACACATTTTTACGAGCTGATTTCATTTGCATTATTTTACAATGAAAGCTTTCTGCAATGAGACAAAACCTACTAGCTCAACTGAGTGGCATAGCAAACTTGGTGTGCATTTACCTGATTCGATGCTGTAGACAATCTCTGCATTATGGCCTTTGTCTTTGTCAAGAGCCGTGACCTGGAGCACAGCCGAGCCTATGGCTGCGGATTCAAAGACACGGCCAGAGTACGGCATGCCTATAAACCAGGGTGCATTGTCATTGGTGTCACCCACGTTGACAATAACACGCACAAGGTTTCTCTTTACTGGGATGTCCTGGTCTCGAACCTGTGGAAGAGAAATTTGGAAAGAGACAGACATGGGAGAAAGGAAAACAGAACAGAATGAGAGCCCTCAAAAGATTACTCATCCCTGAATGGTAACATAATAAAAGAGCAAACTATTTATATTATGAAAAGCATAGACACAAACTTATCTTAATTTCATGGATGCTTCATTTTACGATCACAAACAAACAATTACAAAATAAATTCCATTAAATTATATGCACGAGCTTTTCATAACTCATCAAACTACCACTGATTCATACCATGACGGTGAGGATGTGGCGATGCATAGTCTCATGATCCAGTCTCTCAGCTGTGTACAGAGTGCCTGTTCCTGGGTCCAGTCTAAACTTCCTCAGACTGAAGGGATCTGTGCTGCTCAGGAGTGTAAAGGTCAGTTTGTTCTTCTCATCTCTGTCCACAGCGCTGATCTGCAGGACCTCAGTCCCTGCTGGTTTGTCTTCAGAGACGTTCACCTCATACCACTTCTCAGAGAACTCTGGCCGGTGGTTGTTGGTGTCAATGACACGGATAAGCACCTAAGAGAGAATATTCTATTTTTAACACCGGACTTAAATCATCTCCTGAATCATTCATGTGAAAATAATTGTTACCTATATTGTCATTATGTATTAAGGACTGTCATGTTTCAGACGATAATTAGTTGGTTGAAAACAAATAAATATATACATACATAAATTCAGTGTTACAAGTTAAGTCTAAGGGAGTGGGCCCACCCTGGATTAGGTTTCTGTAAGGGTTAGGTTTACAAGTACAAACACCAAAATTACATACTCCAAAAAACAAAACAAAACCATATTATAACCAGAAAACTAGTGTGAATGTAAATTTACTTAGCGGTTTTAAACAAAATAGTGATTAACAAACAATGTGTCTGTAAAATGGTAAAAATAAAATAACTGTAATATAGGCTGCAAAAAATAGAGTTCAGTACATCTGTGGTCAAAAGATGTTAAATTATTCCTCTATTTTTACTTTCAGTCTCTGTTCTCTGAATCCACATACACACTCACTCAAACTATAGACTTTTCAAACCCTTCTCCCACACTCTTCAGTAATAAGCAGCCTTGTGTAGACATAGAACAGATGGATACATATGATGGCAAAAGCAATATTTTAACTGAATGGCCACTTGATGCCGCTAACAGTGAAAACACAAAATCAATGCTGAATATCCACAATGCATCTAAATGAACTCTGTGCAATGTACAGGAGCAGGTAATTAAATAGAGAGTACATGTGTGATAAACCATATGACAGTGAGATGTCAACTGTGGAAAGTAAGAGGGCCTATCCAGGGATATTAATAATATATAACATGTCTATGAGTAATATACTGTAACATGTTTTAGTGTTGATGTTTTGCAGATTAAATATTCTGCTGCGGCATTCACAACTTGTTCCGACTCAAGTCCATGAAACACATTTCTACACACATGCTTCAAACTTTGGAGAGCAAAAAGTGCAGTCACTGTGTTTTTTTTCTCCCTTCGCACACAACAAAGACAACATCCCCAAACTGTAAAATTCCACTGGGAGCATGTTTTATCAACACCAGCCACTCGTCTACTGGACTTCCGACAGAGGATTATGGAGAGCTGCTGGAATGCCATCTCTGCTTCCCAGACCAGCGAGGGGCTTCTACCGTTGCCAAACATGGGGAACAAAGGGATCAGCCCAGATTAGACACCTGCATACCAAACACAAGGGGGTGATGTCCCGTAAGGAAACAGGCGAGGCCGAGCTGCTTGGTGCAGGAACAGGGAAGGGGACTATCGTCACAAAAGCTCTGACCAGTTGACAGCTCACTAGCTGACCAGGATTTGTCAGATCTCTGGTCAACACAACTGCCCACTGTTGGTTTTCGTCATAATACTATTTGTTGAGCAGTGTGAGCCTCTATCAGAGACAAATATAGACTCAACATGACAGCACTGATAACATTTACAATCTGCTGTGTGCTGTGATGTTGGCAATGCTGCTGAGGCTCACAGATGTCATCTTGCTGGGGGAGCGCTGGGCTGCATGCTGTCTGTCACTGCTGGCTGTTTGCCACAAGTCATATGTCATGAGCGACCCATGCCACGCTGCTAATCAGGACGCGTAATGACAATTAAATACACCTTTCTAATCAGACACAAACCCTGAAAAAGTGTATGAAATTGGGCCTCTAGTGCACATTGAACCCTCTGCAGGCTCACAATCTATCTCATTCCAAGCATGTCTTCTCATGCCATGCCAGACATCATATAGCACCAGATCCCTGATGTCTCACAATCCACCTTTTACACGCACAGATGCTCATGCATGCAACCGCACACACTCGCTCATAAAACACACACTTCCCCACATACACCCACAAAAGGAGGCTGTGCAATGTGTCTCAATCTGCCCAGCGTCAGATAACACGTCTTGTGAATGGTGAGTAAGGTGGTGAGAGCTGATAGTGCTGTCGAGAAGCAGAAAGGAATGGAACCTGGTCAGTAGTATCCACATTTATCCACTATGTACTATTTCATGTGGCTCAGAAAGCACACAAAAGGCTATTCAGCCCCCCCACCCCCATATGCACACAAACTTGCCTTTCCCTTTTCAAGGAGCCTCCACAACACTTCAAAAGAACTTTGCCCCCAAACATCACAAAACAGCATGATACAGCCTGACTGCAGCAGAAATGCTGGAGTGGAAGAAAACTCTGTAGTCTTTGTATATGGCTTCCTCTGGGAATCCTAGAGAGGAACAAGATTGGGACTGAGACACAGACGTGACAGATGGAGATACTAAAGAAAAAAGTGTTGTGAGGGTGCGATGAGAGTAAGAGAGAGAGAAGTGACAGTGAAAAACCAAAGAAATCTAAGGGAAATGGTCAAATTTAGAAAACACAGGTTGTGGGAGGAAATGAAAGAAACAGACAAACAAAAGATGTGGCTGAGAATACTGTGCAAAATAAATTCAGGAAGAAAAAAAAAGTCCTAGATACAAGAGCTTTGATACTGAATGCAAGAAAATATACAAGTATGAGTGAATGAGGTGAACCTGAGAGTGAGACATAAAGAGAGTCTTTGTAATGTGGGCTGAGATAACATGAGAAACAGGAGACCAGGAACAGATTGTGAGCAGAACAGCTTGAGGTACTTCTGCACGGCCAAGGGAGGATGTCATATAGTTGGAGGTGGGGGGAGGGGAGCCTGGGCTACATGCCGAGGCTGCCTTGTTGGCGTAGCTCCTGGCTATGAGGTGCCCGAGCTAGAATGCGGCACCCCTCGTCTACATCAGCTGATCCTTCAGAGACGCCTTCATAGAACTGCAACGGTCAAATGGAAAGCACAGAACAGAGAGGCTGACTGTTTCCAGTAGACCTCCCACAGACCATGAGCTTCATACTGATATCCCCACTGTACTCACAGGGATTTAAAATCATTTGCAATTTTCCACTAATAGTTTGTCAGTGTCGTTCGGAAATAAAACAGACATTCAAAAACAAAAGAGGCCATAAAGAAAAAACGCCTTCTGAATAACAAAACACCTTTTGCGTTGTGTCCAGAACGGGACACGGGGGAGCTTTCATTGTGCTCATTGTCCTCCTGTGCAGTGCGTAGGAGAGGAAGCCCCCCTGCCAGGTGGCAGGTTCTGGGCAAAGGCAGGGCACTGGCACCGGGCACTCCAACATGTTCCCAAAACAGGATTAACACAGCCCACTACCCACAGAGATCCAGCGCTCTTGTTTGCGCTTTATTCTATCCAAACAGAATAATCATCATCTCTGCATGCCTGGCCAATAAATGTGGAGCTTTTTGAAAAGTGCAGAGGAAGAAAATCAGAAAGAAAGACAAAGAGAGGGAGAGAGAGAGAGAGAGAGAGAGAGAGAGAGAGAGAGAGAGAGAGAGAGAGAGAGAATGAGAGAGGGAGAGAGACAGAAAGAGAGAGAGAGGGGGAGAGAGAGAACAAAAAGAAAAAAAAGCATTCCAAGGAGAGAGAAAATAGGCCAGCCTGTCTGGCAGCACAGCTTCCACATGACTTTGATTTGAGGAATAGATAAGTCCAACTTTGAGCTTTCACGAGGTGTACGGCATGTGTGTGATCAGGTAGATCTAATTTGCGATGAAATTCTATATGACTTACTTTAAACAGTAAACAACATAGTGTCCCCAAAGAAAACAAATTCATACTCAATAACAGACAATTAGTGACTGTTTCGCATAAGATTTCCTATTGAAATGAACTCTTCTTTGATTCCTTTCATGTTGCAGAGACCGATAAAACTGATTACTCAACATCTGTCTTTTATTCCTTAATCTACAGATTATAATATTTCATCAAGTGTTCAATGATTAATCTCAATGGTTAATACTGTACAATCAGGATTAATGAGTTACTATTACTTTCCAGACTTCATTAAGTATATTAATACATTTAAGTGTGGTCTGACACAACCTTCAGCATATTGGTTAAAAAAAAAAAGCACTTCCCAGCAAAAGGTGCATTTCCAGTATCTGTTAAAACCCCTGCTAAAAGAGCAAATACTGTCAATGCTGAACAATGTTATCAGAAAAACAAGTTAGTAGCCAAAACACTGAGATGGCTTTTCTAAAATATGAAGCATTGAATGTGCTGCTGACATTTAAGGCAATCCCTTTGAGCCTACTGGTCCTGTATATATGATCAAATGTGCAGGTATCATGAGGGCTACATACGACACTAAAGACGTGTTTTCTTTCTCATCTAAATTCTGATCCTCAAAACAAGACAAGCACAGAGGCCATCACAAGTTACACAACCCTGTTTTGTGGAATATAATCAGCAATAACAATAGATGTCTACTCACAGGGGTGTATTTACAAAATCTGTGTAATTACTACTCTCTGTTAATACTGTCTCTTTCAATCACCTATCTGTCTCTCAGCATATCTAAGGCAGCTGGCCTAAATCACAAAGTGTGGTTTATGGAGCACAGAAATGCAGTAAATCCCTTCCCACTACGGAGAACAGCTGACCTACAGTGGTCAGCCTGATATACAGGACTCTGACACACCAGCACTCTTCTGCAAGAGAGCCGATCAGTCACAGGGCTAATATTATGTCCAAAAATATGTTCATTCAAAATGTGCAGGATGTGAGAAAAAGTGCACTGTTACAGCTTCACATGATATATGTAAGAGTGATTATTCTTTGACCCCTTTTCTTGTGTGAAGTGATGGTTCAACTGAGCTGTAAAAACATATGTGCACAACATCACAGTTGAATTTGATACAAAGTTTGCTCGTACAGTTGTTTCCACTGAGAATCAAGGTCCACTGAGAATTGGACGTTTTGACTTTTGGCACAAATCCACATTTAGAGGTAGCTTGCTACCTAGGTAGCTAATTTAGCTAGCTTACTAGCTAATGCTACATTGATCATGCCAGTACCCCCCTATCCAAGTTGTAATGAGACGTGTGCCTTTGACCTTTTGAATAGGTTAACCTTTGAATGTGATTAATTTGACTTAAAATGTCACTGAAGGCAGTATTACCGAGAGGCTTTTAAATAAGTGTCTGTTGCCAGGACTTTTTAAGAAGTGCTTTACGGGGAGAGAAAATCATGCTTGAGAAAATAGGCACTCTGTGGCTGTTTTTAAGGTTCTGCACTAAACTAAAGGACGCGCTGCTTCCTTGGATGAGCTGCAAAATGCCAGTGAAGGCGGCGCTTCATCCGAGGCTCAGTGGAGCACAGCAGCCAGATGATGAAAGGCTTTATTCATACGGAGTGACAACAAATAGATTCTTTTCCAGCTACAGTTCTCTGAAGCTCCCCTTTGAGGACAAAGGACAAAACATTTTGAATGCCACCATCGCATATCACCCAAACTATCATGTAAAAACGTTGAAAATCTCATGGACAAGGCATGACCATCTGAACAAAAACCAAAGACAACTTGCATGCTTAAAAGCTTTAATCATGGTGGTTCAGCTTTAGTATCAGCTGGGGAACAAGATATATTGTATACCAGTGGGAATAAATCAGCATGTTAATATATTAAAATGCAAGTATGCAACTGCTTTGGAAGTTTTTTTGGAAGCAAGTTTTAGCTTCATCTTTCAGAGTTATATGGTTTACAGTATCTAATTCTTTGAATTTTCTTCTACATAAAAGCATCTTTTCAGTTGATACTGTCGCTTTCAGACTGTGGCATGAGCACACTTGTATGTGTATGATTGCAATGTATTTAGCTATTTAGAGTCCATTCAGAAAAGGCCAAGGCAATCTGTTGCTCTAAGAGAAGGTTCACAGGTTCAGAGAGAGAGAGGGGAGAGGGGAGGAGTGCAGGGCGCTCAAGAATGTACACTTAAAAAAAAAAAAAAAAACTCTGGCTAGACGGCAACATCATCACAGCAGCCCAGCGTCAGGAATGAGACAATGGAAGATTCCTAGAGTTCAACGCTCAACTGAGATGGCAGAGAACAGAGGAGTAAGAACCCTGACTATACGACTGAGCTTGGTCCCTCAATGTTTCCAGTCTTAAGGCTAAGCTAACCTAACCAGCTGCTGGTTCTACAGTAACCTTATACTGAACAGATATGAGAATGGAATCAATTGAAACAACTAAATCTTGCCAAGAAAAAGAATAAGCAAATTTCCCAAAATGTCCCAAAAGCAAATCTGTCTACACTTCATAGGCAGCACCAGACAACGTAAGATCTCTTAACACAGCGCAACCATATCACATCCCATCCATCCAATCCTGGTTCCAAGAAAGTAAAAAAATATTTTATATAAAATATACTCAAAAAGTACAACAGATTTAATGTTTGATCTCATCAGCTTCATTGATTTTTGTAAATATCTGCTTATTCTGAATTTGATGGCAGCAACATGTTTCAAACCAGTTGGGACAAAAGCGACAAAAGTCTGTAAAAGTTGTGGACTGATCCAACACCAACACCTGTTTGGATCATTCCACAGGTAAACAGGTTCATTGGTAACAGGTGATAGTATCATGATTGGGTATGAAAGGTTCATCCTGGAAGTCGTTCACAAGCAAGGATGGAGCTTATTTTAGACTATATAAAGGATGTTAATATATGGGATCAGGAACACTTTGTCAACTGTTGTCTGTAAACACAGTTTGTTTGCAAATAATTGAATCCTCTTTTTATTTACATTTTACACAGTGTTCCAACCATTTTGGAATCAGGGTTGCATTTCCTATTATCTCTTCACTTTTTTCCAAGGCAGCATTACGTAGTTAGAAGTCAGGTCATGTAGGGATGTAATGACACTCAAACCTATGAATTGTATTTTCTTGGCCCGGTTGATGACAATGATCGCAACATAAACATATCCCAACAAACAAGACAGTTTGGCCAATGCTTCACTCATTACCCGTCCCTTCGTACCGGCTATTCCTCACACGAGACAAACAGGCCCATGACAACTGCCTCATCAGCTTCCAACCGTTTCATTAGTGTTTCAATTACCTGGGTGCTGACAGTTCGTGTCCCATCTGTGGCTTCCACCGTCAGGTTGTAATTTGATTTCTGCTCTGCGTCCAGGGGCCGTGCTACAATCAAGGTTCCGCTGGCCTTGCCCACGTCAAAGCGGCTGTCATAATTACCACCTGTGGAATTATTTTTTTGGACAAACAATGAGGATGGACAAAAGATTAGTTACAATTCCTCGCTTAGTTGTCTGCACGTAGCAAGGTCACACAAACACTCAATGGGGGCGAGATGGACATAAAAACATCAATTTTCTGATGTGCTGATGTCAAAGATGATAAATAATAGATACACTAATGTTGTTATTAACTCTCAGTATAGATTTGCTGTTTATAAAAACATTATTCAAATTACAGCTATTTCATGCATTTAACCCAAACACACACAGAATGGGTACATAAAAGTGATGAATGTATAACAAAACATCCTTTGATATTCTGTATAAAAGGATGCTAAACTCTCAAGGATTAACCGTAGAACAGTGGATATAAAATGGAGCTTTAATTCACACAAGGTAAGGAGAGGGGGATTTCCAAGCTCCCTTGAGACTCTTAATCAGGTCACAGGTTTAAGGGGAAAAATGTGGCACGACATCAATCCACTGGCACAACACAATTCAACCACAGCCAACAGGCAGCAACCAACCAACACACAGCGTAGGATGATCTCTTAATACAGCACAGCCTATTAAGAGATCCCAGCAGCTACCTTCTGCTGTACAGTTGTGGTCGCAAGCCATCTGCAGGATGTAAAACATCTCAGTATCCTCTATGCCGTCTTGTAAAAATCCAACCAAACAGAACATTCCAGAGAAAAGAGGAAAGCGGAAGCGGAGCACAGAAAGAGAGAAGAAAAGAGACGTGTCAGTCAGACGTTGATTAGAGGGAGGACAGGCTGGGACGAAGGGAGAAGAGGCGAGCGTTTTTGAAAGCAGTCAATTTAAGTCCTCTCATGCATACAGTGCCTATCATAAGTTTTAAAGAAAAACACATTCAGCAAAGTACAAATTAAGTTTTAACACTTCAAAACAGAGTTGCCAATTAAAACCGTAAAGAAATATACAATTTCAATTGGCTCACGGGGGGAAAGCTAAGAAAAGTATCAATATTTATTTGTTTGTGACACATTAAGTCATGATACAGTTCTTTTATCTAAACTCTTCCACAAAGGCAGAGAGCAGTAAAATGGAAGCAGTGAAAATGAGAAAAAATGGTTTAAGGTTTTGAAGCTGGCTGGCAAACTGCTTAACAATTAGACGTGGCCTCGCCTTCATTTCAGTACTGCTCTCTTCAGGGGAATTCAAAGCATCAACAAACAAAGGTGGTTTTCACCTTTCGAGTCTATTTGGACTTTTTTTTAAAGAAGTTAAACTTTATTTTTTTACAGTCTATAATCATGGAAATAAAATGCTGATGTCTGTCTCCTGTTAATAGTTACACTACATTGAAATCAATAATAAATCAAAACTCAAAAGTTATTGCCACTGTGCTAAACCAGTTACCACTACTGGGAGTTCAGCTTTTTTCTCCATCTTAATTGGATTTATCTCAATCTTCATTTAGTTTTGTGGAATAACAATTACATACAACTTAAACTCTGCATTGTTGTCTTCTCAATGACTGTTTTAAAGTATTTTTCTATGTTTCCCAGCCATATCCCACACAAACAATATGTTAGTCCTAGTGTAAGAGTTTTTCTACCTATGAAGCATTTCTACACTATGCATGCACAGACAACAGTAGAGATGCATGTGAAGGAGGCCGTACCTGTGATTTCAAACCACACGGGAACATCAGAGGACTCGGTGGCCACGACGCCCACCATGTGTGCCACAGGGTCACTTTCCATGACAGAAAAGGTGAAGGGGGACTCCTCAAAGAGCAGGGGAGCCGCATCAGCCGGCAATTCTGGCTTGGGAATCCACTCGATGTGCAGACGACAACTGGAGGATTTCTGAGGACGTCCATTGTCGACGGCTTTAATCTGAGAGAGAGGCAGAGAATGAAAGACTGTGCTAGACGGTGTTATGCAACATTTTGTTGCAAATGAGTTTCTGCACAGCTCTCTAGTGGATCCTCTTGCTGAAACTCTTCAGAAGTAAATACACGAGAAAGTTTTGTTATGTAGCTTGCTTGTTAATGCTTACAGATAAAACACACCGGTAAACAACATTAAATTTATACAGATTGCCGACATACTTAAAGTAGAACCACTGATTAAAGACACAAATCCACATATTGGGTTGTGTTTCCGTACTCTGAGCTGTCCACATGACAAGAGAACCTCGTATTCTGAATAACAAAACACCTTTTGTGTGGTATTCTTTTGTGATTCAACCTTTTGTGGAGACTTCAATTACTGTAAACTGTGGCGAGCACTGTCTTCTTGCAGCACGAAACACAACTTTGGATGTGTGGGGACATAAAATCTGGTTTAAAATCAGCTTAAATGAAAAAAAAAGATGAGTGTTAAGTATCACCGCAGCAGTTTTCACAGCCAACTATGATGACTAAACTAGAGGTAAATTCTTGCTGTTTGTCTCACAGGAGGAAGATTGACAGGTAATGTTCATTTTCACACGTATATAACACATTTTTCCCAGTAATTCTAAGACACACTGCAAAAAACAGCTGCCATGATGAGTAGAAGATGATTTTGTCAAGTGCTGTACGATGTGACAGCCAAAAAGAAGTGTCACAACGATGATTGAAGAATTTGGCTCTTGATGATTAAGGCACCACAGTAATAGGACCTTCGTAAAAAAAACAAGCATACTGTATATCCTTGGTACAAGTAGATCCTAAATGGATGGTGTTTTGTGTTCAGAACATGCTCCTTAAAATGTGAAGCAGATGCTTTTTGAAAATAAAACAGTATTCTGAACATTACGTAAGTGAACCAATTAGCTTTTGGTCTCTTTAATTGCATTTTTAAACACAAAAACTGATAAAAGGGAGGCCAGAGAAACAAAGAGGGTTAGAAATTGAGAGGATGAGGAGAACACAAGAGTAAAACAATAAACAAGCATCTGCTGGAAGATGTTTCCTGCTCACTGAGAGACAATCAGGCTGAGGACACAAAGAAGTCCTGGGATTAGATACTCACTGTTAGAATGTCATATTCTCCAGCAGAAGAGAACTTCTTGGAAGACACTAAGCCGGTCTTGGGTTCAATGAAGAACTTTCCGTTTTCATCTCCCTCCTCGATGCTGTAAGAGATCTCCGCATTAGGTCCCTCGTCACGGTCTGATGCAATGACCCGATATACAGGGTCTCTCTTCGCGGCTCTCTCTTTCTCCGGCCTCTCCCGCTCTGGGAGCTTGATCTTGTAGATCTTCTCCAGGAACAACGGCCTGTTGTCGTTCTCGTCGAGGACTCGGACGATGACACGGACAGTGGTGGATTTGGCGGGAACGCCGTGATCAGTGACCGTGATCTGAGGAGAGAAAATAGAGAACTTCAGACCAAAACAGACCCAAAGGCTTGAGGCTGAACACAAGGAAGCAAATATTATCTGATGTAGCAAACTTTAAATCAAATACAATATCTCTTTGCTTTCCATGTTGCGTCGAGCTTTGACTTGTTTTCTTTTCCAATCAGAAATTGATACAATAAAGACCTGAATCCCTTCCACAGTAACAATGTTAGGCAGCAAATATTTTGGATAAGTTCATAATTCCAGCAATGTCATTCAACATTATGTACAACTATCATGGGACTTTCTAAAGATCAAGACAGCTGTGTTAGAAATTCATCATCCCAGAGTGTAAATTTAATGAAAGTCAAGATGAAAAGGGGATGTATGGCTTTTCCCTTCATCCTGCTTTCATTTCACTTCTTTCTCTGCAACTTAACTAGAAGCCAAAATTAAAGGCAATTCCTGAGAGAATTGCTGTCAGGCGGCCTTTTCCAATACACGTTCTTTACTTACAAAAACAAATACTCATAAGTAACAGGCTGCTATACACTCATCTACTGTTGGAGACAAGATACTCTCTTTATTTTTTTAACCTAATAATCTTATCTCTACAGTATAATAAACAAATCCAGTCAAACACTTAGTAAAGTAGTCCACAGAGCATGACTCCTTCCTGACAAAAAGATCTCTTGATGTTGTAAAAAAGGGGATTTTTTTTTAGAACTACAAATACAATTCTCTGAGTCTTAAATTCTCCAGCAGAAAAATACAAAATAGACTGAGCAGGATTTTATGCATTTTGATCCCTCTCTCTATAGAAAGAGAGTGCAGGACTTTAATAGCTGCGAGTTTGGTCTCTTAGTCGTGTGATTGTTCAGTGGTCACACTACTTTTGTCTGGTTAAATGAAAGGGGCAGCACGATGGGCTTTCATATCTTCATAATACTTATTTTAGCCAAATAATAAGGATTTAATAATCAAATTTTATGCTATCACATTTTGGAAGACAAGAACAAATTCATGGAGGAAAGATTTGATTGGAGACTTTTTCTAGTTACTAGTTGGTGTATTCAGCTGGCCATGATTTATTTCATCAGGAGGCTGCAACAGTGAACTGAAAACTTTCATAATCTGAAATACATTTAACATATTTGTCTGTGATCATGAGAACAGTACCTTGTATGGCTGCTACACGAACAACCCACCAGAGCTAATTATTTTTAATTAGCTGCACCTCTGCGATCTAATAGCACCAGCTGTACCGACTCTGCTGCTGCATGTCAAACTTGCAAACAAAGATTTTGCACTGCTAATAAACATTAAGACTTACTGTCCTCCACTGAAGGCCAGGGGCTTTTTTTAAACCCCAGCAGCGCTCGCTATGAAAGAAAGTGTCGCACAAGTGAATCATTAATGGGGCCTTAATATAAGCCATGACATCAAATGTTACTGGCGGCATGCTAACGCTTTGTAATTTGTGCCATGATTATGTGTCTTCAGACGTTTCAGAGCACAGTTTGGGGAGTTTAATCAAAAGCAAAGAGCCCTAGGCTGACCTAAACAAACACCATTCTATTTTCAATCTAGTCCTCGTCCAGTGCTGGCAGAGATGTGAGCATTTCTAGCTTCAAGCTGCAAAACGCTGTCGAAGGGCAGAACAAATGTCACTGTCATTTAAAACCATCTGCTAAGTGCTACAGTAAAAAACAGTGAGGAGTCCAAGGCACACACCATTTGGTCCCATAGTTTCAATTACTAAAGTAATGTGTTTTTGTTTTTCTCGCAGTGTCTGCAGCTGTCCGTGCTGTTCACATGAGCAGAATTAATTAAATGGGATGACAAGAAACCTGAGTGTGAATGTCTCTCTCAGGGAGGATATGTTGGTGCCCATTCTGCGCTGTGTAATGAACATTTCCATTATGATCACATGAGCTATTGGGCCTCATATATATAGGTATAGTGCCTGATGTCCCTGATTATATAAAATACCTCCAGGCACAAAGCACTGAAATGAAATATCCCAGCATGCTACCTCAACAAAACTGCCATGTGTGTAACTGTCTTTGTGCACATTATCCATCACAACGTGCCTCTGTGGAACATTTTGACAAAAAAAGCCTTTGTTTGATAATTAGGCGAACCACACAAAAGCCAGAGAAGTTACACCAGAGGACCACACCGGAGAGTGTGTCTCATTGCATCAGTACAGCAGCACTGAGAAGTGAAGCGAACTGAGGCAACCCATTATGTTCTGATTATGTATTGCAAAACTTCCAGCTTCATCTGATCGACCATATGTAAGCAATGTTGTTTTAATGCGTCCAATGGTAATTAAAATAACCTGGGAGTCAGGACACACAGTGCAAGATTTTATAAGTTAGTTACTATAAAAATGTTATTGTGCTTGGCTTTAATATTGTGAAGCTTTAACTGAAGCTGACGTTCCACACCAGTTGTTTATAAGGTGTCTCGTTTAAATTGAACGACTCATTTATTTTTTATTATCAAATGTGTATTGTGGAGGAAACACTAATGCCTACTGTAATAACTGTTGAATTAAACAGAGACAAAAACAATAGCTCGTTGTTACAAGACTGCTGCTCTAACAGTGTTTCCACTGCAGGAACTTTCTCAGGGGACCAAGAGCCCTTTGGGGAGCTCATGTTGGTAAAGAGTTTAATCAAAAGTGTTTCGACCAGAGGAAACAGACAATTTTGTTCCTGGAAAAAAAGTTTCTAATCCAGGAGTAGTTTTTCTCATTGGAAGAGGAACTTGGGGCTTGAGTGTAGTCCCTTTGGCTTCATGACTGCTGGAACTGTTTAGTCACGTAGGGATACATTAGCTTTCAAAACTTAATCCAAAACGTCTGTCTACACTGTTTTTGTGTCAATAACGGACTGAAAAATGCAATCTATTCATTCACTGGTTTCAGCTTCAGCTTCTCGTAAGTGAGGATTTGTTTGTTTACGTCAATGTAAACTGAATATGTTTGGGTCCTTCTTCTTTTTATAGATTAAATGATTATTCAGAAAAAATAGACTGAGTTGGATCTAACATCCCAGTCCAATAAGCCAGACTAACAACTTGTCCATCTCGCCAACTGCATGCTGGGATAGGCTCCAACAACAGATGTGAACACACCATTCACCTCTGCTTTTCCATTATAATGTTCTCTCTGCAGTCCCAGGCCTGAATCCTAAGCATGCCCTGGCATGTCCCACTTTTGCTATTTACCCACCCCCCTCCTTCCTGGGACGGAGGCCTCTCATCCTGCCGCTAGAGCCCACACTCAAACCATCGGGAGCAGCTTTGCCTTTTTCTCAAATTCCCCCACTGCCTTTCTGCCTTTAGCTCTCTCTCTCTCTCTCTCTCTTTCTCTCTCTCTCTTTCACACACAGGCACACGACTACCGCCTACCAACCCCCATCCATCTCATCATAAAAAGCTGAAGGCCCCCTGTGCTCCCTCCACCTCCTCTTGGCATTTGGTGCAAACAATGCTGACACAGCCCCCACCCTAATTGCTCCACATGTTCCACACGGCCCCACATGTTTCGTTTCTTCTCCTGCAGCAAGCTGGTACAAAAACTTCAACACTAGCTTGGATTTCGATTTGATTTGCTCTGCCAGCACCCAGTTCACACACAAAGGCATGTGCACATACATGTATTCTTCTGAGTCATGATTAAGCCTGGATTAGCTGCCCAGAGGGTATGCTGAGGTGTGTGTGTGTGTGTGTGTGTGTGTGTGTGTGTGTGTGTGTGTGTGTGTGTGTGTGTGGTGTGTGGTGGGGGGGCAAATTGTAGGGTTTAAGGGTCTGTGCTGCCCCACAAATGTTTGGCCCTTTTAAGAGCTTCCTGCTGGATTCCCTTTGACCAACACACACAAACTTCTTCAGTAGCCTTGGCTGCACAGCTTTTCCCAGGCTGTGTTCACTCAGCCACTTTCTACCTATTTAGGTCAAAAGTAACTCGCTTTAAATTATCCCTCTGACTCATATTCAAATTAAACAGGAATGGGAGAGAGAAATTTTTAATTAGTTACTTTTCAGTGCACTGAAATTACAGTACATTGATATCATTGCAAGCTTTAGTAAAAAACATTGCAATTACAAAAGCAGGAATATTAGCATGAAGAGAAAAGGCGTGTTGAATTTGGCGTAACATTAAAGTGTACCAGTGTTTGAGCAGAGTGTTTAATGTGGTTATTAAATGTCTGTCTGGAGGCATTTTGGCAAATGAGACAAATGAACAACATTCATGAACTCAGCTTAGGCGGGAATGAGATTTTTTTTTTCTTACATTTTTCTTACAGACACAAAGACTTTGAATCACACACCAGTTTAAACTAGTCATTCAACAGCTTTCAGCCACATGCTGGAGGTAGCAATTCTACGTCTACAGAAAACCGTAGACCCTATCATTTACTCTCAGTCCTGTAATGCAATTAGTGCAGTGCAATGTACAATCACAGTATGAAATACAACACTGCTCTGGCACCAGATGCACCAGCATTAACTGTCACCCAGTGATCACTGAATTGTGTAACTTCTAACAATAATTAAAAGGCGTCCAATCTGCTCCCTGTCAGCACCGGAAACACAATTAAAACGGCTATTATCAACCTCGCTTCTGCGGCGAGAAAGAGGGAGGGAAGCATCAGGAGAGAACAGAGCCCGGCTCAATTAAAACCCACAAGTTTAGACATTGGCCTGTTGGGTCGACAACAGTTTCCTGTCCCAGCTTGCTCCATCCATGAGACGGAACAGTGGGAAAGAACAAAGGAACAGTCACCAGGATCTCCCACACGCCTCCCACCTCTCCTGCCTACCCCATCCGGAAGTCAGTACAAGGAGGAATTATTCCAAAAGGACCCTTCTTGCATGTACAAGAAGACTTGTTTTTGTTGGCAACATGTGACACTCAACCAAAACAGGCTGGAAATGCCAAACCTCAGAGGGAGAAAATCTGTTTTTTAAGTGGTGAATTTAACATGTTGCCCTTTAACGGATTTTGATCATAAGATACTATTCAATTTCCCATAAATAAGAAAGGCAGAAGCTGACTCGTCTCCAGCTTCTTCTTAGAGTTGAAATTGTGCCAAAATAAAGTGCTTACCTCAAGAATGTGCTCATCTTGTTGCTCCCTGTCCAGTTTTCTTGATGTAGTTGTAACCAGACCTGTTAAAGACAATCAATGATAACATTAATCATACAGATATGGAATACATTTTATAGAGCAACAACTATGTGAATCATCATTTTTATAATAAAGCAATAGAGTAGAGGCTGACAGATAAATAGGCCAGGCTGATATATCTCAAACACTGGAATTTCTGTTCTGCAATTTCTTTTCCTTATCAGCCCACATATACACTGATACACCTGAGATGACCTAATATGGGTCTGTTTATGTTAGGTGTTATACTAACATGAGAATAAGTTGCAGTGGGTTATAGTGGACTAACTACATTTGTAGTTCATGTTGTCTCCTCTAAAGCCAAACTTTGAGAAAGTGCAAAGAAAGAAATGATCTCTGATTAATAAAAGTGTAAAATAATCGATTCTCCCACTCACTGTTGGGTGACATAATCTGAACCCTGCTGGTTATCTCATCAGTCACCCATGAGTTAAGAGTTTGCATCTGGAGGAGTGCTCTTCCTGTAGGTTTTCAATGTTTTTGGTGAAACCAGTTGCCAGACAGCCCACCACACTGCCTTACAAATGTGAAATATCACAAAGGTCTGCAAAATCGTGCCCAAACAGCAGCACAGCCCTGACACCCTGCTTTTAATTCTTCCACAAGCTGAATAAATAGACAGCCAGTCAGACATCGCCCGCAGTCTCGAGCACTTTTTGAAACAGAGAAGAAAACTTCAGAAAAGATTCCGCTGCCGGTTGAAGTGTTTCAAGGGTCTTTTTGAGCTCTTTCGTTCATTTTAAGTGGAGGGATTGATGTTGTGTGACATCAATCACACAGGGGGAACTTTGTCAAACCCGGCTTTGACAAAAGTAAAAATAAAACAAGCTTGACTCTTGAGTTCCTGTCTAATTCAATTTTGAATCAAACTCACAAATGAAGAAAAAGAAGAAAGGGGAGGAAGCATATTGCTACATGGCTACGTTATAAGCAGCGTTCTGTTCTCACTAGCAGTGTAATTGCAACTTTGCAGAGACACTGAGTGTAGAGTAGACATGCCAAGTTCAACCGCACCAGAGCTGTCTGCTTGCCACACTGCGCCTGATTAGCATAAAGCAAAGGATTTCCGAAACCCAAACCCATCAATGGCACATATGCCTGCAACTAGAATAGCAGGCCACAACTTACGGGTCCTGAAATAGCCCTCCCTCAGCACTGCAATTGAGGCATGAGCGAGGCGCTTTTGCTCCCCCGTTTTTATCCTCTCCTTCTTCGGCTTTATTTAATCTTCACAGTGAGCTGCAAAGATACAGGTCTACTGATACTCTCAGAAAAAAACACAAAACACCAAACATTTCCTGGAGGTGCAAACCTTTTTTCTTGTTTGCTCTGCCTACCCACCATAGCTACATACTGACGGGTGACAAATTTAAATGCTAATTTACATTAACATACAATAGCACACACTGCAGGTGCAAATTTAAAAGACAAATCTGAATTAACACAGAGAAATAACCTGCCTCAACACTGTTACATACACTCCTTCAACAAGTGAAAAGGGGTGTTTCATAACTGATGACACAAATTAAGTTCAGCAAATTTATACTACCTGCAAGAATTAGTCTCTTGCAGTGTTGTATGGTGTCTGCAAGAAAGTTTGCAGAGGATCAGCATGGGTTACATGAGCTGTAGATTATTACCATCAAAGCTAATAGTTCTGCTGTGCCACATCAAAACAGACCACGCTGACTAATTATTCATGTGCTTTAGCAAGGCTGGAGCTGATGGATGATAATGTTTTAAGCTCCCCTGGGTGCTGCGTTAGGTAACTCCTTTCTCTGTACATGTTTTATAGAGCAGAATACAGATGACAGCATTAACTACACAGAGTCTCTGATTTAAAATTCCTCTGCAAATCAGCTGCCTGATCAGAGCTTGACTGGATATGAGATGCAGTGCTTGTAATGTAAACAGTGTACTCTCAGTATAGAATCACAGAACTGCAACAAACATAACACTAGCAAAACCAAAGAAATCACAAAACGACTGGCCTTCAAAGCTCACACTGGAGAAGAGAAACGTGTTTTAATTCTGCCTTGCAAAGACTGCACACAAGTCCCATTTCACAGACATAATTTACACCTTGATGCTGCAACAGCGGGCACAACAGCAGATGAGTTAATAGCTCAGAGTAGCACATTAACTGTTGTTTATGGCTGCACATGTTGTTCAACGGCCATGTATATTTTGGTTCAGGAGGAATCTCTCTCAACCTACACACAAATCAGCTGGAAATAGGAATCGGACATTTGTTTTAAAAATGAGCTACAGAGTGTGCACGGGCAATTGAGAAAGCTGAACTAAAGAGGAAGTGAAAAGTTATTTGGCCCTTATTTCACTGTGGTTACGTGCTGAAGTAAAAATAGTGACAGTATAGCTCAGGGAGTGAGCGCGCTCAGATTTCATGGACTATTCCCTGCAGAAATTCCATTGTCCAGAGAGGCAAAACAATTGGCAAGGTGTCATAAATATCAAGCGTGTTTGATAAATATGGGAGTCCTTCCAGATACTGTTGTGCCTTTGGCAACAGTAGGGTGCCAACCTTCTCTCAGCAGGAGGCCAAGTTTTCTGCCAAAATGTGTATTCTTATTACAGATCTCAAATGCAACAGACAGTCCTGTCATATAGTGAGCATCTGCCATTCATCCTATGGTGTAACAGATTCCTTTCTTCATTCACATAAAGTGTGTGCCACAGGTGGACTGTAACTTTATTTTCATTATGGATTATTTCCTAAAGTCCAGCTTCCATCCTTAAATGCCAATGTCTCTTGTGTTTCACATAGCATTCAAACTTTTTGAAAACATAGCTGTAGGTATTGTTTTACATTTTGTTTCCAGAAAATGACTTCTAATAAAATGTCAAGGCAGTTGCTGGTTATTGTTTCTGTCGATAGACTGATTCACAATAATAATAGAAATTCAACTGTTGGAGCTCTACAACAGTCAGCTCAGTGGTTTTGGGGCATGTCCTCTCAGTGTAACGGTTTGAACCGTACGCTCTCTTTTACTGCACTCTCACATTTTTAAAGTTAAAGTATTTAAGAATTTTGATGGAGCATGAAACCAGCTTCCTCCTCAAGATGTAGAGATGTCTGGGAGGAGAATCAAATTTGAAATGCAAAAAATATGTTGCATCTACTGTGTATGCGCAAAGCTATTTGTGTTGTGGCTTGAACTGCTTTTGTTTGCTTCTGTTCCGCTTTCGTCTGACACGCTGCCAGATCTCTGACCACAGGACTTGCCGCCCACTCTAATATCCAAGTACCGGTATCACTTTTCAGAAATAAATTCACAACAACTTGTTTTCCAAAAAAACAAAACTTTACAAAATCATCCAAATCCATCTAAACTAATCTGTAGGTGTGATCACTCATACAAAAGCTGCATGCTCACCAGGATTTTGCTGGCCAATAAAGGTGCATACCTCTCTAACTTTACCTAAATGTTAAGAACTATAAAATGATTGGTTGGTAAGCCAGAGTCTGCCCTTCCAACCCACAGCCTTTGTCACAACACACAGGCACACACACACATACACACACAAAAGCCATCCTCAGGCATGGGCTGATTTGGGCCGACAGTAATTATAGCCATGCTGTTTTGAGAGGGAGAGAAAAACAACAGCAAAGCAGCAGTGGCACTCTCAACCATGTCCTTGAGCGCTACAACCGCTGCTCCAAAATGGAGGCCTGGGGGGAGTTAAAGAGTCCAGGACATTGTTGGGCCGGTTCATACCCGGGCATTGCTGCTGTGATTAGCAGTCTTGAGAGTGACACACATATTTATGTGACACATTTAGTTGTAACTCCAGACAATCGGGAATGTGCTGGGTGTCTGCAGCGGCCGGACTTGTGCAATTCAAAAGTCTCCGAGATGTTTAGATTTGCTGTTGATGAGCTGACGCTAAGCTATGAAAATTCATTATTCATACCCCTGTTATTTCTCTCTTGTGTGAGAATAATAATGAATACAGACTGTAACATTTCTTATCCTGAAGCCCTGCGTTCATACTCAGACAACTATATCAATATTCTCAGTTTCATTATGAGTTGAGTGCCTAAGACAACACTGGGAAAAGTATGTTTTCAGTGCTCATGATGCCATCTACATAGACTCTCAAATAAAAACTGTGGGACACCAAAATCCAAAGGACTGTGGGAGTTTAAGAAAGGATTGATATATCAAAGTCAGAGCTGTTTTTCATTTTCTTTATAACCAAGTCACAAAAATACTGCTGAACAAGAGCTACTGGCTGTTCTCTTTTATTAACAAGGAAAGGCACTACAGTCTTTTAAATGGGGTCCAGAAACACACAGGATTTGACAAATACAACAGAGAGAGGCCATTTAAGCTAATGCAAACATATGAATACATACATATGGTCTCTTGGTGAAAATGGGTGAAGTTAGTGGGGGAGCGTTGTTTACATTAGGATTGAGATATCTCAGCACCTGACAGCTGCAAGGCTTATTTGTAATCTGAAAATACATCCATTTCATGGAAGACTTGGGGCTATAGGGGATTCAGGTTCCCAAGTTCTTGTGAAAGTGAACGTTATGGGGAGTTGTAAAAATGGGATGCATTACAGAAACTAACAGTATGAAACTTTGTGGGCAATTTGGGCTGCAAGTAAGACATTTATGCATTTAGAGAGTTCAGGCAGATTAGTTGGGTTCAGGAACATACTGCTTGGTTAAGACAACCTTTCTCCCTTATAGGACTTCACATTGGCCATTAGGCACCTTTCAAACTTACATGTAAAACCGTCAAGATAGTACTGTTGTAGCCATGTCTTAAGAATAAATCTGCAAGGCCAATTAGACTCTTGACCACCTGTCTATCAAAGGCTCACTGCTGAGAATAAAACTGATCATTTATCCAAGTTTAATCCTTAGCAACGAACTGTAGAACTCACAGGGACCACATGAGTCCACATGCACAATTTTCAACGGGTGCTCCCAAGTCCTTGAGCAATTTCTCCTTGAAATACACACACTGGGATTTTGTCTGTTTTAAAGCTTGCATAATCACACCATGTTTTAAACGTATGAATACATTTTGTGAAAAAAATCAACTGCTTCTGTTTGCTGTGACTGAGGGATTTGCTCGTTATCCAAAGTTTGGTCAAATCTGACCAATAAATTTGGGCTGTTGAGTAACAGTAGTTTGTCTTTCTTGACACTCTTAGACTATAAACTGCTCAAAAAGAGGAATGGTAGAAATGCATTCTTTTGATTTAACCGTGTGGAGTTGTCTTGATAGAGACAGAGCTAACAGGACTGCTAACCAACAGTTAGCAAGGTCGTGAGCTTGGACAGCTACATTTCCCTCCCCCAAAACACTTAGTTGAATGAAATGATATACAACCTCAAAAACAAAATACCATGGGGGAGTAAATGGCACAGTGCAGAAAAGAGAAAGAAGCTTGCAGAGCAACTGTGTCTGACTAATGCTAGCACAGTCACAGCTAGTTAGTGTGTCCAAGCCTTGAGATCCAAATATTTCAGGAAGATGCCCAGATGAATTTCAATCTGCCAACTTCTGGTGTGACCAGACCTTTACCTGCTATCATATGCGTCCATATGAATAGTACACTGAGATTATAAAGCTGAATGTCCACAAAACACAAACACAGTCAAATGTGTTGCTGTCTTCCAATGCACACACAGAAGTCTAGCCACTGTAATGTTAATTTTTCAAGGCATTTTACACCTTCCACATCTAGTGCTGTTTGTATGGTTCACTTGAGACGGTGCAGTATTCTGATGAGCACCAGCGAGAGTGACCTGGTCCATTTAACAGAGGTGTTTCAGAGCACTTCCACACGGACCTTTGAGCAGAAGCATGTGAAGCGATAAAACATTCAAACTAAAACACTGCACGTTGTAATTTGACTGCATAGTGATATAATGTCAGCAACAGTGTTGAATATGCTCAACTCTCTGGCTGGTATGTAAACTTTGGTTTACCTCACCGACCTCTTTGTAGGTTGGTCACCCTGCACACAATAGTTTGGCATTCGTACATTCATTTGCCAAGCTTCACTTTGCACAGAATAAATCACAGTTCTCCTGTGGTGTGTTTAGAAAGTCAAGAGGTGAATAATTGTTAACTTATCCCTCCATTTGGCAGAAAATCTTCACACAGAATTTTTAAGATGAATTTTCTTCGATTTAATTTTCAGCCTTACATTCACAGAAATCAGGCAACATTCTATCAAAACATCAGACACCCACGGTGTCAAGATGTGGCACTCTTCAGTGCTCTCTGGAAAAAGAGAATGAACGCCTCATTTTAAAAATGATATCATGCCACAGAGGTCCAAGGTTGGATTACTTTCAAAGATACTGTGGTTAAACCTAATCTTAGCCAACTAAGCCACCATGACCACTCTTTGAAGTTTTAAGAGGAAAATCAGCCATTTTTCATTTCCACATTTTCTTCTCACAATCTCTTTTGAGAGCTGTGACAATTGTTTGGCCTCCAAATCACCGGAAACATCAGGAAGTTGTTGGAAGTATCCATTTCCTATCTCACTTCCCCTGATAGTCGTTGGGGCTTTGGTAAACCACTGATAACAACAGTGTGTGTGTGTGTGTGTTTTCTCTCTCAAACAGAGAGGGTGTCACTGAAAGTTGATATGAGCACCACGAAAAGTGGATGATTCGCAGCTGCAGTCCCAGTGGCTGTTTTCCCTTACCTTTTCATTCAGCCCGGGGATGACAAATGCACATAAAACCTGTCGAAGGTATCCAAGCTTGCCAAAGCATTACCCACGGCATTCCTTTTTGATGGATGACAATGAGGTGCTGGCTGCAGGCAAAGAAAAAGGATGGGCCAAAATTGTTTAATACGACTGAAAGAATTCACCTGGGTGTATCTTTCTTCATTTGGGTTTAACCACCGGAATGAAAGCTGCCATTAAAGGGCAATCGCAATCAGGTATAGACAGCCATATCCTATTAAAGGCATGCTCTTGTCAGCTATAACTACACCATTGTCTGGTGACGAATATAGATAGGCGCCACCATTACTGGGTGGAGTTTTCAACAGGCTTTATGTGCTGCAAGGGCAAATCTCATATGTCAGGTCACCTTAGACTAATGATAATATGTTCTAAAAAGTCAATGGACAACACTGGGACAATTAGGGAAGCTTTACAAAGTACTAATACTGCACATTGAAAGGTAGAATAGGTACAACAGGAAGTACAGTAATGAGCATTCAGCAAGATAACACCGCTATCGTGGTGATCTTTGCCCCAGCTCCTTCTCCTTGGCTCAGATATGAAAAACTTCCTGTGTGTGTGGTGTGCGTGCTCTGACAACACGTTTTGCTTGGCTGCCCTTTCCTAATACATGTATGTTCCTGCATACGAGCTCTGTTCAAAGTCCAGAAAGTCACAGCATGGAAACATTTCAGGAAATAGAAAGAGAGAGAGTGATTCACCAGGTAATGAACACTGCTCACTCTCCCGCAGAAAAGGTGGGCAACTGATGTCAACAACCTCAGATGAACTAGCTCAGAGATCTGACAACTCCTTTATAAAGAGAAAATAAAATGAGACAGCTAGTGGGTTGGCTGTCTCAAGCACTGTATGGGTGGACAAAGCATCCTTATACTGAATCTACGTTCAAGGAACAAATAACCTTTGATAACTAGACAATGCAACCAAGTGGCATTTTAAAAAGAGGACACACAATTATGTATCTGCCCGCCTCACACAGCCCATATCCTGTAGTGATCTGTTGACTAGAAGTCTATGAGTCTTTATCCAGGAAATACAATTCTCCTTAGCAGCCAAATCAGGGCTTAGGAGCCTGGAACAACAGTGGTCATGTCTGTGGGTGGGATGAGATCTGTGCCACCAGACAACTGAGCACTGGTTCATCTTTTAAAATTTCACGCCCGAACAGCATTATTCAAATTCACTGATCTCTCACTGATTTAGAACACATAATTCATATCCAGCTGACTGGCACAATTTTCACCCCACACGGCTCTGCCTCGTTTTCTTCTCCCCCTGTTCCAATCCCTTCCAAAGCAAGGCTATATCAAACCGTTGAGTTCTAAGCTCCCAGACGTTGGGATTGCAATAGTGTCTGCTAGAGAGAAGAGCTGGCCTTGCACTTTAATGACAAACTAAAGTCAGAGAACAGCCAAAACAGCAGGACTTGTTTACTTGGCAGAAATAAAGGAGGCCTAAGCCTTTCATCCTGGACTTTATTGAGCCAATGTGGGTCTGTGCGGAAAAAAGGGCAACCAACGCCACCCAAGGCGTCAAGCGAAGCCTTCATATGTGTCTGAAGCTTAACAGGCTGCTTGGAAAGCTGCACAAGGCTGTAGGCCATGATAGAAAGCTAGCTAGTTAGCTCGGGAACACATGCCTCCGAAGTTCCAAAACCCACAAACAAAACATAGGCCTTAACGTCTTTTCCTTTTTCCCACCCCTTTGTGGAGCTTTGTAGATATGCCAAGACAGGGCCTATGCTTCCAATGCAATTTTAGAACATGTAATTACAGAGACTTACATGTTGTAAATTTAAACATTTTCAAAAACCTGTAATATGCGGTAAGAGTGCCATATTGAGTTGATAATGTGGATAGATATCGGGGCCTATTTTGATCTCATTTAATACCACAGATAGAGGAAAATAAAATATAATTTCTAATCATTCTTCAAGACAGTCACTCTAATTCTCAACTAAAAAATGGCTCTATAAGCATGCTGCTGTCTTTTTAACTGGCGCTCTGCATAAATCACTGTCTTGTCTAGTAGTCAGCTACATTTGGCTCCCTGTTCTCTCTTGTTTTCTCTCTCCACCTACTTCTCCATATCCACTCTCGGCTGCAATCTTCAAAAACAAATAAAAAAAAGAAAATCAAAGCAATGAAGCACTGACTTAACGAAGTTTTCTTTGTCCAAACTACTCTTTGTTGAACTTGACGCGAGGGGCTGTGGTGTCCCACTGATAAAAGTTTTAACATGTTTTGATATGCATGAATGGGTTTTATTCTTATGCTTCAGTATCCTACATATAACCAGTTTGTTTTTCTAGTGAGCTCTTCTGACACTTGTAAACAGCCAGTTACTGTTAAGAGGTTCTTCCCGCAGTGGACTTGACCATATGCTTCATAAAAACTGCAATCCTAGGAGAAGGAAATAATTACTTCAGATATGTGAACTAAGAAGACTTTATTCAACTGCTGAATAAATGATGTACTATAAGTTTACTGTACAGCCTTGTGCGGCAAAATGAAATACCAAAATGCCATTCAGTTCAAGATCAGCTGCTCCACTGTAAACATGCTTTTCCAGCTATGGTACCATGTTATCGCAGGTTACTCGTCCATAGAAGGGTGAAACGAAAAAGCAAAGATATTTTCTTCACACCTCAACGTCTACCTCTGTTGTTAAAATAGCGTTATGTATGACTGCTGTGCTGGGAGATAAATATTCGATTTCCTAGCTCTTTCCTTTTCAGCTTCCCAGACGTCTTATCAGCATACGTAAGCTGATCTGTCACACATGCAAAGGAAACATCAACCGTATGTATCCGCATACCTAAGGTTTCCCCTTCTCTTTATCATTTATTTGTTCTTTCTTTTCCTGTCCATTGGGGAGTGCCCAGCATTACTGTGAGGCTTGTTTGGAAGGCATGCTGCATGATCAATCCTTATTTGGTCAGAAAATTCACATTGCCACTTCCAACCAAAATAACTCCAGTCTGTTGATGTGACAGCCTCAGCAAACAGGACCACACACGTCAGCGAGGACACACTGGAGCAACTGCTTCACTACGCATTTATTATTTCAGTTTAATGGGCACTTGCATTCATAACAATAAGACACCTGTGTGTAAGCGATGTAAGAAAGAATAACAAATACAGTAATTGGCACTTTCAGCACAGATCAAGTTTAAGCATCTCATTTTGTTACTGAGACCTATGTTAGCAAAAACAGAAGTAATTTAAATCTACACTAACTGATGTCCTTGATTTATTTAATATCTGTATAATGACTGATGCACTTGATAGTTCTGAGTGGCTTCATTCACTCATGGAGAAAAAAAAATCTTCAATGAAATCACGCTTGAATTCTGAGTTCCAGCATAACAAGAAAAAATCTTTACATTTACAGAGAGACTACACTGAGCTTCACTTTGCACCTATTACAAGTATTTTCTCTGCCGTTCCACTAAACATAGCCTGCTCCTGCAACTTTAAAAGAACCCGATGAAATATTAATCATCACACCACTTCCACAGTACCATATGAGAACACACTTTAGAGTGTTAGAGTGGAAGAATCCCTGTAGGCTAAACCCACTCCTGTCCTGGGTTAAAATATTGTGTTCACACTGCTCTTCCTTTTCACAGGAAAGGGAACAGGAAGCTCCCCAGCTTGCCGGCCGCGCACTACAGCACATCTCAAAACCTTGCCCCAAGTCTCACAGGATAATTTAATATGTATTACTATTCTTTATACACAGTACATGTTTCGTGTTTGTGGCCTTTGAAATAGCTGATGGGTTTAGATGCAGCACATACATGTGTGTTAAAATGCAAAATTTATGTTCATCATCTATATGCACCGATCAGTACGGATATCCCAAGTGATCACTGCTTACATGAAATGATTAAGCTCTAACCACAGTGAGTGTTTCTCTTTCAAACCAGCAGCTATATTGAAGGTCATTTGTCTTGAAACACAATATCAGCTCATGATTCAGAGCAAGGATTTCCTGCTCTCAGGATACAATTTCTAGTGACATGAATTGCCATCACCGTAACCGCAATCTTACCTGTCTTGGCATTAATGGCAAAGAAACCCTGGGGATTGCCGCTGGTGATCCTGTAGGTGAGCTTGTCACTGGCCTTGGCATCTGGATCAACTGCATTTATCTGGATGATTGACACATCTTTTGGAGAGTTCTCCATGACAGAGGGGTAGTAGACAGGTTCAGAGGTTTGCGGTGCGTTGTCATTGACATCCTGCACTTCGATGTAGACCTCGACGAAGGCGGAGAGTGGCACCACGCCACGATCCATTGCGTAGACAGTGAGCCAGTAGTGAGGCGTTGTCTCATGATCCAGCAGTTCTTGTGTTCGGATAATACCTAAGAGATGGGAGAGACAAGAACAAAATCTTTAGTCTGCATCATGTCAGGGAACAGTTTTTCTGTGCAACACATGCCTTTAGTCTCACATCACTACCTGCACCATCAGTGATCTCTCAAATCGATTTTCGGCAATAACGAACAGAAGCTCGAGTGCCAGCTGCCTCTGAACAGGCAGGGTTGGTTGAGGGCGCATTGACTGAAACATGTCAAGGTGGAATATTAACAACAACCAGTCAGTGCTCTCCTGTTTACATTCACTGGCAGGGACATTTTTTTTACTGCCATGTGGGGGCTGTAGCCTTCAGCTGTGCAAACAAAAGAGCTTTCAGAGGCCTGTGAGTTGTATAAGTTGACAATGGTTAAATGGTAGCATGGAGGATGGGTAGGTTTGGCTTTGAAATAATGGGAATGAGAGAGTACGAAAAAGCCGACATCCAGTATGCAACAAGGTTAGGCAGCACAGATTTGTTTAAGCTTGTCTCTGTGCACTGGGGCAGACTGTGTTATTCTTGTTAAATAAAATTCAGAGGTGCAAGCTTTGTTTCAACAAGGTACATTTTACAGCTAAAAAAGAAAAAAAAACTTAAATGTAATAGGTTTCCTGAAACAGTGGGGTGAAAGTAATGGAGTTCTGTTGGACACAGATGCACATGCTTGACCTGTAAATGTCACATCTGTCAGCACTAGTTGAAGATGTTTAAATGGCTGGAACTGGCCGGCAACATGAATGTTCTAGAAGATCGTTTTGAGGAAAAGCTAACAGCAAAGTTCACAGGAGTGAATTTGCTTTAGTGCTTTTCATCTCCACCCGACCCCACTTACAGGCACTCACCAGGTGCTCAGTAGGTGCATTTGGACTGTAGGGAAGGGATAAGTGTGTATGTGTGTCCTTTTTCATGTGTGTGTTTCAATAGGTGTAGAGGTGCTTCAGTTTGAGGTTGCTTTTTGCTGTCATTTCGGAGATGGCAGTAAAAAGGCTCTCATGTTACAACTAACAAATGACAACATTTACATCAGTTTTCATGAACAAAAGAACAAAGTTCCTCCCTTCTTCTTGTCTTACGTTGTTATGTTTCTTAACGACACTGTTTCAGAGAGAACATGACGTGGGGACATTGTGAGGCATGTGAATGCCATAATAAAACAGTCACCTTGATGAGCTGTTCACTGTTATCAGGTTATGATGTGAATATAAACAAACTGATTGATGATAAATGAATGCCATGTTAAAATGCTTTGCTGCTTTAACAAAAACAAAAAGAACAAGGTTCACAGGGTAGAGGGCAAAGATATGAGGAAGTCACTGCTGATAATGAAACACTATCATTTGGGTAAGTTGTACATGTGAGGTCTCATTATTTCCACAAGCACAAAATATAAGGTAGTGAAGGGTAACATAAGGACAGAAATATCATCCACCTACCTTTATAATACCGACCATTTCTATGTCTATATCGAATGTGATTCCTGTATAACCTTGACGAGTGCCATGGAGATTTATAGCTATATTGGATTTTAGTTTTATCTGACACTAATAAAGCTGAATCATGGTATAGGCACACCCATATCATTACCGGATATGGGTGTTGTCTGTTTGCTACAATGAGACAGTCAGTGTTGACCCAGATAACAAAAACCATAAACGTAAGGACATGTCTAAAAGGTTCAAATAGTTTACATAGCCTCAGACTATCTCTCTGCTGCTGCCTTTGTTCAGTCACTGTAACTTGATGAACTGCTATGAGGGAGCGTAACTGAGAGCAGCCAAACAACATGCCCTGGGTAATGGCAGATTTCTCAGAAAAGAGATATCACTCCAAATGACTTGTCACAAAAATCTCAAATTTAACACGGCAGGGGAGTTTGGAGGTACAGCTCATTTATTCTCGCACTCTCGCCCTACTTTATCGTCCCCTGCATTTTGGGCCTGGGATCCTCTCTTGTCATTAGTCATCATTATAGCTCTCTCAACTTAGCTTGGGGCATGTAATAAGAAGGGTAGTCAGGCAGGGGAAAATAGGTAGCTCCCTGATGTTTCCTAAAGCCAAAAGTCCCACGGCAAAAACAACATCGGCCAGTACATCAAGAATGCAAATTGGATTGCTCTGTATAATCACACTGATGGCTTAAAGCTGACAATACACAGAGAGAAGCACAACTTAACATTTGGAAGAGTCATAAGGTAAGAGTAAATGATAAAATGTGATAATTTGCTTGCAATAATTTAGAAATAAAATAACACACTAATGACTAATTCATGAAATTACTGAAGCTGACTTGCAGTGGATAATAAAGATTGCTACAGGAAGAGAACCTGCATGAAATTGCAAATGTTAGACATAAATAAGAAATGCAGGTGCTAATGTGAGCCATCCTGAGCAGAGACACACGGGCAATGGAGGATAAATGTTTCAGACACCCAAAGGGATGGAATTAGTGGAAAAAGGGACATTAAATAAAGAACATTTAAGATGAGAATGAATGAGAAGGTGAAAATGGTTAGAGAGCTTGTAGTGAGAATAGTAGTTGAAGTAGAGAAGTGGTGTTCATGGGTCCACCTAAACTCTGGACCTGAGATCTAACCCAGGACCTATGTTAAGATTCATATTTTTTCAATCTGGGCTGGCTCTGCTCCTGATCTATTAGGTCCAGGTTCATTTAACATTATGTGTTTCGGGCATGAATTATTGGACCCGTGAAGACCTCTACATTAGACAAGAGTTTGCCATGTGTAAACACGCACATGTGTTAATAAGACAATGCACAAGAGAAAAGAAGAGGAAACAGGAAAGTATGAGAATTCTTTTGTGCCTCAGCCAAGGAGATGCCCATGCTTGAGTGCTCCTCTGTTTGACTGGCAGACACCAGCGTAGCAGAACAATTCCACTTTCACCAGGGTCATGCTTTTTGCTCACAGCTCCTCGCCTTGTATCTATCAGCACACGGGAGATAACTTCATATTTACAGTTTAAAAAAATGTGGCTGCAAGAGGAATGTTACGGTCTAAACTTTTGCTATTTTAAGCTAAATGTCATTGTCAACTTAGACAATTGGAGATTCAAAAGCACATACGTTACATTAAATGTGTGAAACAGGACAGAAGACAAAAGCTATCTGCCATGGCCTGTGGCTGAACAGTTACTAACAAAGCACATGAAAGGTGAATCTGAAGAATTTAGTTGCCACACCCATCCCATATACCTAACCTACCCACTAAGGCAGAAGCAAAACCTGCCCTTAGGCCACAAGTAAAATAAACAGACCATGAACGAGCCTCTGCCAGATTTGCTTTCCACTTTTTTTCCCTTGCTCCTTTCTTTTCCCTCTGGCTTTGTTCTTCAAAGTTACTTGAGCGCAGTGGCAGCACAGTGGAGTCTTCAGCCAGTCCAAGGATTTCAAATTATCAAGGCCAGTAGGTATTTTATGTATGAGTCTACCTGAAGTAACATCCTGTATGGATACACAATGAGCTCATTCTCTGCAAACTTACAGTCACAGGGAGTGCACAGTTTGAAGAGGGTGAAATTTGCTCTCCAAGAGCTGCCTGGAACTGTTCGCTGCGTGTTACAAGTTGCCTAGTGAAAGGACTAAATATAGCATGTGCTGTCAATACAAGATTAAAACTCAACTTTTTTACTGTCCCACGTGCTGATTTCGTGCCATTTCTGCTCAGACTCTGAAAACTTAAACCATGAACAATTTCCCCAAAATGTCATGATTATGTGTTGCCAGTATACCAGGACTCCCTTGTTCATTCTGCAGCAGAAAAGTTCTGGCTTGCTTTGAACTACCTCCGTTAATTCCGCTCACCCCTACCCCACATTCCTCAGCCTTCTCTCAGGCCTCTAGCTCACATGCTTGCATAAACTTTCTCAGTGCTTACCCCCCTCCTCTTTCCACAGCCCTGGCAAAATGCTTCAAATTCCACTACCACGTTGTCGGGCCTAGTGTAAAAGAAAGAGTCCTAACCTAAGCTATATGTTACTAAGCAACTTAATATCACATCATCCCAAAGTTCCCAGACATCTGTAGCCAAGATCCGTGCTTCAAAGACGTTAAGTCTGTTGGTATTAATGCCTGAAACCTTTGAAAAATTCAAATATCCTAAGTATGGTCCAAGGCAAAAATATGTTTTCTTGTTCTATATTAAACGTATTGCCTGAAGCATTTCATCATTTTAGTGCAATATGATGCAGTAGTTGTGGATTTAGCAAAATGTTATTGGTAACAAGTTTTGTTATTGAGGTTTCTGAAATGCAATCTAAGGATATGTTCAAATTTAATTGAAAATCTTTTAACAACTCTATTCTACATGATCTCATTTACTCTTCACTCACTATTAAGTACTAGCACATTATCAAGTTATCCTTGTTAGTTAATTTCAATTTTGTGTAGTGCCACCCAGGTAAATGTAGTGATGTGTAAATGTCCACTAAATAAATTTGAACTGCATCAAGCTCATTTGAAATGATCTTGGTCTATGCTTGGAGTTCTATGCTAAGCGAACGTTTCTATGTGTTGCACTATGACTCCTTGACTCATATTAATTCATGTTTTATCTGAAGGGCAGACAGGGTCGTAAAACATTAGAATAGGTCTCTGAGATAATCATAATGATGATACAGTATCACAGTATCACAAAAAAAAAAACATGTCTATCGTATCTCCTTCAATAGCCCGGCCTATCGAGCCAGTAAGCCATTTTCACTTCATGCATCACTGTGCACGCTGTATACTGTCAGTGCTGGCTGAAAAATGGCTGTCAACAGCTGGCTTAAGGGAAAACGCTACTTAAGACAAGCCCCATCATTTCACCAGCCTAACAATGGAGAACACTGATACTTGGTATGTCAGTGTAATCCTATTGTTTTTTGTTAGTTTTTTAGTGGGCTATATAACCATTTCACAGCCAGTAGTGGTGATGATTTCAGAATTTCTTTTGCCATATATATATATATATATATAAAATGTCATGTAAAAAGAAATCATAAACATTGTTTATTTGTGCACTGACTCTGAGTGAGTTTTGGAAAGAGACAGAAAAAAATCTTGTGATAACAGCTGTTACGTCTCTGTGATGCATGACTGAATGGTTTTTTTCTTTCATTGTTTTTTTTTCCTCTTTTTTAAAAATTGCCTATTAATTCCAGTTGAGATAGCTTTTGGGACTTAGCTGACGATACAAAGCTTCCATTGTTACTGGGAACAGCGTTATTTCAAAGGCCTTTGAACAGGCCTCAGAGCAATACTCCTTGATTCAATATCACAGTATTATTTAGGAGCGGTTACTCTACCTCCTAGCCCTGAAGAGTTCTCTGCCTGTGCCTCAGATAACAATGAGGGAAACTCTGGGGTCCGTCTTCATTCATTTCTATACCCCCACCCCTCCGAACCTTTTTCTACCTTCCCGCTGTAGCTCTCTCTGTATTCCCATTGTATACCCAGCAGGCCAAAGGAGCATGTTGTCTTTCAGCTGACAGCAAACAATTTCCCCAAGAGAGCATAATATGAGAGGAGGTTCATGCTATTTCCCAGGTACCACTTGAGTGACCTGAGGGCTTCCTGTCCATGAAGCAAAGCACAGTGTAGTACATGACTACAGATCAATACCTTTTTTACAGAAGCAACAAAAGTTTTAACAACAACACAACAAAACGTTATTAGCCTCAAAATGACAGTATTGAAAGAAATAGTTTGATACTATGGGAAATATGCTTTATCCCTTTGTTACTGACAGTTAGATAAGAACATTGACGCCACTCGTATGTCTGCACTTTACATATGAAGCTATGGCTTAGTTCAGCATAAAGACTGGAGTGGAAAGACTGGATCTGTCCAAAGGTACAAAATCGACCTTCCAAGACCTCTAAAGCTCATTAATTAACTGGGCTATATATCTTGAGTCTCTGCTGGTTGTCTAGCAGCCTCACTGTGATAACAGGATGTTGAAGTCACTACAACCAGCAGGCAACTCCCCATAAAAACACAACTCGGTGTTTTCACACTTTTTCCTACATATTAAACAAACGAGATATAACATGTTTATTATTGCGCTCGGAGCACATAGGGGGGTTTCCCTCCTGTTCCACTCCTTATGCTAAGATAAGCTAACTGGCTGTTGGCAGTCGTTTGGCTGTAGGATATTTACCATCCAAACATGTGAGTGGTATCAATCTTTCCGTCTCACTCTTGATGAATGAATGAGCATCTTTCACAAATTGTTTATTTGATTGGTTAATCTTGCACTGCCCTTGTAATATTAGGTGATAAAAGATGTAGGTCTAACGGGAGTGTTGTGGTGGCCTACTGGTTTAGATGGGCACCATATACTCTGTAAAGTCCCCAGTTGGATTCTCTCTCCCATCCCTTCTCAACTGTCTACCTTGAAGTAAATCAAAAATGTCCAAAAATACTGTTAAAATAGCACAGAATTATAGTCAGTCAAAAAATGTATGTGACAACTTAAACTGGCAGATAAAACATTTTAACATCCAACATTAACAGCCAACATGGCCATAGAAACTACTGGTTGACGGACAGGCCAATGTATTTTAATACACCCACTTCGCTGCACCTGAGTGTATTTTTGGTCGGGGCTGTCACTCATCCAGTATCAAACAGCATGAAATTGGCTATAAATGCCCGAAAAAGCTGCTGGAATTTGAATAAAATGATAAAAGCACATCAGTATCACTTATATCTCTGCCATAATTTAACGGAGAGAGCCCCTGGTGAGGATTCTCAGATGTGTCTGTGGGGAACATACAAATGCTGTTTGTACTACTTAATGCTATACCACTGCTGTTTACAGTGCAAAGACAATATATTTCATGTTTTACCTCATCAACTTGATTAGATTTTTTAAAAATATATACTTGTTATAAATTTGTTGCCAACAACACATTTCAGACAAGTTGGGACAGGGGTTGCTAATAAGTAAATGTAAGAAACATCATTATGGAGTTCTGAATGTTCCTTGAGTCCCACTGTGAAAGATACTGCTTTGAAAATGTATAATCTGCAATATTATCCACAGTACATCAACAGGAATAGAAAGTACAAATCTAATTCATGATCTAATTCATGAGAGTCTAGCATGACAACAATTAACACACAATGAAGCACAACTTCTGCACAAGGCAGCCTTAAGTTTCTTTAAAAAGATTTAATGGACTGAGAGAACAACACACTTTTAACTAGTGAAAGTGTGTTTTTCATTTAGCAACCTACAATCAACTCTGTCCCGCTGCACATTCCTGGTCCTGTCTCCACAGTAACAGCACTCAAGCAAAGACTATTTGGAATCATGTGCCACTTTGCAGTCCAACTTGTATCTCAAACATACAGTATAGGCAGTGAACAGAAAATTAGGGACAGAGGCCAACTCTCACTTTTAGCAAACTATACTTGACGTCAAAACTCCGGCCAAACAACAAATACAACCTTTCTCTTAATTATTGTCAAGAATCTGTTGACTTTAACAAGAGGGCAGTGGAAAAAGAAGTGAAGTACTGGCAATTTTTTGGTGGAAATGGAAAACACGCTAACAGGACTTTGTCATTATGCATCAAACTGATTCATTTGCTTTCACAAAGGATGCATTTACAGCACAGGCTGCAAACAGCTTCAAGTGAAAGGGCAATGCATATATTATCCAACAAGAAAGGGCAATGCATACATTATACAATCAGCATCTGCGTCTCATCTAGGCTGAACACGCTCTGCTCTGGTCACCTTGTATAGTGGGTGATTTCACTTCAAGCTAAGACACAATGGGCTTTGGACACATTTTCAAAGTAAGTTGTATCTAGCTCCATATCTTCATTTCCACGACAATATGGCCTCTTCTTTCAAGTGAAGAGGCACAAATTGATTATCCTATGAGCTATGCTATTTAATACTCACTTAAGCATTGGGTTACTTACTTGTAGGTAAGTATGATGATATAGTCATTAAACTTGCTTTAACAGTAGCCTACCTTTATTCTCCCTTTATTTTTAAATCATGCACAGCCCATCATCTATTACTATCTCTTGAGCTATGCAACATATTGACTATTAGTGCTCCAGGGCTATTTTAGTAGCAGTGTTTGGCTACAGGCATTCTTGGGTCTCTTGTCCAAAAGCAGAGCCATGGACATCACTGTCCAAAATGCTTCAAACAAACATTACAATTCATGCAATTGTCTTTTTTAAAGTGCTGGAAAAGGCCCCCCTGTGAATTTGATCTCTCCCCCCTCCTCCCCCCCTTTCTCTTTGACTTCTCCATACTGCTGGAATTCTCTACCTGTGCGTGCGATCAATTAGGGCCCAGCTTCCTGATTAACCCAATCTCCTTTAGTCATCCCAGACGATAGGAAAATAAAAGACGGTTACTCATTGACAATAAAAAACTTGCCTTTTAAATCTATTGGTTGTTGCCTGATATGAGGTGTGTCAGGATGAATGTGAGTCAGGTGTGCTTTGAGGAGTGGAGACTTGCTTGGGTTCATTGTGATAAGGATTGTTTTATTGCTCATCTGTTTTGACTCACAGCGGATGCTGACCTCAGATGGGTTCAGTTTAGTTGACCCTGTAAAGACACATACTTCCTTGGCTATATTTAATCTGTAGGCCCTGCACAAGGAGTTATAATCCCCACAACTTTCCAAACTACTGACCCACATACAGAACGCAGTACTGCTTTGGATTACACTACAGCCACACTGTCAGCCAAGGGTGTGTGTCCAGTGTGCTAGCATCTTTAAAAATTGTTTTCCATGGTTTTAGAGCGCCAGCTGCAAAGCTATTCTAAAGAGGAAATGGCTTTAAAAAAAAATGTCATTACATCGGCCATTTGCCACACTTGGCACACACAGCTGGCATGAGCCCTTGAAAATCCATATCACTTGACCTCTAGGGCCCCAACATGTAAAGCTGGAGCCAGACAGTAATGGCATACAAGCCCTCACAAGTTAAGTATACGTTTCCTCCCCAGGATAAAATGGTGCAGTAACAACGTGCACCAGTGGTTGGCGAAGGAACTCAAATAGAGCTGCAACAACTAGTCAACAGAAAGAAAATACATTTATGGGTAACTTTGATAATCCATGAATCTTTCAGTCATTTTTCAAGCAAAGATGTTATACATTTGCTGGTTCTAACTTCGTATATGTAAGGATTCGCTGCTTTTCATTGTCATTTATGATAGTAAATGAGGATTTTGGACTGTTGGTTTTACAGACTAATTGAAGCCCTAAACTCAAACCTTTGGCTATTTTGGTAACTATGAAACGCATATCTTTCTAAAAAGTCAGATGAATAGACAACGCCTTAAAGCTAATTCTGGACTTCCACTGCAAACTTGCAACTTGCTCTGTTTCTGCTGAATCTCCAGGTTGGTTAATATGGTAAACATCAGTACTTAGAAACATCTTCGTAAAGTTCACTTTTGTTTTGCTCCAAGTCTTTCAGGTCCCTATCAGTCATAAATCGCTTGACTTTTGGCAAATTTTCTGATTAAATCGAGGAATGTTAAATTTGGTCTACAGCATGAGAAGAGGCCCAGAAAAGAAGGGGTCTTGATAAGAGTAAGTTTAAATTAAGATGGCACGGAGCCAGTGACCACAGAGCTTTTAATAACACAGAGAATGTCTGGGCAAACAGTTGCCATGGACTCCCAGAGCAGTCTGACAGAAAAGGCACCATATCTGGAGAGAAGGACGTGGCTTGTACAGGCCTACAAGTGTTTTCCTTGAAATTGGTGTAAATGAAAGCAGGATGGCATTCAATAAACAGCAATAACAGACACTGCTTTAAAATGTAATCTCTGTTTCTCACCAACTTGTTTGTTAATTGTGTGGTTTGAGAATGTCAGTCAAGTGGGAAGCAAGCACGGCCTGTTTGCCTGCTCTAAAATATAACCTTTGTTCAGATTTGTTAGATTCACCTTCTCTGTGAGAATCTCTCACTGCCTTCTTGCATCAACCACCACAGAGTCTGATGCTTTCCACAGCAACCCCTCTGTTACCCACAAAGTAGTATTGTGTTTTCTGTGTTGTTGTGGTGCCACTGTAAGAGGAACAGCTAAAAGAATAGTGATTTATACTGTGGTGATAGAACAAACAAGACACTAGAAAAAAAACATGCAATAGGCAGATGTACTCTTAACAAACACAACTGCCTGGGTTTAGAAATTCAAGCGTCAAGTAAAACAGGAAAAGACTTGAACAGCCTTCCCTCGCTCCTTCCCACAAATTCCATAACTGAAGGTGTGTGGCTCCTGGCATTTTTCCTCACACCACTTTTTCATTTGTTTTCTAATTTTACACCATTTTAAAACAGTCTGGTTAAGATTCACAACATGCAGCTGCAGCACTGAGTATATAGCGGGGTGTGCACCCGTGCTTATATTTTCCTTTCAGAAAATATTCTAAATGCATATGGTTGCCTTAAAGGCCACACCCTTCATCCAGTGAAATCATAGGAGGGGCATTACCACCTTGGCTGTATTTAGTTGTCTACTGACCTCAGATGTAATCCATAATAACAGGACCCAACCCAGGACAATCCCATCATTGCACCTCCTGATAATCACTTAATATAGGCCTCTGGGATTAAGAAGAAGATCAGACCAGGCTCCCTAAGTCTGTACCCTACACAAGATTTTGAGTTAGAAATGGACTAGCCATTGGCCTGCAAGTGGCCCCACCAAGACAAGTACTGTCATACTGAAGCCCATTTTAAATCTACACTTTTCCATTATATTCCATTACAGTCAAATTAGCACATTATAGGAAGAAACTAAACCTAAAACAACATAGAACAATGCTCATAACTCTTGCACGGAAGCATAGGCCGTCACTAATTCAAGCTTTAAATATCACAGTGTCTCTGTTCATAAAACTAAATTTTATTACAAATCGAATATCCAACCACTACCACAGAAACAATCACAAACACACCACAGCTGACACGCAGCCCTGGAGGACAGATCCTTCATAAAGGCTCATCTCCTCGTGCTAAATTTACCAGGCAGAGGAAAGTATTTCCCAACAGGTTCACTGAGGAGACTTCCTGTCAACTTACTGGATAATTCACACATACCTGATTTGTAAAAAAAAACATTAAACTAAAGATATAAACCACTTTTACCACAGCAAAAGTCAGCTGCACACTAATAAATTGCACTTCCAGCTTTCTTATGCAGATATGAAACTTTGAGGTTACATGTGCCAAGAGAAATCAATGTATTATGCATTAAGTTTCACCGCCTCATTTAGACATTAAATATGTATAATGCAGAGAGAAATTTAATTTCAAACAGGGAAAAAAAGTCACATTAAGCTGCCCGAGAATGTGGTTACCAAGTTTGAAAAGGAGGGCAGCGAGCCAAGTCCAAAACATCCAAATCAGGTGATTGCTAGGTTTTGGGCAGGAACTCCTGGAATTCCAGACTGCTTATTTTGAGCTAATTTGAGTCAGCTGTTAAAATCATTCTGGGCAGCTGAGCAAGTATTAACATATTTTCATCAAAATAATAAGCAACCAAATCCTGCCTTCGGTACAATGTTGAAAATATGCATTTGTAAAAAACCTTTTGTTTAAAACATTATTTAAGTATTTTACAGGTAACAGATACCATCTTTTTCCAAATTGAAACCATTTTACAAGAGTATTTATACTGTGAGAGCATGTCTGCAGAAAGAGGTGAAATAACTCAGAATCTTATTCGAACCACAGGAACTATTCAGGAATGTCCACACAGGTCTTAGAGACAGCTGGTCCATCTGTTCCTGCTGTCAATTCTTCCAAAACGAAGAATGACTGGAATCAGGAACCTTACCCGTCTCCTGGAAGACTAACTTTACCTCACTGCACAAAGCTTTCCTCACGCAACTTATTTCAAGCTGATGTGTAACTATTTCAGAAATGAACACAAGCTTCACATTGCTCTTTAGTGCCACTGAGAAAAGAGACTCACCAGTTTCCTCATCGATGGTAAATATCCCCAGGCCGGATCCATCGCGTATGGAGTATCGAATCTCTCCGTCTCTGCCTTTGTCTTCATCTTCGGCTGTTACACTCATCACTGAAGTCCCAATAAGTGCATCCTCTTTTATAAATCCCTTTTCCACAAACGATCGGAACAAAGGCCGGTACAGATTCTCGTTCACGTCCACCACATCCACCTCAATGAAACAGGTTGAAGACAAGGACATGGGCTTCCCTTTGTCTTTAGCTTTTGCCGTCAGATTGTACACCTGTTTTGTTTCGTAGTCGAGATTTTGCACGATCCGCAGAGCACCGCTGAGTTTGTCTACTTCAAAGTTACCATCTCCGTTATCAATGAGGCTGTATCGTACCTGACTGGAAGGTCCGACGTCAGGGTCATGAGCCTCCAGCCACATAATTACAGTACCGATAGGAAGGTCTTCCCTCACCTTCACGCGATAATTAGGGGGGACAAATTTAGGTGGATTATCATTGACGTCTTCCAAGGTGATTTTAAGCGGCACTGTAGACACTAACTGTGGCTCGTTCACTGCCTGGTCACGTGCCGCAATCTTCAACACATAAACAGGATGGAGCTCACGATCCAACGGCTTTGTCACAGTCAACACACCGGTCTCCTCATTGATCGTGAAGTGATCCGTGCCTCCCAAAATCGAGTACTTCACGACTCCATTATCCCCTTGATCCTTGTCTGTCGAATCCACCTGGATAATTTCCGTCCCAACAGGTGTGCTCTCACTTATTTCAACTGAATACGAATCTTGCAGAAACTGAGGGCTGTTGTCATTGGCATCGAGGATCTTAACACCCAAGAGGCGGGATGAGGATTTCTGTGGTATGCCAAGATCATAAACTGTGACATTGAGGGTGTAATAGTCTGTTGTTTCCCTGTCAAGAGGAGAATAAACCAAAAGCCAGCCAGTTTCCATATCTACTATGAAGCGGCTTTCTGTGTCTCCTCCTGAAATAACATACACGAGTTTCCCATTGAAGCCGCTATCTGAGTCTGTGGCACTCAAATGGACAATCCGGGCCCCGACAGGCAGGTCCTCTTTAACTTCGATAACACTGGGGAAAGATTCTGCAAACTGCGGGGCGTACCGGTTGACTGAGTGAATGTCCATTAAGTTGTCATCCGGCTCCGTTTGCGTGTGGATTTTGCTGCCTTGAAGTAGCTTTTCAGCCAACATGGTCGCTACGCCGGTTTCAACACACTTTAGCTGGACAGGTTTGCGTGCGGTGATGACAGTTATGTTCATGATCATTGGCCTCGTCTCGTGTTCGCCGTCTGTCGCAATGATTTGTAAACTATGTAGGGACACTTTAGCTGCCTCCCCGTCACTCAGGGTGTGCTTCAATGAAAGCACACCAGAGTTTGGGTTCAGATCAAACAGATCAAGATCATTCCCAGCTTTAATATTGTACCGTACAAGCTGCAGTTCATCAGCATCTATGGCAGACACTGTTGTTATCTGCTCTCCCACGCCGTGATCTCTCGGCACAGTCACTTCACAGTCTACATTTTCAAACAAAGGTTTATTGTCATTCAGGTTATTTAACGTTATGGTGACTGATGCCTCCACCTCCCTCCGGAAAGGGGATCCCCAATCTGATGCCCTGACTTTGAGATTGTAAATCCTGGGCATGAGCTCATAATCTAGGACCTCAGAGGTACTGATGACACCAGAGAAGTAGTCGATGACAAACGGCTGAGGGCTCAGATTGGTAATACTGTAGGTGACGTAGCCATTCTCGCCTTTGTCGAGATCAGTGGCTTTCACCGTTAAAACACTGGTCCCTGTGGGTACGTTCTCATCAACACCAGCCTTGTAAGATGTCTGCTGGAACTCAGGTGCATTGTTATTCACATCAATCACATCAACAATCACTTTTGTTGCCGCTTTTTTGTCGGTGGTGATCACATCTAGCTCAAATCGGGGAGCAAAATCAGCATTGATCGGTCCTGCAGTGCTGATTAAGCCAGTGTCTGGATTGATAGTAAATCTGTTCTTGTCAGATTTGTGTCTAAAAGCGTATTTTAGCTGTGGATACTTTGGCATGGCTGTTACCATAGTGACAGGTGTATGAAGAGGGGCAAATTCACTCAGATTGACTCTGTAAACGGCCTTTTCAAATACAGGAGGGCCCACTTTGAACTGTGCCGAAGTGACATGTACCAATTTAACAGATGAAAATTGAGGGGGGCTGCCTTTGTCCTTCGCCTGTAAAGTGAGGTTATATCCAAAAGGCTGGCTGTCCCAGTCCACATCTTTCACTGCTTTTATTTTATACTCCTTGCTCCCGGGGCTGGTTCTCACAGCCTTGAACTGCTGAAGGGGGTCACCGGCCACAATACTCAATGATGCTATCTCTCCATTTGGTCCATGGTCGCCGTCTTCCACTGTCACAATAGCATAAGTGGGGTCGTGGTCTGCGTCTGAGGGGGCCAGGGTTACGGCAGTGATTACAGGCGCATGCTCATTGGCCTGCTCCACCCTCACTGTGAGTTTGGCCATGCTACTGAAGCCACTGCCGCCGTACAGCTTCATCCCTCGGTCCACTGCAAGGATCTCCAATTCGTACAGCTTCGTCTCAGAGAAGTCAAGTTTGCCAGTCAGTGTGACCACACCGCTCGTTGGATGAACTGCAAACATGTCCGTCCACTCTCTGAAACTATAGTAGTATTCTCCATTCGTACCGATATCTGCATCCGTTGCCGTGACCTTGGCTACACTGGTGCGTATGGCCGTGTTCTCTGGCAGAGAGATGCTGTAGGATGTTGGTGAGAAGAGAGGCCTTAGGTCATTGGTGTCCAGTACCTGCACCTTAACTCTGGTGCGACACTCCACATTTGTGCTCCTCTCTGAAGCTTTAACAGTCAGCATGTAGTGGTCTTTAACCTCCCGGTTTAGAATGGCAGTGCTGCCTCCTTTGGTCCTTATTCGCAAAAAACTGAAATCTCCCAGCAGGTAGTCCTCTGCTTTGAATAAGTTCTCATTGTCTCCAGAGATGATTTTGTACCGTATCTCCCAGGCTGGATCTGCGATATAGATCCCCATCTTGGTGTGACTCTCTAAGTAAGTCTTAACAGCAGAGTTCTCATATATGGTGGCATTGTAAACAGGGTGGGTGAACTGCATGGATGCTGCCCTCCCCATCCTTTGGTTCCCTGCGCAGCCACAGAGGAGCTGCAGGAGCAGCACAAGCAGTGAAACCAAGTGCTTCCCCATTATCGTACCGTGATCTTCACAGAACCACCTGGAAACACACAAAATGTGGCGGTTAATTTCACTTTATCATGCAAATACATTTAGTGCATTAGTTAAGAGTAATTACAACTAACACAATAAAAATAGCACATAAACCACAAGATTTTTTTACTTTCATCCCGCGTGGAAAGAAAAACCTATTCCTTTTCGTCTTTGTGCACTTTCCAGACTCCTTCAAATGACAAGTGATGTCTGGGCTGATAAATGGCTAAATAGGTTCCATGTGGTAATAAGATAAAGCAGAGCAGTCGGTCAGGTGACGGGAGATCTAAGCCTGCGCTGCTCCCATGTCTGCATATTGCCAGATGCCAAGTCTGTGCACTTCGTAACAGAGGAGCCTCATTTATCCACAACATCAGCTTAATGAGCTCAGAGAAGGAGCTGTCGATAAGAAAACATGTAAATCTTTAATTTCCTCTTGGATGTCACAAATATTTTCACTCAAAGGCTGCACATTTAATTCTGATCCCTCATGCTTGTGTGTGGAAATGCAATGCAATTAAGGATTCAAAAATCTGCACATTCAATAACTTGCAACGATGCTGGACTTGCCTGCCATGCAATCAAACACAAGATTGCTCCTTTCCTTCTCATCCAGCTACAATCAGGCTAAAAACCCACAGAGGAGATGACTCTTAAAACTCCTTTGAAATTGCACGTTCATTCGTTTACAGCCGCTTTACAACATCTCGGGCTGCGTGGGAGTCCGAGCAAAGACAAATCAAAGCAAAGCTGCTGCTTCTGATCTGAGCATAAAATAACCTACAGTATTTACTTTTGGCGTGTCCGAATGAGTCCTAGTTAGGGGTTTAGTTATTAATGCTTTATTCGGCGTTAATAAGTGACAAGAGTTCGAGCTCATGTCACCTTCTCCAACTATCGCCTGCAGGTACAAAAGAACCATCTGCTTGTGGGCGACCATTGTGGAAAAGAAAAAATCACACACACGCAAAAAAGAAAAGTTACGATTGATTTTTACACACAAGACAAACCACATTTCACATGTCTTTCATTCGGCTGGTCTAAAATCTCCACCCTGTGATTTGCTTTTGTTAAAATAAGATAAATGTATGAAGAGAATAAGTTGAGTCTGGCTTCATTTCTGACCCCATCCCCCCATCTAAAGCCATTCACTTCATGGCAGAAATCTGGTGGAGAGAAAAAAAAAATCGACCCACACTTTTCCAACACAGCATAAAACAACACATAAACTCCTGCTAAAAACGCTCAATGGACATTAATACTAACAGCGGTAAAGTTCATAGTTTTATTGAGACTAAACTCAACAGGGACTAGCTTCTTTCACAATAGCCGACTGCAACTTTTTCAAACGTTACAAAGATGCCGAAGCTCAACGGCCGCGGATTTAAACGCACCGCGGACTAAAAGAACAACCACTCACCCACCTCTTCTTCTATTAATTTCGTATGTTTGGAGGTTTTGCATGTAGTTTTTGTGGTCCAAATCTCGGCATGGTAATACGTGGACTCCGTCTCCTCTCCGTTACTCCATCTAAAGGCTCCTGCGCTCTGCTCTGCCCCCCTCCTCCTCCCTCCCTCCCTCCTCTTCACCGCCTCGCTTTCTCTCCCTCACCGGATCTGAGCCGGTATCTCTCCGCGCTGCGCACGTCCGGATCTACTTACCGGCTGGCAGCAGGATCAAACCTTTTCCGCTCTGAACCCAGAACCGGGTCCCTTTAATACTTTGATCTACTGAGGCTGCGGCTTATATCCATCCAAAATATCCTGAAAAAAGCACTAAATCAAATCTTAAATCTCATTTCTATTATTTCACCTATAGGCAGCCTTTTCTTTATAATATGGGCCCTATAATAAAAAAATACTTGCTAAAACTTTGCAGGATGTTGACTGTCGTTATTATTATTATTATTGCCCAAATGCCTCATTGTGACCATTTTGCCTATTAGGTGCATAGGAAGCAGAAAATTTTAGGGATAAGTTTTTCCCTGATTTTTCCATATCATCTTTTTGTATCTTCATCTTTGCATATCCTCATACTAAGATAAATTATAAGTCTACATGTGAGATGAACTCAGACAGGGCAAAAGCTTAATCCAATATTCTTTCATTTTTAACCTCTTCATCGGCAGCCCATAACCACTTTCTGTGCCCTGATGAGTTTATTTTATGAAGAATTTTAAAAATATAAAAGTTTATGCCCTCGAGCTAGTGGTAAACAAACAAACACTGCGAAGATCGTTGCAATTAGACAATAATTTATGCTCCCTTTGCTGAAAAATGACCCGTGAATCACATCATAATTCTGCTGTCAGCATTTTAAAAAAGGTGGATAAAGTCTATTTTGCGAGTGTGATCCCAGTTCAGAGCCTCCCTGATGATGATAAATAGACTAATAACAGTTGCAAATGCAAAGTTCCTCGTGCGTGTTGTTACATTTTCTGTGTTTTAACATCGTTTGTGGAGATGCTCTTCTCCTCGTTATTCTCACTAATGTGATTGCTGTTCTAATAACCCGGGTTAGGATGATGATATAAAGCCTAGCAGTATTTGTATTTTTGGCATTAGAGCTGGGTGACTGATGGTGGAGGTGCACTCGCCATGAGGGCTCTGATCCCATCGACCCCCCTCCTCACACAGCCATGCTCAGACCCCAAAGCTGCACCACGCATCCCCTCCACATGAGCTCAGGAGTGTGGCTGCTATGCGATTGATGGCGCTGTCTCACTGCTCATGCCCGGACTGCAGAGATAGAGCCTGCAGAAAGCCTGTGCAGCATGCAGCTTTGACAACTTGTCAACTTGCACCGCTCCTGTCTCCGTGCGTAAAGCGTGCGTATTTGCGCATTTGGATGTTTGGCACAAGTCGGACAGAAAGGCTCGCTTTTCCTCTCCGCCCTCACAAGGATGCTTCCACTTGTGTGCAAAGTTTTAAGAGTCGTTTTCAGAAGCGAGAGCATGAGACCAAAGCTTTTATTTTACTCACCAGACCAGCTGGATTGACGCTCCAAACTTCACTTCACATAAATCCTCACAGGTTTTGGTGCATGTTTTCTGGCGAGCATCTCTCAGACACCTCGTTCCTCTTCCGTCCCTCTCGGTCTTGTGCTCAGATCCCACTTGGTGGCTGGATACAGTGGAGCTGGAGGCTATGGTTCGCCTCGCTCCTCTCTCCTCTCCAGCCGCTCAGGTGGAGTTGCATACTGTTGCTGCCTTCAGGTGATGTCGGAAATATCGCAACCCTGATAGGAGCGCACAAGGAGACATGAAAAAAATAGTAGAAGAAATGGCAAAGTGCTGATTTTTTCCCCTCTTGCCTGCGTTAGTCCTGAAGTGACTGAGCTACAGAGGGGGGCGGAGTGAAGTCACATCAGCAACTGAAGGAGAAAGTGATGTGTTTCATTAGTAGCCCATATGTTTTCGTTGATTTGCTTGATTTGTCACACAGATACATCCCCAGTCTAATGAATCAATTAAGCATGAGCTGTATGTCTGATGCACATGTAAAGCCTCATTTGATGCATTTCTTACATGTTATAGTGGTAATTTTTTGTATATTTCTGTGCCAAAAGTCAATTGGAAAAAACACAAAGTTTAAAGCATATCAGATCTCCTGGAAGGCATCCAGGATCTGACACCTTCAGCCTGAGACATGGCTCTGATGCCTTCCCTCATACCATGCATGCACAGCTCAGTGTGTTGCCTGCTGTTCAGCTGGTCGGTGATTTGTTCATTTTTAACATGGTGTTTGGCGCAGTGGGAGCACTCCCCCCACTCCAACACCCATGTACACCTCCCAGAGGATGTTGTTGCATTACACCAAACATCTCAAGCAAAAGCTATATCTGTCATCATGTCTCCTCTTAGATGTGCTGCTACAGAAGTAGCTTATAGGAATATTATAGGAATACTACAGGCAGCAGTGTGTCTCTATGATCATCCCACTGTTCCTAGATGACACTTTGCTATGTGTCACTTTGCTCATGAAGGCGATACTACTGTATGAAGCATGTATTTTAGAATATAGTATAAAATTGGGTATTTATATTATATAGTTAAGAGAATATTATAGACTCAAGGTGAAACTAAGAGAAGGGACTGAGAGAAAAAGTCGCAATTACAAATCCATCTGCTACTTAAGCACCACTGATAGCATCATGGATTTATCAATACACAGATATCTCAGAGCTGTGATCTGATTCTAACTTGCACAAAACCTCAGTCAGATAAAAGATCAATGAGTCGGGCAGACTATAGACTTACACGTTCAACTGAACAACCCCTCTGCTCCTGCACTCTCTGCTACTAGGGGATAGAGAGGAGGAGATGGCAGCTTAACAAGGAGGATGCATTTTGGTCATTTTGCTAATCAGGGGGATTACAGCCTCCTCATCCCTGATCAAATCCCCTCCTGAATCAAGCTGTGTTTATTCTCTCCCAAATCTGAGCAACCACCTCCAGTATTTTTTCCATCATCTTCTCAACATCATTCTGTTTAAGAATTGTTTTCTTGTGCCCTTTTGAGAAACCACCATGTAGCTTTAATAGCAATCAGCGAATGCTCTTGAGCATCAGGGACGCAAACGTCTTCATCCGACTCCTCGAACATGTGGTTAACGGCTAAACTCGACACCGTGCTGTGAAGCGGCTGCCAGAAAATGCCAGAGCAGAGAGAGGGGCTGTTTGAGCCGGCGGTCCAGCGTGAGAATCTCTGCCTAATGTCCATTCAGCACTGGCTCATTAAAGTCACATTTGCCCACAGGCTGAGTAAACGAATGAGACCAGTGCATTTTGGTGTGTGCGTGTGTGTGTGTGTGCATGTGTGTGTGAGAGTGAGAAGGAGGGAGGGAAAGATTAAGCTTGTGTGTCAGAGAGCAAGTGTGTAATGTTTCATCTCTCTCTCGTCTCTCGGTCTCCCCTCTGTCTCGCTCCCAGTTTTGTTCAAGACAATGTTAGGTATCTGAAACAGCTTTTCTCTCTCTCTCTCTCTCTCTTTCTCTCTCTCTCTCTCTCTCTTTCTCTCTCTCTCTCTCTCTCCCTTAGCTTCCCCTCTGATCTGCCTGTAAAGCTTTAATTGAATTCAGGTCAGGTGATGCCCAGGGCTGGTTCCACTGCTTTGATCTCACCAAGTGTTTGCAGTCCTGGCTGCTGGGGGTCAGGTCCTAGTGCCGTATAGACCTTATGGATGTGTAGTGTTTGTACTGCGGAGCATCTCCAGCCCCTTAATAACAAGTTAAACCAAGTACATGGAGCAACAGTGGTGGAGGAGGTATTCAAATCCTTTACTTGAGTAATGGTGCTCATACCACAAAGTAAGTCCTGCACTGAAAATGTTTCTGAAGTCAAAAGTACTTTATAGTGAATGTCCCCATGTGACTGTAATGTATTATATCATGGATTGTTATTACCCATGCATTAATGAGAAAGCAGGATCTCATTGTCGGTTGAGGTGGAGCTCATTTGAAACTATTTCATGCAAGAATGCAACTTTTGACTATTTTCATTATGGATTAATCTGCTGATTATTCTCTCCATGGATCAACTGATTGTCTGATGTGTACATATTCAGATGTTAGTGAGAAACGCCATCACAATTAACTGGAGCCCAAAGTGACACCTTCATAATCCTTGTTTTTTTATCCAAACAATATTAAGAACCTCAAACAAAAGAAATAGCGGCAAATCCTCATATTTTTGAAGCTGACACCATGAAATGAATTTGCATGAAAAATGACAAACAATTAAGAAATAGTTGGGAATTAAATTTGTGTCAATTGACTAATCCTTTCAGCTGTACTTGTATATACTGTTGGGTAGTTCCATTATTTTATAAACTCTTCATGCATTTGTGCCCAAAAAATCTTAATTTGTCAAGTAACAGGTAACTAAAAATAATTGTGGTGGAGTAAAAAGCAAAATATTTCCCTCTGAAATGTAAGAAAAAAATGTACCTCAAAACAGTTAATAGTTAAGTGCAGTACTTGAGTAAAAGCACCTAGTTACTTTCCACCACTGCACTCTGGATATAATGTGATGGCTTGATGACATTAATTATGTAGTTATGCATCATGTGCCATCCTGGTGTGAAAGGCAGTCCTCAGTCTGAAGGCCTCATTATGACAGAGTCTGCATAATGCTGCATATTTTCCTCTCATGTAACTCACTGCAGGCTCGATTTCCTCTTAAAATCACAGTAATCTGCTACAGATTGTCCTCATGTTGTTGAGAGATGTTAGGAATGGGCACGGACCGGAGTGCCGAGTGAGTTACTTCTCCTCTCGCCATGACTAATGTCTTAAGCTGAAGGTTCCCCCTGCAACTTGAAACTGGATAGAGATCAGGAAAAGATACAGATGATTTGTAGTGTGCCTGCAGCAATAGAGCGCCCAAGTATCTGTTTCTCCCACCACCCAATCTGTGTAGAATCTGAATCCTGAGGCAGAGCTTAACTGTAAGAGAGATTAGAATAATTCAATATCTACCCTGCTGTGGTGTCCTCAAGTGAAGACACTGACCCGACCAGGGCTCCTCTAAAGACAAAACTACCAAAGCACTGATATTTTGGGATTTAAAAATTAAGCTTGTCGAACAATGTACCTGACTTTTTTTCCTCCCCTTTCACAAAACAACATAAGAAATTGTATGGGAAATAATAAACAATGGAAATTTCCCCTGCAGCTGGAGACAAACTGCTGTGCGCTGAAAATAAAGTCTTCTGCTGCCTCAAGCAAAGCAGGAGATTATCTTAGCAAAGCCCCTTGGTTGTAGAAGCTTCCGTAATTACCGAAAAAAAAAAAATGACACAGGAATATAGTGTGCTATATCTGGAGCGACCTGTTTGGAGAGTTAACATTGCTGCATTATTTATTTGGTGTCGTTACTTTAAGAGAGCGTGTGAGTGAAAAATAAAATGTGTGAAGTAGATTAGCGCTCCTCTCTCTGCAGGCGAGGCCATCGTGAAAACCTGCGCCGTGCCCTCGGGGGAAATCAATAACCCCGTTTTTTTTCCTGCCTGTAAACTCTTCATATGACCTGGACCGGGGTTGCATTTTGCACCTCTTTGTTATTCACCGGTTCGCAATCCAAATGAGATGACCGTCCCCGGAGACGTCCCCAGGTGGGTCACAGCAGCACATTCGACATGTGTTGTAAACAGATTGTTTCACCTTATTCGCCCCGACGCCAAAGTCCAGATAAGAGAGAGAGGACACTGATGATGAATTTTGACAACACAGGATAACATGACACTAAGCTAAATACAAAACTACTGCTAAATTGTAAACTATGTGTGCAAGCAATATTTATTCATATACATTTTAATCATATACATTTGGGATATATATTTATTCACTTTCTTGTTCATCGTTACATGAGAATATTGATATGACTCTTAAATGTGTTAAATATGAAGCTGTAGTCAGTTCAGTTTAACTAGATAATTAGATAAAGAGTGAAAACAGTGAAACATTGCGTGTGGCTTTGTCCAATGGTAACAAAATCTGCTCACCATTAAAACGAACTAGTGAACAAATTCTCTTTTTGTTTAGCACAGACAAAAACTGAAATGTAAAAACATCAAGTTATGGCTTCATGTTGTTATTAAGAAAGCAAATAAGGGTGATTCAGAATGTGACAATTCTGTGAAATGTGCAAATTCAAACAAAGTGATACCAGTTTGAAACCACTCTCCAAATGTATGATAACTACTGTATGTACCTGGGGTCAGCAGCTTGTTAGTTCAGCTTATTCAAAGGGAGCAAAAACCAACGTATGAGCATCTCTAAAAGTCACTAACACAACACTACAACTAATTTGTGTAAGGATCGAACAAACAAGACACAAGGTGTAGAAGCTTTACAGTTGCTTTTGGGCTGATTTTGTCCCAGCAGAGGTTACCTGTTTACCCCTGTTTCCAGTATTAATGCTAAGCCGAGCTGATGAGACGTCGACTGTCGTTTCATATCTAACAGGCAAATACCGGTATTGATCTCAACATCCAACCCTCCATCAGAACACCAATAAGCACAATTCCCCAAACGTCAAACTATTCCATTAAGCTTATCAGAGAACCACTGTAATTGGTCTTGTTCAATCATGTAGCTCGGATGCACCGGAGCATAGTTTTTTCTCGCTCCCACCTTTTCGTCCTCTCCTCCACAGACTCTGGACTCTGGAGTGCCGATGCTGGAGTAGGTGGCTCGGGGAGATAATATCATTGAAGAGCGTGTGCTAAACATATCGTGACTGCTCGACGTATATGGCGCAGTTCATCGGTGCAGCGTCAGTGCGAGGAAAAATCTGGATGGATGCAGAATAAATTGTTATGATTTAGGATAAAGACTTAATCTGCTTTTTAATGTAGACTAATGCTGTGATTCTGCAGTTTATATATGTATACGACTGTCACACATAAACAGCACGGCGACATACAGAATTTTTTCTGAGGCTCACCTCTTTTAGCTTTCTCTCTTGACAGGCCAGCTCTTTGATGTGATGTCATATAAATATGAAACAAAACAAATCGAACACAACGCTGACTGATATTTTTGATGTACTGTATTCCACCAGTCATTTTTTCCCCCCCTCGCTAAATCCTAATCCCACAGAAATTGTGTCGGGATTATACACAAAAGGCGCATTTTGGACATGGATTTGCATGGATGGATTAGTAAAGCCTTGTAATGGAGGCTCGTGCTTGTAGAGAAACCTCCATCTTCTTGTTGTTGCACATTAAAATGATGCGGAGCTCCACTTCATGTTAACACACATTACTCATCTCCCACCCTGGGAGCGCAGATAATTTCTGGTTGCCATAAAAAGTTGTGAATTTGTATATATATCAGCAAGAACCAGATGCCCAAGTCAGAAGCATTTCTGCTTTACAAGGACAGTTTCACATGTCAACAAGCCACTCAAAACAACAGACACTCAACGCTGTATGTTCACTTACAGCTCAGGGCTTTAAGACAGTGATACGGAGGATTGGGAGTGCTTTGAACCCCTGAGGATGATGTTGCCTTTCACTCTCACCCAGCCCACATTTTTCCCTTCGACAGACTGGTGCTCAGAAAACAGAAAATTGCAAATAAAAGCGACACCATTAAGCACTTCACAGCGTATTCATTCGGGTCTCCACAAGACACCGCCTCGCTCTTCAATCGGGCTCTTCGCACAAAAACAAGCCAATCACAGTCCTCTGGCAGTCATGTATTATGTATTTACAGACATTTGCTTATCTAATAGGAGCCATATCGCGTCTCAGATTTAGACAGCTTAGGGAATGCCCTGAGGCCCCTCACACTGCTTCCTAATCCTCAGATCTGGGGGATGTCATAACACTCCTGGGAGAGAATAAAAGGACCTAAAAGGACCAAAGTTTGCCTCGTTTTTTTTCTCCCCTTCTCCGTCTTGTGTACAAAATAGAGAACATTTGTGTGATTAAGCGCTGGAATGATATGTGTACGTCCTTGGCTCAGACACTGCAGAGGCTGGGTGCTCGGCCCTCGCCTGCAGACAATATTTTGTGTAATCACATCTGCAGCAAAACAGACAAGCCACCGCACTCAGGCCGTATCCCCTTTCACTGCAGGTACAAATTAAAATTGTGTAATTGCAGGTGTGTTGCTGCTGAAATCTGTGAATCACCAGTTCTTGGCCACAGGTAACCCAAAACGATGGATCACTTTTACACTAAATTAACCAAACCTGTCCACTAACAGCAACTGTCCAATCAGAGTTCAGCTGCCATAACTGGGCACAGTCTGTCACAAGGAATTTACAATGTAGGCTGCAAGTGTCAGCATGTCTGGCAAACTATCTTACGACCTACACAGAAACCGAGGAGCATATCATCAGCTTACTCTAGTCATTTTCAGGGTTAAAGGTTATTTTAGGAAAAGCCCCTACTTCCACTTTACCCATGATGTTTGTCCGGATTTGATTTCTTTAACCTAACCATCCAACCAGGGTGGAACAAATAATCGTCTGGTTTTAAATTAGCTCCTTCTTTATTTCCACGTCTTGTATGGATCATCAGCTGGTGGCTTTTTGCTTGAGAGCATTGATCTCAGTCTTTGAGTAGATGTGTAGCCATCAAGTGCATATTTAAGACCCTTTTGCTGGGTTCTCATGTCAGCCAGACACAGAGGTTTCAACCAACACATGGAATTAATGATAACCAGATACGATAAACTGAATTGACATGACTGTTTCTTTTGACCCCCGTCAGTATTCTGAGTGATAAATCTACCTGTTATCATTATAAACTGCTTATGTGCATGAACAGAACCTCTGACAGGCAAAGCAACAGTTCCTCAGGGTTGCCTGGACAATTGCGTGTGCTTGACAACTGATCTGATTGTCAGATTGCCACCTAGAAATACACCTGGGCCACACTACCTCTACCTGTGTGTGATGGCTACCTCGCTGAGCTGCTGTGGCTTGCACGTCCATACAGACCAATACTCTTCTACTTTGAGTGAAACTAATTAATGATGGATGGCTTAAAATCGTAAATGGATGCAAGAAGTGTTGACTCTGTGACATGTCCTACATATATAGATTGGCTGGTTGATGTCAATATGATGATCAGCAGATAATGTTTTTTGCTGAGATCTGTGCACATCATGCAGGAAAAACAGGCAGAGTGTCTAGATGCAGCACTACTCACGTGGGCTGTGTAGCTGCTTGAACCTGTTAATATTGGTGCCGAAATGAAAGGCAAGGTGTTCGGGGACGCAGATGCGCCGCTTGTGCAGTGTGGCCCAGGTGTAACATGGACGAGATAAGATGTATCCTCATGGTGCATTATGGGCGAGGAGCTGTCATTGTTAGATGGGCATCAGCTCTGTCTTTTCCCCTCACAGGCTCATAGCAGCAAAATAGCAAAGTGCTTCGTTGGCAAATAATCTGCCCCCAGGACATGTTGAGAGAGGGCTGCGCCGGTGGCCCCAACAGCATTGTGACCGTAATAAGGCAATATGTTCCTCTGTGTGTGCGTGTCATGCTCGAGCATTTCAAAATGTGTAACGCTTCATATAAATGAACTGGCTCTAAGATACCGACTTTAATTGACATGCATCTGCGTGTTAAAGTCCCCCCCTGCAAGACCCAGAGCTGGAAATCAGTGCCAGGGCCGAGATGCAAATCAGCGGAGCAGCAGGCGGAGAGTGGCATTCATCAATGTTTGATGGGATTCGTTCTTCCTTAGCAGCAGTCTGGCGAACTCAGGACAGCGCGGAGAGATGAGCAGGAGTCAAACACACGCAAGCCAAACCGTGGCGCAGAGGGCTCATTATCACGTCATATATTGTCTGAATCAATAGTCCGCATGTAAACATTTCAGAAGAAATAAAAAGACCCAGAGAGAACGGCTCATTCCATTTTCATCAACTCCCTCGTCTCTGCGGGAGCTTGTCAGCTGCTCTGTGACTGAAAGCCCTTTCTTCACTGTCTGTCATTCAATTAAATACAATGGGGTAAAATGTGCCTCCTTGCGGTGCTCAGGGTTATTTTTAATACATCAGTTTCCGCCCTCTGCCCCTCAAAGAATGACATCACACACAATACTTGCTGACATTTTGATACGTGTTACCGAATAGACTTGTCGCCTTTTGGAGCAGGTTTACTTGTTAATCCAACTGTAAAGTTTTTCGATTTGTCGGTGTGAGGAAAAAAACCTTGGAAGTGGTAATGCTGCTGTAATATTAAGTGTATTAGTCAGTCAAGTGATCGTGATGAGCAATTCATGTTTTACGAAATGTACATGTATGTGGCCTTCTGGTGATATAGGTGTAATGAATAATCATATACAGAGATGCCTTCAGGCAGGAGACTTGGGATTAAAGTCCCTCTTATGTTGTGTACTCAGATTATGTTTAAATCCAGTTGAGAAGGACAGCTGTTTACATCTGGCGTCGGAATACGTTTCATGTCGTACACATTAGGAAAATAAGGAAACCGCGTCTGCGATGTCACATGCGACTTTCCGAACAGATGTTTCCAAGTCTGGAGCTGAGTTTGATGTGCTTGCTGTCAACTTGGCAGCTGAAGCCTGAAAATTCAAATTTCAGAAACAGGGGACAAGCCAGCAAGCGAGCCAGCTGAGAGCGATGAGACAGCCGTCAGTCACAGCAAACACACCTCAACACACGCACGTCAATATGCTCTTAATGAAACAGCCATTGTCGTAATCACCGTGTCAGAAGTTAAATGAGCTATTAGGAGTTGAATTAATTGGATCCAAATTGACTTAATATTCAAATGTGCTCATGTTTTGATGTCAGGGTCACACCAGCACCTGAAGCACCCACCCTGCAAAGAAAACACCTCATATCCCTGTTGAACTATTTGGTCATGATTTATTTATGTTTTTGAGCTTTGGATCCAAAAGGAAAAGACCAAAACACAGAAGCAGCCAGGGAGATGGATGGATGAACTATCAACTTCCCAAAGGACTTGCAAAGCATTATGGACATTAAACGCAGCAGTGTGAGACTGCTGAAAGTACATTCATCGCTTTTCTGGCTGCCTTCCCTCCGACTGCAGTTATTAGCTATTTAACAGACATTAGACGGGCCCTCGTTAGCTAATGACCTGCCACACACACAGACACAAGACTGGACTGCTGACTCAGCACAGATGTCCGGCCAAAGCCAAACTGAGGTACAGTACATAACACAACAATGTGCATTTAATGAAAATAAATGAGCAGCGCTGGAATAACACTGAGCTAATTCAATTAAATGCCATTGTCTGCCTTTGCGAAAACTGAAAAGTTCACGGTTTGTTTTTTGCTTATCTAATAACAATCACCTCTCAAGTGCGTGACCTTTTCTCAGAACAGGGATCAATACGGCTTGCCATGATGCTGCAAACAAACCACTGTTTACTTTACCTTAGCGTATTTTTCACTCATTTAAAAAGGTCAACAGACTCTGTTATACTGATAGGCCGGGAACCCTGCCCTTTCCTTTTCGGATTGATCTGAAGGTTGCTGCAAAATGGACTGTACTCGCTCCTGCTATCCATCTTTTCCTTGTGTCGTTTCATATGTATGTCCGTGTGTGTGTGTGTGTGTGCGTGTGTGTGAGTGGATAAGAGAGTTTGCACAGCGCGTGTGTGCTCAGGCTTTTGGTACAGTTCATGTATTGTAACGCTCTTCAAAGAGATGGGTCAAAACAGTGTTTTATCATCAAGCAGGTTCGGCTCCTCTTTGAAGGTCTAACGAATGTCGCTGGCAGCCCCGGCCCTCTTTGGGTCTGTGTGCAAAACATTACAGAGGCAGTTGTTGTGGGGGAAGTGGCAACAGCGGCGGCTATTGAAGTTTGGGAAGAATGAAGGCTGAGGATTAGGGTGTTCAAACATCGCTGTCCTGTGCAAGCCTTGATATGACTGCACCTGGGAACAGGCTGTTCTGTACAGTGGCAGCTTCCCAGAGTCCAGGAGCAGCACTGTCAGTTCGACAAAACGGTCTGAAAAGAGTTGGAGAAATGAGCACAAACCCAGAAATGTAAAACATGTCTTGTGGAGAAGAGTGGAAAGATGTTAAACCACAAAATCTCTTTTGTGAAACAGATGCATTATTTACCTGTTAATAGCTTAAACAACTTAGTCTGTGCAGGTTTTGCTGAAACAAAAACTTCACCCACAAAGCAACAGTCTTACACAAACCAATCCGTCACCCTGACCTCTGCAGCTTTACCTTCCTCCGCTCTATTTCAGTGTCAAACTGTTGCCTCTTTCTAGGTGCACTGCTGCCGTGTAATCCTGTTGGGATGGAAAAAATATAATTCCCTCATTTTTCTTGCGCAGGGAAGGTTAGCAGTTTACGAAATTGTGCTCATTTCATGAAATTGCCAGAGAGCTGGGTTGGTGTTTGTGGTGTCAGGAGGCTGATGTACGGACCCAAACCAGGAAGAAGTCAGCGAGCTCAGATTGGGTTTGTTGCACATTATTATAGCAACTCTTTAAGGTAGACGTGTCACAGCAAGCAGGTGTATTAGTTCAGTTAGTAATTACATATTATTTATGAAGAACACAGAAAAAGTAATTAGTTACATTACTACTTCACCGTCATTACTCAGTATTTAAACACCTCCAAAGCCTCCACACTCACACTCCACATCTTTATTTACAGTTGCATGTGTAGCAATAGATAATGAGACACTGTGGTTCAGGCAGTCAGCCGCAGGTCAGGAGGTTTTTAACAGACTATCAACAGCCAGCTTTAGTTCAGCTCTGGCGACTGACCTCATGCGGCGCTGCAGAGAAGTCCCGTCCTCAAACGAAGACAAACAGACTGGAGGTAGGCAAAGCTACCTGTGGTAACTCTCGAGCTATCCTCCTCTTTGGCCTCCCACACTTTCTGCCCCTGTGCCAACGAATGCATCCCACAGACATCTGTCCTCAGAGACACTGACATCAACCTTTGATTAAACTTCAAACTGCCAAAGTAAATTAGTGCAACTGGGATTGTTAAGCTATGAAGTAAAGGCTGTAATCCTTCACACTGCTACATTGTAATCACATTACTTTCATATCTTAAGTGTTACTGCGACACACTGGCCTTGATGCAGTGATGCACAGAAGAGCTAAGTTAGTGTTTAAAAGCCTTTTTTGAAGCCAATGTATCTTCAGATAATATATTAATTTTATGCCTACATTAACAGTTAATACACTTAGTCCAGCCTGCATCACATCCATCAGGCCAGAGACGAACAGTAGCTGCTTCTCATTTTTAATTTAAAAAGCTTTGTAACATATTGTATAGTATTACATATGACGCCCACTGTACATCTATCCAACTGTGCTCCTGCAGAGAACGAGCAATAAATTATGGAACAAAGAGAGAGAAAAATACGTAGTCGCCCTCCTTTTTGATAGTTTTGCTTCCTTCTGCTGCAGGTGAGGAAATGTTTAAATTAGACTGACCACGGCTCAATATAATATTAGATTAGTGTAATCTGTACTTAGGTTTTTTTTTAATATCTTACACATGCAAATTTCTTGTGCAGCTGTTTAGTTAATCAGACGCTTTAAGTTTCATGCGTGCACAGCATAAGCATTATTTTGACATAAGTTGCACAGACACAGCGGTTTAGCTTTGAAGTTCCTGGTCAAATTTTGATGATGAGGAAGTGCAAATGGTTTTAGTTTTCCCTGTGAACCAGACTACAAGAAATACACCTGAGAGAAAAACAAAAAAGAGAGAGAATAACAGCATAAGATTTTGATTTGCAGCTACATAAATTCAGGATTTTCATAAGGGATCAGAGTACAAGTACAATTGACAGACTGCTGCAACTAATCTCCAGGAAAGCTTTCATCCACTATTTTAAGCTTGTGGAATATTTCAGGTGAAGAAATGCAAGAGGGGAAAATTGGACTATTTTTTATCCCATCTATATTTTGGAGTCACAAAAAGAGGCAGCGGAGTCTGACCATTTTCCACCTAAAAGAGTTCCTTTATAGCTTTGTGTCAAAACCTCCTTTGGAGATTTCATGATTTATGCTCCGGCATAAACAAACACAGCACATACAGTATGCTATTATACTCCGATATGGATAAGCAAGCACACCAGCTAACTGAACTGACAGAGTGTTCCCCTGAGAGTCAATCAGCCTGCATGTTTAGTCTCTGAGCATAATTGATGAGTGCTGTTGTACTTGTTGATCTAGCAGTTTGATATGGAGCTCTGTATTGCTACCTGTATGAAAATGCTGTTACAGTCTGCTCCCTGCTGAGAGGGAGGCCGATCCGTATTTCTGTCAGTGCAACAAAACAGCTTTTTTTTCCTCCTCCCTTTCTCGCCGGCTGGAAATAACAAGGGGAATATTCCCTTCGCTTGTCTCATTTTCTTGGTGTGCCCCCCGCTCTTCGCTGACAGGGAAATGCCAATAGGAGAATATTGAACCAGATAACAGACTATGACAGTGTTGCTTTAGTGAGGTGTCAGTGACATTACAGAGGATTGCTCCTGAAAGTGGAAAATCCAATCAGGCTGTGACTCTCCCTGGAGCTAAAGGCCCACAGACTACAGAATGATTCATTCAAATTCTTTGATCAGGCCGAGTTATCTCCCCACTCCTCTGGGATGAAGACAAACTGAGGAGATCCGGACCGTAAGGAGGGAGACAAGAAGTCGTCTTTATACTGGGGTACTGCAGTGTGGATGCGATGTCATCCAGCACTGAATCATCATTGTTACATGTTATGAAATCAGAAATGAGAAATGCACTTCATTTCATCCACACAACCATTAGTTACACAATAATATCTATGTGCTATAATAATCTTGCTGTAGCGTGTGCAGCATGTGAATCTGTATCTTTGTGCGAGAAGCATGAAAACCATCAGGATGGAAGTTAAAATATTGATAAAGAATAATCTTACTATTTTATCATAAGCAGTAAAGAAATCATGAAAATTTCAGCGCCTTTGCAAACTTGGTGAAATTGAAGTGAATATTTAATTCTTTTCATTTCATCACAGGCTGACAATATGCAGCGAACTGGGCACAAGTAGCTGAAGAGCCTTTGGACATGGCTCGTACTGGAGAATCAAAGAATACATTAGACAGGATAAAAAAATATTTCACGGAACTGCAGGGGTGACCTGGGATGTTATTATCATCATCATTCATTTAGTTCCACCCTGGAATTGCCCTTGGCCGCTGAGACATGCAGTCCAATCTTCAACATCTATGGCATGTTTATGTCTTTTTGCAGGGTGCGACTGACCTGGGATCAGGCATTAAGGCATGTCATTAAAGGGTCATGAGCACATGAGCGGGGCTCATGGGTTCATGGTAAGACACGCGATAAATTGCATATACATTCATACATTTATTCTCTTCACAGATGCCGATGCTGTGACCCACAAGTCAAGGGGAAAGGCAGCGCTCCTGCGGTGACATCTGGGCATTATGCTTAGCCATATGTTATTATGCTCCTTTATTCAGGTTCCTTCTAAAAATAACACATTTAAATGCTAAACATAGTCTGTGTGAATCTATCCTGACGGCTGCTTAATTAGGTGTATTTATTAAAATGAGAATCTCACTTCTTTCTAAATCCACAACCCAGGATTTTTTCAAACAAAGTCAGATTTCACAGAACTCCCTCTGGAGCCTCAAAAGGCTTTATACAACTTTTTGTGCACTCGTCCTCTTCAAGACCTGTAAATAGACTTTGATGTTTGAAATGGGTGAAGCTCTACTTTAAGATTTCGGTCCTGGATGATTTGGTGACAGCAAGTGTGGTTTAATATACAGCAAACGCTCATCGTGCTGCCGCTTTTTCCAAAAAAAAAAAACTGAAGAGAAACTGGTCTATCTCAGATTCAAAAGTCAGTCTGTAATTACCTTTTTTCCCATCAGAGCAACATTTAAAAACAGATCTGCTGTCAGAATGAAAATGACCGTGTCTTGTTTTGTAGATGCATTTTGGATTGACAGCGACCGCCATCACTAACTTCAGGACCTGTGTTTCCTGCTTCATTGCTTCACAGGGAACACTCTTAATGCGAGCGAGCAGCAGCAGGAAATGTTCAGTTTGCATTAGCAGTATAACATCTTATTATAGACAGAAAGTAAACAGTGAGGCTGATATTGATGAGATACTCTACTACAAACAGTTAGTGCTGGATTACACGCAGGCAGAGTTTCCTGTGAATCCCCTGTGCATACAGAGGTAATTTGAATCCAAGATCCTCCGCTAACAATAGAAACTGCTCTAAAGAGAGGTCACTGCAGAATGTAAATGAAATGTTGTTGACAATAAATAGCATCTAAAACAGGGTTGATGTAATAAACACATTTATGTAAAAAACTCCTGTTTCCACCTGCTGAGGAACATTGTTAAACCCTTGTTTAGCTGTGATGGAGATAATAATATTGATAATCATGTTTATCTCTTCTTCTCTGGATTACTGCAACTCCTTCGTCTTGGTATCACAGATCCTGATGTCTTTGGCTCGAACTAGCTTCCCATCGATTCTAGACTCTGATCAGGGATTGTTGGTTGGTTGTCCAGATTCAAGACTGAAGGAGACAGTGTGTTTGAGGTTGTAAGATGCTAAACTTTGGAGCTCTGTCACATAGGAGTTACGATGTGTGAACACAGTTAAAAACCAGCTGATTTGTTTGGACTTTCACTTTATTTGTTTTGTATCATATAAGAGAAACCCTGTGGAAAACATCCCTTTATTAGTATTTATGTGCGACAAATGAGAAAATGTCCCCAAACCATTTTTCTATTGGCCTCCATCCATTTATCTGTCAGCCGGTCCCTATTATGAGAAATAATAGTAACCTATAAAGGTGAAGGTATCTGCTCTTCTATCAGTAATATATTGTCGTAGCCCACTGGCCACTAAACAAGCAGCAATGCTAAATCTTGATGTGCTTTACAGCAGTAATGTGCTTTTTACACACACTGTTTATCTCTAAAACTGGATTTCCTTGTCAAGGTTTATCAAGATTGCATCAGTTAAATAGTGTCTGTGCTTTATCTACAGAGTTAAAAAAAAGAAAAAAAAACCCAAACAATTAGAGTCTCCAATTCAACCATATCGGCGATAAGAATCTGAAATTGCAACTTTCTATTTCCACCGAGACAAGAAAAATTGGTGCTGTTTGCTTGCAGAAGAAAATTGCCACAATACAATTATGTTGTCACCAAAAACTTATATATTTCCCATGCATTGACTGAATTCTGCGAACAAAAAGGTGCGCACTTCCTCTCCCCTCCCCGACTCATTTATTCTTAAGATGTTGCTTCCGACATAAATCTTGGTCGGGCTTTTATTTTCTATTGATCTCTGAAGTTGCTAAGTAGCATGTTGGAGCCGGGACCGTTCCAACAGTGGAAGGAGACAAATGAACTGAATTGATTTTGTGAACTACAATCTAGGCCTTTATCTTTGAAGGCCAGAGTGCAATACCTGCAATTTTCCGCATCTTCCTATGTGCTCACCTTCATCAGCTGTGGTGGTCTGAAAGCTGAAAACAGAAAATAGAACTGTCTTAGCTGGCTCACATATTCTGCCTTGTTCACCAGCTAGATGCTAATTTTATTTGCCGCTCAGATGAGGTAGAGTCAGTGGATGTGTGTGTGTGTTTGTTCTGCTGGAAATTGGCTTGATGAGAACACTGTGACCCAAACATACACTAAAAGCAAAAAAAAAAAAAAAAAGAGCTCGAAGAGGCCAAAAACGTGATATTTATCTGTGGGTTCAACATTATGAGTGACCTCTTTCACATGGCACATTTGATTGGAAGTTAATACAAAATATATTGATTCATTAAGCTTTGAATTATGAGCAAAACAAGAACAGAACACGTGTAATTTGTTCATTCGGGGTCCCTGGTGGTCACTGCACTCCAAACAGGAGCGCCACGTTTGCCTGGGCAGCTTTGTTTATTGATGAAAGATACGTTGAAATTACTCTTTTTCCTGCCATTGCATTGAGTTCATTAAGCCACTACAGCTAAATAGAAGTGCCCTTCAGTCAAGGCAGCAGACCACCCAATCTGGCCCCCGGTGAATTTATGACAGCTTCCTCCCCCACCCCCCAAACTTCCGAGCAGTTGTACCCTGAGGTGACAGGCGCGTCACCATTATTTACTCTCACGCCGCCACCCGCAGAATCAGCAACTGGCTCAAAGGTCAGCGGGCCGTGTCTGTCTGCGCCTCAGCCGCCAGACGCTCGCTCTTTTCTCAGCCCGCCTGCGCCTCGCGGACACTCCGGGGAAATCCGATAGCCCCACAGCTGCAGCTCCCAGGATCAACAAGTCCAGATTCAGTGCAGTCCCACGGCGCGGCGGTGGCAGTGACAAATAGACCTAATTAATTAACAATTCATTCTAATGTGATCCCTGCTCTCTGGATCCCTTGATCGGCTGCTTTAATCTATCCCGCGGAGAATATGGTGACATCAGCTCACTCGGCTTGTTAGTTTACATTAACAGCTAAACCATTAGCAAACATACTAATAGTGTATGCTGTAGATATACAGACACACTGCTTGTACAACAGTGTGCAGGATTTAAAACACTGTATGTCTTACAATCAGAGAAAAATGAAGCTGTACCACTCATACTAATAGTTAAATAAAAATCAATCAAGTGAATTAATTGTGATAAAAGTGAAGAAATAGACACCAATATTATGTAATAAAGTAAGAAAATGCATGAAATGTGACTCATGTACTTTTTCACTAATAATGTTTTTTTAATGCTCTGTCATTAAGTGGCAGCTTGCTAAGCTCCTCCCCTGAGCACCAACTGTCCAATCACAGTTCATGAAAGAAGGACAGGTGGTGAAGGTGGTGTCCTCTTCACAAACTCAAAGATACAGTAAAAACCTTTCAATCAATGTTATTTTGTGGGGTCGAACAATATGTTAGAACTGTGTTTCCTGGTCATAACCCATCCCATAGTACAAGAACAATGCTGTTTATTTACGTCCACGTCGACCTGCTACATGGACCATCAGCAGGTGAGGATACTGGTTGATGAAGTTTTAGCCTCAGTGTGTTATTATGACATTGTATGTGGCCATCAAATGCACGTTAAAGACCCTTTTAAATATTATTCAAACAAGTAAGTTGGAGACAATATTTTCAACCATCTCTATTATGATATGATGAGAAACTGGCTTTCGACTTTCTTTGTCAGATTCAAAGACCCGCTGCTTCAAACGTTGCTAACAGTAATTAGTGGTATATCAGGCAAGCTATTTATGTGCTTTATAGAAAGGACTCAGGAATGTTTGGCCTGGTGATCTCTGGAAAACTACATATTATTAATGTGCTGTAAAGCCTGATGAAACTTCCACATGTCATTTTGAGACAAGGCAAAGTGTTTCCCCCTAAAAAGAGTTTGTTTGCATCGATGTGATGTGAAGCTTTAATTGTATCCTCCTTGATCATGGAAATGAGAGCTCATAGTGAAATTGGGTTTGGGAGATGAAAGGATAGGAAGGGGGGGTGGTGGCGATAGAAGACTGCTCCTCAAACAGACAGAGAGGGCCGAGGTTCTCACCAAATATGTAAGAACCACACAGATTTTGTTTAGACAGTGTTTGTAATGTGTCTTCAAAGCAGAGCTGACATCACTTTCAGCAACATTAAAAGATTTGAGTTAGGATAGTGAAAATGTCAGCGTGTCCCATCTCGATGATGTTGTGTGCTTTTCTAAATAAGGTTACATTCTGCTCACATCCGTCATCTACGAGCCTGGGGGGAGAGTGAAACTGTAAGACAGCTGTTCCGTATGTATGTGTGATGGCTTCATTTGTATATGTATGTGTGTGTGTGTGTGTGTGTGTGTGGACCAGTCACAGGCTGGTCAGTGATAGGACACAGACGCTGGAAGCTATATGAGAGAAAATGAAGCACTGGTACCTCCCACATAAAAACTGCATTACACTATGGTAAGGGCAGTGATGTTACACCCCATTGCACTTGATTACAGCTGTAACGGCGCTGCTCATGGCCCCCTACATGTGTATGTGATCACTGTAATCTTGTATATCCCACAGTTATACCATTATCAACGCAGGCGCTCTGACTTCTCGCCTGATTCCAGACCCGGACTCTGCCTTGGGCCATGTTTTTACAATGTAGCCCGATAGGCTTGATCCTAAGCGGGGGGTGCAGACACAGAAAATTAGTGCTGGTGCTTTATGCCTGAAGGCACGTAAAGCAGAGTGAAAGTTTGTGATGGCGGGTGGCAGACGATGAGATGGAAAGAAATACTGATTCCAAATCGGAGCTTTCAGACTTACTTTTAACCGCCAAGCACTCAGCAAGGAGAGAGCATCAATCAAGACTTCATCCTAAATATCAGTCACATTAATGGATGATGTGGAAATTTGTGGCCACAACTAACATCCAGCTCAGCTAGTTTTTAAAATCTGCATCTGGTTCAGATTTGCAAGCAAAATATAGATCATCATGGTAAGAGCAAAAGCCAACGCTGTTTTCCACAAGCCCATTGGTTGCCTTAAACATTTAAAAATGACATCACAATTTTGTAGTTTCACTGTTAAAAGAGACTCTGCAATTTCCTGAAACAGATGGTCACTGTGTTAAGCCACTTTGTTACTCAAACAAGAGGAAAGAGAAAGTTTGTGAGGGACTATTTTTAGCCGTGGATGACAACTAAGTATAAGGAATGAGGCAGTGCTGAGTCAAAATGAACTACAGTGCACATTTTCATTGTAGCTCATTCATTCATTTTAAATTTTGACAAACAGTGGACACCTATGTCACAGAGGAATAAGCTTGTATTAAGCTACTATATCAAGCTTTGGCTACATAGACAGAACTTGTTAGTGGGATCAATTTTCTTGGCTCTGGTCTTTTAATGGAATTTGCTACCAATAAGAAAAATATTGCCTTTAACTCCTCGGTGGAGGTAACTGTCAGAGACTGATTTAAAGATGAGGAGATGATTCTTGGCTTTAAAAGCCGGAGAGGGCTCACGGTGCTAAAATTTTAGTACGATTATTTTATTAAAGAAAGGCGATCTTGCAAACATGTTCTTTCATCTCGTCCGGAGTCGCCGCGCCTCGACTCAAAAGGAGGTACACATACCGGGTCGTTAAACTTTTCACCCAAGGTAGGCCACAAATTATGTTTAGTGCTTCCAACGGCGAAGCTCACGAGAAATAAGTATGGAGGTATCAAAAAGCTGTGTATGTTTCAGTCGTAAATATCGAGTGAATCACGGCGTCGGTTGAGCCCTAAAGATCATAGAATCACAGCTGTGAGGTAAAACATCAAAGGACAGTAATAACATGCAATCTGATGGTTTGGAGATACACACACGAAGCCTGACGTCTAATTCAATCCTGGAACTGGCCAGCTGCCTTGGAGCGTTCAGAATTAGTAGTTGTTGTTATTAGTGTAATCACACATTATGTATTTGTAGCTGAAAATCTGGAGAACAAATAATTTAGACAAGACAATTATTAGTCGAGAGTAAATATGGTCGTGTGACATCAAACAAGAAGTGAATTTGTTGGAGTTGTTTAAACAGCCACTTCTGCCAAAAACTGCCTTTTTCTTTTTTTTGAGTTCGGATGAGAAGATTTATCACGCTGTTAAAACCACGACTCTTCTGGAGACGTGAACGTGCAAATGTTATAATATTATAAAATCAATGCCGCACATGCACACGGGAGCGGCGGTGGCAGACAGCAGCTGGCACGGCTCGTCAGCACGCGCATGCAAAAGAGGGCGAGACACAATCAGAGGGCATCGCTGTTGACCTCCCTGCATCTGCACCACCAATGGACCATTAAACACACAGCATCCACATCGCACTAGTTAGTGTGACGCATTGGACAAAAAAACAAAAAACAGGCTTGCATTTACCAAGACATTCAAAGCCCTGACAACAAAAACACAGCACAAATCCATTCTGGGAATATTTGCATGAGATGTATCAGTCAGTGTATTGAATAGCTACCCGTGATATGCTCAGCTCAAACATGAATACCGTTAAATGCAAAAAAAAGCCTGAGTGGGTATCGAGTACAGACACGCGGAATGAAACCTCTCAATATTATAAAGAAATGTGTCAGCGCATCTTTTCAGAAATAATAAGATCAGAGGAGTGCGTGTGGCCGTCTCCTCGTAGTCGGTAGGTTGTTCCATTATACGGAAAGCCCTCTCGCATTTATGTGCTGTGTGTTTGTGCTGAAGCCACAAAGCTCCTTCGCTCTGTGTGGTGAGACGCACATCCTCAGAGACTCCTCTTCATCCTGTCTGTAAGCTTAGTTAGCTGCATAATCACTTGTTTGCCTCTGAAGAAGAGACAGGAGGTTTGCTGAGATACAATGGGACTCATGGGGCAACGGCCACACACACATACACACAAGTGGCAATTCACCCATTCATCCTGATTGTTTTCAACGTGACTCACTTTCAGTAAGTTACTGTAACTGATGCCCATCTCTCACCGAGATTAAGAGGATTACTGCGCCAGTCCATCCATCCATCTGCCATCCATCCATCATTAATCATACATCCAGTAATTCATCCATCCTGTCATGCATTTTCCTCTCCATCCACCCACCCATTCATTCATTTGTTCATCAATTCATTCAACTGTCTACCCATTTATCTGTCTGCAGGTCCCTTCATAAACCCATCCATCCATCTAACTATCCATGTATCTGTCTCTCATCCATTCATAAATTCATTCTTCCATCCATCTTCCCACCAGTCCTTTCATCCATCCATTTAGACTTCCATCCATTCAGCCATCCGTCTGCCCATCCCTCCATCCATTCATCAGTCCAGGCATCCATTTATCTGTGTGTCCTCCTGTTTATTTATCTATACATCCATCCTCTTTTGGATCACCCAGGGTCGGGGCCTGTCCTTGTGAAGCCCAGGTTGCTTTTATATCACAAGGTTACAGAGAGGATTATTTTCAGTCTAACTTTCTCACTCTGATCCATTTACCCCTGATGTGGTTTAAGATCAGGTTGGCACTTTCAGTTGAATGTAAACGAGGGGTCATTGTGGGTCAGCATCCAGCACAATGTCCTTTATTAACCACCACTCTAATACACAAGGGAGAGACTGTCACATAGATGTTATCTGTAAATGTCACATCTGTATTCCAGCCGCTTTAACAGATGTTTACATTTCTCTCTCCTGCGATTCATCACTCATTTTAAAGAGGACACTCCACAATCGAATAGACATGAGACACCAAACACAACACACTGACACGGGTTGTCTGTGAACTCATCCGTACAGTATATATTTACTTAGCAGAGAGCATTTGCTGATGCTTTGATTCATTTGAAACTCATCTGATCAAACCAACGCGACACGTGGCGTCCCCCAAGGCTCATTTCTTGAGGCTCTTTTATTTAACACTGACATGCTTCCATTGTGCCGCATTATGAAAAGCTCTGTCACCATGTAATTAAATCCCCACAGATTCTTTCCACAAGTGAATTGAACAAATTAATGATTGGATGTGCCTACACTTCCTTGAGCTAAATAAAGACAAAAACGGAGACAACTGTTGGTGCAAAAGGAGAAAACCTGACAAGAAAATTCCATCTTGATTCTGTGTTTGAAGACTCTTGTAGTCTCATAAATCAGAATTGATTTGCAACCATTAACATTTAGGTCTATCAAAGAGGATTTGTTTTCAGGCCTGACTTAGAGAAAGTTTTTCCTACTAAGCTGAACTGCTGTAATAGTCTTTTCTCAGGTTTCCCCTAAAGAAACTGCTTCCAGGATCCTGACGAAGACGAAGAAAACTGAGCCCATTACACCTCCTCTCAAGTCTCATTTGCTTCCCTCCTCTAAATCTCTGAATGGTTTGTGACAAACACATCTCTGACTGTCGAGTACATCTCAGGTCTGCTTTGCTAACAGGTTGCAGGCTCTAAAGCAAACAAGGAGAAGCATGTTTCACAGAGCTGGAACAAACTTCTATAAGATATGACCTTTTACTACCTCAAAAATAAGACAACACTTGTGTTCTTCACTGACTTTGACTGATGAAGTATTCATCATTATTCACCCTTATCATGAACTACCTTTGGTTTATATCTGTTTTATCTTTGAATGTGTTGTAAATGTTCTCTGTGCTTTTACGCTTAATTTCATCATAAACATTTTGACTCTGAATGGCCTGCATGAGATGTTCTTTAGAAATAAGCTTGCCTCACCTTGCTTGGCCATGCTTCAGTGTGTTTGAGTGATTTTATGCACGCTGTGATGGACACTTTGCTCATTTGTTTATTTTCTTCACCTGCTGTTTCCTGCGGAGGGTCACGAAGGCGGCTGCGACACTTCCCAACTTGCAAAGGGTGAAAGTGGGAACATGAAGAGAGCATGCAAACAATATTGATATATGCATGATGAAGATTTTGGAGCTTCAATTTTGTCTTGATCTCACCAGCAACTTCTGTTTATATTCTGGTTTATCCATGTTTAATTATTTAGTCAAAGGTAAATTAATGAAGGTGGACTCTTATCTTGACTTTGTATTCTTTCTTAATTACCTTACACATGTTGGTATTTATCACAGATTTGATCACACCAACGCTTCCTTGCAGCACAGTGTGATACAGCCCTCTCAGATATTATGCAGTGGCTAATTTAGTCCACATGATCTTGAATTAAATCCATCTGTTTTGCACTTTAAACATTCCTAAGCTTGTGTCTCTTTAAAAATCCTTACAAGCTGCTGGATGTTTCTATAAGAACAACATCATATATTTGTATTGATGTTTGGCTCCACTGAGGCTCCGCCGCAACAGAATCTGTATGGTTGTAATAAAACATGGTCTCAACGGTCGCCACCGCCACACCAGCATATATACATGTATACATGCAGAATGAGTGAAGAATCTATTTCCTTGCTGTTACTTGCTTGCAGGGACACATTTGTGGTTGGCGACGTCTGAGTCCCCCGAGCAGCGTGCTGTTCCACCTGCTAAGGGACTGTCAGTCACACACACCACAGAGCTGCAGATCGACTAGGAAATAGGAAAACACACACATAAAGTCACATTCAAACAGCACTGGGATCTTTTTTTTTTTTTTTTAAATAAACAATACCACATCAAGCGGAGACTGTTTTGTAGTGCCCACATATTTCTTTTCTTCCGAAAGAAAAGCAACACTATGAAATAATAATTCAGCATCGCTCTGATCACATCTATAAGCTACAATAGACTGACACAAAGGCCAGATCACATGGCGCACTGCGAGTTCATTTACTGTTGGAAATAGACTGCCAGTCCTCCACCATGGTCTGAATTGCCTGTGCTTGTGCTCTAAACAAAGGCTCGCTTCTCCTCGATAATGAAGTCTCCATCTGCTGGGAAGGTGTGTGTGTATATTGTGTGTACTACCCAGCTGCTGACTTACGTAAGGAGGGGGGTTTAGTGTAAACACATTTCCATGGTCAGAAAGGTGTCAATCCCTCTCTTTTCTTGCTTCACCTTCACAGCTCATTTGCTGCTTCCACAGGAATCAAATAACAGCGCAAGTCACCCATAAGAGGAGCTTCAGAGTTTCCTCTCTCCTCTGATAAGAATCGGGCCTCGCCTTTTGGGCAGGAACGTTTGGAGAAGGTGAGGCAATTAGTCACTGAGGCGATACTCTTTTATCGCCTGTACAAAGGATTTTTTTTTTGCTGTTTGATGTTCTACTTGCAGAGCGTCCAAAGTGCTGTAAATTCCACATGTCTCTCAAATGCTCTACCATGACAAACATTATGAATGATGCCTTTAAATTTGCATGACAGATGATGTTTATACAAGCTCTCACACCCCCCCGGTGTAAAAGTTACTCAGTAACCAACCAGGAAGTGTGTTTAAGGTGAATGATATACGATCCTGCTACTGCAGGTTTCACTTGATTAATGACTCTGAACGAACGTGTTTTGTTTGTACAGCAGTGACCACAGCTGTTTCTACACCGAGTGAAGGGTTAAAGCTTCACATTTTATGTACAAATACACAGATTGCATCAGACTAAACTACAAGTGGAGCTGGAGGTACAGGGGCTGATGGGTTACAGTTTGGGTTGTTTTCATGTTTATTTATCTCATAGCTATTTTCCCAAGGCCTGGTTTCATTTCTCACTTGACTTACATTATTTAAGTTGGAGGTCTTAGTCCACTCTGGAGGGTGAAGTAGGGGCCAGTGGGAGGAGTAAATGCAGAATACATGACTGTTCATTGTCAAACTGTGTCTTCCAAATGAAGGTAAATGTCATATTTTGTGTTTGTTTCAGGCCTACTAACGACAATGATCAGCAAAAGCTTTATTATTGAGTGTTATTACCGAGTAGTCTGAAGTAATGTACTATTTAAGTGTGGATTACAGTAAGCAATGTAAATAACACAGTGTTGTTTTGGAATATAAACAGTAATTCATAGTAGTGAATCTTAGTGCTTGTTGTTAATATTATTGGAAGATTATAGGAATACAGTACTTATGATTTCAGTTTTTGTTTTCCTTCTTCAGGTCTTATGGCAAGAAAGTAAAAGCAACGGTGTGAGGTGGGTGGATACAATAGCAGCTTTACATTAATACTACTAATAGAGCGGTTGTTATTGTGTCCACTCCCTATATATAGTAGATGTGTAGCTCACACTGCAGCAGAATCCCAGAAATAGAACTAATTTGCAACAGCAAACACGTTTATGTTTTCTGTTAACATAATGAGGAAATGTTGTTGATTACCTGTAAAGTCATCATAATGATACTGAGCACATCAGTAAATGCATTTAATTTGTTCTCCACTAAAATATCCAATCTCGCAATACATCTTATATATAAGATTATGGTTTGTTTTAATGCACTTGAGACATCAGACTTTTTATTAGCATTTAACTGAAATCACAATCTTTTCTAACCATAACCAAAGTGCTTCTGATGCTAAACCAACCACTGGAGTCTGGATGTGAAGCCTGGATCCTGCACTGCATGTTTACTTTACTGACTATTAAGTGCATCACAAATTAGATGAGAATTTTAAGTGCAAGCGTTCAGTGAATAAATTCAAAAGCGCTTAAAAAAAAAAAAAAGGGACACTCTCCATTCACGCACTCGCATCCACACGCTAATATGAAAAACATTTAGAGCCACTCTGTTAATAAAGCCTTTATCTGGCGCATCAGCACTGAAGTGCTTCCATTAATCCCTTAACTGTGAAATGTTTAGTGTTATTCAGTCGCTGTAGTAACATTCACTTATTGTGTTACTTGACATAAAAAGGTGGTCCATCACTAAAACAGGTCTGTGTGTATTCCTGTTTGAAATCGCCAGGTTAAGTGTGCAGTAAAGCACTTTGTGAGAGAATTGATAAACCCAAAAGATGACTGGCATCAAAATTTATCTCGCTCTGACCTTTGAACTCGACTCCTGTGTGGACATTACAGAGCGAGCGCCCTCCTCCCCTCTCCGCCCTGCACACAGCCCACTCCGTCCGTCACGCTGAGCACACAGATTTATCTCTGACAAATAAATGGGGAACTGTAATGATGGACTCTGACTTAGTCGTGACTTGTAGCTCGCCTTCCCCACTCATCGGCCACCAATTGGCCTATCTGTCAATCAAGCGGAGCCATGATTTTCATGTGCCTCGGATTATGTATCGTTTATCATCTCGGCTCATCCGACCCCTGCAGCTGTCTATCATTTACCATAATCATTGCGCTCTCCCCCAGGAAGTTTGCCTGTCTCCTTCTCTATCCCCACTCCCTCTTGGATAATTTTTCCCTGTCAGAGGCAAGCTATAAAGTCTTCCCTTCCACTTTACCCACTTTTTCTCATCTTCTCTCCCTTGCCTCCTGCCCTGGATTTAAACCTAATGAGTCCTTTACATTTCACCCTCTGCCTCCAATAACATTCAGGACCGTCGCGGCTCCTAACTGGCACATCAAATGGCCAACTTAAGAACCGCCTCTACTGGAAGCCATCGGCGCCACAATACAGTTTCATATGTCCTGATATGGAGGACAAATTCAAACAGGCAAAACACTCATCAAAATGCTATTATTCACCATGTGTTGTGTTCTGTTGATAAAATCTCAAATCTCAAAGGTGCTGCCGAAAGTCTTTTTGAAACCGTGCACCTGCATAACAAAGGAAATTCTTCAGCTTTATTGTTTTCTTCTCAAAGGTGGCTGAGTCAAACCGTAGAACTGCAAAGATGGATTCATTCTTCTGATGTCAGCTGCACAAAACTCAGCCCAAATGTCTGTATAACGAAGTGGAAAAAGTGGACTTCCGTGCTTCTTTGCAGACAGATCAATATGAGACGCTTTTGTGTATACTCCCATAGGCTATTATCTATGGAACAGTTCCTTTTCAACCGAGTCCTTGACCCGCGTCAGACATGAGTCGGCCATTAATGGGATAGTGTTGCCCGTGTCCAGCAACCCGTGAGGACGATCCACCTTGAGATCAGAGTCCCACCAGCGCTTATGATACGGGTCACTCCATGAAAAAAAGCACTGATGTGAAACCAGCCATTAACTGGCTGATTTACGCTGCTCATGTACGTGCTAATAAATAAGGAGTCTTGGAGAACAGACCAAAGTAATTTTGTGAAAAAAAAACACAACTCATCATTGAACTGACTACTCTTTAATATCTAATGTCAAACATTTATCACAGTCGACCTGCGACCTGTCTCTACACACCGTTGCTGATGGGAAAAAACCCGTGCGAATCACTCCACGTCGTCTTCAAAACGCTGCTTTAATCTCTTCTGTAACTCGTGTCGAGCATTCGATTCGTAATGTGGTTTAGTGTGTAGCCACTTTCATTTCTGCGCGAATGAGAAATCACTCAAAGTTGCACAAAAAATGTGTGATAAAAATTACTATTCCACCCCGAGTCTCATTAAAGCCAACTCCTCATTTCTTGGGTTGCATTGTCAAATCAGTAATGTAGGAGATTAATTTTATAATAGCATAATGAATTCACAAATCTTTTTCAGCTTCGTTGTTCAGTTAAAACCTGAATTTTGTTAATTCAGTTGCACAAAACTCAGCCTGAATTACCATATTATATAAAATGGATTCTTTTTCATGGTTTTTAGCAGCCCAGTCACTATGAACTATTATCCACTAAAGGGTGAAGACCTGTTCTGTTACAGGCCTCGCTGCATGTTATTGGCAGCTCAAACAGTTGTTGACGCTGGTAAAGGACGGTTGTGATGGACAAGAAAGGTACGGCTCATTAAAAATAATGAGCTGAGTGGGTTGCAACCATTGGAGCCTTATGAGCGACTAATAGCATCAGAACTAAAGCTTAACAAAACTTAAAGCTGCTCTAATTTCTATATTACCAATGAATCTAATAACTATTATATATAACATGAAAGGGGTTCATGTTCCTTGCTCCGAACAACTACCAAATCTAAAAGGTGATAATATGTCGGACTTGTTATTACGGCATGTTGCGCTGCCCCCAACTGGCCAAAAACATAACTTAATGTATGTTTAATAATGACTTTGTTGTAACCACCATCTTTCTCTTATCTCACTCTGTTGTTGCTACACTTCACCTTAACCACATCCCATTTTGTGTCTTGTACATCAAACTCATCAGCCTCATATTGCCATGTTTAAACTGTTTGGACAAAATTGACGTACCAGTCAATCCAGGAAACATGGAAACTGTACTAGGCAAAAGGGAGAGTGTGCCTGTGTTTCCCTTTCTTTACTATATTCTATTTCAGCCTCAGAAGAAATTTCAACTTTTGGGTATTTCTTCTCCTCCCCGGCCTGTCATGAGTAATAAATGTACGACCTAATGGGCTGCTGTGGTAAAACTTGAAAGCCGAACAACCGCAGAGCGTCTCTGGCATCAGCTCAGCCAGAGAGAAAATTTCCTCGCTGCCAGCCACCGACTACTCGAATCAAGTGGAGACAGAGCAGGCTGATATGAGGGGTGGAGGTGGGGGGGTGGGGGGGACGCAGAGAGCCTCTTATGAGTGATCTTCGTATCTCATTGCTGGTGGATAAAAAAAAGTGTGTGGGTGTGAGCACATGCAAATGGATTTGGAGGGGCAGACAGGCTGATGAACAGACAGATTGAATTGATTTGTGGAATGTTCCTGATGACAGCGCAGCTAAGATGTAGTGAAGCCATGGTGAAAATTCTAATATTCATTTTAATAGCAATTTTTTTTTTTTTTTTTAGGATTCAGTCAACACACACATGATTGATTGAGTGGTTGACATCTTAAGGAATTGTCAGTGGAAAGCGTGGTTCCCGAAGAGCTTACAGCTCTGTGGTCTCACAGATTAATTAGAGACCTCAAACTTAGTTGTTCTTCATTCAATATTTTTTTTTCTGTTTTCCTTAATAATGTAGAAGAACAGCTGGGCAGAATTCATTTTGAACTGAAGGAGATGCAAGTCCATGAGGGATGAGTCTTCAGTAAAGCAGGATTGTCATTCCTCCTGATTCATTTAAGACTCATTACAGATGAATATATCATTGCATAGAACATTGCAACTTTGACTTTGTGCATGAATCTTTTAAAGGTGTCTGTTCTGAAATGTCAGCTCCATTTTAGGTATCATCATCAGCACGTTAGGCCCAGTCTCACCAAGCAATGGCTCAATGGAGTCAATCTCAGCAACAAATTAAACACATAATACTGCAGAGCTTTTGGATCAGGATCAACTTTGGTGAAGCTTGACGTGAATGTGTGCCAAACTGTGGCCATTGGCAGTGGTGCGGCCCGGTACCTGGAGCAATCACTCGCATATTGGATGATTCTGCAACTCACAGTTTATGTTCACTGTTCCGACAAGTCCTCCAACATAAATGCTTCTTCATCATGTTACAGTAATAAACTTGTGGTTGAGGTGAAGGGACGATCAAGGTCATGCAAAAAAGAAGAGCACGTTGACTTGTGGGTGGCATTTGCATTTGACATAATTTGGAGTTTTGCAGGATCGACTGAAGTTCTTGTGTGGGGGGTTGAGAGTAGAGGGGGGTGCACTGATGATTACTTCAAACTAGAGAAATCTTAGACATCCAACGTTTTTTGGTTTGTGAACCACCTTAAATTTGACAAAATCCAACACTACTCTTATGATAAGTTTGTTTCTCACAAACGACCTCACTCGATAAGATAATGAGACAGTTGATGAACATGAATGTAAAGATACAGACTCTCTTTTTCTATGAATGTCATCCAAATGAAACATAAGTCAAACTGAAAAGGCAGCACAGATTGTCAAATGTTGCCGATATCACCGCTCCAATTTCTGATGTGACCACAGGACTACACAGCAGTCTGCTACAATAGTAATGTTGGATTCTTCAATTATTGGAAGCCTCATGCTCATCAGTGGATCTATACTGTGATCATTACCCACAAAAACTTCTGCAGTTTAAATCAGAAACTGCATCTTAGTCCACAGTAACTGCAGCTGTGCGAAACTCAGATGCATATGGACCTCAGATCAATAAAATCAATTCCAATTTCATCACAGAGCGCGCAGCGGAAAAAAAAAAGACAACAAAAAACTGCAAGGTCAGTTTTAAGAATGTCTATGTAAATAAAGAAAATAGATTGAAGGGGAATAATAAAGTTTCGTGGATAAGAGTTGAAACTGTAAAGAGTTTCAAACTGGGGACTATTTGCAGTGTCAGACTTTGTGGTGCAAGTACCCTTGACCGCAGTAAGATAAGGCATTATCTGGCTCTCTTGTTCACTGTACCTCCCCTCCCTCGCTCTTCTTTCTCATTTATTTCCTTCAGTCTGTCCAAGTATTGGTATTTTCCAGCTCTCCCTTCCTGCTCTATTTTTCACTCCAGCATACAGCTCATAAAAAAAAACTGCCTACCTGGTTGGAAAGCAGATGCTGTCCTGACTCCCTCACAGATAGCCGCTTGCTTCCGGCCCCGAATTTTATTTGCGAAGTTTTACTGTTGGTTAAATGTCAACTTCACACGCTTTTTTTATGACCGCTGTTGTCCACATCTGGAACACATGTGACAAGATCAATGGGGGTTTTATTTGCTGTTATTGGGACGTAATAAAAATGTAACCCAAAGCTGAATCTCCCCCTTTTTTCTTCACTGCATTGCTACTCTAAAGGTTTTACTTTGTCACACTTCATTTGTTGGAAGATGCTCTAAAAATGCTATTTAATAGTGGTTGTAAAATCAGCTCAATGTAACACAGCAAAACCAAAATGCATCCTTTAAGATCATCCTCTCCGGCATCCATGTATTGGACTTTGAATGCTGCACTTTCGCTCTGATTGTGTAATGTCCTCGTGTCTGAATGACAAAATGGAGCCTGCTGTCTTTATGGCATTATAAAAACACAGAGCTGATTGCAATGTAGATTAAGTATGACTGCTGGATACGCTGTGGCCATATTTAGTTGAATAATGATCCTTAAAAGGCCAAGCTCAGAGCACATCAATACGGAGGAAGAGTTGCTTAGTCATGATATAAATCTTGTTTTGAGAGCAAGAAAAGCAAAAGAACACTGCTGCAGAAAAACTGAAGGTAACCAAAATGAAACGGGCCTTTAAAGGTGCCCTGCGGAATTTTTTCTCTTCTTTATGTTAACAGTGTTAATGACCAAGATGCGTTGTTTGCACCCTTGAAGTTTGACAAAATGTTGAATGCATGTCTTATTCGTAAAACATCTACAAAGGTGATTTTTTTCAATGTTCAAATTCGGCCATGTTTACCTATAACTCCGTTTCAAATCAGCTTTTTACAGCTACTTATTAAAAACACACTGAAGAAACGGAAATAAACTGCAGCTGCATGAAAGGAGAGATAATTACAAGAGTGAGTAATCACTTAAATGCATGTAAACGCAATGATTATTTGCAACCTCCTTCCTCATTGTAAGTGCGTTATGTGCTTGTACATGCATGTACAAAAAACATGGGGACTCACTGATAAAAAAGTGCTCCATAGTGCTACGAGTGGTCAAAAAGTCCAGAGGGCACTCATGCATCAGGACCAGAAATCCAACAGACAGCAATGATACATGCAGGTCCTTTAAATTTTCCGTATTATTCCAGCAAATAACTTCATTATATAACACTATCTGATGCAAGTTATTCAGTCGTGTTTACTGTGTTATTGAGAAAATGCAAAAGCTTCGAACCACGCAGTCGACTCCAGGCTGCTGCAGGTTATGTTTGTCCACAGTGTTTATCTAATTGCTTGAACCTCTCCATTAAAAACACACAGCGCACTCGGTCAATCTGCGCAACACAAAGGCAATGACCCTAGTGTCCTGAACCCAAAGAGAGCGACTCAGTCACGTGTTGGTGCCAAATCTGCTCAAACTAAAAGCGACACCTTTGGACTCCAAAACATCATACAGGGTGCGAGTTGCAGCTTCAGGAGCTCAGTGTGGGGATTAACTCCCAATAGTTGTTATTGTGTATCATCACTGGCTTGAATTCTTTGGGGTTAGCTCTAAGTTTTTCTCTGTGGGAACGTGGTCCACTGATCATTAGCCTCCACAGCAGAGGGCTACAGCTGCAACAGGAAAGACAACATTAAAAGAAATATGATAACATGAGCTTAATTAAATTCACTATTGTGTGTCTTGAAAGCATGTGAGGCACTGTAAAAAGAAAAAAAAAAGACAGAGCATGATTGATAGAAACGTGTTTTTGCAAATACAAAAAAGTGAGTGACAGACGGATTGAAGCGTCAGCCATTTAAAAAGTGGGCTAGTTCAGTCACTCGGCGAGATGCGTGCATAAATTAGATGCAGCTAACAAACACAAATCTGACTGTTTTGAAATGTTCTTTATGTCTCTTAGAAACGGCATATCATACATTCCATTGTGATTCAAATACATTTAAATTCAAATACAAAAGGGAGAGATAATATTATTCCGCCGCTATCTGTTATCACTGGAGAACAGTCCACATCTTTGAATATGGATACAATAAGTACCGAATAACTGGCTTATTTTCTTTATAACCACTGATTGGTTCTGGGGGATTTGCCATTGTGTGTCAGCTCGGCGTGTTTTAAAGAATTTAATTACATATTTGACAAAACACCGTACCTGTAACTATATCTTCTGTCAAAACTATTGACAATGGCAAAAGCAATAAAGCAATGAAAAAAATGTTTCCGTGAACAATTTAGAAAATTAATATACTGACAACTTAAAGAAAATAGACTGCGTCATTAGAAGGTTTGGTCTGACTGTGGGAAGTGTGAACAGCTGCCTAAATATGACTCTGTGAGCAGGGTCAGTGCTGCTGGTCAGAAAGTGCTGGCGTCTACTGTTTTCACAGATTCACTCTCACTTTAGCAGCAGAGAGCCTGAAAAAGGCTTTTTAAACGTTGTGTGGTAAGTGATTATTATAAAATATCTCCTTTGGGATCACAGAAAAATAACTAATACATGTGATGAATTTAAATCCAAAAACCTTTAAGCGAAATACGTTAGCTGATCAAAATTTGAGGAAAGTGGCCACTTGAATATCTAGAAAAAGCTCTCACGCTAATTTGCAATTAAATCTTTTTTCAATTACTGCAACAACACTTAACGGTGAGCGGTACATTCAAGCAACGTTTTTAAAGGCAAACTGAAATTAGTATGTACAGTATTAACAAAACAAATTACAGCAATAAATATTAATTTGGTTTGACTTGACTAATTTGATCAAAACTGTTCTTATCAAAAAGATATTCCCTGCAATATCTGAGTGGGTGTGCAGAAAAAGGCCGACATGGGTTGTGACATTGGTGCCTGTTGTTTCTCCTTGTGTATGATTTGACCACCCCATGTGACTTACTTTGGGTCATGATTTGAATTACAGGCCTATATGGTGCTGAGGTCACAGAACTACTCATTGACTGTCTGGTCATTTTCTATCATCACAACTGGAACCATGAAAGAGCTACTGAATCTTATATTAGGCAGAACAAACACTGAACTGATGGGGCTTCCAATGACTCAACGTATTGATATAACATGAATGACAAGTAATATATAATGGGAATCAATGCTAACGACAGACTAACTATCTTCCAGACTCAATGTTACACAGTGTTTTATGTTTGTTGAAAATGAGTCACCACACAGCCATGACGTGCCCAGTTGGCAGCTCACTATGTTAGTTGACAATGTGTTTCCTCTGCCAGGTCTCATTGTCTGTCGCTGCTATGGACGTAAACACAAAGTCCAAAATAGTTTCATCCACACAATAGCTGCTTATCTTAACATTAGAAACAGTGTTCGGCCGTGTTGAGAAAAGCCGTTCTATCTCTTTCTGACTGCTGTAGTTGTCGGTCAGGACTGGACGGTTTCTCTTACTCAGTATGAGCTCGGTCCTTATCAGGTCTCTGCTCGGTGCTGAGAGTTGACCTTCAGACATTATCTCCCCCCGCTCTCCTCTCATCAAAGGGAGCCGCGATAAGAACTGACTGTGTGGTGATAGAAACCCTCCATGGCGAGTCCTCTTCCTCCTCCTCCTCCTCCTCCCTCGCTGCCCGCAGACTGGCCGGCTCTGTTATGGGGACTCCCCCGGCATGAGATTTACTGCACCGGTGGTCATCGCGGGAGGGGCCATCGCTCATAGCGCCGCATCAAAAATGAGACGCGACCTTGAGGTCAAACGCTCAGGAGACAGACAAGGTTCAGTAGATTGTTGCATGAGCTAATAGCCACAAGAAAACGTTTCAGATTGGAGGAAGAAAAAACCTGAAATCAAAGGTGCGAATGCATGACACAACACTGAATGATGCCTTTGTCTGAGCAGCCTCACCTCTGAAGTTCTGCTGGCACCCTGTCAAGCTAAAATTTCTCTCAATACAAAGAGAGCGGCAAACAATAATGACTGAGGGCGCCTGTGAACTTTTGTGTGATGCCGCGGCGTTCGCACACCCTTCTGTTTGCAGCACCTGGTGTTGGTATGTTCTGTTCAAGTGGGATGCAATTAATGTGACCTACAAAGGCAGGATTTGTTTGTGCTCATTGGTTGGCCCACCTGCAGCTGCTTTTGGCAGGAGACTGTTCAGAAGGTGGCAGTCAGGGGAGATGGCTCCTTCTCCATGTGTTAATTAACCTGGAGGTGACTGTACAAAGAGGAGGATTTTGGCTGCGTTGTGCCGTGGAGGGGTTACCAGACTGCAGCGAGCTCTGCCGCGTAAATCTGTTCTGTCAACTTCTGCAAGTAGAACAGTTTGAAAACACACTTTCTCAGCTTGTCAGGTGAAGGCCTCTTCGAATAAGAGACACAATCAAGTGATACTACCAAGAAAAACTTCAGTTTTATTTGTACAAAAATGTTCCAAAAACAAAAATCACAAAATGCATATGATCCGTGTTAATTAAAATAATAGATATGACAAGAAGCCAAATTTCTCTGCGCCAATTAAAAAACTTATTTTAGATTTAGTGATTGATGCCAATAACCATCTACATTCATTATCAGCTTGGCATCTTTATCGAGACTCATTATCTCCTTTGTGCATTTGAAAATGAACACAGAGAACTGGAGCTGATATTTTAGCTCAAAGGGTAAATAAATAATCTCATACTGTAAACTTAAAGGGTTCAGAAGCCACAGGAAGAAATGAACAGAGGGCGTGAAAGTTCATTCTTGACTTTGGAAAAGTAGTTTGTCAAAATAATCATAAATGAAGACGACAAGGTTACAGATATGATTTTTTTTAATGCCACAAGTCACAGTTACTGTCACAGTTACAGTTACTGTTACAGCAAGGAAAGCTTGAATTGTCATGGTTGGTAAAATGATAGAGAAATTAGACGTGACATTTGTTAAATTGAGGAATAGCTTACCACACATTATACAACAGTTTGACCAATTAACCTCAACAAAGTGAAAATATATGTATTCTGCCTCTTAATCATTCAGGATCTGATGATGTAACAAGATAAAGAAAAAAATTGTGTAGGTCCCATTTTATCATGATTTTTGAATGTCAGAGAGATCATTGGATCCCAACACTATGTTACATTAATTCATTTTATAATTAAATAGTAAATAAAAGAAAATTATTTAAAATGTAAAAACCTGAAGCAAATTTAATTTACAAGTATATAATCATGTCTTAAGTATCCAGTAGTCATTTATTGATATCCCAAACTTTCCAAGTAATTACATAGCAATTTGCAGATTATAATCTACAGCATTACAGAGTATTAATAATACTAATAATAAGAAAGTGAACAATGTCTGTTGGAGATATGTGCTCATAAATCCACTCACATTATCCAGAATGATTTTTTTGTACATACTGGAGATAAGAAGCTGTTCACCATCTTGATGTCAGCACCATTACAGTTGCTTCCCTTCAGTGTAGTGCAACTGTTAATTTCCCACCAAGACCCGTCCGTTATGACCCCACAGTGTCGTGATGGTGAGTGGGAGTCGGCGTGGAGCGACACTCACACTGATTTGCACCCATGTGGGTCATTTTTGGAGAAATTCCTACTGTACTTAACACAGATGACTCACATCTACTCCAATTTGTTTTTATGTTCGACACCAGGAGAGCCCTTCATAGAGATACTGTACATCTGTGTAACAAGATGGCAGATCTGTCAGCTTTATTACATTATCAGCAAATTCCAAAATCCTTCCAGAGAGAGTAAAAATGCAGTGGAGTTTCAGCATTATCTGTAGAATTTTGAAAGTTATGTATCTTTAACATCTAAATAACTGGTTTTATTTAGTAATTTGTGTAAATTTCTTTGTCTTTTGGTTCTTTGTTTCGTCTTGCTGGGATGTATGTTCACTTAGCCTGACTCACATTGGAGTTCATAAAACAGTGAATAAGGTTTGTGACATATTGATTTTCTAGTAACCACAGTTTTACATGTTTAAGCGCTATGTTGCTCAGTTAATTCAGAAAGCACAATCATTTTTTTTTCAGCGCTTTCTTATCAGCGGCGGCGTGCAGATGCCAAAAACAAATGAATGCTTTGTCGAAGAGACAGCAAGGTTGGAAATCCTGAATTGTTGCGCGTCAAATTGAGACAGTAGCGCCGTGTGAAGTGAGATAATTATTAATGCATTAGTAATGGGCTTTTGCATGCTCTGAATACCTTAAAAGGACGTCTCCGATTTGAGCAGATGTATTAGTGGTTTTTCTGGAACAATTACCTTCTAACAGGCCTCTCCAAACAAACCATGCAATATTCATCATATTCTTCAGGCTAACAGCCCTTTGAGCTCACCGCCTCTGCGTCACACATGTACAGGGATGCAACCAATTATGAAACAAGGACGTAATTAGTGGAACAGCGGTGTGTCCAGGCTTATTTAGAGAATCCATAGAGTCGCCCTGCCCTCAGTGATTCAGCCACTCGTTTGGCTTCTTTGCTGCAGAAGATAAACAGCAAAGGAAACTGGAGGTGTGTGTGTGATAAATGGAAGTTACTGAAAAGTAAGTTTACTCGCCCTCTGCTTCTCACAGCAGGTTTCCGCAGGATTCCTGTGGCTTTCAGGTGTACGTCTGCGAGCAGTTCTGCTTATTCGCATAAACTCTCACTTCCCCATAATCACACACTGGAGTGCACTTTAGTGAGAATCCAAATACATTCAGCAATCAGCACCCAAGAGACTGACACATTTAGATTTTGCCCTTCTCCCTTTTTGCATGCTCATTATATCTATATTTACAGTTTGTATGCCATGAACGCATCACTTTCCTGAAACTGAAAGGAGAGGGCCAGCAAAGGTAGATACACACTCCTTTAACTTTAACGTGACTTCAAATCAGTCACACTAAGTGAAAATGAGTGGGTGAAGAAGAACTAATAGCATCAATACAACAATGGAAAACTAATGTTCAGACTGGTTTTTTTTTGGTTTTGTTTTGGTCTCCACCAACTCCTGAGGGAAATCTTCAGTGTGTAAATGTTGCCAACTTTGTCTGTCTGCTGTTTGCTGGCAGTTTGTGTACAGCTGCTTTATCTTACTTCACTGGAAACCGCTGACTGCTGCAGCCAAAAGCAAGGCGGATGAGAGCGATGGGAGCGAATCAAAACAGTAAAGTTGGGTTAAATCCAAAATAAGCTGAAAGATGCTAAAATGCTCTGCGGAGCTGAGGGGACCTGCAGAGTCCGGTGTTAATTCTGTATTGGCTCATTGCTTCGAGCAGTGCCTTTCCCATAGTCTGGTTCATATAAAATCCTAATTTGTAAAGTAAGTAGGTAGTATAGCTGCCCAGTAAATGCAGTAAAATAAGAGGTACATTTCCCCCTGAACTGTAGTGAATCTACTTTTCTTTCCTCCACTTTTCTTCTTACTTCGTTCTGCATATTGAACTCTCTGATCCGACCCATCGAGTCTTTGTGTTAATGTCAAGTGGCAGAAATTAATTTTACAATTTTCCAAATTTATGTGAAAGAACAATATCTCAAATACAACTCCTTGTCACCGTTAAGCTTTTTTAAAAGGGAATATTTTTGAACACGTTTGCACACGTTGGTTGGTTTCCCTGTCTTCTGCATGAATTATACAGTAAGTCACATTATGTCGACACTCACACAAATGTCAACGTTCATGTATGAGCATGTTCTTTTTCTACATCGCTCGACGTATCCTGGCCTATAATTGTGTGCAATAGGCGACTGAAGGTCAGTGTGATTCCAGAAATTACATGGTGTTGGAGAAAATTAGACAAGAACAGGTAATTAAACTGCCAAGACTGGTGCATTTTCTGTGCCGCAGATAAATGCATTCAATGGAAATATTCTAAGGGAAGCAGCTCATCTTTTCTTCCACAAACTACTGCTGTTGTATCTCTATTTTCTGGGTCGGCTATATTTAAGCAGTGGCCAATGTACGATTTTCATCATCCAAAATTAAGGACGTGGCATCTACAGAATAGATTATAATATGATTTCAACTGCAGAGAATAAATGCATCGGTGACAAACAATTATGGATCGCAGGCCAGCTTGTTGGTGATGAATGATGATAGCGAGGCCGTCTCAGCGGCATCCCTCACCTCTGCCGAATGTAGATAGTTCAGCTGAACCCCTTGACAGTTTATCAGGAAGACATGTTCAGGTCACAAAGCACCCAGAAGGTCCCGCCCTTCCCTCCCAACCCGCAGACCATTAGATCACTATCATGGATCACCGCCTGAAGAAGTGTCACTCGACTCTGATCCTGGGCTGCAGAGGCTGCTTTCCTCAATATTATTTGAGCTTCTTTTCATGATTGTATAGATGAACGGTCGGTGAGCTAGACCACCATTTCAGCCCTGAGTGAAATATCTTAACACCTTCTGGATGGATTGTAATGAAATTCTGTACACATTCAAGGTCTCCAGAGGATCAATCATAATGACTTAAGTGATTCCTCCTGACTTGAATGAAGCAGCTCAACAACTATTGGACAAATTAGATGAAATTTTGTCCATATTTTCTTTTTCCTGTTTATGAATTAGAATTAATTCCCATCAGCCAGAGGTGATTTCTGTTTAGTGCTACCTAGCAAAAAATCATGCTAATACTAAACTGAAAAATTGAAGATCATAAACATCACACCTGCTAAACATCAGCATGTTGGTTATTTTTTTCTACATGCTTTTAGGGTCACATGTCATCTGGCCAGATTGACTTGATGATTATTTGCTTCTAGGTACTAATTGATTCATTCGATAAGAAAAAAGAAATCAATTATCATATTTCATCAATCTATGTATACACACAGATAATCCTCCAAGTTAATATTCATCTATTGAGAATGAGTAAAAATAATTACCCCACACTTTCATTTGATAAACTTGTCTGGAGCTCCAGTTCTAATGCATTTCTTCCTCTTACGTAAAGGCCTTTGAATTGACTCTGTGCGTGGAAGCATATTCAAATAAACCCGTCTTGCCTTGATCGGGGGAGGTGTGAGTATCTTTGAGTGCCAAAAATTGCACTGCATCGTCCAGTTTTGCCTCTAGTTTGCCAAATTTTGGTGCAAATGATGTCATTTCAGCTGCTGAATGGACACAGATTGCTCACAATTTTCATCATAAGGTCTCTGTGTTATTGAGTTTACAAGACTGTTGTGGTTAGTTTGTTATAAAAGACTGAAGTATATTAAATATAATTAATGTTAATGTTGCAAAATCAAGCCTTAACACAACCCTTTCGAAAACTGTCGTCTTTGTGGATGAAGCTCATTCATGTTTCTCAGGTGAACGGCCACAGAAACCCATTTGAATGGTTGAATTTATTTGAGTGCACACAGGTTGAAAATGCACATAGAAACAAAGATTTGTGCTCCTGCTTGTATTTAAGCTCTTGGTCATGGCTGAGCATGGAGAGAAAGGCACAGCATCCATCCGTGGAACAGACCCAGAGCTTCACACTGGAGGAGGCGAGATGAACAACAATGGCACCTTTCTCTCTCCAAAGCACCAGACGCAGTTTGGCTCTCTGTCCATTTGGCTTCTGCTCTGGCCATCCATCCAGTCAGAGCACAGAGCCCTCGACTAAGAAGTGTATTATGGTCAAATATAAAGCCACTTGGGAGTGAATTCTGCCAAAACACGAAGTGAAGTAAAATGCTATTAAGTGACGAGCTAAGAAGGTTTAAACAGAATTTCCCCATTTTCCACACAATAAACTACAGGGATGGTGATAAGTAGCAGGATATTTTAATCATTTTCAAACATAGCTGGCCTTTCTCCATTTATTTCTCCACATGCACCCACACATATAAACAAATCCGCCCAAGCACAACAGTTCACTCCAGAAACGTTCATGAAACTGGCTATAATAGATTAAAGACGTAATAAAAACACGATAAAGCTTTTGGGATGAAACGAAGCCACACAGCAAGAATTTCATTTCAAATATGACATATTATTTCAACAGTTTCACACTTATTGTAAAAACATTTGCCAAAAATAATAATAAAAAAAATATTAGGTTTTCTAAAGATTTGAATGATGAAAACATCTAACAAAGTTCAAATGGAGTATTGGCTCATGGGAGTTGAATCAATGACCTTTCCACTTCCTGTCTGATGAAGTGACCTCACACAACTGGAAACATGGGTTTTTCACCCACATGATGTTATCCAGGGTTAGACACTGACCTGTTCATTCAGCTGGAGTGAATGAGTCAAATTTCGGAATTCATTTCATGGAGCCATGCATGAATACAATATGTTTTACTGAGTGAACTTCAGATGAGTTAAGGCCTGGTCACAGCAGGAAGGGTCTCAGGGAAGTTCATCCATGAGCTTGATGATGTAGTGACTGCTTGCAGGGCTAATTTATGAAATACTTTTGAACTAAACACACAAGCCAGGTGGGAACAGACAAAATATTACTCAGATCAGTGATTTAAAATACAAGTTACCTCGGTCACTCTGAACAGTAAATTCACATGGTTTATTCAAGAAATCCTGTCTCATGTGTGTCTGCACACATGGAGCAGTTTATACTCTGACAAAGGTTAAATAAATGGTTGTACACAGTTAATAAACTATGCTAACTTCCTCCATTTTAGATTTTCGGGCAACGCTTTCCTGTTGGTCGCTGGCAGGAATGTGTGTGTCCGAGCTGAATTTGATGCTAGTAATTAGCATGGGTTACTTCACCCTTGCAAGCGAATCCACCTTCTGCATTGAAATGAACTGATTTAGCCATGAAATGTTGAGATTTAACACACTGGTGTGAAGGCCTTAAAAGACACACTGTCAGTCATTTCATTTATATTAAATCATTTATGACGATAGCAAATATGTTTTTTTCATCAAAAGAATCCAATAAAGTCAAATGAACTTAGGTTTGATAAGAAATTTTCAATCATAGTTGGCATGATGTTAATGAATTTTACACTTTTATTAGGTTCCCTGAAATGAACTTTGGGGCTCTATAGTTTGCGACGTCTTCTTGACTAAATCAGGAGCCATTTTATGTTCTGATTAACACCTTGCCGTCGTTTGTGGAGAAAATGTAAGAGGTGGAAGTTGTTTATGGCGCAATAAAGCCTGTGAATGTCATCGTCGTCTGCCCCCTCCGAGCAAAGACGGCTTGTCTTACTGGAGGCTGTAAAGCCCGAAGGGATTCAAGAAACAGGATGCTCAGTGACGTCAAGGTCAGACAGACAGACAGACAGGTTTCTGTCTTATTGAAGGACAGAACCATCATACTGAAAATGCTGCAGGTCTCAAGCATGATTTCAAAGAACATACACAAATAATTTTACATAATCTATACAAACATACTTGTAACACACATTAATGATCATTTGCACAATATAAAAATTATAGTGGCGATAATAAATACATGGAAATATTCTATTACTTTATCTGAGAGTACTGCAGAGTTTTAATCACACTCTTACTTTGCCCGTGCAGTGCAGAACCGAACCACACTTTCTGCAAACACTCACTGCAAACTGTCTGCCGGACAATGTAAATGTAAGGGAATAGGAACTTTGCCTTCAGCAATGAAAACACCTCTCACCGGCAGCCCATCAAATGTCCTCACCATCCTGACAATCTGGGCCCTCATGGGTGGTGATTACATTGTTAAAGTAAAGACATTGTTACCAAAGATCCTGCTGCCGTATTAGCACGGATTCATTTTTGTCTTCCTCCTCTTTTGTTTGACCTGGATTGTGTTCTGTCTGCAGGCGCATACCGGAGCTCGTCGACAGTCTGAGATCTGAAAAGGTAACAGGACGCAGGAACAAACGGCTTTTGTGCACGAGTCTATCTGAGGCTCTGTCTACCACAAGGACACATAGAGCTCGATGGAAAAAATGGTAAAACATTGTGTATGTATGTATAAGGAACAGCAGCACAGATTACTGAATCCTGTCTTTAACTACAAACTGTACCAGACATCAGATCAGTTTTTGTGCTACAACACGATCACAGTGCTGCATAAAGAAAGTGTTTTCCAACAGTATCTACTGACAACGCAGATGCACAATTCTACCTGAATGAACCCCGTCCCAAAATGACTTACTAAAGACATCTTGTAAGAAAGAAATGTGTTTCTCAAACACGCACCCTCGGCGTCACTTTGAGCGCCTGCCAGCGGAAGCAAAAATATTTTCAAAGTCCAACACATTTAAATTTTGTCTCTTCAAAATGTGCAGATTGCGTTTTATGTCTAAATTACAAGCGTGTTGGGCGAAGGGAAGATGTTGGCAGCTGTTCTCAGGGGAGCTGCAAACACGACTTCAGAAGAAGGACGGCTCATAACTTCAGGGAGTCCCTGTCCTTGAGTGTGTTGACATCTGAAGGATTTATTCAGCGAGGATGAATATGCCGCTCCAAACATCCATCTCTAACTGTGACACATCGGTATAAAGAGGTAAGTATAATTCACCGGGGGGAGTCTGTGGTGCTGAACGCTGAATGGCTTTATTAAAGGTCAGTGTTTGGCTCAAGCTACAGAGGCAATATCTTACTAAAACAACCTGTCCAGACAGCAGTTTTGTCTACAGTCGACTGGAAGGATGAAGACAGACAGAAAATAGTGACCATCAGTTTGAGCACCTAATTTTTTATTTTCTTGACTTCTTCTGGCTTCAACACAGGATGTCCAGCTGCACGTCCTGTCTCAGACCAGGAATCGAGCCAGAGTTTTAATATTTAACTACCATCATCTTTCCTGAATTTTAAAGGTGCAATATGTAAGATTATGTAAGATTGACTAAAACTATCAACGGAATGTAAAGAAACAGGTTTGATGTTTGATGTTGCAAAGATATCCACTTGCATGTATGAAAATAAGCGCTAATGATAAAAAAAAATTTTGAGCTTTTTTTCCTTTATTTTTTAACAAACTATGATGATGTCACAAATATGAAAATTCAACAAACTCAAGCGTCTACATTTAGGGCAGTTTTCATGGCGATCCATCCATAGTTGGCGAGACTTTAATGTCAATCTGCTGTGATTTGGATAAACTGACTTGAATGTTTATACAAAATTGCATGGGAATTTATTGGACAGGACAAAAGAGGTCTGATTTTCACCTAAAAGACACTGTTAGTTGCCGTTAAGATGATGTAAGATCTTCTTGGGATCCACAGAAATCACAAAGCTTCTACTTCTACTGCTATGGAGAAATTTATATGCATTTATGTATGGTTCTATATTTTGTGCACCAAATGCTATTTTAGTGTGGTTTTCGTGTCTCTTAGAAACCAAACCTACAAACTAGGCACCAGAAAAGCATTTTAGCTACTGAAGCTCTTTACTTTTGTCACTTATCAAGCACACACACACACACACACACACACACACACACACACACACACACACACACACACACTCATACACGGTCCATTTGGCATATGCCTCTTTCCTGTGTGGGGAAAATGAAGTTGAAGGGGAGTTTGCCAGCTGAGAGCTGGCTTACCATGCAGAGGAGGAGGCTGAGTAGCATGGCCATATACCACACCACAGCCCACAGCACAAAAGCACAGAAAGAGGCCGTCGCCATCTACATCCTCCATCTGCGGAGGAGACAAATGAACTGCAGTTTTATGGCTTATCCTGCTGAGCCGGAACATAAGAATGTGCTGGAGGTTTTTAGAGAACCAATTGGTAGGAAAAATGGCGAAGGAAACGCTGACTTGTAGGGAACTAAAAAAAATACCAAACTATGCTGGATAAAATGGAGACTTGTGATGAGAAGAGAGTAAACAAGTTCTTTCAGATATTGTTTGAAGCACCTTTTTGTCTTATGCATACATTACAGATAATGCACACACTCGTGGTCAGTATTTTCTCTCATAGACGATATGAAGCAGTTGGCATAAATGCAGCAGTAGATGATCTATCAAAAATCCTCCCTCTGTGTTTCTCACCATATTTACATACTGCCATCTTTTTTTTTCTCTCCTGGCATCGGGCGCATTTCTCTATCACGCTGCCAAATAAACCAACTACCTTCACGCTGCAGAGATGAAATACTGGCACCTCTTCACTGTTACCTGTGCAGTATTGATTTTAAGATGATAGTACTCGCTTTTAAAACATGATTACATGGCTCCGGGCTATATTTTTAATTCTCTTTGAGCCGCTGTGCAGCCTCAGATCCTCAGGGTGCTTTAAACTAAAGGTGTAGAAAGGCTTTGAAACAAGTGGCCCAAGCACCATCGGGCCGTAGAATAAGTATCATATGTTTAAACACATAATGCCTTTTTGGATGTGTTGTCTTTTATCTCGTCCCTTTTTATTCCTTTCCATTATTAATACTAACTAAGCGATGTCATAGGAAGGAGAAAGTTTGTTCCATCAAACAGCTTGAGAAGGTGAAAGCTCCTGTTAACAGCAACCAGGTTTCATATCAAAAAGCTGTGCTCCACCCACACAGGTGTTCTCACTTTCTCACCTGATTAAAGCCTCCTGAGGACTGAGTGGGTGTGACCGCGGTTGACTGACATCTTTCTGCATCTGTTAAAACAGGATCATTTGCACCTTTGCTATTTTTTACTAAATGTGTTGTGTCCACACACTCGCACAAAGGATTGGACTAGTTTTATTCTAGGCCTCTGGTGATCAATGAGTGTTGTCTCGGTCAATGAGAGTAATGAGACAAAAAAAAAAGCAAAAAAGTTTACTTTTGTCCCACAATGCAATGCACAAAAGAAACAAGGAGCTGCAAAAACTTACAATTGGAGGAGGTGGTGAAGCAGCCACAGGAAGATCAAGGAAAGCAAACACACAAAATAAACAAAACCATAAGTACAAGATATTTCTTTTATACTACCGTGTGCACAAATGGGATACTATAGCAGTTAGTATTCTGTATATGCAATCAGGATGTAATATGAAGTCGAGACTCTGCTCTTCTGACTTCATGGATTTTGTGTGTCGACCTGAGTAGAGGTCTAATCAGCCTAAATGAAAACACCTGTGTGGGTCCTTTTTGAAAACAGACGCTCCGGCCAGACTTAACCTCTCGAGTGCGAAACACTTTTATTTTTTTTCCTGTTACTTTGAAAGCCGGCTGTGGAAAAAGCATGTAGCTCGTCTCTTTAAAGACGAGTGTGGCTGTGATCAGTTTGATATCGATTCAAACAGTGAGGAGTTTTTGATGCAATAAAGAAAGATCAAAAACGTCTATGGAAACTTATCAAACCACTTCACCAGTATAACCTTCTTCGCATCAGTGTGCTCAGAATTTCAGACATGTTTTCTCCCAAATATGATTAAATACACCGCTTCCTCATTCACAACCCTTGTAGGTGTGTGACACACTTTGATTTACATTAAATTAACAGGTCAATCTAATGATACCAAAGAAATGTCTGACATGCACTTTACAATTGTGAAATAAATATAAATAAAATGTACCTTCCAGTTAAGTGCTCTTAATGGCTTGGCTTTTCAGCGGCTACAGAAAAATCTAAGCGGAATATTTTATTTATTTCCGTCTCATTTTCTTCTTCCACAGAATTTGCAACAAAACAAAAACTCAAAGACCTGCGGTAATTGCCAGTGAAGACAAAAAGGCTATTTCACACCACAAAGTGCTCTCTCTCTAAACAAATAGTGTAATTTCAAAATGGCCTGAATGAATATTAAAGCTCATTAGCCGTGTTTTTCATTCTGTGCTTGGTTCATTTTAATAGGGCAGACAGTGCAGTGGCTCCATGCAAACCCGATTCAATTAGTTCTGTTATGTTTTTGTTTGCATTTTATAAAAATTCAAAGTCATATTTCCACGATTCACACTTTTGTCTGAATCATAAATTCCGCAGACGTCAGAAAGAACCTGAAACAGAGCTCTTAATTCTGTGATGGAACTCGATCATGACACACTCCTGAAATCATCCGTGTAATGCTGTGTGTTTGTGCGTGCCGGTGTGTGTCCGCGCCTCCTATTGGCGCGATAACGCCGGCTGAGTGCTGAGAGTAAATCTTTGCAGAGGTGCTCGGCTCACCTTCTTGCTGCTAAGTGCACACCTGCAGAGCATAGATTAGACCTGAATTATCTGAGGAGCGAGCTTCTGCTGCTGCCTCTCCTTCCTTAATCTTCGCTTTCATCTGAGGCTTGTTATTGCTGTTTTCCTCCAACTGAAGGAACGACTCCAGGACTCGGTGTCTCTCAGAACGCCGTGGATGTGGGGAGCATGTTAACTGCCGTGCAAACTTTTTGTGTTACGACAACAGCAGCGGCATTTCAGGAAGTACACGGTTGTGCACCTCTGGTTTTCAATTAGACGTTCTGATGCAGGCTAAGCCAACATGAAGCACACAGATAGAATAAATCCTGGGTTATGTGGCGGATTTAAGGATGCGAGAGATCAGCCACATACAAGTGCATCGATCTTGTTTGACCCCAGTCACACAGGAACGTTTTTTTCGTGCAATTAATTTTTTTTTCAAACGTAAAATCCTGTCAATACAAGCGTTCACATCAGCGACGTTTTCTTGTCCGACGATATTGCGGCATTGATTTTTTCGCATCAAGGTCGAATTTTCCATAGTTTCGCATCCTGTGTGTCCACTTCTGACCAATCAGATTGCGTGTTGTTGAGCCGTCACATTCACTGGTGTATCCAACATGGCCGACCGGCTGATTGTTTTTGATTAAAAAAAAAAAAAAAACATAAAAATGACAAGGATAACGACCTGAAGGACAACTTGTGGAGAGTCATATGACGATGGTGTGTGTGCTTAAACAGTTTGTTGAACGTCTTTGTTTTAACTTTCATCCATGCTTAATAACTTTAGCTCGTAAGCTAACCTGTTCAGATAAAACATACGCTACCATGTGCTACGTTTCTTTTTCTTTTTAGAAAGCAAAAGGAGCACCAATTCGCCATTACTTGAGGTTGAAGTAGATTTTTGTCCTCTCGCTTCCTCCCGGGTCTTTTTTCCCCCTCAGAAAGTTGCAAAATCGCATTGTACTTGATATGTATAGTCAGGCACGTCAAAATTCGCCTCAAAATATTTTGCAATTTCGCGTCATATATTCGCGTTGTTCCCAGTGTGTAAGGACCTTTAAGCTGACAACAACTATAAGGCTCCAAACATGACAAAAACCAGACACTGTGATGAGACTCGCTGCAGAGAAAACATGTCCAGGTGGTGATAATCAAACTTCCAGCTGCTGTTTGGCCAGCACTGTTGTTTCTGCTCCTCTGTTCCCTCGCTTGTCCCCACCGGACTGTGACTGGACCAAATACCTCCTCTTTTCACAACTTACATCCCAACTTAAAGCTCACTTTTTCCCCAATGTTGTGACTGGCTGCTCTGATTAATTACACCAGAGCAAATATCACTGATCAATCATCTTCACCTAGTGAGCTGAATCAGTCCCGTCATCTCCAGATCAAATTAGGTGACAGTGTTAAAAATTGGCTCATCAGACATGTGGCAGTTTATCATAGTGACTCAGCTCTTTTCCCCAAAGGATGAATGTTTCTAAAAGAAAAAAAATTAAAAAAATAAAAATCTTATGTTAGTGGTGTTTAGTTCAACTGAAGTGATATGATGTGCAAAGTTGGGACATTGAAGTCGTTTGTCATCATTGCAAAGGTGAGTTACTATTTAAGCGATTCCAAGCAAAAATGTGAATAACAGTTCAGAAAAAAGTTGCATTGATATTAATACTGTCACTGTAAAAACTTATGTCAAAGTTTCATGTTTGCCTTGATTTGACCATTGCAAATCTGTTTTATTTGATTCAATCAGCAACATTTCTTCAGATAAAACTAATGCTTTAATGTTTGCACAACAGTCTTTGTGTCCATTCACACTTACGTGGCACTAAGGTTGATTTACAGTATACAAGGTTGGTTGATATAGCTCTAAACCGCTAGTGACTAGATCATTAGCCAGTGGAGATAAGGATACCAAATGGACACCACAATTATGGCTTGTTTTGGAGCACTGCCATGGTTGAGGTCATCCGACAACAGGTAATTGGACCCAAAGGAAGACTCCGGCCTCCAGGCAGGTGTTGTTAAAAGCAGTTCTACTCGTTCAAAGTTCAGGTCTCCAGTCAGCAACTTGGCAGGCGGGTTTGAAATCAAGCACACAGAAGGTAGGCAGAGAACAGAATCAGCTGGGAGCAGAACGAGCCGGACTGCTAAGATACACAAGAACACATCGATTATCAGGCAGAGATAAAGCGTGAGCAGCTCGCTTTGGACAGGATACTGGACCTGGAGACTAATTGGGATCAGCCGAGGAGGCAGAGGATTAGGTCAGGTGGGGAGCAGGACACGGTGCAGAGGCCACTAGTGGACAGGTGAGGAATTACAGAAGAGACATTTTCACAACTTTTTGACTTGTCAGAGCAGGAAAAGCACAAGTGTGACCGTTAAACGTGGCTCTGTTCCATTCAAATGAGCCTGTGGGCCAAAACACTGTGACAGCATGAAAACTGTTGATGTTAAAGGTAAACATTAAGGAAGTCGGCTGTAATCTGCAGCCGAAGCACACGTCTCCTAAAATCATCTCTGCACAGCTTCTGCTCGCTGTGATCACCGCTCTCTATTACAGCAAATGAAAGAAGGTAAACAAAGCAATTGCACTGCGGTAGTCGCTTATTCAGTAATGAGACTAGGCTGAAATAGAATTTACCTGGATGCAACTTCCAGTCATATAAGCACTCACGTAGCCCTCTGTCACTCTTTGTCACCAAGTAAATAAAAGAGTGTAAACGCACTGCGGGGGATATACATAAAACACGACACAGGCCGATCATGTATGATCCATGTGTCTGGGGTAGCAGTGGTCACATCAGCAGGAGAAACACGATGAGGAACTATGAATCAAAACTCTCTCCCAGGTGTCGAACTAGAAGAGGAAGAGGAAAATGAGAGAAAATGACGAAGATAAAACCGCGACAAAGTTTGGGAAAAAAATCCAGATAATGCACTGGGACGAAGATTGGAAGTCTGACACTGATAAGAGGAAAGAGGTCACATCCAAAACTTAAACTTTAATCTCAGTATTGAAAGAAATTTAGTTGCAACCATCTATTTGAATATAGAAAGTGATCTGTGGTCAAAAACAGTGACTATAAATATATGTAGAAATATGCAAATATGAGAGAATGGGATGCATGATGTGTATTTTTGACTTATTCTATTATTCTTCACTGAACTATTCAACACCGTTTTATTTAACTGCTCCCACATAACAAAAGCAATTTAAAGGAAAACAAAGAAAAATGATGCCCACATTTGTCTCAGTGGACGACTTTCTGTGAAGTCATCTGTAGCCGTCTGCATCCAGCTGGCCTTATAATCAGGCTGAATTACTTTTTTTTGTTTTCACTTCATTATTCAGTTTCCTTCAGCTGTTGTTTACAAAGAGGCTTGTTTTGCCCTTTACAATAAGCGATGTATAATTTCCACTGACATAATTTTCACTTAGCTCGTGAACTCCTTCCAAATGCTTTGCACACATTTTGCAGGTATGGCACGGAAAGGTGACATTTCCATTCTTGATCCCACCCACGAAGGTCTGATTGACTCAGTTGCCTTTTGCAAAAGAGCTGAAAGAAATCAGAGATATGAGCATCATGCTCAGGGCTCTGGAAGCAGGTAATGCACCTCCTCACATTTCACGCCGCATGTTCGCAGTGTGGCGTGAAATGTGACGTGGAAACGTGGTGCAGGATCTACTACAGTGCATGTGCAGATTTACAGCACTGCCTTCCTTAATAGACTCCGCATTTTATGTCACGCCATCTGTTCAAGACACCAGCATTGCCTAAACATGTTGCCCTACATCTCAATGACTTTCAGGAGGCAGAACGTCAAGCATTAGACAGAGAGTCAAAGGTTTTGGGTTTTGACAACAGAGCAACAGCAGCGTTCCCCACAGGGCTCATCCTAAAGCAGCCTGCTCTTGTTAAGATATCCCCTCGCGGCGTTCTGTTATTCTACCCATCAATCCATTAAAATCTCTGCGTGAGGTCGCGTGAAGAGGCCGAGGCTGGTTAGAATAAGACCACCCCCTGATGCTCAATGGAGCATTTCAAGACCCAGCAGGGAGCCGCTGGCCATAATACGGGGATTTCAGCCGGCAGTCAGGTGTGAAGTGTCTGACGGGCAGAGAGGTCATCTGAAACAGCAGGGGGCCAAAATCACTGCCCACTATTTTGCAGAGGGGGGACAGCTGCAGCCTACACTGGGGAAAGCAAGGGTGAGTCGATGGAAGGGGAAGTCACCATTCATGCAGGTGTGAGAAAAACAGATGTAGAGGATTTTTTTTTTTTGGTATCAAAGGATAGAAATGACAGAATGGAAACCATTTTACATCTTTTAGAGGTCATACTTGATACTAGACTTTAACAGTCTATTCCAGACATTTTGTGGGGTGTGTTATTTAAATATGGCCCACATGCTGTTGCAAAGACTAACTTAATCAAAATCACTTCATCCAGAACCGCCACATCATTAACGTACAGGTACGAAAACGCCTCAACAGCACCTCATGATTTACTGCATCTATTAAAAGATGTTGAAGTACATAAGTGTTGGCAGCAAAATGCACTTAAAGAATCAAAAGTAACAGCACTCATTATAGAAAACGGCTCTTTCCAGCGTGTTGGAGCCTTCAAGATCCCGAAAGATGATATATTTTTTGAAATCTTATACAGACATGATAATTATTTGTACAAAGCTGTATGAGAGCTTCAACAAGAACTTCAGCCTGAGCATCACCAAATAGCATAAAGCATCTGTGAGGATACGTCATGCTTTAATCTATAATAATGCATCGTATATAATAATAATAATATAATAATGTGTTTTATATGTAAGATCAAAGTAGTTAGTAGCTGTTAAGTAGAAGAAATATAAATTTAGAAATTGCATATAATTAAGTAACATACAAGTATCACAAAATAACTTAACCCTTTATCGGGCAAGTGGCTATTCTCAGTCATTTTACTTTACATATTGAAAAATTTTGAAAAATGTTACAAAAGAAATAAAGTTTTGTAATGCCCTCCAATAACAGTCTAAGGTTGATTTTTTGAATTTCAAAGTATTTCAATGAGTTTCCTATAAAGGGTTAAGCAGTACTTGAGTGAATGTATTGGACATTTTCACTATATCCGATATCTGCACACTTCGTCTTTATCGGTGCATTTTGAATCAAGATTTATGACTTTATGGTTCAGTGCATGAAGCGTAGAGTCTTTTCTTTACACAGAAACATTGTAAAATGAAACTCTTTATGTGAGCTCGGCCACGTCTGATAATGGGCCGTTATTCTGCCATGTCTGTGACCAACCTGTTCAGCAGCCATTTAGCGGGAGAATATTGTAATAGCCAGAGTCATTTATCAGCCCTGATGGCTCCTCAGACAATGACTGTGATTTCAGGACCCCGCTGACACAAACAGCTCTCACAGGATTTTCTCTACAGGAACAAATCCAAAGAGGACGCTCAGCCTCTGTTCTTTGCTCCTCGTCTCTCACGCACACCGCAGCCCTGTATTCTCCTCCTAATTAGAAGGCAGAGAGGATCAGATGGATGATGACAAATGAATCTCCAAACGGCTGTCGCTGGAGATAGAGCACCCTTAGCGGAGCTCCCCCACCGAAACCATGCGACTGCTAACAAACCTCAGAAGGTTTTTGTTTCCAGCCACCTTGTTCGTGTGGAGCTGTGTGTACGTGATAAGGAAGGGAGAGGGAACGTTATGGGAAAGAGTGGAAAGGTTTCTGAAGTTTCACATTTTAGCTCATATATGAGATTCATGATTTTCATTTCTTGAATCCAAACAAAAATCCAGCAAAACACCACCTTGACAAAAGACCAATCAAACTTAAATGTTTGATTTGAAGATGTGTTGATGATGTGGCATATGCTTAATTGGCTGTTCTCAAAGCCCCGCCTACTTCAGTCATAGCACATAATATATTTTATTATGATGATGGTAGAAGATGTATCTTATATATGTTGTCTTTGTCAGATTTAAGACAGAGAAAAGATGTGTTTCAGGTTGACTTTTGAATTCCATCTGACTCTTGATTTCGTACTTGACTGCCACATACAGTTCATTATAAGATGCTAATAGACTGAGGCTCCAGCTGCAAAAGGTCCCAAACAGAAGTCAGCATCCTCACTGATTAATTATGTGGAAGACATGGAAATAAAGGCGTTGTTTTTGTAAAACAATGTGGAGCTAATTAGTCCTTGTATCATAAGTACAACATAAGTCACTTATTTAATTGCTGTTTTACTCTAACACCAACCTGTTTATTTTTTCAAATTCGTGAGCACATTAATAGATTCATGCATCATTGCATTTTTTAAAAAGCATGTTCCACTTTTAACATGAGAGAAGAGGAAGAACCAACGTTTGTGGAGAACTTAAATGCCCTCTGAGTTAATGGATTTGGCCGGGGTTAGTGTAAACTCACCCAAATCCAATTAAGAGCAGGACTGAGCTGCAACCTAACCCTAAACTCTGATACAGTGAGAATCAAGGGCAGAGTGACTGGCATGTTGTTTTTTTTAAACCCACAACTTCAGCATTTAACTAATGAAATGCTGAAGTAACACTGGGTTGAATTAATAGTGACGAAGCTCTGTGTGCTGTTGTTTGCAGCTTTTGCAGACAAACACATTGTTCAATCTATTCTTCACACTTTTGTTGTTGTTTTGGAAACGCTAAAAAACAACCACCATGCAGCTTGGCGTGTGCAGAAATCCAATCCAGCTTTGTCTACTTACGCAAAGCAATTATTCAACAATTGGTTTTCTGGGAAAGAGCTTTAACAAACAGTGAATTACACAGAAATTTCTTTTCACTGCAGCCCCCCAGAAAAAAAACTCATCTCTCATACCCACAAAAGACAAAAGCTCTTTATTCCACTACAGTGAGAAGAGAGATTCCAAACCTGGAAAGAAAACAAAAACAGATGTTTTATGGAGGAAACAGACGCACAACTTTTGGAGTCCTTTCATGTAATTTGATGTTGAATTCCTTCCTTTACACTGATGCATGTGAGCGGTGGCAGGCGTCCAACTGACCCATCTGCTACATTGGATAAGAATGAGAATCATCAATCTTGAGCTGCCTTGTATGCTTTACAAAATAGCCTATATTTATGTCTAATTCCATCTACTGATAAAACATAACATGCTTTGAAAAGACAAGCGGAAACAAAATCTGCCCCAAACACTCAGGGCTGCTCTCATACTGTTTCAGCTTTAATCCGATTTTATATTTCTGCCTGTGACCGTGTTGAGGATCAAACTCCCAAAGCCGCACCTCCACGCTGACAGGCCTGTGGTGGAGACCGTGATCTCCGCAGGATTGAATGCTGTTCCACTTCTCCGAGGAGGAGCTCCAGCAAAGGACGACCTTTTCTGACATCTTCTGCTGGGTGATGTCCAGGAAATAGTTCATAATCTGCCAGAATGATTCCATCAGGAACGGCCGGTGGTGACAATCAATGACTCACAAAAATATGGCTGCAATAAGAATACATATATTTTCAGTGTGCAATATTTCAAAAGGATGAAAGTAATCAATTACAGCAGGAGAAGAGCTTTTGGAAACAGTCGGGCCACCTTGGTTTGTTTCATAATAATAACGGTGCAGAGACTCAGAGGAAATCCATCCATGGCTGAAGAGTCTGTCAGCTCCGCTCACAGGTGAATCATGTCACACTTTCCCCATCGGCTGACAGACAATAATTGAATGCAACCTCAGCGAGCACATTTCTCATCACATTGTGACAGTTTCAAAAGTTGCCGTGATTAATCACCGAGGCCGACCCTGAACTTTGACTGCACCCTCGAGCTGTTGCAGACTTCTTTTATTCACTGAACAGCTGCGACAGATGAAGTCCAACCTGTAGATCTGCTAATCTAATATTTAATGCTATCTGTACCTGTGATTTCTACAGAGCGCACAGATAAGCCCACAGCACGCAGAGCAGCTTGGCCGAGCAGACCTCCACCTGACTGCCGCACACGGGTCCGGTGGTTGAGAGGACTTTCCTGATGATGATTAGCCATTATCTTTACCTGTGAATAGATTAACCCAAACCAGAGCCTATAAATCCTCTTTGGATCCCCCACTTTGTGGATTTGCTCATGAAGAACAGCAGACACATGCCTCAGAGGCATCAGCTGATAGGGCTTATGGGAGGTAATCAGGGCTGAGCCCGGCACTGAGCTCCCAATCCATTTGTTTAGCAAGATTTGCACCTGTCGCTCTCTTGTTTCTGGCAGACTGAATATAAACAGAGATCAGACAACAAAACTGCTCTCTGTCATTTGGAAGGAAACTTGTGTTGTTTTCTTTTATCAGAGTTATGTGTCATTTGAAAGTTTCAAACTATCAAACATATCTGCTGAACTGGGTTTGTTAAGGTCATAGGTCAATATGAGCCACAATGTGGGTTATAAATAAACTTCTATATTGCTTGTCCAAAAGTTTCTGAGCTCTGAGGTGGAAAAGATTAAGAACAAAATCAATTTCAAGGTGCATGTGATCTAAAGAGAATTTACTCAGGAGATGCAAAGATGAAAATTATGATAAAGTAACCAGAGGATAAAACTGAGAATTGATTACTTATTTGGCAAAGTTGACATCAAAAGATGCAATGATAATTATGTTATATATAAAAATCCAATTTTGCTCCAGAAAGACACAGTGAAATGGGGACAGGTGTTAAAGAAGCACTTTGCGATCCTCCACTTGGGAATATAGCACACGCTCTGCCATGCTTACGTTATTTTGAATAAAACACAGCAGACAGATGGTTGAAAAATGCAATTCTGGCCTTCATAAAAGCATTATCGACTTTTCATTTTTCCAGCCTCGTTGGAAAGCCACTCCATCATGCTGCCACTGCTGGTGACGCTCTCTTGTTGACAGCGACTGTCTTTCCCTCTCGGGCTGCTTAAATCACTTTGTCCACCTTGAGTCTCGACTGTGGAGGAAAATGTACCTCGAGCGTTTTACCAAACATATACTGTCAGTCTGCTGGGGATAACATATGACTTTAGACACAAAAGAAATACTCAGAGTTCATCCACATGCTTGCATGAAGAAATGGCGGCGACATCAGCCATTTCAGTCAATGTCCAGAAAAACTAATTATTTTAATTGTCAATTGATAAAGCCCACTTTTAAAGCCACAAATGCAAACACAACAAAATGTCATTGTCAGAAGTTGGCAGTATAGGCTATGTTATGCATGGCTATTATGAACAGAGTAGAGCAAGCTGAAACAAAACCAGTCGTTTTCAAACCTCCAATTCAAGAAGAAGAAGGAGTAGAAGAAGAATTAAATTAGGAAGAGTTTAATGTTGGCAATGTCAGAACTTGTCAGTCAGGAAAAGGTGTTTCCATGTCCCGTTAAGCACATCAGCATTTTTACATTAAAAATGTTGCCATTTCCATCCACATCCAAAAATCCAGATTCTATAAATATGCCCTTTTTCAAAAGTTGGATGTCTTCTGCTTTACTGTCCATTCTCAAGTTTCCACATCAAGACTATAAGTATTGGATCATGATTGGCTTCTAAACAAGCTGTGATGTCCCAAAGTCACACTTTTATGTCCATTTCTTGAGCTCAGATTTAAACTGAGCACAGTGTCAAACATCCTGCACAGTGAAGTTCAAACAAGTAAAACAAAGCACATTTTGAGTGAAGGGAGACTTTAGAATATATTTATTTTGTCTACTGAGATAATTAGAATCCATTTTGCTAATTCCCTCAAATGAGCACAGAGGTCTTTATTAGTTGGTTACTGCTATATCACGCTGAGCTGTTTCATTTGTCAACTCAAATGTCCAAAACAATTACGGAATCATTTAGAACCATTAGCTCTGTTATGACAATTGTGCCTGTGTTAGAAAAAAAAAAAATAGTAAAGCCTTTTTACCCAGCATGTATATTCAAGTGATAGTTTCCAATTAGCCGTTTAATCTGAGCCCTGTTTTCCATTTTCCCGTTGAAGTTTTGACACGTGTTGAAGAGAATATTTGATCGAGGCCCAGAAGAAAAGAGTTCATGGAAACGGAGCAAATTACCTGTAAAATCTGATCGAATCTACGATGACAAGCGATGAACTGGGGATCAAAACTAATTGGCGGTTTCGTCCCTATTATGAAGTGACAGGAAAGACCTCATTGAAGCCCACGTGTCTTTAAACCATGATTAACGACTGACTGGTTTTGTTGTCCTAATTTAAGACTGACAGAACATGAGGCGCTTCAGTGAATGCTGGGAAACAAAAGGATGAATAAAAATGACTGATGGAGAAAAAAAAAGTTTTCTGTGGACTTTTTTTTTTTATCTCTCTGCTGATAACAACAAGACTACGAATAACCCCCCCCCCCCCAAAAAAAAACAAACAAATTAACCGCTCGGCGAAACCCTGCTGGCTTCTGAGTCTCTGCCTCTGATTGGATGGGGTCCAGACGAGGCGGTGGTCTCTGATCAGTACTAATGGGCCTTCTAAAGCCTGATTAATGTATTGACAGGCGTGGGGAGTAATTGATTGCCTTCGGTAGGAACGTAGTCATCAGCAATCTACAAAAACATTGACAACTGTGATTCATTAACGCATGACGGTAAAGAAACACAGTCATCAGAATACAGATCCTTTGAAGGCTCGCTTTAATGACACGTCTGCAGCATTTTAATTGGCTGTATGGACACAAATCTTGATGTAGATGTTTATAATGGACGTGACAGTCTATGAAATGACAGACGATTTAGGTTTTAGATTATCTGTGCAAACTATAGCCTGACTTGATCTTGTACCACCTCTGTCTAATTAACAACATGAAATAATTGACAAAAAGAAGTGATTGAATGGTTTGATGTCATAGATTTTCATGAAATTAAACCATGTTTGTGCCCTTTTTGCTCAATGTATTTTCTTTCTGCAAGTACATCTCTGTATTAAAGATTTTTATTGTTGGTGGTGGAGTCCGACATTCTCACACTGGATTCAAACTGCAGTCATAAGCATGAGGGATTTACAGAAAACAATACACGTAATCCAGTATAATTTAGTGTCACTGATACGAGCTTCAGTGCTTGATGTTCTCTTTCTTCACAGTGTCAGTTTCTGCTAATGTTTCCTTGTGCTGCTGCTTCATATTATAATCTTACCTGGCGAAACACGTGCAGGATTTTATTGTGAAGCAATGACAGGAAATGCAACACACATGTATTTGCCACTGACCTTGACAGTGATCATATAGTATTAAACTGTATGAGCTGTTTCCACCAGTAACCACAGGACTGAAATCTTGCACCTCAAAAAAACAAAAAAACTCCCTTTATTCAAACCTTTTGTGCAAGAGGGGGGGAAGAAAAAGCTCAGTGATAGAAGTCGAACTAAATATTCCCCTGAAAACACTCTGATTTGAAACTGATATTTTCACCACCACGACAATATTATTCATGAAGAACAGTGTGTGATGACACAGTTTGACGGCGCTCGAAGATCTTGGCTCGTTAGCGTTGCCATATGTCACTGGATCAGTCGAATGCTGGACAGAGACAGAAATAACTCTTGGAAACCACCAAACCACTTGGCCCGCTCACTGAGGCCAAGATTAGTCGCATAATCACAGGCTAATAATGCCACAATCTGCAAGATTAGCATTGAATCATGTTAATCTGTGCAGCAGCAGTGCTTCTTTGGCTGCAAGTGAAAGAATCAGTTCATGTTCCACAGGTGTAAAGATGCTGGTTAAAGCATCATCACGTGCACACGCTCGACAACCTAATGACTTAGGAAGTGCTTGTCGAGAAGAAAGTTGCTCTAATCTAATTTGTAAAATACGTTTGGCAGAGTGACAGAACGCTGCGATAAAACCGAGATAAACATCAGCAGCCAGCGCAAATTATCAAGCAATATTAAAAGACTGACATTCCATTAACTCCGGAAAGTTAAAAAAAAAAAATGTTTTGACTCAACCAGAAAACATTAATGTTTGTGCAGTAATTTTCTGTCTCCAAGTTAAAAAGAGAAACTTCCTCATGTGTCATCCATGCCATCAACTGGAAAAGTAAGTCATGAGAGGTTTTATTAATTTAACCTGCAGAGAGAATAAACACTTGTGCTGCAGTAACAGATGTGGCAGCACTATTAATACCATTGCCAGTAATTCCTTTTTTTATATTTTTATAGAGTTTATTTTTTCACATCGGAGCAGATTTAGTGTTAATTGTTAATGAATATTTTCCTTGTGACATTTCGTTCTGTCTCGAAAAGTGTTTGATGCAAAAGTTGTTTTTGCTCGTTCAAAAATGCTGATTTTAGTTCTCGGCTGAGTTTTTCTTGTGAAAGTGTTAAAAAATAACTCAGAGTTCATTTCCCTCTTTGACTCAATCGTCAGCTCGCTCGTCAAATTTGCATGCGCGTCACGACTTCTCAGCATTTATCTGGGCCGCGAATGTTTCGGGTTATCAAAAGTCCCCATGACACCGGCAATTAGAGAGCTGAGAAGTTATTTTAATTTTCGAATGACATAATTGTGTGATGCATCAGTTCAGTTCCACTTTCAGTTATACATACTCAAAATTTCTTTCTCTTTCTTTCTCTTCTTCTGCATAATAAATCAAGTGACTCTCCTCAGGTCAGTGCACGAACCTGCCCCCAGACACAAATCTGTTGTTATTCCTGTTGTTGATTTTGCTCTCGGCTGCTGGTCAGAAGCGCTGAAGCTAATGTGTTTTCGAAGAAATGTCTTATCAGTATGAACACAAAAGAGTTGAGGAGGTGAGACACGGTGTGTGTGTGTGTTTTTATATCCTGATGGGGACTTTAACCCGACTGCACGCCGACACACGGCGACTTCCTGTCCTCACATCCACGCTGTTTTCTGATGGTCAAGACTTGGTTTTAGGGTTAGAATTATTGTTAGATTAGGGTCAGAGTAAGGAGCTGGGGATGCATTATGCCAATGGATTGTCCCCACAGAGATGGCGATGCAGCCGTGTGTGTGCGTGTGTGTGTGTGTGTGTGTGTGTGTTAGCCGGGTGATGATAATGTGAGAGAGAAAAGAGGTGAGAGAGAAAGGTGATGCTGAGCTCCCTCTGGCATCTCTTATCTCCTCACTATGGTCTAATCCTGCAGGGTGAGGATTGTAGCTACTTAAGAGCAGATAATCTGTACATTTTTTTCCCTCATGTGTGATGTAACCTGATTTCACAAATTCTAAAACTGTAAACTGTAATACAAGGACGTTTTCATTCACAACACGGCACAGATTTGTCGGAGGACGCTGCTCATTCAGGAGACTGCGTTAAACTCTGCCGTCTATTATTTTGATTCATAATTAAAGGTGTGATAGAACCATCTGACACTTACATCCTCTCCGGCTTCGAGGCTGCGAGAGGTGACGATGTGAAAACATGTCAGTCAGTCCTTTATGTTTACCATTTTGTAGTTGTTTCCAGTGGTTTAATTAGCCACAGAAGAGCAGCGTGTTCGTCTGAATCTGGAGGACGATCACTAGTCCACAATAAATTCACCTCCACTTCTGAAAAACATGCAGGCTGGTATAATTTCCCAGGGCTTAGAAAAGCTATTTTCATGTGTGTGATTCAATCTTAATGTAAAGTGTTCAGGGGAAAAGACACTAATGCAAACCTGCAGAAACATGGAAGCAAACTAGAGGGGAAAAAAATGTTCTGCACAAGCTTTTATTGGAATGAATGGGCGAAACAAAGGCACCAAAATCAACCAACTCTGGTGCAGCAACAACATAATCTCTTACTAGATTCCAACAGACGAAGAAGAAAAGCTGAGGTGTTAGTAATAAAATGAATGCTGGCTGTGTTCCAGTTCGATGTGGACACAACGTCGGAGCTCTGACATTAACACACCTGAACGAGAGCCATTATCACTACTGTAATTCATAACACCTGTGACTGACAGGTGAAAACATCCACTGTCGGAAAAGGTCGTCTGATTGAGCTGCTCACTCACCCAGAGGCACCAGCGCCTGGGACTGAACCGGGGTTTGGGTCAGAGCCACTCGTGCAACCCTGTGGATTCGCTTTTAAATTTTGTCTTTACGCCATTGTGTCGGCTTCTGGTTACAGATGAACAAACATATGAACAGTTATGGCTCAGCATCAGCATCCCATCTTCAAGTCCTTCATCTTCGTCTCTTCTCTGTTTTTAACTAAATCGAAAGTATCCATGAGTGAAGAGATGTCTCATTAGGAATAAGATGTAAAAAAAGTGACATCTGTCTTTATTTGTCAGGGTTTGGAGAATCCTCACCGAGGTCTTAGAAAGTCAGTCATATTCAGATGGAGTAAACAAATAACACATTCCCTCAGAAAAGAGATGAACTCATTTTTACCCGTCGTGGTAATCCTCTGATTTTAATAAGACGTGTGAGAAAGAAAGAAAGGTATATTTTCCAGGAGATTGGAGAGATGCTTTAAAAACTTAATTCGCGCTTGACCATTGGAGAAATCTTGCCCTTAGCGGAGAGCTCACTTAAAAAGTGTTCCAGGCTAAAAAAAAAAATAATAAAAAAAAATACACTTAAAAAAATGTTGAAATCTGTTGTAGCCTCTAAAAGATGTCTGATTGATTGAAAGAGAAACTGAATTGATTGGTGACACATTGACGAAGAAAAAGAGGAATATTAAAGAAGAATTACCTGGTTTTCAATTGCTGAAAAAAAGCCCATTAATCAGTAGTCATGTGATCGGTGACACCATCAGGACATAGACATGATGGCGCCTTTGTGAAGAATTTGATTGAAATGAGCAATTAGCATTATTAAAAGCCTAATTGCCATCGCAAATTCGGCTCATATGCGAAAGAATACTTGCATTAAAGAAGACTTACACTTTAATCTCATCTTTCTCAAAATGCAAAAAAAGGCAAGGGGCCACATTTATGACTAATTAAACACTGGAGGCTCTGAGTTACAGGCACCATATGGCCTCTGCCAGCGAACTGTAATTTTGCTGTGGATTACCGCAGCTACACCAGTGGCATCAGGCCTTTTAATGAATGAATGAAATCCTTAATTATGACACTTCAGTCTCAGTAATTAACGAGGTCCCGGACTTTTTTCTTTTCTTTTCCTGGATGTTTCATAAAATAGACTAACTTTTAAATAAAATCAGCCATGTGTTGCATCAGTCAGCAACTTTTCTTTAACCTGAAAATGGCCTTTAAAGGAAGGTTAAGAGAGTTCATCCAGAGCAAGGAAGTGTTTTGATTAATGTTAACTACTCACGTACACTTCAGTCCAAATGATGAGTTGTGAGGGATATAAAGTGCAGCGTTGACGGAGGAGGGATGTTTACTCTGTTTCTATTTCCAGTCAGTTCAGTTTAATTGACTCGACGGCTTATGTTATGCTGTTTTCTGTTTGACTTCTTCATGTGTGGTTTTATCCAGATGGATCTCTTGCGATTGTGATTCTCCTGGATCCGCTCCTCGTTCGACAAATGCTACTTCATATTGGCTCCCGTGATCAAAAGGCTAACACAGAAATTGGATTTGTCTTTGTCTGAGCCACCATTTGTAGGCAAAACACTGTCCTTACATTTTATTATTGACACAGCTTTAGTTCCTGGTTATAGCTGCAGTGAGCCTTAACAAGCTCGATGTGCCATATGACGCCAGTTATGAAAACAATTACAAACTCTATCTCCCAGTTTTCTTCATTATGGGGCTGCTCTAAATCTTTTGTCTGCCACAAACTCACAAATAATGACACAAAGTTTTGCTGCATTGTGTTATGAGTCACTTTTTTTTTTTTTTTGCTCCACACTAATTAAATTTCGAGTCGGTGAGGTGACGCTTTGATGGTTTGTGTTTTTCAAGTGCAAAAATTGTCTCCTTCATGTCGAACAGCTTTCTCTCAGGGAAGCTTCAGAGATCAGATTTTTTTTGAAGAAATATATTTCGACAGTATTTGGACCGGACAAACTTGAGCATCTGTGTTTCTCTGCCTGCAGAGCGACTCCACAGTGGATCATCCATCACTCCTTAGTGGACATGTCAGTGTGAAGAGCTGCCAGAAGCCTCTCTCCACCACACACGGCCTTTATGTTTTCAGCGTATTGTGGGTGTGTTTACAGTCCACTGTGGGTGTTTTGTTCCGATTTTGCACATGTAGGATCCAGACGCATCGAGGAAAGTCCCTGTCCTCACCCCCAGAGCTCGGAGGTCCGGCTTCTGCAACATCTCTGATTAGACTAACACATCTCTCATCTCTCTGCCGAAGCCGTTTTTACTGTGACTAATTCATGGACCGGTCTCCAGATAGGAACTGTCTGTGGATAAAACATGGACATCTGGCACAGTTCATCTTTAATTGTGTCCACTCCATATATCAGAATGAAGAGGCAGTTGTCAGAGGAGCTTCTTTTTTTCACTATGTGTAACAGAATGAATATTTAGTTGCTTTCAGGAGCCGGGACTAAAATGTTAAGTGAGTCACAATGTGGTTTAGAAAATCAGTGTTTTAAATCAATATCTGCATTTTCTGCTCGGAGCAATCAATCACCAGGCAAAGATCCTGAAGATACTCTTTCTCTCTGCCCTCTCTATAATATCAACGAGCATTGAAGTAGACATAAATACAAACTAATTTTATCTCTCTCCATCATTGCAGCCGTTCTAGCAGCTCTATAGGGAAGCATAAGATGGTCACAATCACAATGTTAACATACTGATATTTAGCAGGTAGTTTTTACATGAATGCCAGAACAGCTGCTAGATAGGCTGTCATGGAATTTGGTAGATTTTTCAACAAAACCCACAAGTGTAGCCTTGTGGTGGCGCAGTAGGAAATGTTAGGTGATTACCAAAATCCATCATCTGGGAACCATGAATGTGCAAAATTTTGTGCCATGATACTTCACTGGATAAGAGAAAGCTTTGATGATGGTGCAAATGTCATGATAGGGTTCATCCTCTGAGAACCATGGTACCAAATTTCATACCAATCCATCCAATTGTTGTCGAGACATTTTGTTCAAAATTGAAATATGAGGATAACTAAAGTTAGTAGGGCTCCAAATCTGGGGACAGAGGACTATCACTAAATAGTTGTTGACATATTTACATCTGGATTAAAATGGTGCACAGCTGACTTTGCCATCCATATAGTAACCGCTCTGGCGTGGCTGACATTATGATATACAGCAGTAGTGATATGCTTTTTGAAAGTTCAGTCAAAATTTGTAAATTGGATTACGTTTTTGAGCCTTTGTGCCTAAATTAATTTCAATATAGTACGATTAAAAATGCATTTTCATAAAGCACTTAGTGTCCATTTCTCTGTCTTCTTCTGACATTTCTTGAAGCAGTACCTTAATTTTGTGCGGACAGAAGAAATCAATTTTTAAATCACTGACAGATGTGTGAAAGACAATGGAAAGAAAAATCAAACTCAGGCTCTTCGGGACTGTAGTTGCCTGAAAGTCTCGAGGGCCCTTCATGAAGCTGTTCACAGCTGTGTATAAACCCAGGAACACTGCTAAAGGATTCCTCTACAATCCATTATCGCACCAAGGACAATCCCATGAACTGAATGTGCTAATTGAGACGACAACATACCCTAATGCAGTGAGAAATAAGAGAATCATGTGGGACACACAGTAGAATATGGATCAGTCTTGTAAGTCTCCATTTTCATTACCAGGAATCAAGACAATGGAAGCAAACTAAACAGTGTCAATAGGAGGTCCGATTCTTCCATCTTCATTTGGACTATTACAGAGTTCCATTAGGATGTAAATGCCACATTGATCCCTGACAAAGTCCCCGAATAACAGAATGCAAATTAGTGTGGAGAGGGAGGAAATTCTGTGATTACAGGAGACAGAAAGAGCCGCATTAGTCTCCTTCCCCCTGGAAACAGAAAGTGGTTTCCTTCTCCGCTCGTCTGTGGAAAAAGCGCTTCAGACAAAATGGAGGAGAAGCTGATCGCTGCCGTTAACGACTTCACGATGCTTTAAAAGCAGGGCATGCTCAAAACAAATTACTTTTTATGTTTATTTTATTTGTCTTACGACCACATTTGAAGGCAAAAGTGCTTTTAGCTGTTCCGAATTGCCTTAATCGAAAACCTCATGAAAACCTGCCGTCAGACAGTGAGACGAGATGCGGTAATTGGTCAAATAGGGATAGCAGGGTTTTGAAGATGTTCATAATGTTGCACACTTAAGAATGAAAAAAGACGGCTTTCGTTTCATTTTGCAAGTGGGTGTGATGGTCTGATTGTTTTAGACATCTGACTTTAGAAAGGTTTTGAAGGGGAGGGAGTTTCAGATGTATCCAACAAGCACTTTGGATGAAACTGACTCCTAAATGAGCTTCCTGGACTTTAATGGGGACTTTAAGCAAAACATGATAAGATAATCCTGTATTGATCCCAGAGTGGGAATTCAAGCGTTCCAGCAGCACAAGGACAGAATGAGTACAGATAAATAGAGAAACTAAAACAAATGAGTGTGTAAAATAGTAATAGAATAAAATAGAAACTATAGGAGAGCAATAAGACTCAAAACAAGAAATTACAGCAGTAAAAACACAGTACAAACAACTAGGGGCATACTTGAATAGAGCAAACTATCTCAAGCAGAGTGACATACTGGTAACAGTACTACCAGCAGAGTATATAGTAAGAGTAGTATGACAACACGAGAATATCCTATATCTGTAATGAGGACTGGGATTGGACTCACTTGCAACACATAAGAACAGAGATCGTTGGTAATGTACTTTATGTCAGAAAAACAAATCCTCTGATAGAGATGCATGAACTCACCGAAGGATGGAAACCACACAGAGACACACAGACAAAAACACCAAGAATATGGAGGCAGATCGGGAACAGAAGGCTGAAGTGAATCCCAGGATAACAACAAGGCAGGTCTATCAAAGGCAGGCAGATCTGGCAACAGTGAATGAGTCCAAAAGAGTTTGCTGGAAAGTCTTGACAAAACAAAGAACAACCTGGCAAAGGAAGAGCGAAGTGGAGTGGCTTATATAGAGAGTCCTGATTGCTGATAGAATACATCTGGGTGCAAAGGTGTTTGATGAGGTGGGCGTGGCCGGCAGGTGAGGTGAGGCTGAGGCAGGGTCAGTGGAAAAATACTGGGAACAGAACATAGAACTAAAACAGGCAGAAACATGAGAATCAGACCTGAAACTTGAAATAGACCAAAAACAGTCAGACACAGGACAGCATTAAGACAGAGACTGGACTAAGACTGAAGTCAAGATATAATGTAATACACAATACAAGAAACAGTAATGCAATAAACATATACAGTAAACACACTGCATGCATACAGTGTGTGTGTGTATGTGTGTGTATGCTCAGCTACTCGTCTGCCACAGCTCGTCATGGGCAGGATGAGAGTGGTTATCCAGGATGGCTTTAATCTCGTCCTCCTTCCGTCTCTCCACCGCTGACTGTCCAGCTCCAGCCCAACCACACCGCTGGCCTCCTGTACCAGCTTGTTAAGTCTGCTGGCCTCGTCAGATGCCACCACCCCAGCGCACCACCGAGTAAAAACAGAGCTGCTGCAGCAGACTGCGGAAGATCTGCAAGATCTTTTACTGAAAGATCTAAATCACTCCAGGAAGAACACTGTGTCCCATTTCTAAAGAAGGCATCAGTGTTGTGTGTCCAGTTTTTATTGCTTTGGACCCCAAGGTAAATAATGCATGGAAACAAATCGCTTGGGAAAATGTAGGCCGAACAACCCAAATGGAGCTAAGCGTGTTAATTAGAGGCTCACTGCTAAACATTCCCACAAACCTAGAGCTCAAGAGAGGCATTGAATACAAAGACTCAAACACGAGGAGCGAAAAGATTCTGCTGATTCAGCGATGACAAATTGAACTGGACATCAGTTACTTACGTCTGGGACGATCAGAAAGAATATGATGGCATGACAGAACAATGTGTCTCATAAAAAGTGTGTATGTGACACTCTTGAAAACTGCAGTCTGCTTTTTTTTTAATTCAAAAGCTATGTGGATAATCTAAACTCACATACATACATTTTGAAACATCAATCATCCAGGATAAACTGCTCTGTTGGATGGATCACAGAACTCTTATTGCTCATTAATTCAAATATCAACATCAAGACTCAGACGCCAGAGATGCAAAAATCAAAGACATCTGTGTTTTAATTTAATCTCTTTCTTCCACTTAAGTACTGGATTACTATTTTCAGGTGCTACATACGAGAAAAGCAAACAAGATGAGGAGATATATACATCAAAATATGAGTAAGAAAAGTAAATGAATTTGAACTTTGAGCTGTGATCAATTGGAAAAAGGCAAATGACACTGTTTAGCCATTGTTATAGATTTTACAGATGTTCAGTATGGAATTCTTTCAGCAGTCAAAACGTAGCTCATGTGTTCCAATGCTGATAAAAAAAAAAAAAAAACACCAACTGTGTGATGACATTTCCAACACATCATTATGCCAGGAGCGAATCAAGTGGAGTAATTGCAATCACATGCTTCTCATACACCCGCTGGGTCTGACAGATTCCTTATAGTGGAAAAGATTATAGTGTCACTTTTAATATTTACACTGTGCTCTAACAAAGGCACGTATGCACATGCATATATTACAACATTATCAGAGGGGCACCGCAGTTACTGTCTAACATGTTGTGGCAAAGTGTGTTTACAGTGAATGATTGAATGAGTGCACCAATTACTCAATCAACTAATTGTGAAATAACAGACAATTATTTCATTATCTTTGATTAAACAATTATTCTAAGTTTAAATGTTAGTATGTGGCTTTCTTTCTGCAGCAACTTACTTGTCATACCTTTTACAAGAACTTTACATATCTTTGAAGTTACAGGAATAGTCGCACATTTCAGCTTCTTAGTTGTATGTGATTGTCAACATATGTGTCAGTCCCAAATTAGGCTTGATTTTTCTTTTTATTATCTGGATCATTAATAGCTTTCTGAAAATTAGAAGTTTCTGGATGTCATCAATAAACAAAATTTACAAACTCCTTTAATTAGAAATGCCAGAGAAACATTTTTTGCTAAACTTCAGAGAGAGCTCAGATAGTTTACATTGGCAAGATATTTATATCCTCAACTCACATTTTCAAATGGTGTCCTCCAAGGCTTGATTTCAGGTCCACTCATCTTCTTTGGTTGTAATTTGATTAAAGTATTTTCAATCACCCCTGAGTCATTTCCAAGTGGAAGTCCTGTCTTTTGAGTCTAAGACCTGTACAAAGTCATAAATGCATGGGCAGATCCAGGGGCCACCCCAGCTGGAATCTGAGTGTCCCCTGAAATGCTCCTGTTCACTTCAGAGCAATTAATTGGCTGAATTTTGAAATTAGAATTTTGTCTATACCAGTATGTGTTTGTTGCTTTATTCAGATGTCTGTGTTGTGTCTATAGACTATGGACTAGATTGGAGTAGGTTCTGAATTCCCATTTTGTGAAATGAAGCTGTCAAGAGGGCAAAAACAGGAGAATACTCAAAGGGATTGGGGGGACTTGAACTTGTCCTCTTCAATAAATAACATTGTTGTCTGGCTCCTGAATTTTTTGTTTCCCTTTGATTTTGTTTCTGAGGACACCCAGACTATCTAACACTAAAGATAGGGAGACTGTATTACCTTTGTCCTTATGTACCTTCACTTGCGACGACTTAGGGTGTCACTTCTTTTGTTTTCTTTGTTGTTGCCCCAAAATCAATCTGTTATTCATATCATTACATTAATGGCTTAAAGAAAAACATATAAAATATATTTTTTGGGTTTTGTGCATATTCTATCCCAGATGTTTATTGACTTTTTAAAACACACTTCCAGTCTAAGATACACCTACATTCTTCATTGTCCAGTAAAGCACTTTGGATCTGTTATACTTACACTCCAATATAAAACCTATGCACTAACATTAAATGATACTGTACAGTATGATAAAGCTGTCGTATCAGCCGCAATCTAATTACAGATTCTTTGCTGATATTGTACAGCAGCTGCTAAGATGCTTAAATGAAACTATTCAGAACGTCTGCTGACTCGTTGTTTGTCTTGTTGTCTGACATTATTGCACATGATGTGAATCCCAGTAGCTCAGCTAATGTGATAATGATGAATGCACTTCATAAATCATTGCATGGTCTGTCAAGTGCCGGCATATTTTTGCAATGCAGACTTCGAGTCCCACACATTGTGGCTGTTGCTGTTAACGGCCTGGATTCTCACTGCACACATACACACAAAAAACACATGACACGTTCAGAGGGAAAAAATCAAACGTTATTATCGGCTGATCAGGCGGCAAAGACGTCCTGATTAGAATGGAACAGTCTTGATTTGCAGCAGAGTTTTGATTGTCGTAAAATACAACTTTTAAAGTGATTGCCGAGTCAATTTATCAAGTGTCTGTCCCTTTCATTACTGTGAGAGGGACAGACACAGAAATATTCTTTCTCTGTCAACAAACACAAAGCTGCCGACAACATACTGTTTATGGAATATGTTGTTTTATCTAAAATAAATTTTCAGCTTTACTTTTTACATAAAGAGAGATGATGTCTTTTTTATCCTGAGGTGGTTTCCTAATGCTTGTAACACAATGAATGAAATGACTGTTTAATTATTATGTTGTGTAAATGAGCTAATACAGTGGCCTAATTAAGATTTGCATGTAGAAACATCATACACTAATTAAGTTCTAATATATTTGAATAAAGAACATGCTAATACACCAAGATCTTAATGTTGTTATTTTCCCTGGTACAAAGTGTTTCTTAGTTAAAAGTTTTTATGTAAAGCACACTCGCTTTAAAATGCATGATGACGACATGATGAAGTGGGTGATTAGTTCTTATTTATTTCTGTCTTCAAGCCCCATTTCTGCCTACATTGCCTCCTTAGCTGTACCTAGTTGAAGTTAAATAATATATATACGGAACTGAAAACAGATTTTTGTTTAGTGTGAAAAACATTTGTGATTAATGATGTTTTGAGATGTTCACGCAGCTCGTAGTTTCACTGCTCCTTTTTAAAATGCATGTGGTTTGAAGCTCACATCCACACAGGGATATAATATTATACTGTACATTAAATCAGATCATATTCCACTCAGTATAATAATCGCTGGCCGGTCCATTACTCCTAATTATATCAATCATCACCCGTAGATCTGAAATGGCATGTTACACCCTGCTGGGAGCTTTTATGGGCCTGTATTCATCAGAGACAAATTGAAATTCAAAGTAGATGAAGCGCAAACCGAAATCACACCTCCTGCATCTCTTTTGAAAATGTCCTTCATGTCGTTGTGTCTGTCCTTCTCACTTAGCGTCCACAGAGAGAGCCTGCACTAAAGGAACTAATCAGAAAACCTGGCAGTCCGCTGAAATATATGAAGCTGCTATAGAAGTCAGGCGCGGTTGTTATCATGTTTTCATGTCTGACGTGTAGCTGGACTGGTCCCTTTTTCATCCCTTACTTTCCTCCTCCTTGACAATTTAATTCATACCTCTCACATAATCAGAATACTAACATTTTACAGCAGTCGTTTCATGAGACGAGATGTCGAAAGAAAACACCTTTCTATGAGCCTCATAAGAGAGGAGGTGATGGAAAACTGTCACTATGTAAACGACTAATGGAGCTGGAATAAATGTGCGAAAGTAAAATGACTTTTCATTAGGAACTTTCCTAGAGTGCTTATCACCTGTATCCTATGTTGATCATCTAATTTAGTCACAGTGAAGGAAACATTCAATCTTTCACGAGGCTGGATGTGAGCTATCTGATATTGCACAGCGGAGTGGACCTGATACAACAGTAATGACCCGGTTACACCACAAAGAGGCACAGAGAAATTCATCCACATGTCTTCAGGAAATAGGTTGTGCTTCCTGATGACTATCAGTTTGCAAGTTTGTCAACTCAATTGCTCAAGGGGACAACAAGTTCACATAGTTTATTTAATAGACATTTTTGGTGTATTTGAATTGGATGGTGCAACATGGCAAATAAGCCATCTTTTTTAGATTTTGGAGTTTCTGGCTTTGACCTAAAAGGTCAAGTCAACATGCAACACAAACCTTGTGGATTATTTCCCATCATTCAACATTCCTTGTTTCACAGTAACTTAGATTATAGTTGATGCTTCAAATGCATACTCTCTCAAATACATACCATGGTTTAGGGATGAAAGTACTATATGTTTTCAGCACAGTGGCAAAAAAACAAAATTTAATCTATTTTGAAAAATGAAAACAACTAATGACTCATGGGGCCATGATTCTTTCCTAAGGCACTCACTTTATTTTGGGCCATATTAGATTAATGTCCTGATCCAAATGCTGCTGTTACACCCAACTTTCTCCGCACGGTATCTTTACCGCACTGTGATTTATCAGCCTGTTTGTCCCCATACAAACTCGCCGATTCAAAGATTTGTTTTCGTTGACATGCTGGAAAATCAGTCCTGTACATTTCAGTTCATGTGACAGAATAAACAAAACAAACATGCTGGCAGCACCGTGCTAAAAAAACAAGCTATTTAAATGTATGTGGTAAGTGATACAGGTGCCTTTGAGGCTGCAGCAGTCAGGAATAGTTTCTCTCCCTGACTGTCATCCAACTGAACTCTGCCATCTGCTGAACTCTGCCTCTGCCTACACACACACTGTAATCACACACACACACACACACACACTCACACACCACATACCTGAGCCACCTCACTCTTAACTTTCCTATTATTCATGTTATTGTTGTCCTCACTCCCCAGCTCGCTTCTCAGTGTTTGTACTGCTGCTATTTTTATATTCTTTACTCAGTGTATTTACATTGCTGCTGTGCATTGGCTCAGGTTATTGTATTGGCTTTCTCAGGAACATATACATATATACAGGGATAGTGGGTTTAATAAAGAATTGCAATCTTCTCATAGTGCATTTCCACAAGTCACCACATAGTAACTTTGAAAATTATGGAAAGTAACCTTAGAGTAATTCATATACTATCATTAGAAATCAATCAAATGATTGTTAGCATAACCTCCTTAGTTGATTTACTAAAAAGTCAGATCCTGAATCAACATTAAAAATAACCCAATTTGTTTTAGAGCATCGATTGTGGTATCAATTATTATGTTATTACCTATACAAACAGTTAATCTTGATTAAATAACTGAAAACACGCTGATTAACCATGTTGACAAAGTAAGAAATTTCCGTATCTAATGATGTATAATGTTTGATTGCTGAGCTTCTGTATGTCCCAAATTTGTAGCTCTTCATAAGTTCCTCTTTTAAACTAATAACATTTAGCAGCAGCCCCCCTGTAAGAGCTACAACCTTGGTTCCTGGTTGTTTTTTGGATTTCACCATGAGATGCTCTTAAACCTAATGGCATTGTGCTGCCTTCTGTTCAGATGCTAGAAATACACATCTCTGCCACATTCCTGTCACAGATGGATTTGGAAAATTCTAATTTAGAAAGTGGGTTGTACATACGCACACACACACACACTCACACACACACACACGTAGGCTTAAATGCATGCATGCCTGTGTGTGTAGCGACTTCCACTATTGCTCGGTTTCAGGTTACCAGTCCTCCCTCTCTCGTCTCTCCTGCATTTCAGTCTGTCTTTTTCTTCGCCGGCTCCAGGAGTCTGGCTGTCTGCTCTCTAAATAGAGTTGACCTCAGTGCAAACTTGACGCCGCTACTGTCTTTAACTCTGCATGAGGAGGCAATGCATATGTAAGACGTGCTTGTGTGCAAAAGAGAGAGGCTGTGTTTGTGTGCTTGTGGGTGAGTGTCAGGTTTTATTTGTTTAATTTTATCTATTATATTCTATTCTAGCCTCAAAGAGTAGCGTGTCAGATATAACTCACTTGTGAAATGGGATCTGGTTGGTGCAAAAACATACAATTGTCCTAACTTGTATTCTTTGCTGCTGAGGTTTTTCAATGATGCAACAAAATGTAAACTTTGTCTTTCTCACCAACACGATCTCACTGACATAATACTCACATCTGGACGAGCATCCCAACCACTGAACCCGACAGAGAACAGGCGTATAAATCACACTGAGCACGTCTTACTATTCTGTCTTCACACCTCAGAGAAATGGAAGAGAGGAAAACCAGAAGAGATAATTCAGACTCACTGACATAATAATGTGAACAGCTTGTAATTGTACTGGAGAGTTTTGTCTCTTAAGACTGAGACATTGCACTTTTCTTGCCAAAGAAAATAGGAATTGAAAACTGACGACTTCAACATCCAGTAAACTGTATGGATAGGTATTTTTCATGAATGTGATCATTTATTATTAAAACACATTTTTACACACAATTCGAGGTTGTAATTCACTGCTGCTGTCAGCGTCTCCACAGTAGGTTTAATAACTGCATATCAACAGATGAAGGCAGGCATTGCTGCAAAGGTTACTGTGCAGGCTGAGTTCTTGATTGACATATCATCAGGAGGATAAGTTTGTTTTATGAATATTAGATTGCTTTCGGATGGTATGGGACGACCTTTTCCGACTTCACCGCTTCATATTTTGCCCATTTGCCCTTTAAAACCAGCCTTTCCGTCCCCGAAGGTTCAGTCCCGCTCAGGGCCTCCTGATCACATCAAATATATTTCTGAAAGTTTTCAGATGTGAGATGGACTCCAGTCTCCACTGTTATCAGTACGGGAGGTAGCTGCATCTGCCAAGGCTGTCCTCGCTGTCTTACGAGGGGAGGCTAATCTATACGGCTGACGTCTGTAGGGCAAATGAAACAAGAGAGCCAGCACGTTGTCCTCAGCCTGTGTGAGTTCAGGGAAAAGGGTTAATTAGGTTTAATTCAGAGGTGTTACTTTCTCACTACCCCGGGAGGTGCTTATTCAGCAAAACAAAGAAGAGAGGTGACTTTAAAGCGGCCCATGAAGGTGGCTTTTAACTGCCGAGGACGGACAATAGATCAGCGTCTTTCAGCTCACATTACATGACTTTTAGGAGACGGAGACACATGAATATAGAGCAGACATGTCAGCAAACTTCCAGGTAGAAAGACCTACATAGCAGGGTTACATTTAGTAGCTGAGGCTGCCATTACGCCCAAATGTCATGAAGAGGAGAAGACTGATGCTGGATCGAGAGAGACATACATCCAGCAAAACTGTCAAAACAAAATCCACATTAGCTGTCACACACCTCACCACATTCAGCACACGGACGATCCAGACCCTTGGAAAAAACACAGGGGCTGCAAAGGGCCAACAGCTGGTGCGATAGAGAGGTCAGGGAGAGAGATCAGCCTCCCGTGGCTTCAGGAGTTCATAATTAACACATTTCCACCTGGTACATTCTCCGTCCTTTATACCGTCAGAGCCGAGGCTTTGAAAGCTCCGCGGAGCTTTGGCAGATCAAAGCAGTGGAAACAGGCTCCCTCAGAGTGAAAGACATTAACCCAATTACCTTTAAAATATTCACTCTACACATGTTACCAATTAGAAGAGGCTGGAGTCGCTCCAGGTGTGGAAAGTAAGAAAGCTTAAAATGCCCAATTTGAGTACATGCACTGATTAATTAAAAAAAAAAAAAAAGTCATGAATTATACAATGCATTCATATTAACATTCCTATATAGTAATTTTAAAAGAGAAGTTTTGGGAAATAAGCTTAATGGGTTTCTTGCTGCCAGTTAGACTTTCATACCTGTCTGTTAGATATTGTATAGAGCTACAACCAGCAGCTGTTTTTTTGCTTAGCTCAGCAAAAATTGAAACACAACTTGTCTTGTTTTACGTGTCATGTCTTCATGGACAGACGTGAGCCAAAATGTTGAACTATCCCTTTAAACCGAATGATGTCAAGTGTGTACATTTTGCAAGGGTGATGCACTGGACTGTACATATTGTAGAAAAGCTGCAAGAGGTGGTTTATTTTCCCCCTGAAACTTTAAGAATCTCCTGCTTTTTTAGGCCTCCCGTCATCCGAGAACAAATTGTTTTCCATTTCGATTTCTGTCCAAAAAACACAAGCCGCAAATGACAACATGTGTGTGTGTGGGGGGGTGTAAAAATGTTAACAATAACAGTGCAGCCAATGGAAAAATGAAACAAGGAGCAGCAGCGACAGACAACAGGAGGAAACAAATGACCGAGGGGGGCATTTTTGGGGAAATACGAGTTGTGCCGCTGTTGCACGTTGACATTCTGTGTGTGATCACGGATGATTAGCAGGACTCTGTCCCCGAGGAGCTGAGCCCACATAAAGCCCTTCACTCTCAGTCCTCCCTCCTGCACCGAGCCTCTCTGGGGCAGAAGAAATCGCTCAGTGTGCGAGAGATGTGCCAGCGTGCGATCCGTGTGTGAGAAATGGATTTTGAATATTTGGATCAGAAGAGGCTTCTGGGTGGAGTAATGCCTGATAACACTGTCACTAAGGTAATCGCCCGTGACAAATTCTTCCTCGGCAGAGAAGGGGGCCGCCGCAGATGCTGAGAAACAGGAAAAGTTTTTGTGGCTGATTCTGGGAAACCTGTCAAACCAGTAGTTACCAGTGGTGAGTTTGGCTCCAGCGAGATGCCGACCATACAGACAGACTGTCTCTGGAACCTCCTTCCATTGGTCAATGTCAAAGCAGAAAAGCCAGCAGGATTTCAGTGGCTTGCTTTTGTTCTCTTCTGGTTATTAGCTGCTTTATTTTGGCATTTACTGTTCGGAATTTTTATTTACTTCTCTCAAAATACACGAATCTTGAATAGAATTGAAAGTGAGTTATTAAATTGGCTTCATTTAAGAACAGGAGGTCTGCTGCCATGTCTGCGGTACAGACTCTGCCGTACAGATGTACAGCTGCTTGAGGCAAATTTGTGATATTCAGGTATAAAAATAAACTTGACTTGAGTTAAATGTCAGCGTGTTAACAAGCTCGACGACAATGCTTATATGATCTTATCATCGTAGTTGACAGTGTCAGCATGTCTATATTTGCTTGTTAGCACTAAACACAAAGTACATCTGCAGCTGATGGAAAAGTTGTTAGTTTTGCAGGTTATTATTAACAAATGATTAGATAAGTTGGAAATGTGAGCTGATGATGAGGCAAGATAAGTTCACCAAAGATCACCAAACTTATTGCAGAACATTAATGTCTGCAAATCTTATGCAAGTCCATCCACTAGTTGCCGAGACATCACACTTGGTGAAACAGAAAAAGTCAGGGAATCCAGCCAGTAGGATTCAGCCTCTGGGAACAATGAATCCCAATTTACCAAATTTCATGGCAGCATCCTTCTTGCATTCTCTGCGCTGTTTTCCTGTTCATTCCTCCAAATACATGTGCCTCTTCAATTCATTCCCCTGTAGGGCAGATGAGTATTATAGTGATTAATTAAATTAGCTTAACTGAATGAAAATCACTAGAAGCAGAGCTGCAGCCAAGCGAAGGGCTTTTCAGCCTCTGTGTGAATTTGAGCTTTGTGCATCAGACAAGTCATTAGACAAATGGTGGAAGTGAACGTAGTAATCTGTATGATCATCTATCACATACCTAAATCTGTATGTGAACAAGATTTAGGTGTAACTGTGGGTTTGAAAAAAAAAGGCATTAAAGGGACTAAATTAAGGCTCAATTAACAAAGCAAATGCAATCAGCAGCTTGACATTTCCCCTGTAAAGTGACTGTGAGGTTTCTAATCACAGTCGTCAGCAAGGAAAAGTTTTTAAATGAAAGCACAAGAAATTGAGTATAATGTACCTGGAACAGCTTTAATAATGTTTCCATATGGAGTTCATGCTTTTAACAATGAACTTTCAACGGACTTGATTCATACCTACATGCAGCTGAAGCATTGTAGTTTATAAGTGCTGCTGTTTTACTATAATTTTATCCATTTTTCCCCCATATTCATGTTACATTGATGAAATGTATAGCTCTGGCACAAAAGAATAAAATGGTGAGAACTGGATGTGAAAGTACTTGCTGTGATTTTAGTGCATATTTAGAACTAGAAAGAGAAAGAAAAAGAAGTGTCTAATCTGGTTTTTGTACTTTCATCAAAGAGACCTTTTGCTAACTTTGTGTCAAACGTTTCTCAACTCTCAGTAAAGAAGTGATTTCTTTCTTCCATCAACACAAATTCATCATTTTTTTGGTAGTAGAAGAAGAATTTTTTACACTGTATTTCTTATAAATGTCTAAAACTGGAGTTTTTGAGGTCAGACATAATTATAATCTCTATCTGTCTTTGTCATGGAGTCTTATTTATTTCTTCCATATGTGATTACACCTTTTCTCACACATTTGCTTTTTGCTCGCGTCACCCTCTGACGCCGAGCCGCCGAGGCAGACCGCAAACAACTCGTGCATTAATCGAAACGAACAGACGAGAAGCTGCGAGTAAAACAATCCATCAAGTTTGGGTTTGATGGCGAGCGGAGCTGTCTGTCTCACTTTGGTTTAAATGCTGCTCGGATGCAGCGGATGGCGACATGAAAGTGCCTCTTTGATTACATTGGCTATTCTAGATAACAACTTTCACACACATCTTTCAGTTTTAAAAACTTTTAGCTTCTTTCAAATTTGCTGTCTGTCAAAACGAGCCGGGCATAGACAGACGCGTAATCAGCCTTGAAACAAATGGACAGTCTTCAATTTAAAAAAAAAGAAAAAAAGAGTCAACTGAAGAAGCATTGAAAACGAGTTTGACTTGGAGGCGAGGTGCCACATAGACATACATATATCGATGGCAAGTTCTGCTTAGTTTTGTCTTTACTATGGATGATCATGCCTAATTTTTGTGTTTTTGTACAAAGGCTGTTTAAGTGTGCATTCACACTGCTGAGGTGTCAATTGCATCTCGTCCACTGCCTGTGAATCGATCTTAGACTGGATCCTCCCCTGCGACCATTTTTAAGATAAGATAAGCCTTTATTCTCCCACAGTGGGGAGATTCACATGTCACAGCAGCACAGGGGACAGCAGCAGTAAAAATATTAAGAAGAACAAATAACAGTCTAAAAAGCAGGTATACACAAGTTTACATGACTTATTTACAATTTCGAGTATGATATGAATATAGTATATATGAAATGTAAAATATGAAGTATAAAAATATACAACCAGTATAAAAATATATGACCAGTAAATATACACAATGGGCCTAAACTGAGTTAAGAAATGACATCTTAAATACGGAATATTAAATACTAAATGCAGAATATTGCACATTGACTTGGTGAAGTATTGCACAGTGAGTGGAAGTTACATTTAAGTGGAAGTTTTACCTCAGGAGACCCTGCCAGGAGCAACAACACAGGCCCCGGGGTCACATCGGATACACAAACCCTTCACCCCGTTGAGGTGATGACTCTTCGCCGGGGGGCAAAGTTTTCACCATGATTTAATATAAAGGTTTTCGCCTGGTTAAATATAAAACTTCACTCACAGTGGAAAATGTCAGGTCACTCAGTGCATCACAGGTGAGAGGAAGCGATCATGGCCATCCATCACTTCAAGTCTAATAACCTCACATTTTTTTAACTGCTCTTTCAACATGGAACTACTGCAGTTTCTATAATTCTTCAGTGGTATGAGCGAATCTCTCCTAATCTTTCTCACATTTCTTGACACAACTTGAACTTTAAAGGCATTTATCATCTGTCATATGTCAGGGTGCTGGCAGAGAAATCCTCTGTCGAGTCTTGTGTGCATGATCCCTTGAAATACAGCATGTAATGAATTAAGAAAATATCCCTCACACATAGTCATGACAGAATTTCCTAAAAGTAAACACACAGCAATGAATGTATGTATCCATATGTGGATAATAAGACAGTACTGACTATTGCAAAAGATGCAGTATAAACACATCCAAACTTGATGCATTGCAGAGTAGAGCAGTATCTGATTTAACTGAAAAGACGCTGAAGGAAACTGAATAACTCACACAAAGAATAAGGAATCTGCAAAATAAACTCATATTGTTTCAGACCACTGGCCGAGCTGGAGCAGCGACGGTTCGCACAGCGGGTGGGTGGATGATAGCCTATATTTTGTTGGTGGGGTGCCCCAGCGTGCCAATTAATGCGCCACTTTGGAGGTCCGCATAAAAAAGTTTGGTTTTTGAAGCCTATAACTTTCTGCATGCACAAATTCTTGTAGTAACTGCAAATGGAGGATTTGTGTCACGAAGCTATTTCACCTTGCTGTCGTGACAAAGGTGTTAATCAGTGAGGAAACGTGATCGAGAGCAAATTGGAGTCACATGTTGACAAGTGATTTTATCTTTGCAGCAGCGTCAGGAGACAGATTTAAAATGCTTTTAATTTCCATCAAAGAGATTAGGATTCGGCCTGGTTTCACATGGTTTGCTTTTTGAACTCATTTGACACCTGACATGACATGTGACTTGCACGATGAGTGATTTGCCCAAACAGTCCCATTAATCATCTCTGGACACTGTATTAAACCATGTGTTTTTTGTATATACTGTACTCTCCAGCTTTTCCACCAGATAAAATCATTTCTACGCCGCTGGGCATTTCATCCAGCCAGTGAAGAAAATGAGCATTGATTGGCTGCAAGAGCATCCATTTGCATTCAGACTGGTCCATGATTTCCACTTCTTACCCATTAATCACTCACTCTGTCCCTGAAACACAACTTTGGAGCCCGGCAGAAATTCACCAGCTGATAAGCGATAAAAATAAATGAAGTTGACTTTTTCTGTCTATCATTGCATAGAGTCAGAGAGTATTTATTTTTGTCAATTTCACATCATCTATATGAGAAAAAATTGCCTCCTCTCCCTCTACTCCCCTTGCTTTCATTCTCCGATACTGCTGACATGCCATCGGACTGAAGTAATACCATTTACATATATTTAAAGCAAGTCCTTTGCTGTAGGACTGTGAATCATTCCGATGGTCCCCAAGTTTAAAAAATGGCACATCATCTTCTAATGTGTCTATCTTAAAGGCATCATAAAGGCAACCTTTCACACGCAGCGCTTTGACCTTCATTTCATCCCCATCTTTGTTGTAATTGATTCTTAAAGAAAGTTGTGCTCGGCAGAATTAGGCAATTACACATTTGGCTCAGAGCTGTTCCCTGACAGAAGTCACCTTAACGCTTATGAAATAAATCTTTGAGTGAATGTGAAAATGGATTTCACCGTTTCAACACATACAGTTTTGACAATTTATCAGTTTGCTGTTTAAGTTTTAAATATAGAAAGCGAAGCAATCAGGAACAATCAGTGTTAACTCTGTGAGTGGGTTTAGTATTTATGTAATTTTGCAAAATGATGTGCTGCATATGCCAGAACTTCTAGATAAAAACAAAGTAGTAAAACAGTAAACTGCTCATGGGCCCTGCGGCAGGGATGAGCTGTTCCTGCCACTCGTTCTGCAGTACATTCAGTTCTGTGCGAGAACACTGCCTAGTAATTTCAGTTAATATATTCATTTAGGAATATGCAGCATTTAAGCACAAAACTGAAATAAAGGATGTCTTAAAATGAGCCACCTTAAGGCCATTTATTGTGTTTTAGTGGTGCATATTCCTAAACAAATTAAGCAATTAAATTAGTAAAAACCAGTTGACTCACATTAAGCCTGGAGGTTTTTCAGGCCTCTGGATACTGACACAAAAACCAGCGAGAACCTTGCACAGGCTCGAACTATGAATTTAAATGAATCATCTTCACATCCTGATATCCACAGACTGAGCTGCCAGGGCGCCCAAGGATATTAAGTATTTGTCACTCTGAGCACAATTTGCCCCATTGCACTGGTTTTAAGGTCAAACAGGCGACTTTTGATTTGTCTTCTCAGTCAGATAAATGTAATGAAACACTATGAGAAGTGCCCTCACTTTTTGGCATAGATCAACAGGATCCCATCGTAGTGAGGGAATTTTAAACTAAGAAATAATCCATAATATTTTCATGCAAATGTTTCCATATTGCTCTGCATATTTATACATACCATACATCAGTGACTAAACCCATTAAGCTTTTACATTTGCTATTCTAAACACCTGCAACGTGAGCTCCTTTCGGCTCCCTGTCATTCCGATAACATGGAGACGGAGATGATTTAATCTGCAGTGAAGCAGAGCGCACGACTTGTCAGAACTGTCGCTGACGGTGCCTCGTATAGAAAATCGTAAATATTCCTCAAGACGCGAGTTGTTAAATCACAGCTTTTTACAATGTGTTGGCGTAAAGGTAAAGAAGACAAGAGCTGCTTTGCTTATGATAAAACAAAACATCAGTATTTTATCAGCGAGCCGCTCTCTTCCACTGCACTTCTGCACTCAGTCAAGTCTGCTCCTCACTGCTGCAGGTGTATTAACTCAAGGTCACTTACTTCAACCCCTCTGTGTCAACTCGTTTATCCATTTCAAGCCTGCTGTTACACCTCTATTGCTGTACAGAATCCCATCAAGCAAACTGGCGCCTACCACCCTTTCTAATTTTGTTCAATTTGAACTGGTATTTGCTGGGATGCCCTATAAAATGTGTTCAATTTAAGGATATTATACTTTTATTAGAGATGGTGGGAGCGTGCAGAATTGAGAAATGGAGGGATCCCGGTGGCCTGGAGGGACCTTTAGCCCGGCGATTTTATTTCTCAGGACACTTTCATTTATCATGATCTTTTTGCTCTGGGAAAGCTGTGTAATATCACGCCGCTTCACCTCGAGCATCTCAGCACGCCGTCCTAATAAAAACTTACAAGAATTCCTAAAATGTCAAATAATCCATCCGTTTGAAATTGTCTGCAACTCAGAGACAAAACACTCTGGAAGGAAAAGTCCCAAACCCAATGTTAACCAGGTAATATAAGTGTTGGCGCTGCACAGAGTGACCTACATCTATATTGTATCTACATATTAAAACTGTTAGGCTAAAGGTTCCCTTGACAAAGATGCCTGATATGGCTGCATAATAGGTTGAGCTCTACTGTGCTAAAATGTACCTGCTTATGTTTTAGCCTAATACAGGAAAAAAAAATAGTTTTCATTTCCAACAAAAGCTAACAACGCTGTTTATTTTTACAACTATTATGATATTAATACATGATATAGATAATTGTTATTACTCTGTTGGGTCACATAAGCCGACATGTAGCCTGTGTGTGTTCTTCTCTCTGATCATTACTATAAAACAAAAAAGACCTAAATTATGCAACAGTCATCATCATTACTTGGTGTGAAATCTCTATGAACTGACTTAGTTAGTATCTGGTGTAATAAGATGGAGCAGCTCCAGTTGGATAAACAACTATTTTTAATTAATGGCTTAAATTGTGCAGCTTCTTGCGCATCTTCGTCAGGGAATTCCGATAATTCTGGATCTGAAATCATAATCATGTTAATACCCACCCAGTTCATTGTAATCATCTCTCCCTCTCCCCTTACGCCAGGTTGTTGAGGTAGCAGAGGAGGAGGGAGACAGCAAACAGAGACGCTCTGGACTACTTGAAGATATTGTGTACTGACAGTCACTATACAGATTTGTCGTGTTTGTACTACATTATGCATATTCAAGGAGACTGCAAGCTACTGGTGGGTGGTGTTTGACCCACTGTGGGAGGCTGGTCTGGGCCAAAAATGCCAGGGCTGATTTTTTTTTTTTTTCTTGTCCCAGTCCAGCCCTGAGCCGCAGGAACAGTTTGAGAAGTTTCTGTCAGTACTTTTCCCCATCATGACAGCCACCTTTCAAGTCCATGGGAGGGTGCGTGTTTAATACTTGAAGGATAGATTCTGGTTGGAGTGCCACTTTAAACTTGTTTGCACACACCATGTGTATGATTCACTGGGTTTGTGCGACTCCCAAGGCAATTAAAAAAAAAGAGTGATAAAAAAGGCTTTGCTGGCTCGTGGAGATAAGCTTGCACACCACTGTTATCATACAGCCATTTATCACTTTTCTGACTTTGACTTCTCTGCTTGTAACCAGTCTGCTTTTCTTAGATTCGAGCGTTGAAAGATCCAAAAGTGACCATTTGAAGATGTGTATTTTGTCGCTGCTCTCAGTTTGGAGAGGACGACATCATTAAAATCTAACTTTATTTACAGTCACTTCATATCTACAAACACTTAGTGATGTGACTTATTCTGTTAAGAGACACATGGCCAGACAACAAGGAACAAAATAGAGAAAATAAACTATATAAATTTTTAAAATATAAATATGGGGAAAAAAGCACAGTCTTGCTTAAGATTCTTCAAAGCTGCTCTGATGTTGACTCTTCACTTTTCTTTCTCATCATTCTTCTCCTCTATAGTCTGTCTGGTTTCCTGTTATTCCCTACAGCCTTGGTCAGAAGTTGTGGCTAATTACAGCACACAATAAACTGAAGTAGACAGGCAAGATTTTCATGGCTTGTCCCGAAGCGAAGTGATATATGATACGATGTGCTTGCCTCACAATTCAGAACTGATTAAGACGAACAAACAAATTATTACGTGGGTTCGTTTTGTGGCTCATCAACAATATGTCAAAGAACGTCTGTGTCATGAAAACTGATTTTAGATGTTTTCATGTGTTTCATTTTGGCCTCCTGACTGTTTTTGATGATGAAAAATATCTCAACTTTTGCAGCTTTTCTTGTTAGCAATCAACTGAAGCCATCAAGGTTATGTGAGTGAATCAGAGCGGAGCAGAATTAATTGGGATAAACAGATAAAATACTGTGTCATCGTCTTACAAGCTGCTTAATAAAGTTACCAGTTAACGTGGCTGAATGACAACATCACGCTGTTACTTTCAGCCGCTTTCTGCCTGAAGGCCACTGTTGATGTCAGCATGTTAATGAGGCGTCTTAGGAGCAGCCATGTGTACGAGCACAATGGATTACAAACTGTCAGACAAAGACGGCTGAGTCATGTTAGAAAGATTTTGGGTATTTGGCTTTTAAATCAGCCAACAAATGAAGCGTGATGAAAAAGTTTTATCTCCGATGCCAGTTTGTATTCAAACACACTTTCAAGGACAACAAAAAAAACACTGTGAAAGTATAAAGCTTTAAGTTAATTTACCTAACACTTACTATTGTTTTTATGTAAAAGTTGGCAGTTGGCAAAATTGGTTCTTTGCAGATGATGCCACCCTCTATGTAGTAATTATACTCTACATGAATTGCAAACATAACTTCTTGCCTTAATGACAATATTAAGCCAGAGTATGTAGGTTTTGAAACAGTATTTTTGAACACACTGCTTTTAAATCATGAGCTGACTCATTCACCTCACTGTCAACAGCTTTCACTGATACTTTCTATTGCCAAACATTCTCCATGATTCCCGCTCACAGCATGCTCTATGAATTATCCAGAGTTAAAAAAAAAACACTCTTTTTTGGAAACAATAGGGCAGATGAATTTTTAAAAATGTGGTTTTCCACTGCTATGGCCGCCACGAGCAAAATTCGATTCACATACATTGAATTGGTGTGCTGGCAGAAATCTCAGAGATGTCTCCAAACCTTAGCAAATCAAACCAAAAAGATGTCTGATGGGGTCAGGGGTGAAAGAGTTGAAACACAACTTCACAGCTTGCTGTTAAAGTTACTCTTTAAAATGAGTTTTGACCACCAGTACTTCTATGGAGCAATGTTTTTGTGAGCCGGTCCACAAAGATGAAGATGCAATACAGTCTCAGTCTCTGTTGATGATCTCATGCTCTTTCACTGCTGATGAAGAAGACTCTAAACACAAAGCATTTACAAGCTCGATTCCAAAAAAGTTGTGATGCTGTGCTAATTAGCTCATTTGCAAATTATTGCATTCTTGTTATTTATGTTGCACAAAATGTCCTAACATTTTTAGAATCAAAGTTGTAGGTGAATGTAATTGTCACTTAATTATCACTTTGTTTACAAAAAATAAACGGATAAATCCTGGGTAGCTTTAAACATCGGTAATCATCTGCTTCACACATTCTTTCATTGTCCATAAACACGGTCAGCACAGCCTGTCACAGTCAGTAACAGCAGGTCGCTCGTGCCTTTGTGGACGTGGGATGGAGCCGCTCTCCATTGTCTAATTGCGACAATTAGACAAGAAATTAAAAGTTGGAGGCAGCTGGACACAGAAACTGCAGGTAGTGAAAAACAAACCAAAAAAAAAAAGAAAAAAGATCCATTTGACATCAGCACCGTGGAGCGCTGCAGGACTCTGGGATGGTTGTCAGTGAAGGATACAAACATGTTTGTGCTGTTCCACTATTTTCATGAAAAAGAGAAACCAAGATTCTTGTAAACATCCTTCAGTAAGTGAAGATTAGACTTTCAGTAACCCCAGCAAACACCTCAGGGCGTGAGCTGATTCAAACATTCGGGTCAGCGCATAAAGCTTATTTAAAAGGAGTTTTTAGAAGTGTGCAAAAACCTTTTTTGAAGATTTTGGTTGATTTGGTTTTTCTCACTGTTGTAACATTAGAATAAAAATGATGGGATGTTTTGTGTCATGTTATGAGTGTTCAATATTTAATATATTTTATATGAACATATTGATTCAGACTAATTAATGAATAGCCCCCACAAGGGATAACACATAAACCTAAAATCAAATCATTTTGCCTTGAGCGCTCTCATCTGGACCAATTTGGCCTAATCGAGGAGGCAGTTTTGTCTCTGTTCATTAGAGGATAATGGATTGGCATTAATACAATGATTATCACTCATATGCATTAAAGATAAGAGTGAGGAAATTAAAGCGATCGTTTGAGACATCTGTTAATGTCAAATCAAATTAGACATATTGTTTCAAAATGTGTGTTTCTTACCTTTAAACAAAACATTTTTTTTCTTTCTCTGTTTTCCACATTTTGTCTGACAGCTACAATCCCAACATGCTCAGTGGTAAATTGTATTGTCATTTGTGAGTGTCGCTGGAGCCATGATTGATTTCACAACAACATGTAAACAATAGTGCTTTAAACAAGCCTTGAGGTTTCCTGCAGCCCACAAGGCTTTTTCTCTGCGTTATAGGCTACGACTAATCATCCTTCAGGGCATTATTGTCTGTATAATATTCTCTTGTTTATCTCTCCCCATAGATCTGGATGAAATATTTTCTCCCAGTAAAAACTCTCATTGTTATTCAGTGAATGCGCCGAGGCTTTGATGCATTCATGAGACGCTCCATAGATAAGAATTCAGTTCCATTGCAACCCCAGTTAATAGGTTTGAGGGGAGAGGAATGACATTTTAAAGAACATAAACAAATAAAAGATTTTTATTTTTTTTTACGCTCCTGCACCTGGCAACCTCCACAGCGCTCGTTTGTGTGCTACACGTGCTGCCTTTGCACAAAGGTCAAAAGCAGAAGAAAAGGTAACCTCTTAGCTTGTGTCACCAGGTAATAGACTCCCAAACTGGCACGTTTATGATATAAGGGGAAATTTGAAAAGGAAAGGCTGTATTTCAGTGTCAACACCAAGACGTTAATAAAACCAAGTGTGAGGTTTTGTTGGTTCTAAAATGGTGTTGATGGATATTGTTTCTGGATCTTACAGCATGTGTTACTGTTTCCAGTTGACATCTCCTTGCTGCTGTATGTTGAAGGGACAGTTGAAGGATATTAAATGTTCTGGATCAATAATGACCTCTGACCTAAGTCAAAACAGAGCTGCTATAATGAGTTACTGGTGAATTATTCATCATTCATGTTGTTAAGTAAATAAGGTAATATCTGTTGAATTATGCATGTTGTATCACACCTGTTTGAATATTTAAAGCTGCACTAATCAAATTTTTTTTTACATCAACAATGGATATAACGGCTCAGTGATGTGAAAGGGAGCAAACAGTGACAAACACACACAGGTTTATTATCTGACTTTGCACAGTTTGTGGAGCATTTTAGCATCTTTCAGCTCTATGTTTTGGTCGTCCTCTCATCATCCCCATTTCCAGGCAGCTGTTAGAGGCTCTTATAAACCACCTGCCCAGCATTTACCTAGCAAGTAAACAAACAAACAAACAAATAAACTAAAAGGTAACAGATGACTTTAATGAATACTTTAATGATCCAATGATTTTTGATTGCTTTATTCACACATTTTTGTTTGCTCTTTTTTCAATGTTCACGCTGCAAGTTAAACCAAATAAATAATGTTCATCAGTGATCAATACATTTGTTTTAAATGACAAATAAACATTATAGAACCAGATATGAAGTTGCAGCAGATACAATGAAAAATGGATCTGCTTTTATTGTAAAACATACATGGAAATCTGGGCCCTCGTGAAGTTGTTACACATGGTTTTATTGGGGTATTGGAAGGTATTTGGGTGATGAGTAAATCCTATATTTCTGTTGTTAAATGAAGCAATGTGCCTAGAGATGGATGACACCGTGACACAGATTTGAGGGGTATATTACACTATTATCTCCTGGCTAATGAGAATGATGTCGGCTCGATGGCCACTGCAGTATTACCTGACTGTGGTGGTACTGTGAAGCAAATACACAGCTTCTTTGAAATGTGTTATCTCCTTAGCAGCTGTATAACAGGACTCAGGAACACATGCACTTAGGTTATCTCTCAACCGTGGCGTGTCAATACAGAACAGCTGGGGTCTCTCACAACACTTTCTTGTGTCCTCTAGGACGTCGAGTTTGACATTATAATGCCTTAAGGACAAAAATTAAAAAAACAGCAAGGTCAGAGAATAAATGAAAATTCAGCACGTTTAGCTTTTGAAAACATTCACTCCAGTGGAAGCCGCTCCATCAATTCTTATACTGGGGGTCACTAATGCATACTCATTGGGCCCCTGATCAGGGTGTCAGCCCATTTTCAGCTTATCCTCCAAACAGGAAAACAATTTTAATTCACTTGAGGCTTTGGTGTTAAAATGATCATCATCAACTATAAATTTCTTCTTTTCTTTCTTTCTTTCATTTTTATTTTTTTTTTGGATTCCACCTTTTGGTACTTTATAGGCCACCTAGGCCCTTACTCACAGCTTTTAGAGGAATTTAGTCATTTTATCTCAGATCTTATCACTCACCTTGATAAGATCTTAGTTAGAGCTGAACTGAATATTCACTGGACTTGATTCTCTCACATGGGATCGAGGTGGATACCCTGCCATGGTGTCTGCCTCATCTGCGGTGTCGGACCACTTTCTAATTAAATTTGACAGTAGCCAGTCCTTCCAATGTTGGCACCAATGTTTTTATTACGCGTCACATTGGCCTGGAAACTGTAATGGCACTCAATGAACAACAGTGTTGGCTCATTACTCTAAAGCAGAGCTTTACTCATTACTCTAAAAAATTGCACTCATGACTTAAACACAGCCCTTACAGGCAAATAATAATATATATATAATAATGCAGGACTCGTTTCAGTCCCCAGAGTTGAGAAGAAGTCAGCTGGCTGCGGGACGTTTTCCTATTGTGCTTCCTTTCTCTGGAATAATCTCCCTGCAGACAGACAGTCTGCCTCTGTTGAGGTCTTTAAATCTAAGCTGAAAAACTTTTGCTTTAACTTTCAATTAGTGTTTATCCTTCCATCCTTCAGGCCTCCTGCGTTTTATCTATTAACATTAGTGCTTTAAGTACATGTTTATCCTGCTGAAGAGAATTCAACCAACAGACTTCAAGCTTCTTGATATCGGCCACGTTTTTCTAACCCTCTGCTGTTTTTGTTTCTGTGCCCTAAAAGCTGCCAAGCTGTTCATGTCTCTCCCTCCTCCTCTCTCCCTCCTCCTCTCTCTCTACATCCTTAGCCTTCTCCTCCTCCTCCTCCTCCTTCTTCTTCTTCTCTCTCTCTCTCTCTCCCCTGGCTGTTGGTCATTGATCATCATTGATCTTCATCCCCCTGGAGATTCAGCCTCTCCTCTTCTCTCTCTCTCTCTCTCCCCTTAGTTTGCATGTTATCATGTCCTCCTCTCTCCCTCTGTGTGTTTGTTTGTGTCTCCTCTCTGTGTGAACGTCCTCCTCTCTGTTGTCTTTCCAGGTCTCCGTGGTTTAGAGGACGTGTTGTGGCTCAGATCCTGCTCAGTGGGCGACACCTGAAGCTGCTCACTTCTCCTGCTGCATCCATCCTCTTCACTGTTTTACAATCTACATTTTGTCACCATAACTGTCTTTACTATGATTTTCTGGTGTGAATGTTTCTTCATTTTTTTTTCCTGTTAAAAGGGTTTTTCTTCATTTGAATTGAGGGTCTCAGGACCACATAGACCCTAAAGCCCTTTGAGGCAAATTATGATTTATAATACTGAGCTACATAAAAATGACTTGACTTGACTCGGTGAAGCATCTGGTTCATTTGAAGTAAAACATGACATAAATTTGAAAAATATATTGTGAAAAAAACTGATATTAAGATTGGTGAATCACCTCTTATATTTTATTCATATTTTCTCTTTCAATTTTAAGAATTAATTGGCAACAAAATTATCTGTGAAATTACACTTGTAAATTTTTAGCCTCTTCAATTAATTTCACAGATCCAATTAATGCGATCGATTTAACCGTGGCAAAGCGACGCATCACTTGTCACTCAGCAAGGTATTGATCATACAAATCAGACCAAGATGGCAAATTTTCAACGTCACGTTTGTCTGCGTTTATTACAGCGCCAACACTGGAACAAAAGTTTTTTTATTGCAAGTACAACAAGCTTGGAGATTCGGAAACTGTTGCACTTTTGTTTGTCTCCTGCTTTTAAAAAGGGGCTGATCTACACGAATGGGCTTCAACTTACTGTGTAAGTGTTCTGTTTTTGAGTTAAATTAAATTCTCTGCTTATGAGAATCAGCCATATTCTCTCTCCAACCTTAATATATTCTAATCGTTCTCTCTCTCTCTCTCTCTCTCTCTCTCTCTCTCTCTCTCTCTCTCTCTGTGTGTGTCAGCCAACACAGCTCAGTTACAATTTAGGTTAAATGAGGAGGCACGGGACAAAACTTAATGAGAATTTGTTTTTGTTGCTGCGCCAGTAATTAGTTTGTTAAAGCAGAACGAAATGAGCGTGTCGCAGGAAATGTAAAATTGAATATTAATTAAATTACAAATGGAAATCGTGCCTGAATGCTAACAGCAGCCATCAGACTGTGGCTATTTATCTGTTGATATGTTTCAAAATGGAAACCGTTTCATTTGCGGTTGCATATAAATAAGTCATGCAAGAATTTTATCATCTTCTCACGTGGTTTGCTTTAATGTTGTTAGTGGAGCTTCACATGAGATGTAGTTGAACCCACATCCCAGCTTTGTGGCTTGTATTCATGACGTGTTGTCGACTCTAACTCTCCCAGACTTGGATGTGTCAGATGCACGGCGGCAGCCAGGTAATGAGATGTAGATATCCCACGCACCAATTTCAACCCCCTCCCCATTCTCAACCCGTGGCTTCCTGTCACTGGTGGAGCAATGGCGTGCTGCATCAATAACGACCGTCCCTCAAACAGCAGGAGGTGGAAACATCAAGTCAGAGTCCAGGACGAAGAACACAGTGGGAGAAGACGAGGGCAAGAGGCTAACGAGTGCTGAGGAAAAATCAAGCAAAATAAACACAGGCGTCGAGACGGCGACGGGGACGAGGCCGCCGTCGACTCAAGGTTGAAAAGATGCAGAGGTGGAGCATCGCGCAGACGTGAAATGTGTGTGTGTGTGAACTCTGTGTTGCTGCTAATGCATGTGAACAGGATTTCAGCATTGTGTAAGCACAGAGTGACAGAGGACCAGATGAATAATTCAGTGTCCTCCCTCCATGATCTCCACTGTTCAACATGCGCTGCCTGTTTACAATGTGTGTGTATGTGTGTGTGTGTGTGTGTGTGTGTGTGAAGAAGAAGACACTCACCTAATCATGCATGTGATTATGTTTGTGTTTGTCTGAATTTACACGTCTAAGATCAGATAAAACCGTCCCTCCAGGGGGAAATTTATTCGAGAATCAGCTGGTAAAAAAGATCAGAGCAATCTTTAGCAGATATATATTAAAAATACAACACAAATAACATCAGTGCGCAAGATACAGCCTTCAGTATTTATTTAAGGCCTTCGAATGGATGCTCCAAATGATTTCTTTCCTGCAGTCTAGCCTGTTTTTGGTGCCTCTGAAACGCTCGCCTGAGGGAGAAGCTGGTGGAGGGTGGAGGGTATCAGTGGGGTCAGGGATTATTTTCTGAGCCAGCCTGCAGCCTGACCAGCGAGTCCACGATGGCCTGAAGGGGTTGGTGCTGCCTCGCTCCCGTAACCTACAGAGCCGCCTGCGCCGCATGACATCCTCTCTCCTTTTTGTTGCAGCGGCGGCCCTCGCGTGGATAGAAATGATGCTTATGTATTGTAACCCCAGCTCTGTGATCACACAGGGAGCCGTCTTAACAAGCCTCTACAGATTTAGACGCTCGCCACAAATTTACAAACCGTACCTACCCAAGGGTGGAACAGAAGCTTGAGCGGTTAGCATTGTTGCCTTACAGCAAGATGATGCTGGGTTTGATTCCGCCAGCCTGTTGGGGCCCATTTGTGTGGAGTTACATTCTGCCCATATGACTTACAATCGCTTTACATATACTCGAGTTTCCCAAAGGCTGCATATTAGCATGGCACGGGTGGTACTCACATTTCAAATACGGAGGCAATAACATTCTGTTTTCACCCACACTGCTGGGAAAGAGTGAGTTTGCACATTGAATATTAAAAAGCTTCACAGGGGAAACTGCAGCTCCACCTCTCCAATGTTAATGCCCCGGAATACGAGAGCATATGAATAATGCTCGTTCTCACATTATACAACACAGCACACTCTCAGCAGCAGCAACAATAGCATTAACACCAAGACTTCTCCAAGTGCTCGGGAAAAAATATAAACAAGCACAAAAGCCAGTAAAAGTTAGCGTAGACATACCTCAATTTAATTCAAGTACGTTCTTCTTTCTTCCCCTGAGAGACAATTCAAGGCGAGCGAGAAGTACAGAAGCGCAAATAGATAATTCATTTACACACATAAAAACAATCTGAAAATACAAACATGACGAATGTGTTAGGAAGACATGCACAAGGATGAAGAGCAGCAATCGGGCCATAGCTGAACAACAATATCCAAAACGCATTGTTCTGTCTCTGTGTGGAGTTTGCATGTTCTTAAATGAAGAGTTCATCATTGTGGGAAATATGTTTGCTCCCCCTCTTACTGAGAGATGACATGAAGGTCAGTACCTCTCTCACGTCTGTTGGTTGAATATGAAACTGGAGATGCTTCGTTCAGCTTAGGATAATGATTGGAAGAAAGCAGCACTATCCAAAGTGAAAGAAGAAACTTCCTCCTGATATCGCAAATTAATATGATATCTCATTTATCTAATCCACACGAAATCTAATGTCTAACTGGGTGATATATTCTCATCTAAATCTCAGCATGAAACGCAACTGTGAACTTCATCAGAAAGTAAAAGATTCCTGTTGGGTTGGTCCTGTGAGGTCCAGTCTCTTCCCCAACCTTTTAGCCTGAATACAGATATCTGATAGGTCGCCTTAGTGCCAGTGGCACGACTGGTGCAGTGCATAACAGCAGGTATCAGTTGGCATCACAACTGTAAGTGAAATTGTGTCGCACTCAGGCAGTTAGTATCGAGCGTTCATCAAAAATATCTACCACTCATTGCTCAACATGCACAGAAAGTTGCAGCCGGTGGTGCAGAGAAGGCCAAAAAGGGCCTTTTGCTTGCTGGTGCCCCAAACTGTGCTAAGACAATTGATTTATTTTTGCTATGAACTAACTAAAGCACAAAATATCTTTGTTTACTTTGGGGTTTCAATCCTAGAGTCCCACTGCAAGTTTGACCTTTTCCAAGTTTTAACCAGTCAGATTCAGAGAAGAATTTAGAGAAGTTCATGCTAAAGTGTTTAAAAAACTGGTCGTCATGTAAATATGATCATTTTCTTCTCGACTACTCATCAATTCTTCTATGCATTATAGCACATAAGGCCTATGATATTTGATAGCCTGCCAAGCAATAAAAATGATTTGTTAAATACTCTACAGGTGATCATGGCTCTGAACAAGAAAGGCAAAGGATGGAGGAGGAGGGAGGAGGAACCAGCACAGATCCAATTAGAGGTGCACTATTGAATGTTAGTGGTTGACTGTGAAGTAAATTAGAGCACATCCCATTATTCATATGGTGAGGTTGCAATACTTCATTCAAGCTATTTATTGCTGCAGTACAAGACAGAGAATCAATGGCAAGTGTGTTGCATAATGTACCACATACTGTATGTGTTCACCAACGTCAAGGTTGCGTCAGTTTGAGTTTGCTCAATCAAACTGGGGCCACTTGACAACAAATTCCCAGTCTGCCCTTGAAGAAAGCCAATAAGTGCATTTCTTGCCCCAAAGACCCTGAACAGGATAAGCAGTTGAGAGGACGCATGTATGGTTCTTCTCAGAGAAATAGAATTAGCTTATTGATCTCTTTGGGGTTTGCCCTTACAAACACAAGTTCAGTGACCCCTCGGCTCCTCGTTTGCCAAAGCTTCAGTGACAAATCAAACTGGAAGGGGGCTCATTAGACGGATCTACGGTTGCATCATATAACCATTATTCTATTTTATACAGGCTTCACCCTCTGAGTCAAACTCCTGCTGTGACACTGACAAGACAGCGAGACTTGTAGTAGGTCACATCAGAACAAAGCCCCACACTCAAGTTAACCAGACTGTACAAGCAGCAGCACCACAGTCTGGGACAAAAGACCCACTGGGTCCTGCTCTGTGGGTCAGAAGGTGAATGTAAGCAACACACTACTAAACTGCTATAGAGAAGGCTGGGGCCACAACACATGCTAATTGTGACCAAGAACCATATCAGAGGTTAAAAATAGAGGTGGAAAAAAGTCCTGGGGCACAAATCATCTACCCAGACTGCTAAACAGAAGGTGGAGGGCCACGCTATTAACACATAGCAGTAGTAGAAGACTGTTGCACAGTGGTCTCCCACACTCAAAGCTGCTAAGGTGAGAAGTACAGCAAAGACTGAAGTACTACACAGTGATCTCTTCCACCCACAGGTCTCTTTTTAGATGGAGACACAGAGAGAGAGCAATACAGTCAGAGTCGTCCACCACCCCTCGGGCAGCCTGTCCAAGCGGGGGGGTACAGGGAGGAGCGAGTCAGCAAATCCAACACTGCAAAAGTGTAGTATAATAAAATCACATAGGCCATGGCCAAGGTGCTTGTGCTCATTTTATATTTGTCTGACGTGTTTGTGTTTGTTTACAGAAGTGTTGGACGAAACTAAATTTTTCAGTGTTTCTCACAAGCAAAACCAATTTATATGTATCTTTGTTTGTGAATTATTAGTTTGATTATTAGATTTCTTTATGGCCAGAAATACTGTCTTAGAACTTGTAAGTCTGAAGTTGCAAGAAACAAGAGAGGTTGTATGATTGGACAGGTTTTAGACAAACCAGTTCAGCCAGATTAAAACCACTTTAATTGAAGGTGAAAGTGAAAATGTAGGTGACAACCTGACTGTGTGTGTGTGTGCGCGCAAAAACTGTGAAAACAAGACCCAGGTTGTGGATAGTTGGAATGTCCCTCTGAGGCTTGGGTCAAATAAGAAGACTTGCAAGAGGAAGTAGACTTACAAACCCATGCACACACACACACAGGTGTTATGGATCGTCCTGGCTAATAAGACCTATCAGATTGATATTGGTTGGAACTATTCTGGGTGACTCTGTAATCTAAAAGCTCTAAAAAATTAACTGTGGAACAATATGGACAGAAGTTTTTATTTAAAATAATGACTTTGATTTCTCTTCACTTCCTGCCCCTGTGATTACCTGCTCCACCCTCCACCTTTAATCTTTGTTGCTCCTTCCCTCTGTGCCAGCTCACCTTTGTCTCTAATGTCAAGCGCTCAAGTCATACTTTCTCTGACTAATCTTTGTGTTTTTGCTTTGCCCACTCCTCACTTTATGTTGTTATTGCTGACTGATCTATTTTTTTTTACTCATGCAATTTTTTGGAATCTAGAATATTTGAGTCCTGTGATTCCCTGCCTGTTACAAATGGTGTGAATCGTCCCACTCATGTGCCACAAAACTGAGAGGAGAGCGAAGGAGCTGTCAATCAAACACAGTGTGGACACGCCCACACATTTTCTGAGAAGAGGTGTAATCAGCTCACACAAGTGAAAACACCTGAGTGGGAGGACGATAGGTGTTTAGAGGTTGAAAATGTGTGGTGACTTCATGTTCGGGGGAGATTTATTCTAAAAAATGCCATCTGTTTGTAAAAGCATCATGCAGCTCAATTAATATACTCCTGGGAGAAAAGGATGAAATATAAAAAAAACAGTGAATTTGAAGAGGCAAATAAGGACATCGCATAAGGTTTCTGCTGTCAGTGAGATGATCATATACAGGCTGTTGTGTTTGTCACGTCTACATTTCTTTGGTTACGCCATCTTTGTTCCAGGGATATGCTTAAGCCTCTCAGCCTATTCTTCAGGGCATCTCTTCTGCACTCTATTTACACTAAAACCACAGTTTGTCACAACAGCATTGTTAAGAGTTTCCCCGTGTGTGTGTGTGTGGATTGATTTGGCTCTAACCTGCTTTTTTTTTCCCCCCAGCGTTTCTTTCATGAAGCTATAGACAATAGCTGCAACTCCACATTACAGAGTTATGGAGGGATTCATTAGCTGATTCCCCGAAGAGAAACTCTGAGAGAATGTCAGCTCGCACCTCGATCGTAGCTCGTACAAAGCCACTAGAGAAGCCCACACATCCATGTTTCTTTGCTTTTGTTTTGTTTGTTTACTTGGGAGGTTTTTTTTTTCTGACAGGATGTCAACATGCACTTTTGTGTTCTTCAGCAAAGCTCTTGAAGAAGCGGTTTCGAAGGGATCAAAGCGATATCGCTTACAAGACCTTGTTTTGTTTGTGTTTTTATGTCTTTCGTCTCTATGTATTTTTACACTAGACACTAATGCACTCAAGTTTTTTTTTTTTTGCATTTGTGCCTGTTTTGTAATTTTCTCGTTCTGAAGGAACTCCCCTGCTCAGTGTGGGTGGAGTGGGGCAGCTGAGGTTGTGTATATGCAGGTAGTGCAGTGTAATTGTGGCATGAAATTGTGACTGCTCAGACCACCCTGACGGCAAGTGCAAATTGAATTTTAGTGGTTTTAGATGGTGGTGGCAAACACACACAGTCCTCTTCAATCTGTAGCTGTAACCTACCATTGTCATCTGAAGTATGTTTGTGTGCCACCTTAATGGCACAGTGAATGTAACAAAGGGAATTTCATTGTCTCGTCTTGAAAACGAGGACGTCATGTGCCTCTGGACACCATTCGGACCGCTTCTAATATTGGAGGTGCTGTGTTTTAATATTTTCAGTGCTGTGTGATTGTGTAATGGGACTCAATTTTCTGTTTGGAGAAGCTGGTCTGGATTGTCCTTCAGGCCCATTAGGAAAATGTTTTCTGCTTTACACAACGAGGGGAGCTGATTTGTTTGGCCATTATTGAATCCCCCACGTCCCCCACACTTTACTTTTTATATTGCGCCCTACTCTTCAGATAACAACATGGCCACGGTGATTAAGTGTTTGTGGAAATAGGAGCATGTGGGAAAATGTCATGTTAGAATTTCCTCTATGTAATAGACTGAAAGAGGGGGATATATTTTTATCATCAGAGGTCCATTAGACATATTCATGGCCATCAGCGAATTGTAAAAAAGGACCAAAGTTGCATTTTTTAGTTTTGGTATTTTGGTGTTTGTTTTACAAAAAGAAAAATGTTCAGGTTACATTTAAAAAAAAAAAAAGCATGGTCAAGTCTAGTTCTTTTCAGTGATAGCTAATATTTCTTAAGTTCATTTTACAGTCTTGTTCTTCTCTGTCTATACTGTATATGCTGACACCTAATTTTATAATTTATAATTTTATACTTGTTCACTGTTATGCAGATGACACCTGGTTCTACCTTCATCTGTAATAGAAAACCTGATGACAAGCCTGTAACTGCATTACCTGGAAGTGTTATGATAAAAGGCCACTCAAAGTTTTCTACAGCTACATGAGCACAAACCACAGATTAGTGTTCTGGTTGAGTTGATAGATTAGAGTGCGTGACTATCTACAGAGGCAGGCATACATACCGCAGTTGTAGAAATTTGACACAAGCTGCTGCTCAAAGCGTTCGTCCATGAAATATGTTTGCAGGTCGATTTGCAAGTGAGATTACCGGACAAAAAAAATCCTCTCTCTGCTTCATATACAGTCACTCTATAGGGCTGGTGTACACATCATTCTGGATATACTCATATGAGCTGGACCGTCACCAACTATTATTTCTGTTTATGATGATCAAACTTTTTTTGTTTGTTTTGCTCCTGTTGAAAGGCACTTTGTTGTAATTCTTTTTATAAATCAAACTAAATACTTCACAAAAAGAACATCTATTAAAATAATTGGCCAGGCTTCAAAACATTGGTGTTTTTGCTCTGCAGTTAAAACATGCAGGAACAAACTTAAACAGACCTATAGGTTTTCCTTTTGCAGGCATCTCATTGCTGTCACGCTAAAGTCTCACACTTCGGTTTCTCGCTGATCGTAAAACAAAACAAAAAGCCAAGTGTTTTAATCCTACTTCAGCGATAAAAAGCCACTACACTACAAGCCCCTTCTGTCTCGGCTTGCCGGGCTCCTGCCTCTCCTGTCAGCACAGGTGACAATCACGCTGCCCAGCCGAAGTGGCAGCGGAGTACTTTGGCTCTCTGGTCCGGTTCCTCAGTCGTATAACTGACCGTGGAAGCATTTGAAAGCATTACAAGCTCAGCACTGGACTGAAAAGACCTCACCTGAATGCTAACCCCACTCCCTGTCAACGCGAGAGTCCCAATTACACCACTCAGCGCCGGCCTTTGTAGTTCAGCCCAGCGGTCAGCTTTAGTGCATCCCCGTGTTCTGTCTGTGAAGGCTTTACATCAAAGGATATCAGTTAGAGAAAAAGTCAAAAAGACATAGAGACTGGTGTATTTAATAACAGACAGGTGTTTCTATCAGGGATAAGAATTTAATATTATTGGCATCTAAACAGCATTTAATTGGCAACCCAAGCAGCCCGAGGGCCTTGATGAACTACACACAAAAGGTGAGAGATCACCTTTAATATACTGTTAAAGGAGTAGTTCGAAATTTGGAGTGAGTTCAAGGAGAAGATCAAAAGCACTCTAATGTCTCTCTGCTTTAAATACAGAAGTTTGGAAAGCCAGATTACCTGTTTCCTCCTGGCCTCCAGTCTGTACGCTGAGCTAAGCTAAGTACCTCCGAGCTCCAGCTCCGTGCCGGATGCATAAACATGAGAGTGCTTTCAATCGTCTCATCTAATACAAGCAAAGAAAGTCAATAAGTGCTTTTCCCATTGTTGCCTTTTCCTTTAAACTATTTACTAGAACTGACTACACACGCCTGCCACAATCAACACCATTTATCTGACCTGTCATATTAAGGTTAAACATGTTTACTTGTTCACCTCCATCCTGCATTAGTGTTGCAGTTTATATATAATAAGAAATTGCAAACTGTCTTCAAAGACAAGTATTCTAGAGCCCATGTATTAATGTCCTTCATACAACCATGCGTTCACAAAGTGTTGAACCTCTCTCCATCCTTGCTTGTGACCGACTGATTCTTTCCAGGATGAACCTTTCATACCCATTCATGATCCTGTCACCTGTTACCAATGAACCTGCTTACCTGTGGACTGATCCAAACAGGTGTTTTTGGATCAGTCCACAACTTTCACAGTCTTTTGTTGCTCGTGTCCCAACTTGTTTGAAACCTGTTGCTGCCATTAAATTAGCAGATATTTACAAAAATTAATGAAGTTGCTGAGATCAAACATTAAATATATTTTCTTTGTATTTTTTTTTTTCAATTAAGTACATGTCAGAGAGGATTAGCAAGTTATCACATTATGATTTATTTATGTTTTAGACAGCAACTGTTATTGGACACAGGGTTGTAATATAAGACAATGAAATTAGGATCATTTGTGCAGCCACAATATGCTGCAATTGAGAAAACGGGAAAATGATCCATTAACACCCGTAAGCTGGTGTCATTCATTGGCTGGATTGGATGAGGGGGTTGGAGTTTTGTGACTGATACTACACTGAAAAAAGAAAAACATTGGTTGAACTTAAAAAAATTGAGGTAATCATTCACATCTAATATTTTTAGGTTGACTCAATGTAAAATAACTTCGTCAGTTTTATCTAATTTCTTTTAATCCAAGTAAACTGTTTTCTGACAGTGAGGCAAACTAATTATTTTGAGTTGACCTAAATTAAAAACAAATATTGTCTTCATTGGTTTAATGTAAATATTCTGTTCAGCGTAACCTAAAATTATTAGATACATTTGAATATAAATAAACATTAAAGCAAACAAATTCTATTAAATTACCCTAAATTAATAAATATACACTTTTTACAGTATAAAATATGCAGAAACTAATTTTTAAAAATGCTTAAAACATATTTTTGAAAAAATAAAGAAAACCCTGAAATTATTTTACTACAAATTTATTTATTGGTCCATTGTTTTGAAACATTTTGCAGCTGTGACACATGCAAACATGCAAACATGTTCATGAGCAAGTACAGTAAAATTGTTACTACTGCAATACAAATTCAATACAAATACTTTTAGTCAACAAATACTAAAAGTATTTTAAAAGCAAGTAGCCAACTGCCCTGGGATGGTTGGTAAACAAAACTCTCAAAAGTGTTGATGTAGAAACAAAAGTCAACACACTAATGGGGGAATCGTGTGTCAGCACAACTTCATTCTCTGTTTTGAGCTGCAAAGCATGGTGCAGTCAATGGTAATCACTGAACCTTTGTAGACATATCTGTAAATATTACATTGCAAATTCAGTCCTTCAGCAGAAAAAATTTGCTATTTCTAAAGGATCTGAAATCTTTTCTGAAAGCACATTTCCCCCAACATTATTAAATAACACTAAATAGACTTCAACCTGAGGGTATTATCTTAAACTGGGTTAAAGCACTTACAATTGCAATGAACATGCAGTAATGTGACTGGAACCTAACGCATCAACCCCTCGTATTGAACTGCCTGAATTGTCAATTGGAAATAAATCTACACATAATCTAATCTACACATACCAACAGTAGAAACAAAACAAATCTATTGAGTCAGTGCAACTAAACTCTGCCTACTCTGAGCTGTACAGCTGGCTGTACAGTTTGTTAACTTTCGGGCTCATCTTTTTGCGATCAAGATCCATCAAGATTTTCTGCACAAACTCAAAGGTGGATTCCAATTTCTTTGGATACTTCAGATTAAGTGTGTACATGAGCCCGAAGATCATGGTAAAAGCTGCTGTAACTGAGGGCAAACCCCTGAGAACCTCTGTTCCTTCAATGATGATCTTGATGTCTTTGGCTGGGTGGAGAGGACCCTCCCTTCCTGTGATCAAGATGGCCATGGCAGTCTGCTGCAGCTCTTCAGCCTCATTTTCTGGAACATCCTGCGAAAAAAAAAATATACATTTAAAGATTCTAATGTGTTTCCCAATATAACACACTGTATAAAAAAAACTTTTTGTACTCCAGGTTAAAGCCTCTTCCCTATATGTGAATGAGATGCCCTTACCTGATATTCTTTGATCAGGTGCTCAACAGGTTCCCCCAGGTAGATCATCAGAGATGTGAGGATACACTCTCTTCTTGTGTTGATGTCCAAAGTCTGATTCAGAAAAATTGGTTTTAAGTACAACCACAAACAAAACAAAATAAATATTCAGCATGGATCCCACTGACAAGAAACCCCTTCACAGATACCTCATCCAAAAGCTGTAAGACATCAGACGTCTTCTGTCTTACGGCTCCCCCCTTCCGCCTGATGACCTCCAATAGTTTGGCGGAGTGCTTGTCTAACTGTGCCAATAACTTAGTCTCCAAGGGGACTGTTGTTATTCTCATAAACTCAGCATTGATCTATAAAACATAAACAGAAGCGCATTCAAGATGGAGCTTAAAAACGTATATTTTTTACAGCTACAATCACAGCTGACCACCTGAAAATAAGGACATCATCAATGAAATCGATGCAAAGCAACAAATTTGTACATAAAATAGACATCAACATGTATATTATGGCCCTGGTTCAATGTTATATTTTTGAGATGGTATGACATTCAAACCTGAAAAGGGAAAAAAAAGTAATAATAACTTAAACTATTGTTTTTCCCATAAAAATAAATTCTCAGAAATGTATAAACAGTTATTCTTAATTGTTTTTATTATATCCTGGTTATAAGCTATAAGACTTTTCCTCATGTAGACTGAATTAGTGGTGCAACAGATCATCATTGATCCATAATCTGTATGGATGCCTCTCCATATTGTGAATGAGCCGATCCGTTACTAAAAATCGGGATATGATCCAAACTGTACTTTTTTTGATCCATTGCATCACTAGATTGAATAGATCTTTCTCTAAGTGTCATGTCTGTAAAATACACTAAAGTCAGATTCGCAAAGAAATAGGTGTGCAAAATTAATGAGCAAGTGTGTCAGGGGTGATTTAAATCCAAAAACATACATACTTCTTCCATCTGAAAAAGTGCAGGCCATCTCTCCAAGATTTCTTCAATGCCTGGCTCCTGATGCACTATTTCTTGTCTTCTGTATCCAAAAGTCTTTGCCATCTTCTCTTTAATTGTTTGGCGGTTGTTTCTTTTCTTCAGTTCAGCCAAGAGGGAAATCCTCTCTTGTTCCAGGCTTTCTTCAGTCTCACCAAATGGCAAGGATGGAAAATGGTTGACCTCGGCTCGTCTAGGTCTCTTCACATTCTTTGCTGGATAGGCCTCTTCATTAGACTTGGTCTTCAGAGAATTAACAGCGACCTCTGGAGATGTGCCATGTGCTTTAAGTAGAGTCCGATAATTGGCCATTTTCATCTTAAGTCTTTGTTTCCATCCATAGCTCTCATTGAAGGACCCTGGTTCTCTCAGGCATGGGTGCTTACTTGTCAGGGCAACTGCAACATCACTGAAGTCTGCATCTGTAGGGTATGCTTTGTATTCGTAGACCTTCTCAGCGAGTTTCTCCAGTATGTCTGAAAGCATTCTTGAGCCAGGTGTCAGTCTGGACTGGCTTCTTGCATACTCTGCATTTCCTCTCTGTAGTTGAGATTCAGTGTCAAAAGAGAAAAGTGGGATGGGAAAAACCTTTGGCCACTGCTGTGTCCTTAACGAGTCAGGGGAATGACTCAGCAGCTCTGTGTCATCTGTATGGGCAGACCCTGCAGAGAAGGAGTCTTCACTGGTCATTCCAGGTGAAGAGATGCCACTTGTGAAGTTATCAACTGCATACAGGACAATAGTTGAGGAATCTGGATCTAACTGGATAACCTTGATAACTGACAGATCCTTGATGACGCTTGTAGAGGTCAGATTTACAAAGATGTTCCCAAAGTCAGCATCTCTGTACTGTAACCTTATGTACCCTCCTAACCCACATGCGTTCTTGACCTCCTCAATGAGCTCTTCTGTTGAGTTGGGAATCCCATTGCGTAGTTCCATTCTGACGCTGTCGTCTTCATTCAAGATGACCAGCAATCGAACTGAAGCAATATCTGCCATGGTGCCCTGAGTGAAAGGAGAGAGAGTAAGAGAGGGAAAGACAGTGTTAGTGTGTGTCTGAGGTCTTAGTATGGGTTTATGTTAGTGCATGCATGAGTTAGTAGGCTGTGTGAGTGAGCAAATTAGTTTCTGTGTGGGATGAGACTGTAATTGTGTGTGTATGTTAGTATGTATAGAACGCATGCATGGACTAGGGCTGAACGGTTTTCGGAAAAGATCTAACTGGGATTTTTCTAGCAGATATTGCAGTTTCAATTTGATTCAGATTTTCTTCAAATCAAGCTTCAGGTCAATTTTCACACTGTATGAAATTGCGATTTTCAATCTGAAAACAATAAATTATTCAGCCCTAGCACGGAGTGTAATTGGGATTACATAATAATTCTATTATTCAATTAATTTAACTGTATTTCTCTCCAGGAACAATTGGTACAAGAGAGGATAAGGCCACAGACAAATATGATCAAAACTTTATTTTCCTAAATAATAACATTTTCTCTCAGAAGTTTGATGGTATACTCTAAGTATCCTGGGAAAAAAAGTTACCAATCTGAGAAAAAGTGTAAAAAGGAAAAAGACAAGACTGAGGAGGTGAAAAGCCATATTCTGGAAAGAGTGTCTGAATTTTGGGGGAAAAAAGCGGAAGAGTTCTGGAGGAACACAATCAATTAAAAAAATATATGTCTAATATTTCTATGGCCGTAATCCTCCTTTGCTCAAAAAAATATGAAACTGACAGAATTCACAGAATTCTGACCTTAAACATGTATGTATCTTTTGAGAGTTATCAGCCGCATTCCCCCAACAGTATAGTCAGCCAACGGGTAAGGATCAGTCAGCTCGTTCAGCCCAAGAAGTTCCATCTCCATCGAAGTTTTCAGCTCATAGGCCCGGTAATGTTCCCTGTACCATGCACTTAGCTTTCTAACAATGAAAAGCAGCTCATCCTTTACAACAATCATCTGGATTATTTCAGTAAATTCAGGCATTCCTGCCAATGAGCCATGTGAGAGGATCATTCCAGTCCTGTAGTCAAGTCCACTGTAAGTTGCACTTTTCGCTAAGCATACACAACCCAAGTCCGGGTGCCTCTGCTTGATAACAAATGATATGTCCTCTTTCAAAACATCAATGGGTAGGGTTGAAACATTTGATACTTCCAAGAGGGATTTTGGCAAGCTGTGCATGTAGAGGTGATGTGCCATAAGAAACTGATGTCTTTGTGCTAAAGACAACAGAACATTTTTGAAGCAGGCTGTATGCCGCACAACTCTTTTGAAAAAGCTATGCTTCGCTTCGAAGCGCATAGTCCATAGTGCCACCAGTGGTCCAAACTCAGAGATTAACTGAGGATAATGTTCCAAAAAATGGTGTTTAGGAAGCAAGTTTGACTCTGGAAAAACTTCTTTAAATCGAACTCTATGCTCAGTGATCTTAAAGTTCAAATATGCAATCGATTCCTCAGTTTGAACTGGAGAAACAACAAGGTCCACAATGTCCTTCAAATCAGCAAGAACTTCCCAGGCTGGTTCATCAGTGGGCACTAACCGTCCAATAAGTAGTGGCAAAAATCTCAGTAAACCCCAGTTTTCATGTGCATTTCCACCGATTGTTTTCCTGGATGCATATGTCTGTGGAACAGGGTGGGGGCGATTTGTTCTATCAGTCCATTTATAGGGGAAATCTTCAATTGCCTTGTTTAAAGTGGCTAAAGTAAAATACTTCTTGGAAATAAACACAGTCAGACAGAGAGCTATTTCAAAAGGAACAATACCCTCAAACAAATCGTGGACAATATCTGGAGGAAAACCAGTAGTAACACTGAAATGGGCAAGTTTTTCTGACAAAACACATCTACTCTTGACACCATAACAGTTTTCCAAAGAACTTTTTTCAAGTGTTTTGAGATGAGTTGAGTGAATTTCCTCAGTTCTCCGAGGGAAACATTCAGCTCCAACTTCCTTGGCCTGAAAATCTGACCTTTCTGCTGTACAAAACCTGCACACGTATCGGCTTGAAAAACTCTGCACAAAGCCGGCAATACTGTGTGCGCCTAGGTTGTCAGCAACAATACACTGCACTGTGCCTCTCAAAGTTTTACCTAGCTTTTCAATAAAGACCCCATGTTGCTCTAATGTTATCAGATCAATAACCAAAGGCTCTAACACTTTATCAAAGCCATAAACCTTCACATCATTGCTTTTGATCAAAGCAGCCAGATGGATAGAAGACAATGACGAGTGACAACCAGGCAGCAGATTACCTAAAATCCAATAAATGGCACAGATTTTGTGTTTCTTACGAGATGTGCCAAGAGGGTTGCATACTTCAAAATCGTCCACATACAAAATCAAGGAAATTGCACATCCTGTAGAAAGAATAGCATTTCTGTTAAAGAGAACCCCATCCCAAAAGGATTTGAGCACTGGTTTGTCACTGTCTCCCTGCTTATGTTTTTCTTTTAAATTTACTGTCTTATTTAACACAGTTTCACAATTTAGAAGTTGTTGCAAGGATTCTAATAAAGGTATATACTGAAAATACCTTCTATTTGTTTGGTCTAGCACATACTCTACTGGTTCAACAACAGCGAAATGTCTTTTGTAGTAAGCCTTTCGTTTCCAGGAGCTTGACAGTGGACCATGGTTTGCTATAGCAGAACGAATGGGATTCGAAATACAAAGAACAGTAGACAACTCCTTTATAAGTGATTCATCAACTTGGCAGTTGTGATCTTGTAAGAAGTGAATTATAGTCTCTTGGGTGATTGGTGCTGTTACAGTACCAAGTAAATATTGCAACTCTTCAAGTAGTTCATTTACAGCTGAGCTGGGCACCAGGAAAACATTTTCTAACTTCAGTAAGACTGCAGCTAATTTGAGTTCAATTACTTTAGCCAAGTCTTTTAATTCTTCTTCAGGTGGTTCTTCTGGTGGTCTATTCTCATTCAACTGCTGAGAAGTGCTCCCTTCAAATGATTCTTCAACAACAGGATCACCAAGAACACTATCAACAATTCCAGCTTTTAAATCTTGGATTGTATGGGGTGTATGTTTTCTCCATTTATGAGTATGGAACGCTCCATAGATATTGGTCTTATATGAGCAACCAGAGAACATACAACTGACAGTTTCATGTTTTCTTAAATGTTTCCCAATGTGTTGAAAATAGTCTGTCTCAGTAAAAAGTTCTTGACTGTTACAAATATGGCACCTGAATTGTAAAAAGCTTTCTTTCTGTGATGATTGTTGAGAAGGATGATATTTGCTTAGGTGCGTTAGTAGAGCTTTCCAAGTCTTACATGTGCAGGGGCAATTCTCATAAACACAGGGGTAAGGATGGCCCCGCCCATAATGCAGATGATAAAGTTTATAGTGTTTCAGAAGTTCAGATCTTCTTGAAAATGAGTTGTCACAGTCCTTACATTTCCACATGCATGGAAAACTGATGAAACATGAAATACAAGAGAAAAAACAAGAGATAGTTTTTTAAGTTGCTGGGGAAACAACGCCATAAGATTTATATTTACATTTTTTAAATTTACCACGAAAAAACCTCATTGAGATTAAAAATATCAAGGGTCCTGGAAAAGAAAGCGGCACATTCAAAAGTTTTAGGCAAACACACAGCTATCACACACATAAAACAAGACTTCAATACATTAAGTTTATAGAATAGACCTGGAGAAGTGCTAAATCAATTTGTCAGATTTCATTTGAGCCAGTGCTATTATTGGGCCAAATTAAGTGTCCAGTGAATTAAAAATGTTCTAATGATATTGTGAAGGAACTTACCACAAGTAATGATGACAGGCCTCAGGGCAGCTAATTTCCTTGAGGAAGAAAACAATATTCTCTCGTTATTAATAAGCCAACACACTTAGTAGGTGCTATGTACAAATTGGGAACAATCAATATGTAATGAAAACTGGTTATACATATGTTAAGACTTTATGTGGAGAAAGGATACATTGTACAATACATAAATAGCAAACAATTTAGTACATTTCAAGTGCACATCCTGCAGTCATAGTGTAAAAAAACAAACCTTTCAAGAGAGAATTAGCTAGACCCTGTAAAACTATGCATAGTACGTTTTGAACAAAAGATTATTTGGACAGTGAATGACAAATCACATTTTTAAAAGGTATGAACAACTAACTTACCACAATTGACAAGTCTGGAAGCTTTTCAGACGTTGCACTGCAAGATAAAAAAAAACAAAAAACAGACTTAAGTTAACTTTAGCTTAAGTTATGCAGACACTTTAGGACAAGAGCTATTTCGTACTTACATAAGATATCATTTATTAGTTTAGTTATTTTCCCTTTTTTAAGAAGACAGCCAGTACTCACAGAAAATATGGGCAAGTTAAGTTAATAAAGTTAAGATAAAGATCTGATAGTTCTGGCATTGTCACCGAACAGCGACAATGCCTCCATCCTGACACTTACAAGCACGCACATAATCTCTCTCCCCAAACATACACACACATAACCCAGAAACGTGTTTGCCTCTGTAGTTTTATTTGCACACACCTGCTGGCACTCCACGTGTTGTTCAACTCGTCCAAACTTGTACTTCACGGTCGACTAGCTCACGCTATATAGCATTGACCGGTGTTTCGGATCAAAAAGTGACCGTAATAAATTGTGACTTCCGGCCAAATGCGTTGCAGGCAGAACAGCTGCTGAAAATTACCTGGCGGCTGCCTCCTTCTTTAATTTTAAATTTAAAAAGAAATGCTGATGAGTATATTTTCTCATTAATAAAGGTAACTAAGTATAGAGGCGAGGTCCATACCACGTATCAACAAGCACTGTGACGGCGAAAAACACGCGTTCGGGTGTAGGTCACTCGTTAACACGGTCACTCTTTAAACCGCTACACCCCTCATAGCTCCCGTTCACAGTAATATCACGTTTACGCTACCAAACAAAAATTTGAAACGACTCAGAATTGCATGCTACGTTAACCAGTAATTTAAACAGGGATTGAACGTGCACTATCGAAAAACTATAGCTTGTTATTCGTAGTAGGCTATAAGCTAGCAAAGTGAGTTCAACAAGACAGTCTGGTGATACCATGACTCGCGCTAGACGACGCAGGCGACCCAAAGGGAGGTTAAATAGATGAACGAGATGATAAAATCATGGTTAATTTCACAGTCTAAAAACGTATTTCTGTTTTTTCTTACCTGTAACAAAGTTTCCCTCCACCCAAGAGCTGCAGATGCTGAAGATGGACTCGGTCGTTACCGCCAGATCCTTAGGTTTCGTTTTCCGGAACACGCATGCGCACAACGAGTAAAACCTGATCCGTTCATGTTGATCGAATGAGTCATTTCATTTTGATGTCAAATTGCAAATTCATATTGAAACGAGATAAAAAATATTAATTCAGTCAGAAGTGCAAACCTGAAAATATAGTTTAAATCCGGAAATGATTTATTTTGACCCCATTTGATGTGAATTTATACATTAAATGAACAACAGCAAAGTTTTACTTTTTTCAGTGTATTAGGGGAACTGAAAATACTGAGGGAAATAGATGGCTTCTGTATTGCTTATTAGACTTGTGCAGCATTTCTGATCTGCCCTCATAGTTTTTTGGGTTTCTGCCTGCTCTGAAGAAAATACTTTACTCATAAACCTTAAATACTGGACCAGAACTGCAAAGCAGTTTCCATGGGCTGTAGACCCCACTCACCCACTCCTCTTTTTGGTCACTGCCTTCAACCACCGTCTCATCTTTGTAGGTTCATTTGGTTTATTTAAGTGCAATCATTTAAGAGGATATAAGACAAGACAGGAAATAAAGAAATAAGTGAAGGCAGATAAAAAGGTATTTTTAGGACTCGACCAAACAGCGGAGGCAGAGATGGGAAATTGTTCCATTAAAAGGGGTCAATGTGAGGTACTCGCTGAAGCGAAAGCTTCTCATTCTGGGATGCAAGATCGGTACTGACTGATGTTCTGATTGGAGTGAGGAGGGTCATTACGGCGCAGAGGTACAGGAGGATGCAGGAGTGATCATTTGTGGCAGAGTGGAAAGCGTTGGCTGGCCTGGGGACAGATCATTTCAAAGCCTTTAAAGACCACCTCCATTGAAAATCAAGTTTTTAACCTTGTTAACGTGTCCTCAAGGTGTGTTTTATATGCTGTAAGACATCATCAGAGAAAAAAGGACTCAACACCACGGCTGAGTATTTCCACCGTGGGACTGCAGTGGACCAGTGACAGTCTCAGACACACAGATTCAGACAACCAGGGTTTCACATGTCACATAACTAACGACCCAGTCCTGTCAGTTTGTGGGGTGGAGCCTTGATGGAACAAGCCAATATCAGAGGAGAAGCCAGATGCATCTATGTGTCAGTATTTTGCAAGCTAAGTTTCACTATTCTCTAAAATGATAGCAGAGACATCTGTCGTGTTTCTGTTTTGTTTGTGGGATTGCAAAAGGAGAAATGCTCAGAATTCATGTAATAACAATGGATTGGAAAATCTGAGACAGTTTGCAGAAGCACTTGCACAAAAACTGAAGAGCTTTGCCACAAAACTTAATGAAGCCCGATGCTGCTCCATCCATTTAATCTGGGGACACAGCGAGTATGAGTCAACATGCTGGTCAGCCGTTAAGTTTATTTTTTAAAATTTTTTATCCGCTGGCTGTGTCCAACAAATCTATAGTATGCTAGATAATGTCAGACAATGTCAACTTCTGTTTTTCTAATTGTGCTGCATTAAAACAATCCCATTTCAAATTGTTACCAATGTCAGTCAAGCATAAGTGTAGCTCTAAATATGATCTGCAAAAATTCACGTTAACTTGATAACTAATTTACAATGTTTTATAATTTTGGGGGAAAGTTGTGTATTTTCAACAGCGTGGTAAGTTTTTCTGTTCTAGTCACTTCGACTTCCTCTCTGTTCAGGACTTCTCCTGTTCTATTCTATTTTATTCAGGAAAATCTAGCTATATCCAACCATATATGTCAGCAGCCAGTTATCGTGCACCTCATGTATACAGTCACAATAGCAGCCAGAGCCTGAACACCCACATACCTCCATCAGTGTCACTATCTGTAATTGGTTTGGAAACTGATTTAATTGTCTGGACGTCTGTTTCGCAAACCGGGCAGATACTGCTCTACCTCTGGTTATTGTATCTTCCGCTTGCTGGAATATATTAGTTTCACTCCAATATTTCACCAGAATTTCATCAGTTCATCCACATTCGCTACCAATTTTTCGATTTAATTGGATATCATCCACTCCATCCTCCCCACTCAGCCCTCATGATGGTACAAACACCGTAAGACTCACCGACAATTTTATATCCCGGTAGGTTGGTGTCAGAGAGAACTGATGTTAATGAAATTCCTGTCAGTTCCTCATCAGGACGGTCCTCAACAGAATCTCTCCTAATGAGTTTTAGAGGGGTTCGTTACGGCCTTTGACACATTTCTGTCTTGTCAGCAGGTGATTAAGCGTTTGTAGTGGGAATGATGTACAAAATGAAGACTCACTGTAACCGGTGCAACAGCCAGGTGAAAGAAGTGAGGTTTCCAACCCTCTGTGAACAGAATACCTTTAAATAGACTCACTATACAGTAGGGAAATAGGCTTATAATGTCCCACCACATCATTGCCCAGGACATAAGATGGGGAAAGATAACAAGAAGCGTAAAATACATAAAGTTCTTTTATATTTTATCAAGTGAATGATGGTAAAGAAAAATTTTCAAAGCTTTTTTTAACCAACTGATTGAAGGCTAAAGGAAATATATAAAGCATTCTTTTTTCTTTTCACACAAGTTAAATAGAAATGTTATTTTTGTATTCAGTTATATGGTGACTTGATTGACAGCCTTTTACATCTTTTTGTTAATTTTGAGACTACATAAAGGTTTGTTATGTTTGCAGCTGCTGTGACCAGATTACAAATAAAACATTACCAAATTCAGTTTTCCACCATATTTCTCACTTTCATTAAAAGAGCAGTCATGTGATTTAGTATAACCTATTATCCCCATTATGATTTAGTGTTTCTAAATCATCCATCCATCCATTATTTATATCTGCTTGTCATGTTCAGGGTCACAAAGGGCTGCTGAAGCACATATTAGAGCAAGAGACAGATCGCCAGTCTGTCACATAATCAGACAAGTAGTCACACCTACAGTTCAGGAAATTCAGAGTTTCCGGTTCTACTGACCTGCTTGTCTTTGGACGGTGGAAGGCGACTGTGTTTCTGAACTAACATGTAATTTCTTTTGTTTAGAGTTTGTTGTAATGCAAGGAATTTTAACATGCAAAACTATACTTGTGCTGCATGATTTGACCATACTACTGCAACTGAACACTTTTCATATGGTCTCATTTTCAACACTATTTACACTGGAGAGGTGGAGTTGCATTTCCCCTTGTAAATGGATTCAATATTCACTGTGCAAACGCAGGACTTTATCTTCCCCAGCAGTGCAGGTGAAAACAGAAGAATGTTAATGCAGTCGTGTTTGAGATGAGAACACCACCTGAGCCACGGCAGCGCTGAAACTTTGGGACACCGGTGTGGTGTTCTGTAAGTCATAGGGCCGGTATAACTCATGATACGCTGTTCAGCTTTAAAGCTCACTCTGTGTTCTAGGTGGTGAAAATATCATCATCCACCATAAATAAAATATATCTTCAACTGATGAAGCGTGACAGCATTCTCTAACGATGTATGTGTCTTGTGCAATTTTGATCATAATTGAGGAAAGTGATCTTCTATTGACAATGGCAACACACAAGAAGGATAAATTGTGCTTTTGACTGATGCAACTGAGTGAATGAATAAAACTGACCAGACTACAAGACAAATGAAATCAAGGCAAAATTATAAATAATTTCTTTCTTTTAGATGCATTTAGACCTAAAGCTCACAGCTGGATATTGTACAAGTAACATATTTATAGTCTGTTCAAATCATACTGACCAGAACCAGAAACTTCATCAAAATCTAATAATCCTTTTTTTCAGATTTCATTGCTTTTGTGTTACATCTCAAGAACCACATAGGCAAAGTAAATTGGACCCATAATGCACTGGTTTGAGACATCATTTTTGCATGTAATGAGACAGCTACACAGAATCACTGTATTGTTCTTTTTAATTCACCGCGGCGAGGCTGTGATGTTTGAATCAGCGTTGGAAAGGAGACGTGGAGAGGTGGAAGCAAGATTGAAATCAGCAGACAGGCGAGACGTCTGCCTCCAAAGGGTTGTGTGCTTGTTATTACAGGATGTTAGCAGACCAGAGGAATTCCAATATACGGCAATCTACCAGGTTCGTCAGTCATAAAATGTAACGTTGCCTACGAGCTGCACGGACACATCTTGCCTGAGCATGCCCACACAGCTGCATTCACAGACAGATCCGTTTTCATCGAGCGAAACATTCACAGAATGATACATTTCCATATCAGAAGTGATACGGAACAGCCTGTGATTTTCCCCCTCAACTCACAAATGGAATTCAGATAAAAAAAAAAAACGAATGCTTTTTGCCGTGGGATAGAAATGAGATGTTGTGCTCATGTTTGTATCCGTGTTGTAGCATAAAGGTCACGCAGTACAATCCTGAACTGAAGATGATGAAACAGAAAAAAAAATGCACAATTCCATTTACAGCTTTATTACACTGTCCTTTACAGTAAAATATAGAATGCATCATTTGACTACTGTTCTACTGTTGGAGAAGTGTCAGTCCATTGAGATTATAAAGAGAGAAGAAGCTGCCAAAATCTCACCATCTCCTCACACAGTCATGGCACACTTCAGAGTTCATTTTTCTAATTCACCAACAGTACTTTTCTTTTGTTTTGAGAATTAGCATTTGAAATTTAGGGTTTCGGTTATTTCAGACAAACTTAACATGACATTAGATGCATAACAGTCTATTTTAAATGCATTAAATTGATGGACAACACATCATGCTATGAAAAACAAGCCACTTTTAAACAAAGTTGTTATTAACCAAAATGAATTTTAAGTATAACCTGTTCCTCATAAAACATTTGCAAAGCTGAACGATAAATTGTTTACACATTGTTTACATTCACATTTGCCAGCTTGCAGTCTTAATTCTTTGCCTTTATTTGACTTTTTTTTTTCATCACTGCCATTGCATCAACCATATGCTAAAGCACATGCATGTATGGGCACAATAAAAGCGGCGACCCACTCATAAGAGTTTAGCTCTTTGTTCAGAGGGGACTAAACCGTTTGTTTGTGAAGGCATTTTTATTTAATTACACCCCTAACGCTGATTTTTGTTCTTACTAGTTCCACCCTTTTTAAGTTTCCTCCCAGGCCAAACACAAATACTGAGGACCTACCGCTCATAGTGTACAGTAATTCTGCTAGTAAAAATAAAAAAGACCACAGTATGTTTGTTTACACAGACCGAGCACATTGTCTCATTTGTCTTCCGTACATGATAACACAGATGAAAAGATAAAGATGAAATTGACACATCCTGTTTTTCTGTACACTGACTGTCACAATCTGAAGTCCCTTTTTAAAGTTAAAAGAAAATGTACTACCACATGATGCACATCCTTCTCCGAGCATCAACTGCTACAGCAATTAACCCACAGTTAATTAGAAAATTTCCCCTCCTGTAATTCAGTTGGATGAGGCTGAGGTGCAGGATGGTACAGTGGATGATTCATGGCCCACTGGTAATCACACAAGAGCAGGAACCAGGATACTTGAATTAATCACACCTTCATTTACTTCACAGAAATTGCCCACCACGGCTTTATGATTTAACTGTGTTTACCCACTGAATATATATCTCCCAAACACATCCTGCTTGAGCCGTTCAGTATGCCTGTAGAGTCCTCGTTTAAACAGTTCTGAAGCAGTTTTTAATACCTCGGAGTATTCAGTGGTACTGCTCAGTTGGACGTGCATGACAATGGCCAAAGTTCTTTCAAATCCTCCTTCTACAAAGGAGCCAAGTGGGCTTTCATGTGACACATTTCAAGCGAGGTTAATTAACGGTGAGAATGTACATGTCAAACATTTTCCCGTGCATGAGTCCACTGTATCTTTGTATAAACGTCTCTTGTACATTTTTGCATAAATAGCCAAGCCTGACAAGTATCTAGCAGCGACTTCTGAGAGCGTATGAAAATTGCACACACTAAAAAAGGGCTGGAAAATATGCAGGTTTTTGGTGCCAAGAGCTAAATCTTGAATAACTGCTTTGTAATTTCGCCTCTAAATGTCCCAATTTTTTTTTTCATGAAACAATTTGCTTGCTGAGTAACACTCACTACTGACATGCAAACTATCTTCTTTTTGTCCCGCTGCTCCTCCAACGTGTTTGATGTCATGTGCACATTTGCTGCTTTGTCGTGGGAGGCAGTGTGTGATGGCTGCAGTTGGTGAGCCAGTGCAAAAAGGAGCTGAACTCCACCGCCCATTCCTCCCGTTCTTTATCAATGCTATCCAACCCCACTTCTGCTGTGTAGTAAAACACATTAATTTGACACAGCATACAAGCAAAATATTTAATTACAAAGTTCTTAAAACTTGATTTTGACACAGGGGACCCAAAGATCTGGTTATAAAGCAGGACCTGGCTTAAGGCCCGTATCATGTCAGCTGATGCTTTAGTTGTGCAAATTTCCAAACACATTTTCAATTAAATACCAATCAGTTTATACTCAGTAGGTTTGGAGGTTTGGAGGCAGTTTAGGTTCTTGTTCTTGCAGTACTTGATGACATCACCCACTGACTGTAGCTCGTGACGTGGTTGTCTGAACCAGAAATAGAAACTGGACTCACTCACATAGTTTTTCCTCTTCGATACTCAAGTTAGAAATCAAATATTGGGCTACGCCTCCTCTGACTCAAAATGTTAAGATCTAGATTTATACTTTGTGAACTATCATGCAGCTCTTTCATTCTCTCCTAGTACAGCTGAAATATGAAAACATTTGTATTTTAATATAAGCACTGTATATGTGCTTATCTGACCCTGCTGCCACTCACAGTGCAAACCTAGGTGTCTATATTTTGACCATTGTGGATATGAGGGTTAAAACCGACATTCCTTCACTCTGAACTAATTGGTTTAATTTGGCCGTGAGTCAGCAATTTTTCCACATGCATACGCACAGATGCCCTCGCGGCTCCTCATGTCTCCCAGTGGACGTCTGTCTCTGCTGCCACAAACACCTTGTCCGCACTGGATGTGCAGCAGAGAGAGCACAACGGCAGCAGCTGCAGTCCTCAATCAGCATCGCTGGATCATTTCAGCCACAGGAGCACTTTGCAATGTGAAGCATGTCAACTGAGCTTATAGTGCAACATACAATCATATACTTACATGTGTATTTGATATGAAGTGTGAGGCGACGTGCGTAAACAGCTGCATTGGGTTAAAAAGATGGTGTAGATATGATCTAATACTGCTGCTGTTGTAATACTACTATTAGCACTGTGAAGAACGATGTAGATATTTAGCATTTCTAACTTTTCATCATTTTTCCTGGTAAGAACAGAATATTCCTTCATCACATCATAACACCAAAGTTGAGGCATAAGAAGAAAATCCCCTTCACCTGCAGAGATGTGGTACATCAATTTACTGGGAGCATATCAGCCAGTCATGCCAGCAATGTGATTGTACTGGCACGGATCTAACACTGGCATTAACTTAATGCTCCCAAATGGTGGAAGAGCACATGTTCGCAAATTCCGTGCTGCAGCCTTGACATTTTCACTCGCACTCAGCTATCAGCAGAACTCAGTTGTAGTACATCCATTTCTCGTGTCGCCAACGACTGAGAAAACTGATGGAGTGTGATGGAAGATTTTACACACGGACCTGAAGGATTCGAGTTGTCTCCGTTTGATTGGCATGACATGACCTCCACATCTGAGACGCAGACACGGAGCCGGACTGTCATACAAGCAGCCACCGGTGGGACGGATGTCTGCCGGGAGCTCAATTACCACGCGGCCAGAGATGGTATTTGATTCGCTTATCAGCTGTTCGCCCATGCAGGTGACTCACAGCGAACTCTGAAAGTAAAAGAGGAGACTCCAATTATCCATGTGAAAAACAACCCAACCTGGCCCTTCTCTAAAACTGGCATACATATAATGGATAACAATTATCCCTCGACCATTTCTCACCGACTCTGAGAGATATGCCACATTGAATTTGTTAATAGTGTAATTTTTCTGTAGCTGCTGTGACATTAATGCTTTTATTAGGTATGTGCATTTATGGAGGTGCGGCTGAGATAAGACTGGCAGAAGTTACTTTAGGATGAAACCTGTCACCTTTGATGACTATGTGGCAATGGTGTATCATATCAGTGCCCTATATTGGCACTTTGGTGTTATTTTTAGGATTCTTATTGCTTAAATCCTCTCCTCCATATCACAGGATTAAAGGATTCCTAAGGTGTGTGTGTGTGTGTGTGTGTGTGTGTGTGTGTGTGTGTGTAGTTGAATTTCTCCCAGTAACCTCAAGAAACAGTACCTTCAGCATCTGTCTGGAGTGCCTGCACCACACTTGACTTACATTCCCACCTTAAAGCTTTTGAAGGTATCAGCAGTTAGCTCTTCTTAGAAACTTCAGACATCTGCACGTTAAAGAAAAAATCCCTATCTTCAGGAATAACTGATGGCTGAGTATCAGGATTGTCAGATACATTTGGTCCTAACAAATATTAGTACTTTTAAAGCTCAGTCTCCTAAAGCCATCGACAACCCTGATTCCTAAAAAGTTTGGAAGCTGGGTACAATCATTGGCAAACAAACTGTGTTTACTGAAATGTTCCTGAGCCCATGCAGTAATATCTTTTACTAGGGATCAATATTCAGTTCATTTCCAAACACTGATGAAGTTGATGAGGTGAAACATTATATATATTGTTTTTGTGCTGTTTTCAATTGAGTCGATGTCAAAAAGGATCAGCAAATTATCACAATGTTTAATTTATGTTTTACACAACGTCCCAACTCTTTTGGAATCTGGGTTGCATTTAAAAATGCTGATTCACATAGATAATGTTATGTATTTGGTTAAGCAGCTAAATTCAGTTCAAAAGTACATATGACAGCATGAAGCAAAATTCTACATAACCACTCTGATGATAGATGATGATACTAATACAAGGGTGAAGACTAGTCTCCTGATATTATGGTATAAGGTAAACTACCATCTGAAACATGGTGTTTATTATGGACAGTCCATGACTGGCAAGGATATCCAATAAGAAGGCACCGAGCAGGTTCAGATCGGGTCGTTGCTCTTCGTGCTGAAGTCCTCTAGCTGGGCAGTGCCCTCTCCAGGACCCCATTCAGAGTCTGTGTTTGACACGGACACTGACAACAGGCGAAGCCTTCCTCTCTCAGCTGCATAGAGGTGACCTTCCTGTTCTCCAGGGAAAACACCAACACAGCAGCGCTCAGCTGGGGTCTCACGAGGATCCCCTCAGGGAAATAACTGACATTTGTTCATGCTTTAAAGAGGCTGATTAAACTGCACATCAGCCCTGCAGTATGCTTTCTAATTTAAATTACTGTTGATGTGTGTTGAGGTGTAAGTCTGGGCAGTCCTGGTTGTATCTGATGTGAGTCTTCAGAAGGTGTCATCAGAACCATGTCAGTGGGATCTAAAGCCTCGTTATTCACTTTAGTCAAAAAACACCGCTGAAAAAAGTCTGACACATACCTGAATATATGCATTGCATGGACAATTACATAATCACATTTTTGGCAGTGGACCCGGCATTAAACAGGCTGATTCAAAAGGTGTTTGTGGCAGCAGAAAAGCACCAGGTATTACAAACTGTAATTGTCGTGACCACCTGAGCAGCTGCTTGATTCTAAGGTTGGTGCTATAGCTAATTGAGTGCAGCCAAATGAACAGTTGAAGAACTTGAAGGCTTGAATAATTCCAATAAATCCTTCTTAAAAATACTAAAGATGTTTTTCATTTAGTGGTGATGTCATATTTGTTTACCAGGTTGAATTTTCCATTTCTTAACATGTGCATGTAACCGAGCTCTCAAGCCACAGATGATGGTGCTCTATACCACTACATGGACATGAACTTTTTAGCAAGGTAGTGGGAAGGCTCTTTGAGAAGCAATTTCAGTCTGTTTGGCAGTCAGCCCTTCAGTTTGGACCATGTGGACATTCTTGTTCCCTTCAAGATGAGTAATAAACACTTTTACACCTGCAAAAGACAATCCCGTCGGCCTGAGCTGTACTTTGCATTTAATGCTAATTAGCAATCATTAGCATTGTAATATGCTAGATAGTAAGACAGGATCTTGCTATCTAGCATACTCTAGCACTTATTTTACCAACTCCGAAGGTGATGCTTCTAACCATCTCCATCATAGTTCAGTTCAGATAGTGCCATTTTTAAATAGTCAAGTATTTATGGTATCAGACCATTTAGTTCAACGAAACTCATTGGTAGAGGGTAACAACAGACCTCTCTGATTCAGCCAGGACTGACATTTGGTGCTGTGAAAATGACCTGACCAGACTTCTTCCCTTTCTTCTGTCTTCCATTTAACATATAATGAGATACACCCAAATAGATGAGGCGGCTCAATGATCAAGGCTCTGACCATAAAGTTACACTGGATGAACACAGTGTCTGCTCAGCACTTTTCCATTAACTCTTGGCTTCCTTCGTGTGTTGCCTTGTGCCTTTAACTTTAATGAGCCCTTACAAACATGTGCATATAAATGTAGGAGTACAAATTGCCAGCTAAACTACTATCATCAAATTGATTTAACAGCTAGTCTAATTATTGAGAGAATTAACAGTGTTGGGCCTGTCTTTTCTGTTTCATTAAGAGAATTTGAGTTACTCACTGCATCACCACTTTTTCTTGGGCTAACACACACCTCTTTGATATATCACATCCAAATAACACAGGACAGATGAAATGATAAATCATTTTCTTGGGATAATTTAGAGGGTTCTGATAGAATTTAATGCTTGAGATGGTGAAGTTACTTATTCAGTATTGCTACATGACCCGCATCCAGCAAGTCAGGACAAAGTATTTGGTTTCATTTTGGATTCAGGTAATTTCAAAGTTGTTTTTTGAAGGAAATAGCTTGGTCTGGTTGAACAAATGTTTTGGGTTCGTCTGTGTCATGCATTGGAAGGAAGACGGCCAGTGCATGATGGGAAACCGTGACAGGAACATAGCCTGTGTGTTGCATCAAGCAAACGGACAGTTATTGAAATAATCCGAGCAAAATGGGAGCTTTTGAAATCCAGTGATTACAGGAAGTGAAGGAAAATTGTCTAACCTTGTACGACCCGCTGTGCTTTTGTTTTGCTCGTCAGTAATTTGAAGTTTACCTGGCAAAGAAGACGGAAGATGAGTTTTCCAGCCGCTTTTATGAGGCCAGTTCTAGGAAATTATTAATTTGAGCTTGATATTAACTTAACAGGTGGTGCAGATGGTTTATTGTTATGAGATATCAAAGAGTCATGAGATGCATCAGCACAACTGAAAATAGCACATTGAAGAAAAATTCAATTTCATCAATATTGCCCTGTGCTGCATTTTAAAGCTGTATTTGTTTGTTAGATCATATTAAGAACATTCAAATATGTATATAAATATGCATGTTTATCTCTTCTGTAAAACACAATGTACAATATTCAAGTCTAATATATATAAATAAAGAAATGGCACAGAAGCAATAAACCAAGTCATTATTGAAGACAAAGGTGGATTAAATTCCAAACATCACTGAAGTCAGTCTGTGGATTTGATCTGTGTGGTTCAGATGTGTCTTGTGACCGGCGAACACACAGCTCACAGATCAACATGCACAGAACAAGTAAAAGGCTGCAAGAGTACAAGCCCTCGATAAATTGGTTCAGATTTGGATTCCGATTTGAGCGAAATAAAGGCTTCTCAGATGAATGAAAATCTAATTATTTCTCATGCCACCGTTACAGATATTTAAAAAAAAAAATGCATTGCAGAGGAAGCGAAATAATTTGGGTCAGTTGGTGGCTTTAATCGGATGAGGAGAAATCACCATTATGTTTTAAAGCAGGTCAATCCTAATCTGGGAAACGGCATGTATCCTTCCTCATTCTATTCATCCTCTAATCCTCAGCGGCCGACATTACCGGGACAAGAGTGTGCCAGACGACAGCCCTGCATTGTCAACTACAACACCCACTGGGATCCCACTGGTGTCCATATCCAATATGAATTAGAATGGAATTTACCACAGGGATTTACAATAGAGGCTCGGTCAGTTCACGACAACATGGTATATTAAGTGCACCAGCAGGGATGGAGGAGGGAGAGAGTGGGATTACACCTCGCAACTCAATGTCCGATAGATTAGTATGTGCATATATTCATTTAATGATGTTCTATACAACAGGTGAGCTCCTAAAACAAGAATAGTCTTTACATTGCAAACAAAGACGACTGAGACTGAGTGTGGGATCTGACTAAAAATAAAATATAGATTTCAAAGTCGTCTGTACATTCTGAGCAGTGTCTATTATTTTCCAGAGAGCAAGGACATGACTTTTTTTTTCCCTGAAGAAAATACAGACTCGAGTCATGAAGTTTAAATTCATCGTCTGTTTTCAGTCAGAGCAGGAAAATATAATTAATCTGGATCTTTTGTTTCTGTGACGGAGAGAGGAGAGCGCCACTCTCCACAGCAGTGTTAAATTAAGATCTGATAAGTGTGATGGATGGCACAGGCAGGTGTTTTAGCAGGAGTGGTCAAAAATACTTAATGCAGCTTTAAATACAAATAGTGGAAGACTGCTCATGAGCTGCTCATTCTGGAAGTAGTTTTCCCCACTTCCAAATTTTCTCTTAATAATAATCAGTGTTCAAAATATTGAATAGAAATGTGACTCTATATTGGTCTTTAGGTTAGATTCTATGGTCGGTAGTTTAAATTATTTGTTGTATGTTACTGAGAAATCACATTTACCCTCAGTTTAGGATGGCAGATGATTCTATACTAATACTACAATACCCATGAGAAATACCACAATACTCAGAAGCCAGTCAGAGGTGCAAATCACACTACAGAAAATTCAAAGTCTTCATCTTTAAAACTCAGTGCCATAGTTGGCAATTTCCACCAAAACTGACTGACAATCTGAAAGTGTAATTGATTTAAGGTTCAGTTTGTAAAATCACTTTACTTGATAGCATAATCTTTAGTGTATGCTTTAAGCATACCTAACTCCATCTTAGTGCCCCTAACAAATAATAATACTGATTATCAATATTCATTAGTCTTTAATTTTCTTTGTTATTCTTCCCAGTGTCCAAAGAAATAATAATAATAAATATTTTATTTATGTTATTTATAACTTATGTGCACTTGAGTCTTTCCTGCATTTTCCTGTCATTTGTAGCTGCTCTAGTTTCTACAATGACGTTATCCTCCACACACACAGGCTTTAGCAGGACGAGCAGGTGAAATTAAGACAACTCATTATGTTACTGTAAGCTCAACAAAAGCCTTCCAACAAGAGCAATTTATCTGTCTAATACCAAAGATGGACAGACGTCGACCCCAACCATCTGAAATCCAGGCCAGAATTTCTGTGTTTTTGAATGTGGCGACAGCGGTGAGGATGCTGGACGCTCTGCCACTGATGGCAGGGAAGCGTCTGGCCGGAGCTCCGGCAGCTCTCCTGCTGATACAGCTGCACCCCAGACGAGCACGGGGGGACGGGCTCAGATCCATCTTGGCTGTCAGGGAGGAAACACACCTGGCTCCACAAGACCAATATGGAGGGTGAACTGAAACAGTAGAACCTTACAAATCTTTCTCTGTTTTGTTATGTTTAAGATGCTGCATGAATTTGTGAAGGGAAACGCTGGCTTGTGAAAGCTCTTTATTATAGGACTCAAAAGAATTGCTTCTTTTTCCATGAATGTATATGTATTTTCTATCATGGTTCAAGTGAGAGAGTGAGATCAAAATGATGTTCCCTGACTTCAGTGCCTGCATCAACTCAATAATCAATTAGAATAATGTTATAAATTCATATTTTCCCTCATCTTTCTTCCTCTCAATATATTATAAGTCATTTCATAAGATGGAGTCAAGAACCAGATGAGAAAGTGAACAGGAGTCAAGACCACATCGTTATTCAATTCAATTCAATTTTATTTGTATAGCGCCAAATCACAACAAAAGTTATCTCAAGGTACTTTACATACAGAGCAGGTCTAGACCATACTCTTTATAATATTACTTATAGAGACCCAATAGTTCCCATCATGAGCAGGCACTTGATGCGACAGTGGCCAGGAAAAACTTCCTTTTAAGACGCCAATTCACTGCATACATTCATTTCAGTGGACTCTGTGATTTCTAAGCAGTGTATTGATATACTCTTCTCAAATGTGGACTCTCTCCCAAAACTCCTCTTACATTTATTTACACCATAAATACCCTGTTTGCTTTATTTATTATCCGATTATATGTCATCTTCGAGCTGCATGCAATATGTTTGTGTGTGACTGTCAGTGCAATAAGAGAGGTAGGAGGGTGAAGAGAAACAGAGAGAGAGAGAGAGAGAGAGAGAGAGCAGGAAGAACCAGGTGACAGATAGTGAAGTCAAGAGTCAAAAAATAAGTGTTCAGCTGAGAAAAACATCCATTCACAATAGAATATTACACGTGTGAGGAATGAGGCTCCATAAAGATCTGATCCTCCAATCGCCCTTGAACGAGACTCTCTCATGTTCAAATCTGCACATCATCAAACAGAAATAACAAAGAGGAATTTCTGACATCGGATGAACACGCTCTTATCCACTTCATTCAGCTCCTGCACTTCATCGATTCTGTAGATCTGACTGGCACAAAAACCTCTAACCTGCGCTAAACCCGCTATAGTCGCGAGGTTAAAAATGTGGATTTCGAGAGGACATTATACAAGAGCTCATAATAACAGAGCAGAGCAGGTTTCAGTTGTTCCAAGTCAGAAACTCATTAACCGCCTCCCAGATGTGAAGGGAAGAGTTCCAAATTGCTCCAGATTTTTACAAAGGGCACAGTCAATTATAGACTTAATTTGAAACTTGTCCAACCAGGATGTTTCCAACACAGGTGGTCGCCAACACAGGTGTTTAGAAATACTAACAGATGGTTTGGGCCTCTGAAGAAAGTATGTGTGTGGATGTGTGTGTGTGTGTGTGTCTGAGCACATGTATGTTTTTCAATTTCCCCAGGAAAGACTTCAGGCCCGCGATGCAGAACTGAGTCAGCGACGGAGATGATGTGGGTAGAAATCCATTATTTTCAAAAAGACTTATTTGGAGGGAAGGCTGCACATTTCTATTCAATATATTCAAACATTGTCCTCGCATGAAGGAGGACAGCTAATGGGCTTGTGATTTCTTTTCTTTTTTTTTAGGCTTTCACAAACCCATGTTACACTGTCAACATGTATGTGAAATAAAGTTATATACTGTGCATGAAAAGAGTGACACTGTATGAAAGTAGGTAAAAATCATTAATAACACTATCAGGATTACTGCAGTTCAATAGAAATATCTTTGGTGATTATGCTGTTTCCAAAATGTGCACAACATCAAACAAAGCAGTGCTGAACGCTCCCAGAGATTGGTTTTATTTTAGTATCCTCAGCAGCAACAATAACATCTCCAATCCATATATCTCTGTCATTCACACACGATGAAAAGCTGGCATTCAAGTTGTAAACTTTTTCGCACATTACGAGCCACATTAATCATTTCCCAGATCCGTAGGGATGACTACAGGTGATGTATTGACTTTCACTTTGTGTTGCCTCCAGCTGGTCTGCAAGGTGTCTTTAAAAATACATTTTTCATCACAAATTTGGCATCGTGTATTATATGAATGAAACAGGAAATATGTGTGTGCTAGAACCAGGGTCGACACGCTGCTCTTCCTCAAACGATTCAAATGGAGCGTAAGAGGATAATCCTCTTCTCTTGGTCCTTCATCAGAGGTCCTTGCGTGTTGCATATTTGGAAATCCTTCAACAGGGGTCCTTGCATATTTGCTAAAATGATGTAATTCCCCTTTTTACTGGTCTCTCATGCCAAGCCGAGCGCAGCCAGGGACAGCCTGACATGAGAGACCATGAAAGCTTGAATATAGATCACTTCAAATTGCTCATAAATGGCTTGCATCCCATTTATAGCCCGGTTCCCCTGTGAGACACTGCAACAAATCTAGAGGACAGAAGAGCTCGTACATGGATGGCTGCAAAACAGGGATGGCAGCGACATCAATTATTAGAAAATATCTCTGAAAAAGTATTCAACATATGATTTAAAATAACTGTGCCAAACCGCACATCAGTCCTCCAGCAAATTGGCGAAGTTTGCAGTCTCGTTCATCAACATTATTTGAGGTTGCAGTTGAACTCAGTCTCTGCAAATAGCACAGTCAGAAGAATGATTGTATATTTCCCAACCATCACCACTTTCAACATATGTCATTTTGAACCACTAATCTTAACTTTAAGCAATTACATTTTTCCATCTGAGTGACTGAGTTTGTCCCACCTTACATAAAGTCTTCAAGATGGTTGTTGTTTTGATGGATCACATCACAAATTGTAGAATTATGGAAATAGAATTTTTTTTTAAAATATTGACTAGCAGCACTATAAACTAGTTTTTCAATAAATATTAAAAGCTTTAGCCCAAAGGAGTTTCCTGCAGACAGATCATGTCAGACAAACAGGTTACACATATTTCCAATTGTTGGCATGAAGGCTTATTAAACAGAATTAAAAATGCCTGGCTCAGTATTAGCTGTGATTTGGGAGGTTGTTATGTTGTTCATCCTAAATTGATGTTGACAGCTTTTTTTTTTGTCTTTACCAACATTCTATAAAGCGATATTGCCAGTTGGTTAGCCTCGAAGGCAAAAGACCTCCTGCAGCTTTGAAAGGCCACGCACACCCACGCAGCTTCTCTCCGCCAACTGCAAAACCTCATGGCATGATGGGAAATGGTTGCCTCCCCTTTGATCCAAGAGCTGATTGGTTTGGATGTTGGGAAAGCAACATGACATTTATTATAGAAACATTTTAATATTCTTAGCTGGAGAGATTTTTTTATTAGTCTGATTTTGCACCATAAAGGTTTATTGTATTAACAGAATAATGTTGTGTGGTTAATGGTGACTTTTATCAGCCAGAGTCTGAATACATTCAGCTGATATTACAGATGGTTCTACAATCTCTAATAGTTCTCATTAGCATGAACATGAAGTATTAAGCGGCAGACTTTAAGTCCCGATAGTCTAAATATCAGACAGACAAATTATGGAAACTTACATTTCTTTCCTCGTCCTGCGTATTTTGATTATTGATTTGTGTTTTGAACTTTAGTTTGTAGCAGCCATTTCACATAGATTTACTTTCAAACTGATCAATAGCTGCCTTTCATGGCAATTCTGGAAACTAAAATCTTCCTGTAAATTAAATTTCCCTGTGAAATAATTGAGCAATATGGAGATTAAACCATAAATGCTGTCAAGAGGATCACAGATATATTGCATTTTAATAGGCTACAGCAATTATTGGAGATGGAGTACAAGCTGAATACATTCGTGTGATAGGCTAATGTTTATGAAATCAGAATCTGATGTCATAGGATAAACTGTTGATCTTGACTCCAGTTTTTTGTCACTGAGCCAAATGTCACCTATGCATTAAAACAACCTTTTTCTCTAAGAGGTGCAACAAAGCCAACGCAAAGGAGCTGCAGACGAAACCCAATCTGTTCACATCCACACATTCTTGAGAGGAGGTCTAATCAGGCAACATAAGTGAAAACACCTGTGGAGCTGGGCAGTGGATGTGCAGGGACTTCAGGGCAGAGAGAAGTGTTGAGAAACTGCTGGTCAGCAAAGAATAGGACCAGACAACGAGGCCTCTAAGGAAAATCAGCTCCAAATGTAAAACAGCTCCTGCTTTTCCTGCTGAAGTTGTTCAGTCAAAACAGTCAGAAGCTGCTGTTTCATGAATTAAGAGTCAGTACACAGGTATAATATTTTTTCTGATGAGTGTCTGAGGGATGATTTGGTTTTATGAATATAGAAAGGTTTGATTTTGTTCCACTGTTAATTTGTGGTGTGAGTTTTCAGCCTGCAATATTCAAATGTTTAAAAGTCACTACAAGAGAAAGATCATATAAATATTTTTTGTAGCTCCATATGAATCCATTTTGCTATCTCCTCTTCTCTGCAGATGTTAGTCTCTGCACCCAGAGGTGGCTCAGCACTAAGCAAGGCAATAAATGTGTTTTTGTAAGGCAGAAGCTTTTAGTCCAAGATGCCAGTGATTGCTAATTATGTGGCTGTGTTTGTTATGGTGTGTATATATAAGCCCCTATAGGCAGCAGGCCAAATGAGACTGATGGAAAGATAAGTGGTAACGTCTTTGAAATGTACCTTGAATTACCAGCTTTATATAAGATATAAGATTCTCAGTCATCTAGGTCATGGTTATACAAGGAGGGTTGAATCAAGAGCAACAGGCTTAAAAGAAAAAAATATAAATTCACACCTCATTCAAGAGACTTCTTCAGTTCTGACTGACTGGCATGTCCCAGGTTTTTTAACCTCTGTGGGGCCGTCATCAAGGTCACTGATGCCACCTGGTTCATTAGCGCTCCTGGCTGTTGTGGGGGAAGTCGTTAGAGTCGATGGGAGTCACCTGAGGCCAGGTGTAATGTTCTTCACAGATGTTTTCCGGAAATTGATGGCAAAGAGTGAACTTGTGTTGATACCAATTCTGTCTGTCACGTCCAAATCTTGTTATCTGTTTGAGACATTACTTTCTAATTAAATATTTGTATGTTACGGTGAGCAAAGAAATGTTTTTGATGGGGGAAGGAAATTAGTCCTCTGTGGGTCCATCATGAGGTAATTTTGTTGGCTGGAAACTCATTTCAAGAAATTTAGTGAATTTTGGAGGGTAATGATGCCGTAAGAGTAGCAACGATATTTGGGAAAAATAAGGAAATGTTCAAGCTTTGCAGAGTCTAATTTTATTGAAAGAAAGGCAGACTCTCTTTCCATATACAAGGTATAAACTGAGAAAGTTCTCATCTGAACTGTGCGTCTCTCTTTCACTCAACTGGTTATAAAACGAGGGGTTGTGGCTTTGAATTCTCTCTTTATCAATAAATATACAAATCGCCACTCACATAATTTTTCACCATTTGATTCCATCTCAGAAAACCTCAATGGCCTCAAGTACGACACTGATATCCAGATCAATTATTAACATTTATTTATTCAACTATTTTTGCAGCAGTTACAGAAAATATATGAATCATTGGTGCCTCTTTTTTACAGGTCTACAGCTACGGTTTAAGCCAGATTTACAGCTATCATGTTCTTTTTTTTTTTTTTTTTTTAACACACTCTTCAGGTCAGCATGTCATGTTAAGTGCCTATGGCTTATATATAGTGGCGGGAATGTATTGCACACATGACTGGTATCCTATTAGGAACACCTCAGACTATAATTGTCGTGGCTTGGACAGTTTCCAGCGGATGTCCCCATCAATGTTCAAATGACAAATGTGCCTTTGGTGTCTGTCAATTCCACTTGAGCTGTAAAATAAAATACTTCAAAATGTGTGAGAAAACATTTAAAGAAACAGCTTTTTTTTTTCTTTTTTTTTTTTACACTGCTCAAAGCTTTGTCCTACTTTTACCCAGGGTTACATGTAGACAGAAAGACAACCAACAATTCAAAGTGAAGTCAAGTTGCACGTTTTATCCACAAGCTTTTCCTTTATCTAACAGTATAGTTTCGCTTGTGTTAAATGAATTATGTTAAGGGGCAGTGTCATAAGATTTGAAATGCATATGGTTCTTTAATCCAGCCACAAGGATTACTGTCTATCAAACCACTAAATTTTCAGTTCCTGTTAAAATTCCTACAATGAAGTCTCCAGACTGTTCCTTTGATTAGCTGCTCTCGTCGTGGATAATCCCTCCATCTCGCTCCTATCTCGAGAAGCTTATATCATGACCCATTTGAACTTGTCTTAATCTCACTACCTCTGCTTCTTTCTTTCCTGACACCACATCTGTTCCTTCGTCTCGTCCTGTGAGCTGCGGCCCATGCAAAGCATCCGTCTCAGTATTCTCTTGCCATCTGTTGTGTGTCTGCCTCAAAGTCTCCTTCCAGTCAGCAGAGCGTGGCGCAGAGATTTATCACCGAACTCTGCTGCCCCCCTCAGCAAGATATATCACTTTAGCACCTTTCAGCTGATTGTTTTGGTTTCTATGGCCTGCAGATATTCATGGTTCAACTCAATCTAAAGATGTGTTCAAACATTATGGATCAGTATCAAGTCCTGATCCATGTAAAAGCTACCAAAGATCAGTAATGAGCGAATCATTAAATATGAAGTAAGGAGTCCAACATTACACACTTACAATCTCTTGAAAACTTGCTCTGATAAAACAGCCAACCACAATTAGAATGCTAAAACACCAGCAGATGATAAATAAATGAAAGATCTTCCTATACAAACTTTATTAAAAACACTACGATGGCCTTTGGGCTAACAGAGTGTTTAAACCTCTCCTCAATGATACAGCCAAAAGGCAATTCCCTAGTAGCAGAAAGTGCAGTAGTGAGTTGTTGTTTCATTAAATATGTTTATAGTCTTTTGTCTATAGGCTGCCTGATTCACTGATCATTTATCCGACAAGGACTCTGAAATAGCAGTAACTTCACTGTGCTGGGTGTATTGATAAATCCATGGTGCTGAAGGAGCAGACCTTCTCAGAGTTTCATCTTGGCTCAATAATATACTCTATACATACTATAAACACCAAATTCTATACTATATTATAACCTATTTACTCTATAGAGTCATGTTATAGAAGATAGAGAGGATCATAGAGACACACGGCTGCCTCTAGTATTCCTGTAATAGTATCCTACAGCATTTAGCATATGTGCTTCTGAAAATACACCAAGCCACCTCTGTAATGAAATATTTTGGGGGAGACATGACAACAGATATAGTTTTACTATAGGGATAAGTTTACTGTAGATGAGGTAAGCTGAATGACTTTTAACTCAAGTGGTTATAGGGCTAGGGTTGGGGGGTTAGGGTTAGGGCCACCGCCCCCTTTAACAAATCACTGGCTAGATTTCACACAGCTTTTAAAACACAATATCATAACACAGAAATTTAAACAACAACAACAAAAAAACAATCAGTTGCTAAACAAATTAAAACACGACTCAGCAGTTTGTCTTGATCTAAGAGGATCAAATCAAAAAAGCACAGCATGCTTCAAAATTCAATCAGTGTTCAGTTCATTAAAAGCTGTATCTTTACCAAACAACCACCACAGAAAAGATGATCTTCCCCAAATGGTTGAAAATAGTTCAGTCTTGAAACTTCTCCCTGAAGTATTTGACTAACTATCCAAAAAACAATTTTTGTTACAGCTGTGGACCAAATTTAAGCTAAATTAAGAGGTAATAACATTTGTCAGGTGGACACAAAAACAACCCAAATCAATGCTCATATAGCTCTGGATGGCTGTGTAGAAATCAACTGTTTGCTCACAAATTCCTCATATCAACTTTATGAGGTTATCATTTATTAGCTTTGTAATATAAACGTTGTGTTTACAGCTTGTTCTGCTGCTCTCAAGTGACCAAAAAGCTCTGAATTTCGCCTTAAGAAAGACAACGGCTCTTTAAAGTGTGATCTATAAAATTGATGTGTGATCATACAGCAGCAAACAAATGAGAGCAGAGCCAAAAGTAATGTAACACCTGGTGAGCTCCCATCACTGCGCATTAGGAGGTTCAGCCGTTATCGGAGCTTGTGGATGATTTTGCCCAATGAGCTCGAGGTTTTTAATGGCTGAAAAAGGGAAGAGATTATAACACACAGCGGGCAGAATAAGTAATATACAAAGTAGATATTACATCCCTGTGCTCTGCAGACACTCCAAGCCTTTGATTTATGTGAAGTAGGTTGATATTTTCTGATAAAAGTTTAAGATATTCCACCTCCCCGTCTCGAGTCGGGGTACCACCTTCCACTTGTCCACCAGCTACGTGCCATTACTGCCCACTCGGTGGTCTTTATGTGCTGACAGATTGTGTGGGCGTTTTTCATGAAAGGAGATGGAATTCATCTTATTAAGGCCACGGATGACACATAGCTATTATTTCTTTAGCTGCCATAGCTCATCAAACGGATTAATTTTAGTCATATATTGCGGCTGACAAAGATAAGTTGCTCAGTCTTGCAAGAGTACAACAGTAATGGTGTTCCAAAAGTTCATATTTCTCAGTCGGAGGCCGGAGCATAAGTTGGTTTTATTGTGCTCTGTGTTGACGTTTTACGACCCAGCTGGTAATTATCAGCTCACAATAAAAGGACTTGACCAAGTGTCCTAATTAACATGCATATAGGTAGTCTCTCCATGATTCATTAACTCTAACTGGGGGAGAGCATCTCCCTCTGCCACCTTTTAAATGCCAAATTATGCACATACAGTACCAAGTAAAATCTAATTCCGCCGCCAGACAAAGACAAAGTTTGCACACAAGACAAGACGGAGTAACTAACCGCACTGACACAGCTCGGTTAGCGAACAAAGAGGAGGCACTTCACACCACTGAGAGTTCCTGCTTCCCCCTTCACTAATGTGCCCATTAATGACTGCACATTAGATCAAGCTTCTAATGCAGCAGAGCATGCAGCCGGGATGGAAACATTTATGACATCCAGCCGTAACAGTTCTGCTGCTCTTTACTTGTTTTAATTTGATCCTCAATAACAGACCAAAAGCAATTACTGCCTCAGCCACTCTGCCTCTCATATCTATTTTACTCTTGTCTCATAACATCACTGATGGGGTATTGAATTGTGCCCGTGGTTCTTGTTTTTGTCAGACGGAAAGACAATAGGAAAGTCTCTGAGAGAACAGCGTTCAGATTTTAACAGATGTTTTTTTTTTGTTGCGGTAGCCTGCGGCTGCGTTTGAAGTTACGATCAAACCTGCGCTCTAATCTTCAATCTGAACCTCTGAACTCAAAGTACAGATTTTGTATTGCTGATCACTCGATATGAAAAAAAGACTCATGTGCCAGAACATTCAAACATTTCAGGCTTTCAAGTCACCTTTTCTACATTTGTCTAATTCATTCTCAATAGTGAACTCAATATTTTTTGCAGTAAAGAGCTGCTCCACCACTTCGCCCCAGACTGAAACATCACAACTATTCTTTGTGTTGTTGAAATTTTGCACAGACATTGAATGAATCTGCTGAATGAATCTTTATTTGCCCAGTATAAAGGTCCTTACACACCGGGAACGACGCGAGTATAAGACGCGAAATTGTCATATCGTCATCGTCATATGCGAGATCTGACGCTATGGTTCTCCACACGTTGTCCTTCAGGTCGTTATCCTTGTAATTTTTATGTTTTTTATCGAAAAGCACTCTGTTCTCTGACACGTAAACAATCAGCCGGTCGGCCATGTTGGATAAACCAGTGAATATGATGGCTCAACAACACGCAATCTGATTGGTCAGAAGTGGACACACAGGATGCAAAACTTCGGAAAATTCGATCATGATGCGAAAAATAAATTCAGCAATATCGCCAGACGAGAAAAAGGCGCTGATGTGAACGCTTGTATTGACAGGATACAAAAAAAAATTGACGTCCAAATTAATCTCTCTCTATGTATCTCTAGTCTCTATGCATGTTTGCATGTTGATGTTAGCACCTTTATATCTTGCTTCTGCAGACTAGTCTTTACTGACATGTATAGATTTCACACTCAGCATTTCTCCCTTTGATATCGCTATTTTAATGCATAACTAATATTTAATTTCAAAGCTCTACAATGTACTTATTTATGCCCACGTTTGTATTTTCATGTGCAGGGTCAAAGGACTTCAGATACCTTCCAAAGTACTACTCATCAGTGAAGTACCAGTGTAGTGAACAAACAAACTGAAAATACCACATTTTGGTTTTAAGCTGAGCTCAGTCAGTGTTATGAGAGCGGTGTTTCAATTAACCTTTAATAATGAAGGAGTAATGATAAATGAAGAACGAGTAGCTCTCGTATGTTTTACAACCAACGCTTTTCAACTTGATAAAATCTATTATGTAGTACAGTGTAATAATATTACATTTCATCATGGCAGATGAGGTGAATGGTGGCTTTTTGATGAATATCTCCGAGCAACCTTCAGTGCATATTTTAGTTTCATCTTAAGGAAATAATTAGGGTGAAATCATGGTATGAGATTTTCACTTGGCTGTAGAGATTTTACATTTAAAAATGCAGGACATGCCGTGACTGTTTAGCTGGAAGATCTTAATGAAGGTCACTCACCAAGCACATAGTCGCCGTGAGGTAATGTCTGGCCCAGCGAGTGGCTCCCATCAGACAGGTGGTGTCAAGACCTCTAATGGACTGAAAATGACAATTCTTATCTTCAGGCTGGCAGATGTGGATATAGTGCGCTGATAAGGAGGGAGCTAGCTGGCGATACAGTACTGATGAGACAGGGTGTGAAAGGATCTTTAGCACACAGCTGCTTCTCCAATGAGCGTCTCATTAAATGCATTGAAGGTACTTATGCTATAAGATGAAGTCAGCTGCACAAGATTAAGTACAGTTATTCCACCATTTGATTATAGAAGTAATAATCAGTAATGTTCGGCATGTGTTTGCATCTCAAAAGCTTTTTTCAGAAAGCCTGGTGGGGATTGTTGTCATGATTCCCTGAAGAAGTGGAAGCTGTGGGCACGTCATCTGAGAGCCACTCACAAGAACAAGCAACTTCTGGCACGTGCACATGCAGAGCGAGAGATTTATTCAAAGTCCAACCACTGATTTAAAAGCTGCATGCTTCCCCACAGAATACTGGAAGTGTCTGAGAGAAAAATCAACACTTCAAGATGTTTCCCTTGCAGAAACACTATTAACTGACTGTTTGTTTTGGAGCATATGAGTAGCTCTGCGTTGGTAAATCGAATAGAGATTTTGAAATTGTAACGCTTCCTAATCTCAGACACCTTCACTTGTGTCTAATTTCAGATAATTCATATGATAATTCTTTATTGATCTCCCTGAGGGGAAATTCAGGATTTGTAAGTTGGAAAATAGAACTGTGATTTTACAAATACATTCAGAAAATTTTAGGGTGTAACTAATGATTATTTACAGATTATTGTAAATTATTGCTGATTATTTTTCATGATTAACTGATTTGGTCTATATATTTCTTATAATAGTGGAAATTGACCATCATAATTACTTAAAGTATGTTCAAATTGTTTTTTCCAACCAACTCACTCATATACAACATTAAAAATCATATAACACAAAGAAAAACAGTCAAATTGTCATATTTAAGAAGCTGCTAGAAAAAATTGCTTAAACAATTATCGGTTATCAAACAAAATTGTAGTCAGGCAACTAATCAATTATTTGTTTCAGCTCTTCTGTATTTGTGTTATGGTATGATTTCAGATCAGATCCAGTCACATCTCTCATGTGCAATCACTTCTCTCTCAAGTCAATTATCTGATTGATGCATGTGGTTAATAGGAAAACCTTTGATGAAGATTTTAACATGTCTGAAAAGGTGGATGCCGGTTACTATTTGGGTTGTTCCCCTTACAAATAATAAAGTCTGCAGAGCACATGCTGCCAGGACGCTGCCAGCTCCCACCTTTGTGACGGAAGAGCCGGTGACTGCGGTAAAGAATTTGGGTGGCACGAACCTTTGTGGGACATTTGCTACTTTTAATTTGGTCCTTCCAGATTAAAGAGTGATACGTGTCAACAGGAAACAGAGATGTGATGTGGAGAGCTAGTTGAGATTAATGATACATCACTTGTTAAACTTTCCTTTCAGGCCTGTCTCTCTCCCTCTCATTTAGCTCCTTTGTCATTGTTTAAGACGGGCTAACGTGGCATAATGAGAGCGATAAATCAATGCTGTCTCTTATGTACACCACTGCTGTGAGACACTGTACCGGTGGATTTATTCAGCTGTTTGAGCCGAGAATAAACAGCTTGATATATAGGACTTCTTTCACTGACTACTTAACAAAGCGGCAGGGTAATAAAACTCCCTAATAACAATAAATACTGATGGGAATCAGTACATAATCACAAAAAATAGTGTTTATTCATACAATATATGGCACCATTAGTTGCTTAAGCTTCTTGTGTTTATAATATGTTAATCATTCCTGTGCATCTCAATCGACTGATTTATGAGTGTTAGAATTGTTTGTGTGCGACTATTTTGTGACGATAAGCATCACGTCCCATCAATTCCCTTACAACAAAGTGAAAACATATTCACATTGCTAAATGAGAGAGAGAGTTTTCCTCAAAATAAAAGGGTATTTTACTCTTCAGCTACAAGAACATACACCAGTAACTAATAACTTAAACAATAGTGACACAAACATTTAAAATCAAAGGACTAAATTCAGATTGTCAAAGCCCCATATGAATACTGACATTCACTCCAATATATTGTACATGATATTGAACATTGTCAAGGAAAGATGGGATTTTTTTTTTTAACAAACTGTGTATATGAACTTTTTAAAAGCACTTTAATTCTATTGCAAGTTTGATGTTGATGCAGCAGATCAGTCTGTTATATATCAGTCTGTGCAACATTTATGCAACATAACAACATTAACGCAGCACAAAGTGTAACTCTACCACTGTAAATAAGCTACTACTGTAGACATACTTTTTTCAGATATTATGTTGTCATAATAAACATGGAAAAAAAAGTTTCCAACCAGACAGTCTCATATTCTCAGGAACTTTAATATTGGGGATATGTTACAATCTATTAGACCAATAACATTTGAGAATCGTGTATGAAAAAAGTTTCAGCGCATTTATGTGAAACAATAATAACAATATCTCTTTAAAGCCAGAATAAGCAGCTACTGTGGTATTATTGCAAAAGCATTTATCATTATTTACATAAAATGCAATAAATCATCACAGAAGGAAATCCTGTTTTAAGAGCTTCTTGGCTCCCATATATTATGTTAATATAATAGTCGGCTTTTCCCGCTGTACTCCCATTTGTTGCTCGACTCTGTCATTTTTCTCGTCCAATCGCTGGAAAATAGAAAGTAACAAATGCACATGGAAGTGCTCCATGTGTCACGTGCATTCATTAAATTGCGCTCTCTGCCCTTTGAGCTATGGTGGCCTGTAATTTACACAAACTCGCTCTGTCACATTAGAGACAAGTAAACTGTTTCATTAAAGTCGAGATCCAGCTTCCAACTTGGCCATTAAACACATGCTATTATACTGAGAGACTCATATAATAATAAATGCAACAGTGAATGAATTCTCCTTCAATGTCAACAAGTAGCCACACAGTGCTTGTCGACTGTCTCATAACATTGTTTCAACATCCTACAGAAATGTCGAGTGACAGGGTTATCAGAATGTGTTGATGTGAGCGCTGTATTGATTGGTTTGTTTGCTTCATTGATTAATTGACTCACACGACCTGACTCACAATAGTAATGTCAGCATGGGCCAAAGATAAGTCCCAACCTGTTCTTGAAAAGTCAATTTCAAATTAGACGACTCTTAATTGCAAATGTAATAGTATTGTAGTAATATCACATAAGCAGTACACAGGTGATTGCAGTTATTCCTCATCCAGGTTAAGTGCCTGACATGTTTTTATGTGAAGTTTGCTATTTTGCCTTCATTGGATAGTAACAGTGTAAAACAGACCAATGAAGGAAACATTTCTTCCCATTTTTCTGGACCTATTGGCCACTAGGAACTGCAGTATATTATAAACAAATCCTGTGGTATCACCCCAGTAGTGGATTATCAGTCAAGAAAACAACTAAATTGCTCAGTCATTCCAGCAGACAGTCTATCATTAACATAGTTGAGAAATGATGAGGACCTAAAATGGAGCCTTGTGGCACCCCACAGGTTATAATCTTAGGTTCTGATTCCGGTTTTTGAATGATTTCTGACAACAACAGGCAACAACACAGAGTGAAATATCAGTGGGCTAACTTTAAATTGAAACTCTTAAGATCTCTGAAAGTAATATCCCTCAAACTGACAGACACTAACCAAAATTATTAGAATCAATGCTGGCACATCATCTGATCTGATTTTTTGGATTTTGATATGATATAATTTACTAACCCTGGGGGGAACCTCTGTCCTCATGTCACAGAACTGTTGAGCTGCCATTTATACAAAACACCATCAAGCCAAACAAGTCAATGATCTGCTTTCTTCAGAAATAGCCTCATAACTCTAGACCTTTTCATTTCACTTGGGGAATTTACCCTGATTCATGACACATGCACAAACTGAGATTATGGTTAGTGAAACCACAAATGACGGCGGCACTCTCCCTCAAGAATGTGACTGAAATGAGATCCAAAGCAGATGCTTTGTTAGTACATAATTTGGACAGCGATGTCTCAAAGACATCAGGAACGGCACATCTGCCTTGAACTAATATATTTAATCATCATCATCATGTTTTGATTATTGCTGGCTAAGTCAAGATGCAGCAGTATTTTGACTGCTATTCTGCAACAATTAGAGACTGTATCAGAGAAGCTCACAGCTCATCTTGTTTGTCAGGATTTGTCATCGTGAGGCTGCTCAGAGAGAGAAGGAAGCAGGAACAACTCCTGTGGGGGTTATTCTCTGCAGGTCAATATACTGACGAATCCTGAGGCTTCGTGAAGAGGGAGTGTGTGTGTGTGTTTGTGTGTCTGAGTGTGTATGTGAGAGAGATGGGGGGGATTTCTTTTTCCCTAAGAGAGAAATAAACCGAAAGAAATAGAAAGATTTATGATCATTTCCCCTTCACTAGCCTTCCTTATGAATGGCGTATGAATAATAAATGTTTAGCCAACATAAAGCTGACATCCATTGTTGCATCAGATGATGGATTGGTTTGACTGGGGCGTGCCCTTCCTCTGAACACTGTTGCACTTTGATTTAATCTGGCAGCTGGGGGGTTGTTGAAACACAGAGAGGTATAGTCTTTCATTGTTCTGCACCACTGCCTCTCAAACTATGAGGCATCAAGGGACATGCATGCAGGTTGTCATCCCAACCAAACACTTCTCCGGCTAATTAAAATACCTTCAACCTCAGAGGAGACCTCCTCAGTGAAATCATCTGCTGAAATGTTTGGTTGGAACAAAATCTAAAGGACACATGGGCCTTGTTGTGCACACGAGGCACAATGAACCACAGCTAACACTTCACTTCAAAATGTATAACCGGGAGGAATAATGTTTTTCTTGTCCCACACAGCAGTTTGCCTTGTTTCCTGTTAAGGGAGGTAAATAAATAAATTATAGGTGTATGTTAGAAATAAACATGCATTTATTAGACAAAATAGAAATCCTAGAAATTACATTGATATGCAACTAATTTGCAACAGCAAGTAAACTTTAACGAGATGCCACCAGATTACATATGTGATTAATTCAGCTTGTCCTCACCAGAAAGATGTCTGTATAGGTTCTGTGCAAGCAGCTTATTAATACCCATATTTACATTTATTATTAGGTGGCAACCTTTACTAGTCATTGCATTTGTGACTGGAGCAAAGGAGGTAATATATGTAAGGATGGAGTATAAAGAGTGAGAATGTCCACATTTGGAGGAGGATGGATGGGTAAAACAGACTCAGACCTTTACCCAGGAGATCACTGTGTGTGTCCCATGTGAATCCAAAAGTCAGTGTTGACTGACTGTGTTGATTTAACACACCACAAATTTATCCCCTACACCTAACAAAGTAGTATTGTTGCCTTAGCATAACTGTGACTATTTCAGGACGTTACCCACATGCTGTTGAAGGTCCAGTAGTCCTGTCGCTGGTCCTCACCAATGGTCATATATAAGACAAGATAAGATAAGATATTCCTTTATTCATCCCACAGTGGGGAAGTTTACGATATGTAGTAACATGTTTTGAGAGTCATTTACAATTGACCTATTCAGTCCGTTAGGCATGTTGACATGTTGGGTTAATGAACATATCTGGCAAGTGGTAAAAATGTTGATAATTGTCTGACTACAGTACTTTATGATGCTTATGTTTAGAAACTGCCTGGTTAAGGATCGAGATATATCACAGTCTTATATTAGTCATATTTGAGGTGGTATTACATTAGTCTCAAATCTTACTTGCTTTTGCAGTTAAGTTGAGTATACAAACATAATTTCGAGGAGACAGGGTGACTTAAGAAAGTATCTTAACAATGACGTTATAATTCAAACACTTGTCAAAGCAGGGTCATATTTGAATGAATGAAGGTCATTTTATTCTTAGCAGCATCTTTTCAGCTCTTTTCAATGCCCAGTTCCCCTGTATCCAAATGTCAGGTGCATTGGTAAAAATGCATCCTACAGCATGCTGAGCACAGACAAACTGTATTGCATTGCATAAGAGGTTGAAAAATGCTGATGAAGCTCACTGATGGGGCTGAAAAAATACATGAAATTTATATTGATTCAGCCATTTGAACTAAATGAGCGCTGGCCTCGTCAGTGCTGAGTGGACATTCATGCAGTCAGGATCACATAAGGAGCCTTTTGTGAACGCCCCATGCTTTCTCTCTGTTAGTTTGTAATGGGTTTGAAAACATGTGCCTCCAAACCACGAGTTCACACTGGGGAAATGGCTCATATTGATCTGCTCACAGAGGAACTTCAGCTTGAACATGGCTCTGCCTCGGCAGCGTTGCACATTATGTCAATGTCACCGTCTGGTTGAGTGAACAGTTTCACAAGCAAAACAAGCCGGTTGAACACGGTGACCATGTTCTTTAGTTGCTTCTCTGTTGTCTTTGGACGGAAGCTGCATAACTTTCTCTGTTTTTCATTTTACTTTTTCCTTTCAGAAGTCTCCTCCATTTTTTTTTTACATCCAACATTTCTTTTAATTTTCTACTGGCTTTTGGATTATTTGTCAAACATACATGCAACAATTTATGTGAAATACAACTGACTTCAAGAATTAAGAAACAAGTTTAAGGGAAAAAAATTAGTAATCTTTTTCAGGTGAACCAGTTTTGTTATATACCGAATTCTTTGATATGCAAACACAAACCCAAAAAGGATGAATTGCATATTTAAAGATGCAAGAACCGGGAACATTTTGTTACCAACCCCTCCTCTCAATCCTCAAACCCTCCACAAGATACAGCAGCTCTCACATCAAGTCAAGTAAATAAAACAAAGATGGGAAATGTATTGCATCATAATATTAATCAGAACAATTTGATTATACGTTAACTAAACATCTGACTTCAGCTTCTTTATAGTTTGCCGATTAGACATTTTAAAAAGTTTTCTTCTTTACAGTTTCATTAATCTTCCGCAGTTTCCTCCTCCGGTTTGATGTGCTCTCTCTCTCTCTCTCTCTGCTTGTATCTGTTCATTAGAAGTGGAAGTGCATCACAGACAAACACCAATCAACAACATGTAAATTAATGCACAAACAAAATTCGTCACTTTTAAGGTGACAGGGTGATGTTCACACAAAAGTAAAAAAAAAAAAACTTTTCTACATTTGTGAAGTGTCGATGAATGTGATGTGATGTGTGAGTCTTCCTCCCATTTACTACATTTGAGGATGTCATGAATAATTAAGGGAATTTACTGAGAATTATTAGGTGGCACAGACTCCTGTCTACACATAGATTTACACCCAAGTTTGTGTTGGAGATGTCACTCTAACACACTCAGATCCTCCTCCTTTCTGATTCAGTTTGTTTCCTTACAATTTGATGTAATCTGATGAGCAGCATTGTATAGTGGTCAGTGCTCTGTATTGTGGCCGCAGCGACCCTGGTTCGAATCCAGGTTACGGCAGTTTTTCATGAATTTCTCAGATCTAGTTTCCTAGTTTTCAAAAAAGAAGCTGAATTATTGTAGTGAGCTGCAGTGTTGGAATATAACTCTAAATATAGAGACCCCTGAAGACTGTCCTAATAATGACATTCTACTGTATTATTTTGTTGAAGCTTTGAATTGTAACGAGATGAAATCATCTGTATTCCACATTGTCAGGTGGGACCCAAAGCGTCTTGACAGAATATATTAAATATCAACGTTGTGAATACCTTTTGTTGTTCAGCCATATTCTGTTATCTCATGCATTTCATCTCAGCTCCTATGAACAAGTTTGGTATTTGCAAGTCATACTTTGTGGCGGTGAAAGTGCAGCATCATGGCATTTTATTATTTTTTGCGCCAGAAGACATACGGCTCCAGAGATGACACCTGTAACTACTTAACTATCTGAACAAACGAAACTCGTCTAATTGTGTTTGTCAGAACAGCAGACACAAGCATTTACCATCACTGTCAGGCCTGTAAACACGACTTTACAAAATTACCTATCACGCAGGAAATCTGGTGTCATTATTCTGTCGATCAAATGTTACCCAGACATGATCCCACTGCAGCCTAAGCCTTAATTATTCCCTCCAGGTCTTTGCATAAGGCCCTCACCAAGTTTAAAATCAGGGTGCATTACACGCTGTTTCATAGATTATCTGATGTCTAATCACATTCTCATGCAAGATTAGAAAATAACAGTGCATGACACACAACACATTATTAAGATCTTGCCAGAGGCGGCTATGTATTGCACTTAGCTTTCTCTGTCACGTACGCGCTCATCTCTTCATCTCCTCATCTCTGTCAGTGTCTTTCCCTTCTCTCTCTCTCTCTCTCTCTCTCGCTCTCTCTCATTGACTCATCCTAACTTATATTTCCTCCAACTCTTCTTTCTCTCTGTGCTTTTGGAGGACATGTTAGCTGCCTCATTCTTGACTGTCCTTCACCTCACCTGTGCACCGAGTCTGCACAATAGGCTGCTTCAGGTTTGTGGTCACAAAGGTGAAACTGTAACTCTCCAGATTCTTTCAGAACAGTGTCTTATGTTCTGTTCTGAACACAACACTGATGAAGATTGAGACTTGATTTGACCGACAATTGTCAGACACAGTTTAGTCACAAAATTTATATATGAAAATATCACTTGTCCATTTACTCCTCTAATTAATTCTCATATAACTTCTCAAGTGAAAATCAAGTTTTTAGCATTGTTAACATGTCCATGCTCAATGACAGTCTAAGAAACAGAACAAAGATCCATAAGGTTTCATATGTCACATAATGTCACATAGCAAAGGAACCAATTCAGTCAGTTTGTGAGAAGAGGCTTTCTATATCATGCAAATGTAGTCGAGTCAAAGGTTTATGACTGTTTCCGATGTTGCACAGTGCAGTAAATAAAATACACTACCATTTTGATACAACAACTCGTAGGTGACCCTGTACAATTTGCATCTCTTCTTCTTCGGAATTGCTTCCTAATTTGAACATGTATAACTGAATTACTCCTTCATTATTATGTTCCACTGTGCAGTGTAAAGTTCTTACAGGATATGTGTGTTTTGATGAGCAGAGTCGAAGGTGAGCAGGTACGTTTGAGCTGCAGCCGACTGGTGGAGAGGTGGGCGGAGATTTAGTCAGGAGATATTTGCATATGCTTGATTTGCACTAACTTAATGAGGCGCATGTAAGCCATTTTAAGACATGAAGGATTTTTTGAAATGAAAAAAATTCTTGTGTAATTTTGCTGAACAATGGATTCAATCAGTGCAAGAGAGGAACTTTAAAATCCCGACAAATTTTGAAAATCAAAAGTGAAAGACAAATTTTCCTGATTGCTCTCAAGTCTTGAACATACTGAAGCCGTAATAACAGAGAAGAGCGCTGCATCCGGCTACACAACATTATTAAAACTCTCTTTCCAGCTGAGATAATATTAAGGAGCGCTCTCTCTTTTACACACACACACACATACACACACCGTTGTCTCTCTCTCCCTCTCACTGTCTTACTTGAAACTTCTTCTCATCTTTTTATTTTCTGCTCGGTTTTGTTCACACTTCCTCTCCAGTCCCCTCACGTTTTGTCTGCAGCGGCCCCTCAGACCGGCTCCACTATAGCCAAGGTTACTTCAAAAATCCCCTCTGTCTTTTTCACACAAATACAAAATACACTCATATTAACTTCGGGTGGTTTTCAACGAGTAGTTTTTGTTGTTATTTGTAACAGTAGCTCCAGAATTTTTAGCTGCAGTGAGCCTCGATGTTGATGTCCATCCCTACAGTTCAATACTCATCATTAATATTTTATAACTACAAACAACCTTGACACCTACACCATATCATAGGTTTCCGCTTCAGCCATACTGTCCAGGTTTAGTCAAGATCTTCCAGCCTCAAGCAAACCCATGAATTTTCAGTGACCGTGCTTTTCAAGTTGTTGACGGCTATGAAAATAAAAATCAGGTTGGATTCCTGGGTCAACCCGTCAAGCTGCAGTTTACATCCAGGCCTGACAGACTCATGTCATGAAACTTTTTTTTTTTTTTAAGTAAAATGGAACTTATCAGTGTCCGTGTCAGTGAAACCAATGAGCTTATTGTGGACCACGAGAGGAACAAGAGGCTCCCTGTCCTGTTCCATGAAGGACGTGAAGAAGCACCTTGGGGTCCAAATCAATAAAAAAAAAACAGGACTGGACTCACACCACTGAAGTTCTCATCAGGAAGGGACAGAACAGACTGTTCTTCCTGAGATCCTTCAGTGTGTGCAACAGGCTCCTCCAGATCTTCTATCAGTCTGTAATACTCTGTTCGTCATAATGGTGTGATGGCGTCTTGGAGGTCAGCAGTCTCAACAAGCTGTTAATGGAGACCAGGTAGGAACTGGACAGTGTGGAGGCAGTGGTGGAGATGGAAGAAACAAAGCCATCATGGGTAACTCCTCTCACCCTCTCCACAACAAGCAGACAGACAGCTCATACAGCCAGCAGATCATCTCAACCAGGTGTAAGACAAGGTGCTTCAGGAGCTCATTTGTGCCCACTGCTGTGGACAGGACAGCTGTGGACGAAAACATAATGCCCACAGCCGCAGCTGTCACTGGTGTTGAGGCATAATAAAAAAAAAAAAAAAAAAAATGATCACAGACATATATTATTGATATGGTAAAGCCTCATGTGTAATTCAGTTTACATACATACAGGTATGAGTTTATTTATTTCAGACAACAATCATAGAAGTGGAAAAAAATGTGCTGTATATGCTGGATTTAAGATGTGTGAGAAAATTAATATATTCTTATGAAAATAATCTCGGCCATGTCTTTAAGAAACTGGCAGCTCTTCTTTACCCATGGGATCAGACTACATGCTGGAAAGCAGGAGTCTACTGCACCATCCCACTTTATCCAGCTTAATATTTACATTACTGGTATTATGTTCAAATATATATTCTGTAAATCTCATTCACTGCAGGTGTCTGAGCTTCATTTTAGGTTGAAGATATTTCTGCGGATCTGGTTAAATGTGATGTATCATAAGTTGATTGCAAAATTGTATGTTCCGATTTGTGCAATTGTGCGAATGTAGCAGCTTAATATTCAACCACTAGAGTGTAAATAAACAGTCCTTTTATTGTGATGGTGCATCTGTCTGATCATGTGACTGATTTGAGACACTTTGCCGTTTTGCATTGTCATGTTAGTCTGAGGAATAGTCTGCACTCTCAAGGCATCTTTTCATGCATTTAACTGTTCTACAGCAAGTGTGCATGAGGTTTATTTATTCATGTCTTAGCATGTATAGATTCAAATTTCATGAGAATCAGAGATGTGGTGATGAGCGGCAAAGCCAATAGAGCCTCATTAGAGCCCAAAACCTGTGTGAAAAAAAAGAACAGTTAATAAGGTCAAACTGGAGGTTTAAAATGCTCTGTTCAAGGGCAGATTTTATGTTGCATCCATCCCTTCGCAGGAGATTTAAATCAGCAACACTCTCACATGGTGAGACATGGTTTGTATGTTTTACATACTGCTGTCTTGGCAGGTGTTTTCACGTGTGCCTGCATGAAACAGGACCGACATACAAATCAGCCACTGTGCAGATGTTTTTTCTTGAAGGTGGTATACATTAAAGAGGCATACAGTGACTATTGATGCTTTCAGTCGAGGTGGCTACGCAAACACAGCATGTTTAATTAACTGCAAGTTGCAGCGCTGGGGGGGAAAAAAGTCGACTGACAATTACTTTAGAAAATTTCACTTTATTTGAATTAGCTGCCATCAGATTTTAGTTAATTAGACACAAAGAAAGAGATCGGGGAGGAGACATTAGAGATATAATGAAGACATCTTCAGTTAAATTACTGTAGACAAAGTGTAACATTTGGCTGAAAGTAAACAAATGAGACAGAAAGGTTATGAGTGAGTGTCTCTGAAACCAAACCTCGGAGCAGGCATTTTTTTGTGCAGCACTTCACGCAGCTGGTGCCAGGCTGTGACTTGGCAACCTTGTACGAGTGTCAATGACACAGCAAAAATGATGATGTTTAAGACAAGGTCAAGTGGCTTTCAAACAAATCCATCATCTGACGTAATAGCAAAGAGGTCAGTTTAGGCTGCGTGAGCATTTATTATTCATGAGCGGGTGAGAGGAAGTGCACACGTCTCACCAAGCAGAGGACAAATGAATATAAACATCACCACCTCTCCTTCTCTTCTTACCTTTGTCTCCGAGGGGATTTTACCCTTGGATCATTCTCAAACATACATCAATATATTGACTGGAATAATGCATTGAAGTCCCAGGAGGAGTCCGCTTCCTTCCCTCTTTCTCTTGACGGCGTGCGGAAGATTGAAGCCGTCCTCTTTCTCATTCAAGGCAAACTGCGCCGGCATTAAGATGTTTCAATCAGTTTGCTTTGAAGAAAAGTAGCAATGAGAGCATGCGGCTAATGAGGATTTGCTGAAAGATCAAATGAGCTTTCAAATGGCTCTTACAATCTTTCAAAAGTATTGTAAATTAAATTAATACATTCTCCGAAAATGAATAGATATGCACGGACTAAAAAGTGCCTCGTGCACACTGGGGCCCAAATCCAAGGGGAATTGAGATACAGTATGTGAATTCTGCTCCTCATTCTTTATCTTGACTCTGAGTGTGGGTTTTTCCATTACCAAGAGGAAGTGGGAGCAGCCAACCCCAGACTGTCTCCCAATGGCTTAGCTCAGTTGGCTGGAAAGATAGATTTCCAGTGGGCCACACTTCTTTCAGTAAGATCACAGGAACAAACAGTGGCTCTGTTTAATTTGGGAGCTGCAAAATATGAAGAATAAATAAAGCACAAAACTCGATTAACACGTAAAGCTTTGTCAGTTATAAGCAGAAATTAGTAATAGATCACTGCTGATGTCATTTAAAGTCAGAGGAGTGGAAACAAACAGGGGGGTCCAAAGACAAAAAGCCACTCATGCGATATTGGACTTGGCAAAGTAACGGCACACCCAGCCCATTCTTTCACCGTCCTTTTCCACACCTTCCTGTGCTTCTTTGATCTGGCTCGTCTAAATTAAACGCTCTGCATCTGCCACCCTGCTGTGCCACCCACTTCAGCGCCGCAGTCATAAATTGTTTCGACCACAGAGGCAGCGAGCTGGGCAGTCTGGTTCCTGGGAAAGAATGCGGTCTGGCTGGGGTTTGGTTAATGGACAGTTTCATGGCCGTGTTTTTCTACATGTTTACTTTTTTTTTTTTTTTTTTTGAAAAATGACATCATAGTTTCTTTCATGCCACTTTTCCTCACAGGTCATCCTGGAGGGAATGGTTCTTAAACAGTTTTGGGAAATACCCCTCATTTGCTTTCTTGCAGAGTGTGAGGTAAGAAGATCGATGCCACTCTCCTGTCGGTTCCAGCCAGAGTTAGACTTCAGAAACTCACTGTTCCCAGTCAAGAAACAGCACATCACCCCCCATAAACCCCAACCTGGTCACGTCTTCATCAGTGTCCTTCCTTTGTATCACTAACCTCTGCTCTCGTTTCACTTTTTTTATCATCTTCATGATTGGTTTCACCTGTGTCTCATTGTCTCCTCTCTCTTAGTCTCTGTGCTTCCTGCTTCTTGTGCCAGTTCATCTTCCAGCTTTTCAAGTCATTGTTCCAATTTTTTTGTCTTTTTTTTATTTTTTTATCTCTGTTTGCCTTTTTGACCTTTGAGACCTTTGACAAGGAAAGGCCTTGATTTAGGAACACTTGATCTGTCTCAAGTCAGGAAAGATCAGCTTGTGTTTTAAGAGCTGTGACAAGTTTTTACATTTCAGTTTTTAAACATTAATTAGTGAACTTCAGATGTGCTACTACATGGATTTGTTCTGGACAGGCTGGCTATTTTCCAAAGCTTCCACTTTTTGGTTGAAGTTCTAGCTGAACTCTCTTTTTCTTTCTTCTTTGCCACTGTACCATTTCTCTGCTCTGAATCCATCAAAGGCTGTTTGCAAACTTTCTCCCCTCACCTTTATTACAGAATCCTGTAATTTACTGAAATCAGTGTTTAGGTAGCTTTGCAAGCTCCCCTTTGTTCCTCCTCAATATTTAAATCACGTGCATTCTCAGTCTCTATCTCCATCCCTCCACGGCTCCACTGCTTCTCTCACAAAAAAAGTCAAGGGTGTTTTGTTTTTATATTGCGATAATGCTACTGGACCATGAAATGTCATCCTCTCCAACGTGGTGCTTCACTTCCCCACAGGGGCAGAGGTGGTCGGGGAGGGGGGTTGACATTATGCTGCCACATTTTCAGGACTGGCTGGTTCCTAACAACAAAACAGACTTGATGCTTAAAAATGACGGCCACAGCTTCGTCACACGCACAGCAACAGGAGAGAGAGAGAGAGAGAGACATGCACCAAGGCTGAAATAGTTTTAAATCATAAAGTGTTTTGAAATTATGATCTGGATCATAAATACATGCAGTGATCATAGGATACATGCCCTTGATACAGAACTGCACCTTTTTTTTCTCTTTCGCTCTTGATTCATTTCTGCACCACAATTGACTCAAATCTGAAATTCTTTAAGTTATACGTAATTATGATACCTAACACGTAAACAACATGACCACCCTGGTAGAACAATAACACACATTTAGTCAGAAACTGTATTTATGCAAAATTGAAGTACTGTACTAAAACACATGCATTTTAATTTGTTGTTTTTTTCTAAATTATTTGTTTGTTTGGTTGGTTGGTTTTTGTAGTACATTTTGTTAATACAATATCATGCTTTTTCTTAACAGAATACAGCAATTAAACAACAATAATACATTTTTTAAAAATTGTTTTGTTAAGTTACATTAGAAAAAAAAACAAGAATAAAAATAAATTATAATTAATCCAAATTAGAATTGTATAGCACAACCCACTTACTTTCATCATATATATTCAGTATGTTGTTGGTTTATTCATGTTTTTTTGTTGTATAATTCATAAACGCCTTGCTCATGTTCAATACAAACCTGGAATTTGATACAATGACATGTTGAAATGTTAATGAGTACATACAATAAGTGCGTCTCTCTAAAGTACCAGACTGCATAGTCGTCCGTGCCCCTGCATAAAACATCACAGTAAAGAGTGGCAGGAAATTACAGACGTGATTTCGAGTGGAATTTCTTGACTTTTTTGTTTCATGTCTAACCCATTAACCGCAACCTCCCAGCCGTCCTTTGTAGTGGGATTCTGCGCCGAAGCGGAGCGAAAACACGGCTCGACTCAGCCAACAGTGATCGGCGTCTGGCCTCCAGAAAGTGTCAGTCAAGGAAAGCCATGGGAATACAGGGAAGAGTCCTACCAAAGCTCGTTGGGTTTTTCACAGGTGACGGGCTGACAAAGCACAGGAAATGGGAGGTCCGTGTTCTCTCTCATTAGCCTGAAGCTGTTAGAGGAGCTCCTGGGTGGGTTCAACGCTGCAGACGACAGGGGGGACTGTGACTCTTATTATGCACCTCTGCTGAATACTTATTGTTTCCTGGCGTCATGCTCTCAGCTGTGTATTTGTGAAGGACTGTGAAGGTGATATCTGTTCTAGAAAGGTGCTCTATAAATACACTTATCATTATTTTATTATTATTATTATTATTATTTCCTGGTATAATTCTTTGTGATTGGTTGTGAGGCGTCATCAAGGAAGCCCAGACAATGAGATGCAGGTGAAAGCTCCTGAAAGCTATTAAGCAGGCCTTTGAGCTTACATGATTTTAATTATACGTGCTGCACTGTTCCGAAAGGTCAAACATTTACAATTGATAATTTTACCGCCATCCTGAATCAGAGAGCAAGAAAACCGCTGCAATAACCGTATAGCCACCTGCCAATTAGCTTAGCTTAGCATAAAGACTGGAAACAAAGGGAAACAGCTAGCCTGGCTCTGTCTGAAGGTAACAGAATCTGCACATGTAATTAACATGTTATAGCTTGTTTGTTTAATTTGTAAAAACGACATCTAAAGTCAAAAAAGTAATCATTCTTCTGTGGAGGGACGATTCCTTGAAGGAGACCAGTAGCTTCCTGCAGCGGCCCGTGTTTGCCTGTCCACAGCCAATAAATTGCACAATCACCATCATCACATTGCTGTTCATTGTTGTTGTTGTATGAAAGAGGTATCAGTTTCTCATCTGAACCTCAGCAAGAAAGAGAATAAGTTTACTTCCAAAAATTGTTGGACTATTTATTCAATGTACGGTTATTTTACAAATCACTTGGTTAAGTTTTTTTTTTTTTTAATTGCAAATCTGTGATGGTGGGACACAAGCTCTGATCTCCTTGAAAGTAGGATGATCCCCTGACCTTCACTGACTTTTCTCCTCATTAATAAAGGCCTGACAACTTCCGGCACTGGTGCTGACGGTCAGTATCAGATGTACAATATAAAGTGTGAAATTCTTCAATATAATCCTCCAGATACTTGGCTGCCAGTCAACGGTGAAAAGGTTTGTTTTGTTTATTTTATTAACTAAATTTACCGTCAACACCTTGTGCAGAAATTGATTTGGGTTTCTTCCAGGCTGCATAGTTTTATGAAGATGCTTTTAACTTATTTTAGATTGAATACAGTTTCTTTTGATATTCTTTTCGAGGGTCGAGTGTAAGGTTGCGGCAGCGTAAATCTTATGCTGCACGTTCACCCAATATAAATTTAATTCCAAGGTCAAATAGACAAAAGCAAAAGAAGTTCTGGAATTTTATTGGGAGCTAAAAACCGACTCATTTTGGCTCCTGAGTGAAAGGCTGACAGGGTGTATTTCACTGCCGCGTGAGAGGGATGTGTGTTGATGTAAATTGCCCACGAGAGCTTTGTGTGTTTTCGCTAATGTTTAAGTGGTGAATGTGAGAGAAAAAAAAAACGTTATTTGAAAGTGGGAAGTAATATGTTGGATGTAAGCGGCTGCGTGTTTATGCGAGTGGGGAAAAACAGTACGAGTGTCTGCAGATGTTAGATGTCAAGTATTGAACATAAAAGTGACATATTGGCTGTGAACATTGTGATGTGAGAAGCTTTGGAAAAACAAACTGGCAATTATACATGCTGCATGCACCGGGGCTGTGTGTGTGTGTGTGTGTGTGTGTGTGTGTGTGTGTGTGTGTGTGTGTGTGTGTGTAAAAGCCTTTTGAAAAGTGAATAGCTTCCTTAATAATTGGATTTATTGGAATGAATGTAGCTGCTCAGTCGATACTTTATTTATCAAACTCTAAGCGAACAAAGCACCGAGATCCATATCTGAATATCTTATTTTAATGCCACTTTATTTGTATTTAAAGATTACATCTACTTGATCTTCTCTAAAGTGTCAAACTTTGCTAAGAACCATCATCACATTCGGGTGTTTCTGGATCCCTGTAGAGCTCTTAACTAGTGTAATAATTTACTTCCTCACTGCTTCAGATGTGTATCTTACTTTCCCTCTGAGTTATAAGAGTGTGCCAGAAACAGACCTAAAAGCTTGACACTGCAAATGCAAATGCTCCAAAATGATGTATGTTCACATTTAAGTGACAAAGCCTCCAAGCAGCTGTAGGAATTATGGCTCTGTCTGATGGGAGCGAAAGAAATAGTGCGATGTTATAGAGACACAAAGTGCACCAAGTGGGAGGGGTCAAAGAAAATGTTTCACAGCAGGAGAGCCGACTTCCTGTTTTCTGTGAAGAGTGAATTTTTCTTTTGACCATGAACACCAATTGTGCCTTAACTTTAAACCTACAATATAAGATTTGTGGGCCACTTAGTCACTCGCTGTATTATCACAACGTATCAGCACTTATTGAACACTTGATGAACAGATGATGAACGTTAGCATTGTAGCATTGTTCCTCCACAGTCTTCACCAGCTGGTCACTAACTGTGTCTGTCTGTCATTTGGTCCTGGACAGGTATCATACAGTGGGTTTATCATGTTTTTTACTATGAAAAAAACACACATCCTGCTGCATCTGGAAACACAGCTGAAGATTTGAACAATGAGCTGAAAGATGCTATAAAGCTCTGCAGGGCTGAGGGGAACTGCGCAGTTGGGTGACTATTCTGTGTGTGTGGTTTTTCACTTACATTTGATCCATTGCTAATATTAAAATATTGATCTATATCAGCTTTAAAGATACTGAATTTAAAGCTTCCCCATGTCAAGTTGGGGTCATAACTATCAGCAAACTCTGGATCTGTTTTTTCCAGATCCTTGTGGAGATACTTGCATGTGACAACTTTCTCCTTTACTGTTCTCAATGAATATCTTACTCGGGATGAGCGAATACACCACTATCTGTATCTGTACTCGGCAGTGGGCGGTGCCTAAACCGGAAGTGAGTGCAGAAATGGGTGGGGCTTAAAACTGTACATTATTTTAAGTCTGAAATTGATATGGATTGATCAGAAGTTGCTAATAAACTGTATTCAAAGCCTATATACAGTATATCTCAATAAAATGTATAACATTATTTTCATGAACTGCAGAGAGAAAGTGTCAGATACTGCATGCAGCCACATACAATAAAAATATTAATATGGACTAATTTGTATGTTCAGCTATATGTGGTTATGTGTGTAAGTGGTCTGTAAGACTGTTTATTTTTAATGATCTGTGTGAACTTCATGATTCATGCAAACATCCAGTGATGGCAAACAGGAAAATAATATGTCAGCCTTGTTCACTGTGTCTCAAAAGCACCGCGTTCAGTACGAGCAAGGTTTTACAACTGACTTCATATCACCAGCCAAACTAAGAGCAAGCAGACAGTATAAAAAAAATAAAAATAAAAAAAAAATCCGATCTGAGCGGAAGCATTGACCGACGCGACGCGAGCCGTTTTCAGCTCTGTCTTGTCAAATGCACCGCGCCTATGTTGCGAGAGACGTGCACAGACGTCTCTGTGTAGGGAGGGGCGGGCGCTGTGTGTGACTGGCCAATCATAGAGCGCAAGACAGTCAGTTACACAATAAGGATTTTCCTTCAACACGAACACAGATATTGACGGATTTTACTCGTATCATAATCGTATTCGTCCAAAATGCTTTATCCGTAACGGATACTTGTCTGAAACGAGTATCCGGCTCATCCCTATATCTTACTATTCCTTAGGGAGCTAAATTACAATATTTTGCAAGAAACCGAACAGATTTTTTGCAGATGGTTTTATGATTCACAGCCACTGTAGCTGCAGCTAATAACATCAGCTGCAAATGAATGAATAAGCTATGAAAAGAAGATGTTTAATCGTGATGTAAAGCTCTAACAGCAACTAAATGCAAAAGTTATCAAGAGCAGAAAAGATTCTTTTCACTTCAGCTAATCAAATTCAAGTGCTGGTTTTTCTGCTCTTGTAGGAAACCATTAAGGATGTAGTCGAGTTAACTGCTGGCCTTCATTAAAGGGGGATGTTTCCAAAGTGGCTAAGTACTCTAAGTAAGTTCATTGCTGGTTCATCACTGATCCAGTTGTATTTCCTCTTATATTTGATTTAAGGAGGATGAAATGGTCTTTGAAGTGAGTCTCTCTGCAGCAAGTGTCCTCTCGGAGTGACTTCAGAGGTCTGAAGCAGTTCTGAATTTTCCTGCTGACAGTTATATTTGATATCAAGAGAGAGTTTAGTGTAGATCAGTGCACGGCAGCGGCGGCAATGATCAGCCAGAAACGGTGTAGGAGTCTTACAGAACCTGAGCAGTTATTACAGTCATGCTGAGCTGTAATCAGTGGAGGCTGTGAAGTAGCCACCATTACTTTGTGCCATAAGGGTCGAGTATGCCAGCACTTATACAAGATGCTATAAATGAGCAGCAACTTGATTAGGACGGAGTTGAAGAGGTTATTTTAAGTTTTGAGTCGAAGTGATTTAATGTATGAGGGAAAATGCTTCCAAGAAGTTGTGTGTAATAACTATAACAGGAATCAGCGCGGGAAGAAAAAAAAACGTAATGCACAGTTATAATTGCATCTCAGTCTGCAAGTCTATTAGAATTCATAGGGAAGTTTTGTCTGATTGGTCTGAATTTAAATCGCTCTCGTTTGAAGCAGCTCCACATACAGAAAATGGATTTGATATGTGTTTCAAGTAAATGTAATTCTACTTATGAATTTTCTAAGTTCGGATAAGAAATGGCTCCATTATCTGTTGAAAAAAAAGGGAAAACGCAATTTTTTAAAGGATTTAGATTAAAGGGTTCAACCTCTCACAATTTGCACATCTTCAGTGTGTCTGTGCCAGAAAATGTTTTCATCAGTCAACACTTTGCTCAAAGGAACACTCCAGTTATTCTTTTGCAAGGCCTTTGGTCTGAAAGGTCACATGTCAATCATTCAGTAAACAGAGGTGATGCTTCACTCTAAAGCAGAGTAATCTGTTTTCTCTGCAGAACAAACTTTCAGAAGCATCATTTAATGAAGCTAAATATATGTTCTTGACTCATCATAATTCAGTCTTTTAATCAGTAACCTGTCAAATAATCCGACAGAAAATGAAGTGTAGGAATCAATGTGGATATTTGATCATTTGGTGAAGTTAGTATCTGTGCATCATCTTCACTATAATTCAATATATTGCACCTGTGTCCTTATTGTTTTTGCATGGTGAAAGGAGTAATAGCTCCAATAACTCAAACACAATGGCAAGATAAAGATAATCCATAATCTGCATGACAACGATACACATCAAAGTTCAAGTCCAAACCCACTACAGCCCACCATGAACAGTCTCCTGCTTTGGTTTATCTCGTAAACAACAAACTCAAATCATCCATTTTCCATTTACCATCGTGCCAGTTGGCTCCTTTAGTCCTAACTAACTTTTTTGTTGCCAGTTAGGCACTAAATAAAGCTTGTTATATCCTGGTACCTGGCCCAGGTGTTTCTCCAGAAAGTTAATGCTCCCAGCCAAGAAACAGTCTGGCACATAACCCTGCGGTAAAATGGTGAACTGTCGCTGTCTACACATCAGTTTTTGTGTGGATTAAACAAAATATGACCTGTTAACTAGTGATCTGTGGAGGATGATTTTGTTAGCGGTGCCACATGTTTACTGCAGATATGAGAGAGGTATTGATCTTCTCATCAAACTGGAGAAAAGGGCCTCACGATCAAATTTAGTCTGTCAATTAAGAGGATGACTACGACAATCTGTCAGCAACATAAACCCCGGAACGCCTTCACTCTGACGTGAAGCCTTGATGTTGAAGCTGAGAGTAATGTGCCGCAGGTGCAGCTGATTGGATGTATAATGAGGCCAGCGATTAGAGATTGACTGTCATGTGGTTGAATGAGAAGTGTGATGGCTTCAGTGGTCGACCGCACCGATCACCACAGGACAATGTTTTATCATAACACAGAGCCAAAGAGTATGTATTATTACACAGTACACATAAACCGCCAAAGAAGTAAAGTTCTAAAAAAGTAGAGGCTGACTAGTTTTTCCACGAGCCATAGATCAGAAGATAAGGTGTGTCACATAAATTACGTTCACCTGTCCTGGAGAAAAATGGCTGACTCAGCATTAGTTTAAATCCCTTTGGTCATATTCATTTGAACAGCACAGAAAAGCATGTTTGGGTGGCATACTAAGAGTTTTTGGTTTTACAAACTGCTGCACTTTTACTTTTTTTCATTGCCATTTTAAGGAAGCTCAAGCTGGCATGGACCTTTTTTTTTTTTACGAGGGTGGCCATAAATCTCTAATTTGCTGTCTGGATGAGTGAGATTAATACCACCTCCGTGTCTGCACAGTCAGTATTAAGCTGTAGTTCATTTTATTTGTACAAAAACCAAAAAAGACAAGCGGCAACTCTGGAGTCTGTCCTGATGTTTGGGAACACAGTGACTACGAGAATCCAGGCCAAGTCAAGAAATAGTCCAGTATATAACCCTCTTTAAAAACCACAACATGTCATTTTTCACAAACAGCAAATGAGATATAATGTTTAATATTACTGAGCTGTACAGATGGATTGTGTTACATTGGGTAGAGTCACATTGTTTCCTGCCATTTCCAGTCTGAGATATGATAAGCATCATATTTAGCAGGCAAACATATGAGTGGTATCGATATAATCATCTAACTCTGGGAAAGAAAACAATAAAGCATATTTCCCAAAAATGTCAAACTCTCCCTCAGCTCACCTTGTTATCCAACATCACCAACTCTGACATTAACAATCCGGGGATCTTTCAGTCCTGCGGTGCCAGTGTTCACATGAAAGAGCTGCATTTTTAATCAGCTGCATTACCACAGGTTATAATTCTATTAATAATTGCATTTATCTCATTAAAGAACTCAAAACCGTAGCAAAGGTATGAAACATAAAATAGGTGGAGTTTTTTTTTTTTTTTTTTGGTCTGAATCTTCCGGGAGAATTGCAGGGAACATGTCTGAGTCTGTGCGTCTGTGTTTAACAACCTGACATCCTCGCAGGAGGAGGAGGGCACGTCCCAGCCGAATCGCGAGTGTTTTGGTGAACCCCACTAATGGGGGTGAGGGTGCTCATTTAGCTGCCGGAGAGAGTCTCGTTTAATCCCACAGATGTGTCTTATCAGTGTTTTCCAGTTTTTATTACCTTACTTCTTCTACTCTGTATTCTGTGCCCATTTCCTCTCCTCTGGCGATACAGATGGAGGTTGGAGAAAGAGAGCGGCGTTGACGTCAAAGTGTCGGCTGCAGCAGAGCCGCCTCATGCTGCACCGCATGAAGTGAGAGGACGGCCTGTTGTTAGGAACTTTCCAACACTGTGTAACTCATATTGCAACTAATTGGGCCCTTTTCCTCACCTCTTTTAATAAACACTATTCATTAATCTATTTGCATTTGTCTAAAATGCTAATGTACTATTTTTCTCTTGGTTCCCTTTTTATTAATTTTATCCTCTTTGCAAAACAATTTTAGGATTTCTCACTTATGCAACCTACAAGACTGATGTGATATGGTTGATAGCTCCTTATAAAAATATTATTTCCAAGATCGGGAATGAATTTTAAAGGACTAGTTTTGGTTCTCATTCGAAATCTTCATTTGGAGACATGCTGCATATCATCACTTGCTGCTTTTATTGGTTTAATGTGATTAAATGACCACAAGGTTGATTCCTGATAAGCTCCAGAGCTGATTCCAAATAGTAGTTTGGTAGTCGTAGTTGTAGTCGTCATCGTTCACCGTGACCCATCCGGCATCTTTGGCTGTGTTATATTTTTGCAGCACTTCCTGTTCTGCTTTACGTGTCTCATCTCTGTGTGGTTGTCTGCCCTTCTCTGATTGCTTTCACCTGTGTCTCATTGTCTCCTCTCTCCTGCTGTATTTTGCCTCTGAGCTCCCTGTTTTCTCTGCCAGTCTGTCTTTACCCTTTATGTCAAGCGTTCCAGCAATTCCCAGCGCTTAGTTCCTGGTTTCCTGATTTTCTTCTCTCAGCCCTGTTTTTGTTATTGTTTGCCTGATCTGCTGCCTGTCTGTGTACCGAACCTATTTTCCTCCATATCCCTCTCTTTTGTAAACCTGAACTGACTCACAAGTCGTGCTGCTTTTCTGTGGTTCACCAATTCTGATAAGTTGTGAATAAGTTGTGGTTTATAGATTAATTTAACCTTAACCCAACGTACCATATTTAACTTAAAATAAATTGAATTCATTAGTGAGACATGTCAGTTCAAGGTTCCTCAACTGTATGAGTAGAATCTATATGGATGATATTATGGATTACAGACACCCTACAGCCCTGGTGACCCTTAAATCTCAAGCACTGGTCTCTGCATCATAGTGAGAATAAAGACAGGTTCGACATGGTCTGACAGAGCCACAGAAGATCTCATATGTGGGAGAGATGCAGGTGATGAGGAGGATTGAAGAAGAGAGGAAGACAGCCAGAGAGATGATGTGCTGGGGGGGGGGGAAGAAAGCACCAAACGAAGGAGGGAGAAATGAGGCAGGCTGAGAAAAAAGGAAAAATTCGAGTAGAGGGAAGGACCAGATTCACTAAACCTGTCTTACCTTTCTTCAGATGTAGCCTGCACCGAGAGACCTGTGTTATTTATAAAACAGGAGCACCAACCTGGAAGCTAGTTGGGCTGTCATCTGATGCACACCTTGCATCGAGCCATTGAAGTGCATCCCCTCTTTCCTTCATGCATATGCATTTAAGTCAGATCGGTGCAAAGAAATGGTTGGAGATATATGTGTGAAGCTGGTTGTGAGTTCCATCTGTGCATGCACACTGTAATCCAAGTTCAGAGGAAGAAGGCAAAAAAAAATCCTGGATTCATTTGCTGTGGTCCACACAACCCTGGGGAGAGGGTGGTCACACTGGCCAGCAGTAGCTTTTCATTTTTCACCGGCTGTGGACACAGACTGAAAAACAAAATGTCTACCCAGGAGAAAAGTCAGAGACACATCTACTCTGGACAGGAGTAAAATCATATGTTCCATAAATGGAGCTTCAGTCATGTCAGTTCAGGACTAGTTTGAATTGGACGGTCATAAAAGAAGCCAATATTTTATTTTTTTTTTTTTACCAGTGTCGACATCGCGTTTAATAATTACTGAAATGACAGACATTACACTACCAACCCTGTTAAACCAATTTAGTATCAATGGGGCTTTTTGGGTTACTGGCTATTGTGAAGGCAGCCTTTGAAGGGCTTTGACAACAGTCGTACAAAAGCAGCATGACTTGAAAAAGCCAGGCCAGTGTTTGGAGATAATTATTTAGTTGGATTTTGCCAGATGAATGGAAATCCTGAATGGAGAAAGAGACAATTTTCTGTGTTTTTCTTTTTAGAGTGAAAAGATAAAACAAATGTCTATGGCCTAGTGTATGATGGGGATGTTTAAATGTATACTATTTTTTATACATTTTATTGGGGGATGTGTGTTTTGGGTGCTGGTCAGGTCCTGTAGGCTGATGTCAGAAAAGTTGGTAAAGGAAAGAAAAGGTTGGGATCTAGTTGTGTTCTTTTAAGTAAGAAGAATCTGCTTGCAGTGAGTAAGAAATGGATGCTCTTGCTTTTCTAGGTAATTTACATAATACAAGTTAGTCTTCAATTCATTGTATTCTAGGTGCAATGTGGTGATGTGGTGCATTTATGGCTGAGAGAACTGAACCAACTAATCACCACCTGCCATCAATTAGCTCAATTAGCTCCTTAGAATGAAGCTTTTGGTATTCTGCCACTTTACTCACTCCAGAATTTGTTTGTGACCACACCAAGACCACATTCTCTAAATAATTTCAGTGCAGCTTTTTTTTTTTTGTAGTTTGTGTGTTTGCTTCACATCTGCCCAAATGAAATGTACCAAATTGGAAAATGAGCTAATTCAACAGGACCAAACAAAGCAGATTTGAAAGCATCCTAAAAAGAAAATCCTTCGGCCATGAACTGAACCAGCGCAAGATTCATGAGATTATTATAAATCAGAGCAGAGCAAATACCTGAAAAAACAGAATGAAAGCAAAGGTACAAACAGTGAAAAGTGAGTAGGGGCAGAGTATGGATTCCTGGCACCTTCTTCCAAGGAACACGGAGGAAGGAAGGAATCTGAAAAGGCCAAAAAAGTAGCACTTGTAGTTTGAAAAAGAAACTTTAATGACCCTGATGCCTCTAAATCTTTTGTAATTCAAAGTGTCTTCTCCTCTTATTTACTGTGTGATTTTGCTGCGTGCAGTTGACCTTGCACAGATAAATAAAGTTACACTGAAATGAAATTAACTGAACTGGATATTATGACTAAAAATCTGATTCACCAAGGTGATAGTGAGTCATTTTTTTGAGCTGTGGAACCTGATGAATCAGCTCCACGGGTGAAGAGCTCCACAAAACTGAAGAGCCTATACCAGAAAGAAATCCTGACTCAGCAAAAACTCTTGCTCTTTGCCATGCAGAACCTTCTATTATGAGTTTAAAGATATGGTTTGCTTGGTCAGTCATTGGTTTTAAATAAAGAGCTGTGTTCCAGTCGTGTCTGTCCGACTACAAAGTCGCTGTGATTCATTCACTCTAGTGCCTGTTTAATTCTGGTCTAGTCCATTTAGAGGTGTGTCCCAATTAACATTAGGTTAATTGTTCTGAAAGGCTGCTCCCGGTATGTTTAATGTGGTCAGAGTCACATGGCTCTGATACTGACCAGCTTAGGGAGCAAATAATTAGAAGAGAAAATAATTGCAAAAATTAATTAGACACTAACTGGTGTCATTTGGTTATGGCAGTCACTTATGAATTAAGTTTGGGTATTGGTTACGTAGCAACAGATACGGACAGTGAAATATTCATAACTTGTATATTTAAGGCGTCTGGACCTATGTAGACTAGTTGAAATAAAAACATATCGAGTTGGACCAAGCCTGGAGAATACAGTGCTTATCTGTTCACCAAGGCCTGCAGAGAAAGCCCAATTCAGAGGCCAGGTCCTCCAAAGGATACTGTCCAAGAAAGTGCTTCAGACAGTCTTTTCTTACTGAGAACAAAGGTTTGTCTGGACCATCTCTGTCTCATAAAGTGAAACATTTCTAAACTTTGTCGCCATGTTGCCTTGAAACAACCGAGATTTAACTTCATCACATTAATAGTAAATATATCAAATAATTTCCTCTCATCTCTGTCTTGTGATCAATATGTCCAGGCTGCTAATAAGAAAAAAGTTTGCACATGACTCTCATTATTATACCCTCAGAAGGACTATTCATAAATTAATTAATAGCAATTTATGTTTATATATAAGAGTTACACAAACAATGATGAAGTTCATGTTATGACCCTGCATCAAATTTGTGTGTTCATATGGCAAATGTCTCTCTCCCCTCTCTCAGTGTATGTGTAATTAGTGGTGTCTCTCCTCAGGTGTGTGTGTGTGTGTGTGTGTGTGTGTGTGTGTGTGTGTGTGTGTGTGTGTGTGTGTGTGTGTGTGCGTGTGGTGGTGCTGAAACAGGTGAGGCCCTGTGATTGGTCCATTCGAAGATGATTGCCAGCTCTGGATTGGACCAGGATGACAGGAGCTGATTAAACCCAGCGGACAGCGTTCTGCCTCCCTTTGTTTCTCCCAACTGCAAGATTGATCCAGCAACTAGTTCTGTGTATAGTCAGGAGTTTTCTTTAGACTAACCTTTAAAATGTGTGTGCACGTCCAATACATGACTTGGGCAGACTGATGTAATTCAGTAGTAAGTTATAAATGCATACTGAGAATAATGTGTGTACGTATGTCAATGTGCATTATGTGAATGTGTGTGATATATGTTCTTATAAAATAAATGGATTATCAGAGTTTTACAGTGACTAGTTTAATAGGTTTTGCCCGCAGGGTGAATGTAAAGCATTTATTTCCGGGCATTTGTTCAAAACCACCCACACAGTGGGCATTAATTCCAGTCATAGAAATCAGACACTTTGAGTTTTAGCTTCCAATACTTTATTCTGTTTTAAGCCCCTTTTTTGAACTCGTTTTGCATTTCGCACTTGAAAATAAAATAAAATCCTATTCACCTCCTGCAGATGTGAGACTCAGTGGGAGGCTGTTTAAAATCAGCAGTTAGCACGTTCAACTTAATTATACCTGTCAAAGACTTTCTGGCATCGAGTCCCAAGACTTTTATTTGAAAGCATTTTTTTTTGTGATAACTTTCCTATCACACTCTTTTATTTATTCTTATTTGCTTTGCCCTGTTGTTTTTGAAGCTCTGTTTGTTTAATCTATTTTATTTCTTTAATATTTGTGTCTAAATTGCCTCAGTTTCTCTCATTTCTCCGTTTGCCCAATTTTTAACCTCTTTCGTGACGTCTCTCTCTGACTCACACACACACACACACACACACACACACACACACACACTCACACGCTTTGCTTACTGAAATTCATTTTTGCCCTCTTCCTGCACAGCACATTAAAACATTTATTAAAGATGTCATTGTATATGGAAAAAATTTCATTTATTTTTATCTTTCCTTTTCTCCACTTTCTTTATTTCCTTCCATATTTTATTTCCTCGCTCCCCTCCTCTCTCTCTGTTCTTGACTCCTGACTGAGTAATAAATCATTCAGTCCAGTTGAAGGAGCTTGGAGCGCGCTCACATGGTCTCTGTGACCTAGAAATACTCGCAGCTTTCTTCTCCACATGGTTGGCTCTTTGACAGAGCTCCTTCACGTCAGCCCCGGCCCTGCGAGGTCAAGCCTTATCTTCTAGGCGCACTTTTGCTGTCCATTTTTTTTTCACTGCGATACACTGCAAAAACCAGTATGTATGCACGCGCGCACGAGAAGAGCGGTTTAAGTTTTCTTCCATAAGTGTTGTGCTGTGAAGTTAATTTCACTGGAGGAATTTCATGATTGGAGAATGTTGGATTTCAACAAACTTCATTCCCATTAAACAATAAGTTCAAACTTGTGCACTCAGAGCTGTTTGTTAATCACATAATAACACACAGTAATTAAATAGAACAATGGCGTTGACAAGTTGATTTACATGTGAAATTAAAAGCAACCACCTGCAATACAGGAGCTCCATAGAGGAAGCGCAGTATCAAGACAATTAGCGGCAACAATAGAGTCCCGCGGTGTGTTTAAAGTGGCTCGGCCCACCAGTCATTTTCAATCCTTTAATGGGCGCACAGTCTGCCCTCTGAAGTGAGGATGTGCGTGAGTATAATCTGTAATAAATTGTGTTTAAATTTGTCTTGAAGTCTTTCAACAAATTAATCCAAATTAATGCACTAACACTTAAATGACATTCCTTAACAACAGACAGACAATTATGAGAAGGATGAAGTGAACCTGTCCTTATAATCTTTTTTGTTTTTTTACTTTGCAAACGTGGCTTAATGTGATGAGTGAGTTTATTTGTATGTTTAATTAGCATTTAACTTTAAAAAAAAAAAAATCAAAATTATAAAGTGATATTATCTTTGCTTCACTTTCAGAAATAATAAGCTACATGAACTCACTTTCTAAAGCTAATTTTCATGTTTTGGTTTACATAATCAATATCACAGAGATCCGGCACAGCTATTTTCACAGGTATCTTTAATCTTGCTTCATAAAACACTCCCTGACCGGTGGAGCACTCATGAAGCTACGATTAGTTAAATGGCTACCGCATTACATTACTATTAAACTCCCATCTGATTATCCTCGGCTTAATGAAGCAAAAATAAAATGAGTTGAATTACAGTGAGGTTACAGCTCGAGCACCAACTCCATAATTAACAGCAGAATAAAGAGCAGTCCAATAAAGAGGGATCATTTGAAAGTGTGCAACAGTATCTTCAGAGGTTAGAAACGGAGAAAGACCTGGGCGATTAGACCTCATCAAGGAAAACCTCTTTATTAGATGACGATGGGAGAGGAGAGGATTCCCACGAGGAAAGTCCTGAAGTGGTGGGTTGTGCAACACACGGTCTCAGGCAGGTTTGCAATGATATTTAAAGACCCTGAAGTTCTACTTTCTCAATAAGAATGTTAATATGAACGATGTGAAAACACAACGTTCTGCCACAGCTGGAGCAGTTCTGGTTATTTTATATGCAACATTTCAGCATCTGTGCTCTTCTCACAGGATTGAAGTGGGTGGGGCTCAGCTGCAAAAAGACGATGTCATGTACTTCACTCACCAATAAGGATTTATTTAGCAGCACTTGATACTGAATTTGATGCGGTCGTGGATTTTTGTTTTCAGGCCACTGACAATCCCATCAGCACAAAAAAAAAATTAGGTTTGAAAATACTAATTGATAATAACTGTATAACTTCAATTGTTATATATACTATTCTATATAATTGTTATATACTCAAAGACTAAATCAAGGTTCCAGTGTCAAATAGTCATTGGTTCATCGATTCTCATTTATAAGCGTCTTATAAAGTCACACAACTGCATTTGAGTTCTAATGCTGCAAGACGGCACAGCCCCCTGCCCCAGTTTTTCAATAATGACTGGACTGAATAGATGTCTTTAAAATGAACCACACAGCTCCAGCAGAGGAGAAACTGACCTAAAGACGATGCAGAGCAGACAAAGAGCAGTGGTTTCTGCTCTTCTCCAGACTTAACTCAGAAATCATTCTGTTTATGTAAAGAGTGAATCATGGAGGAAAATCTTATTTTTGATGTTTTACAAATCCAAAGGTTCTTAAGGTGAATTCATTGTGGATGATTGCCAACAAAGCAACACTTAACCTGGATGAAAAGGCACTCTGTAGTGAAGGTACATCGTGGTGCATCACACAAGAATAACAGGCAGTTTTACCAAATAAATCCACATTTCTAGCCAAAGCACCCACTGCTTTTAGTCCTTGGAACTAAAGGGTTCCATCAGCCGTCAGTTTGCATTTTCACCGTGGTCTAAAAACCTGCAAAGAATTATTAGTCTGCTGACATATAAAAGGGTGACAGCTGTTTTTACACGTCAGTTTTGCACCCAATCACACAACAGCAAGACCTGGACTTCATTGTCAATATGTTATTTGTGTGCCTTCTGTGACTCCGTGCTGATGTCTCAAACTAGCAAATAATTAGAATTGGATCAGATGTAAAGCGCTGCGACCCCACCACCAAAGTTTCCAAAGTTTTGCAAAGTACTAAACTCTGAGCATGGACTGACCTTGAGCATCTGCCCCCGAAATGTCAAACGTTAAACATGCAGGCAGAAAAAATATTCAATTCTGGTGGAAGGCATTTTCACAGAGTGGAGAGTGAAAGTGATGGAGAAGATTAGTGATCAAAACAGCAGATACTCACAGAAGAAGAACAAAGGAAAACGCCAGAGAGGAAATGTTCATTATTGAACTTTGGCCAAAGCCTCATTTCAAACTATATGTTGCTGCCAGCACACAGAACGAGTGTCCGACCAGGATGGTGATCAGACGTGCATTACATTTTGGTTGTAGTCCATAAACACGTATATACTGCTTAACAGCTTAAATCTCTGCTCTTTTAAACTGCACCAACATCCAGCACCGCTGAGCTCTTAGAGGTATATCACAAAGCAAGCTTAGTCAGCAAGCTGAACTTATCTTGGGAAGCGACATTATTTACTGTAATACACGAAGCAAGCTTGTGGTCAGAGGCTCTGCGGATTGTGGGCTGTATTTTGTGGAGTTCACATGGGAGTGTGACTGATAAGGAGTGTGATAGATAAGGCATATGAAAGGGAAAAGGCCTTAGTATGCGGAGCTGTTGCCGGGATTGGGCCGGCTTGGAAGGCCCGGCTGTTCCCTGTGGGAGCTGGTTTGCAATAGGTCTGCAGTCCACCTTAACACCAGCAGGTGAATTGGGCATTCGGCAGCAGCAGCAGCAGTGTGAGCTGGACGAACAGAGGAGGTCAGCTCTGACCGGGGCACAGAGTCACTGGGGTAGATACCCTGGAGTGTTCCAAAGTAAGAATGGCTGCATGAAAGCTCGCTGGTGCTTTGTTTGACAGCAGTTTGCTTGTTCCATCGATTTATTAACCTGTTAATATGTCGGCCTCTGTTGACATGATCGAAAAGAGACGATAGCACCTGAGGATCAAAATAAGGAAATCTATGTTACAACAGTGTTCACTGTATGGTAGTGCAGACAGTGATAATCAGCTGATACAGTTTTTCTGAAATGCTAAATGCACTATTTTCAGCAGCTGTATGAGTGTCAGCCATCCTGTGCTGCTGAGATGAGGGGACACCTAAATAAAAGTTGGAGCGAAACCTTTTGGGATTTTTGCTGGAGGCAAGTGCGAAACAATATTGGACAACACATTCAATGATGATTACAGAGAGAAATGAGACAAGAATTAGACCAAAGATATTGGACCACGACAGCCTGCAGCCATGCCACCAGCTCTGTGAGGCTGAACACAAAGAACAGCTGATGGGAATGTCACTAGTTTTGCAGGTATTTAGCCACCAACCAATGTAGTGAACAAATAGATGACAATGTGCTCAAATGAGGATATTTGGGAACTAGATAAACAACTGTCCTTTCTCTGTCTGTGATGTTGTGTGTTTGTGTCCATGTTCTCTTCTAATTGTTCACATTTCATAAAGGGTTTCTGTCTAAACAAGATACAGAATAATGTGTTCATGCATTTATTTTCAGCTGGTTTGACTTTTGTAACGGTGTCTTCAGAGGTATAAAGCCCATTCAGACTGCTGAGTCCACAGCAGCACCCAGAAAGTGGAGCACATTACCCCGGTCCTTAAATCACTGCACTAGCTTCCCCGGTGTCAAAGGATAGGTGCTAAAATCCTATTACTTATCTAGAAAGCAATAAATAGCCTCAAGCCTAAATATGTCTCTGATTTATTTGTACGTGACGAAGCATCCAGACCCCTCAGGTCTCCTGGGACACGTTTATTCAGCGTTCAAAGGATCAAAGCAAGCAGGTTGAAGCAGCTTTTTGTTTCTGTGCTCCCCACCTGTGGATGAGGAAAACCTGAAACCTGAGGCCTGCTAAAACTGCTCAATTAACCCAGGGTTTAAAACATTAATGTTTCCTGATGAAATGCATCTGTTATTACTTTTAAATAAGTAACTATTTATAGTTTTTGCTTTAGAATTTATTGTCATTTCAATGCATTTTTTTTTATTTTAATTTGCTTTAAATTAAAAAAAAATTTTGCTCACTTTTTGTCATCTTTTAAATCTAATTTTAATGTTTCACTAGAGCGCTGTCACAAGTGTGTGAAATTGAAAAAGCACATCAACAAATTCACATAGTCTTTTCAACTTTGAACTTGTGAATTTCATCTCAGCAGGCGACAGTCATTCACCTGCATTTGCATATGTGTGACTGTGCCATTAATGTCTTTTTAAAATTTTTTGTTATGGAATGTATAGGAGGACTCCCATGCAACACAAGCACACAGAGTTAAGAATGATGGTGAAGACTTTATTTTGCATATAAGCGAAGGCAGCAGAAAAGGCAACAAACAAGAGTCTCTGAGCCACAGCAAAGACAAGAGAGTAGATAAATCTAGTCCAAAGAAAAATACTGACGGTCACGGAAAACAGACAAAACTGCACGGTAGCAGAGCAAGAACTGTGGTCTGTGGTGAATTTCAGGTAAATCCAAACAGGTTGGGATGGCAACAGAAATATTCCAATGGGATAGCTCAAGAGTCGGACATCACAGATTGGAAGAGGCAGTGGGTGAATGTACTGGGGTGGTGTTACGGCTGGGAACAAAAGAAATCCCCCCCACCCAGGAGTTTTGTCACAAACAAATTGTGATTTATTCAATTAATAAGGGACAACGTCATATTTCTCAGCCTTAGGGGATGACAGCATCAGTCCAAGCTTTTTAAGCTTTCCAGCCAATCAGCACTGACCCGGAGCCACTCCCACATACCTGCACTGTCAAACAGAGGTTACCATGACAACGAAACATAGACACGTTACCAGGACAGCGTAACAGGTGGCTTGTATAGAGTCCTGATTGCTGATGAACACAGGTGAGTAGATGAGGTGGGAGCATAGGCAGGTGAGGTGAGGCAGAGGCGGGGTCAGTGGAAAAATACTGGGACTGTGTTGAACTATGTCAGGCAAACAGTGAAAACAATGACAGGTTTACTATGACAGAACTAAGGCAGACTGAACTAAGACACACATGCACCTGATGATACACTCAAAACTGACATATTTGGAGATCTTGGTCTGATGGTCCAGTACATTAGACATGAGCATGATCTCCTCTCTGGTCTCCATTCATGGGTTTCGTACATCATCTTTTTGACATCTGAAAAGGCTGCCAGTTTGAATTCGACCCATTCTGATGATGGTTTTATTATGTTCTATCCTGTATCTTTATAAATGTTCATTTCAAGGGAAAGGAGGCAACAATCATTCGTCATTTTCTCAGAATTTCTCCAACACAAAAAACAGTCCAAACACTGAAAACAGTGCACACAAAGTATTCAACTCTCATAAAAGTATTCACCCGTAATTGAAGTTTACAGATTCATAACCTATAATTATTGGTGCATTATAATTATGCTTTCTATCAGAAAGTACTGTAATGAATAATACATAATGAATCCAGCAGTCATGTCAAGAATGCAATCACCCTTTTTACTTTTAGCACAGTGTTTATCCGACTTTAATGAGTTCTGGACACATTTCTGTTTGTCAGAGTTTTATGCAAATTGTGCCACATCAAGGAAATTCAGGAAATTTATGTGAAGCTATCAATGCTTAATTATCAGTGACCTTTTCATAATGAAAATAAGGAAGCTGCTGAACACAATAGAATAAAAATAGAACTTTGCCTTGATTAAATTACAATACCTGCTGAATTCTTTTTTTCATATTTCACATATTTGCTCAGTTTATATTAAAATGTAGAAGTGGCTGCTACCTGGAGCTGTAGAGCAGAGACTTCAGCCAAGATATAACATACTTTATCGCCGTGTGATTCACATACAGTTCCAGGAATTTCTTGTTGGACAATTTAAATGTGTAAATACAAAGCTAGCTTTTTGATAATTAGTTGTAATCAAATGCATTGATTTACAACAATTATATAGCACACCGACATGGATTTGTAGTCACATCAATATGTTTTTTTAAAGTAAAATCAACTAAATTTGCTACAGCAATATTTTGCTCAAGTTACCTTGGTTACAGAGCTGCTGTTTATTACTTTGAATTCTTCTTTTATTATGTTCACAAACTTGTCAAGAGCCATCGCATCCTAACGTTTACTGATATATTTAGAGAGAAAGAGAAGGAATGCATCAAATTCAGATTCATTTTCTATCATTACTTCAATTCATGACGGTTTCAGTAATCCCATGGTAATTGAGGGCCTAAGTAATCTTAATGACTTAATGACTAATGTAATCTTTATGAGTTCCAGATCGGACAAAAGGAGACTGACAGGAGATTATCAGTGACTGATAGCACAATTGCTCGGTGGACTAACAGCAGCAGCAGCAGCAGCACGATGTTCAGTGTGTTGTCTTAGGAAATCCATTGAAAATTGGTGGAATTAATAATCTTTCTGTTTACAGTTCATATGCACCCATGCATTTATGAATATATAAATTAATATTGAACTAAAAACAACTTTGTCAACTTTTTGATTGCAAAAGTCAGAAATTACTATTTGGCCTGTATGTGCAGACAAAGGTCACATTAAAACACATCAAGACATGACAAATTAAAACACACATATCTTCACATGCAGTATGATTATACACATATAAACATTCATATTCTATGCATGTTGTGTCTTTTACTATGCACTTATCTACTACAATGAGCTCCTTATATAAATAACTAATAAACTCAGATACATGAATAACACATTAAGCAGTTGGTCTGTGTCCTTTCCTCTGCGTTGTCCTTGCATATGGTCTCCACCTTGGTTTGCTGTCCTGCATGGGGATGCTGCGATATTTCCCCACTGACACAGCAAGAAGAAAAAAAAGGTATTTACATAAGTCAGGTGTAGCTTTCTTACTACCACTAAAGATTACGACAAACAATAAGGTGAGGTGATTGCACTCAGACACTCTATGTGCACCTTTTCCACAAAGACCACAACACATGAAATCATGGTGGTTGGATTATTAGAGAGGTTATCAAATCCCAGGGAGTTGAGACTCAGGGTGCAGGGTGAGGGTGCCCTCTCATTGCAGAGGGTCTTCAAGCTCCATTGAATCTTGAGCTCATCTATAGGCTTGGATGGGGAATTGCTTCTGATGTGACCTGAATTCTCATGAAATTGTTTCATGTTCTTGATTGTCTTTCAAATATGTAATGAGTGTATACATATTCAGTAAGTATAGACTGTTGCCTAATACTGTGCACTCAACCACCATGGGATATGTACTGTATGTGGGTAGATAAAACTGAGTTGTGTGCGTGTGTGTGGGAAGCTAACTCGACTTACTCTGCAGTGACCTCTAACATCACTGTTCCTCACCACTCCTGACCTGTGACATCACTGGTCCTCGCCCTGCAGCGCTCTTGACATGTAGCATGCATCGATCATGACCGGCAGCTCCTGATGCAGCAGTGCAGAAGGAGCAGTCCTCTGTCAGTGTCTAAATCACATGCATTCAGGGACAATACTAATGTGCACGATAAAATTAGTATTTTTTTTTTCAAATAAGTCGGAAGAAAAATAGACTTCAAGTACAACCCCAATTCCAAAAAAGTTTGGTAAATAATTGTTCATAACATTTGATCTGTTGTCTTTGCAATGTTTTCAATTAACCATCAAATTGTGTGTTTTTTTTCATTATTATTAAATTTTGCATAGTGTCCCAACCTTTTTGGAAGAACCATGTCGCAATTTAGCAAAGCACTTCTGCAATGTTATCAGACCCAAATTGTTGCAGCAGAACCACAGTTTTGTTTCCTCCTTTTTAGAAATTTTATTTTATGTTATGCTACTAGCAGCTAATGTAACCTAAAGCAGGAGTGAGGATGAGGACTGGTAACTTTTTTTTGACTCCACAACCCCAGATTTTTCATTTTCAGGTTTTCAGTCTTCAGCCCAAACCAACGCTGACTGAAGCGAGGCAGTTTGTCAGACTTTGCTCATCTCCCTCGGGAACCAAGAAAGGGTTTTATCTATTTTTTTAAATTCACTGTAAACAGACTTTGATGTGTAAATTGATGCACCTTCCCTTTAACTGCGAATCAATCTTGAGCTGTTAAGTGGTCGGTGTGGACAGCTCTATTGACTAAAATAGAAGTGCATTTGTTCGATCACATATGTGTCAGATTGATGAGTGACTCAAGGAACCGCAGGAAGTCAGCGTTGAAAGATGGGCTGCAAGGGCAAATGAAGTGATTGTCATTGACCAGAAAGAGGAGTCCCCCCTCCAGGTCCTTCCAACAGTCACAGACAAAAGAAGAGCTAAGTCAAAGGCAGCTGGATATTTAAACTCTGCAGAGATTAACAGCAGATGAGAGGAGAAACATCTTCGAGAATTAAAGCAAGCCCAGTTGCATTTGACTGAAGAGATTCATACTGGACCTCTGCGTCACATATCTGACAATGGGACCTCTGTCACATAATAAGAAGTGGTTATATATGGGAGGGATCATATCCCCTCTCTCTGTTCAAAGATGACCTGTGCTGTCAGAAGTGAACGACCACCTTGATCTTTCTCCTGACGTCGGGCGACTCCTGATTGATTCCCTTGACCCCTTCCTGGTCGACGCTGCGATGGGTCTCTGGTGTTAACACACAGTTAATGTACTTCAGTCTCTATACTCCAGCTCCTCATGATGTAATACACCATCCCTGTTTCTGTCCCTGGGTTCTGTCCTGAGGGTGTATGAGTTGATCTGACACCTATATATGACCACCTCTTATCACATGACCAGATCCTGCCCTCAGGTCATGTGGTGACACCTGAGCGAGTTCCATTTGCTGAGGAGGGCCTTCAGATATGGTTGAAAGCTCTTGGAATAGTTAAGTGGACCTTGTGTTTATAATATTTATCACAGATAAAGACACAAAGCAAACAGCTGTGTAAAACACACCATTCAGCTGGAGGCTTCTGTGAACCTCCGAAGTCGCTGTTTACAATTCACAGTTCTGCGGTTTGAAGAACAAGGCATTGAGCTGTCACTCTGAAACTAAAGCACCCGGGGATGAACACAGCAGTGTGACAATATGATCCCACAATAACATCCCAGGGGAGACAAACACAGAGCAGGAAAGACAGAGAGACTTTGTGGGGTTATACCATAATGTCACTCTCTTCTGCAATGAAACTGCGAGCGGGCATGAATGGGGAGAAAACAAAGTGACATAAAGGGGCTCAATGTAAGCAGACCACATTACAGTGACATAAATCAGACTTAATTTAATCTGACTCTGCTTTTCTCACTGCATTGCTTCTCTCTGTGACTGCAGACAGACGCCGGATCATCAGTTCGTTAAAATTTCAGAAGAGTAACCGTAACATTCCTCATTGCTTTTCTTCATTATTGTCTTTTTCGCTCCACTTCCCAGCCAAATCCCCAAAGTGGAGAATACACAAGCCTGGAGACATGCAGTCCCCACTGCTAACAAACTGACTACTCTTCTTTTCATGCTTTGCAACCTCATTCACACCTGTCTCTCTGTTCAACCCATCGTCACATCCCATATCTCTTAGGGCCACATTTGGTGTTGTCCTGTATCCTAAAATATACATATAATAAATAAATTACATCAAATGGTTTATGTACTTTTAGCCAGTTTTCAAAATTTCTAAAACCTGACCAACCATTGAAGGATTAAAAAATCTCAACAGGAGCTGAATGGTTATAGTAAATATCTTTCATATGAAGAGCTTCATTGTTGTACCTGTGTGCTGCACGACACAAAAGGGCATTAAGCCAAGTTGGCCAGACTTAACCAAGGGAAACGTATGACTCTAAGGGCAACAGTGAGGTTATGTAAGCATCTTTTGTTTTATTGAAAGATGTTTTCCGCATTCTCTTTCATAATTAAGTGTTTGTTGTCAAAGTTTTGTGTGTCTCAAGTGACAAGAAGTAGCTCGTTTCTGTATTTGGACAAAAGCATATGCACCACTTTGTGAAATCTGGCTATTTGTTTTGTTTTTTTTGCTGAATATGAATCTCTGTACTTGGTGTAGTCATGACTTGTGTTTCCTAAAATTTCCTAAAAATTTCTTTAGAAAGCAATTACTTTTTTCTGTGATAAAATAAAATAAAATAGTAAACTAACATGTTCTTGTGCATGGTCATGTGTCCAGGTCATGGTCATGGTCGACGGGTTCATGGCAGTCATCAATGACATGCATCATGGCGACGGTCAAGAAAAGAAAAGTAGAAGCAGAATGAGCAGAATGTTGCTTTTTCCAAGAGAAATGGACATACATTTTTTTTGTTGATATAAAAAGGTAATCTAATGTGCCTAGTTCTTAGGGACATGGTCAATGTGATGAAAAAGGTCAAACTTAAGCGTCATTACAGCTTGGAACATGCTGAACTGGATGAGTTGCAACTCTTCCAGTCAATACAGTGTTATGCTGGCAAGTTTTGTGGCGGGTGAGCTGACAGGTAAGAAGCTGTAGCGGACAAAGTGAAATTGTTCAAAAGTGTCAGTTTGTCTCAAAAAATATATGGAGATGAAGGCAAAACCTGTTGTGGAACTCAGTGACAGTAAATGGTTGTGTGATTTGGCCTCTCAGAGATTAACGTCAAGCTTCAATGTCCCAACCAGCTGCTCAGTTCCCTGCTTTCAAAAATGAAATCATTTGAAGCGAAATTAAAGCTGTGGCTGATACAAGAGGGAAGAGGTAACACTACATTTTCCTCCTCTGTAGGAACAAAAGTCTGCCATGGTATCGGAATATGCTGGTGAAACTCATTCAAGCATTGAGCGAGAGGTTTCAGGAGAGGAAAAGTAAACAAAGTAATTGAACGTATTTGCTGTTTAATGTGGAACCAGCTGGTGCGCCTGACAACCTCTACCACAAAATCACAGCGCTGTAAAGCAGTGACGAACTCGAAGTCAGGCACAGAAGCCTCTTCGAGTTCTGTAAACTGTTGGAGGATTTTCCTATTCTGAAGTTTGCATCTCTGTTTGCTCATCTCTCTTTCCAAGGCTGACTCCTGCAAAGACTCAATTCTGCTCAAGACTGACTGACCCAAACTTTAAATAGCATCATCATCTCTGACATCAGACGCCAAAGAGAAGCAGTTCCAGCCATCGCATTAGAAGTTACTGTGATACATGTGTTCAATAATTACCTCCGCCAAGGAGGTTATGTTTTTGCCGGTGTTTGTTTGTTTGTTTGTTTGCAACATAACTCAAAAAGTTATGGACAGATTTTGATGAAATTTTCAGGAAATGTCCTGGAGGTGATTCAGAAAACCACCATTACAGAAATGTTGATTTTCGGGTATAACTATTAAACTAAAAATGATATCAATGTGATTCCAATTGCTAAGGGTATGTTTTTATGGTCCAGGAATCCATTGAAATAGATAGATAAAAGGTAGGACTAATATTTTGGGGTTAAGTCACAATAAGCTGGGGGAACTGTGCTGCTTGGTGGAGGTCTGCGCTCTCTGAGTGCTTTTCCCTCAAAGGATGTTGTAAAATTGATAGGAAAAAGCTTCCTCACTCCTGTGCTAAGACCTAGCTTTGCAAAGACAAAACAGGTATAGCTTATATCTCATATCCCCACTTTTTTTTTTCAGTCAAAACCAGACTCGAGTGATAGATTCACAATCACTTTTAACCACTGCTTTCTTTTCTGTATAAATAGTTTTATTTTATTAGCACTTAAGAGATGTAAGATGCTCATATTGAATCACTTTGTATGACAGTATTGACAGTATGTTCTGATACATGTACAGAGTCGTGTGATATCTAACTTGAAGTGTTCAGAATAATTAAGTGACTGTGCTTCCCTTTCAGTTTCTGTGGGAAACTACCCATGAAATAGACAAGTGATCTCCAGTGACTGGGTCCTCACTGTAGAGAAGATTAACACATTATCTGGATGGAGATGTACATGACTGGGGGCAAATTGCAGAGAGGGTTTGATGGAAACTGCAAACTGTGAAATGATTTTTAGCGCAGCCTCATCAATGTTTATGGTGTTGAAGATGTGAGCGCTGACATTCAGTATCATACGGGCCGTGCTGGAGTGCAGACCAGTGAGCCGCCTCCTTTTCTAACAATGTCTTAGCAGCGTCTGTGATAACATATTAGCTGTCACACTTTAAGAGGCTTGAAATGCATCTGTGCACGAATTGAATAAGGGAACGATAATTGCAAAGTAAGAAAACGCATTGAAGTACATATGTAGGTTTTGCACATATATGATGAAGCATGTTTACATGTGCGTGCATATATCTCTATGCATTATGTCTTAATGCTTTTGTTTTGTCTGTTTGCCAGTTTTTTTCTTCAAGAAGCCACATTTCATTCCAGCTGCACTCTTTTATGGTTCGAATAACAAATAAATGTGAACTTGAGCTTAAAATGCTGGAGATTTGTCTTAGTCATCGAGGTTGCTCCTCTCCTTCACATTACTACCTGCTGTGTTATCAGGGTCTTACAGTCAAAAGAAGCTTCTGCTGCTGCCAGACTCAGATATATAGAGCTTACATAATGCATCACAAAAAAAGCATAAAGTCTGGCTTTGCCAAAGTTGCTCTTCGTTGGAGTTTCATTTTGCCCCAGTTGAGCTTTAACATCCGCCTGCACATTGCTGTACACTGTGCTGTGTTTACAGTCAATCGCACCGACAGACGGATGGGTTAGAGTCAAAAGTCAAAAACTCACAGTCACAAATAGTCAACTACAGTGGATGCTTGAAACTCTCACACAACCACAAATTGCAAATAACAAAAAGATAAATGAATTCGTTAATTGAATTTTTATTTTGTTATGTCCAGCCGTTTGCTCACATTTCCAAACAGGGAAAGTCCAAGAATAGAGAAGTAACTTCAGCATAGAAGCACAAATTCATGAAAACAAAATAAATTCCTAAATCAATGACTAAAACTTATACAACCATTACTAGAGAAATCAGAATTCTTCTAATTGAATGATCTGATTTCTTCTTTTCCAGGTGTTTGAGATAAAGTTAAAAAAAGAAATAAAACAACAGTAGACAGTCATTTCCATTTCGGTTCCTCTGTACAACAGAATAATTCAGGGTTTTGTCTAAATTACCTAAATTACCATAATTTGACGAGTACAAAAGAAAATGAGTCACTTTCCACTTTACCCAAAATCACACAGCTCCTTCTGAATTTGTTTGAATCAACCAACATCGATGGCCGGATGAAAAATATCGGCTCTGGACCGTCAGATTGTTGTTTGATGTGCACATATTGTACAACCTTCATTTTCATAAAGTTAACGTAATAACACAAATTATTCCTGTAAACATGCAAAATATCCACCTCCTTTTGTGATTTACTCCACATGAACACATTTATTCTTTCCTGTATAACTTTGATTAGACTGGATCATCCACTCAGCCTTTTATTCTGAAGTTTGGATTCATTTAAACCCAACATCAATGCAGCATAGCTCAGTATAGGTGAGACACATATTGTAAAGTTGTGCATATGCAAAATAGCCAAGCTAATTTCAGTTTGTTTTCGACTGCTCCTGGAGCTCTCCCTGAGTCAATGAGGGAGCCAATTTCAAGCTAATTCATAAATTCATGAAGGGAAAAACTGCTATTTAATTTGATTTATTTAGCTACACATGTGTTCAGTGGGGTCACAGGTGATCCAGTCTTTGCCCTGCAACATCTCACTGTGGGACATTTAAACACATCCCTAATAAAGTGTCGAGTTAATATTTACACACACTGCTGCAAACCCGTGCTGTTTTGCAGAGAATATCTCATTTCAATATAATTTTCACAACAGGAGGCTCTGTCAGATTGAACGCAGAGACACTGTTACACTGTGCATAGCCAAACAAGTTGCACAGCCGGATCTATAATGAGGTGACAACAGTATGTACGTATAGATTTGTTCTGAATCGAGGAACACAGCGAGCGGTCCGAGGCAGCTCGAGTCCACAATTTCTGCCTCGGCTTCCTCTTGGCTGGCAGACATTGGGACTGCGTGAGCACTGGAAATTCTTTACTTTTAGAAAACAGGAGAAACTTCTCAGTCTGACATTTAAGAGCAGAACTGCAGCGAGGAGCAGTAGACACGTCTCTCAGTGTAACTCGATAGTTACATTAAGGCCTGGTCACATGAACAACTGGCACAGTGAAATACATTTGTGCATCTCCAAGAATATGTGGCTCTTGAACCTTGTTGACATAGAGCCTACTTGCAGGAATAGCTGAAAAAGTACTGCAGATGGAAACCGAACCACTGACACAGTCGCCATCTGGCAACAAGCGCCAGTCATTCACAAAAGCTTTCTTATTTTCTCTGCACTGGACCGTTAACTCCCGACTCGGCACGTTGTTCTCAGGATTGTGCATCATCCAGAAAGCGGGGAGGAAAAAAGATTGCTAACTGAGAGAAAGCAAACGTATTAGCTCAGTCCCTAATGAGACAACTCACACAATTTATAAAGGTGTTTTTGTGACATCGACTCTTGTCTCATAACTGCAAACCATCGCTCTTTGGAGAGGAGGTGAAATAAACACGGACGGTGTAATATGAATATAAAATGGTTCTCAAAGTTCAACAAAATTGAAGTTAGTGTGAAAAGTTTGCTTCTGTTTTGCCCCAAATCCACCAATTATGACGATTCCATTTCAACAAATGAATAAAATGCTGCATTAGTTTTTGTGTACCAAACATGACGCGTGAGTTTATTCTGTCAAACTATTTCATTGTCTCTTTACTAATTGTGAAACACAAATTGTACAGAACCTAACCTATATGACTGTCTTCCCTTTTATTTGAGTTGAATTTGATTGCCCCCAATGACATCTCTTCCTCAGACTCTTACTTTTCATCTTGCCCTTTCTCACTAAAGACTCGGCTGTGATGAATGCAGGCAGCTGTAATGACTACAGGGAATTACTTTAGGTCTGCTGTTGGAAGGTAGAGAGCTTTCCTACTTTTCTTTTGAGAGGTCCAACTCCTTTCAGCGACTTAACTGAGCTGTGGATGGCAGTGAATCTTTTTTTTTTGTCTCTCGGATTATTGCATATATTTTCCCTGAAACGTATGATAAGAAATGGCCTGGGTAAATGTGCGGTCTTGGGTATTTTTGTAATTTGATGATGGATTTTATGCACAAACCCCACAAATGGACGAAGAAAAAAGGCCGGGATTATTGCTCCTGAAGGAAAATGGGATGAGATGGGTGAATTCAAAAAAGAAATTGGACGGTAAGAACAAGTACCGCTGATGATAGTTGATGATAGAAAGCATTTTTGTGAGGGAAGAAGGTGCTTTATAACTCCACCCGTCCATCTATACTTTTACTTCTGGCTCCAAAGAGAAGTCCAGATGTGCTGTTCTCTTGTTCCTCTGAGGAGACATTTGAGCGAATGTGTGACATTTATATATTTTTTGTTTTTGGACTTTCTTACTTTACAAATGCTGTTTCACATTCAATTTTGCATTTCCAGAGCTTCACACCAGCACATGAATGCAGCACACAACCAATGAGCATGCAGTTTATTATTTAGATTTTAAGTACTCCTTACTCATATTAGATATCTTATGGCACAGAATCAGGATAAAACACAGACCCAAAATTTATGTCAATATTCAGCAAAACCTTTCATCTCATTGCTTGGTGTTAATTCAACATGCATCCTTTTTGAAATCACTCTAATGTGAAGTAAAGCTTCAGGGAAATGCACTGGAGAAGCAGATCAGATAGGTCAGTGACACAAACAAGAGTCAACAACTTTTCCTGAGGCAAAATCACAGGAGGTAGCTAAAGAAAGCAATGCTAAGGCACTAGACTGCTAATGTGGCGCCGGAGTGAATTGGTTGATTGATTGGTTGAAATTGCAGACAGGTGTGCCTCGTCTGCCAGGTCTCAGGGAGGAGAGCGAAACCAGCCACACCTCCTGTCATGCACTAAAAGAGAAAAGAAATCAAAACACAAAAACCCAGGCCACATCATATTCTGCTATAAAGTTCCTATAACTACCTGTTTTGTGGCAATGTTCTTCAACAGAAAAATATCTGTAGGTCAAAGTGAAAAAATATTGTAAAAAAACACCAAAAATCTGCTGGAGTTTTACACATAGTCTTTTCTGACTCCAAATGATCATTAATGTTAACCATTTACACTATTTTAATTGCTAATGCGAATCATTTGAATCCAAAAGCAATTTAATTGCTGAATTATTTTCTCAGATCTCAGATTTTTCTCAGAATTTACAAGAAAGTAATGATAGATTTTTTTTAAGGATATTAAAGAATGAAGAAAATTAGAATTCAAAAAGCTCAACTATATTAGTGATCTTTTTTCATACAAACAAATGTCATCTTTTAGCGTACTTATTTTTTTCATATGTTGTACTGTTTTTTTGTTTTTGTTTTTTGTTTTTGTTTTTTTTTTGGGGGGGGGGGGTGAAATTTCAACATTTGCTTTCACCCACGCTGGTGCACCATCAGTTCAATACTAACATCATTTCATTTATTTTTAGAAGCACTTGTCTAACAAAGAGATGTGAGAAGTTTCCCTAAAGTTTTAATACACCTGTGGGTGTAATTCTGTGCCTGCACACACACAGGAACGTGCCTGCAATTCTGCAACACCTACCGATAATTGGCCATAATGTCTAATTATCTAGACCAGCCGTCTTGTCACTATTTCAAACCAGACTTGTGCAGAGAGAAGAGATCCTGTCTGTCATCGCAGCTCCGGGTCTCAGAGAGAGGATTGCTTGAACAGAGCTGTTTTTGTCTTTAATTACAGTGGTAAAAAGGTGATCTCACTTCTGACTACGCTTCAGCACTGCAGGCACAGGAAAGTCCTCAAGAGAATAAGAACAGCCATGCTGTTGTTATCCTGCTGTAATCCGCCTCTAATAACACCACTGACAACTAAAGTGTTACCAAAATACCCTATAGATTCAAAGAGGAATCTTTTTAGCTTGCTTATGTGTGCGCTGCCAAGGATATGGGCATCGTCTGTGTGAGCTATTCCCACAGGCCCTGTCCCATTAACCTATCCCATCATGGTGGAGTCTGTAATGCTGCTAATGTGTATTTAGCTGTAGGCTGTTTGAAATAAAATGTGCTACTGCTATATTTGCCTCCTTCTCCTGAGAAGGGGGGAAAAAAGTCAGTCATTAACTAAAGGAATGTGTTGACACATAAATGCACATAGAGCTGAACTGGTGCAGAGCTGTTGTGTTGATTAGCATGAACACCTGGTGAATACCATCATACATGATATTGCATGTCTGTTTTCATCCTTTTGATTTCCGTGTTTTTATAAATGAAAGGCATTAGCAGACATATCTGGTACAGTAACTCTCTAATTACCGAGCGTAACCTTTGTACATCTCATTTAAAATAACCCCCATGATGAGAAACAGCTGATTTGAGGAGAAGCTGTGATTAATGAAGGCAGCACTCCGCAGGAACACCGATGGCAATATAACACATCCAGTCATGGCTGGCCAGCGCCCATCCCGAATTCACATCTCAGCAATTATTTCCTGTTAAAATCAAAGGAAATTCCACTTTGCATCACTATTGCATGGCTTTACGTCAGACGGTGTTTTGGCTTGAGTTGATGGCGTCTGTGGAGCTCATCATCAAACCTTGATGATGCTTGAAAGAATCCCTGCTGCAAGTGGAAATGTAAGTGGCTCTCAGACGCCCATGGATACTTTGAATTATAGACAGGAAGCTTGATTTTTGATGAGTGTGTGTGAGTAAGGAATTCAACGAAAGCAGGCTTCTGAGTGTTTGTGGCCCAATCAGAAGAAAAGCAGTCAATATCGGTGCATGGATGATTGTAGGTGTTTTTCATAATCATTACTGTATCTCCACACTGAGCAAGGATGTGTCCATATTGATAATGCATGTAGTGGTGATGCAATAAAAGCCAGAAGGCACTGTTTTAAGTGGAAAAAGGTAGAAATGTGGAAGTCGGTGTGTGTGTTAAATTTTCATGACAGGACAAGGTGTTTTATAAATCCATCCATCCATTTTTATTTGCTTACTGTATCTGAACACTAGCAGCACCAGACTAAGAGTAGCCCAGATGTCCTGATGCCCACATCCTCTGCTGGTAGATGTGTATCTTGTGATTCCTGTAGTATTTAATAATTAAGATTCAGCCTATCGAGACACTCCCCTCGATGTCCTTCCAATGGGCCTTGCACCGCAGCCTTTAGCTCTTTTTAAGATTAAACACGAGGCAAATTTCCGAGGTTCTGGATCGCCTCCAAAATCAATAGAAAGACAGTGATGGATACAAAAAGACACACGTACAAGAAGCGTCTGCACAAGCTATAAATCTTTAGCTTAAGTCTGGAGGACAGTTTGGCCAAAAAAAAAAAATCTAATCACAGGACGAACTTTTTTTTTTGAGTCTTCAGCCACGACTTGTTCATCAGTGGAATTGTATAGCTGAGTTATAAATGTTTCAGGTTGGATGAAAAATGGATGCTCTTTGTGAATCTCTAACACCCGTTTCATGGATATGCAGTGACAAAGAGGAGAGGAAGCTGCAGGAAAGAGAGCAAAGCTACTAGACTGCCTGATGAAGCTTAGCTCTCACCAAAATACAAACACGAGCGTCTCCTGTGGTTCAGGGGTTCAGATGCCGACTGAGAGCAGCAGCATCCACAGTGTGAGTCTGACTGAGGAACTTCGCTGCATCTCGCTCACTTGTTTCTTTGGCTTAAAATGCCCCGAAAATACAAACCAATACCTGACACAGTGTCAACACAGACTGGTGGAAAACACCTTGATTTGTCTCTTTTAAAGCAGTGAACTATAAGGAACTAGTTGAGCTCTGTGGACACCTGCAAGCTCCGTCCTCCGGGCCTGACTCCAGGATGGGCCCCCACTCTCCTCAGCATGGGTGCTTCATTTACCTTTGACCCCTCCTCACCTAAGAGCCGATAAATCTCTCTGTCTGGAGCCCAAACGGCTTAGTGCTGCTCATAATACAGCTCTCGGGGTCACCAGCGTACAGACACTGTCTCCACTGCGATAAGATGGCAATTTGGAGGGTTTTAGAATTTTTTGTAAATCCCTTGAATTTTTCTTGCCTACATGTGGAGAAAGAAGGTTTAAAAATGGTGGTTAAGCTGAAGAGAGTAAAGACGTAATCTCACCACTGCAGGAGATCCAAATCTCCTTTTTTTTTTTTTTTTTTTTTTTGGTGATTTTACACAACCTGGTTTGACCCAGATCTGGGGAATATGATGATGTAAGAAGATGAGCTGTAGGTGCTCAGGAGACGTGAGTGGAGGAAAAAGAAATGTGTTGACTTTAAAAACTTTATCAAGTGTTAAAAAGTGCTCTGGTGCCACAGTTTACTGCTATAGTACAAATATCATAGAGACACTTCCTGGTACATGCATTAACAGCACACCAGCCTTATAGTGATTCATGACTCTGTGTGATGGAGCCACAGTCAGGAGGATTAGATTAACTTTAAGCAGAGATCCAACATTTTACCTCCAGATCCTGTTTCTGATACCTAAACTTGGACTGATCTGCAGATACAATGATGTGATACAATTGCTCTTTTTCACTATTACGGTGGACAGCCTGCTGTGAATGAGTGAGTGAAACATATGGCAGAGACAGTGAATTCTGTAATGACATTATATACACCATCCCAAGCCCATTTAATAAGCTTAGTATTGCAGCTTTGTATAAAGACTGGAAGCAGATACCCTGGTCCTTTTCAACACCTCTCAAATTCACTATCTGATATGTTGTGCATCTTGTATTAGTTTTAAATCAAACTCAGAGGGAATGAACTATTTGTGGTTCTAGTACGACTGACATAGTTAAAGTAATCACATTACTTTCAAATTACTATAGCAGTGTTATTATTTCTGAATCACGTTTTATATTTGATAACCTGTTAATTGATTGTTGAATATAGTTTTTTTTTTATCATGCAATTAAGAGCCTTGCAACAACTGAGCCAGAGGAGACAAACAAATGCTAAATTTAAGTGGAGATATTCAGGATTTCAGGCTCCCACATGGAAAGAAGAAAGAAGAAGATCAAATTCATGTAGAAATGTGCTGACCAGAAGGGGCCTGGCGCCAATCGTCTGTTTTAACATTCTAAATGGCATTTCCGTGCCTAAAATGCAAAACTGCATGTTTCATTTTTGACCCACAAAAAAAAAAAAGTGTGTCGCAAGCAGGAATGATGTCAGCCTTTGTTTGAAAGGTGAGGGGAGATTAGAGGTGGCCTCATGACAAAAGTAGCTTCTGATCCTGTTAACCCTCCGACGATTTGTCCGCTGTGTTGAGAGCGGGGGTTCAGAGGCTGATGAGATAATAACAACAGAACCTGCCCAAAGAAGATTGTTAATCATTATTGTTGTCTTCACCTGTGAACCCAAAAGCAATGAAACAACGACGAACAAGCGATGTTTTGGTTGAACTCTCTTCGCTCCTATGTGTCCATCCATGCAGATGTCCCACGGCGCTCCCATTAAAAGTGCCAAACATTAATTGTGTGACACAGATTTGGAAATAAATGTGGGTGTTAACGGGTACTGAAATCACACAGACGGCGTGTGTGAAAGAAAACAGCATGCATAACACAATACTGCAGCTCCATACAGTGCAACCGCTGGGTAGTAAATAAAGCCTAAAGCCCCCCCGTGAAGCTGATTCATGGCGCTGCACACTCTCAGCGGCTGTTACTCAAAATATTTCAGAGACGTTTTCCATTTAGAAAACTGTGAATGATGTTCAAACGGATTTTTATCGCAATAAACAAAAGGCGATCCGCGGCACAACAATGTTATCAGGATACAGTACACAGCTGACAGAGCCATTTGAGATATTACCCTTTATGTATAGTTGCTGATTATGTGGAGTCACACCAAGGGTAGCCACGTATTTCCATGAATTTTTAATCTTTCAAAGGCACCTTAAAGAACAAAAGGTGTGTTTATCAAGTCGCAATATTTCAGTGCAGGTGCACGGTCCAGACAAAAGCGACACAACAACAAGAGGCCAATGTAAAGCTCATAATGTCTGTGGCATTTGTGATGTGCATTGATAATGTGTTTAGTGAAAGATGTGACCTTATGATTAGTGTGTGTGTGTGTGTGTGTGTGTGTGTGTGTGTGTGTGTGTGTGTGTGTGTGTGTGTGTTGGTGTTGCTTGTTCCATCCTGCCTGGCAACCCTGACAGACACTTTCTCATGTGGCTCACTTTAATAGTGGGGTAATGCAAACATGAAGTCTAATCTGCAGCCTTATTATTCTAAGGTCTTGCTTTTCTGACAACTTTGTAATTAATATATTCAGAGACTTCAATTTAATGACCAACTGCTCAATCTGATTCAACACAATAACAATACTGTAAGTAATAGGTTTGTGATTATTATAAGCAAAACGTTTCTTGTTCAGACTCAGAAAGATGTTGATTTAACTCCACGGTGGATTTTTGAGGTTGTATAGTTTGTGTTGCCATTGTGTTGGAGTGTTTGCTGCCGACCAGCTGCATTGCTTTCAAATGAGACTTTTGGCTGCATGGGAAAAAACGTAAACTTTTTTTTTTAATCAAAGGAAATGCACAAAACATATGGACAGTAGATTTGGCACGTTCTTTTCCGTTAGCTGTTAATTCTTGTTTTGAGATCGGTTTAACATATGTTCATGTAACATACAACCTTCTCTCACTTCATCTCAGGGGCAAATCTTTCCTGCATCGATTCTACTTTATTATTATATATTCAGCATTTAGAGAGCACTGTGTATAATCTATATAGCTTGTTATTACACAAGGATGTGCTCCCTGGAAAACCATTAATCTGTGTTTTGCTGAGCCAACCCCCCCTCCTCCTCCTCCTCTTTTCAAATTAGCTGACACTGACTGGCTGTAGGACCCAAACAAGAGTTGAACCCAAACTCTTGGCCCCTCAGGTAGAGATTGATTCATTTTGCCTGAAGCACAGTGACAAATTATTTTTTTGTTGGAAACCAGAGGAGGATGTTTTATGTCCACCTCTCTGCCTCCCATCCCTGTGTACTTGCATCACATTTTATATAATGGTCCAGATGTGTGTGTGTGGTTGTCCACCCTGAGCTAGAAAAGCTTTGTGCTGCTCTTAATTTGACGAGTGGAAGAGAAAGTAGACGTGCATTTTCCAAAACGACCAGTTAGTTTTCATCCTTGAAGTCGTGAAAAAAAGCAGCTTGAAAACATTTGTGATTAAGCATAAATCTCACCTTTGCGACACTTGTCCAAGTTTTCGAGTGTGGAGTCGGCTCATTTGTGGAAAATGCTGCCGGTTGGAGTCTGTGTCTATGTTCGTATTCTAAGTTAAATTAAAAGGCTTGTCAAATTTCAAACACTTCATTGCTTTGACCAGGAAAAAATATTATTAGATTTCAACAACTAAAGCTCCTATAGAGCTTTTTGACATCAGGCCGGTCTTGTCAACCCATGAGATAAAAAAAAATTATACTTAGTGATTGTCGATAAAGGTATCAAGGAGGAGTTGAGTGGAAAAAATGACAGGTAAGTTATCTCAAGATGATCTGAACTTTCCAACATACGTGTCTTCTGGTAACTTGAGGGCAAGAGAAAACTTGTCCAGACTTTCATACAGTTGTTGTCAGTGCGACCGTCCAACCACAGACAGAGTGACCGGATGCAACCAGCCGGGCTGCAGCATTGTCAAATATAACACATATAATTGGTATTTCAGGAGGGACTCAGATGACAGTGTCTGCCAGGAGAAAGAAAGCAGCGTCAGTGTATCATATGGTGGCTGTCAATACGCTCACAGGGGAGGGAAGAGTGGTAACGATTAAAGTTCTATTAGACGATATTTTAACACGATGACTTCCCATAATTTTAAAGCCTTCCTATATTTCCCACTTGGGTGCAAATTGAGTTTGCTCTTCCTGCATTTATTTGAGATCCCTCTGCTATCGCTCAGCAGATAACAATTAACACTAATTAAATGATGCTGGGCTGAGACGGGGCTGTTTGATGAATACCTCTTTTAACTTTTCTTTTGTTCCAGAAGAAAAATATAGGAAATACAATACGTGAGATACGACGTGTGAATCGCTTGAAATTGTCTTCGATTTTTAAAGAATGCTCACTTAATACAATCACATGTACTATTCATTTGCTATTACTCAGCAGTCCAATTTGGTCATTGATAAAGTTACACTTATCCTGCGCAGATAAAAAGTTAAGATGAAAAGATATAATTAACTTATTAGCCAACTTTTGGTGGCAGGATGACTCAGCTCAGAGCTGCTGGAGACTCTAAGACTACAAGCCAGAAACAATGACAGTGTTATGAAGTGTAATTTTTCTCACCACCGTTTTGTCCTTTCCTTCTTTTTATTTTGCATCTAAGTTGACGCAAATGCAATCTGACCTTTCCTTGAAATCTCACAGGACGTCAGAGGAGGGCGGGGGGGGCTCGCCCGTCCTCCGCTACAGTAGGACGAACGCTGCTCATGGACGGGTTAGATATAATGCTGATCCCAATGAGAATCAACAGCCCACTCTGTCAGCCACTTTCTGTTTATTACTCCGCTCCGCCGGCGTGTCCGCTCGAGTCAATTCAGAAAACACCGATGCTGAGTGCGTCCTTACCACCCACCGATAAATGACAAATGACCAAAAGACCCGGAGTAAAGCAGCGGATTAGTGAAGAAAGTCAAACATCAACAGTCAACAGAAAGTTTTCTCAGGAGCTGGTGGACCAAATGAAAATGCCACTGAATATTAGACTCAACAGGGAGGAGGAAAAGAGGCCTCTAATGGGATGTCCACGTTGCTCTAGTTCTGCCGTATGTGTAAGTGTGGTTGACCAATTCGACTTGTAAGAGCGTTTGATGAGCCAACAAATTAAGCTACGAAATATGTCTGTGTCCTCCAGAGAGACACATACAAAAATGAGTTGGTTAGGTTTAGGGAAAGATCCTGATTTGGCTTAAAATCAGTGGTTCAGGCTGAGGAAACATTGTGGTTTGACTGTACTGTGACTGTTGACTGCCTTTAATGTCATTTCAACCAGTCACAGCTGGTACACAGTGAAAACCAAATAATGTTCTTCCAGGAGCTTTGTGCTGCAAAAAAAGCACAAGACTATCTTGAGTGGAAAAAAAAAGAAAGTTTGAATAATTAAAAACAGCTGCAAATGTAAACATGAGCTGCTGTTGGTGTTAACGTAACAACTGTGCAAAATTACAAAAGATAGATCAACATTATAGTTAAAAACTGCTGTGAATGTAAAGTGTGTGTGAATGTGTGTCTGCAAACAATGTAAACATAAGATGCTGTGTTAGCTGTGAATGCAGGTGGAAAGTGAAGTGGTGTTCAATTGTGTTTGTGTGTGTGTGTGTAGGTGACCTTTGTCATCTTGGTTCATTATAATAAACACTTGGTTAAGATTGAAGTTAATGAACGATTGCGCTCATGCTTAAAAAATGCTGACCATGGGTTGGAGCAGGACACAAACAGCTGTCTCTGTTGTTAAAGTTCAATGTTTTGTTGACCCATCCGTCCACCTCGACTTTCTCCGCACATGGTCGCCGTCAGCTCACTTCCTCCTTTACGCCTGTCATTATTACGACAGCCACTAGGGGGCTTTGTCCCTTGAATATAAACTGTTGTTCTGCGAGATGAAACCACTGACTCTGTTGACCCTCTTTCATAGAATGTCAGTGATTTGCACATGAAAACTTTTGCAGACTTTTCACACATTAAAAGCAAAATACAGTCATAGTTTGTTGAGAAGGACTACAGGAAATGCAATTAGAAAAATGTGCAATGTTTTCTACCCCTTTATCACCTGCCAAATAAAACCAACACCCTTGAAGCAAGTATTTTCCTCCTCGTGGGAAATAAGCATTAACCTTCTCTTTTCTCAGATTATTTTTCTTTTCTTGTTGCTGTAGAGCTCTTTAAAAAAAAGTTTTCAAGGTTGGGGGGATTAAATGTTCACTTAAGGAATTGTGGGAGACAGCCTTGTATTAATGCTGCTTCACTGTCAAACATCACCCAGAAGTTATCTGATTTTGTTTCAAGTGAGGTGGAACATCATTTGAATTGTCTCAACAACTAGTGTGCACACACACACACAGAGAGAGAGAGAGAGAAGAGAGAGAGAGAAAGAAACCTGACTGAGCTGTTGCAATTATTGCACCCAGTCTGTGTTATTGGGACCAAATTTGGTGAAATACTGACTTGGACTTGCAGTACAAAGGACAGATTGCAGCATTTATTTAATTTTGCAGCCACTGGAAAATAATCAGCCAACCTGCCAGAACCGATGAACGTCAAAACGTAATGGAATCATGACTTCCACTGTGCCTCCTTGTTTCCTCTAAGGACCTGCCATCACTGTGTACTTTGCTGTCAAAATGTTGTCTGGGGTTAGACGCCCGGGCTGCTCCTTAAACGCAATAGGCCACAGCACTGACACTAATGGTCAAAGATTTCATCATCTGACCGAATAGTCTGTTCGATCAATACATTTATGAGGTTGCATTTTTCATGCTATTATTTTGTGAGAGCACTTAATTGCTGAAATAGCTTATTTTAGTCTAGCCATCTATTGACTATTTTATTTCTAGCGTATAAAATAGCAAGAGCAGACCCTCAAAGTTGCCCAGAGCCCAAGGTCAAGAAAGAATTGATCCAATAAAAATTAATTTACAATGAGATAATACAGAGAAAATCCTTTTGTTTAAAAATGTTTGAAGAAACCATTAGAAATCAATTAAATAATTAAATAATCAATTAGCAGAATTGTTGCCAATTGATTAATCATTTACACACTAACATGAATTGTCAAAGATGAGCTATTTTGCACAGAAAAAGCTAGTAGCATCATTTAATTAACAGTGATTTCAGATATGCAACACTCAGTCTTTGCATCACTTTTATCAGTGAGTCCCTGAACACACGCTCCTGTCAAACCACAACCACCAATCTGCACTGTTGAGGTGTCATGATGGATGCATGTAGTCATATACTTTTTTCTATACCCTCTGTCTTATCAGCCTGAAACAGCACAGACTGAATAAGAGCGGCCATTTTTTATCATCCACTGTGGCGGTTTTCTTCCTTATTCTGATGCAAACAACATTTCTCCTGGTCATATTTCTGCTGGAAGAAGTGACACTGTGAGGTTGTCAGCAAGCTACGTGTCCTCTTTATTTTGTCTTTCACAAGAAATATGTGCAGGATTGTCATTTAACAAGTGATCTGTTTTTTTTTTTTTTTTGCACAGTTAAAACGCATTGGATTACTGACTTGCTGAATGCCTACTGTGACGTATTTGAAACAGATTAATATGAGCTATGAGACAAAACTTCAGACCTCAGTCATTGCTATGAATATTACCAATGGCAAAATCTTGACCCATAATTTATCTCATAGTATTTTTTTTATTATTTTATTTATGGGTAAGAGCTCATTTCGGAATGAAAGAAGACCTTGAATTTTTTGTCTCCTACATTTTGGAATAGAATTGACTATTATTTAGACATTTAAAAACATCAACTCCAGACTTCTATTCACTCATGTGTTTGCTCTTTCGTTAATCTTTATTTTGCTGCTTCTTACTATCCTGCCTGATGGAAATGCTGTGAAGCTCAGGATACTTCTGACATCATGTCTATACACCTGACCTAAAAGTCCTGTCAATGGAGCCACAGTAAAATAAAATTGATCTATCTAAAGTTAACTTTTAAAATGTCCTCATCGAAGAGCCAAACAATGTTTCATACCAGCAACTGACAATACTCTATTGATCATTTAAGGAGCGACTAAACACCCAGTTTCAGTTTGAACACGCCCCCTTCACAAATCCAAAACATTGATCCAAAGCCGGACACAAACTCTCGACCCCCTCCTCGATCGCTGACACTCCAAACCCCCACTCTGTCAAATCGTTTCACTGGCATTCCTCTATCTCTCCCCCTGTCTGAACTGACACGTTTCAGCCACATTCAGAGGCTTCAGTGCTCAGATGTAACATCTGACAGTCACCTAGGATTCATAAAACTCTTGTGACCTGGAGCGTCTTTCTTCCAGGCTGAAGTTGGAGGCAGTGACAGTGACTTCGGGGGGAGAGACAGAGGGACAATGAATAAAGGATTTGACAGAATTTGAGGGTGGTGAGAGAGTCGGCGACAGAGAGAGTCTCCATGTGAGTGACAGCTGACACGGTGGTTCGGAGCCATCTCAGGTGTTAGTTTAGCCTAATGTGGTTGCAGGTACAGCTCAGTGTTGTATACCATAAATACCACTGATCAAGACTTTAAACTGTGAGATTATGAGAAGTATGAGAGATAGGCAACTGTCTTATTAGCACTACTGCTACTGTTGCATGCTTCTTTCATACATCTTTCATACTGTCCACACTGCTGACAGTCTGCTGTATTCATATGTTGGGGTGGGGTGTATATATATAGGGTCCTGTATGATGCATAAAATAAAATATACTGTCCTTTACTGAATCAATACATGAAGTGATTTTCATGCACACTCTGCTCTAATGCATACATTTTCAAATGGGGCCCAAATGCTTTCTACAAATATTAGTATTATATAGTAGTAGTAGTAGTGGTAGTATAATAATAGTGTCCAATGGTGATGTCATCCTTTAGGACCATTCCTGTGGCTCCCAGTACCAGAGTCTCTCGCTGGGACCCTACTGTACTCAGTCGGGTTCGGGTTGTTGAATGTCAGATCACTGGCAAGTTCAGAAACAGTTATATCTATACTGGTACTTGGTTAAGTCCAGGTGACTTAGTGTCCAGGTGTGTTGCAGCCTAAATGTTCCCCATACTCACCTGGAAACTTTTCCTCAACTGAATCATTTGGTTTTATGATAACTGGCAAGACCCCACTACTTTGTGTTTTAATCTAACTCTGGTTTTATTTAAGACTTCTCAGATCTTTTAACCTTGATTTTTAGGTGATTAGGTGATATTAACATTCATGTATAATACCGACCAATTCAACATTGGTGGCCAAAGGCTAGGCTACGCCATCCTTGATTAGAGGCTTTGGACTCAAGGTAAAAACGATTTATTTTCTAATGCCTACAAATACTCTCTTTTTGCATTCATGTTGAGAGTAGGAAAGGCTTTTGAAATTGATGCATCAAAACAAGAAATTGGTGAATAAAAAATCAACAGTTTGAAAGCAGAAAGTGAATTGTCAGTCACAGGGAAGGACACCCAGATCACCTGCTTCACTGAAGGTGGCAACTCTTGGTCTGAACATGACATTGAGGTGGAGTGTCCCAGGTTACATCATAGATTTTTCATATGAACAGAACGACTGGATTTTCTCTGGAAAAAGAAATGTAAATGGCGACTGTATTGTCTTTCATACAGAATAGGTGACGTCATCGACTGTACGTGTCATTTTTACTAACTCAAATGAATGGATTTAGAGTGAACTCACTGACAAAGAGAATTATCTTCTAATTGCATAATAATCTGCACCTTCCTTCAACTCCTCTGCTCTTTGATGACCTCCAGGGATACTAGAATACATGCAATAAAGGAGTCCACCTCCTTAATCCTTTTTAATGATCCTCTTCCTATCCTCCAGTGAGATGCACATTACATTAATGTGAAAATTTATGTATATTAATTCATGTTTTATAATGGAAGTTCCCACAAGATTAGAGGGTCCAGGGTCAGAGCTGGTTCAGAATAATCCAGACCAACTATTGCAGACTTATATAAATGTTTTCTCAAACATTTCGGTGTCAGTTAGGTAGGGTGCAATTTCACAATACATTCCCGATATCTGGGTTCTGGATGTATTGCTGAAGACAAATCCTCTAGGTGCGCTGCAGAAAATCTCTACTGGATTTTTTTTTTTTTTTAATTTCATTTTATGTAACCAAAATAAACCTGCAGCTGCAGAGCAAAGCTTCCTGACATTATCCCTGAGAGGATTATATTGATGTTTCCCTCCAGTAGTTTTAGAGACCTTTTCTATGTGTTGCTTTTCGATCACAAAAAAAAGGAGCAATACTCTTTTTTCAGCAAACAAATGACCGGCTGTTTTTAACATCGACAGGTGTTTGGCACAGCGTTCAGTTAACACATTAGCATTTTAACAATGAAACAAAAAAGGCAACGCAATTACAGCAGAGATCCAACACAGAAATGTCAGGCGAAGAAGTCACAATGCGCAGTAATAATGTTTTGTCATGTCTGTGTTTTGGCTGATGGAGGGAGGCGTCCACTACGGGTTGTAAAGTGAACATTTAACAGCCAGAAATCACCTTGTCATTTGTATCGATCAACAGCTCAGTCGAGCACCAGCAGATATATATTGTGGTCGTCCTGTGCTGCCAAATCATTTTGTGCATGAATGACAGAGATGCACAATCAATGTTTCTGTTGACCCAGAAACTGATGCAGATAAATCCCAAATCCTCATCCATGTAATATCTGTTTATATTGACCAAAGCAGCGGTAGATTCCTGATGTTATTGTGCACTCATTGCATGAATTCACAACCTCTGCTCCAAATTGAATCAACGTTAAAAGGAACAAGTCGGCATTTCGGGAAATATTTGCTCAAAGTCAAAGTGTTTATCGTCACATGCACAGATAAAACAAGTTTCCCTGCACAATGAAATTCTTCCTTTGTCTTCCTCTATGAATGCGGTTAAAAAAAGAAAGTGGAAAAAATAATGAATAAAATCAAAATTAATAAGATATATACATGATATTTACAATCTCGAAAACCACAGCATGAATGGGCAAAATATCAGTTTGAGTGATAAAGCACAGACAGACTGAGATGACCAATGAATATATTCACTGTCTTGTGCTTAAGTTAGATGAGAATGCTACCACAGAAGGTACAATCTAATAATCAGTGAGATTTAGAGGCCAGTTGTTTCCACGTGTTTTGAGTCTTTACGCTAAGCCTCGATAATTGCATCTTGACTCCATATTTAATGGATAGACATCATCTAACTCTAAGCAAAAAACTCAACCTTTTCAGTTCTTTTCAGTGAAGTTGACATCTGAAATAATATTTGTGACATGACAAAAAAACACAAGATAATCAGAAAACATGAAGATGCCATATAGGTAGTGTATTTTCAGAGGATGCACACATGGGTCCGAGATGATGATTAAAACTCAAAGATTATCCTCTTCTCATCCTCTGACATCATTTGAGGCCGAACATGAAGAAATGATGCATTTACCTCACAGTGACTTTGTCTGCCAGCTTTAATCTGAGCCGATCAAGGAGGAAAAGTGAGGTGGTTTCAAGTTTACTATTAGCTTTTAAGTGGAAGGAGGAAAAAAATGATGACCTTGTAAACAAAGATGATCAAGTGCAAACTGGTTACTGGAGAGAGATAAGTTCTTTAAAACACTAAAATCAGCACACGAGCATGAAATTGTGTTCATTATCTCCATGCACAGCGGCGTACCCAACATATTTCCCAGACTATGTAGATCCTTTTCGCCGTTAGTGAATTGCTCTCCGTACCGTGCCACAGTTCTTAGACGTAATCAGCATAAGGTGAAAAAAGAAAAAACACCTGTATTTCAGAAAGAATGGATAATTGTGTAATTTTCAAATCCGTCAAAACAGATGAATGTCTCTGCATTGTGCTCCTGATGTCTCCACATGCATCTTGATTTAGACTCAGAACCAAAGGGGGGACACTGGTTTCCTCTGATGTCTCTGTCCAGGAGATCCGCTAATGAACTCATACAGAGAGACATCTGGTTCAGGTGTGTTTCCATTTCTACCCATCATGCCATACATACTGTACACGGCACCCATGTGTTCAATTTGTAGCAATAATCTGACGTAGCTCCTTCATTGGAGAAGTATCTTCCCTAAGTGTGCCTTTAAATTTGTCTACTCAAAGAAGGAACAGCTTTACAACAGGTGACATACACAAAGGAGCAGGTATGATAATGATGATAGCACCAGAGGTCAGGCTATTAAAATTTATCCTCAGGCTGATATGAAGGACTGTGTCAAATTTCACAGTAATCCATCAGATAGTTGTTGAGATATTTCAGTCTGGACCAATGTGGGACGACGGAGCTAAAAACTGGAACCCGAAACATGATCCGACCAAGCAATGTCTCCATTTGGCTTTTGTGCCACAAGAACAAAAAAAATGCTTCATTAAATCTCTCAGTGGTCTTGATGTTGCATTAATTTGATTTTTAATCTTGATTAGAAAAATATGTATATGCTTATTCTGCTTTTAAACTGGGAAAAAATGTTTTATATTGAAATCATATCCTTTTAATATTTTTTTTTTAAGCTTGATTTGGTGCTTAATCATAATAACCATATCTGCAAAATCTGATACCAGCATAAACATCTTTTTTCATTTCCACGTGAAAAGCGGGAAGAGATGGAAATGCCAAACTGATGAGTCAATAATCATGATGCACTTCAGAGCCGATGAACCTATTTTCACTAATTATGTAATCAACCTTTTGTCAAGTAGCACTACATCCCAAAACACTCAATTAAAATCAGGCAGGAGTGAACTGATTAAGTTCCTAAAATATATATAGAAACTTAAGCACTGACCTTTCGCAAAAGCTAGATTACGTCCACGCGTGAAGCCAAAACAAAAACAAATCTCATTTATTAAGACAGCAGGCTGCAAATGAAATTCAAATATTAGCAATTTAAAATAATATGAGGATGAAATGGATTGTATTTGTTGGCAGTGAAATACACCTCTGCAGAAGTATTTGCAAATGACATCAAAAAAATTTTCCTTATCAGCACTGGGTTTTAAATTGTGACATTTCATAGGGTTTTGATATATGTTTGATTTTGCTGGTAACAATAATTCAACCCAACAAACGTTTCACATTTGATCATTTTTCTGTCCTCATCTTGTGGAAGCAAAAATTCCAAGTTCCTCTGGAGTAAAGAAGAGAACAAACTGATCGGCACCAGCTGTCAACGTCTGAAAAAGAGCGACACCACGTGAACTCAGACATCATCAGAAAATCTCAGCAATGAATCTTATTATCAAAGATGAGGTCAAAAGTGTGAGATCCCACTCAGGCTTTGGACGACTTTAATAAGCCTCTCGGTCATTTAGTACTTGTCAAGAAATCTATGAGAACGTGAAATCACATCATTACAGACAGACCATTGGTTGATGGGCTGTTAATGTCCAGTTTCACTCAGCTGATAAGTGAACTGTCCACACATCATCGCTGTCTACTCGTTCGTTCCGGACACACTGTAATTATATTTTGCCACTATTTTTTTTTTCAGCAAAAAAAATACTTGTGCACCTATGCATCACAAAATGTGTTCAAACTCTACACCTATTGTTTCCTGGTGAAGCTGACTTGCATGGTGCAGACAGGACAGTAGAAACTGCAGAAGCGAGCAGAGCTAACAAACAGCACCAGTCCACAAAGGTGTTTTAAAACAAAGTTACAGCTTCTTATCAAACACCTTGTCTGTCATTAGCCTCATTGCCCCTGCGCCGACTGCAGCCGGGCAGCAGCCGCTCTCTCTCTCTATTGCATCTTTTATTTCACTGTGCAGTTGTATAAACAAGGATATAAATAATCTCTAACCTGTCAGGATCAGTTTGCTACAGAAAACGAAAATGTCTCCCCCCGTTCCTCCTTATGGGGGGAGACCTATTGATAGATTGAGGAGTGATGATGTCACATACTTCCTCTTCCTCAAACTACAACAGTACAAAGGCGACAATATATTTAATATTTGGCCTCATCAGCCTCATCAATTTTTGTAAATATCTACTTATTCTGAATTTGATGGCAGCAACATGTTTCAAACTAGTTGGGACAGGAGCAACAAAAGACTGTGAAAGTTGTGGACTGATCCAAAAACACCTGTTTGGATCATTCCACAGGTAAACAGGTTCATTGGTAACATGTGATATGATGATAGGATCATGATTGGGTATGAAAGGTTCATCCTGGAAAGACTCAGTCGTTCACAAGTGAGGATGGAGAGAGGTTCACCACCTTATGAACACATGATTGTATAAAGGAGATTGACACATGGGAACAGGACCAGCTTGTTTGCACATGCACCTACAGCTCATCCAGAATCAGCCTTCACTAATTGTCCTTCGTCACTCTCCTCCTTCAGTTTCTGCTCATATCAAAAACCCACTTAGCCGCCCTCCTACCTCTTATCTCTCCATATAGTCTCAGCTCTTCTCCTGCCTGGTGCCTACACAGTGAATGGATGACCTTCCTTCTGACCTTCCTGTTGACAACTCATTTTTTCAGGAAAACACTCACATCACCTTCTCTTTGCTGAATTACTCTTCTCCCTGTACATTTGAAATTGCTCTATTACAATTCTCTATTCACTATCCACAACATTTTCAGTGGAATTATATAATTTGTAGTCCCTCATGGCAATGTTGGCTAATTAAATGAAAATGTAAATATGATGTGATTTCTACAGTTTTAGATAATTGTTTATAATTACATTTCTTTACCATATTGCCGATGATGTTCCGAACACTTCTTCTAATCTCTAAAATCAGCTGTCACCCTAACCACATTTTCAGTGGCGCTTAATGGGTTTCCTAAAATAGCCACAAGATTTGATTATAATATTGACTATATTGACTTTAGGGAAAGGAAAAGAAACAAAAGAAAAAGAAATCCAGAAGTTTGATGAGCTCATCAGCATCGTGGACAACGGTCTAGGAAGTTACAGGAGATGATGAAAACATGATTGAATATCCACCTGAAAATAGTATATAATATCATAGCATAAGTATTATTATTACTATTATTATTATCATTATTACAAGTTTATAGATTGGATTCTATTGTTGAACTGTATCTTGTCAGCTTAGCAGTGTTATTCTACCAGTGGTGACGTCGGTCAGTCGGCCAGTCGGCCAGTTGGATCACCTTTATGGGCCAGACTGAAATATCTCAACCACTATTGAATGGACAGGCACACAACTTGGTCCAGACATTCATGGTCCCCAGAGAAATGAATCCCAGTGACCTTCACCTAGCACCGCCATGTGGCTCCTGTTTGTGGTTTTGAGTGAAATGTTTCAGCTGTTGGATGGATTGCCATGAAAGTTGGTTCACAAATTCATGGTCCCCCTCAGGATGAACCATCACTCTAACTTAACTTTCTCCCATCGTCATCATCAGGTTAACATTTTATTTGTCCTGCATTTAGCATTGTCACCAGTAGCAGGCTTGAGAAAGTGCAGTCAAAAGAATGTAAAGAACACAAACTGGATTCAAACTCTGTTATTAAACCGACTTCTTGAGCAGCTGAGATATGAGGCTTCCTCTGAGCTACATTAGCTCTCACACAGAGAATCATTAAATGTTGGGAGTTCAGATGAGGCAGCGCAAGCCTCTGAATTTTTCACTCAGAAAAAATAAAACAGCCGTGGTGTTTTAAAAAGTAATGTTGAGAAATGTTTTATTTGCATCTGTATCTGTAGTTGAAAAGAAACAGTCACATCGAGGGCATTCTCAGAGACTGAATCAACACGCTCAGTATGAACGTCTTTAAACATCATATCAAAATAATGAGGCGAAATGTGAACGCTGAGATGCCGACAGATTCATTAAGCTGATTTTTGCACATTTTTTTTCCCCCTCGTCTGCTTTTCTCTCTTTTCTGTACATTCATCATCGCTGACGTGAAAGAAGGGCCCGTCTGGAATAATAACTCAGCCTGTGAACGTCACATTCACAACAGACTGTATAAGCGTTTTGGTGAAATATTATGTATGTTTATGTTTGTGCCACTTTTGTAATTACACACAAAAACTGCTTCAAAAACCGTCCAAGACAGTTTAAACAGCCAATGTCTTCAGTTTCAAGAGTCAGTTGCACTTCCATAATTAAGGATACGGGAATAAATATTCATATAATGTTTGTGCACTTCAGAAGCGTTTGTTTTGCATCTGGCATTTCCTCTGTGCTCCGACTGGATTTGATCACTGTGAAGTTTTAGTAGCTCTAAGTAACTGGAGGAACTTTCACCTGACAGAAAAGTGTATATGGGATTTTCAGCTTCCAGTCTTTTATTTTCTTTCAATTTCATTCAGGACTTCTCTCCTTAATGCTTTGCCGCTTACTCATCTTTTCTCTTCCTCTCGTTCTCTCTCATTTTCTCAATTTTGTGTTGATATATATGTGCATTCAACTGATCGTGTGCAATGACAGACCAATAATCAATCTCTGTTTCTTAGTGACTATATCTGTCCCATGATTTCACTTCATTCACCCTTTTCATTTTGCATTTTGAACGCCTAACACTCTGAGCCAATCAGCTGGCCAGACCACCGAGAATTGTCCCAGTGCCAAACAACACCAGGACACGGAGAGACAGGATCAAATCCAAACATGGGAAACTTACCGTAGACGCAGAAACACACAATCTGCTGAGTGGTTAACAACAAACAGGAAGCTTTGGTCTGCAGACGGCATGCAATTGGTCTCTAATGCACGACCATTGACTTTCTTGGTTTGACTGACCCTGAATGACTTCTCATGAGAGGAAGAGAAGGAAAGTTTATTCCTTAACATCTTTATAAGGAAGATACAATGAAATGAATTTGAAATCAACATTGGCATCTTACAAGCATTTGCCAGACAAGTTGCTGTCAGAGACAATATTCTGTCTGCTTGTATATGTATTATTATAGTGGTACTTTTTTGGTCGTCGCCCTGTAAGTCAAAAAAACTGCTCATTTAAAGAGCAGTTGCAAATGTTATATTTAGCTTCTTTGCTATTTCATATTTGAATTTCATCCTTGTTGGTTGTCAAAAAGAAAAAATATGTGTGAGAAAACACAAACCACAAGCTCCTCTTAATGAATAGTTAGAGCTTTTTTTATTGCTTCTCAGTTTGTTTTTTATTCCTTTGTCAGGTCGAACATCTGGCCCAGAAACACATTTCAAGTAAACTACATGAAAGCAAATATAGCACAGTTGTGTTCTAATTCACACATGGAAGTATTTCTAAGGTTTGAAAAAAAAAAAGTTTTGAAACTCATATCCTCTATTTAGTCATAAACCAAACACCTCGACACATGAAATTTTGAGCGGATGATGGTGCCGGATGAAAGTTTAAGGTATCATCAAAGTTGATACATTTTATCCTGAGAGAAACATGAGCGTGTGTCCCAACTTTTACAGCCATTCATCCAATAGTTGTTGCAGTATTTCTCAACCAAAGTGGTGGATCGACCTGCGAACCAGCCAGCATTGACAACATCTTCATCCATGAGTATAGCTAAAAATAGAAGATTGTATCTTACAATGGCACCAAACACAGATGACTTTAATTACCGATAAGCTTCTTCGGTCACATGTTTAGTGGCGATTACTCCACAAATTACATCCAGCATGTGTTGCAATAGTTCCTCATAATAATAAACCATCTGCTTCACCTGTTAGTTCACATCAAGATCAACTTTTCCTTTTCCCAATACTGGCCAGATGTTCTCAAAATGAAAGAGCCTTCCCTAAATCATCAGGGACTTTTAAAGCATCTCTTTAGTTTTTGAATCACTGGCAGTTATCTTAACGGCTAATACAACACATATATACTGTCTTATTCTTTTTTTCACATGATACACACAGATCCTTTGAAGAGATTTGAAAATGAGCACACACAAAACATGTCGTTCGCCGGGACCTGTTGGGCTGAGGTCGGGTGGCACAATTATATCTAAGTATATATAGTATGTGTGTGTACATCATGGAAAAATGCCAGTGGAGAATGAAAAGATGAGGTAGAGAGGCCATGTGAATTATTCATCCTCTCCTCCCTGCTACCTTCTGATTACACACCACTAAACTCCTATTTACATCCATTTATAGAGGCCCACAGTTCACAGGCTCTGACCACAGCTATTGGTGAGCTTTCGCCTGGCTTATTACCTATTACCAACACTGCATATCATGTTTGCTGACTGTCTGTATAATTTCAGAACGGTGAGCCTGATGGGGTTTTTTTCTTCTTCTGCAACCTATAACTCGCCCACACTCTGACTCTCAAAGCCTCTTGTCTCGGTGCTCTTACAGACAAGACAGATGTTGAAGAATGTCGCGATGAATGGCAACGGCATAAAAGCCTGCGACTGAAATATGTCGCCCTGAAAGTTCGTCTACAATCCATAGATGTCTGTGCATCCGTGGCATAAAAATGTAATTACTGGCTCAAAATCTGTCCGCGTGTTGTTGCTCGACAGAAAAGGAGCCTTGAGTCATATTTGTAACAACGGGCTGACGGAGGTGATGTGCAACTTGAGCACAGTCACTTTTTTCTTGTAATGACTGACTGACTGGAAAATTGAATTAAAGTCATTTAGCACAGGAAAGGTCATTACTTTGGTGCCTTGGTGGCTCCGTGATATACTTGAGTGTAAGCTAATATTTGAAAAACTGCTGTGACCTTATAGCTGAATGCAGATATTGAATGGTCTCCGAAAAAGGGTAACATCTAATATTGTGTGAAAGAAAGAAAGAAACAGGAATTGTTCGGGCAGACCATCAGAATGACACATAGGCCATATAGTGGGCAGAGCAAGGCATTAATAATTCATTGACCCCCACCCCCCTTACGTATTTTCCATTTTCCCGTTCTGTGGCTGAGCTGACTTCATGTCAATACCAGATGCCAGAGCAGACCACCATTCATCAGTGCATAGTGCATTTCCTGCTCTGGTGGGGAAATTGAAAGACATAAAATCTGTAGCGACCTTACAACAGATATTTGGTCTGTGAATTTAAAAGAATTAAAAGAACTAACAACTGTGAGAACAACTAACTGTGCTGTGATATAACAACATTACAAGTCATGTTTAAAATTAGAATTATATAAAAGGTTGCATGTCTCAAATCAAAAATGTCCAAGATGACACTCCTCATTATGTAACTACACTATTTCTTTGATCATTCTGTGCAATATTCATTCAGTGCAATATCCGATTCTGTGCAATATTTCATTTTTTTCCCTGTGCAATAGTTGTTGTTTTTTTCATTTCATTGCATTTCATTTAATCTCAATTCATCTTTTTCATCCTGTCTATAGTGTATATATTGTTTTCATATTCTTATAGTTCATATTTCGCTTGTTAATATTTCAATACAGTCTAGCCTGGCTTGCACTGTTAATATTTGTATATATCTTCAATACTTTTATTATAACGAAAGTGTTTATTTTTACTCTAGTGAAATTGTGAATACTTTTTTATGCTCCTCTTGTTTATACTGTTTTTCTACCTACTATTTATCTTACTGCTGTAATGCTGTAAATTTCCCTATTGTGGGACTAATAAAGGAATATCTTATCTTATCTTATGTTTCAACAGGTTCATGTGGAGTCAGGCTAAAATGCTAAATGCTCATATGCTCTCATGGTGGATCCTCCAGCACTGACTTCTATGCTTACCATATTTTCTGACCTGCAGTCACCCCTGAAAGTCCCTGTAACAGTTACGACTGCTGAGCTCATTCAGCTCAGCACTAAGCAGCAGGACTCATTATTTTATCCATTGAGAATGAATGAACAGAGAAGCTGTGCATTATGTTGTGCAGGCTTTATTTTCTACTTCATAAATGTGTTTGTGGTCGCAGCTGCTGCAGAGTTTATGTTGTCTATACATCTCTGTATTTTCTGCCTTGGTGATAATTTATTCTGCTGTTAAAGTGGCAGGTTATTTAATTTATGTTCCAGTACTGCTTGTTGCATCCGCTGCCCTGTCCAGACCTTTTTATTTATTGTCAGTCATTGCTGTTTAATTGCCGGAGCTTTGTTCTCTTTTCTGGTTAATTCCAAAAGAAAACGGAGGAAGGCAGCTGTACATTTGCAACTGATAATCATTTGTGTGCACAGGCGGCAAATGTCTTTCTATGGAAAGTTAATGGTAATTATAGTGGAACATAAGGGCTTGGTGGTTCACAATTTAAAAGGGCAACAGTGTGATGTTTAATCAGATACTCTCATAATCAACTTTTTACTTTCAGTTGAGTACATTTTCAAACATGTAATTCTACTTTTATTTAAGGCAACGATACCTTTGCTTGAATCCCTGCAATACCTTTTTCAACAACCCCATTTCCAAAAAGTCCCATCTCATGATACAATCAGCTGTTACACTCGTCTTTTGTCATGTCTCCATCACCATCTTAGTTCATGCCTTCCATGTTTTCATATTTTGCTCCACTTCCTGTTTTATTTTGCGTTACTTCCCTTTCCTCTTGTTTCAGATCCCCACGTCTCGTCTGTGTTGGTTTCCCACTTTTGTGATTGTCTGCCCCGCCCTGATTGCTTTCACCTGTGTCACCTGTTTCACCTCATTGTCTCCCATCTCCTCGTCCATTCAGTCCTTGTGCCAGTTCATCTTCGTCCTTTGTGTCAAGCTATTTCAGCTTTCCTTGTGTTAGTGTTCTTGGTTTTTTGATCTGTGTTAACATTTTGAACCTTTGCCTGATCTAATGATTGCATGTGGCCTGAACCTTTACCAAGTGAAGACCTTGATTTTGATCTGTCTCAATGCTGTTGAATCCCTGTCCTTGTTTGAAACGTGTTGCTGGCATTAAATTCAGAAAATAATCCACAAAGTTGATGAGGTCAAACATTAAATTTGTTGTCTTTATACTGTATTGAATTGAGTAAACATGAAAAAGGGTCAAATTATTACATTTCATTTATTTATTTCAGGAATTGCAGTTCAGGATGTTGGCCTCGCTGCAATTGTGGCAACTTAGAGCAGCTATAAACACTTTTGCCTTTACACATAGTCGGACAACGCGTCTAACAGACATGTTCCTTTTGAGCATACTGACCCATCAATGTCTTTGAAATACTCAAAAATCTGACCTGCAGTTGACGGAGTTATCATTTACTATGACTTTTTCAGGATTTTTTGGACCCAAGAGTAAATTCCCAGGCTCGTCATTTAAGACTCTATGATTTGTGATCAATGCAATCAAGACAAGATTGCAGCAACAGGATGGTTTGAGAAGCATCTCACAAGCCCCTGAAGACTCTGCTCGATTAAAAAGGCCTTGATCTATTCACCAAAATGGGAGGCGGCTGATGCTTCTATTATTATCTTCTGCATGTGTTATTGTGCGTCTGAGTCTGAGAGACAGAAGGAGAAAGAAATTTAATTTGCCACTTTTTTATTGTTGTTGTGGGCGGAGATGGTAGCATGTTGGTGAGAGTCTGGAAATGTGCACAAAGAAATCATAACTTTGTCTTCTGAACTCTGTCTAAATTAATAACTGTCAGCGAAGAGTGTGTGTGTGTGTTTGTGCTAATGTGTGTCATTCAGATTTACCAGCTGAGAACTTGTGATCAGAGACGGTTTGAGAGCCGCTGCTCCAGTCTGCCCACAGAACAGTCTGCATGTCCTCAAGCTATTATACCTCTACTGTTACTCAAAAGGATAAGGTGCATTGTTTTAAAATAGAAAATAGCTTTTCAAGCTTGACTCTGAAGAAGAAATGTATTGAGGCCTGTAATACGATACTTCCATGCAAAGCCTCAACAGTAAGGATAAACAGTATATGCGTGTGTAGGCATTCAAAAGATTTAAATTAGTATTTGTTTAGAGTTCTCTTTTTGTGACCCCTGAGTAATATCAGTCAAATATTTGCTTTCTTCTGGCTCTCTTTTGGTCTCTACCAGCTCCTCAGAAAAATATCCGACTCCTCTGCTGCAAAATGCTCCATTGTCTTTAACAATGTTTTTTTCCTTTTTGCTCAAAACAGCTGTCAGCGGCTGGAAATGAGATTAACCAGAAACATAAGTGATCTAAAGCAGTAAAAGAAAAAAAACAAAAGAATGAGCTAAAAGAAGCTAAGATGTTCAATAAGCTAGAGCTGGGACACCTCATCAACTTCATTGATTTTTTTAAATATCTGCTTATTCTGAATTTGATGGCAGCGACATGTTTCAATCAAGTCGGGACAGGAGCAACAAAAGACTGTGAAAGTTGTGGACTGATCCAAAAACACCTGTTTGGATCATTCCACAGGTAAACAGGTTCATTGGTAACAGGTGATAGTATCATGAATGGGTATGAAAGGTTCATCCTGGAAAGACTCAGTTGTTCACAAGTGAGGATGGAGAGAGGTTCAACATTTTGTCAAACACATGATTGTACAATGGGCTCTGAAACACTTTGTAAGTGGAATAAAAACAGTTTAAAAATCATTGAATTTTCTACATTTTATATAGCATCCAAGCTCTTTTTGGGATCAGGTTGAAATAGTGTGGTATAAATCTTCTCATCTCTCCCATAATGTCCACCTGTTCTTTAAGGAGGTCAAAGCATGTTTATAGCCATAGTTCATTTTTCCACACTAACACTGATCAGCTGTTACAAAGAGCAAGGCTGGGCTCATATTGACGAGATGCACGGTTGGTCTACTTTGAACTTCTGATCAGCTCCAGTGTTTAATGTCTTGTCTGCCCGGCGTGAGAGAAATAGTGAATCAGTACAATGAAGCTGCCAGCGAATGCAGCAGATTCTCATATCCGTCGTTTCCTGGGGTGGGTTTCTGTCTGAGCTGGAACACAATAAATCCTTTTGTTGACTGTAAGTCTTTTAGATCGAATATTATTTTTCCATTGACATTTGCGCATGAGAGGAAATGTGTCTTTATCTCTTAGAGAAACAGAAAGATGCAGCACGCAAAGAAATTCAATTTATTTGTTTATGTAAAATGTCATCTTTGGCTCCGCACGTCTTCTCGCAGTCTCACAGCAGAGAGGAACTGATTGTAGTTTTCTTTCATGAATCTAAAGTGTTCTTCCCCTTTTATGACCTTACAATCAAGTTTTTTAAATGCAGCACATTCTTGACCTGACAAGTAATTTTTCAAAAAAGCTGAGCTTTATACATGTGTGCACCACCTCTTTGTAGATTAATTTTATTCATCTTTTGTATATCTCCCCACTGTGGGACGAATAAAGGTATTTCTTATCTCATATCTTATCTCACTGCATCCTGATATCTTCGCCAGAGCGTGGATATTAAACAGTCATACTCACACTTGAGAACAGTGTTTTATGATTATACAAAAAAGGATTCAATTTGTCACTGTGTCTGATTCCCCGGAGAGATGAAAACAAACTGTAAATGCCACACTGGCAACAATTTTGAGCCAACAAAAGAATGGAAACATGTAGGTTAATTTTGAACTCAATGTTGGCCCGACTGTGGAGAAGTGGGCTGGAAGCTCTCAGCGAGCTTATTTATGCATCACGATTCCCTTTGTTGTCTGTTATGTTTGTGGTTTCAAAACTGAATGAGATGTCCTGCGGCAGTGAGTGGCTATTCAGAATCGGATCCCCATTTGTTTACAGCACACACATAACACAATCTGACACACGCAGAGTATAATCCCCGAAGAAGCCTGCTGTCCTCAGAAAGACAGGTTAATGTTCTCCCTGTTAGCTCCTCGCGCTCTCGCAGGCCCGCAGCATTTGGCGCACAGCAGAGACGCCGCCTGTTTAAAGCCCTTGAAAACTTTGTCTCAAAGTTGTTGTTTTTTTTTAAGTATTTAATAGTTATGACTGATTGATGCATGAAAGTGGCATCATGTGTTTCAACTGATCCCTGCCCATAGACAGCAATACAAAAATTTCTCCAGGGAAATTATTTGTGACCGTGTTCAATTCAGTGTTATTTGTATAGTGCCAAATCATAACACATCATCTCTTTACATACAGAGCAGATCTACCATACTCTTTATAACTTTATTTATAGAGACCCAACAGTTCCCATCATGAGGAAGCACTTGGCAACAGCAGCGAGGAAAAACTTCCCTTTTAACAGGCAGAAACCTCGGAACAGAACCAGGCTCAAGATCCTTGGGTTGAATTGTTGGATTTTATCATTCGTAGTAATTGAGAAACTCTGCTTTCAGCTCCTTTAAAAGAGTTCACTTTGCTTTATCAGCATGAATTTGGCTGCTGTAGTTTCTGTTTACTCACCACACACAGTTAATGTACTGGCTGCACAGTACAGGTTCCCAGCAGTGTATGGACTTATCGAGTTTGTCTATGTATGTGTTTGTGCCACTGACTGATCCAAAAACTTAACAGCTCTTTTTTGTCATTCTCCTTCACACTCCTCTCCATCTCATCTCGTCACTGTTTATATATAAATGAACAGAGACAGGTGATTTTATTTTTCAGCCAGCTGTTTTTGACTCCCATCCAATCACATCTTTGCATTGGCAGTTCCACCATCTCTTGAATTTAAATAGTTTACGTTGTGTACCTTGTGAACAGCTGACATTTTTGTGAATATTTTACCCTTCACAAGTGTGGGGAAGCGTGCATGTACTGTAAATAAAAACCTGACGACTTGCCTGGACCATAAGCTTTTTCTCTCTCTGACAAGCGTTCTGTCATCCTGTCAACACCCCAATAATCAGTATAGGCTTTACAGCAGCGTGATGTGAGTTATTACATTAACAAATCTGGTTTGTATTTCCACGAAAGCATTCATTTATTTATGTTTAAAAGCTGCTGATTTTTAGACAAGTTTAAACAACCTTTCAAATGCTGCCCTTTTGAACTGTAGTGACAATTTTTTTTCTGTTCTATATTTTGAAATAACGTATTATTAATTTTTTATTTTCACACTTCCTTTTTTTATTTTTTGACCTTTATCCTGACTCGTCCTCTCTGCTTGTTTTAGGAGACTCCACATCCACCTGCTGATCTTCTTGCTTGCATGGTCTTAACCAGTGATGATGAACCAGTTCATCATACTGGTTTTGATGAACAGTGAAGCCGAACATGTCGCCTGGAGACTCAGCGAAGCTCTGGGTCCTGTTTGCTGCATCTCGACACTCAATCTGTGTCAGTTATCTGTGCGATTGTGCGTGTTGGTTGAATGTGCCTGCCGCGTGTGCATTGTGTGAATCTGTGGCTCCACATCTACCCTCGTCTATATGCTTTTATATTTCACTGTCACGCATTTTACAGTTCTGTTTGTCACCTGCTCTATTTTCTTCAATTTAATTTGACCAGTTCAATTATTCTACCATTTCTATTTATAATTAATTTCCAAATTAATTAGGCTCTAATCTATTTTTCCTTTCTTATATTCTCTGAGGGTGTATTTCTGGTTGTGCTGGATAGATTAGCTTTGTGTGAAAGCTGGCCATGTAAATTTAGTTTGCTATTTCATGTTGTCTTTTTGATTGGATGTTAATTATTTGTGATAAAGAACTGTTTAAACTTGCAGAAAGTTGTTAACAAACAGTTGCCTATTTAAAAATGCAGCAGATAAAAGGCAACATTGTCATTTAATTGAATTTGTTTGATTGTTTGAATTGATGAATGTTAGTCCAATATTCACTCTCCTTTTAGCTCTGTTTTGGTCTCCACCATCTCTTGTGGGAAATCATTGATCATCGGGAACAGGTTCAGCATTCAGTCTGTTTTTAGAGATTTTTTTTTGCTGAAAACACTCACTTGCTTCAGCCTGTAAACTGTTTAGAACAGTACGAATGAGCTGAAACAGAAAGTTGCAGAAAGTTGAAAGCCAAAACAATTAGCTGAAAGATGCTAAAACACTCTAAGGGAAACTGCAAAATCAGGTCTACAATCAATCTACAGTTGATCCCTGTCACATACAAGTTGTAATATGATTCATTGTTATTACAAGAATATTATTTACAGCTGCTTTGAATATAATAAGTTAATCATAAATCTGAATGTGAAGCATCTAGTTACTCAATGTGTGTATTTAGGGCATGAAGAGTAACCTGAACAGGTATTTTCTTCCCCAGTTGAAAAGGTGGAAACTCTGTCTCCACTACATCACCAACTCTTGGCAAATACAGTGAGTTACAGTTGGGGGAAAAAAATCGCTCTGCAGTTCAGATTTGCACACTGTTCCAGTCGACCCGGCCTTCTCTGTGCTTAAATCATCACTCGCACATTGTCTTGATAATTCCACTCATCGCCTAGAGCATCTGACCTCTGACATCACAGCTCTCGTGGCTTAATCATAGGAGACATTAAGCACTTTTGTCTGTTCAGAAGGTTAATATTGCCATTAGAAAGCCATTATTCACCAGCTAGACCCTGAGCTCATGCCACTCCATGCAGAAACACACCAAATCCGTCTCCCCTGCTCCGGAAAGATAATTAGCATGAGAAAGGTTGAGGACGCGATGACACTGGCCGATATTCATCACTGAACCACGTACAGACTATGGGCTCCATTAAGCAGGTCGCCGGGAGTCGATCAAGATTGCGTGTTTGTGTTTTATAGAGGGCGATAGACAAAAAGAGAGAGCTATAATTTGAGGATGCTAAACGTCGCTCTCTGGTTACTGGGCTTGAATAAAGTGCTGCAATTTCCTGAACTCGTCATCTTAATTCAGAAAGAAACGCACGGTGAAAGTGGAATTGGAAGTTTTGGGTTTGGGGCCACTTTTGGGAGATATAGCAAAAAAAAAAAATTTTTTCGCAAGCTGTGAACAGCAAACCTCCTGTGACACTGACACATTATCACCTTTTAAAGTGAATTAGATGAATCTCTCTCTCTCTCTTTCTCTCGATATAAAAACAATGAATTATTCAGCTCTAAATGTTCATCCTGAGCAGAAAACCCAGCCTATAAAAGTGCTAATTGCAAAAACATTTTATTTTTAATGAATCATTCAATTTGTATATTTCTGACTTTATTGTGAAATAGTGGAAAAGTCTAGAAGATTTTTTTAAAATAGCTTCATTAATGGGTAGTACTTGATACAGTACTACTACTACTTGAATGATACAGGTGTGTTGTTGTGTGTTGCTGGAAAGAACTATAGAATTTGTTAATTTGAAATAAAGTAAAATTCTGAGATACTTACGCGTGTTGACTTCTCCAGGAACGTCCTTGAAAGGAACAGATTTATTCAAAACCACTTAATTTATAATTGGAAACTTCATTATGCAGATATGTTGAATTTTATGCTTGCCTGTAGATAACTTTTACTTCTCTGCATTTTGAGCCGTTCACTGACTGAAAGACTTTGTTACAGCAGCGTAGCACTTAATTGGAATTAATTGGATGTGTGAAAATTAAACAGTGACTGCTTTTAATCTAAAGTATAATCAATAAGTTACAAGGTTCTCTTCGGGAAACGGTGTAGAAAATGTTATAATTAAAAGCATCATTTATCACTTTCACCCCAGTTTAAAATTTTTCTAGGTGCTTACGTCAAGTGTGTGTATACCTTCAGCATCACTACAATATGTTGACCATGATCTTATCCTTTAGTACATAATTTCAATCTTTAATCAATATTATATTTATATATGTTTACAGGTACATGCTTTCTGTTGTCGACTACCCACCAGTTGAATTCATGTCACTTCTGTCTCGTGTTGTGAGTACAGTATTAGCAGGACTGAGACACACTATCTGTGCATGTTTGTCAGGAAAACTGTTCTTCCAGAAACACTTTCACACATGGTAGATTTTTGGAGTGTTGACAACTTGTAAATGGAGCAGAAACCACCATCCCAGTGATGTCTTATCCCATGTAAATTTCCAAGGAACAGATGTTCTTTGTTAGCACTTATTTTAGCACATTGTCCTTGAGACAAATCCCATCTGAATGGGGATTTAATCTGCTCAACTGCTGGCTCCGGGCTCGTAGCCACACTACTGTTATATGCGTCATTGTCAGTGTTGACACTCCACCATCAGCTAACAGCTCTGCAGCAGGTGATGTGATACACTCGCTGCGAGATTACATGTAACATCATGACGGCCTTGGGTGTTTTCAGTCATACACCAGATGTAAGTCGACGAAGACAAACACGAGAACTTGTCTCCTGCAGATGATGCATGACACTTTTGTGGCCTTCGGGTTAATGGCTGTGTTTTCAAGAAGAGTTCTAGTCACCAAGACTAGTTTTTTTTTTGTTTTTTGTTTTTTTGGAAGCTGTTTGACTGCAAAACAGGAAATGCACATCCACTGGTTGAAATATATTTTCTAACAAAATTAATAATTCCGGTGCTAATTAGACCTTTTCCTCCTAACAATAGGATCAGTGAACAACTGAAGCAGCTCAGTTCAGAGATTTTCATTTAAATTTTAATATGACAGTTTCTTAATAATTACTCTAAATTTGGTCCTTTCCTCATTCAACAGATTTTAATTACATTTCAGTCACATCTTCAGCACATCTCATTTGTAACATCAGTTATGTCATATTTTGGTTCATTATATTTTAGTGAAGTGTGCTGGCAAAAATCCAGGATTTTAATTTTGAAACCTACCGTCAATGTTAAGATCAACTGTGTGTCATAAATTTCAGTCGAATGAATTTTCTGTGGCTTTGCTTTTAGCCATTAAAGAAATATATTTGCATCTGTTTCCCACGCCAAGTGCAACACTGGATGAGCCCTCGTCCCATTTATGATCTCGACATTATGTACAAAGGTAACCAAAACCTAAGGAAAAGTCTTTACACTTCATGCATCATGGGCAAATTTGTATCGCTCTCTGTCAGAAAAGTGTAATGATGGTTGAAAACACAATGTGGTCATATGCTGTTTGAGAGGAAGGACATGGGGAAAAAACACATTTTATTATTGCAGATGAATAGCACGCATCACAGACAACAGAAACACCTTTTAAAGACACAATTTGCCACCAGATAAGAAACAAATAATGATGTTTAGATTGTTCTGCTGAGGTTGAGTTAAGTTCTGCTGTTTGACCTGAACTTGGGTGAAGCAAAGATTAAATAAGTGTCTTGTAGAGACAGATGCATTTACACCTTTTCAAAATCTGTTTGCATTTAAAGCTGCCATCACTCGTGCATGTTTTGCTATCGGATACCTTTCAAATCCACCTGAGATGCATGAAGCAGCTGAGCTTTAGATATAATTAAGATGAAGTGTTGTGCATTGGAACACAAAGTGCACATAAACTGTGTGCAGAGCAGATGAATCTGTCACCCAGGCAGGAGGATGCTCAGTAAAGTTGAGTCATTTTGATGAGAATATGTTTCTCCATTTTCTTAAGTTGCTCCCTCTGTTCCCAATGTGTCCTGAAACAGACTTCTCTTCAGAAAATGTCCTCATCAGTTGGAGGCAGCCACAGACTTCGCAGCTGCTCTGTACGGCTGCTTGTCACGCCGCTAAAATGAGAGAGAGCAATCAAGAAGGTGCTCAGCACGCTGTGACTCCTTCAGCTTTTCAACGCGCTGGATGCTTTTCTTGAACAAATCCAAACTGGTTTAAAAGTCGTCTAATGGATGTAGGCTTTTAACCTCTGCTGGCTGCCTGCGTGCTGCGGCTCTCTGGAGTGGATTCTTGCTGTCTGAACATCTGTGGCAGGCACGATACTTTGATACTACTTTGTTCAGAATCACATGGAGTTTAGTACACTGTAATTATGCATTGAGTTGAGTTCAGTTTGAATGAGCTTAAAAAAATAATTTCGTCTACATGTAAACTAGCAGTAAATATAAATAATTATATCAAGAGGTTAATCTTGACTTTTCATATTAAACCTTGTTATTACACATATAAACATCAAAGATAATCAAAGATTTTCTCACTGTGAAAGCCATCAAACAGTGGTGCACCAGCAGAGGTTATGATAAAAAATTGTAACCTTGAAAAACACATCACAGTGAAGAAGAGTACAATTTTAATTCATGTCAAAATCTTCTGAATTCAGTAGAACCTGCACCGTATTATTATTATTATTATTCTGAAATGTTTATCTCCAGTTTTATATATATGTATTTTTTGGTAAGGTTTTGTTTGCCATCTCTGGCATTGTGATATTATTTTTACATTCATATCAGTAAACAAAAAGGGAAACAGAGAGAAGGAGCAGATCAGCGTGGAGGTGCAGATGAGGTTCACCCTCAGCTTTGCGATTTTGCATAAAGCAGTAAACACAATTTTCTACAGAATATTAGATATGGGTGGCTTTTTGTTTAAATATGCAAGACGTTTGTGGGGTTTAAATAACAGTGCGTTGCATTACTGAAGCAAAGCTATTCCACTATTCCTCTTTTATAAACACTCTCTCTCACACTGTATCTCATGATGTAACAAGAGTCGATCAAAGTCCGCTTGTAAAATGATCACAAATCAAACCTGAGTGTGCTCAGTCACACAGGCAGAAAACCCATTACATATTCTGCAAAGAGAAACTGGCTCGGTTGGACATGTTTGCCCCTCGTGGATCTTAAGCACGAGCGGTCTTTGTAGTCAGGCCATACAGAATGTACAGGCCCGATGATGAAACGGCTTCTTCACCATATGCTGATAATGTTAGTGGGTTAACAGAGCGCCAGATACATCGAGTGGCCGCTGCTTCAAAAGTCCTCCAGCGAGCACTGGAAGCTCCGAGCCGGGCCTCTCTTGGGAGGGTTTCTGCTGTTGTGGCTGACGTGTGAAGCTCTCCCACTTCAAGAGCAATCACACTGTGAGCCTGCAGCCGCTGCATCGTCTGCCATCACAGCGGCAGCTTGTCATCTGATGGCCCTTACTGCTAATGGTCTCAAAAACTATTTTCACAACAAAGCAAAAGGTTAAATTAAATTGCCTAACAGAAAGTTATCCAACACTTGTACTATGTAAATCAGAACTTTAATATGACGGGAGGACATGTTATCACTTCGGCCATCACCAGCTCCTTATCAGTGCAAAACTTTGATTGAGTGTTTTGTTTATAAAGACAGAAGAGTCCTCCAACGTCACTTTGAATAAACAGATATCTTGCAAACAAGTGCGTGCGCTGCATAAACATGAGGCTTCAGAGCTGGGTCCAGGGACAGGCTCGCACGCTGGTCATGCATGCTCGCAGTGAGAGCCGGTATAGCTCCGGTTCCATTACCACCCCGGCGTCTCCATTCTCACTCCCTCTGACAGCCGGGAATGGAAGCTCGGGCACTCGGTGCTGCAGGGCCAGGCAGGGAAAGAGAGTGCTGCTCTGACGGTGAGGGGGGGGAGAGAGTGACAGCAGGCCGCTCAGAGCACTGCAGGGCATACAGAGGTGGGAATAAGGTGTGTGTGTGTGAGAGAGAGAAAAGCAGGAAGGTGGTGGGAAGGAGCAAGAAAGCGCTCGCGGCCAGTAACATCGGCGTAACGAGAGTGTCTGGATGTGCAATCCTTACAGCACATCTGAGGTGTTGTGCCATCAGGAGAGCGGAAGGAAAGCTGCATTCACGTGCTGGGGGAAGAATAGAGTTTTGCAGAATTGTGTAATGCACAAGAGGAAAGAAAGATTTACAGTAAAGGAGATCCTGAATGTCTCAATAGATCACTTACATCGCCATTTTAAAATGTGTAATGATACACCAGTGTTTCTTATGCACGGCTCATTGCACACAGTCCAGTTCAGTTCATTGGAGGAATCTGCATCTCACGATTTACATGCATTCCTGTTGTCAAGAGTATAGCTGCAACTATGAAAATTACCTGCTCCTCTTTTTACTTTTGCCACTTTTGGCATCACTGTAGTTACACCTGTCATTGAATTGTGAGGCAGAAGAACAATTTTGTTGTACGTTGTCGAGTTTGGTTAATAAAGCTCCTGCGTTATCACCTCGTCACGGACAATTTTAAGCAAATCACAAAAGTCAACAATGGTGCCCGGCAGGTATTTTTATCACTGAAATATATTCTGGAATTATTTATACGTCACCAGCTACAGATGACATAAAGGCTCAGGTTATGTGTGACCTAGAGATTGTACTTTTCAAAAAATTGGTCAGCTATGTCAGCAGTCATCATCACAAAATTAAATTTGAAGTACATGACTCTTCTGTATTTATATTATATAAATAGCTCTTTATCTCTTTGCATGAAATCAGACAAACAAGAGCACAGCAATATCACATTTCATATTTAAACCCTCCTTTAAGTTTCCTCACATCACTGCTTCCTCTGTTACCGACCTGCAAACAGTTAACTTCAAACTGTGTGGATTGTGGGTTTAGCAGGAAAATTACAGTGATCTTTAAGCAACCTTTAACCTTGAAGTTACCTCAAAGTTTTTCTCCTGAGGAAGTAACAAGAACAAAATCAAAAGATGTTGGACTGTGAGCCCCGAAACTCACTTTCTCACTAAGAACTCTGGATAAAGAGATGATTACATTTCTGAAAGTGTCACATAAAGTATATGCATAAATAGCAGCTGAAGTGGCACTTTGACTTGGGAAAAAAATACAATTATGAAATTGTACAGCTACATAGAAGAGGCCACTTTTCTCAGGTAAGTGGCCAGTAAAGAGAAAAGTGGCCTTATACCAATTACACAGCATGTGATTCCACCGGCAGTAATGGAAACTCTCTTCAGTGTGAGAGATCATAAAAAGAACACAAAAGAAAAATGCGTAGAGCGGAAAAAGACTGAGGATTGAGGTGCTGGAGAGGAGCTCTTGAAAATGGGGAAGTTAGATAATGAAGATGGAAATAATGAAAATAGCCTCCTGTAATGACTGAAGTAGAAAAACTTGTGAGCATAATGCATTCAAATGTCAAGGCACAACTGTGTGGCCACTTACTGTAGTCTTGTGTTTTGCCATGAGCAGAGACATTTCTCTTGCTATTTTATATTGTCCACTTCCAAAAAGGTCAAAAGCAAATCCCATCTAACAAAACTAACAACACAACAACAACATGGTATCATTGTTTCCTCTTCATTCTTCCACAGGTTCCACAAAACTTTGAACTTTTTACTACTGTGTCAACACCAGCTTTGTAAATAAAATGTTTTACTTACAAATTATTAACCATTAAAATTCCTGTTCAACGCCGATAGATCCACTCTAAAGGGACAAATAAAGAATAAAGCCAAAACACAGAAATCCCCTCTTACCTCAGCAGCACGTCTGTGCTGAAGAATCTACAGGAGAAACACATCTTTGGGGGATGAATTAAAAACAGACTTTGCTTCACTGGAGGCAGAAATTGATAAAGTCAGGAACACTACTGCTGACCCTGCAATCTCCTGAATCAAATGCAGAGGATGAGCCAGTCCGAGGAATCAACTTTAAGTGCATTAGCTAATGACACGACGTCAAACTTCAACCTTGGAGACATGGATCGAGACGGACGAGGCTGCATCCACATCGTCAACGGAGTCGGACGAGGACTGCCGTCAACTTTTTGTCTACGAGCTGATCATTAAGCCATGGCGCAGACATCTGCCTGAGTCCTCCGGGATGTCATTGTGCTCATAGAGTTCTCACTTGTAAACCCGAACCAGAGCTAATACCAAAATTACTGAACCATAGAGATGATTATCTGCAAACAGAACAAAAGCCTACAGTAACAAGCAGCCAGCGCTGGAGGAAGTATTCAGATCCTTTTCGTAAGAAAAAGTACTAATACCATACTGTAAAAGTACTCTACATCCTGGATTGAAAATTGTCATGTCCAAAAAGAGACGTTAAGTTACTTTTTTCATTCATGTCTCGTCTTATGTTGTCTCGTCACTTCCTGTTTTATTTTGGTAACCGTCTCCCTTCTCGTTCCAGGTAACTTGCCCTTCCTTCTGTGTTTCCCGCCAGTGTGATTGTCTGCCCCGCCCTGATTGTCTCCACCTGATCCCCATTACCTCGTGTATATAATGTCCGCATCTTCCCCTGTCCTGTGCCAGTTTTTGTTGCCAGGTTTGCTCTTTATGTTGTTACATTGCCTTTTTCATGTCTCGTGTTTCCTCAGCTTTGCTTGAGTGATTTTGAGTTTATTACTTTGCTTTTCATGTTCGTTTGTTTCCTCGTTCCTCGAGTGATTTTTTGTTGCACTTTGCTATTCTTCATACCTCGCCTGAGTGACTTTGAGTTCTGCCTTATTTTCATTAAAGACTTTTACTTTGAAACTCCAGTCTCAGTGTCCTGCATTTGGGTTCAAACACTGTCCAAGCCTTGTAAGAAAAGGTTTCGTAACAATTACCCAGAGTATCATCTTCACAATGTTTGTTTGTCCAGTAACAAGTGACTAAAGTTGTCAGATAAATGTAATGAAGTAAAAATATTTTCCTCTAAAAGTATATGCTTCCACTCACCTCAGTGAAAAGAATTGACTCCTGTAAAGTACAAGTACATCAAATTTTGCTTTACTTGAGTAAATGTACTTTCATCCCACCACTGCCAGCAACCTGGTGCAAATATACACAGAATGTTCAAAATGTGGTTAAAATAGAAAATAGAATTATCTATCTAAAATAGAAAATCAAAACGCCCTAACTTTTAGGATGACTGTGCCATCTCTATGTTAAACAAACCCTGCACATGAATTCTGTGCCTGGTGATTGGCCAGTCACCTGATGCAGTTCTTTATTCTTTGAATGTTTGCACTATATAAGCTCCTAGCAGGGGCAGTTTGGATGTACTGATGAAGATGGAAGCCTAAGATGACAGACACACACCTAACACTGATTTTTCAAGCAGTGCCAAGTCCCTCCACACCCCCCCCCCCCGACAGGTGCCGCAGAGTCGCCTGCAGTATCAGTCGCCAGTGTAGCAGGCGCATGTTGTGTACAGTATGTTTTCAGCTCACATCAACCTCATCTGTTAGAGAAAGGTTATCTGTCCCCCTGTCGAGCAGACACAACGGCGAGTGATGAACTCGAGCTTCTGCGAGCCTCAGCTCAGGCCCGGAGACGTTGGCATGTGGTCAAGTCAGTCAACCTGTTTCCATCAACGCCGTAATCAATAGTGTCAGAGACGACTGTGGTATCCTCTGTGCTCGCAGTCATCCTGACAACCGCGCCGTTATGTGACCAGCAGCAACGTCGACCGGTGCTTTCGCAGTCCAGCCATTATCAGCTCGACGCAGTTAGACGGAAAAGGTCACGATATCGCTCCTGCGAGGCGTGTAGCCAGTTACTTCCTCCGCGTGTCAGTCAGGAACGCATTATCTCACATGCATGTTTTTTTCTGAGAGGTAATTCTTCAAGGTAGCAACTTTCAATAATCATTCATTTGTTGGTGTGTGAACTTCCCTCTCCACCTGAATTCGCAATGCATTCCCTGTTTTCTGAATCTTGACCAGGCCGACAGCTGATGAATGGTGTTTAACTTCAGAAGAACTGAAACATCCCTTGGTTATGCCTGTGCTGATTTATGATGCTCAGTGTATTCTAGGAGTTTTTTTGTGTGTGATGAAGTGCTGTAATTTACCTTTTGTTGTACCCACTTTCACTCAACCTGCCTCATCTACTTCTACTTCAGTCGGTGATTTCCTGCTTAGAGTCGAAATGACTTTCAACGAGCCCCAGAGAGTGGGTGTCTGTCAACTTGTTGCTGTGAGTTGTTCGTGACCAGATTAAAGTTAGCGTGACATTGGATAGTTCACGGAGACGTTGCACTGACAACAGGTCTGAAAATCATTCTTTCTTTCTTTCAGCAATCAAAATGTCTGACGAAGTCTACAAACTGAAACATCTTGGACTATATAAAGTTGTTCTTTATACTACTATACTACTAAGTGTTACTGGAGTTTTGATCTGTTCGTCCTTTCAGTTATCACAAATATTTCATCAGTGTGGTTTTACTTGTTTGGTTTGGGAAAAAAAAACATTTTGGTTGAAAATTGGTATCTCATCGTCTTCAAAAAGCTTTGAAGCCATAGCTCTTTGATCCAGAGAAGCTCTTGAATTGATTTTATTTCACCGGATGATGGTGCTAGCGGAAAAGTCAAGGGATAACTTATTACAATTCATCCTCTGGGGGACATACGTTGATGTTTATTCTAACTTTCACAGCAATCCAGGCGCCTAGAAACAATAAATAAACTAATAGTTGGACTCGAGGAAAGGTCAGTGGATCTCTCCTCTCCATCCTCTGAGGAGCATGAACATACAGATTATTGTGTCATTAAATCAAGTACATGTTGGTAATCCGCAGGTTACATAAAACTTTGACCTGCTGGTGGCACCATATGAAAAGTTAGGGGATCACCAACATCATTAGGGTTCTTCCTCTGGAGATCATGATTGTCTGTACCCAGTTTTATGGCAACTTATCTAGTAGTTGTGTGTCAATCTTATGATGGCACTACAGGTCAAATCAGTAGGATTCATCCTCTGGGCACCATGAATATCTATGCAAAATGTCATGGCGATTATTTACAAAACTGTTGGCAGAGACTCAAACTGACTACGCACAGCTTAAGCATAATTGCGATCTTCAACACTGTGTAAACAGTCTCTGAGTTTTCCATCTGTTATCTGTCAAAACACAGGGGTTCATTACAGGGGAGCATTGTGTGTTTGTGTTGAAAGAGGGAAGATTAATATATCATAATATATATTTTAATTATGTAGCTGAGTGAGAACACCATATGTTCCCGGTTTGCTCAAACTGCAGTCGTAGATGTGGGTGATATGAACCCCTGATGCATGTTATGAATAAATGTTGTCCTCAAAATGAAGTTTGTGTGTCTTCAGACTTGTCACAGCTTGGCTTTTAGAAAGACTTGCTTGTGACAGTGTGAAGTCATGAAGGTTATACTGACATGATTGCAATGTACTTGGTGATCTAATGGGATCCTGTGTGATAATTACTGTCAGGACTGTCAAGACCACCTCAGTTCCCTCAGGTCCTAGGCAGAGTGGTTTCAAAGATCCAAGAGTCCAAAAGGGCCAAAAGTTTGACATGTGATAGGAACAGGAAAATATGTCGAAATGAGTTAGGATTTTTTTTTTTTTGCATTGTCATCACAACTCTGAGAAAAAAAGTATTTCTATTACAAGGAAACTACTCTTGTACAATGTTTAAGGCTAAGCATGAAACTATATGGACTGTAATAGGCAGGACCACATGTCATGTCAGTCAAAACACCCGCAAGACTGAGTCCAAGAAAATCCAAGATAACAGGAAAATCATCTCGAGACCGGACTCAATTACCACAGCTCTGCCTACTGTACCAACTAATTTATTAACATTTATGCAAGACTCATTTGCCATCTTTCATCCTTGTATTTGCACGCTGCAAATTAATCATTTAAACAGAGGGGATTTACTGGATATTCTAGCAAACAATAACTCAAGCTGCGACGTATTATAAAGCCCGGCTGTAGTGACTGCACGTGGTTGCATTTTATGCAAACTACTGTCTTTCATACAGAAGGAATTAGACTCAATCCTGTCTGTAAAGATGTGTAATATTTATTTGTTTTTGTGTATTGTGTGTTGCATGTGTGCACAGTTTTATTGCATTCAGATGTAACATTTCACTGATGTTGTCGTGACAGAGTTAAACTTAAAGCTACATCTGCAACTTGTTCAGAGATGATTGAATGGTGCCGTGTTTGTGAAGTTGTTTCAGCGTGTTGTGTGGTTCTGTGTTGTGTGTTTTTAATCATGGACAGCAGAAGATCATCAGATGTACATGATCTATTAGATCACCTCAACATTTCTTGTTTTAGATAGTCAAATTAGACTTTTCATGCAGTGCCTCAGTTATGAAAAGCACTGTAAAACTGTTGAGTACAAAGCCTGGGGTGTAGAGTCTTCTCCCTTCAAAGTGATTAAAATTTCATTACTATCCTCTTGACATTTAAAATACAAACACTGTCACAAGTTGAGCTGTGTTTTGTGGGAGCTGACTTACACAACCTGTTCAACAGCAACAAGAACAAATTTTCCTTTCAAAATCATCCACCTGCCCTTCAGACTGCATTCAAACTTGCTTTTTAAAAGGTTTTATTTCAGATGCTTAGTCCGGATATTTGGCCATCGCTAACTCCTCTCTGTCTGCTGGCATTTCCCCGTCCAATCTTAAACGTGCAACTGAGAAATGTCTCCACTCAGCTGATCACATTTTTTGAAAAATGTTAATCTGGTTTCCTCTCCACAGCCTTTGTGGGTTCAGTTTTGCAAAGCTGCTCCTGCAAAGCTCAGTATCAGAATCAACATACCTGGACCCATTAATGGATTTTATCGACACAACTGGAAAATGTAAAACCATATCATAGCTAACCGTAGCTTATTAATTGCCCTTGAGCTCACTGTGCAGAAAAGAATATCGTCCACAGTCCCTGGTGAAAGCTGGATTCTCCCCTCTTGAATGATTTTGCAGGTTACTCGCATCTATGACTTCTAATCAACTTTCATCTCTATGCAGATGATATGCAACTGTATGTCCCTAAAGCCTGGTACCACCAGGTACGTTTCCTGTATTATGTCCTGCCTCACTGAAAAGAATTGAATGTCCAAACATTTCCTGCAGTTGAAAGACTCAAAAAAGGTTTTATAATAATAATTACTTCGTCCATCTCCAGCAGTAGCAGCATTAACATCCTAGAGCATAGCTCACCATAGATCCTGAGCCTGAATACTGCTTGAGGTCATCTGGCAGGATCTCTAATGGTGTCAGAATCTCAACATAAATCTCTTCTTATTCTTCTATCATTATTATTGTTGTTATTGTTGTTGTTACCATGAGTACAAAAGAAGAAGCTGCACACTATATTTGTTGCCAACCGTTTTTCCTCAAATCATCAATGCTTTTCAAGGACAATTACTCAGTCTAGTGAACACGTCCATCAGTGGAAGAATACACGTTATTATGTGTCTGCTTTCTTTCTCTGGCAGTGCTCTCTAACTGCATCTCTGCCCTTGTACCAACTTGTAATTTTTAGTAAATATTTTTCTCAATTTTCTGTTGTTTGTTTTCCTTTTGAGGCCATTCCCACTCGGGATTCCACGCACGAATGCCGTTATCAACATTTTTCATGATGACTTCTCTCAGAGAAAGAGAGAGATAAGGCTTCAATATTTCTCCTGTTCGTTAATCAGACCGTGGCAGCCTCTCCCCTTCTGTCCTCACCCACAGAGGGAAAGAGAGGGGGAGACAGAGTCAATAGCACCCGTAGGTTGCTTTACTGTGCTGCTGCTAATTAGTTCATCCTGATGGTTGTCATTAATCTGCTACTGGCATCATTTACAGTCAGCATGCTGCATTGTTCTATAGCTGGGCGGCGAACGTGGGCTGCGCCACACACCCTACACTCTAAATGCAAATTTCCCAAAGGAAAGATATGCTGGGGGCGACTGTATAACACTGATCATATTTGTGTACAGGGCTTGGCTTTGCTGTGCGGGTGTGAGGGTCGTCGTATTTCCCTTTTTATCGTCAGGCTGTGCGCCGCAGCGAGAAAGTATGAGGGCAGAGACGCATATTTCAGTGTTTTGGCTCTGCACCCCAGCACTTTGGATTTCAAATTAAACTATGAGGTTAAAATGATGACTCTCCATGTCAATTTGAGGGTGTTTACATCCACATGAGATGAACGGTGGAGAGCTGTTTTTTTACACACAGCAGCCTGGTTTTTGGGGAGAGGAAGTAATTGAGCAAGTTAACATGAAGTTTAAGTCATCGTACTTAATATTTGGTGTCAAATCATTTACAGTCAGTGACTTTCTGAGTTCTGCTCTATGACCCATAGACACCAGCAAACATTTGTGCTGTGTCATTCATAATGTACACAGACTGTATACAGTGTGTACTGCTATATACATCTTTAGTGTATATAGCTTTCAGACTTCATCATTTCACAGTAACAGGAAATTATTCTGTATATTTGCTATAAATCAAACTACAATTTTAGAGCACCAGTTGAACTTCAGAAAGAGAAAGCCAAAGGTCTTTTTACATATATATTTAACTTGTGAGATTGTAAATTACCTTATAAACTGCAGTTTACTCTCTATACAAGATCCATTAGTAGCTCGTCTGAGATAGATAGATAGATAGATAGATAGATAGATAGATAGATAGATAGATAGATAGATAGATAGATGTTTGCATGGTTGGAAAATAGTTTGCATGTGTATTTATGAAAAACTATATTTTAGAGTATGCAGACTCTTTTGACTATACTTGACACTGTCACTTCTCCAGCATGAAGTCACTACATATTCACAACCTGTTTAGAATTTGTGATTTGTGTGCAGCACAGAGTTGGGACACAGACAGTTTCTACCTGTCACAAGCACTATCCTTGGTGGTGATTCTACTGCACAGTGGTGTAAACACAGGCACATCAGGACCTGAAACATCAGTGGTCCGCACCAGGAGAATATCTAGATTTTCTACATTTTAAACACAGGTAAACGTGTTAACAAAGGTTAATGTTGCAACAAAAACACCTTGGTTGATGTTTGGAAAATTGTGGTTATGTTTAAATGTTCATAAATGCATTGTGCTGGTGTGATTTGATGCTTCAAATCACTGTGGACATTTCGTTATTAAATCAAGACTATGATCTTTTCTTAACTTTACCCAATTGCTACCACTGCCTAAACAAAACCATAAAAAAGTTTAATTATGCTTCAGACACCTATGCTGAATTGCAAGATTTGGCAGAATAACAACATTGGCTCAATCTGTTAATAATAAATACAATCTGGGAGGCATTAACCATAATTGCTTTTGCATATCAGTTGTATATAAATGTAATTTCTGGGAGACAGGAATTTAAGCCTTTATCGGGGAAGTCACTATTTTTGGTGATTTCCACACCATTTACATATTGAAAAATGTTGAAAAATGTTACAACAGAAATAGTTTTGTCATGTCCTCCAATAACTCTCCAAGGATGAATTTTGGAATTTCAAAGTATTTCAGGGTTAAGGGTTCTAACTCTGAACTGAACTGTAAGTCAGCACTTTACTGGAACAGAGCCAAAACAATAAAGAACACCATCTGCATTGTTCAGCGTGTCACACTTTCAGTCAATGTCAGATGCCAAACAAAATATACAATGTGGATTTCTCACTCCTGCATCAAATTCCGATGCAATAATGGGATTGCAGGAAGCAATTCCTATGAAATATTTGCAGAAATTAGAGGCAGAGCTTGGCTTGGCATTGACAATTTGGTACCAGCTGGTGTAGACACAGTGTCTGTGTGGCGCAGACCTTGTCAGCACTGATGACAGTTAGGGTTGACAAGTTCCCAGAATCAGCCTGAAAGTTTCACAGCATCTGCGACTTCCTCTGTCTGTGGAGAATTTGTCATGGGTGATTGCCTTAGTGGCAGCATTAACAGACATCACTGCCCTCCCCCCCGCCCAATGGCGGTATGAGCTTCCTTTGATGCAAATATTCAGTGAGCACATGAAGGAAATCCATTTTCTCTCACAAAGACCCCATGCTGACACGTCTCGAAGAACCAGAGAGACTCACTCTTCCCAGGAGAGGCTCAGTTCAGGAGGGAGAGGAGAACAGACAGACATGACCTTCTTCCTGTAGCCCGGGGATCCTGTCAACATAAACTGTAACAAAGACGTTGGTAGCTTCAGTCCAACTTTGTATTTTTGTCACCACATTGAAAATATCATCAGTGGGCGGTTCAACCGAAACTGTATTTTATTGAGTTGATTCTGGGTAGCCACCATAAAAACCACCAATTCTGAATCCTTCTGAAAATTGATCCCTAACCGGTGACTGCAGTTGTCAGGTTGATGAATTATCCAACCTTGACAAACATAATGGTGAAATGTATGAGCAAATATTTGGAAGCATTTGAGACGTGACTCAGACGTGAAAAGACACAGCGAGCACTTGTCGGATTTGCTTTTAGAGCAGGTTTATAGAAGAATAATAGTCATCTGTTTATTGGCAAAAGGTTTCTCTCCTTGATCACAAGAACAGTTAAGGGCCCAAGAAATTGTGAGGTTTTTGTTGTCTGCTGGCTTCCAGTAAATACATCTAAAAATCTCATCTTCAAATTGATGCTACATTAACTTTTTTTTTTTTACCACTCTCATAAACCAGCAGATTAAAGGAATATAAATAATCAAGGAGCTGAATAGGAGTAAGAGTCCATTCAGATTATTTTTAACTAGTAAATCCACAGTGTTAGTGGGGGCATCTGTTGCATGTATATTAAAATATAATGGAGTTAATTCCTCCTGTGGGGGCTTTTCCTTTCTGCATGTGCAACAATTATCTCAGGCGTTATGTAAACTGGATGATCTGCTAGTGTGGGTGAGGATGAGGCCAGCAGGCAGAGCTGCATTTATTATTAGCTCCTGAGGACACATGAGGTGGACATCCCTCTGTGGCCCCTCGCCACCCGCTGTGGACCCTCTGCAGCACCTATAAGGGGTCGGGATGTTAACATTGTTCATACTGCAGTTAGACAGAGCACAAAACAAGGTCTCATTTGTTCTGTTTAAACTTCCTTACACTTTCTTCTTCAAACTTCTTCAACTCAGCCATTTTTTTGCCAGGTGCTTTTTTTACTTTTTTTAAAAACTAGTTAGGAACCTTCTAGTATGACCCTTCTCTCTGTAATAACACTCTCTCTACACTAAAGCATCTCACACTGTGCCATCTCAAAGGGGAGGTGCAATATTGTTATGTCCTATTTACTCTGTTGTTAATTCTGCTTCTGTTTACATATATGACATGTGAATAACATCCTTACTTCCATCACTGCCCTTCATAATGTCCTACCTTTCCTTAATACTGTAATATTCCTGTCAGCCTGTGGTATTCACAGCTAGAGCAAATCAAAGCATGATAAAGATGCAGCGTCCTCCAGCCGCCCTCATTTACTTAGAAGGGAATAAATGAAATAAAATCAATAGTAATGTCATTGATTGTAAAGCGCAAAGTTATGTTATCACAGTCTGATGATCACACAGGACATAATTGTGACAGCAGGATTTGTCTGCTTTAATTGTTTCCCATAAAGCTTCCATGCTGCAGGAGCTACATGACTAAAACTCCATGTATGCACATAGATGTACGTATTCCTTTCATTAGATTTATAAAGTCGTGCATATGTGTGGTTCTGTTTTATAAACGGAGCTGGGTGCACAAGCCTTACTTTCACTCTTACAATTAGTTATTAATGGGTGTAGACACGCTCTTAATCACGCGTTTGCATATCAATACTTCCGCCTGCCTCGCTGTTCATTAGACCTGCCAATGCTCATATCAATGGACTTTACACACAGACTTTCACAAGGAGGAATAAAATGAAAATTGCGTCAACACTGATAAATAAAATGATGCCTAATAAATAATAAAAATGACATTAAAGCAATTCAGTGTATAATGTAGTTTATAAATGTGCATTGGATTGACATTTTACTAGTTTTTGTTTAAGCTGCAAAAGAAAAAAAAACTGTGAAATTGTCAAACTCCTAAAGAAGCAATGTTTTTATTCTTAGATTCCATCTCTCACCTTATTTTACACTCTCACTCTCTCACACTAGAAAACTGTTTACGCCCAGTCTGAAGCATGTGTGAGGTGGACCAATTCTCACCACACCTTCTTTTATAAATACCGGTTTATAGTGTGCGAGGGAAAAGGTGCAGTTTTTGTGTCTATGTCACTTTGCCTTTCTCTCCACTCTCCACCTGGATAAGAACAGACAGGCCAGTTTCTGCCCAGCTTGTTTTAGAAACTGTCAAATCAGTAGATAGCTTCAGGCTTCAAGTGTTGTGACTGAAATGCTTGGTGGGTTTCCTTTTTTTTTTGGTTCGTTTTTTTAAGCTTGCATTTAAAGTTGTTAAGGACATTTGGACAGCTAATGTCATCAGTTCTGCTGGCTAAATGACTGACAGCTGATGCCGCAGTTGCCTGGTGACAGTGAAAGGATGCTGCCAGAGTTTCTGCCTGAGCAGGTTTCTCAAAATAAAAGCACCGATGTGCTCTTCTAAATTTCCAAGTACATCCTGCGTGATTGAGATTCCTGTTAATCGATTCAAGTATTTTTTTAAAAAAAATAATAATTCCAACAGTCTCTCATTTGGCAGCACTCACATTTTACCACCTGTCATAGTAGAATTACATTTGATCTTCAGTTTTTTTGTAATACTCATCATGACAGGCAAGATATAATATAATATCTGGAGATTGAAACTGCAAAAAGCACAGTGTGTGTTTTTTTTTTAATGGTCCATCTGGTTTCAGAAGGAAATGAGAGTTGTCAGACTGAAAGGTTTGCAAATGCACACACATTTGCATTGCACATATCAGATACAGTGTAGTTCATAAAACCCTGATTCCAAAAAAGTTGGGACGCAGAACCAGAATTCAGCCATTCACATTCAAACTGTTTCCTGACAACAGCTTTACAAAGTGTTCCTTTGCCCATGTAGTATTCTGCTTTATCCAATCATGTGTTCGACAAAATGTTGAACCTCTCTCCATTCTCACTTGTGAACGACTGAATCTTTCCAGGATGAACCTTTCATACTCAATCATGATTCTATCACCTGTTACCAATGAACCTGTTGACCTGTGGAATGATCCAAAAACACCTGTTTGGTCCACAACTTTCACAGTCTTTTGTTGCTCCTGTCCCAACTTGTTTGAAACATGTTGCTGCCATCAAATTCAGAATAAGCAGATATTTACAAAAATCAAATTAAGCTGATGAGGTCAAACATTGAATACATGGTCTTTGTGATTTTTGCAGTTGAGTTTATGTCAAAAAGGATGAACAAATGATCCCGTTCTCTTTCATTTACGTTTTACACAGCATCCCAGCTCTTTTTTGGAATTGGGGTTTTATATTACCTAACATAACTATACAAGAATGTATCGCATTCTAGACAAAATGTCTGTTTATTTGTGACAGTGCAGCTTTCAATTACGGTCCCAAAGTTACAAGCATCAAAACAACAAACGTGTATTTTGGCTCTATTTTAGAACAAAGACAGAAAGAAACAAGATGATGATGATGATTATAATTAAAGACTACACTGTTCCCACTGTTCTTATTTTTTATGTTTCAGTTCATTGTATTTATTGTCATCTACAATATGTGTAAACTGCTCATTTGGACCTTGAAGACATTTGATCATCCAGACAACAAAAACGCTTTTTCATTCTCAATATATCCACTCCCAGTTCATAAAAGCCCTGTTGGATGCCCTTGAGCTTCATCAGCAGTACCTTTGATTGCTCCACTGGTTTGAGGACATGGGGATCACACAAATTAAATTCAGTCATGTGGTAAGACAAAGGCTGACACCATTTCATTTCAGCGGGTCGCTAATGCCACCTTTCAGGACCCGTGTTCCATTTCAGAGCGCTGTCTGTGCTCGGGGGAGGCAAAGTCACCTCCTCTTCCAGGTTCTGCTGAACAAACGTCTCCCCAGGTAGTAAGCAACACCTTGGAAATGTAATTAACCATCAAGACTGAACGTGGAGCCGCCCGTGAGAACTCTGCTGAAAGCCCCATTGTATCAGTGCAAATTCTAAATGTATGGTACAGATTTAATTATACACTATAGAATCTATAGAAAAATCTGAAAGGTAGGAGTTGTTATATGCATGACCTACCAGCTCCTTCGATGTCAATAAAAAATATATACAGTACATATTTTGGAGGGAAGATAATTGCTGCCAGGATTTTGTTACTTATTTCCAGTGCAGGAAGTATTATCTTCCTGAACTTGTGGGGATGTGGTCGGGGTGGATGGTGGGTGTACATAGTGCAGGATTTTGACACCAGAGACTCCTGCATCCTGCATCCTGTGTGCAATCATAGGATTAAGCTACGAAAACACTTTGGTTAAGTTTCGGGAAATCTGGTGGCTTTGCTTAAATATTTCTGTCTCGCGCTTCAAATAACCTTTGACTTTTTCAATGTTTAACCAAGAAACCAAACTTTGTGTAACTTAAGCCAAGTGCTTTGAGCGCCTAAACATAACTATATATCTATGAATCATGCTGTAGTTGCCACATGCAGATGCTGTGGCGGAAACAAATATGTTGTCAGTGAATGTTTTACAGATGCATTCGGCCACTTTGCAGATAAAACGCAGATGTGACACGCTGTGATGGCCTCGGCATCGGGAACGAACCTTAAAGTCCAACATCTAGCTGGGCCTCATTTCCTGTCACGTCACTGTCATCTGTCTAATAAAGGCTCACGATGCCCAAAGAATCACCTTCTAAAAGGGAAATGGAATCTAGCCGCCATTATATTTCTTTGGGAAAAGTTCTAGTTGCAACATAAGTGGTTCTACAATATAAATTTATAGGAGACAGGGTTGTACTATCCAGTGGAGTCAAGCACTGTCCTTCAGTATAGATTTGAGGTAGCTGAACCCTACTGGAATATTTTGATGTGACTTCATACTTCTGCTACATTTCTGCAGGAAATATTGTACTTTTTTGTCCACGTTTTTTGACAGCTTATGTTACAGATTAAGATTGTACATTCAAAATATCTGAATTTTAGCCAACAATATAGTTCAAATTAGCTCCACCTCATTTGCTGACAGTGTTGACGGAGTTATTTCATATTGTAGTTTTGCTACCTCTACTTAAGTAAATGGCCTTAATATTATTTATCACTTCACAGATCAAACTCCAGTCAGTTTCCTTCTGAGGGTGTTTTTACTCAAACTGTGTCTGAACTACCACAATTATCCGCAGAAACTTGGGTTAGCTTTATATTATGGCCTTCCTGTTTGACACATACATATTTCAGTATGAGCCATTATTATACAGTGTGATCACTCAGCTCCTCCTTGGCCTCTGGGTTTAGGTCCGGAGCTTTGCTCTATATCATTTGTAATGGTGGTCCTGGACTGCAGTCCATTTTTTTTTCTGCTGCTCAACAAACTATTGCTCTCTCCTGAGCTTTTAGTTTTCTCTCCACTGCTCCCATCCTCCGCCTTATCAATGGGACACAGCCGAAGTAAACACTGTGTCTTGCATATAATTCTATGGCAATCCCCAGCAGCAGTGATAAGCTTATGGAGCAGATGTAACTCATGAGCTAACTTTCTGATTCACCTCACTGGAGGATGCCTAACAGGATCTGTCTTAGCAAAGCTTATGTCCAGTCATTTCAACAGCATTTATAATTCATGAAGTAAACACTTTTTTTTTTTCTCAACACGTACTCACGCTCCGTCACATATCAATGAGCTGAAGCCAAGCTGCCCAGTTTGCACCGCAAGTAATCCGAGTTTAACTGTAGTACGGACACATTTTCGAACAGGTGGAACCTGAAGAGCTCCGTGTTTTTGGCTTCTACAGTTTAACACTAATGTAGCATGAAAATTACAGCAGGCTGAGAGTAAAGCTAAATAAAAGATTTTCATTATGATTTAATGGCTCCATTCGGCTAAAACCATCGTTGCAGGTGCGAGAAGATGATGAGACTTTTTAGATGCACGCTCGTTTCCTGCCTTTGTTTGAGTTAAAGTGATATATGAAACCAGAAAAAAAGCTATCAGGGCGAGCCGTGCTTTCGCTCAGCGCACACTCGAGAGGACATGCTGTTACAAAGCACTCACATCGGGGACGACACCGTAATGGTATTCCAGGAGCATTTGTGTCACACTGATACATTGAATTAGGCATTAGAAGGTAATTTATTTTTGTTTATTTGGCTTTTGCAATTTTTTATTCATTACTCCATGAAGGGACCATTTGGTGTCCATTTTCTCTGCAGGCTCATGTAACCATGTTTGGACGCGCTGCAGCAATTTAGCTGACAATAAAAACGGTCCTGCATTATGATCTAATTTGACACATGACTTTGCGGCGCTCATGTTTATACCCGACGCAGTGTTTTACCTTTCAAAATAAACAGCGCTAATAGGACGCTGGTTCTTCGCCTGCAGATAGTTTGACTCTTTGTGTGTTCTTCAGTTTGACAGGAGTTCAGAATAATGTTCACAAAACATCTGTGATCAACACTCGACAGCAACAGAAGCAGGATGTGGGTTGTAAACATGATTATGTCCTCTGTGACATCATCCTGAAGTGGATTTTTTTTTGGTAGGAAAGATTAATGATGAGCAACAGGAGAGGCTGTGAGCAGAGTACTGCAGTTTGAGGAGACTGATTTACTGCGGCGTATGTTGTCTATAAGTGCAACCTTAATCTATCTGAACTTCCATTTCTTTGCATCATAAATATAGTGTTTCAAAAATGATTCCTCTTGTATTTAATAAGTTCGCTCCCCTGAGTTGTTATTTTTAGAAGTCCTTGATTTGGAAGTTTTTTTTCCAGTTGGCACTCTGTATTGATTTCAGGACTCAGGCATCCTTCAAAAGTAAATAAGTATGAAACACTTATGAACAATTTCACAGTGTGTGATTCTAAAAAAAAAAAAGCTGATAGGAACTTGTGTTTAGCCTGAAATATAAAATAATACTTTATTATTGAGCTGGATAAAGGTCAGACTATTTGTTTCACGAGTGTTTTATTTCTTCTTCTCGCTCCGTCTGAATGCTGATGTCAGCGGCAGCGTGACTTCGATCATTTTTGTAAAGACACAGATCATTTATTGTAGAGCATAAAAGGAGGATGTGTGTGTGTGTGTGTGTGTGTGTGTGTGTGTGTGTGTGTGTGTGTGTGTGTGTGTGTGTGTGTGTGTGTGTGTCTGGCAAAATCATACCTTTTTTTGTTTTCGCCACACTAGCTGCATGGCTCTGGGGATGAAGGTGTTGAAAATTTTTACTTTGTCCTATACTTTGATTTATGGCCAAATACCTGCAAAATGAATGGCATTCCCATCGGCCTTGTCTTGTCTCCAGCTACGCACCTGGTCATGTCATTTGTAATTCTCTGCCCCGCCCTTAAGTGGCTTCACCTGTGTCTCATTGTCTCTCTGTTCTGAGAGTATTTAGTCTCTGTGTTCCAGCTTTCTGTGTCAGGTTGTCTTCATCATCTGTGTCATGCATTCCTTGCCATATCTTTGCCCTGTCTTGGATTTTTTACCTGTTGTCCTGCCTACCTGTGCACCAAACCTAAGCCAAGTACAGAGCTCCATTTTTGGAACCTGCCTCCTGAGTCCTGTGGTCACCAGCTGCTGCGAGCCTCAGCTGTACAAATGTTAGGATGCCCACATTAGCATTTAGCTCAGCAAACCACTGTGCAGTCTCACAGTAGATGTTTAGCCTTGTTATTTGATAGAGGTTAAAGAGAAGAAATGCTTTGCGAAAGAGCTGAGCAGCGATTGAGGTATTGACAGTGCTGTGAATCACACATGCTCTGCACGGCGGTAAGATTGCAAAAAAAAAAAAAAAAAAAGCATCAGCCCCTAACACCCAAGCCACTATATTTTCTAATAGATGTGCGGGTATGTATGTCTTTGATCTGGCCCTGTGTAGCGTACCTCGGGGCTTTCCTGGTTGTAATGAAAAATCTGCACATGCAGTCAAGGACTAGTCCCTGACAGAGGTTTGGTTTGCTTTCATGCTATTACCATTTTTATTGTTATTTATGTGTTTCTGTTATTCTGCCGTATCCATTATGCATTATTTAATTTTCCCCGGTGCACGAGAGCTATGTTATGAAGTGAATTTGTTGTTGAGCATGAACCTCTATTGTCTCTGAACCCGTGATTGAATACAACACGAGCGTTTAGAGCAAGTGGATGACGGCGCATAGGGGAAGAAATGATTTGAAATTAAAAATTTAACATTCAGGAGGCATAAGAGTCTACGCCAGCGGTACAGTACGTGTGGCTACAGGCAGAGCGGCTGTTTGAAAATCACCCACCCCCACAAAACCGCACACTAATGTAAACGGAGAAGCATGTGCGGAGTTAAAGACTGAAGCAGCCCCGGAGTCTGTACTGAGGTCAAGACTATTTAAGGAGCAGACAGCCTGACTCCTGCAGGGACCAGGCAGAGGAAATGACAGACTAACACATAGAAGGAGAGAGAAGGACACACAGTATAAGAAAAGGAGGAGAGAGGAGTCGGTTTGAGCTGAACTCTCGTCACCCACACAGCCAGACGACGAGGAATCTCCTCTTTGTACCGTTCTGTGAACACTGGTGTCGAAGCTGTCCTATACGCATACACACACACACACACATTGACATGAGTACAGATGTGGCGAGAACGTACTGTTTGTGAGTGTAAGTGAGAGACAGAGGGTGGAAAAATCGGAGTGAAGGCGAGGGAGTGTGAGTCACAGAGTTTACACAGAGTTCAAACCAAAAGAAAGTAATGGTTCCCTCTCAGACAGTTGAGTCCCGATATTTTACTTCGCTTATCTGTGTGCGTGTGCTTGTATTACTATATGTGAGGACTGTATAAGCTTTAGACCTTGAGAATGTGTGTTTGGCGTGTTTGGAAAATGTGTGCATTTTGACCGGTCCTATCTTCTTCATGGAATTAAGACAAGACAAATTTGCACAGCACCATCTGAAACATCAATGTCCTACATACATTTTAACAGAAATCAAAACCAAAATAATCAGAAAAATGTGCAAAGCGCTTCACAGAGAATAAGCTATTAGAATGAATTCAAAAGAAATTTCATGGACACACATAAATATACAAACAGAGGCACTTGACTTTTCTCTAAAATGAAACTTTTAAAAGAAGGGATTGAGTATTCATTCTCTAATCTCAACGTTTAGATATGCTGAGTAATTGGCCAACCACAGTGTTGCAGTAACGATTCTTGGCCACTTGGGGTCAGCAGAAACAAGCTGTAAACACAACACTAATATATTATCAGCATTTAAGTTAATATAGCCTATTATAAATCCAGCAACATTATTATTCATTTAGAGTCATGTTATGGCCTCCTGGTGATTTTAAATCCAATATTCATTTTCCTGTTAGCTCTGCTTTTGGTCTCCACCACCTCCTGGGAAAAATATGGTATAATTTGGTCCAATTTGTTTGTCTGCCGTTTGGGGTTGGGAATCATACAGCAGGTTTGTCAGAGTTTGTTTTTCAGCTGCCTCCTGTAACCGAAAGTGATGCTGATGAGAGCAGAGCGACTGAGCTGAGCTAAAAGATGCTGAAAAGCTTTGTCGAGCTGAGGGTTTATTTTTTCCTTTTGATGAAAATGCAAAGAAATGTAGGATCGCAAGCATTCAACAAAAACTGCAAGCCAGAACATGACAAAGAACCACAAAGTGAAATCACAACTTTGCTCTACTTCTTGTCCTTTGGTTTGCATTGCTTAGTTTTTATTTTCCCAGTCATGGTTTTCCTTTGTATTTTTCAGTTTTCTTTGCACTGCTGAAAATATTGATTATAGCCGCTTGAAGCCGAGGGGCCAGTAGATGCATTCTGCCAGTGATGGTCCTCACAGTCACAACAGTACAAACGTGCATGTGTGCAAATATGTGTTAATCCACTGCTTTGATTAAATGTGTTCCCGCGTTAAAAAGAGCACATTTCCAAATGCTGCCAATGAAAAAGGCTCAGTGGTCTCTGCTGTGATTTGTGGGAAAATTATGATATTTGACAAAATTGCAAGCTTCACAGATGTATCTTTCATGGATTCGGGCCATAATTACAACATGGCATACTCAGCGGACAATCTGTCATCCAGCTATTGGCTTTTGTTTGTTTTTTTGATCCCATGGATTGATGACACGTCCGCTACTACAATTTCAAAAGGACTGAAAGTATGTGACAGCTAAAAAGCTCTAAATGGTTTGTTTAAAAAAGGACCTGTGTTGAGATTCATTGCCGTGTCCACGTGTCCACGAGTCCACGTAAATTGTTTTGGACAATTTGCATCCAAGAAATTTACATGTCAGCTGTCAGACAGCGAGAGAGACTGCAGCTCTTTCTGTCCTTTCAGAGTACACAAATATTTAAACAAGGGGATCATCTGTTACATTCTTCACTCTTCCAGCCTGTGATATCACATGTTACTCACAGCTGTTTTCACTTTTAAGGTGGTTTGAAGGTGGGAAAAACAGACACTTTGTCAGATGAAAATACTGTAACTCTAACTTGACACCTCGGTTTTGCAGTGAAGAGACGAGCTGATGAAAGTCGAGGTGAAACTCAGAGCTGCACAGAAACACTTAATTTGTGCTTCCTGCTGTGTTGTGGTGTGTTTATTTCATTTTTTATTATAATTTATCCGACGAAAAAAGTACAGCATAAAAACTACTTTCTGTATAATGTCAAAGCCTCACCTGCATTTCTCATGCAGTGCATTACACCAAGAGAAAAATCTTCTTTTTTCCAACCGTGCCCTCATTCAACTCTATTGTATTATATTACATGTCATTATAGGTCTTGTATTTTTTGTTGTCCTTTTAACTGTGAAACACTGCCTTTGTGGCATAACATTAATTTTAATTGATGAGCAATAATCTTAAACATAACCACAACTACGTTTAAGATGAATCTATACTTGATACACACACTCACTTCATTTACTGTATTTTTCAGATTTTCAGTTCGAATGGTTTAGCTCAATGTGGGTGACTATATGTTGCTTTATGTTTTATGTTGTACAATCCCTTATGACAGAAGTATTAATCCAGCTTTATCTTGTCTTATCCTACCAAGCAAGTTAGCATTAATGCACATTTAAACAAGCTAATTTTTGGATTCATCATTAAATTATTACGTTTTGTTTCATTTGAAATGATCAAGATGACAAAGTGACTTTCATTTTCTGGATGTACTGTACTGTACACTCTTCTCTCTAACACCAGGATTTCATTTATTCAGGTTGGGAATTAACTGTGTTTGCATTGTAAATTATAGAGTTGGTTTTTCACCAATAAGAGAATAGTTTCTGGTCCCCATCCTGTCTCTCTCCCTCTCAGTCATTAGTGACACAATGACCCTTTAGCCACCAGCCCCTCTAACCATTAAAAGCTCTGCGGTTTCACTGCAGCTTCTCTGTGGATTACTGCATACGACAGAGAATTATGCAGGAGCATGAAGCTCCTGTGTTTGGGTAAGAGGAGAGCTCGCCCCCCTCTCTGTGAAGTATTGCAGATAGCTATGGAAATGAATGCAAGGACATGGAGCTACACTGTGAGTCTTGTCGTCAGAGAAGCCTTTCTCACAAACACAGTTTGAGGCCTGGACGAGTAAAGCTCCAATAATCTCATTCCCCTCCACTATAATAACACCATTTCCTCTTCCTCACTCTCTACATTCATTTGCATTCTTCTCTTTGAAGACTTTTGTCGACGATCATTCTGGCTCCTAATGGAGCTCTGTAATTAAGACAGAGGAATCGGTGCGCCTATTGACCCACTTGGTGTTATCTTTATTGTTCAGATAAGTGGCCAATATAACTGAAATCAAAGCCCATTTGTTTATTTGTGTTGCTGCCAGCACAGCACAAAATTGCAAAATCATGGGTCAAACAATCTATTTTTCAGTGCGGTAGAAAGACAAGGCAAACAGGTTATTAAAGATAGATATTGAGTAAATAAATCTTCTGCATGTCTTTATTTCCATCTCCAAATAAAAAAGAAAATAGCCTCAATAATGAGAAGAGAAAAGGGCTTTGTTATTCCTGGGAGGGCTGCGAATCCATCAAATGGCTTCTCCCCTGTGTGCATCAGTTTCTGCTTGGAGTCCTCTGGCTGCTGCTGGAACCAGAACAAAACACCCGTTTACTGCAAACACACACACGCACTCAACAATGCAGGGACGTGTCTACATGCTGAACCAATCATATTACTGAAATCTCAGTAATGAATGCCATCATGGGGTTGGACATGAATGCAGGTGGTGATTTAGGTGCATCCCACTTAACCTCCTCCAAGATCTGAAGCAAACTGAGTCTCCCCATCACCTCTGACCTCTCCTGCAGGTTTTATTTTCAGAATTCAACCACAAAAAAACTGCTGCAGCACTTCAATCTGTGGCCCCTTCAGTATGAAAACAGAAAAAACTGTGAGGATGCTCGAACTGCTTATCAACATCTCAATCACTTTGGTCGATCAACCTTCAATTTGCTGAATGATCAAGCCTGATAAAGTGTCTGAAGTCGGACTCATAGCCGCATCTTCAGCAGCAACGTTGTGACGACTGTGCTCTGGAGCTCATATTTTTATGGTTATATAAGGATTATTAGTTGTCACCAGAGCTGGACTTTGTTTTTTCAGCATGTGTGTTGCCTGTGGTCAGGAAATAACCCCCTCTGGGAAATTTAAATTGAGTCGTGTGTGTGTGTGTGTGTGTGTGTGTGTGTGTGTGTGTGTGTGTGTGTGTGTGTGTGTGTGAGGGCGAGATAATTTCTCTCAACATTCAAAAAATATAATAAATACTCAAATACTTAGTCTCTTTTTTTTTTGCTTTTGTTTACTTTTTTACAGATTTTTTTTTTTCATCTTATTGGACTAAGAATAATGTCTTTACCCTGAAGTGAGTTCGGCTTCGCTCTGGCCTCTGCTCCCTCTCAGTGCCTCCAGCTGCTTTGTGCTGCCATGTGTCCAGTAAAGACTGATGTTTGTGGGCTCGGTGTTCTCCCTGCAGGCAGACAGGCACAGATGTAGCCATGTTAGTCCAGAGCAGCTCCTCCTCTGATGTCTACTTAATATCTGACCCTGAGGTGCGGCGTCTCAGGGTTTGAAGCAGGGGTGTAAATCACAAGTTTCATCATGATTTGATATTCAGTTCTACAGACAATAATATTTGCTGACATCACAGAGTCTGCTACGATATGAGTTCAGGGGCTTGCGACTGAGATATATCATATGCCCATGTAAAACAATCAGTTACAGTTATATCAACTCACTAAAATATGATTTGACAATTTTATGACTAAACTCTTCCTATTGGGCAGAAATTTGCTAGAGCTGCTAGATTAAAGATTGAAATGTGAAAAAAAAGATTAATGAAGTTGAACTACTTGCTCAAACATAAGCTATTACCCATAAATTCACACCAAATCCTTGTAATATGATGCAGATTCATATTTCTGTATATGTGTAAATTTGTATCTCGTTATCTGCATGTACACTTTCATGATGCTGGAACAGACACAAACAATGTGAAGATCCGAAAATCAGAACACCGCTCTCTAGCACCTCTAGTGGTCATAAAGTGGACACGGCACCTTTAAGTGTTGAGATGTTAATTTGTGATGAAAAACAACTTTTTATTAAGAAATCTTGAATGCATGAAATGGTAATATATATTCAGACATGAATTGAAGGAGGTTAATCTGGTTCAGTTCACTCAGTCACAACAAAAGAGGAGACGAGTGTGAAGCTGTCTAATTTAATTGTAAACTTGCATACTTTTTCTTTCTGCTAAGAGAGGCACAAAGCAATGTCACACCTCTACATTTCATTCTGCTGGGACTTTTGCTGGCTGTCATCTGGTGTGAGCTTTATGACATCGCTGCCTCGTTTTGACTAACAACCAAAGATGATCGCTGCCACATAATCTGCAAAACAATAAAGCGAAGTAAAAATACGACTTCCTCATCAGTCTGACTGACAGTGTGGTCGTTCTGGTCCTGCCGTCCGAAGCGGTGCCTTTAAACAGGAGGAATTAAAAGCCAAGTCTGTGTTCATGACGAGCACAACCAGTCATCAGCGTGTCTGCTGCAGTGTAAACATGCTTAAGCAGCAGAAAGTACACAAAGAGACAGAGCAGGAGAAACTTTGCCAGGGCAAAATCCCAACAGAGTGCAGCAGAAAGAGAAATCCTCCTGCCAAACATTTGTTGTGTTTGTGATCACTTGGATCAGCTCCTCATAGAGCGCTGGCCTCCTTTTTTTTTTTTGTTCAAAACCACTGCTGCAAAAAACAAAATGCACAATTATTAACCTGTAATTATGCTGCTAATCTTGTGCAGGCTGAGCATGCCAAGTAATCAGTGGAGGAATGTAACTGAGTACATTTACTCAAGTACTGTACTTTGAATTTGGTACTTCTCAGATGTAAATATTGTACTTTTCACTCCACTACATTTGTCTGACAGGTTTAGTTACTTGTTACTTTTCTGATTCTACATTTTCAAGCCCTTTATGTCCACTTAAAACCAAGTATCGCTACATTTGGTGATTCTGGATGTGACTTTTTAATACACTATTACACACTATTTAAACTAGAGTATTAAGAGTCTTTTGAGGGTTGAGAAAGTTCTCACACTTCTTAAGATAAATAAACTGGTTAAAACCCTCTTGGATTAGTTGCACAATGTATCATCACTGAGCTGAAAACAGGCCTGTGTTTCTGAGCTCATGAAAATGTTTTAGAGAAACGTGGTTCTCACAGGACAGTGACTCTGCAAACATATGATGTTCTCATGAAATATGATGCATTGCTGAAGATTAAATAACTGCAGCAGTAAAATGCAACATACACATTAATGCAGCAGTAATATTTTTCCAAAACATTATACTGCATAATGAATACTTTTACTTTGATACTTTCAGTAAATCCTGCTGATAATTTACATGAGTAAGGATTTGAAAGGAGTACTAGTAAATAGTAAGTAGTAAATGAGGATGATAAGTTTTTAAGCTTTGTTAAACTTACTAAAACTTGTTAAACTTAAACCAGAAAATATTATCACTGTCGTCATCCCCATCCTGGATCATCATCATTTGTTGAAAGTGACTTTTTTTTAACCCTGGCTTGATTTCAAAGATGAAGATTAGCCTTGAACTAATTAGGCAATAAATCAATAAGAAAAATTAATTAACCAAGATTTTGATTAAATTAAACTGACTGATTGTTAAAGTCATTTATCAAGTAAAACATCCAGGCCAACTAATGTTGTCCATTAAAGGAGTAGTTCACCATTTTTGGATCAATGCATTTATTTGGAGAAGAGTGGCATTAAAATAAATATGACGGTATTGTCAGCAGCCCGTTAGCTTAGCTTAGCATAAAGAATGGGAACAGTGGGGAGGAGTTAAACTGGCATGAGACGATTTGAGTGGTGTCGATTGTCTCAAACTGTTCCTTTTATTGATCTGTCTTTTTGAACATATGATGTTTTTAGAGAGGGGACAATGTGCTGTTTCCAGACATTTAACAGACTAAACAATTAATAAAAAGATAACTGACTGATTAATCAATAGAACACAATCATTAGTTGAAGCCATACAGGGGACAGCACATCTCATGTCTCGGTGCACTGAACCACCGAGACGACCAGCTTCAACATCCTCGTCTGTTTCTCTTTGAAAGGAGAGAAAATGTGAGAAAAGCTCCCTTAATGCTCCAAGGACGAAAATACTGGCGAGCGAGCCATTTAGCAGTCACGGCCTGGCACCCACAGCTGAGGGCAAAGAGTGGGCACAGATTAGGGCCTCGGCAGGGCACAACCTTTGTCTTGTTAATTCCTCTAAGAGCGCTGACACAGCAAACTGCACTAAGTTCAGTGAGACTGATTTAGACACTGTGACCTTACTTACACACTGACTTATCAACTTTCATGCACAGACGGCAAAAATACATTAAGTAGTGCTCTTTAAACTTGCCATCATGAGTTGAGAGACTAATTTAAGGGAGCTGGAGCTGGTTCTTGTCAACAATTGTGCAGTTTACTCTGTGAGTATTTGGACTAATATTTTTGTGGTTTCGCCTTTTCACCTCTGCACACAGGATCTGAAATGGATGGAGGGCTATGAGGGTTAAAAGTGCCGACTTTTCCCGCTTTCATTTGAGCCACTTTACGCCCATATTCTTGGAATTCATTGTAAGAATAGAAGCCTTGTCACTGCCCTGCTGTGCTGTTCAAAAACAGAGGATTACGTATAAAAAGCACACACACGCGAAAAAACCCCAGAAACACCCTTAAAGCTGAAAGTCAGCACTTTAACCTTGCTGTTATTGCTTCAAATCCAATGTGCTGGAGTAGAAGAAGGCAAACAATAGAAAATGTGCCACTGTCCAAACACTGACAGGCTGCTCTGTAGGTGACAATAATGTAAAAAGTCTAATATTTAAGGGTATTTTTTCTTGATTTCCTACAATTGCTGTAACATCGCGCCCCACCACAGGTGTGGACAAGGACATCTCCTAATCTGTTTTTCTTGCCGTTTGTGGAACAACTGCGCTAAATTCAACCAATTTTCCCTCAATAAACAGCATAAGACAGATGGAGTGCTTTCATCCAGTCAGCAAATCATGTTGGGCGAGATTGATGTTCTCTCGCTTTCTTTCTTCCTCACACACACGCACACACACACACACACACACATACTCCCTCTCTCATCTCGCTCGGATGGTTGTATTTTTGTGTGTGTGTGTGTGTGTGTGTGCTCATGTGGTCAGCAGCAGGCTCTCCAAATTGGCAATCCTGTGAGAGCTCGGCCACTCCGGTCCACAGCCTTGCTCTAATCATCACATTGTTACGACCTAAAAAAAAAAAAAAAAAAAAAAGAATATTGACCAAATAAAATATACTGTGTGAGATAAACCGTCATTGCCCTTCTTATCGTCTCTGTGAATCGTGCCGCCGTTACTAAGGACCATTTAATGAATTGAAAGTAAATGAATTGGGACATTGAGGTTTGAAAAAGTGAGTGCCTGACATAAAATATTACAGCTCTAGATATTGCAATTAGAATAAGGACACGTCTGCTTCGCTTTCCTCTTCTTTGTCTTAAAATTAGAACAAATGTCTGTGGATTTCATAACTGATTCCCAAAGATCCTGCACTATCCATCCGGTTATAGCAGGTACTCTAAGTAATTGGTGTAAAATCCTTCTTGTTCCATTGTATTTTGGTGACAGCTTGTCGATGATCCCCGAGGCTTCCTCCTTTAGCTGCAGGCATTTATGATCCACACTAGTCTTCCGTATCGTGGGTTTGTCAGTGAATTCTGTTGAGGTCAAAAATCTTGCGCTGTCAGTTGTGCGCCGGCTGTACTTTTCTGGTAATATAAGACTTAACAGTCCGCGGAGAGTTTTAGACACAGCACGGGAACATCACTGGAAAAGGCAGCTAAAGGAAAAAGAGCAGCGTTTTTCACTGTGAGACAAGCGTCTACATAAAACATGGCTGCCATTTCTACCTTTGATCCAAACATGGATTATTAAAGAGGAGGATTTGTTGTCGGTTTCAACACACTGCCCTGCGAAACCGCAAAAAACTGTGTTGTATTGTCTCCAACGACTCAATCCAGACAATAAAGCAGCTATTTTCTGACCATCTCTGTCACGCCATACAGATTATAGAGCGGGGTCACCAGATGGCAGAGACTGGTCATTATAGTACACGAGGTCATGGCTTAAAGGAAGTGTTTGTAAATATTTGCAGTGATATTATTAATACCACTGTGGATTTATTAGTAAAGTGCATGTCATATTCAAAATGCAATGAGAGAAACCACTTTTTTTTTCAGGCCTTTCAGAGCAAGTGACATCTGCAGCTCACTGAAACTACATCGAGCTATTTGTGATTAAGCAGGATATCACTGCAAAAACACTTCCGAGTACAAATACACGGAGAAAGTCACACGAATTCCACATTTTAAAACAAGAATAAAAGCTGACTGTTTCCCTGAGGGAGACAATTAGCAGAAGCACAATCCTCCGTTTCATCTCAGAAGAATCTCCACTTAATCTCTGCAGTATTTTCCACTAGTTCCTCCGCCGCGGCTTAATTCACATTCTGAGCAGCGCAGATCTATCGCTGGCTGGCTTTCTTGTGAAAACTTCAATATGGATCTGGGTTTTTGACTGACTTTGTACTTTGGAAGGTCACACGCAGGTTGAGACCAGCAGTGTTTAGAAAAGAAAACCCCAGTTAACTTACATTCATTATGACACTGCGTTATTCTCAAGTAAAATCCCTGTGGGAGTTTTAACATGAGGGCGTTTTAAAGTTGACAGTCGAAGCACAAAGGCGCTGCGAGAGAAAAAAAAAAATGATGGTGTAATGGTGTGGTTTTATAGTTTAATAGTCTTTTAACCAAAAAATGAGATGAAGCACATTTGGTGAAAAGTAGCACATTTACTCAAGTGCTGCACTAATTTTGAGGTACTAGTACTTTATATGCAAGTGCAATTTCTGCTACTTTAAACACCATATTTACGCTGCTCACACAGAAAACATGTGATCAACTTCTTAAATATGATGCATTGTTGAAGATTAAAGCTTCATGTGCCCTGGCAGTCATGTTGCTGATTCGACCTGCTTAGGTTGGAGTTCTTGTTCTGGAGAAAAATGTTTTATCTTGTTGCACCTGATAACTTGTGTGTGCAAACTATTATCTTGTGTGGATAAGAAGAAAAATATTCAGATGTTTTCAGCACTCTGCTGTATCACATTCTGTGTACTTTTAATACATTAAGTAACTGTTGCTGGTGATACTTTTAGAGAATTTTGAATGCATGCAATGACTTTTACTTGTAACAGAGTATTTTTACAGTGTGGTACTGTTTGTTGTTTCATCCACTGTTGAGGGCCTGATGAAAAATCCAGGGCTTCACATGCACATACATTAAAGAAACACCCCCAGACTTTGTTTAAAGACCGCACAAGCTCCTCAGATCCCCACATTTCCTCCCAATTTACTGTTTATATTTTTGAACTCTGAACTGTGTCAAGTTTCCAAACTTGAAATATGTCTTTTGGGGCCGCTACAGCAAAAACAGAGAGAGTATCTGTAAACAAGTGGATTATGAGGTCAGCCTCGATAACCTCCCATAATCCAATGCAGTGTCAACGCTAACACTTGTGTCTGATGGTCTTCTACACATTTAGATGACCCAGAGAGGCTTTGCAAAGAATTGGGTCTTGATTTAGGCTAATCTTCGGGCAGAGGAGCCAATACTTCTTTGATCTGATCCTCTGAGGAGAGAGATTGCCAATAGTCAGTGGTGATGCTTGCCAACACAGCATAAACCCCCAAGTTTTGAAGAAAAAAAAAAAACAAGTAGTGTGAAACAGCACAAATGATACTGGTGTCACGCTGGGAAAAGCACCAGTGCTCAATTCCCCCAAGCTTAGAAGAAACAGATAAAGCCAGTGAAAAGGCTTTGTGTCAAGCTCTATTAATCCATGGCTGAGCTTAAGAGCTGGCTGTTAAATCATCTGTGAGTGTGCAGGAAGGTAGCTTAGTGCTGATGTTGCACCTCATTCCACAGATGGGAAAACACTGAACCACCACAAGTGAGGCTTCATTTCCCAAACTGGGTCTCAGAAGCTCAGACTCTGCTGCTTTTATTGTTCCAACTTCAGCAACAAAGTCTGAGTCACAGCTCCCTCCAGTTTCCTGGATGACAACAGATTTATGTGATTTACTGGAGCAGGTAACAGCTCGCTGTTTGTTTGAACGTCGTGTTCAATTAGTGTGTCATCAAAGTGTAAATGGGGCTGATGAAGGAGCTGCACCCCAACATGGCTTCGCTTTGATGTTGACATGTAAACACTTTGCTACACAGTCAAGCTATGTGCAAATAGATTCATTGCTACAGCACAACAGAAACAGGAAAAGACAGGATACATTTGTCAAGATTTTTATCTGTCTTGCCATAACTTTGTCTAGCTTATTCCTCTGTGCCATAGACCTCCATTGTTGTCCAGAAAGTATTAAACACATCAGTGAGCCACACTGATCCCTGGGTGACATGTTTCTTCATTGTGATGAACATGGACACTGTGATCTGTTTTGAGTCGATCCAACATACACTCACATTTTTAAAAATTAAATATGTCAATGGCATGTTTTGTGACAGAGAGAGACAGACCAACATATTGGTGATTCTGGTTTTTAGGATTTGTTAAAAATAACAACAATTTATTATCATTAGTTAATTATTATTAGTTAATAATTATCTCAAATCATTCCCCAAGTCCACATCAATCTGGTCTCAAAGCTAAACATGAAATGATCGTTCAGTATTTTTACCACTGTCAAAAGGGGTTCCACAAGGTTCAATTTTGGGGCCTGTCCTGTTTATATTAACAATATTACATCCTCCATAAGAAATTGTGATGCTCTGCTTATGCAGATAATGCAGTCCTGTATTGCCTTGTTTTAGTTTTAGCTTTTCAGGGGTTTTTTGGAACATTTTGCAACACACATTAAAATCTTAAAACACAATTGTACCTATAGGTCAATTTAAATGATGACCGCTTTCCACTGTGTTCGCAACATCATTGGTAAAGCCCACAACGATCCCTCAGGACTTAAATAAAAGTTGAATGAGTAACAAAAATGTAGAAAAATGCCAGAGTTATTATACACACATTTATTAAAGTTTCAGCATTGTTGGATTTAGTAACATCGAGCGGTGAGGTTGGCGATTGCAACCAACTGAATACCCTCCTCTTCCGAGCATGTAGGAGGCTCCCTAAACTCTTAAAAAACACAAATGGCCTTCTGTAGAACCAGCGATTGGCTTGTAGGTTAGAAACATAGACAACATGGCAGACTCTGTGGAAAAGGATCCACTCCATCTGCAGATATAAAGGGCTCTTTCTAAGGTAACAAAAACACACTGGTTAAGTTTCTTAGGTGATTACACACAAGAGAAAACATAACTATGAATATTATAGTTCATTTTTGCCAATAGACCAACTCCTACACGCTGGACCTTTAACTGATTCTACCCTTATAATAAGTGGTAGAGTGCAAATTTAAATGCATGATTTATCTGTCAGAGAACAGAGGATAAAACCTGAGGGTTGAACATCCTGTCAGGATTTGGTCCCCGCTGCCGTTCTGGATGTCAAAAGTGAATTTCTTGTCTGAGGAGCCTTCAGGACAGATAAAGTACTCGTGAATTTTACCTCTTAATGGCTATTGCACAGTGCAGTTAAGAGAGGAGAAGTGCCTGCAGGCTCAACATTGCTTCACGCAAATATGAAGAGGGCAGAATTACAATTCATAACCGCCTGTCTGTCAACAAAGTATTCACATTCCACTCATTTGAAGCAAAATTAATGTATTTAAAAATCAATGCAAAATTCTCTCAGAGGTGCTTATTCCACCCCATGAATCTATGAATGAGTAATTGAGCGAAAACTTGCTCCCAAATTAAGAGATAAATGAGCAATATTACAATGCATATGTGTGGTTTGAGGAGAGGATCCCTCCATGTTCGTCTGTCCGTAAAAAGACAATTCACGTCTCTATTTGAAACTTGGTGAGCTGCTATAAATAATTCATGGCTTACAACAATAAAAATATGACAATATGCTGATTCTCCGCAGCAGTTATCAGACCCTGTCTCAGAGGTCTTTATAGTAGACATAGCTAAGTAAATGAAAATATCATTCTGTTTCTTCGAATACATAAATTCATTTCACATAACCAGTGTGTCACACTTATCTAAGTAAATGTCAATGCAACGCCGTCGTATGCATATATACAGTACATGCAATAGAAAATATACACTGATAATATAGTCCCAGCTTTCACTCTATCCAACATTATGTGGCTGCAACGAGGAATGTTTTCCTTCAGCGAGGGCTCGTAAGTGTTCGTGATAAATGTGAGTCACTCCTCTCTCACCTTAATGCTGACATTTCAAGCTCTTTAAAAGGGGCAGGCTGACCCAGCTCTGTGTATTTGCTGGGAATTATCCAAACTCCCAGGTTGCCTAAACTACACCCACAGCTCCAACGAGGCTTTTACTGCATTCACAGCATGTCAGCAGACGGATGATAAACAGGAAATCCTCCTGTTCACTCCTCTTTCATAGCCTTAATAAACCCTAATAAACTGAAATTGAGCCTCCAAAATGATCTATTTTTGTGTTTTATGATCACTTTCTCTTTCCCTCTTCCCAAACTTTTGAGCATATTGTCTATGACACAAGAAGCTTGACACTTGCAATGACAATTAAAATATGACAGAAATATTGCACCATGTCTCAGTCTCTATAATGACTTACAGTGTATGACAGATATTGTATACTATTGCACAAAACTCTAGACTCTCGAAGACCAATAAAACATTAAAGGTATTTTGGTTGATTGAGAAATCCAGAAATCTAAAAATTATGAAGTTCAACATGTCCATGTAAAATGCTTTATAACATTTATTGTAGTAACATAAAGATAAATTATAAAAAGTGTACTTACATTAAGTATAGTTTGAAGTACTTTTATTTTAATTGAGTATTTCCATTTTAAGCAGCTTTATACTTATACAGATTAGTACATGTGAGAGGGAAATATTGTGTTATATTCTTTCCACTCCACTATATTTATTTGTCATCAGTTACTTTACATATTCATGTTTTGCATAAAAATTTATGATGAGCTCATAAAATATAAAAAATTGTTATACATTAAACTACCCAACAGCATTTAAACAAGCTAAGATAAGAGTATTTTTTACATTGTGGTATTGTTCACTGCTGGCCACATGTTTAAAAGCTGGAATCAGACACACTGTAACCTTCTCCAGACAGTTAATTAAAGGGTGATTTGTAGCCGGAAAAGAGATGAAATGAGGAGAAGCTGTTGGTGCTGATGCAGCAGCAAGAGACCAAACTGATGAATGAAGCAGAGTAAAAAGAGCATCATGTCAACATATCACCAATACTACGAACACCATGAAAATGTTATGAGCTTAGAATACACTTGAAAATAACATCATCTTAAAGGGACAAAGGAAGAAATACAACAAGTGTGTATGTTGGGCGTCCTGAGGCGTTGCCATGGGTGCTGGGATATATTCTCCCTCCAGCTCGTTCTGGGGTTCGCCCGAGGGTTTCCTAAAACTTGGATGCCTCCCGGATCCCCCCAGATGCCAAAACCACCTCAACGCGACGATACAGCTCCCCACCTTATCCTTCAAGATGAACTTAGGCACCCTGAAACACACTTTTTGTACCGTGTGTCTACAGCCTCGTGCTTTGATCACTGGAAGTCTAGTCAAAATCAGCATTTGCCCAATAATGGCTGTAAACACTGCTTCCATTTGCCTGATGGGCTTCTAAGCAAACATAGTCCAAGCCTGAATTTACTAGATTTTATCAAGCACCTTGACTTGTGTCGTCTGATGAAAACTGACTAACAAACAGAAATCAAGTTTGTTAATCAAACTAAACATGAAAATAAAATCCCTTTTTAAAAACTAAAATTCAACTGAAATTAAAATTCAACCAGTGCTCGAAGGCCTTCGTGACTCACAGCAGATGGTTTCAATTGTCATAGTTGAGAAAGCACAGGTGGAACTAATGAAATGAATGATTCATTTTAGACATGCCGGCAGCAAGCGTATCTGACACGTGCAGCCAGTTATTAATGTTATTAGTTCTACTTGTGTTTTACAAGTTGAGATGTGACGACAAAAGTCTGTTGCAAAGGGCCGAAAGGAAAGAGGAACTCACGTTTTGGCAGGTTAAGAAATACTTTTCATCAAGTGGGAAAAGACTGGAAATGACAGGCTGAACATCTGAGAGACAGAATAAGTGAAAGAAGTCAAACAAGGTCATTCAAAATTAGTATTTTGTAAATAGATTTAAAGCATTTTTTATTGCAGCTGTTGAGATGCCTGGGGTTTTGAAGACAGATGAATCTCTGTAATTACCACTGTGATGGAAGGAGAAACACTGTCAGATGATGTGACTGAGCCACAACATGAAAGAGTGAATTTCTGCTGCTATCAGTGTTGTGTATTTCTGAGCTGCCCTCCTCATACATGTCCTTTACATTAACATAACAAAGAGTCTGCAGCTATACTAGCACCTCTGTGAGGCTGTGCTGAGACATGATGTTTTATGTTGCCACGTTCACCATCTTGTTTTGTGTTACTATACTAACATTTCCTAATTAGCACTAAACACAAAGCACAGCTGAGACTAATGGGAATGTCATTCATTTTGCAGGTATTTGGTTATAAACCGAAATATTTGACACTTTAAAATCTAATGAATGTATAATGATGGTGCCACATGAAAGAGGTTAGAGGTCAGAGTTATTACAAGTCATCTTCAGAGGACGCTGATTTTACAGCAATTCCATTTAACAGTTATGATTTTTTCAATAAAAATCCAAAATATCAATTTGTGGTGGCTCAAGGAAAATTTTGAGATTGTATTTCACTGATCAGAAAAGTCTGATATTGGGGCACAAAGAAAAGTCAGAGGATCATCAAAGTCATCACACACTACAATTTGATGGCAATTTATCCAATAGTTGTTAGGATATTTCATTCTGAACCACAAATGTAAACCGCATGGTGGCGTTACAATAAAAGTCAGGGGAACCATAAAGTCCATAGGATTCATCCTGCAAAGACCATGAATGTACGGACAAAATTCCAGGACCATTCCATAGTTGTTGAGATAAGCAATGGATCGACCAAGTCATTCATTTAACCCAATATCACAAATTTGCCTTAAGGATCTATAGAGCATGTGACAGCGTATAACCTTAGACTCTTGATTCAAATGAGAAAAAGATTCACCCATTATTAGAGGGAAAATGGAAGAAACCTCAGCAGACGTGCAATCGATGTTGTGTGTGCAGAACCAGCCGACACACACTGAGCAAACAGATATTGCATCAAGCTCTCACTTAAATCACATTCAGTTTTGCATGCAAATTGAAATTGCGGCACACACAGAACACTTCAGATGGTTTTCTCTTTTTTTTAATCTAAGTAGTTTGATTTGCTACTGGGAATGTGGCCTTGAGTAGTTTTATTCTATTCCACTGGATTTCGGCCGAGCTGTGCCTCAGATGTGTAACTGTTGATTCAAACGTACCTTTTATATAATATACCCTCTCAGAGTCAGGTGTTGGAATGCAGATGAAGAAAACGTATGAGTGTATGTATTGAATGCTGTTTGGTTTTAACTGTATAAGGCAGAGAGGACGTAACAGTAAATACTTGAAATGGGAATTTGATTTGACACAGTATCTTTGGTAGAAAAGATTTTTTTCCCATTACCTTTTTTTGAATAATTTACCATACATTATGTTTTGCATCGAGTGACAGCACTTTATTCTGACATACAAAGGCATAAGACAGCGATAGGATGACAGTGAATATATTTAGGAAATTGCATTCACTGAAGGCAATTGTCAAAGGACAGCCTGCCTGCGTTCTTAGTCTCTCGGTGAGTCACTTAAGACTAATCACTATCATAATATTGGATCCTTTTTTTGAAAAAGCATCAGCAATGTCCTGTTTCTATTTAAGCTCAGAGACAGAACACAGTGTAACCCGCTCTGCTTAATATCCAGTCACGGCGAGTGTCTGATTCTATCAGCTCAGACACGGACTGAGTGCATCCTGGTCTCAGACCCCTGGGAGAGTCTCGGCTCTGAGGGGATCACCTCTGCCCTGACTCAGTACTTACAGTATCAAATATTCACAAGATGGTGGATGCATAATGAAACTTTCTTACGTACTATCAATCAAAGCCTCTGGAGCTGAGACGCTACTCGAAGAGTGTCTCTAATGGTGCATGAAAGCGTGCAGTGGTTTCCCTGAATGGCCCACAGGTAACCGCAGGGCGAACGCATGTAAAACACAGCTTCCTCATTCATGCTGATGGCTTTCTTTTTCGCTGTGTAGAATCCACCTGGCTCCCAATGCATGTGTCATTCATGTAACATTCAAGGTCTGACGGGTGAACTACAAATGTTTTTTTTTTCTTTTCCTCCACTATTGATTTCTTGCCTTCAGCACTCCACAGACGTCCAGCTATAGTCTGTGGCCATGTACTGAGAAGCTGGGGCTTAGAAAGAGGAAGACATGACTGTCAGGCAAGGTCAGATTTCATTTAATATACATGTTGGCTCTACAGAGAGCGCGCTTAGAATAAGAAAAAACAGAGGAGGAAAAGACAGCAGAGAAAAAAAAAATGTTTTTATGGCAGAATAAAATACAACATACTTGACAGCGTTGTTTGAAACATTTCGACTTTACAAACTTTAACTTAAGAATACATCCATGAAAACTGATCCACGATGTCAGATCTCATATGAGAAACACAGCAGAATGAGGTGCCAATCACGCGGGCGACGATGTTAGAATATGACTGATGCTACAGTCTAACGACCCAGTGAGCTGAGTAAAAGCTTCAGTTTCCACAAGACTAACTCCTAAACATGTTCAGACATTTTCAGTTAGCGTTTGTGGTGGTCACGGTGATGCCTCAGAAATACAGCTAATGTGTTCACACAGCAGTGGAATCAGGAATTGGAAATCAGGAAATAGAAATTACAGAAAGTATAATTGATCAATTAGTTTAATAAGTAAAATGTGTAGAATTATTTATAGACTGTCTCTATGGTTTCTTGGTTGTTGTGTTTTTTAGGTTATTGAGAGACTCATGACCTCGAAATTTTTAAAAATCCAAACGGTGTTATCTTCCCGTGCTAAAGCAAAAAAATATATATGTAAAATATTAACAAGTCTGGATGAGACTGACGCAGCCGCACAGGTTGTTGTAAGTCGACATACGAAATTAACAAGTCTTCAGTCGGCCTTGTCTCTTTTGATCAGGCTCCTGGAAACCGGCTCCTACGCCGAATGAAAATGACAGACAGATACATCACTTGCTCATTTCGCCCCCCCAAACTGAAAATGGCTGACATAGTTTGGGCTGAAACAGTTAGTCCATTAACTAATTAGTCAATCAGCAGAAAATGAATTGCCTACAATCAATCAATCAAATCAATCAAATCACCAAGTTCTCTCATATACTGTTCTAAATAGTTCTCTTTGGTTTTTAAGCTGTTGGTTTTACAATCAATCAATTAATAAAGTCAAGTATAAAAATATCAATACGTTAAAATAATTGTTGCAAACCACAAACACAATGTCAGAAACAAAATGAGGAGCATGTCAAAAAACAATGTATGAATCATGGTCAAATTAATTTTCCACATAGCTGCACTGAAGATTGGATTCAAGGGTTAAAGAAAACATGAAGAAACAAACAAATATGGCTGAAAGCATCACCTCGAAAAAATGAATCTATACGCACGGCAAATCTTGAAACTGGGAACAAAGGCGGGCTGAGAAAATATATCACTCAATCAGAAGAGCGTGTCATTATAATTATACAGCAGGAAGACACTGCTGTCATGGCCTAAAAGGAATGATTATCTTCTTTTCACACACAGTTGAGGAGAAAAAAAACACTTAATGTCACTGGATGGCAGAGCAACACCTACTTGTGATGAATGCGAAAAAAACAAGATTTCATGTTTGAAGAATGTTTCATAATTAGCTCTGGATGACTAAACCATTATTATCGTCATTTCAGAAGTTTAGATTCTTGCATTTGCTGAATGTCAGAACAGCTACAGTCAAACAGTATCGCATCCTCTCACTCAGCCCTCATTGTGATTACTTATATCACTGCGCTTATGGAGCCATGAGGGTCAAGCTATTATAGAATGAGTAAGCGGAAGAGTTGACATCCAAAGTTTGTCTAGTGAGTGACATGTTTCTTAGATGTCCTGAGAGACACGCTGGACTGCTGCTGCAGCTCCTTCTCCACAGACTGAAACAGCAATAACAAACCGAGAGATGAACCCCTGTGATTGAGGAGGAGGAAGCAGCAGGCAGTCCCTCCACCGATAATTCAAGTTTAATCTGGGCTCTGCAGGCGTGCACACAAAGAGAGCGCCGCGCTCCACCGCAGACTCACTCCCAGTAGTCTAATGTTATCAAACCGCTGCAAACAAACACACACACGCGGAGCTGTGAGGGAACTGTGGATATAACCTGAATTACACTCATTGCCAAAGAAGTTATCCTTGATAAGGAAGGAATTGCAACAAAATTGTGTTGTGACATGCTGGGAGCTGATACAAGAGACTATCTCCTGCAATAGAGAGGATGATATGAATCGCATTCAGCAACCGGGGTGTTTGAAGGGAAGTCCCAAAAAATGGAGAGAACTAACATAACGATGAGGTGGCGGTCGCCTTTGATTAGACTGACAGGCTGCGATTGTGCCAGAAGTCCAGAGACATATGTGACACAATTGATAAAAAAACTTTTTACAACTCATTTCCTCTTTTGCTAATGAGCAAGTCGATATGATAATTGTTTGTTTTGAGTAATTGGTCTCATATGATATCATGCTTCTTGATTATAGAGTAAAGACGTGGTCCTCACCAGGGCCGCAGCAGCATCACTTAAAATGATGCATGTTTACATTTGGCTCGACAGCAACCGCTCCTGGCCCTGCAATCACAAAGGCTATATTTATGCTTATTCTATTTATTCATATTCTCTCTCTCTGAGGACGTCCACGCTTTTAGTTCAACCAATCGGATTTTGCATTGACCAGGGGCGATCTTCATGTTACTGTCAAACTTTAAAACCTTTCCTTTCTCTGCTGCTATCAGCTGTTATTTCAGTGTCAGACTGATGAGACCTACCTCAACCCCCTTTCACCTCCAGTTTTCATCAGGACCGGCGTTCAGGGTTCCTTCCTCAGAGCTCATCACAAGTCCAGATTGTCCCAGAGTCTGGACTCCATTAGAGGGCTATTCCTGTACAAACTCAACACATATGTTTTCAGCCTCTCTTGTTCTTCACACTGTCCATGTCACATAGGTTCATTTAATTAGTCTTCTTTAAATGAAGTCTCTCCAAGTTGATCTGCAATGGTTATTTATTGAAAAGATACAGTGTGGATAGATGAAAAAAGAAGAAAGAATAATACCCCATTCAGGCTTGTCAAACCCACGTCTGCTGTCTGTGTGAGCAGTCGCTGCTCGGCTGTGAGGAACAGGCATCTCTATTAGAAACGATAATTAATGTAATGATGTTGACATTTTACATGGTTTAAGAAGTCTTCGAAAAGAAAGAGACAGAAAGGGGAAAAAAGAGAGAAATAGAAATAGACAGCATGCATGTCTGTGCACATTAGAGTGAGTATATAGTGAAAGTAAATCGTATATAACAACACAGGTTGAAAGACCTTCACTGACTCCTGTTGTACACAATGCTGAATAACAGACAGAACAGATCCAGATGTGTATATGTTGTTTTTCTTTTAATTTGTTGCCCAATTCTACATTCAGTTTCAGGAATAATGTGACAGTGAGTGATGAGACAGAAAGCATCTGCAGCATTTCATCCCCTCTTCAACTTTTTGTTTGCTTGCTTGTTTGTTTGTTTGTTTGTTTACATGATGGCTGAAAGACAAGCATGTCACAATTTTTTTTTTTTGCCAATCTCATTTTTACGTTCTCGCTTTTACTCATTTTTGAAAAACAACGCAGCCAGAATCTTACAAACCACATTACACAAGATTGCTTGTTTACGTTATTGTTCCCGAAGGTTAGTCCTCAGCACCTCCTTCCAGATGACATCACGCAGGTCGTGAACAATGATTGGTCGGGGATCAATGTGTAGTCTGTCATGTGTCTCAGCAAGATTTTATAATGACAAAGCGACCATTTTAATTATTGTGTTGTCTGAACCCAGCGTAACTTTAATCAAGTGTTGTCAGTTGCTTAAATGTCAAACGTTAATCTCATGGTTCTGGTCATATGTCTCAATCTGTAAAGCACTGAAAACCACCCAACAGTGTTTTTGTCATTTGAGGACGAGGACGTGCTGAAAGTAAAGCAGCACTTTCTTCTCTTGAGCTGCTTGAGGGCAAGAACACAGTTAATAAAATGAATTACTCATTAGGGCCCAAATAACCCAATTTCCGTATTTGTTTTTTAAATAACACTTTCACTTTTCATTTTACAGTTTGCGTTCCTCGTGAATCGCCGACCACTGAGGCTATAGATTAGATAAAGTGAGTGGAATTAAGAGGCGTTTACGACAACCTTTAAATGTCACCTCTCCTGTCAGAATGAAGACACTAAACTACATTATCTCGAGGTTGCTCTCAGCTATCACGTCTTAATTGGTGGCTGTTTTAGCTCTAAGAGGTGGTGTTAGTCTGTTTGCCCTTGGGTAATGTCAAGTCTTTTGTCAACAGCGCTCGATGTACCTTGAGTTATGCCCTGTTGTGCTGATGTGTCACATTTGGCAAGATGAATGATCACAGCAATATATTCGTTCTCACTGTAGCGATCCATCAGACGTCAACGTTGTCGGGAGAGCTGAGCCTGCTGCACAGGCCGCGGCTCTCTGCAGCCCTCAGAACAGCGTATGGATCAGGCATCAACAGGAGTTAGGTGAGCTGATTCAATAGAATGTAGATGAGCCTAAGCAACACATGGCAACTGTGTCGTTCAACGTCCGGTGAATTTAGAAAAAAATTAGCCGCTGATCCTCCACAGTTAAGGTCCTTACACACCAGGAACAACGCGAAATATTCGGAGGCGAATTTTGACGCGCCTGACTATACATATCAAGCGCAATGCGATTTTGCGACTTTCCGCAGAGGAAAATAGACACCTCCCGGGAGGAAGCGAGAGGACGAAAATGGAGTCTACTTCAACCTCAAGTGATGGCGAATGTGACAGCAACACGATTGAGTTTGAGACAGTGAAAATACAAATAGTTTGTTTTATCTGAACAGGTTAGCTTACGAGCTAAAGTTACTTAGCATAGATGAAAGTTAAAACAAAGACGTTTAACAAACTGTTTAAGCACACACACCATCGTCACATGCAAGATCCGACGCTATGACTCTCCATAAGTTGTCCTTCAGGTCATTGTCCTTGTAATTTTTATGTTACAACATGTAAAAAATTACATGTAAACAATCAGCTGGTCGGCCATGTTGGATACGCCAGTGAATGTGACGGCTCAACAACATGCAATCTGATTGGTCAGAAGTGGACACACAGGATGCAAAACTCGAAAAATCGACCTTGATGTGAAGAAATAAATCGTGCAATATCGCCGGACGAGAAAACGCAGCTGATGTAAACGCTTGTATTGACAGGATACAAGTTCGAAAAAAAAAATTGACGTCCAAATTAATTGCACGAAAAAAACACTCCCGGTGTGTAAGGACCTTAAAGGTGCATGTGTTGGATTCACAGAAAGCAGAGGCACATCTGTCATGACAAAGGATTATCACAGCTAATGAGCAGCCATATTTTGTGGAAACTCCCTCAAAGCCTCTCCACTATGACTCTGGAGCATTTCACTTTTTATTACTTTTTTTTTTCTTATTCCTGAAAATTGGCTGCAGGCAGTGTAAAGTGGCGGGGAGAGTGCTGAAACAAACAACGAAGGCCATGTTTTCTCTGGTGAAAGAAATGAGTGGGAGGCAGTGCCGTCTTTTACTGGAATCAAGCGCAAGGGTCAAAAACCATGGCAGATCTGCTATTCACAGCCTTTGATAGGAAGATGGAGGATGACCATATAAGTGGAAGGAAACTCACATGTACATAGAACATGAAGAGAACAATGTAGTGGAATGCAGTAGGTGAATTGGCAGAATTCTTGTTCGAGGAAACAAAAGGAAAATATTTCAGTATTGCTGTGTTAAAAGGCTTATGGATGAGTCACTTTGAATTTTGCCGTGTTCACCAAAATACTTAAGAGGATGGGGATCATTTTGGATTATTATGAGTCACTCACGCTTTCTGAACATTTCGTGATCGCCTGTTTCACACACAAAGGCAAATGATTCATCCCATTCAAACGACAGCGTTTTTCGTTTCATTTCATTTACAAATTTGACTTCGCTGAGCTCTCCACTTAATCTCAATGATGGATTTCATCTATTTACTACTTTTCCTCTCTTACAAAGTTGAACACCTAAGAATAAACTTATGATATATGGTGACAAATTCAAGGAAATACCATCATAATGTATCTTAGTAAAGTGCTGGATGACTGCACAGACATATCAGACACATCCAGGAGCTTAAAGACCAAGAGTCCAAACTTTCTTTTTACTTTTAGCACATAATGCAGCTGCCCTCGCAATGAACTACACATACAATTGGGACACGCTACTTCGTCGTAACATTGCATTGCACCTTCAGCTTTGACCCCTTCGCTCATAAATGCATTGCAGTCCATAGCCAGAATTTTCATGTATTAATTATAAATGCAAGTTGCAAATAATAATAAGTAGTACTTACACTTGAATGTCATCTGTCAATGAGCCGTCTGTGCTCTCTCTGAAGCTCAGTCGATGTGATCTATCTTCCTCTGTGCAGGGGATTGTGGGTCGGCATGATCAGAAAAGCTGGTTTCATATTGGTTTAATGAGTACTGGTACATGACTTTCAGTAAATATCCTCAGTATATTAAGTGACATGTGGTGTGTTCTCTCAAGCAACATTACAATTATGATTTCTCATTCAAAAGTCAAAGGACTCAGTCAGAGGCCTTAAATATTGAGTGTCTGCCAATATCCAGTCCCACTGGATATTTATTTTTATTATATTTATACTTGTAACAGCTGGTAGTTATGGTGGGAGGCTTTTAATACATGTGCCTCGGGGCCCATTGTCTCATGATCCGTCTGTGTGTTGGGCCACAGGAACAGCTTCAGTAAACGGCTGCATTTATATTACGCTTTCATCCGAAGTGCTTTACAGTTTGCCCCCCATTCACGCACACATGCTCACACACCGGTGGCAGGGAGCTAAATTGCCTGACCATCAGAGGAAATGTGGGTTTCGGTGTCTTGCCCAAGGACACTTTGACATGTGGACGTGCTCGGTGGACCTGTTCTACCTCCTGAACCAGCTGCACTGGTGATTCTTGGACATTTCCTGATTCCAAAAAAGTGTAAAACATAGAAAAAAACGGAATGTGATTATTTGCTAATCCATTTTTAAATATACTCAGTGGAAAACAGTACAAAGACAATATATTTAATGTTTGACCTCATCAGATTCATCTTGCTTATTCTGCATTTGATGGCAGCAACATGTTTCAAACATGTTGGGACAGGAGCAACAAAAGACTGAGAAAGTTGTGGACTGATCCAAAGACACCTGTTTGGATGATTCCAAAGGTAGACAGGTTCATTGGTAACAGGTGATAGTATCATGATTGGGTATGAAATTTTCATCCTGGAAAGACTCAGTCGTTCACAAGCGAGGATGGAGAGAGGTTCAACACTTTGTGAACACATGATTGTATAAAGGAGATTAATACATAGGCTCAGGACGACTTTGTAAAACTGTTGTAAACACAATTGTTTGCATTCTGTTTTCACACTGTGTCCCAACTTTTGTGAATGAGGGTTGTAGGTGACTTTGGATGTCCTTTAAATCTTCACAATTTTTGAACATGTCACAGAACACGATAAGAGGATGATAACCACAATGAAGGTACCTGCAGTCATTTTGTTTGTCCTCTCTTCACCTGATTTAGGTTTTTCATCTGTATCTGTGAGTTGCTGCAGATATGGTGTGATGTGAACCATGAACTGGATATTCACATTTCTGCAGCACATAATGAACAGAGCAGAGGCCCAGTCAGACTTCACCAACAAGCGGGTCGCACATCCAGGCAAATAAACGTCTCTAGGCAACACTGCAAAACCTCTGCCACTGACGCAGGAGGGTCTCCAGCCTGTCATGGGAACAAAGAGGTCGAGCTGACCTACAGTGTCAACACGGGGGGGAAAAAAAAAAAAGCAGATTCAGGACAAAGTAAAGAAACAAAAGTAATTCTCAGGAAGCAATGAGTGTTGAAGTGAAGCGTTATGTAAGGATATCCTACAAGAACTTGGTGGGACGAGGGAAATATATGACAGGGTATTAGTTTAAAACTTCTTAAATCCCACGGCAGGCAGCTCTGTGAGGACTCTATCAGGCGGCTTACTTCACAAAATGTCAGGCTTACTTTCTTCCAGAGTGTAGCCGATCGTTGCACAGCTCAGACTGTAAAGCAGCAAAGTGCTACTGTACTTTAAAGATGTTTTTTGAGGACATGTGAGGAGCTACACAAGATTTCCAGAGTTGTACATAATGATTTTAGTGTAATATTGCAACTGTTATCATTATTATCTTTAGTTGCTTCCTCCTCACTTTTTTAATCCTTTAATCAGTATGTGCAGGTAGTGTGAAAGATCTGCATACGTATAGCTTATAATTCCCAGTTAAAAGTTACAAATGTGAATCCATGTGTACTGTATATTTCAAATATTTAAAAGATACCATTGTCTAATCAGCACCGCCATAAAAAAAGGCGGAAACACTCTGTATAATCCGACAACTGACGCGCTCACCTTTTGACTCAGGCAACTGAACATATCTTTATTTTCCAAACTAGCAGATGGTTTCTTCCCACACAGATGAGTTGTATCATAAAAGGCACTTCGTCACGACAGTAAAGTTGTCTGAGGCCATTTGTCCTTAACGCGAATCCAGGGTCTAAAGATAGACGGTGTTGTACACTCCGCAGTCGGCAAAGCCCTTTGAGGCAAACGTGTGATTTGTGAATTTGAGCCATGTAAATAAAATTGACTCGACACTGAATTTCAGAGGAAAATATTTGCACATTTTACTCCACGACATGTGTTTGACATCTCAGGTTAGGACTTATTTTACATAACAAGATCTCGCTGAAAAACGTAAGAGCTGAAAAAATATGATGCTTTGTTGACTTGACGACTGTACATGACAAGAAATATTTTATAATTCATTCAAATGACTGTGTGAGCAAATCAAAGGCTAAATTTGGCAGCTGGTTTAATTTATCAATTTGAGCTTTTGATCATATTTAAAGGAACAACGAACAAACAAATAGCAGCAAGTGGGAATGTCCTTAAAATATACTTGAACAACGAGACGTACACAAGCAGAAAAATGTGATTTGTTCTTAATATATTCATCCAGAGTCACATCTATCCTGGCAGCTTATCCTCTTTATTCCTCCTCGGCAAGGGCAGCATTTGATAGTCCCGCATGAATTTTAGAGATCAGTGCGTAGATTGTACAAACTTTTCTTTCCTTAAAAAGATATAAATGAAATACAACTGGAATCCTGGTGAAGGGACCCGACTCGCTGTGGGAGAGCATGATTACACACCTGTAGTCTCTGATTCAGACGACTGAATCTCCCACTATGAACTCAGGGTTTGTCTTTGGTGGCAGCTTAAAGGACGATCGGTTTTGTTTCCTCCGCGGCGTGATCGTGCATGTTTGGGGATTTGATGACTCACCATGACCTTGACTTCAACAAAGTCAGAGGAGAAGAAGCCGTCGCGGATGTGTCAACAACGAGCAGCGCTTTTGATCTGGAGGATTATCGTTGTTTGAGCTCGTGTCGCCACCTGCTCGGACCAGGTCAAAGGTGCAGACTGCAAAGTCATGCTCTGTGATATTTCGTGACTATCAATTATGCAGGTGTCGACTGATCCTTCTCGAAAGCATTATTATAAAGTCAAAGCATTTATTCGCATATGCACAGTTAGAAAGAAAAAAGTATCCCTGTACAATGAAATTCTTCTTCCCACTGTTTTGAGTTAAAAATAGAAAGTACAAAAAATAAAGAATGAAGTCAAAATTTTAAAAAGTTATATAAATGATGTTTACAATAGCAACATGAATGTGCAATATCAAAAGTAGTGAAATAGTCAAGCCTGTTTTAGGGATGATTTTTTTTTTTTTTTTTGCCAAATTTTTATTCTCTGTAAATCCTTTCAAAAGAGTCAAATAAAATACATATTTTTTTTTCCTCTATTCATACAAAGGCTGATTGTCATTGAACTTGTGGCCTGTGGAGTCGAACTCGTGTCGTTTAAAGATGTCAGGGTCCACATTCACAAGTTAAACTCTCTCTAAAGTTTGCCTCCAGTTTCTGTTTGGCTCATTACCTGATATCATTAAAATGTCTCCTACATTAGCCAGTGATTCTGCTTGGACCAGAGCAACAGGGCAACCAAATGCGCTATCTCTCCCCAAACTGATTAAATTTGAAGCCACCGCATATTCCCTCTTGGCCGTTCTGCACTTCCCATACAAGGACATCAGATTTCACTCTGGAGACATTTTTGTTGCAGGATCAACACTGACCTTCTCTCTACTTTTAGAGCCCCTCGCTGTTGGTTCACTCGCACTCAAAATTGAATGTTGGTTCAAAGCAAAGAAGCATTTTGGGACATGATGTTTCACCTAATCTGCCCTGTGGATATGTCCAGCAGTGCGAACCAAATCTTATATTCTACACATGTGCACCTGCATCCTGCTCCATTAACTGTGCTTTGATTCGCAAAAAACAGAGCCACAAATTTATTTCTACCAGCTCTGGAACAAAAAAGTGAAAAAGAAATCCTTCTGCACTAAATCTGTTGCTCTAATTAATAGGAATCTTTGTCTATCTATCAACATATCTACATTCCTTTGTTATGACTTTAGCCAAATGCATCATGGGAGGACAACTGCAACAAAGCTGTGCAAGGTTCATGTCATTTGTTAGTAAAAAAAAAAAAGAAAAAAAGAAAAAAAAGATTATTCCACAACTCAAGGTTTTAAGCACCCTTTTACCCACAAAGACACTCAATGAGTAGAAGAATAAACTGATCAGGAACTAAATTAGTTTGGAGAATGCTTTCTATATTTCTCAGGCGTTTTTTCCTATCCTGCCAAACATTTCTGGAGTAGCTTAGAGGTGTGTGGGATTTAAGAGGTTCAGTCAAATAAATTGTTTTTGCAAGAGCTGACACAGTGTACTATATCTCCAGTGAGATCCTTCCAGTTGAGAGATTTTATTATTTCTTTCTGGAGCATCACTTACTGTTCCAACCCACTTGAAAATAATTTAGATAGACACATAGAGTGGCTCTTTAAGAAAAGAAAAAAAGAGTTTTCAAATATAGCTCAAGGTTAAAAAACCAAAGGCATTCTTGGGACAAATGTCGCTATTGTCTCTGGAAGTAATTGCAATTCCAGTCTCCAGTTAATAAGGAAATATGGAACATTTAACCAGCTATAAAATAAATCTCCCTTAAGAAAAGCCCCGTTTTCCATCCCATGGTGACTGGTATTGGACATCAAAGCAAAATCCAATTAAGAAGTGTTGGGTGAATTAAATACCACCGCTTTCTTCTTCCACCCCTCTCCCTTCATTCATACCTCTTCAGTCCTGTTTTTGAAGTTCCTCTCATATGCTATACTTAACTTCCATCTTAGCTTAAGCTGAACGCCATGCTAAAGTTGTGCCATTTGTTCTTGGTCTGATTTTCGAGGAAATTACAACGACACACTCAAACCTGTTCAGAGAAACTGCAACCAACTGTGCTACAGGGAGGAAAAATAGCCAATCATGTGACATCTGAAAGAGGTTGAAATATGCATTTACAGCAGGGACGATATCATAGCCATATTTTAGATATACTGAGGCCATCAGTCCAAGTCCCAGACCACCACAAATCACAAATTTTTCGATTTGTAATTTTCATTTCTTCAGTCTGCCATTTTTGAACCAATCCACTGTAGTGGCTAAAATTATTGATTTGAAAATCACTGGAAAAACCTTTTAACAGGTTTCTAAAAGTTTCTACAACCCCCCAAAAATACAGAGGACGTGACCTCAGTGTCCTCAATGGTAGCTGCGGCCTGAGGATGGGAATGTGTTGGGGAAAAAATAATTTAGATCATATGAAGGAGTCCACAGAAGTGTCTTGGTCAGACAAGACGTTTTGCTTTATGTTAAAGACCTCAGGAAAGCTTGATAAAGGTGAACAAGCCTTGTCAGTTCTCTTCATTGTCTGACCTTGGCGTCTGGTTAGTACCCTGTTACTCCGCTCTGAAAACTTTACAGCCTTTATAATTGAAGGCAATGACATTATCAAAGCTTTATTTCACCATAAGCAGTCCCCAGTTCCAGCTCATCTCTCCCTGTTTGACTGGGTTTAGAAAGACGAGATTAAGAAATTCTAAACAGCTGCTCATGGACATGTGCAATCATACTTAATACCTCTTGGCTATTTTACAGTCAACAGTTTATTACACTGTATTATTACTACATAGATTATTGTCTCAGAAGTGGATAGATAGATAGATAGATAGATAGATAGATAGATAGATAGATAGATAGATAGATAGATAGATAGATAGACCATATTGTATTATTAGTACATAGGTTATTGTCTCACAAGTCTCATAAAAGTTTTTTTATATATTGTAACGGACTGTCAGACATGTTATGTAGTTGTGATGTCAGGTTCATGATGTTAAGACTGTTATGCTTAGTTGAGGAAGAGATCTGTCGGAGATTTCAGAGTTACATGGTTTCTTCAGGTCAGTGAACGCACCATAAAAGAGAGCAAGGTGTGTGTGATTGAGAGGAGGGGCGGAAAAGGCTAGCTGTTCTGGGGCTGTGTCACCGGAGGTTAGACAGGCTGGTTTGTTGTTTTGGCGTTGGTTACGGACGACAGTAACCTGTGTTCTGTGTCTCAATAAAGAACAGAGAAACTTGAGAACGCCTCGTAGCCTCGTCAGTGTGAGTCGCTACAATATGTATTAATAACCTTTTTTAATCAAAATGTTTAATTGAAACATTCATTTCAAGAAAATGAGGAATGATTAAAACTTCACCTGCTGTCTTTACTTTCAAAGACTTTCACTTCGAGACAAGACTTCAAAACAGATTGTAGTTTTGTTGTTTTAGCAGGGACCTTTGACTAAATCCACAAACATAACACACAACATTCTGTAGATATTTATCCATCAGACATGTGGCTGCCCATGTTAAAACGGTTCAGACTCCACATATACCATAGCTGGAGCATTTGGTCGAACACTGTGTTCTCCAGTTTACACACTGGCAGGAGAACAGAGGATATTTTTTGCAGTCATTTTTATTTGTGCTGGCTGTGGCTTCCCACTCTGACAGGTCTGCACGACTCTCCCGGGAATCTCATGAATATATTTAGGACTATTAAACCATTTTTAAAAAGCTATTTTGCATGCATACAGTCTAATCATTACAATGCAAATGAGATCGGTGGGAAATAAGGTGTGAATGAGAAAATGGAAAATGGATAAGTAAAGCCACTTGGATGCACATCTGCGAGGCCGGGCCACATTGGTTTGGATGCCCATTACAGTCAACCTTTATGTGTGGTTGTGTTATTTTGATATGAAGCTGGGCCCTTATCACGAGCCACTGTAATTTTCTATAATAATACAACTTACCTGTAAATATGCTCCTGCCACATACTGAACGCCGTCCTTGGCCAGATGCATTCGCTATTAGCGCTATTTGAGTCTGTCATTTAGATACATTCCAGCGGTTTCATTTACAAAATCAACAACTGTGGAAATGAGTAACATCCTATTAGACATCCGAGGTGACATTTCTCACTGCAGCAGGCTGTGATAGCAATCTGCTGAGAGATAAGACAGGTCTGTGAAGCGATACCTGAACTTGCCATCCTTATAAAACATCACGGGTCCTGCCACAACCTACACAGTCAAACAAAGACGAGGAGCTGTGAGGAAATCTTGTCATCCATCAGATTTTACAAACACGACTTTGGTGTGTGTGGAGGAGGGCTACAGGAATATACAGTGCAGTTAAAAGACACGTAGGTTGTGTTTTATAGGTGCGTGTGCTAATAAGTTAGAATTATAGAGCAATAAAACTCACAAACATCATGCAAAATATGTCTGTAATAAACACTGGAGGGCCTTGTTGTAAATTCAGTTATTCCAGTGTCCTGGTGACACAGGTGGCTCAGGCATGTAACTGAAATGTATGTGGCTCAAATCTGTAGATTTTTTTTCTGGGAATTAGTTGGTTTCAACAACCTGGAGGAAGTTTTCGAAGCTCCAGCATGTTTGATATACTTAAAGCTGCTATAATCAATATTTTTAAATGACTAATAGATCAAGTGACTAATGAACCCACCGAGAATTATCACCCAAATCTGCACTTCCCTCGGCTCGACTGAGCTTTTTAGCATCTTTTAATTCATGTTGTTTTTTACAGCCCACAGCTTTACTGTTTTGGTTCACTCTCTTCTCATCAGTGTTGTTTCCAGCCACGGTGGGCGAAAGATTATAGCAAATGAAAAGCTCTAATAAAACATTATGGCTTATATCAGATTTCAGTGTGAACCAGTCAGGATCCTGTGCAAAAAGCACATAGTACAGTGTCACATGCAGAACACAGTCGTATGAATGTAATCATAGAGACCTCTGAAGTCTACAGTTTAATTTATAAGTGCAGTGGAAAGCAGCAAATTTCTGAGCAGATGATAACAAGCACAACATATTACTGCTACTTAGTTACAAAGGAATGAAAGGAAAGAACTGACCAATACTATGCAAACCCTAATTTGGAAAATATAAACATATATATATATATATATAGAAATGACTCCTCCTATATATATATATATATATATATATATATATATATATATATATATAGCTCCACCCCTTCCGGCCAAGCCTCCGCTCCAGCCCCGGAAGCCCAGGAGGCTATTTAAGCCACATGTGTGTGATTGCCATGGTGGGCTGTGATTTGGTTTTGAGCAGTCCGCCACCGTGCCTGTGTCTCTTGTATATTGTGTATTTCGAGACACTCGTGTGTTTGCCCTCGGGCTCGCCTTAGATGCTTTGATCTTGTGTTAGGTTGTGCCATTTGTGTTACTCGTTATTGGTCTTTTGTTTGATTGGCTTCTTTATTTATCTTTGCAGTAACCAGCGGCGTGGGGTTGCCCGGCCCTGAGTTACCTTTGTTTTAATTTATTAACCACGGCCCCTCGCCGCTCGCTTTGTGTTTGACTTTGTTTACTACATCCACCGTACCAATAAACGGCTTTCCGCCATTTTACATCTTGGCTCTGTGTTGCGTCCCTCAGTCCCTAGACGTAACACCACCTGGGTCGTAACAATATATATAATATAAGTGGACTGAATAACTGAAATATGGGAAATTCTTTATAGTAACAAAAGAAAAGGAGAAGAGGAGTTTGTGTTTGTTATGCTGGTGGACAACAGCCTTGAATCCAGCCTGGTTACAATACAAGACAATATGAATCAATATGTGTGTGTCATGTGAAATCAATCAATCTTGAACTCAATGGTGAACAGAACATATAAACATTGTACGGGTGACAATAAGTTCTTTGTTCCACTTCAGTCCTGCTTGAATAAAGATTGTGTTGCTCGACATCCGTCCATATGTCAAAGTGGAAATAGATTCTGATGATAAATCGCAGTGGCAAGTCTTCGCTGCTCCACACACCCTCTATGCCATTAATTAACTCTCTTTTGAAGCCAATGATCTTGCTTTTTTTTTTTTTTTTTTTTTACGAACACCTATTTTAATTAAGAGAAAATACTGCTGTGTGTGGAGATTAGTCACTTCACTTCTCTAACCTCTCCCATCAATCTTACTCTATACGTTGGGAGTCATTACACAGTGTTTTGGCCCATTCGTTTTGATCATACTGTAAATGCCATCATCTCTCTACAAGACTTGTCCGACTTTAATTTATGAGTCGCGGAGAGATGTTTGTTCTTGTTTTTTGCTATGACTAACCACCTGGCACGTGTGCGTGATAAATACATTGCCATTCAGAAAAACCATCTCATTGTCACCTCCCAAGAGCGAGAATACTTAAATGTTATAATAAATATGTCATAATTTGCCTTTTTTTCAGTTTCATGAAACTTAAAAAACAAAAAACTTGACAATAATTTCAAAAGACCTGTGAAATTCTCCGACTATTACAACCTCTTGTGCAGGGTTCCGGCTTCTGATTACCCTTTAAACTCATTAGTCCTTTACTCAAATTGGACTCCTTGAATCATTTTTCATTGTCTCACTTTCAATGCAGGGCTGGTTTTTGACTCCCTGCTAACTTACAATTTTTACTTCGGGCGACAACCCAAGAGGGCAAAGTTCTGTTTTTTGTTTTTTGGCTGCAGAAAAATGTAAAATATAACGTAAAATACAGAAATGGAAAAAAGCAGCCGCACTCATCCGATGTGTGAACGAGAGATTATCCAATGTTCTCTCTTCCTTTCAGTCGTCTATCACTCTTCTCTGTGGATGGACTGATTATTATTTTATCACTCAGCCCGTCTATACAGCCCAAGCACACAAACCGCGTGATCAAATAATGAGCCACGGTAGATGTTTTCTTATGTGTCATCCAGTTATTCTCAGACTTCATGCTCAGCTCTGACAGGCCTCCTGATTCCCTGAGTGCACTGCGCCTGTTAGCCTGTATTAACATATCACGTTACGGGAAAAAAAAAAAAAAAAAAAAAAGACAGACAGACGTTCACACGTTCCCACACAAATAACCCACTACAGGCGGTGCTCGCCCTCGTCACCTCCTCGCTCTTCCCTCTCCCACACTCAGAAATGACTCCTCGTTTCTCCTCCTTCAGATCCGGCCCTCTCCGGCGTCTCTTCACACCCGGCAGAGCAAAAAGTCCTGAGATGATTTGGCCCAATCAAAGAGTTAAAATTATTCACTCCGTGTCTGCAGGATTGTTCTGCATACCAGATTCACAGCGTGATTGAATTTTCCACCTACACACTCGCCTCTTCTCTAATGTCACTCACACCTCACTAAAGCAACACTGTCATAGTCTGTTAGCCAGCTCACTATTCCCCTTTTGGCATTTTCTTTTCTGTCTAGAGCACGAATATGAAGGGGAAAAAAACAGAACAAGTGAGGGAATATTCTCCTTGTTATTTTCAGCCATCAGGGGAAAAAAACAACATAGCAGGGTTTTGTTTTGTTGACAGAAATACTGAGTGGCCTTTCTCTGCAGGGAGTCGACTGTCATAGCGTTTTGATACAGATACAGTCGCATTACAGAGAACCACAGCAATCATCCATTATGTTGCATCTCTCAACAACACCAGAGGCTTATTCGCTCTCCTGGGAACACTCAATATGAAGTGCTTGTGCAGTTAGTTATTCCCTAATGCATGTACCTGCACCATATACTGTAGTTCTCACTGTGTAACTGTGGATGAACTGCGAGTGTGTGTGTCTGTGCGTCCCGTGTGTGGGAGGAGGTAATTTGACGCAACCTCAGTGTTTAGATAAGTTCAAAAATAGTCCAAAGATCCAAATTTATGTTTCACCATTCTGCCTTTGTTCAGCCAAAAGCATCAACTTCTTGGATGTTTTGTGCATGTTTCACTTCAGATGGTGAGCTACTCTTTTTCTAGCATTTCAGCATTTCTCATTTGCATGACTGTCCACACGCACACAACCATAACCCTGACTCCAAAAAAAGCTGGGACGCTGGATAAAAGGTCAGTAAAAACCGAGCCAAGATCTGTTTCACAAAGTGTTCCTGAGCACATGTAATCTCCTTTATACAATCATGTGTTTGACCAAGTGTTGAACCTCTCTCCATCCTCGCTTGTGAACGACTGAGTCTTTCCAGGATGAACCTTTCATACCCAATCATGATACTATCACCTGTTACCAATGAACCTGTTTACCTGTGGAATGATCCAAACAGGTGTTTTTGGATCAGTCCACTACTTTTGTTGCTCCTGTCTCGACTTTTCAAACACGTTGCTGCCATCAAATTCAGAATAAGCCGATATTTACAAAAATCAATGAAGTTGATGAGGTCAGGCATTAAATATGTTGTGTATCTATCTATAATAAAAATAACACAAACAGACGTGGGTTCACTCCTAGTCTGACAGCAAAGACACGATCACCTCTCAACCTTGGAAGGACCAGAGAAAAACCTTTGCAGATCTCAAGGGGCAGGCGAAACATACTGTAGTGGTTAACAAGCTCACTCAATATAACAATATGCAATGCCCAGTAGAGCTTTGAAGCTTATCAATAAAATGTTTAAATCAGTTGCTAAAGCAGGGTTGGAAGCGTATAGGGATAAGTAAGTATCCAAAGAGCTGGTGTGTGTAAAGATCTGGCCCGGGGCTCAGACTTCAAGAAGGAGCTCGGACTGTTGAAATAGGACACACGAGGTAGCTCGGGTATCTGATAAGGATGTCTCCTGAACACCTCACGATAGAGGTTTTCCAGGCACATCCTTGTGAGACGACACCTCGAGGCAGACCCAGAACACGCTGGAGGGATTACATATCCCGAGTGGCCTGGAAACACCGGAGGACATGGCTTTGGAGAAGGAGGTCTGGGTGACTTGGTGCCACCGCCACACAGACCAGATAAGCCCCCTAGTGGCCAAAGCTGGATCAGTGCAGCTTTAAAATGTAAAAATATGCTGACAGACTGTATGTGTAAAAAAATAATGATGAAATACATGCAGATTTTTTAAGGATCATTTTAGCAACTCAGATGCTTTTCACAAAAAAGCGAAAGTAGTGTTTTGACTTCAGAGCCTCTTGCCGACACAGAGGCCATTATCTTTGACCTGACGTGGGGCCGTTTGAGTTTTCATCTGCACGTTCATCACATCTTCAAAAGGACGCCGCAGCACTGCTTTGTGTTGATAAAACACTGGCTCAGGTCTAACTGGCCCTTTGAGGGATAATGCCGAGCGATGGAGAGGGAAATATTTCACACACACTCTTTCACTCACTTATGTTAAACTTGCTTTTCTTTTCTTCTCCTCTCTGACTCTACACCTCTCAGCCCTTTCTGTCCAAAACCATCTCCCTCCAGCGCTTTACTACAAACACATTTATACTCTATCTCTGTCCTCTTTACTTACTCTCACCGTCACCGCTCCCTCTGCTTCTTTTTCCCCCCTCTCGTCTCTCATCTGTGTCTGTCTAATGCCTTGCCAATCAAAGTTCCACCTTCGGCATACTGAGAGGGTTCGAGAGAGACGGGAGGGAGACGAGACGAGACAGATCCACGGAGGCACAGAAGACACAAGAAGGCAGAGGACATCTGGAGCCCGGTCGCTAATTCATTCACACATGATAAATGAGCCATTTTGTGCTTGCTAATGGGGGAAAGAGGCGGAGACTAACAATAAATGGATTCACCGAAATACATTTAGAGAGAAGGAGGAAATCGCTCTCTGCCCTCCGAGACATTTGATCCCAAGATTGAGTTTAAAAATCAGTAAGTGATTGAGGTGAATCAGAGAGTGATTCAGACCGAGTGACTCAGGTATGACTTAGATGGAAAAGTTCAGCGTTTTAAATCTGTCTGCAAGCACCTCAAAAGCTCAATAATTTTCATGTTATATCTTGTTTTGTTCAAAGCCCTATTGTGCAAGAATTCTTATTTCCTGCAGCTTGCCGTCCCTGCGGTTTTGAAGTGCAGTTCACTTTCACTGTCATAAATATAAATCGCCCTTTGACCCGTGCCCTCCATAGACAGCTCTACACGTACATTTGCTATGATCATATTACCTACAAAAACTAGTGCGATGGCAACACAAGACATGGCAACCCAGTTAACCCAAACTTTCATTTGATGAAGCTTTCACCAACAAGTAAAAGTCAGTCTTAGATTTACCCGTCCTCTTGTTCAGTCACTCTTTCTTTCTCTGCCAACGTCCTCTTTGGGCTCTTTGGTCTCTTGCGCTCTGCCATGATGTCCATAATGAGAATATCTTCTTATAACTAATACAGGCCTATAGTTTGTGATGTGTGTGACGCTCAACCCAAGTTACATAGTGCAGTGTTTTTCGTGCAGAGTAGGGATGAAGTCAAAGTACCATCATAATGATTTTGATGCAATTTAAGGTAAAATAGTTGGTTAATTTGTGCATAAAACAAAGTGTAAAAATTGCTGTTTGTGCTTTAGGGCTTGGTCAGCTGTTTCCAGTCTTCATACTACATTAAGTTACAGAATGTTGAGTGGATAGAATGAATAGAAAGAATGCTAATAAGCCCATTAAATATTGAACTATTCCTTCAATTAGAGCGCCTGACCTCTGGTTAAATCCCGCTCTTTTGCCTGAAAAATAAAAAAAGCAATCACATAATCAAGGTATCAGGTCTGATAGAGTTAAAAGAGGTGGTTCAAAATCACTTATACTGTAAAAACATCTCGGTGTTCCAGCGTTGCCTTTTCCATTTTTATATAAGCTTTGCTCCGCTCCTCTACATAGTGAAATCTTTCCTTTTAAATGCAGCAGACCCAAAGCTGTAAAGAGCGAGAAGCTGTAAAGAATTGAGTAACCAACCTGTGGCCCGTGTCATGCTGTCTCGCCTCAGCGGATGGTAATGAAAAATATGCCCTGCATCATAATCACCAGTGACCCTTGTGCTAAGGCTTGATTGGCTCCTCTGTGGCCCCCTGGGTGTCCTCTGAGCAAGGTCCTGACCGGCCACTGGTCCGGACCTGATGAGAATATTCATGACTGCGTATGTTTGAAAGCTGGAAGGCTTGCATTGATTCGGCTAAAATAACCCAGGCTGCTGCTGCCAGGGGTGGAAGCGAGGGGGAAGAGAAGATATCTGATGAATGGGACATGAAGCGCAACATCTGTGTGTGCAGCGTGTGGTGGTGGAGGGAATATTCAGATCCTTTATTTAAGTAAAAGTACCAATACCACAATGTAAAAATAATCTGATACAAGTAAAAGAATAATCAGAAAAATGTACTGAAAGTATCAAAGTAAAAGTAGTGAATGCTGAAAAATACTCTATTATATATTATATCGTTTTTATTATTCATGCATTAAGCAGCATTTTACTGTAGTTGGTTGAGGTGGAGCTAATTTGCAACTAATTATTTTCCTCATTAATGAACCTTCTGATTATTTTCTCAAGTAATAGATTTGATTGATTGTTGACATTTTCACAATGTTTGCCCAACTAATAGTCCAAAACTCTAAATCATTTTTTAAAAATTGCTTCATTAAAATAATTACAAGGAAAATGAGCAAATCCTAACATTTGCAGCTGCCAGCTGTACTAGTACATATTGTTAAGGGCAGTAGGTTAATTCAAAATCATCTTAATTTGTAAAATAAAACAGAGCTGTCAAGTAACTGTAGTGGAGTAATATTATATAATATATATATACACATATACACACACACACACACATATATATATATATATATAAAATCTTTTCCTCTGATATGCAGTAGTACAAGTACACGTCGCATGATTTGTACTTAAGAACAATATTTGAGTAAATGTAATGTAATTTCAATCAGGATGAACTGACTTGCATCTGTTTAACCTGCTCACACTGTAACACTTGTTGAAGGAAAGACAAATAAGAGTTCAGATTGGAGGTGTGAGCCACAGTTTCGCTGTAAAGCTGTTTCAGCCAAGATAACCTTCAAAGCTCTGTGATAGTGGTGGTATAAAGACGCCATGCTGCTGAAGTAATTTGTGTAAACAGAGCCATATGGTTGTGCACACTTCCTCTATCTGACAGCCTGTCAATGCCCATGTGAATCCACCTCTACTCATCTAATAAGCTTATGTTTTGCCATTGTTCTGGATGGTGGCAAACTGACAAGCTTGTATGGTAATATCACACCACCTGTGTGATGGGAAGGTTAATTGTTTGGAGGAAATTGCTCAGAGCTCATTCCATTCATTTTGTTTGCTTTAAAATGTGTATGTGTTTATTGGTTGATTCAGGCGTAATCATAGTATTTAGCTTGTAATAGCAGGGAATTCATGCTGAAATCTAAGTGTGGGTCCATAAATGTGTTTCAAATGTCACTGTGTATTTACAGTATAATACAGTCTATTAAAGCCCTCATTAATATTTCATATTGAACTCAGGTCATGATCATATATTCAAAGATGGTAGTTATTTATCTCTCTTCTAATAAACATAATAGTGAGTCACATTATTCATGTTTTCAAGTTAAACGCAGCACCACTGTTCTGAAATTCCCCAAACCATTACTGCATTTTGTACTGTGATGAATACAAATGTACTGTGTTTGGTACCCGCGGAGTTGCTGTTAACCATAGAACGAATCGCACATCCAGGCTATATTTGAAAGTCTCTCTAAGTTCAGAATAACATCTGTGTCAGTGTCCTTTATCTGAAGCAGCCTATTCTCCCTTAAGGATAATAAGAACACACAGCTATGTGTTGATTGGTTATAAAAGCTGGCCTGATCCACCATTAAAGCTGCACTGAACAATATTCTTATATTAACATTGGACTGAATGAATGTGCGTAATATGAATTAGGTTTCCCACAGTGACAAACCCACAGAGAATTACGGGCACCAAAACACTGGAGGTGCCTTAAATTCACAGCACGGCTAAGCATCAACTTCTGCAACTTCTAACTCATGTTTGTTCCTCTGATCAGCACATCTCAGATGATGAACACTTCTTCTGTCTGTGTGGGAATTACATGCTGTAACATAATGCTGCTCTTGTTTAAGATAATTATTCTCATTGCTCTCATCAGCCTCGTTTCCAGACACAGCAGGCAGCAGTTTAAAAGCAACTTAAACAGCTGATAAAGCCACTGACAGACAAAGTTTGGTACAAATTAAGCCTTAATGAGCTGTGTTTTCTTCTCAGGAGTTGATGGAGACCAAAATAGAGCTAAAGGTAGAGAGTATAGCAGATGTATGTTTGTGGGAGTATAGAGAAACCCAATTGCAAATGAATGCTAATGAATGTGTAAATGTTGGCAATAGGTCATAATTTTCTCTGTAGTGGTAAATCTTAATTTCTGTTTGAGCCACTTAGTACTTTTGACCAGTGTCTATTCCTTACAACTATCCACTTCTGCTTTACTTTCCATCCTCCAAGAGGACGGCAAAATATCCTTTCACATATTTGAAATGTATTTTATAATGCAAAAGAACGTAAGATGAGGACTGCTATGTAAATGGATGGAGTACAAACTGTCCAAATAGTCCAAAAGATTTTACAACCGTATCGAGTGTAACTAACAAAGAGGAAACCTTCTTTCAGTAACTGCTCACTAATCAGCCTTTTAATTTGGCCTTGGCCCACTTTTTAAAAAAAAATAGTAACCTTTTAAATCTGAACTACAGCAGCGGCAAAATAAGCACAAGTGGTTATAACTATCACTCACAAATACAGCTGCAACTCTTGATTTCTTTGCTAATTTAACCTCGGTGATCGGTCAAGGTTCACAGGACAGCAATGTTCGGCATCTCCACATGTTATCACCCATGGTTGCATCTCATGTCAAACCAATTTTGACCAGTCGACCATGTGGGCTTCAAATACACAAAAGGAAGTGACGTGAGAAGTTTGTGTTTCAGTTTGGGGAGTTTTTTGTGCCACACTAATTCATGAAATTAAGCAAAATGTGCAAGATGAGATATACATTTGTTAACAATAAGCAAAAGGATCTCGTCACTCATCATTATCTCCTGGTTCTACCTACTGTAGATACATTTTCTACAATGACTGTTCGGGCATGAGATGCAGTTATTAGCACATGATGTAGATTTTGAGAAATTATAGTCACATTGAATTGAGAGAAAACAGAGACATCAATGACAAATCATGTAACCCTCCATTCAGCCTTACTACGATCTGTGACTTTCACAAGCTGTACAAATGCGTTTATATGTAACACAGAACTTCTCTTTTCTTCTTTCAAGTGCATCAAAAAAAAACAGGCGGTGTAAGATCCCAGAGAGCTGATTTCAATACAAAAGTTTACATTATTATAATTTGTGTTTCCGTCCATATATTCATGCAAATTACGTTTCAGATGTATTAAAAAACGGGCCGGGTGTCACCGAGGGGTACAGGCGTTCTGAACAGCAGGCTTCACTCACTGAATTTTCTGGATGCCTCAAATGCAAATGAGCGTATTTGATCTAGTGGCTGTTGTTCAGAAGACATTGCAGAGGCAAGGATATTGGCTACTGAGGTTGATAATTAAAAAAAGGAAGGACCCTCTGCGTCCGACATTTGTAAGCAACAGAGCAAAATTTCTCCCGGCAAGAAATTATCTGTGCTGGCAGACAGACAGATGAGTAATGTCTGGTAGTTAAAAGGGATAGCAACCATGCATTAGTTCAATGTGTGTCAGAACAAGATGGTGGCTTTCTGCAAGCCTCCATTACAGGGCTTTACTAATCCAAACATGCAAATCTGTGTCTAAAAAGTGCATAATCCTAACACATTTTCTATGGGATTAGAATGGGACAAGAAGAAAAGGAGGCATTGCCAATACTGCAGCAGACAATCATTTATTTTATTTATAGTGCGTGTGGTGTTAACGTCAGCGTGAAAATATGAGATGAGAAAACACACTCCATGTATTCCTGAACATTACTATTCAAGCAAGCCAAACAGGTTCTAATTAGAAAAAGCACTTAGGACTAATTGTAATATTGCATTTTCACAATGATTTGAGTCATTATCATAGCAAATCCCTCAACAACTGGCCTGGAAAACGGCGGCTAATAAGTTCAAGAAATCTGCAAGGAACTCTGCATTGATTTTCCACTTGAACTGTGTCAGTGTAAGTGATAATTTTCAAACAGCTGTGCGTCTGATTGCAGGGTCCGACGTGACATCACTCACTCTCATCAATGCTCCAGTCCTCTTTGACAAACATGCGGCAGCCCTGACTGCGACAGGCATCAGTCAGGGCTAACTAAGAGCAGGAGTGCAGGACAGTAAAGTGAGGGAAGGCGTGCCAATATTGCATACATATGAAAGCAATTGAAGTGATTTGCATTGAAAACACAAAATAATACAAGATTTAACCACATGCTCACGACAACCTGGTCTCCTAAATATTACATTAATAAGCCACTAATTTGCAACATCAGCTTGTATTCACTGGTAACATTTAATGTCAAAGCAGGAAGTAGTCTGACATTCATTCACTGCAGAGATAACTGAAAGTCCTGTGGAGTGATTGATGTTCCGCACTCTTCAAATCAGTTCAATATTTAACCATAACCGCAATCGTAACCAAACATCAACCAAATGGTTTGGCTTGCCTAAACATAACCTGCTGTGAAACCACTCGTTCACACAGCTGCATTTGAGATTTAATAAATATGAATTTAAGAAGAATGCTGGCCCGCAGCCTGTGCAATGATTCACTCTTGATTTTGATATATGAGCCCTGTTTTTATCAGCACCTGGGAAGGTAATCTTGTAAATGTTGTGCAGGAAGCAGTCCTACCTTGTTGATAGCCATAAATGTCCGATTCGTGCTTTAGTTGCCATAAGGTCAGTGTTAATGTATCTGCAAAAATATTTTGTCTCTGTGTGTTCAAAACCGATGTTTTGTCAGTATGTTGATGGACGTTTTGCCCCAAAACGTTGATGCACAATCTGAACCGGACTCCATCTTGTTCTTCCTATCATATATTACAAATGTGCAAACAAAAGGCTTCGTCATATAAGTTGAACTTGCTATGACAAGTAAACATATTTATCATATTTTTATTACATTTTCAACACAAGTAGTATGAATGTATTTGTGTGTCCGATGTGATTAGTTAAAACTATCATTTACTGCCCTGAGAGTGGGCAGGTGAAGTGAAGCTGTGTGTGTGTGTGTGTGTGTGTGTGTGTGTGTGTGTGTGTGTGTGTGTGTGTGTGTGTGTGTGTGTGTGCGTGTGTGTGTTTCAGAGTGCCAGTGCTACCACAGAATGAACAGCCCCTTTGCAATATGTTCAGGAGAATACCTTGCAGAGAGCACAGCAGACAACAGTTCATTATTGCATGATTGCCATATGCTTGCGAGACTGTGGGTTCAAACCTGGTTCAGATCCAGCTGGTGATTCATGTCCCATCTCATTCCATCTTCTCTCACTCCGCTGTGTGTTGTGTACAGTACACTGCATGGTAATCAGAGGTGCCTTCCATTGAGTCTTTAGACCTTTCAATTTGTTTAGGATGAGCGATGATGAAAAATATCTTTCCTCTGCACTGGTCATTTTTGGAGCTGATTCAAAGCTGCTGATGGACTCGTGCCAGGTTGTAGCAGGTGATGTCAAATCGAGTAACTCCTTTCTGTTAGAAAGAGGAGAGGAAAACAAGAGGCCATCTGTGCTCGTGGAGCTTTAGAAGGAAATGAACACAGGCTTTACAAATCTCACTTTGTACAGATGCATGTGTGTGTTTGAATGTGTGTGTGTGTGTGTGTGTGTGTGTGTGTGTGTGTGTGCGCGCGAGCGAGTGCATCTCATGTATTTGTTAACTGGCAGTGATTCGCAGATAAAAGCCTACGGAGATGAGCAGTCACTGAAAGATTAACAGCGTGTCAGTGTCATATGATTCAAATTTCTCTGCATTATGAATGTAAGGATGAGTTTAAAAATACACAAGAGTGAATTATTCAGCCACTCCCCTGAAACTCTGAGAGGCTTTTTTCACTTGATGCTGCGCAGCCACAGTGAGTGATGTGGAAAATAAATGAGGAGAACATCAGTGACATAAGATGTTGTAGGTGAAAGACTTGATGTGAAACAGCACTCGTGTCATGTTACGACAAAACCTTCAGCGCACTTTAATTCAAAACAGGAAAGGGCTGCAATTAGTTTATTAAGAGTAGTGGAATAATTAGGGGTAGAGGATGTACCACCCATGGAGTGTGTAAATAAGGCAATTTATTTGCCCCCATGCAGCTAAACTCATGGTGTTATGATGCCAACTCTTAAAATGGCAGCAAGTGACTCTTAGAGTGCGTTAATGAAGAAGTTTTGCACGCATGATTTCCTGTGTACTGCCTAAAAATGCATTAACACCATTTTGCATGAATCAGTATGGATCCACTTCTTGTTCTCTTGACTTTTAGCAACAACAAAAAAAAGAACCACACTCTGAAGGCAAAATAAAATCTTACACAATGCCTTCTCTGTTCATCTGAATCATACATATATGCATGACACAAAAATAACTAATCTTGATTCATTTTATGATGCTGCCTGAAATCCACAGTGGCAAATCACAATCTGTAGGGAGCGTGTCATGCAGGGCTTTAGGTGGCTTCTGCTTGATGCACAGAGCCACGCGTGTATACTGCCACCCAGTGAAATTGTGCAAAACTGCAAGCCTGGATGAGTCATTGTTGCAGCCTGACTGGCTTCCTCGGCCCTGCTGCAGAGGGACCCGGGTTGGGTAATAAATTAGTCTCTTTTAACATTCACAACTGATGGAAGGCAATCTCAAGGTCTGTGAAGATGGGGTTGAAAGGACTGTGTAGACGGTGAGCATGGAGCGAAAAGACAGGAGGGAGGAGGGAGTGACAGAAGGAGTGAAGCAGGGATTTGGGGGTGCTCTGAAGCAAGAACAAGACTGCGTAAGCGAATGGAGCAGAGTCACAGACAGCGAGCACTAACCATTCAGAGCAAAAAAAAACACAGCCCTCGTCAATGAGACAGAGAGAGAGAGAGAGAGAGAGAGAGAGAGAGGGAGAAGGAGATGCAGGTCATCATTTTGAACTTGGAAAAATACACGGCTGCAACAATCCTGCAGTGTTATTTCAGGACGTAGAGAAGAAAAAATTTCTTACCAAAAGAAGTTTATTTTCAGCGGTTGACAAAATTACTGGTTTCAGAAGAGTTTATAATTAGACAGAAGCCAGTGTACTTTTTATAAAACCTGGCATTGAGCTCAATCCTCAAGGGTAGCAGGCTGTAAAATGCTGTAAAAGTTTTTCACCATCTTTTATTTCCTCCATAACCTTGATGAGTAACATATGTTTGAAAGAGGCCATTGATCACATGACTCTTGATGATTTGGGATTAGTTCGAACTCACCTACGTGGAGAGCAAACTACAGAGTGTCATTTTAACACACCCTCATCACACTCTGCATTATTTAGTATGAAAGCATTCCTGGCAAGAAAATGTAAGTGGATTCACATCACATTTGTGTCGTGCAGTCTCAGTAAACTGTGATTCCATTACAACAGGAAGTCAGTGTATACATTCTAAATTAAGCCAATGTCAAAAGCATAATGGAGTGTGTTAGTCATGTGAATTAAAGGGCCGCTCTAATGAAACAACATTCGATAGAGAGAGATTTTTCCTCGGCGGAGGCATTAAAAATATAGCGAGAGAGGTGAGAAAAAGGCTAGTGTGGAAACTGTTACCTTGAACATAACGCTGAAAGGAAATGTCACAGGTGTTTATCCATTCACTGAACTCCTCTCTTCCATAACCTGCAGCAAAATTGCCATAAGACCTCTAAATGACTGTAGACTGTAGTCAATTTCCAGACCCAGAGCTCCATGAAGTCAAGTAATACCGTAGTCCAGTCCACCATGAAACGTATTAAGGCAGGCACTCTATTCATCCGAGGATAAATAGCCCTCCTTCCACTTCTCAAGTTAATCTTTTTACTTATGTGTCTTTTGTTAATAAATGTTTTTGGCGCCTCTCATTTAATAATACAAGAATAAATATGCACGCTGGGCACTTTTACTTTCCAAAGAGCTGTCCTTTTCTGCGTTCAATCACAACCTGGGATGCAATATTCCATCACATAATTACCATGTGACAGGTAATTTTAGTCAAGTGAAACCTGGATACATTGCAGAAACCTTCACGGTGTTATTAAAAAACTGCCATTAACGGATGATAAATATAATTTAATAAGTGTCATTAATTATGCTCTTAGGTGGACCTTTACATGCTGTGATTTATTTTGCATTTTACATTAATATTGGCATCAATTTAATGAAAAGATATACTGAAAATAACCACACATTAATACATTGAACAACCTAAATAGGCCATACATTAAAATTCTCCACCTGTCCAACATCTCACTCTCCTCCCCGGTGTCACTCTGAGGAAATTACATCATTACACCATTTTTAACTAAGCGGGCCCCGAGCGCTGAGCGACTTGATCCATCCTCATCTGTCTCCCTCTCTCAGATGACGTCCACATCATAAACTTCGGCAGGCTGTGCAAACACACGCCGTGAAAGCGGAGGAAGCATATCGTGAAGGAGCAGTGACATTGACAAAGTGAAAGGGCGGCCATTGTGCAGTGTAACAGCACGCTGCCACTTATGAAAACACCTGCTCCACGCTGTCAGCAACTTAACCTTCTATCACCTAAATCCCCACTGGAGGATTATATGTGACAGATGTAGGACAGGGGGGGTAGGGGGGGTCAGGGGGCGGGGGTGACAGAAGTGACTTCATAAGTAAAAGTTGGTTTTTTTTGGAGAAGGATGAAAATAGAAAAACAGCTGAAAGAGACACGGAAGGAGAGAAGAGAGAGAGAGAGGTGCAACAAACAAGTCCAAGACAGGAGTAATTAGAGCAGATGTGAGGAGGGTGTTTGAAATAAGAGACTTCATTGGCTTGTGCAATATAACAGCCACTTAATGTCCGTCCATCCACTTGGAACGTAGATCAAGTGGTAAATCGAAAGCTTTACCTTCCAGCTCAGCTCCAGGTTCGGTACGACGCCCACGTTCCTGCTGACGTCGCATCAATCCGCCGATCGATCTCACGCTCCATTTTGCCCTCACTCACGAGCAAGATATTTCAACCCCTTCCCTCAGCAACTCAATCCCAACACAGAGGGAGCAATCCAACACTTTCCGGCAGAGAACAGAGGCCTCAGACTTGGAGGTGCCAACTCTCATCCTAACCACTTCACATTCAACTACAAAGCAGCCCAGAACCACATCATCCGCAAAGAACAGAGAAGCCGGATTCTCTCTTTCTTCCAGCTGCATGATCCTATCCATGAAAATCACAAACAGAATAGTTGTCCACATGTAGACCGGATCGGCAAATCAACATGACCTCTGCAAGGGTAAAGGAGCTGGTCTACTGTTCCACCACCAGGACAGAATCTGCACTGCTCCTCCTGGATCTGAGTTGGTTTATTTTTAAGCTTTCATGTATTGATATCAGCCTCAAAGATACAGTATCGGTTGAACAATAACTAGGATGAATTCTCTGGAGACCTTGAATATCTGTGCTAAAAGAATAGAAATCCATCCAACTGTTGTGGAGATATATCACTCACAGGCCAAAATGGCGACCTGCACAGGAGGAAGAGTCAGTAGATCACCAAATTAATCATGAGCATAATTTTATGGCCATCCATCCAATATTTGTCAAGATATTTCATTCTGGGTCGAAGTGGTGGATGGTCAACCGGCATTACAGTGACACCTCATATAAAAGATAATAATGCACTTTTTAATCATCATCATGATGCTGGTTTAGGGACAAAAACAATCAAGAAGAAGATTTCACTGAGACAATAAAGAGTTAATTCCTTGTCAGCACTGTTGTGGGTTTTGTACAGTGTATATAAAGGATGATAAATGTGCTTTTTCATAGTTGAAAGGCAGCTAATGGAGCAGGCAGACTTGTTAGACAAAAGGCACTTTAACAAGGACATGAAAGACACAAAGGACATAGGAGTGTTCCTGAATTAACGCATCCTTCACCAGATGACAGATCCAGCATTTAGACCGTGAGACGTGTCGCACTGTTTGATTATTTGCCAAAGTTGTGTCACGCGTGAGGAGGATTTCCAGTCACTTCATGAGGCTGATATATGCTGTGATGTATCAGTGAAGCAATAAACATACAGGAGATATAAGTTTCAGCTGCTTTTCATTACTTGTCAGAATATCTGTTTTCCAGCTGTTGTTTTGGTTTGATTTGATTTAGGGTGTCAGTTTTATTGATTCTTTCATTTTGAATACCCAAACAATAGGATACTTGGATGTCAGTTGTGTTATATCAAGGGCTCAATGTGTTCGGTGCTGAAACATGCCATTTCAAGTTGGTCTATATTTTGGTTGTTACAAATTTATTAATTCATTGTTAATAAATAATTTACTAATGTTTTTTAAGCCATTACTAAGTAAAACCTTTCGGTTGCCAGGTTGTAAATCTCTCTGGATGGTGTTTATGCAACCTGTAACCTGCATTGTCTTTTTATATTTCCAACTCTTTTATTCATAATTTAGACCCACTTACTGTCGGGAAAGGGCTGCAGTGTGAGAAGAGTACAACATGTTTGGTTTGCATTAGTGGTAACTTTAAACAGTTCTGGGTCAAAAAAGGGTTTTGATTGGTTTTGATCGATTTGGAGGATTATAACTTATAATTCTTATAGGAAAGTCAAGAAAAAACTCATCATATTATGAACATTTATCTATGCATCACCAAATAGAAAAGATACACACCATCAAATGGGGCTTTTCATAATCTGGCAACCCACTCTTCATCAGTTCCAACCCTGCTATTTCAGAGAGATTCAGCTTCAAATAACCTGCAGAATCAGGTGCTTGAGCATCAGGTACTGTGTGTTACCATTTTGCCTGACACTGTCTTCCTCCAGCTCTATTTAAGTACTTACAGGCTTAACCACTCAGCTTTCTCACTACCAGTTATGACTGTTTAATCCCATCAACAACAGGGATTGCTGTCAAAGTATCACTGAATTTGACAAATGACAGAGTGGGTACGAGTGGTGTTCAGTTCAGGCAGGGTAAAATGTTGATTCATGACTTCTTAAAACCCTGCTGGCTGGCCTCCTCAAAGCTTACCAGACTTTTCTGACCAGATTAATCTTCCATACTCTGAACCAACTTTTCCTCACATGCAGCAAATCCAGCAGCCTCACTAAGATATTACAGTAATTTCTCCCCAGCATCAGTTAAGACATGTTGTGTGTTGGAGTTACTTGTCTTTCTCCTGTCTGGGTGCTTTTTTTTTAAATTGTTCTTAGATGATTGAGTTCTTACTAGTTGAGTTTTAGTGCAGTGAGCAGATAACACAAGCCCCTGTCTAAATTTATTTTAATTCCTGACAGTGTTCACAAATGATTTATTACCTCCTGTCACAGGCTTCTGATTGGGCCATTCCTGCTAAATGAGGAAACATTAGCATATACAGTTATATGAGGACATCATCCTTCAGGTCAAGACCAGTAGATTGGCGAGACTTTTTTTTTTTTTTTTTTTAATTGAGAGACAGCTCTCAGGGGTTTGCCTCAGAGAACATTTAAGATTTCTGGTGTGTGTGTGTGTGTGTGTGTGTGTGTGTGTGTGTGTGTGTGTGTGTGTGTGCGTGTGTGTGTGTGTGTATGCGTGTGTGTGCGTGTGTGTCGGCTGGCAAGAAGAGACAAATGTCTTTTCTTCCAACTCCGACCTCAATCCTGATATATTTAATAAAATGTCTGTTATGATTTATGATATGATTAAATCTAATATATTAAAGAAACATTTAGTCAGTGTAATGCATATGGTGTTGAAATGACAGCAATGATTATTCTCTTGTAGTTAACTTGACTGTGTATTAGGCTGGTATGGATATTCAAAGGTGCACATTAGGACAAAATGTGGAGCCCCGTGAGAAAATCGTAGGAGTATGACTATCTGTTCAAGGTTTATGTGGATACCTCCAATCCACTTTCATTGAAGGTTTATGCTCCAAACACAGTTCAAACCCAGCAAGGAAGCAATTTATTTATATGACAATAACTCTAAGGACACAGGCAGTGACACACCTAATTATGGGAATCTAAATTATGTGGATAATATATTGTGTGCTGGAGATGTGCAATGACTGTAGGTTGTGTAATTCACATGAACAAGAGGGACTAGGGTTTTTATCTGCAGATTAATGTGTGTCTACTAAAACTCAACAAATTTTTTTTGACAAGGTTACCTTATCTATACATGTATATATAACTTAAATAACAACTTATGGTCTGTAATTTGAACTATTAACATAGAATTTTATGAAGTGTCAATAACATGACTGACAAGACTGTGATAATTGTTTTATACTAGTTGTTGTATTGCATTATAGTGTTCATGTATTTTCATTTATGGTTCACTCACTGCAAAAAGTTGTGCCACAAAGTGTATTAAAGCATCCTGGGCATAATCTACTGCAGGTTATTTAGGTAGTGAGGTATTTTTATGGGCTGCACAGACGTAAACGTTAGAATTAATTTTGGTTTCGACTTTGAATGTACCTCCGCGGCCGCCGTACTTGTTGTCTCTGAAACCGGAAACGCATTTTCCACACTGTTTAGTGGCCGGGCTAACGACTAGCTAACACAATGACAGAATATTCTCACGTAAAATCAACCAAACTGGTTTTAAAAGGTCTCAACAAAGGGTTAGTGTTTCTTTTAGTAGCAGCATTTTAGTAGTAACATCTGTAGTGATATTCACGGCTAACTAACGGTATTTGTATATGCTAAAGCTAGCTGATGCTAAAGCGTTGTTATGTGATTATGTTAATGTATCTGGTTACTGTGTATTGTTAAGCAAGCTATTCTTAAACGTTTAAAGATGACAAACGCTGCAGTGGATCTTAATTCGCATTCGTCTCTTTGGGAAAAAAAGCTTTGCTAACATGCTAGCTCCTTCTTTGAATAGGCCTAAACATGTCAACTGTGGTTCAACTTTGAACAAACTAATTTACTTTGACCAAAATAATTTGGTAGCAGCCCAAATGTCAGATAACGTCAGGTGTTTAAAATATGTTGAGTTAGAAGAGCTAATGTTAGATGTGTTTGTTTATGTCAGGGTTTATTAGTTCAGTCGAAGAAACGATTCAGAGAAAGAAGTTCCAAGAAAACAGAGTCTCTGGAGTTTGTAAAATTATACAAGATTACTGAAGGATTCATTATTGTGAATGGAACAATAATAAGCAACGGTTTTGATTCTGCTTAGAGCAATTTGTGACTAAAAACAGGATAGTATTTTTTTATTTCTTTTTTTTCTCCACTTTTTTTACCACAGGAAAAAGAAGAAGCATAAAGATAAAAAGAGAAAAGCAACAGATGAAGAAGAGAAGCCTGATGTTATTGGTAAGTGTATATACCGTGTTTCTAAACTGTAGAAGCCAACAAAAGACTTTTTATATCCTTTTTATCTTCCCATGAAGATGAACAAGATATAAAAGGAGTGAATACTCTTGAAGGATGTATTATAGATAGATATTTTTTTTATGCTCTTTGCAGTATGATGTGAGAAAGATAGGCTTCAGTACTTTGATCGAATGGAGAAAGAAATATTTTGGCCGTCTCTTGGCCAATATTAACATTCAAGGTCCAGTCTAAATTTTTTATGACCTCGTACATTTATTTATTGATATAGAATCCTCATTTTGTGTTTCTATACAGACTATCATTAAAAACATAAGTCTTGAAGCTGGTCTTTAAAAAAACATTATTGGTGTTCACAGTATCAGAAACATAATAGATTTAGTAGTCAAGAGTTATTTTAAACAATAAATGACCTTTGAGAGCGATAGCAGGTTCTACCTTTGTGTCAGAATCTTTGGTTTAGGAATATCATTGTATTTAAAAAGCTGTAATGATCAAGTTACAAATGATACAACAGACACAAGGCAAGAACATCTTACAGTACCAATATTGTGTTTTAATAAAAGTTTTCACAGCGGTGCCATGTGTTATTATGCATTTTGACATGGCTTTTTTTCTGCTCACCAGGTGGTTGGTGGGCTGTCAGCGGCTTTGGGGAAATCACTGGAACAGTTGCAATAGAGATGCAGAACAACTCGTACATCCATGCCCTGGACAGTGGGCTTTTCACACTTGGTGCACCACATAAAGGTAAGCAGATGCACTGGAGTGACTTTAGAAGTTGACAGTCATGTCAGAGGAGTCAGGTCATTTATATAGCACAATTTGATCACTTTTGTCTGAGTAGAAGGTTTCTATATTAGACAAATACCTGACTTATCCTAGTGTATAATTTCTTCTCAACTGTAAAGCATTTATTCCTCTGCACAAAAGTGCAGATTACTTGTACTAATGTTTCCACTTGGGACATGTTGTGGTTTTTATTTTGGTCAGCAATTTCTGCTACTGCTGGCTGTATAATGGGAACAATTTCTACTGCTAGATTCAGAATCAGATTTCACAAGTGCTTTACAAAGATTTTTAACCGCTTATTTCCATGAGTACTTCTTAAAAGATCCTTAACTTGGAAAAATTCTGAGCCAGAGAAGGAAACACTGGAGGTGTAGTGATGTTACTGTTTATGCAGAATTCTGTTGTCCATTTTATGATTCCAAATAAAGTACATTTTCAGGGCCTTTGTTCTGTATGTTTAAAGACAATCTGCAACCATAACTTGATTCACTGACAAGTTGATCAAGAGAAAATTCATCAGCAACTATCTTGATAATTGATTAGTCACTTTTGAGAAAATGCTCAACGTTTCATGGTCCCAGCTTCTAAAATATGAGAAGTTGATGTTTTCCTTTGTCATTTACAAACTGATGTTGGAAAAATCTTAATTGAGAAAGAGTGAGGCTTTACCTGAAATTGCAAAGTACGATTATAATACAAAAATAGCACAATGTTAGCTGTTTTAAATGAAGATGCAAATTCTACATCTGTTCACTCATCCCGCATTTGGACAAACTTGAAGAACTTATAACTCAGTTTTGAGGTTACGTTGACTGTAGGCTCAGGCGCTGTGGGGATGAAGTGGGGTTTTGCCTTCAGTCCACAAAGCAGTAAGTATTTAAGTAGTAAATCCAGACACCAGACTGAAAAGGCTGAACAGGGGTTGAGTTGAGGGTAAGGACGGAGCTAACACAGAGTTTTCACTCACTTCTGCCTTCAGGCACTTCTGAGGGAGTGGCGCTCATTGAAACAGTCTGCCCGGAACGAGACACTGCTAACAATTAATTCAGCCCACGTTTTGTGAGAACCAGTGCAAATGGCTGGGAGATTGAAACATCCCAATTCCCTTAGTGGATCCTCATCCTCAGCATGCACATAAGCTCATTTCTAGAAGATGAAAGAGGATGCAAGCGAGCAGTATAGAAACAGAGATTAGAGATTTCCCCCTCCTGACTGGATTTTCTGTACAGGCGCCACATGGTGGATGATGCAGCATTTTAGAAAACTGCAAAAAAAAAAAAAAATGTTCACATTCACCTGCAGGTCAGAGGACACACTCATGTTCTCTTAGCCAACTCTGAGGGTCACCATCTGACATATTTCAAAGTTAATCAGCCTTTTGAAAAAGCATCTTATGTCACATTTTACCTCTACCTACTTTATTAATGCTTCCCTCGTTAATGTCTCTCAGGCTCTGCTCTCCCTTGACCTGAACCCTGTATGACGCACTACAAATTATGCCAAAGTTTGATTTATTGTAAAGGTCAGGAAGTGACCTAATCACAGGCAGATCAGTTTAATGAAATCATGAAGAACCCAGGAGACCTCAGAATAAAATAAGGCATTTAAATGCAAGACAACAGTTCCTTGCATATCTCATTCCAAATGTCTCAGTGCTGGTGAACTGGACCCAGATCAGCACAGCACTGCCTAGCTGGAGGGTTTGAATTATTAATTACAAGAATGCATAAGTAAAACAGGAAGCGGGTCTCAAGGAACTTGGTGTGAGAAGAAATTATGCACATTTTAATAATGGCACATGAATGTTACCCAGTAATTAAGTACATACTAAGTGATGGTTGTGTGTGGCTTTTCCTGTCAATACTGAATCACTGATCACTGTCTAGAATTTGCTTACAGGTCAAATATCTGGCATCACAGAAAATTCTAACTTGACTTAGGGCCTGCTGTAGTATTTGTTTATAACGGATGGGGAGAGGAGCCTCATTAGTAACAAATGTAAAACCAAAAGTGATGGAAGCAGCATAATTCTGTATACAGACCAATATAAAGCCATTTGGAAAGCAGCACTAACAACAGTAAAATCTTTCAAAGGCAAACAATGTTTTACGTGTTTCAGATGATGAAGGACCTGACCCTCCGGAACAGTTTACTGCCATCAAGCTGTCAGACACAAGGTGAGTACGCGAAGACAAACGGCACATTGTATTTGCATCGACAAATAAGCCCTCACTGACGCATTAAATACCCGGCTTCTGCTGGGTTGTTTTATAGTGTCTAGATGTACAAGAGCAATTTACCCTTCCATCTGCCCTTCTCACCTCTCTTTGTGGAGGACAGCCCGTTCTCGACCCTATTTTTTCAGTTGTGGATCTTGAGATTAAGTCTCTGCTGATATATTTAACCTTTAGGGTCATGAAAGCAATTCTGTAAAGTCACAGAAATAACACATATTGACTTTCACAATAAACACCAGACCTTTATGTTCTGTGGTATTAAAAAGTGTCAGTGTTCTGCCATTGTAGAATTTCATCTGGTGAGTTTTGCTGTTGCAGGATAGCCTTGAAGTCTGGATATGGCAAGTACCTGGGCATCAACTCTGAGGGTTTGGTTGTGGGACGCTCTGATGCCATCGGCTCCAGAGAACAATGGGAACCAGTCTTCCAGGACGTGAGTGCATCTTCTGAAATGTGAATCTCAGTGTATTTGTAGATTCAACTCTACATTCTACATTCCTAAGTGGATGAGCTGATCAACAGAAAAGTAATCAGCAACTAACCCTAAACCAGCTTCTCACCTTTGACTGTTGAATGCTTTTGCTCGTTATATATGATGATAAACTGGATCGTTTCAGCTTTGAACTGCTGCTCAGCTTAAACAACACATTTGAACATGCTTACTTGGCCTTTTTTTATCCTTTTATTGACAAGATAAACAAGAATCAAGAAATTCATTAGCAGAATAATCAATAATGAAATTAATCATTAGTTTCTAATGTATGTTCAGTTTATTTAATAACAAGACTCAACTCCAAAAAAGTAGTTGTAGAAGTCAATCTTTTTATTTCCAAGATTGAATAAGAATTAGTAAATAAATTCACATAGTTTTTGCAGCTGTAGCACACCATGTAATTTTTTACCACTGTCCCCTGCCTTTCATGTTTCACCTTATGGCTGTTTGGAGTTTAGCCCATGAGAGAACATTTAGCTGTAGTCAGGAAACAGCTAATTCATTATGCAGACTGCATCTACCTTATCACTGTAGCGCACTGCTCGCCTTGATGCTTTGTTGAACCTATAAACAACCTGGCCAGCACAACCTTGAGACTCTTTTACATCAAATATCAGGCAACCTTTCATGCCTGTCACAACAACCAATCCCACTGCAATTCTATCTAATCTACTGCCTCCTCCTCTGTTTTCTTTCTGTTGTGCCTCAGGGCAAAATGGCTCTCCTGGCAGCAAATAGCTGTTTCATCTCCTACAGTGACAGTGGGGACATCGCGGCCAAGAGCAAGACAGCAGGGGATGGCGAGATGGTGAAGGTGATGTGTAAATCGTGTTCTTCCACAAGGTTGCATGTTAATCCTTTTTTCATTTTAAGTATCTCTGTGGGGTCCTGGCTGTGGAGATGGAAGGGGAGAGTGTTTGTGACCTCGCTTCAGGGTGTTCACGGTATTGATATTTAATGTCAAACTTCTCTTTCTGTCTTGTTTTTTTTTTTTTTTGTTTCCCCCTGAATGATGAACAGATCCGATCAAGCACGGAGCGAGAGGCCAAGCGTAAGGATGACATTGCAGAAGAAGACAGGGGCAACGTGAAGTCTTGTGAGGTCAATTATGTGTACGTAACCTCCTCTGTGTATTACTTAAAGTCTTACTTAATACACAAGCAGCTCAATCAATAACACGTGAAGGAAACCCATGCCGGCTTCTTGCTCCATATAACTTCCATATAACAGTGTGTCAGTCTCTGCTAGGTTCAGTACACTTATTTGTGCTGCACTTAATGTGTGGAATCAACCTCTCTGACATACTGTAGTGTCAGTAATAACATAGTGTTTATACCTGGACTTTTGTTTAAGGAATTAATTGGCATATGTATTGAAATGCCACCACATATATTTCCATACAATGAAAAGCTTGTTTCCCAGCTGCTCCTCAGTTGACATAGCCACAGCATAGAGAATATATACAGATACAAACACAATCATTTAAAGACTGAAATGAATAGACTGTATTAGAGAAGGTTTAGTCATTTTGATGTTACTTCGAATGAAGTGTGTACCTGCACATTACGAACATGCAATGAAATAATTTTATGGTCCTAGGTTAAAAAAAGAGTTAGTCAGTGTAGCACACACTGCATCTCATGCCTTCTTTCTTCTGTTTTCACTGTTGGAAGTGACTTTTTTAAGTGCTATTTGTCTTTAAGCTGTTGTCACATCGTATCAGTAATTATACGTGTGTTTCGAGACAGCTTGACATTTTACAGTGTAAGCAGCACACCTTTCGGCGCCCTCTGAAATAAGTGCCAAAGCACTTTATTCTGATTGAGGGGAAAACTGTGATTTCCTTCCCATTATCTTCATATTGTGTCGGTCTGCGCCGACAAGATTTTGACAACAAAATCACATCCCAGGATGTGAGATCACGGCTTTAAACTACCGCTTCATCAGTCCTGCGCCTTAAAGATGCAATTGATGGTCTGCTCTTGTGTGGGATTAGAAAGCAGGCAACACCACATTTCAGCTTCTGATGCTGCAAGTGTTTTATATATGGCCCGTCTGCGGCCTATTAAGTTCCAGGCAATATGTCTGAAGCTGTTTTTTGCTTGGCATGCTTTGGCTTGTGTTCCGACTCTATTATTTGTTTTAGATGAATGCTGGGGAAATGGACTCATCATGTTGACATGTTGATAATGGCTGCCCTTGAGCCTGTGTCTTGATGTAGTGTTTAGTGTCTAAAATGCCTTTCAGGATGGAGTGCAGCTGGGGAATCATAAAACACTGGCAGAGCAAAGAGAAACGAAATATCAAAGAAGTTTCTGACTGCATGCCTGGGCTGTTTATGGCACTGTTGTGGTGGATATTTGAATATATTGTTAAGATTACTTACATTAGAATAACAGATTATTTTAAGCTCTCCCGTGCACGTTTAAAATGTTATGACGGTTCACACTGACAGAAGGAGGAGGATTAAGTCCTCACAGCCTATCACACAGTGCAGTGGTACCTTGCTAAATTTCTGCCAGAGCTTACTTAGATACAAGTATAATTTCAAGATGAAAGCTTGATTAATAAAAATGATATTTCTCCCTCATTACCAAATTCCACTGTCATCGTTGCTAAAACTTCCGGGCTCATCTGAATATTTAAATAATAGTACTCTATATTGTATGTTGACTTGTGGCACCTAGTTGGTTCAGCCATTTGCTATTTAACTGTCAGCGTTTAGATTCTCTGCTTTAGTTAATTCTTGGGCTCATTATCAGGGTATTTTTTTTTAAAGATTTAGCTTCTTAAAGCCTCAGCATCAGTTCTCCAAAGAGGATAAGTTGTGAAAATGTCAGTAATTTTGAGGGCGAGTCTGTGTTTATGTGAGTGTGAATTGAGTGGTGAGTCATTTGCCTCTGCACATCCTTTTTGTGATAGTCTTACTAATGTTTGTGTGTGAATTACAGGAAGAAGTTTCAGAGTTTTCAAGATCGGCGGCTCAGAGTTAATGAGGAAGACTCCTCCTCGCTAAAGAGAGCCAGAACAGACGGGAAGTTCCACGAAGCCTTGCTTGACAGGTGTGAACATAAGCTCATTAGATATTTGTTCTCAGACACCTCATTTACATTTTTCTATATTATCACGGTCCCTTAACCGTTCCTTCATTTATAATGGAAATTTATACATAAAGGTATAAAATCAAACTGCAACATTTTCACTCACAAAATTCACTCAAATTTGTGCGCAGTTTAAAATACATCAAAGACTCAGATCTGTATTCTCCCACACACTGAAATACAAGGCCAATAATAGGCTGGAAATTTTGTTCTGAGTACTTCTAAATATTTCTGAAAAGTTGCTTTTGAAAATGTATCAGATGTTTTTAAAAAGAAAATACAGTTAAAATGTTAAGATGGTTGTTTAACAATTAAGTAATATTTGAAATATATTATTCAATTCAAAGCATCAACAACTATGTTTCTGTGCTAGACAGATTTTATATGGGTCAAGACAGAAATGTTAAATAAAAGTGAAACACTTACACTACAGTGGGACCAGCCTCCATTCATTCATTTTTTATGTGTTTACTGTGCAGCATTTGATGTGTTATTTGAAGTAGTGAAAGCTCGTAGGCGAGTAGTTCAGGTAGTCTTATGCTGCCATTACAACAGACTGAGGAATCTATTCACATCATCTTCCCAACAGTAGTAACAAGTAGGATCAGTGAGAATTTATGCATGCTATCGTATCATGCATGTGTCATCAGAAGCACTAAACAAAGCTGCTTATCCGCTGACTGAACACGAGTGCTCAAAACATATTATCATTTATACCGATAAAGTAAAATATATTTGTCCAAAAACACCAGAAACACAGAATCACACTTGTTCATTGTTTGCAAATTCCAAAAAAATGATTTTGTGCACAGACTTTTAATTAGTAATAATAAAATTACAGATGTTAGACTAATTGCACACATGTAATGTAACATGTCATCTTTTTGTTTTCATTACAGGAGAAGCAAAATGAAAGCAGACAGGTACTGCAAGTGAAGACTCAACTTTACAGATCACTGCCATGTCTCTTTGATTTTATAGATTTGGTCATTTTAACCGACATTTAATGATTTTTTTTTGTAATATTTTTGTCAGGTTTTTGTTGTTGAATATTTTTGTTTGAATAAAATGACATGGCCATATCAGTTTTGTTGGTCTGCTGAATTCATCTTTGTGGTGATGAATGAATGAATGTGGAATTCAGTTACAAATTTGTTCGTTCTGTGTAAATAGTTAGAACATTTTGTAGTTTTATACAGTGATCAAGTGGTCAGTAAAATATTAACCTATAACTGAGTTGGTAATACTGCAAACAACAGCCAAAACTGACCTTTAACTAACATTTGATGAAAGGTCAGAATGTATTATTTATTTATACCGTGACTCTAATCAGTTTGACAGTATTTGTGATTTTTGTAGATGTCACTTGAAAAAAGCAATGCATTACACTTCATCCTTGACAGTCTGGTTCTTTTACTTTAGTTCTTAAAAAGTTATCTTTTTAGTTGCTTTTCTTTGTCTCATGTTGTGGTAAACTGAAAATCTTTCTTTTTGGACTGTTTATTGAACAAAAAAAAAGTTCTGCTCCACAAATTTGCTTTTTAACTTTGAACTTTTCTCTCATCTTCACATGTTTGCTTGTTGTTCAAACAGTTGTTTCTCTGAAATTTGAATGGGGTATTAGTCTTAGTGGAACAAAAAACCCCATAAACCCCTGAAATATTGTTTCATGTATTACAGTGCTTCTTATTTAATACAATTATGTTATTTTATGTGAAATCTTAATCTGAAAAGTAACCAGTAACCAACACTGTCAAAAAAATGTAATGAAGTAAAAAAAAAAATACAACATTTTCCTCTGAAATGTAGTGAACTAAAAGTGTAAAGTAAAATAGAAAGTAAATCATAAATACCTCAAAACTGTACTTAATTACAGCCCTACAGTAAATGTACTTAGTTACTTTCCCCAACTGGTTTGTAATGTTATTCATGTTAGTATATACAGTAGATCTGGCTGACCACACTGTTTAATGCACCCTCAACATTAATGTCTTTTGTTGTATAAAAGGGTTTTTTTTTCATTACAGATATCCATTCTTTAATTATAGATTATTTTATTGTTTTTAGTGTAATAAAGTATGTAGACAGGCCTGCCTGCGCACTTGTTTGTTATTCAACCGATTACTTAACCAAATGTAAAGTTACTCTGAGAAACAAACATATTTAGACACTTCTAATAGAAATGCAGGTGTTACAGGAGGAAATGTGACCAATTATATGAGCGGTCATGTTATGTATCTTCACTTCCGCGTGGTAACAACCACTGGCCGTCTGTTGGATGGGTGTTTCATATCACGTCGTTACTCCTTTTGTTCAGCATTCGCGTTTGTGGCCAACAAAATAAAGCGAATCAGTCATTTTAATTATTCAGCGGAAAATCTATGTGAAATATTTCTCGTTTGTTTGCAAAAAAAGCCGTTTTATGTTCCCTTGAGAGCTTCCGGTTTCCCCTCTCGTGCAGAAAATGAGGTCAGTGTCACGAGATAAACAGAAGCAGCTTCCGCAGTTGAACTTCATTTAAAAACGACGCAGGACGAAAAGACAGTTTGAGTGAAATATTCCAAAAATGGGTCACTGCGTTTTCCTCATCTTAGCGGCTTTGTTTGCCGTCACATCGACACAGTTTATCCCACCGGTAAGAGACATTTCCGTGGATTCATCGTGCTGTTGAACACGTTATTCTGACAAAGACTGTGTATGTTGTTTGACTATATTGACTTGTATCCATGTGTTTATTCACAGTATACAGAAGACTGTAGGACAGAAATGTATCCACCAAAGGGCCCCACGTAAGTAACTAAGAATTAAACTGAGTTAAAACAGAAAACTCTCGTGTAGTTTATTAGTTAGCTGTTTAATTAACTGCAATGTTTTTGTGACGCCTGCGCTTCACAACTGAACTCTGCTGCCTTCACTTGTTCCTCGTAAATTTTAACAACCAAATGTTCCAAGTTGCAGTCAGTACATGCTGCGTTTGGGTGTAAAGAAAAAAATGGAATTGACATTGTTGATATGTTTTCCTATTCTTCATTTTAGAAGTCAAATGTCAAGAAGAGAATGAACTGTAGCTAAGTCATGATTAATGCTCTGATGAATGATTAATCCAAATACACCAGTTTGACACAGGATCAGTTTACACATCAGCTACGGAAACAAAAAACAATTGTATAACGTCTTCAGTTACTGTCTTGGCTTTAGCATTGAAATAATTGTTGCATTAATCCATTAGACAAATGACAGAAAATCAGTCACCTGCAATTTTGATATTTCCAGTTTATCAAATGTTAAGATGAGATGCTGCTTTTTCTCTGTTTTACATAATTGCATAATGAATATATTTGACTATTAGGTGAAGAAAACAAGCAAGATAATGATGTCAACTTTGTTACTAAGAACATATGATAGACATTTTTCACAATTTTTATGTTATTTTGTAGTTTTATTTTGGGGATTAATTTGTCACTGGATTTTAATAGAGGACTTAAATTTCAAGTTAATTCAAAACAGTGGAATAAAAATAATGTTTGATCAGTGATGTGAATAGGATGTTATCATTTGCATCGTTATGCTTCAGTAGTTTTACAGCTTTTCCTTCCCTGATCAGGTTTAGAGAAGCTGTGGGTTGGTACACAGTGGACCTCGACTTACCGCCCAGCAAGAGATGGACGGCTCTGATTACTGACAAGAAAAAAGATGTAAGAACATTATCAAGCACTTCAAACGAGTCTCACACAAAATTTTTATTTTTTTAAACTCATGATTGCTTTCTTTTAAGCTAATCAACATGATTGAGGCCATTAAAGAGTTGGCTAATGCTTTTGTGCCCAGTGGGAGGCTGATCGAGCTGGTCGACATTACACTGGTGAGTCATTTGGTCTTTCCTCAGAGTAACTGATACATTATCACAAAGGATTTATGACCCCAGGGTGTTTTCATATTTCCTGCAGCCTCTGATGGTGGACACACTTCCAAACCCTTATGGTGATGAAATCAAAGGAATTGCAGCTGTTTCAGGGATTCATCTTGGTAAGAAAACACAAATGTTCTCAACTCCCTCTCAATTCCAACAAGCTGTGTTTATTGGGAACAGATTTACAAAATGTTCCTGAGCCGATGTATTAATCCCCTTCATACAATCATGTGTTTGACAAAGTGTTGAACCTCTCTCCATCCTCACTTATGAACGACTGAGTCTTTCCAGGATGAACCTTTCATACCCAATCATGATACTATCACCTGTTACCAATGAACCTGTTTACCTGTGGAATGATCCAAACAGGTGTTTTTGAATCAGTCCACAACTTTCACAGTCTTTTGTTGCTCCTGTTCCAACTTGTTTGAAACATGTTGCTGTTGCTGCATGTTGTCAATTTCAGAACAAGCAGAAGATATTAACAAAAGTCAATGAAATTGCTAAGGTCAAACATTAAATATATTGTCTTTGTATGAGCATATGGCAAAGAAGATTTGCAGATTATCACATTCTGATTTGTTTTTTTTCCCACAGGATCCCAACTATTTTGGAATCAGAGCTGTAGTAACAGTTTTTTTGTTCTTTTTCTTTTTTTTACTTAGGTGAAGTCACTTTGTTCAACATCTTCTATGAGGTATTCACTGTGTGCACATCAGTTGTTGCAGAGGACGATAAAGGTGGGTCATCGTCCAGAATCAGTTGGATTGATTAACTTAACAAATAATGCTCCATCAGTACTGAAATGCCTTTGGGCTTTGCACCCTCACAGGTAACCTCATTCATGGTAGAAATCTGGACTTTGGATTGTTTTTGGGGTAAGAATCAAACTTCCGAAATCACAGTTTTTAAGCTTGATAAGTCTCGACTCCCATCTGGTAAAATAACATCTCATGAGACGGACTTTTCCCTATTCACAGCTGGGATGTGAAAAACAAGTCATGGATCATTAGTGAGAAGCTGAAGCCTCTCGTGGTCAACCTGGACTTCAAGAAAAATAACCAGACCGTCTTCAAGTCTACAAACTTTGCTGGATATGTTGGCATGCTGACTGGCATCAAGCCTGTAAGTGGTAGTAACTAATGTAACTGAACATTCAATCAGCATCAAACATGATTTGTAAAAAAATGGAAAATGATTTGATGTAAAGAAAAAAAAAGAAAAAAAGGAATAAATCAGTTTCTTCTTTCTCTCCCAGAACCTTTTCACCCTGACTATGAATGAACGCTTCAGCCTCGATGGAGGATACATTGGTGAGTGATGAAGTGTTTTGCTTATTACTGTTTCCACAGGCATTAAGAATGAATCTCTGCTTTGTGACAGCTTGCTAACATCTGGATCTGTTCACATCCAGGCATCCTCGAGTGGATCTTTGGGGACAGAGACGGGATGTGGATGAGCTTTCTGACTCGCGATGTCCTTGAAAAGGCAAACAGGTATTACTCTTTAATATTTAAAGGTACATTGCGGACTTTTGGCCACTGCTGTTGCTGTAGAGTTTCTGTGAGCGGGTTCCTGTATTATTTGTATCTGGTACAGGCACACAGGGACACAGTGGTGGAGGAAGTATTCAGTTCCTTTATTTGAGTAAAACTATTAATACCACACTGTAAAATACTTCTCTATCAGTAAATGTCTTGCACTGAAAAAAATGTGCTTGAAGTATTACAAGTACTCAGTGTATTATAAGTACTCGGTGTAGGAGTATTTATTTATTATAATAATTAATTTTCATTAATCTGCTGAGATGTTTCATTAAGCTTTTATTCCCATTAATATATTTTCATCAAATTCATTGCCCGTTAATTTTCTATCAACTTATTGATTAAGCATCTAATCATTCCAGCTGTACTTGTATATACAGTGGGGTAGTTTCATTCAAGTTCTTCATATGTTTTGTACTTCAAAATATCTTAAGTAAGTAACTAGTAACTAAAGTGGTGGATTGTGGAGCAATAAGTACAAAATATACCTCTGAGATGTAGTGGAGTAGAAGTAGAAATAATACTCGAAATAAAGTTCAAAGACCTCAAATTTGTACTTCAGTAGAGTACTTGAGTAAATGTACTTAGTTACATTCCACCACTAGAGACATGAACAGCACAAGCACAGTGTTGATGTGATACACATCCTTGTTATATCTACATCTGATGGCAGTAATGTATTGTAAAATATTACAGTGCAGTTTAAGAGAAGTAAATGTTCATAAGCTGATGCAGGTTTCAAAAGACTGAGAAAAAGGTAGAAAATGTGTTCAACATGTTCGTCAGGTCTAAAGGATTTAGACGATGCAATTTACTGACAAACAAATGTGGAGAAAAAAAAACAAACACATTTTTCTAACAATGAAAGCTCCACAGGGAACCTCTAGCATCCTGGGAAAAAATACTGTCATCAATTTCAAGGCAAGTTTATTTGGATTTCAACAACAAGGCAATTGAAGTGGTTAACATAAAACACAAGAAACAAGGTGATAAAAACAAACAGAATTTAAGAGTAAAATAAAATAAGCTACATTAGAATAAAACAAATGAATCAAGAGAATAAAAACTGCAGTGCAAGATGTAAAAGAATTGTCCCAAGTTTAATTCAATGAAAGACAGTGGCACAAGTTTCCAGCTGTAATTTAAAAGATTTGTGGGTCATAAAAAACGAATGCGGTCTCTCTGTGTTAAGTGACGACGTCTCGGTCCCAACAATGAGTCTTGTCCCTTTCTCTCCAGCTACGAGGAGGCCAAAACTCGCCTGGCTCAGACCAAGCTGCTGGCTCCGGCCTACTTCATCCTGGGAGGGAACAGCACAGGCCAGGGCTGCATCATCACCAGGTCCAGGCTGCTCAGTCTTGACCTCTTGGAGTAAGTACTGGAACTCACTCTGTACTTTTTTTTATATATACAGCATCTAATGTAAACAATACAGTATGTTTGTATGTGGCTGAGATTTTAAATGCTGTGTCACCATCAGTGTTGGGAAAGTTCACTTTCTATATGAACTAGTTCAAAGTTCAGTTCAAACCTTTTAAAATGAACTAGTTCAGTTCATCGTTCATAATTCAAAATTATGAACTAAAGTTCATGCTTCCCCAAAAAGAACTATTTTGTTCTTTTTTAGTTCTTTTTTTTTTTTTTTTTACGTTGCCACGAGCTACGAGCTAATTCCCGACTGTATGGGAATTAGTTTCTCAGTAAACGCATCCTCCTTCCTTGCACACATGTGAATTGTGACGAGACTGACGACCGCTGATGACGAAGTTGGTAGAGCGACAGGCAGGACTTGCGGTTGCCAGATCGGGTGGTTATCCGCGACATTTTAATGGTCGTTTACCATGTGTTTTTACTGTTTTAGCTTGGTTTTTCGCCGAGGGCTCTTGAAATCTGGCACGAACGTAATCTGAACGAAATCAGAGTGCCGTTCAAGAAACAGCAGAATGAGTGCGTTCACAATTTAACGTTCATCAAGCAAAAATGAACGGGACGTTCACGTTCACCCAAAATATGAGTTAGTTCATGAACAAACGTTCTTTGAACGCGTTCGGGTTCGGCGAACCATGTATGTTAGAATGAAACTACAATATAACCTAATATAAAGAATTGCAGCAGTATTGAATTTGAGTTGTGCCTGACTGTAACCTTTCTGTGTGGAACACTGGTGTCTAGTCTTTTGTTTGTACATCAAAAGCTACAATGACCTTATGAAACACCTCTTGCTCAACTAGGAACTGATGACAGCTTTGGTTTCATATCACCTGATTTCAACTCCATTTCACAAATCAGTTGCTTATTGCAGCTGCATGTCACATGTTGAGGTTTTATCTAACAGACTCTATTTCAGGATCGACGTGAATTTGGGCCGCTGGTACGTCCTGGAGACAAACTATGATCACTGGAACGAGCCTTTGTTCCTGGACGATCGCAGAACTCCTGCCATGAAGTGTATGAACCAGACCACACAGAAAGTGAGTAGTGATGACACTCACTTCCTGTGTAGAACTGGACAAATGTCTGCAGATGTAGTTAAAGCTCGGTCATGTGATTTCTAGATCTGACATGTTACAATCCTGTTTGTCAGTGTTAAGACTTTTTTCACGTCATTCTTTTTCAGAACATCTCGCTGAAGACCTTGTATGATGTGCTCTCAACCAAACCCGTGCTTAACAAGGTGAGTATTTAAATGACTGTTGTATTCATTCATTTAAAGTTCTGTGTGAATAACTTTGTTTTTCTTTTTAGTTGACTGCATACACAACACTGATGCAAGTGTCTGAGGGGAAACTGGAGTCGTACATCCGCGACTGCCCAAACCCCTGCATGCCCTGGTAACGTCCGACCACTGAACCCTGGTCCGTTTGCTAATGCCAATCTGCACGGGAGAAGCTGCGGTGGAGACGAGCTCAGCTGATCTCGGAACAAAACTTGAGGTTGTTCTTGTAAGTTTTTGCACAGCAACTAATCACCTGAACCAAAGTTTCTCGACAGCGACGTTGTTTTGACGTTTGGGTTTTTTTTAGGAATACTTAAAGCTTCCAAAATACTTTATCCTATTTTTTCTGTTATGATGTAAATGTCTTCACTGTAATTATGTTTGTATTAAGTCTCTAAGTGGAACTCAACACGGGCCTAAGGACCCCTGAGATTAATGCTTGTGTGTAATGCAATTAATGTAAAATTTTGTTCCAGTTTGTGATAAAATTTCCCAAATCCAGCCCACAATCACCATGTTGTGCCTCCACACTGTGGCCCTGCTTCAGTTTTTTTTAAAATACTAACTTTGTTATCCTAATTTAGTAGCTGTCAAACTAAAAACTGACCACTTCATGCACTGATACTGTTTAACGTACCTCATAGCTGAACACCTTTATAGTTTTAAAGCTGGTTAATAAAAGGAATTTTGAGATTCTATTTGCATCTCTGATTTAATTTTTTACCCAAACTGGTTAGATTTTGAATGAAGTTGTTTTAGATTTCTCATTTGGAGCTCAATTATTAATCAATTTACATGTTAAATGTCAGAAAATGGTGGGAAATGCTTGAGTTTACTATTATAGGACAAAAGAAATCATCATCATCACATTTTAGGTGCTTGTTCGAGACAATATTTGGTATTGTTGCTTGAAAAATTACTCAAATACTTAAATCTATGGTTGAAATGATTGCAGTTAAATTTGAGAACTGATTAATTGACTAATCAACTCTGTTCTCGTATTGTGCAGTGGTGAAAACTACAGTAAGTGATAGCAACATTCAGTTAACAGTAGTGTAGATTTTTAGGTACAACCTATTGGAAACGTAGTCTAAGCAAGCCATAATACTACAGCATTAACCAGGCCATGTACAAAATGTGTCAACACAAAACCGTTTTTGAAATTTCCAGCATTTTATTATTTAAAACTTATTACTGTGGTGAACATTTTAATTACATGAAAATCAATGGAGACTAACGATTAACAGAACAAAACAGTATATAAAGATGTGTCTGAAGGGATAAAAGTTAAGTCTGAGCTTTGAGCTCTGATATAAAGGAAAAAAAGTGTTCAAGCTGGAGAAACAAATAACTGAAGTCAGCCAGGCTACAACTGAACTTCTGTCCTACTGTAATCTCTTTATAATTAGGAATCGAGTGCTGAAAGAGGAACTGTACAGCAATAAGGCCAAGACAAATAAAACATTTAAAAGAAATAAAGAAATCACAACTCATGTCGAACTGATCCCAGAACCAACAAAGAGACTAAGGCGGACCTGAAGAGGAATTTTAGTACTATAAAGATTCAAACAGAGGCTTAACTGTCAGTAATCAGCAGCATAAAGACAACCCCTCCCCAGATTACCAATAAATCACATTAAACATTCAGGAATAAAATGAACTAAGTGTTAATTATGAGTAGATGTTTAGTTTTAACTGCTGAGTCACAGCGAACTTGTAACAGATATCATGAGCCTTTGCTCCTTTAAACTAGCAGATATAGAATCAACAATCATATATCCAGAGCAGACTGAGGGTGTAAGCATAGTGTTGCTAAAAACAGTAGGTTTGGAGACATCAATATAAATCTTTACACACTCTGGGCACCGAGAGTGTCTGAAAGAGACAAAACACAGTTTTCAAGGTTGGACTTTTGGTTTCTGAACAGATAAAAATAGTGGCTCATTCCTGCATGGATGTGAATTTGGTAACAAAAGGCAGTGTCTTGGCTTTTGTGTGATGTTTGGCAACTGCACAAACAGATCTATGACACTAGCTGAAAAGAACAGAGATCCATACCTGGTTCCTTCAGTGCATGTGCATTTCCCACCAGCCCAGTCAGAGACTCCGTGTTCCCATTGAGGATCTCTACAGACAGGTTGTTATTCTGCTGCTCCTCCACTATTCTCTTCTGTAGTTCCTCCTAATATAGAGCACACAGTATGTCATTGGATCAAAGATGTTTTCACATGGATTTTACACTTTGACTTCTCTTTAATTAACGCTAAATATAAACATCTTTGATGGTTGGATGTTACACACCTCACACATGACAGTAAGCTGCAGCGGCAAGTCATCCACCTTCACGAAGTCTTCCTCGTCAGATTTCTGGCTGGTGTTGCCTGAGCCCACCTCCTGCATCAGGAACATGAATCAAATCAGCACACGACAAACTTTCCAGTGTTTTCTTACGAGTGATGGTGCTTTCATTCTAGTGAAAACTACTTTCTCTGACAGTTGGATAAATAAAAATATCATGAGCATATTTTTAATTAAACCAAGCTTCTTCTGCCTTGGACTTACATCTACGCTGATCATGACGGGTGAGTCTGTGTCGGGGCTGCTCGTGGTGGTTGGCTCCTTGGGGACATCCTGACCATGAGAGACTGCAGAGCTTTCTTCTGAAGCAGCAGCCGCCTCAGCTGGACTCTGCTCCTCAGGACTCTGGCACTCGGCCATGTCAGGCTCCTCTACAGGTGAATCCACAGCCCTGACCGGCTTGTTGATTTCTGCAAAACAAAAGAAAAAAGCTTATGTGTTAAAAGATGTAGTATTAACAGAGAGTCTAAAAATACATCATTTCTAATCAGAGAGAAGTTTGACATTTTTAAGCTCGAAGGAACTTTCCACTGAAAATATGAAGAAGGCCTCACCATCATTCTCTGAACTCCTCTGTTCGGTTTTGGTCTCCTGGGTTTCGCTGCATATTATCACCTGAAGCGTGACACAGTTTCACAGGTCAGAAAAATGTGTTGAATAATCTAAATTATGGTTGTTGAACGAAAAAAAAAAATCTCTGCAACACTGACCTCCGGCTCCACCTGTCCATCAGCAGAAGCCTGCAAGGATGTTTGGACATCAACAGGTCCGGCTTCAAACTCCTCCATTTCCTCTTCCTCATTCTCATCCTCTCCACTGCCGTAGTTTGTCAGGGCCTGAGTCTCTGCTTTGGAAAGACCTGATGGAGAGACAGCACACAAGAACGACAGTGAGTTAATAAATTAAAAACATTAAATGCATTACTGGAATTTTTGCTTCTTTCCTGCAAAACTATTTTGCAACACACTAATATTATCCTGATTTAACTTTGAAAAACCATTACAGGCAACTTCTCATTGACAGTGATGGATTACCACATGACCAAAGTCTTGAGTGGATTTTTTATTTTTTTAATTTAGGATTCAGTGGAAGTAAAGGAGTCTGGTCTAATATGTTCTCCTGACATCTACAGGGGAAACATGTCCAAATTAATGTGTTTTTTTTTTTTTTTTTTTTTTAAAGTTAAATCTAGTCTGATACTAGACTTTGGCTTCTTTTTGTTGTTTTTCCCTAAATTATAAGGGGTCTTTAAAAAATATATATTATCACTTACTGATTGACAGAGGTATTCCTTGTCCATCCACTTCATCCTCATCTTCCTCTTCAACCTCTGAAACTTCACTGCTCCTGCTGTTCTTCCTCTCTGTCTGAAGGTAAAGCTCCTGAAGAGTAGAATCCCCTTCCTGCTCAGCCTCATCTTGGTCCTGGAAGGAAAAAAGAGAGACATCATTGTAACACAGATTACTGTTGTACCAGCTTCATTATTAGTATTAAAAGTACTGACCTTGTCTTCATCTGTGGAGGCCGGAGAAGCTGATTTATCACCACCAGCTATTGTATCTTCCTAAATTGAGGAATAAACGAACACAAAGAACCAAATTAGTCTCATTCAAACCAATGTCTGTGCTATAGTGTTTATTCTTTCATTATGTTTTCATTATATTACCAAAAGCACAAAGTGGGAAAAGAACAAAAGCAATTAACCTTGAGACTTTGCTTCACTTTAGTGGGTTGCTCAGCCCTCTTCTTATTTTTTTGTTTGGCTGCCAAGGCGATGCTGCTGCTGTTGTCCAAGTCCTGCATGAGCCTAAAGAAGGCGAGTTCATTGAAGAGGATCTCTGAGATCTCCACCAGAAGGTCCTCCCCACAGTCCTTCAGTGTACGGCCTACAAATTTACTAAGAGAGTCCTGGAACAAGAGAAGAGAGTAAAATGTCAGAAAGGCTGATTTGATCTGTTTAACTTGTGTCACCTACACTTGAAGAACCTGGTCTGTGCACTGGTCATACCTGCAGTATGCCTCCCAGCTGTCTGTGGAAGAAGCGGACAAACTCTTTGCTTTCATCATTCTGCTGGGTGAGAGTAAGAACCATGCGCCGAACAGATGTCAGCAGCTGGAGGGAACACACCTCATCCATGTTCTCCTAATAAAAAGGAAACATGAACATTACACAGTAATTTAACTCTTCATTTATTCACAGTGGTGCACCCAGTACTGATATTCAATTTGAGCCTTTTCGCAATTGGTTACTCACGAGCATTCCTTTTTCAGATTTAATGGTTTAGTTCGAGCTCAGGTATTTCAAGAAAATTCATATTTTTTCAATTTCAGCACATTCCCTGCTCACACACATCCACACTGCAGCTCCCTGTGGTGGATATCCTACCTTCAGGAAAGGAATGACTTCTGTCATGATGGCTTTGATCTGACGATCCAACTGCTGGGTGTCAATCTGGGGGCAGCAAACTTCACCAGCTGCACCTCCTGCTCACAGACGGACACAAATAACATCATTTTAAAAAATACTGTAAAATGAACAGGTTTTTGCACACAGTGTAGTCAGACAGGCTTATATTGTAATGACAGTGTACCTTCCACTTGGTCAGCAGGGTTAGCAGAAGGATGTTCAGCATTTGAGACTTCAGAGTCACCTGCAACTGCAGAGCTGGCGTTGCAGGGGTTAAACTCAGCTTTAAGCTTCATGCGCTCATACTCCCTAATCCTGGCAAGAGCTTTGCCTAAATGAATCACCGTGTTGCCTATCACAGCAGCAAAGAAAAGAGAGCGAGGGAGTGAAAAAGAGACAGAAATGGAATCCAAAAAGTTCAAAATCAATGAAGCAAGAGAGAGAAGACTGTAATGGATATTGATGCACCTGTAACCCAGTTTACACTACAGGATCAAAGTATGCCATCCTCAGTTCTAATCTACACTATGTCATTGAAGTTTCCAATATCTAAGAGTCCAATTTTTTTTTATTGCAAAACAATCCTTTCCTGGAAGGTAATATACTTTAGTTTGGCCATGATCCTGAGGAGTGAACTGGTTTGTTTACCAAGACAAAGCCCAGCGTAGTCCTGCTGGGAAAAGTGGGAAGGGGGTACCTCTAAAATTTGATATAGTTAAAGGCAATAAGCAAAGCATTTCAGATGTGGGAAAGGTTGCAGAGAGATTTACAGTTTTATAAGCTTCAGCCCTTTGTTTTTTAAAATCAAATGGTTTCTATGTGCAAAACTATACCCAGGTCATCGTTAGCAAATGGTTCCAGGTTAGAGGAGGTTGACATGGTGCTTTCATTGTCCACAGATTCTGCATCATCCCTCTTCTTCATCGTGTCCTGTGTAAGCCTCAGGTTTTTCTCCACCACCTCCTGAAAACAGTGAAAATTCTGATATAAGGCAACCACAGAATATATCTGACATTTGCTAAACCAACAAGGTTTTGCCCCCTATTGTTTGGATTAGAGAAGAATGGAGGATTCATCACAGATTCTCAGCCTAACATTTCCCTAAAGAATTCATTGAGGCATCAGACATTTCCAGCACATACAACAAACACCAACAATGTTGGCTTCTCCTAAATTGGAAAATTAGACATTTCATCCGTCATTCTTGAACAAAGGCATTATTTGGACAGACAAAAGGCCTGGCTTCCAATTAGCATAACTCTGGGGACCTTGGCCCAGAACAAAGAACACATGTCTGATCTGGCAAAAGAGTTGTGAAGAGATGAGGGTCATTTTTTTTTTTTTTTTAAAGACGGGCTTCTGAAGTCTTGCTGTCAAGTTCAATTCAAAGACAATGAAGACGAGGGGGGGAAATCAGAGAATAAAGAGAGACATGGACGGATGAAAAGAGACAAGGCAGGGAGGGATGAAAGGAGACAAGGCCGAGAGAGAAACTAATGAAAGATGTACTGAATTGTAGAAGAGGAAGCAAGTAAAAGTGATAAGAAGTGGGAGCAGGGTGATGGGTTTGAAAAAAAGGATTGAGAGAAAGACTTCGGGGCTGGTAGAAAGATTGGAAATGTGTGTGAATGTCACGCTGGGAAGCAATAATGGGTTTCTTACCGCATCACTGGTAGCCAGACTCTCACTGGGTGTGAGCTCAGACTGAGAGCCTGCAGCCCACGCTACAGGACCAAGAGTGGGCAACTGGTCCTCAGCCGCACTCTTCTCTGCCAGGTGCCTGGTAACTATGTCCTGGCAGGAACACAGGGCGAGACAAATGTCATCTTGCAAAGTTCTTAACGGGGGTTGCACTGATATGTATCTACATCTTTCTCAAATTAAAACAAGCTTCACTGGCAGGAATGTTAATGTTACACTATTGCAAAAGCTAAATCTATCTGGAAATAGGTTGAGAGATGAAAATTCTATCTGTGATCAGTCACATGACCAGATATTCTTTGCCAAACAACCCTTGTGACCTAGAATCCAGACAAGAACACACCCCATGTTCTCTTTAGGGGCAAATCAAGGAGTAAATCAGAATGAATGGCTTGTAATCAGAGCTCAACATAAAGGACATATTCATACTAGATCCTAACAGCAGTTGAACATTCACACAGACTATCAGTAAGCAGTTGCATGTGTCCGTACTTCTTACCTGTAGGGAATACAGCGCCCTCTGCCGTAAGTAGTCTGTGTTGAGCAGCTGCAGCTCATGGAAGAGCTCGATGAGAAAGTGGGGGCGGGACTCATTCTGGGATATCAAAGTAGCCACCTCAGAGTAGATGGTCTCCCTCAGTGCTTCAAACAGTGAGAAATCACTGCTTGCATCTACAGGTTCAAGATATGACAGCACGAGATTCAGGCGGATGCTTTCAGAATCTCATCCATTAGTTAAACAAAAAACAAAAAAACAACAATACTGTTCTCAAACAGTGAAGCTCGTAAGGTTAGGTCAAGTCATAAATAGAACATGCATGAGATGTTTAGGTGACATAAGAATGATGGATTTGAATTTGTAAGTTTACCTGGTGCTTCTGTGCATGCAATTCTGTTAGAGAGAAAGGGTGTCCTCCAAGCATAGGCTGTGAGTAAGATAAATTAAAGTGACAACAAAGTAAATTAAATGAAAATTAAAATGGAAAAACGTGATCATGACAAAAGTGCAAAGAAATGTGAATTGAAATTATATCGAAAGGACAAGATGTTATAATTACAGGAAAAAACACTGAGATAAAATAAGCCATACTACATGTATACAAAGAAAAATAAAGGGGTGAGGGGTGAGGTGAGTTCATAACTTCTACTACAAGTAGCTTGAGCCGTACCAGACGAGAGGTCATTCCGTTTGCTCCCAAGCTTAGTTTTGCTGTCAAGTTTCTCTTGAGTCAGCTTGTCCAACAGACTCTTATTCTGATCCTTCTGTCGAGACAACGGTGCCCTCTCCTGGGCAAAGTCTGCAGTACTGCTAACGCTGTCACTCTCATGGCCTGAGGAAAACACAAAAGGAAAAATAGCAGTGAGATTTTTCTCATTAAACTTTTGCTAATTAGTTTACAGCCAATATACCTGGAGACTCAACTCAATTCTGATACCTTCACTGTTTTTGTTGTGCCCTTTGCTCCTCCTGCGACGACTCTTAGAATTGGGGGTCTTGCTTCGGGAGGCCAGGTTGGCTTGTGCAGAGGCCTTGCGTCCGGCCTTAAAAGTCTTTGTGATGGTTGTGGGATCAACAGGATCAGGCATGCTGCTGAAGCTTTCCTGTGACGCCCTGTCAAATTCTTGAGGTCTGGAGTGGTGGTTGGCGAAAGTTGGAGAGGAAGGGGGAGAGTCTTGGTGCTCCGGTTTAGATTGGCGATGCTGGACGGTGTTGTTTGCGTAGGATGTTTTCAGCCAGCCAGTCGCTCTAAATGGGTCACACGGAAAATAAATATATAAACATCAATGTTTTTACACAAGTAAATAGAAATGTCTTTTCAGGCAAAAATGAAGGACATACCCTCTCTCTGTAGTGGTGTTGAGAGGAGAGCGCTGCAGTGGAGGAGGGAAACTCATGTACTCTGTTTTTATTGAAGTATTGGGGTCTAGATGCTGCTTCTGGTTGTCAGGAGTTGCATGACCTGCTGCACCCTGAGGGAACTCAGCCATGGGAGCAGGGAAGAGTGGATATAAGTTAAAGCCTGTAGAATGAAAGAAAGAAGGAAGAAAAAATAATTTTAAAGTTTAAGTGCTAATGGTCCAAAAAAAAAAAAAAAAAAAAAATCAATTAAATAATGACAGTAGGAGTTTTGGCCTTTCATTTCTGAACGACTGAGTCACTTTAAAATACCTCACTAACTTCAAATTAAAATGCACTAATGGAAATAGAGCACAGTATCATCACAGTACCTAATATATGTAGTGAAGATGTTGACGTAATTTAATAAAAGTTAGTGAGTGTATTTATTTTAAACCCAATGACCTTGTGGTGGACTACCAGGCTTCAAATATGGATGTTGCTACAAAGAAGCTATAAATTCTGAAACATGGATGCTTCACGCAAATCTTCAACTGAACTGATTTCTATGTAAGAAAGCTGCTTCTAATGCAAACCATTCTAGACATATTTTGAGTGAGAATTAAGGCCAAGAGCTAATAAAAATGCATGTCATACTGGGAGGGAATGGGGATATGGTTGCAGAAGACATGTTGTTGGCTGAAGGATGCAGGGTGGTGGAGAAAGGGAGGAAGGGGCCAGGAGAGGCTGAGGGACCGGAGCTGCATTCCTGGGATGAGCCCTGCTTCTGTGTCTGCCAACCTGGTGTTGTCGACGAAGTCTGCTGATGCTGCTGTTGCTGCTGCTGGCGAAGGAGGTCATTCAAGACCTGCTTTAGTCTAAAGAAAAGGTATGACAGATTCCAGACAATTTAAAAAGATGAACTACAGGACAGAAATGAAGTGGTGTGCTATTTTATACTTTTGCTTTTACCTTTGTACATTGTTCTGCTGCCAAGTCAGTTGGGTGTAACACTGGTTGAGCTGGTGCATTACCAGGTGGACCTGTGGTGATGACAGGTTGTTGGGTAACATGCTGTACTGACCTGTCAGCAGGGTTTGTAACATGTAAGAGAGTGTCTGTGGAAGAAGGTGAGAGAAAGGAAGACCGTTTTTATGGACTGATGTTATAAACACAAAACACAAAGGAATCTAAACAAAGACTGGATACAAAGCTATGAACAGTGAACAATCACTGCTTGAAAATTTCAGTATGACATCAAAATTAAGCCTACATAGCACAAAAGCTTGTGTCAATTATCAAGGTCAGTGGTCATGTGTGTACATAAATTTGTACAGTACACCGACCTGCTGGTCCTGCAGGAGTGTCTGACACATGCTGGTGCTGAAGTCCAGCTGTCTCTGCAGCTGGCTGACCTGCTCCTGCCAGTGACATGAGCCCTCGGCAAAGGAGAGCTCAGAGGCCCAGCGCAGGTTCTCCTGCCGCCTTGTACCATGTTGGCTCACAGACTGGTTCAAACTTCTTGACGGCTGCTGTTGTTTTGCCTTAGTGTTGTTATGAAGAGATGGATTCCCGCTGCCTTCACCTGAGAAGGCTGGTGGTGGCTTCAGGTTGCTAAAGACACAGTGAACACATTGTTTTAAAAGACAGATTACAGATATCAGAGAGGAGGCAGAAGGAATTCTATTGTACTGTCTGACCTTCCTTGATTCTTCCTGTTGCTGTAGGAGCACTGGTTCCTGCTGGATGAGTAGATGTGGATGTCGTCATCAGAGCTGCTCTCTGCACATTCCTCCTGCTCCTCTTCCTCCTCTGCACCCATCTCTGAGCGATATTCATCCTCCTCATCGTCATCATCATCATCTTCATCAACATCAAGGTGGCACGGACTGGAGCCCCATGTGGCCATTGTCCTGGTAACAAATCAGCAAAATGGTACAAACTGTTGCAGTCTGTGGAATAACCAATCTCTTCTCCTGCTAAAGAAGGAAGAAATAACTGCCATGCAATAACAACAGCTCCCACCATAAGCTTGAGCCAAGCATAAGTACTCATATTGTCCGATATGGCTGCTGTGTGAGTTATGCAATTCTCCTGCAGGAATCTTCCATTTTACTTATAAACTCTGTGAGATGACTAACAGCTGACTTTTCTCTTGAACATTGGTGAGACAGGCCCCTGGAGTAGTATGCCTCCTACCTTTCATCCCTACTGACAGGCTGTGAGGGTGTAGCAAGGCCTTCCTGGTCATCAATCTGTCGGGGAGAGTCACTGAGACCACTACGTCTCTGATGCTCAGCCATCAAGGACTCGAGATGCTTTCTTCGCTGCCGCAGTTCTTCTCGCAAAATCTGGTGGCGGCGCATCTCTGACCAAAGCTGCTGACAAGGCAAGAGCATAGGGGAAGAGTTAACTGTAATCTGCACTGTTCTGAAACTACAGATTTTGACATTTGATTAGTCGTACCCTGCAGTCCTTGTGTGTGCAAGATGGAGTCTGTTACCTCATTGTCAGTGACTGAAGATGTAGCTGCTTCTGGAGCAGTGGCTTTGAGGACAGCTGAGTTGGTTTTGGGACCAGAGGAAGACAATGTCTGGACAGTGGCTGGAGTGGAGACTGTAACTGGAACCTTCCTCAGCAAGCCTTGCTGACTCACTGTGCTGGACATAGATGACTAGAAAGGACAACACAAAAAGTGAAAAGGGCAGATTTTTTTAAATATAACGTTGCCAGTTTATTGGACACATCTAGCTAAAACTAATGCAGCCTAATACAACAGCTCTGTAATAAATCCTGTCTTCATGAAGGTTATAACGTTCATCAACGTTTATCAACATACATTCTGCTTCCTATCAACTTATTTTTCTTGGCATCCTGATTGGGCAAAAAAATAAACCGTTTGTGTGTGTGAAATACCTGGAGGTCAGGGCAAGCCCACTGCAGGTCCTGGATCTTGCCTTGGATTTCAATGAGCCTCTGACGCTCTTCGTGGAGCTGCTTCAGCTCCTGCTTTTGCTGACGCAGCTTCTCCTCATACAGCTTCTCCCTTTGTCCAGAATAGTTTTGATGCAATGCAAATTAATCCAGGTCAACCTACAGACCAAAAGTAAACTTTCAATATACAGTAAGAGTAATGTTTTAGGACATCTGTACCTGGCCTTGCTGGAGAGACTCAGTTCTCTGGGATTCTGTTTTGATCCCGTCCCCAACGACCCAACCACGGTAGCTCTGGTATTATTTGGCTGTTGGTGTAAAACTTCATCCTCATTAGCCGTTGTGCCGTCTGTGTCATCACTCTGGATACATACAGAAACACACAGTTTACACAGTGTTCAGCTTAAGACTGTCAGTGTTTCTATACTACAGCTAGCAATTCTTATAGCTGTTCAAAAATCGTGGCCCTTTGCTGCTAAAGACAAATGTTTGCACATTTTCATTGCATTATTTGTATTAAAGTTTTTTCTTAGTCTCACAAATAAGTGGACAAACAAAATGCAAAATGTCAGGTATTATGACAAAACATTTAACCCATCCTTTAAAAACTTTTCCTTTCATTCTGCCAATCGAGAAGTAACACCTCATATCCACTACAGGATCTTTAATTGCACTCTGTCATCTGTCATTCTCACCTGAACCATGGCCACCAGCTCCTGAAGCTGCCGGAGTTTCTGCTTTGTTGTTTGCCGATGAACCTTCTGAACATAACGTTCATTGTTCCCCACGCTGCTTCGTCGACTTGACCCCGATGCCTCACTGTCTGGAGCCACAGCCTGTGCCCCTTCATCATTATCAAGACCGTCTTCATCCTCATCATCATCCTTCACCTGGTTATAGGATGTGTCCCTATTGTACTGGCACTCTAATTGAGAGAAAAGTTACAGGTATATAATTCAGATTCATTAAAACATGGTTAGTCTGTAAAACGATTTCATTTTGAAAGTAAGTCCCTTGTCCTATTTAAATTGTACACTAACACAGACCTTCAATAACAAACTCCTGAAACCACAGCACCCATTGATAAAAGCCATGATATGAAACAAATGCACAAAATAACCAATTTAACAGCTTTCTGTGTACCTATGGCTGATGGGATGTTGAGGCTGCGGAGGTTGGCTGCTGACCGATTGTTGATCTCACATTCAGTGTTGAGTCTGCCATCACGGTTGTTAGTGGCACTACTCCTGACACTGCGCCCGTTAGTCAGGCTGTTCAAGTCTGTCCAGTTCCCACTGCGCTGTGGGTTTCTAAAGAGATAAAGTACAGTGACTGTTATAGATACATCAGAATGCCAGTAAAAGAATTAGACCTAATGCTAAACACTATCATACTGTAACTTGAGCCCAACATCAACAAACTTTCCTGTCCGGTCGGCAGTGTTTCAGTATAATTTTAACACAAACTGAATCAGAGTAAAATGTGGGTTTCAAATAACAATTATTCTCATTACTGCTTGAAAATGGACTTAAAACGTGTAATTAATTGATTATTAATATAGTTGCAAATCTATTTTGTTTTGATCAATTGACTGATAAATTGACTAGTATATTGACTAATCTCTTGACAAAAGTCCAATAAGTACTTTATTTATTAAAACCCTTAAACAAACACACCTGATGTTAGTTACAGGATGGCGGTTCTCCTGCTCAGAGTCAAACATGGCTTCAAACATTGAACCGTCCTCTGTCTCATCTTCCTCCTCCTCTTCCTCATCATCATCCTCCTCCTTCACATTTTCATTGACCGCATCCACCATCATATCAGAAGTCTGCTCGTAGTACTGAACCAGTTCCCGCAGCTCATTCAAACGCTTGTGGACCTCCTTTAGCTTCCTGTAGGGAGTAGAAAGAAGAACAATTGTCTGGCTTAAATGAAAATGTATACTCAACTTAATAATTAAAAAGATCATGTGACACACCAAGACAACGTCTTCACAATTACCCCCTCTACTAAAGTTCAAAATGCAGACACATACAGAAAAGCTTCTCTATAAAGGGTGGTGGCTGAATGCCTTGTTCAAGAAAACTTTAACAAAGGCTTAAACTTGTCAACAAGACATGTAGTAGGTTTTGTGCCTGCATGGTTTCACTACACCACCCTTTATTACACCACCCCCCACTCCATACAACAGCCTGCTGCTGATATCTGACCTGCCTATTCAACTGTTTGAAGTCGTTTGTGTTTTTGTGTGTACCTGAGCTTGTCTGTGGAATTGGAGCTGTCTTGGTGTTGCGTGAGTGAGGGATGAAAAGAAGTGGAGGCTGAAGCCCCATTAGAGCAGAGAGCAGATGGACAATCTGAAGATCCTCCCATACTCAGACTGCACTGTGTTGACAAGCCACGACCTGAATAGAACCATATGCAGTTCAGTTGCATTTTAAAGAGAAAAAAGTCACAGAATAACTGCAAAAAGTGTTTTGGAAATAGCTTACATGAGTTATTATTGAGTGTCTGGTCTCTGAGTGAATGCAGCTCCTGCAGGATCTTGTCCATGGTTTGTTTTTTGTCCTGGAGTTCTTGGAGCTTAGTGAGTTTGGCACTGGCAGCTGTTGCCCCCGTGTCTAAGCCAGTGTGGGGACCAGAGGCAGAGTGGAGGAGAGGCCTGTGTTGAGGGGGACCAACAGCCTTGGGAGCCCTAGACCAGCACACTTCTCTAGAGAGGGAAAGGCTCTCTGCCTGACGACGGTTGTCTGGCACCGCTTTAGTCTATAAGGTATAAATAATGGACATGCTGACACTGGCATAATGCTGTGATAGTTATTATTAATTAAAAAACTGCAGTACATGAGTCAGAAGACGATCCAATGTAGGAAATGTTTCTAGATAAGATGATGCAATTATTAAAGGAAATTTCTGATTCTACTGTACCTGAGAGTCATGTAGCTGGTTGTGAAACCGCTGGATTAAATCATTCAACTCATCATTCAGTTCTGATGTGATGCTCAGGCCTGAAACGCTGCCTGTGGTTTCTGTAACAACTAATGACAACAACAACAAATGTCAGAGGAAACTGTTTGTTGTAATCATTAAATACGACATCAAGGGATAGAAAATGTTGACATATTCATCAGAAAACATTGACGCATAAATATTCCAACCATTATATTATCAGTTCTTACAATTATAATTTCATTAAAAATGATTACAATTTAGTTGTCATTGATGCCTCTCTTTCTGCAAGAAAAGTAATGTATGATAGTGATTGAGTCTCTGACTGTGTCAGTGTGCAGCTCACCAGTGTCTTCAATCACAGCAAGTGCTTGTTCTGCACTGTCCTGCATGGCCATTAGTGCTTCCTGTCGGCCCTGCAGGGCTCTGAGCTGCTCTTGCTGCTCCAGCATCTTCTTCAGCAGCTCATGCTGCTTACGCAGATTCTCCAACTCTTCCTTCTGGTCAGCTCGCACAGCTTCTGGTCTACCGCCCTACAAAATTCACACCCACATAGCATCACAAACACTGAATCTATCACAACAGCAACAGTACTGTGGTGCTACTCAACAGAAAATGTAAAGAGGCTTGTCAGGTACTGACACAGCAAAAGAGACGCTGATGATAAAAGCAAAGCAGGGACAAATTGTTTAGCTTATATTTCCTCATGTCTCAATTTAAAGAAAAAATATACTTACATTATACTACTACTAATAATAATAATAGATATATGTAATGCAACAGAGACCATTGGCAAGGGTAGAAGGTGGTAGATCCTTTGAAAAGGATCCATAAAAGCACACACCGTTGCATTTGAGGCGTCTGAAGAGCGGACCTCAATGTTAAGAGAAGTGCTCTCTGCCAGTGAACCTGAGCCCACTGCAGAGTCCAGGGTCCCCACATCATCTTCCTCATGCTCCCGTGTCTATACAGAGAGTGTAAAGAACAGTCAATGACTCAAAGATAGCTTAATGGGAATGTATGAAGTACACAACTTTTGTCAAAAAAATGTTGGTGTTAAAATGAATAAATAACAACTTAGTAGCTAACAATGATTCAAAACACAAAATGCTCCCCAAATGCTCCATATATGGAAATACTTTGTTGAAATATGTGGGAATATGGGAAGCAAAAACCTGCAGTGAAATTAACAGTCTACATAATAAAATGTTCCATTCTGTGCATTTTACAGAAATGTTCCAGTCAAGGCAAAATGATACACAAAGCAGTCATCCCACAGCAATGCAAGGTAGCATGCTACTGAATGTCCTCATTTTTTCATCACACTGTGAATCTCTGTAGAGAGCTTCTGTTGAAGTCATTCAGGCCACAGAGAAAGACAACCATTAAATATATACAGTTTGTGTGGCAAGCTGCCAAGAGTAAGACACAGACAGGTCCCATTTCAATCATTAATTTGCTAAGAAACAAGCTTTATACATGAAAGAGCACATTTTACTGAAACTGTATACCTTTGTCTGACAGCATGAGAAAAGCGCCAAACTAAGATTAAGTTTGAATAAGAAAAAGAAGTAACAAATGATAAACTGACCAGCATTTTCTGCAGGAACCGTAAATAGGACTTCTCCTGCTCCTTGAGGTGGTCGATGAGATGGGAGAGACGTTCCACGTTGGCCGGCACATCATTCTTCTCCACCAGGTCATCCCGCATGGAGCTGGCCTTACTGATGTACTCCCGGATCTGTACCAATTTGCTCACCACCTGAGACCGTATAACGAGACAAGGGCGGTGAATCGTGTGGGTTTCAGAAAGGTAAATGAAAAGAAGACAGAGAAAGACGTAAGGAAAGGTGAGCGAGCATCTGTAGCGACGGCTCAGACTGGGTGAAATAAGGGCAGAAAGGGGGTTGGGCAGAATACTCACTGGGCACCAAGGGTGGCATATTTATAAATTGCCCTAAATACAGCCTAGTTTCAGCTGCACCAGTTCTATCTCACTTTTATCCTAGTTCTGGTTTCACAGAGTAGTCTGGAGTGCAGTGCTATATAGACAATACAATGTGTGCATGTGAAAGGAGACTTAAATTAAATCAAGAAACCAGAAAAATCCACCTTGAGGTTGTACGCCTCCACCAAACTGTCAAGTTGCAGTTTACATCCATACCTGTCCAGACTATTGCAACTTATGTATGTAGTTAAGACTTTGAAGGAATTTAATAAAAGGTATTAAAATGTATTTTGGCTAAAAGTTATCATTATATTTACTTGTGTGATTCTAGTGAATAAATACCAGTGAGAATCATGCTGCCTTCACATAGTGTACTTTTACAGAGGTGTACAGAGAACCGAAAGCTTCATCACACTGTGCAACGACAGTCACCTGAAGCTCAATATCAAGAAACAAATGAGCTTGTGGTGGACTACAATGCTTCAACCCAGCAGCACAGATGATCTATACAATCACCACATTTTCATGTTGGTGACAATGCTATTTGTCTGTTGGTCAGTTAATCACATCTGTCAAGACTAAAATATCTCAACCAAATTTGGATAGAACTTTGGTGATACTTTTCCACTAGTGCCACCATGAGGCTGATATTTGAGTCTCAAAGTGCAATATCTTGACAATTATTAGATGATCTGCTATAAAATTTGATATTAATTTTCTCTAGAGGATAAGCTAATTACTTTGGCAATCCTCTGACCTTTCCTTTCACTCTACCAGCAGTTCAAATTTTTCCATTGTTCAGTAAAATATCTCAGTATCTACTTGATGAACAGATTTGTGTCTCTTTTTTGAGACCAAAAACTCATTGCTCCATTCATCAATTCTCATCCTCAGACTACAAGGATGCAAACGGATGCTAAACAAGAGCAAAAGCTGATCAAAACATGATTTACAACAAAACAAAATGTTACCTGGCTGCTGTCTATTCTTGGCTCTCTTCTGCCATATTCTCTGTGTGCTAAGGGCCCTCTCTCTGTGCCACCACGGCTGAGCCTTGGAGTGTCCTTGGTAGGAACCAAAGGGGTTAACGAATCCCTGAGTCCTGGGCTCTGCTTCTTAGTTTCCTTGGAGATAGCTGGTGTGGTTGGGACAGAGGAGGAGGGAGGGAGAAGCTCCTTGCTTTTGTTAGTGTTTACATGCAGAGGTAGGAAGTTGTAGGGCTTTTTGTTCTCTCCAGCTAACTGCCGCTGGTTGTTGGCAGCTGTGACGCGGCCCTGGGAGTCACTGCCGATGCTCCTCTGAGTAAGAAAAGAAGATACAAGTCAGACAAATCACCACTTAAGATTCTGGACATTTTCTTTTAAAGATGAAAACTTTTTTTCCATGTCCAAAACACTTCTGCAACTTTATGTCCCGAATTTCCCCTATGGGGGATCAATAAAGAATATACTTGTCTTAAAACAAATCCATTCTCATAGTCCTGGGATGTGATATGACAACAGCGTATTAACCACACTAAACAAAAACGGTGAAGAACAGCATCTTTTTACCTCATCCAGGTCTGTGAAATTGATTCTCTGACGCAGTTTGTCCAGCTCAGCCTGGTCTGGGACAGACATCTGGGTGGTGTATTTGATGTGGGGAAAGGAATGAGGAGTACGTGCTCTCCTGCGACCGGCCCCAGGGGTGGACTCCGGTGAAATATCATTAGTCAGGCGGCTCTCTACAACCGCAGCTGACAGCTTCTTCTTGTTCTTTTCCGAAGATCGGTTGGCTTTCTTCTGCTGTACACCCCAGTCCTGACAACAGCAAAATATTGGCACTGTTAATTGTTGTGTATGTTTACTTTTATAGGGACAGATGCATATCATGTATATCTTGGCATTGATAAGCCACATGTGACATGTGACACATTGAAAAGATAGTAAGATACATTTTACAATTTGGATTACAAAAATATGGTGAAATGGCTGTATAATAAAGGCAGCCAGTGTTGAGGAGACTGTCCAACAGCAACAATATGTGGACATGAAACAAAAAGTCTTTCATAAGGTTCTGGTGAGCCCTTACCATGTTGTTAAGTCTATCTTCCAGACTGCCGTTGGTTACAGTCCAGTTGTGGAGCTCTTCTGCACTGTCATCAAAAGGAGTGCCTCCAGTTGCCATGTCACTCACTTAGTTTGCTGGAAATCACAACAAAATGCAAACTGATTACACACAGAAACAACTGAACAAAAGGCAAGTTAGACAAGTCTACACTGAAAACATTATAGGAAAAAGAAGAGTTAAGGTATCTGCTTGTTTACAGCTTGCTGGAATCCAAAACAAACACCACACAGGACCAGAGAACAACAACAAAAGCTTAGTGAGATTAAAAGATCAAACAGGAAAAGCACATCATGCATTTCAGGAGAATAGGGAAACAGTTCAAGTGATGTTAACTCGACGGTTAATGTTAACTAACCTGTCACTGTGAGTTAACGTTATCTTTACGTTAGTGCCTAAAGATGATAGCAAACTTGACATTTAACTGTTCTAAATCATTACTAATAACGACGCATTGCTCACCATATTTTATAAACTGATGTGAATATTAATGCTAATATCTATATCGCAAACAGGTTTACTGAACTGTGATGCTAACCGTTACATTAAAGTATCAAGTGCGTCATTTCTCATGAACGTTAACTTAACTCACCGATCACGACCAGCTTGAAAACATCAGTACGATGACCAGGCTGTTAACTTACTTGCTATTACTATGACCTGTCCGTTAACGTTAACCGTTTTTGTATGTGTGGCCCGCTCAGATTCCCGGGAAAAAACAATGAGACGTTCCCTCCACCACGCAGCGAGTTAGCTTTCTGTCACTGCTCCCCGCTGGGACACTGATGTTAGCTTAACAGACAGAAGGATAACAGGCACAGCACTTGTTGTTAGCTTCAATAAAAGCTAAAAATGAGAGTGTATGTAGCTCGTTTCTTATGAACTTTTACTAGCTTAACATTTGTGACCTAGTTCCGTTTCACAATCGCCATGGCAACACTCAATAACCCCAATCTGCACCGGCTAATCCATTGATTAACGAAACTTTGCTCCAACGCCGCAACAATATTTAGCGTTATTTGTGCGGTTTAAAAGAACAATCACAAAATATTATGCTAACGAGTCACGAAAGTTGCCAGGTTTGCTGAGGTAGCTCGCTAATGCTACCTAGCTTGCAGCTGCTCGAAGCGGAGCTAACTTTAAATGTCTCGATAAAAGTTGAAGCGAACAAGCGTCTCAGCTCGCGTTGGCAAAGCTAACCGTCAAATGGCGAATTAGGTTACTCTCTGTTATTAATAAACTGTCAGGACTAAGCAACATTAACGTTAACGAATGAGAAGCATATAAATACTGGCTTTTAGTCATGTTATTTCAAATTGCGCTTGCTAAGTTAGCTTACAATTTAAGATAGGGGAATGCGGATATTACCATTCAGAGTGAACGTGGAGGAAAAAATCGTTGCTTAGCACTTCATATATTGCAGTAAAGGTTTCACAAATTCCCTCGGAGTCTGGTAAAAGCCATTTGATAAACAATAACGTCTTATATGTCCCAAAAAAGCAGCAACTCATGGATGTGATCCCGGCCTGATAACGTTGTAACCACTCCCATGCGGCAGGGGGCGGTATACATTAGCTACCAGGTCACCTTGGAGCACAGGAAGTGTATTTGCAGGAAACAGAACGAGTGTCGTTCGCAGTCCGTTTGTCTTAAGTTTTGTAGCTTTACGAGGAGTGTTGGTGGTTAAAGTGGCGTGAAGAGAACACACAGCTAAGGATTTTCCACATCCTCATTGAATCGCTGATATCGGATTCCGAACACAAGGTTTAATTTTTGCCTCCGCACCGAGTGAGTTGTGTCGTCGTTTAATATTAGCCACTTAGCTTTCAAAGCTAACGTGCGCTAGTTAGCGAAAGGAAACTATCAACATTTTTCCTCCCGTTATTCAACAAACTGTACCACCAAGTGTATTTTAACAACGGTAGAGGTTATTTTTGAGTTACATCTGTTGTAACATCCAGAGGGAATAATGGGATCTTCCAAGAAACACAAGGAAAAGAGCCGCGACAAGGACACAGAAGAACGCCGTCGCGAGCATAAGAAACATCGGCACAAGGAGCGAGACAGAGACACTTCAGATCGGGATGGGACTCGGGATAAAGACAAACGAAAACGTTCCAGGTCCAGAGAAAGAAGCGGACGGGAGAGCCGCAGCAAGGGTGAAAGGAGCACCGGGGAGCCACGAGTGAAGAAGGAGAAAGTTGATCTTGGATATGAAGACAACAACACAGAAGTGGCGCCTCAGTCTGCAAGCGGAGATGCATCTCTTAGCATTGAGGAGACTAACAAACTCAGAGCCAAGCTGGGTTTGAAGCCTCTGGAGTTGAACGAGAACAAGAAGGAGCTGGGGACAAAAGAGGAGCCGATGGTGGCTGAGACCATCAACCCTGTTCTCATCCAGCAGCAGAAAGAAATGAGAGAGAAGCTCGCAGCTATGAAAGAAAAACGCATCCAGAACCAGAAGCTGGGAAAAGTCAAGACCCTAGCAGAAGATGACTGGCTGGATGACACGTCTGCTTGGGTTGAGAGGAGCAGAAAGCTGGCGAAAGAAAAGGAAATGGCAGAGAAAAGAGCCAAACTTCTGGAAGAGATGGATGAGGAGTTTGGTGTCAGCAGTCTGGTAGAGGAGGAGTTTGCACAAAACAAAAAGGATGCCTACACGTCTCAAGATCTAAAGGGACTCAAAGTGCAGCACAAGGTGGATTCCTTTAACGAGGGCCAGACAGTCATTCTGACGCTACAAGACAAAGGTGTGCTTGAGGAGGAGGAAGATGTGCTTGTAAACGTGGGACTGGTTGACAAGGAAAAAGCAGAGAAGAATGTGGAGTTAAAAAAGAAAAAGCCAGATTACAAGCCCTATGAAGAAGAGGAGAGTGTGGATGACATGGTTACGTTTAAGCCCCACTCTGTCCTGTCGAAGTATGATGAGGAAATCGAGGGTGAGAAGAAAAAGAGTTTCCGGTTGAATACTGGGGGCTTTGCTGACGGGGAGCGAGAGCGGGAGCTTCGTGCCATGAAAGAGGCTCTAAGAAATCAGGCCCAGTCCTTAGAAATGCCCGCTCTCACTATTGCCTCAGAGTATTACACGCCTCAGGAAATGGTGGGTTTCAAAAAAACAAAACGCCGTGTGAAGAAGATCAGAAAGAAGGAGAAACAGACACCTGTAGATGAACTGCCTGATGATACTCGCAGCTCTGATTTTGGCTCCAGGACACGCGGCCGAGGCCGCAAACAGGCAGATGAGGATGGCGAGGAAGTAAAGGAGGAGGAGAGCAGAATTCCGCATGATACCCCCCAAATGTCAGATGACATCAGGATGGCAGAAATGGACATAAGTGATGAGGAAGACTTTACACCCCCTGAGCCAGCTGTACTTGAGGAGGATGAGGCAGAGCAGGAGCTGCAGAAACAGCTGGAGAAACAAAGGAAGCTGAAGCAAAAGCAGCTTCTCAAAGACTCTGGGGAGAAGGTGGCAGAGCAGATTAAAGTGCTTGATAAAGGTGACAATGACAATGATCCCGAGAAGAGGAACAACATTGTTTTCAATGCCACCTCAGAGTTTTGCAGAACTCTGGGTGATATTCCAACTTATGGACTGTCAGGAAACAGAGAGGACCAAGAAGACATTATGGACTTTGAACAGGAACAGGAAAAAGATGATGCTGGGGGTTCAGACTCAGAAATGGATGAGAATGTTGGATGGAGCACAGTTAACCTGGACGAAGAGCAGAAACAGCCAGATTTCTCAACAGCCTCTGCCACTATTCTGGATGAAGAGCCCATTGTCAACTCCGGCCTTGCTGCTGCTTTGCTGTTGTGCAAAAACAAAGGTCTATTGGACACTCAAATGCAGAAGGTAGCCCGTGTCAGAGCACCAAAAGGTGCCTTGCCCAATGACAACTACTGCATTGAGGACAAGATGGGCTTTGATGACAAATACAGTCGCCGAGAAGAATACAGAGGCTTCACTCAAGACTTCAAGGAGAAGGATGGCTATAAGCCTGATGTCAAGATTGAGTATGTGGATGAATCTGGGCGGAAACTCACTCCAAAAGAAGCTTTCAGGCAGCTTTCTCATCGATTCCATGGGAAAGGGTCTGGAAAGATGAAGACGGAGAGGAGGATGAAAAAGCTGGAGGAAGAGGCACTGCTGAAGAAGATGAGCAGCAGTGACACTCCGCTTGGGACGGTGGCTTTGCTTCAGGAGAAGCAGAAGTCCCAGAAAACACCATATATTGTGCTTAGTGGGAGTGGGAAGAGTATGAATGCAAACACCATCACCAAATAAGTCTGGGGGAGGAGTGAATTATCCTAAACACAAACATACACTGATAAATGCACACACATACACATACACACAGGATGTTTTAAGTAAAGTAACTGCTCCAATTTCATGCTTAATTCATAAAAAGATCATTGTTGTAGTAAAGAATTGTCCAATAAAATGAATAACAATGAGAAAAGTTTTGTTGTTTTTTGTGTTGCACATTCACAAGTTGTAGAGGAGTAACTTTGAAGGTAACTGTCTTCAGGATGAGAATACGTTTTTAGGGAAAACTTAACTTTTTTTAATGTAATATGAGGAGTTAAAATTTTCAGTGCCTTTCTGAAAACTACTGCACATATTGAAGAATGATGTTAGGAACAGGGCCACTTGTAATGAGGGATAGAAGCATTTATCAAAAAGTGTAAAATAGTTGTATTATAAGTAGCGAAAGTAAATAGCAAATTTCATACAGCTTTTATAATTAAATGTGGTTTATAACTGATATGAAATAAAATGATGCAAAATTTATAACACTGAAAATGCTGAGTACTGAATGGTTTCATTGTATTTCTTAAACATTAATACACAATGTTCAAGATCATTCTAAAGTGGGCTGATGGTCATGCCTTATAAATTACATTCAATTACATAATCGTTGGTAATTGAATATAATTTGGTTAACTGACAGTAAATTATTCTAAACATGCATGCCTCCAATATTTACATTAGACACTGTCCAAAAATAGTGTGGGACATTTATCCAACAGATCGCAGCCTTGTAACGGTTTGTCATGGTGGATAATCCCTTACACTGTCCCTTAATTTAGCCAGATATCATATAGCCATCAATACTCAGAATGATTATTGATCTTTTTTTTTTCATGACTCCGACCAGCAAGTTTGTGTTTTCAGTTTTGTGTGTTTACATCGCCTGTCCTCAGCGGAACTAACGTTGACGGTTAAGATGCTCGACGGACGTTTTTCCTGTTGCACAACCTGTAGCCAAGTAGTCGTTCTCCGTTCATCCAAGAAAGTAGTTAGCAAAGCTAACACTAGCGAGCTAACACCGCTTCATCCAACACGACATGCACACCATTAACAGCTAAAGTCCTGCACTGTAAAGGTAAGCGGTGAATACGATCGCGTCTCAATTTCTCTTAAAATATGGGACAAAAACTGAGAGTTGCACAGTTGAGAAATGATCGTTAGCATCATCGCCTGCGACGTGTCAGTCTGTTTGACAGCTTCCTGTTGTTTAGCTAGCATTAAGCTTAGTGACGGATACTATTCAGTAATAGCTTTGATAGTCGGAATTGGCTTCTTGTTCCTGGAAGCACCTCATAATAACTAGACTGTGTTTCCTTGTCACTTGTTTGTCATCCTGTCAAATAACTGGTGGGTTAAGATGACTGTTATCGGTAGCTGTGTTTGCTCAGTCTTTGAGAGTTGCCTTAATGCAGTAACGTTGAACGGTGGCTAAACAGATTATTACTGGCGGAGTCATATCAGCAGTCCACCATTTGTTGTTGTGTTGTAATTGGCAGATTTCATGATAACATTGAACCCATGATTATTATCATTATTATTAATGTTGTCAGTTTAATTTGAAAATTCCCAGAAGCTAAACAGCAGATTAGCATTTACTGAGTGATCTAGTATAGATAAGTGCTGATGTTAACAATTTAAAATGAACACATCATTATGCATCATATAAATCAAGACACATTAATTCATGCATAATAGGATGACAGAATTTTATGAATCAGTAAAAAAAAAAAAATGAAAATATTAACAAGCAAGTTTACTCTGTGATGAGTGTCTGCAGCAGCCTTAAGTCCAGTTTGTGCAAACATTTGATGTGTCAAATGTTTAATAAGCAGACAACAGTAGCATGTCCACGGTTAAATGCCACCATAAATTTTAATACTTTTTTTTTCCTCCACAGGCTCTAACTTCACCCAGTAAAACAACAGGCTGTTGTGATGTCGGAGCCTAAACCCCCCACTCCGACCCCTGGAGACACGTACAAGGGCTGGCTATTCAAATGGACAAACTACATTAAAGGTTATCAGAGACGCTGGTTTGTTCTCAGCAATGGACTGCTCTCATACTATAGGTAAGGTACTGTTTAAATATATGACATGCATAACAGGACGCCAGTGTTGTACCTAAGGGAGAAGACACGGCACACAAGGGGTGTTGCTAGCTTTTGTTATGTTTGTTAAAAATTTAACAAAGGGGTGGGTAATGTACTGTCAACGGATTGAAACGATTTAACGTCATTTAAATGGGCCGTGCACTCAAATGCGTATTTGAATAGCACTCTGTATGCACAATTTTAAGCAAATATATAGTTGCCTTACAAAAACTAATATTTCCTACTTCACAAAGCAGCTTTATGAACTCTGAACTCCATTACTGTTTGTGTCCAGGACCCAGGCAGAGATGGGTCACACATGCCGAGGCACCATCAACTTGGCCACAGCCAATATTACTGTGGAGGACTCGTGCAATTTTGTCATTTCCAATGGAGGGGCTCAGACTTACCACTTGAAGGCCAACTCAGAAATAGAGCGCCAGCGATGGATCACTGCTCTGGAGCTCGCCAAGGCAAAGGCTGTCCACATGCAGGCTGAATCTGGTGAGAGGGAAAAGGAATGATATGAAGACACATAGAAAAGTCTTAAAAGCTTATACAGCAGCATCTATGCCCAAATAAGGGCATAGGCAAAAATGTATGTAAAATATTTTCTCATTACATTTCTTTCTTTTTGGTCACAGTTCTCCTCTGTTCTTTCCCTCAGACGACTCGGGTGACGATTGCCCCGCAGTGCCCCCGACCCCAGGACAGGGTGGAGGCTGCCGTAACTCAGAAGTCCAGTCCACACTACGCACACTCAACAGCAAGGTGGAGGACCTCGCCACCTGCAACGATCTCATTGTCAAGCATGGGTCTGCCCTTCAAAGGTATCGATTATCAGACTGAGCTCCTTTTTCACTTTAGAAAAAAACAACGTAAAGAATGTTGAAGGTTATTTATTTATTTCGTTTGCCTGTTCATTTGCTCCTTCATTAATTCATCCCTTTAATCCACACGTAGATCTTTGTCAGAACTAGAGGGGATTCGTGTCGGAGGGGACATGGGTGAGAAGATCAGACAAGTCACAGAAAGAGCCACACTATTCAGAATCACCTCTAATGCCATGATCAATGTGAGTCACACAATTAATGATTTGCTGAGGAATGCATAATATTGTTCATAACCCTTTTGCTGAAATGTTGCTCTTGTTTTTGCATGCTCCCCAAGGCTTGTAGAGACTTCCTGTCCCTGGCCCAGAACCACAGTAAGCGCTGGCAGAAGGCTTTACAGGTTGAAAGAGACCAGAGGATACGGCTGGAGGAGACTCTGGAGCAGCTGGCCAAACAGCACAACCACTTGGAAAGAGCTTTCAGGGGAGCTACAGTTCTCCCGCCTTCATTCAGCAATCCTGCCTTGAGTAACAAAGGTAAGGGTCTCATCCACACCTGAACCTGTCTGTGGACCCTGGATGTTATTCAAAGCACAACCTCCATGCCACGTACATGAACGGTCAAACTGTCTCTGTTCACCCTAGGTGGAGTTTCAGGAAAAGGTGATGCCAGTGACGAGGATGATGACAATGAGTTCTTTGATGCTATGGAAGACCCTGCAGAGTTTATTACTGTCCCTGCTGACCCCAAGTATCACAGGTAAACAACAGTGATTTCAATTTTTAATCTCAACCTTCTTTTTTGATTTTCTCTCCTTGTGTGCTGTTTTGTTTTAAATTACGCTTTGATTTTTTAAAAATCTGTCCACCAGGAGATCTGGCAGCAACGTTAGTGGGCTCAGCAGTGAGATTGGAATGGACGATCAGTCGGTAAATGTGTGTTAACTTTGTTGTTGTGAGCAAGTTGTGATTCGTATTGACTCGTCTTCACCTCTGCTTCTCAACACAGCACAGTCATCTGACCCTTAGGGCTGTTTTCATTCTCTTCTTCCAGTTTGATGAGCTGTCGTTGGCATCCAATCCAGAGTCTCCACAGCCCCTCGAGCTAGAGCCAGTTAGACAAAGACGGACTCGTATCCCAGACAAGCCCAACTATTACCTCAATCTGTGGAGCATCATGAAGAACTGTATTGGAAAGGAGCTCTCAAAGATACCAATGCCTGTAAGAAAACTGTACTCTTATTGGTATCCAAGTAGCTTTTTCTTGTGAGAGTAATCAGAAGTCATCAGACTTATTCTCTCTGTGACTTTATACCTGCTAGGTGAATTTCAACGAGCCCCTCTCAATGCTGCAACGACTCTCTGAAGACCTGGAGTACTACGAGCTGCTGGATAAGGCTGCTAAATGTCAGAGCTCTCTGGAGCAGATGTGTTATGTGGCTGCTTTCACGGTCTCTTCCTACTCCACCACTGTCCACCGCACAGGAAAACCCTTCAATCCTCTCCTGGGAGAAACCTTTGAGCTTGATCGGCTAAAAGACTGTGGCTACCGCTCCCTCTGTGAACAGGTATGTGGAGTACACACTGGAGGTCGTAACTGCAAAAAAGATCACAATCAAGATCAAGGTCACATCCATGTTTGACCAGATTCCCGTTATGTTCATAGAAGCATTTGCTTGAATAGCCATAGGTCATGGCATTTCGATGGCCAAATTTGCATCTCTCTCTTCATTTGTCTCACCTCTTCTCAGGTGAGCCACCACCCACCTGCTGCAGCTCACCATGCCATCTCTGAAAGGGGCTGGGTTCTCAGACAAGAAATTACCTTGGCCAGCAAGTTTAGAGGAAAATATCTCTCTATCATGCCTTTGGGTGAGTGTGTCCAGACAAAACAGCAAGCTTGAAGTCACTGCACTCGTCACCAATGTGATTGTCACTGCAGAATGGGATCATTGTATTTAGGGTGAACAGGTTAAAAATGAGCACTGCCAACTCAAACTTTATTCCTCCTCTATTCCCAGGTTCTATCCAGTGTATATTTGACAAGAGCAACAATCACTACTCTTGGAAGAAAGTGACTACAACAGTACATAACATCATTGTTGGAAAATTATGGATTGATCAGGTAAATTAAAGCTTAACACCACTTGTATAGGAATATATAAATTACATATAGTCAATGTCTTTAAATGAAATTTTGCTTATTGTCTTAAGTCTTTAACAGAACAACATTTTGTCTGTTTCCTCTCTTCCCCTCCAGTCAGGGGAGATAGATGTGGTGAACCACAGGACAGGAGATCGCTGCCACCTCAAGTTTGCTCCCTACAGTTACTTCTCCAGAGATGTACCAAGAAAGGTGGGCTTTATTGTCTTTTTATCTAATATTCTGCCCCTTTCATGTATGGAAATGGGAAGGAAAGGAAATAGAAACCTCTCACTATAATGTAGCCCAGTACAGCACCACCTGTATCTATGACCTCAGTGATAAACATATGGAGGGCAAATTGTATGTGATTCCCTGCACTGCCTAACGTCGGCTCTTTGATTACACTCTTAAGTGACAGGTGTGTTTGTCTCCCAGGTAACAGGAGTAGTAACGGATAAGGATGGGAAGGCCCATTACGTGCTATCCGGAACCTGGGATGAGAAGATGGAGTTTTCCAGGGTAATGCAGAGCAGTAAAGGCGAGAACGGCACTGAAGGCAAACAGAGGACTGTCTATCAGACCCTCAAAGCCAAAGAAATATGGAAAAAGAACCCTTTACCGTGAGTTTCTGTTTGGAAAAAACAAACTGAGCTGTAGTGACAGGGCAGTATCTACACCTCAGATACTTAATGCTCATAACATTTTACAGAGACGGAGCAGAGAACATGTACTTCTTCTCATCACTGGCTTTGACGCTCAATGAATCTGAAGAGGGAGTGGCGCCGACAGACAGTCGACGTCGCCCTGACCAGCGGTTAATGGAGGACGGCCGTTGGGACGAGGCAAACGCAGAGAAACAGCGGCTGGAAGAGAAACAGCGCACCACCCGTCGAGAGAGGGAGAGGGAGGCTGTTAAAGCAGCCAACTCACCCGAAGAAGGTAAAAAAAAAAAAAACAGGAAGGAATTGAGCTGTGTTTGGGAGTTTATCTATTTGTCTTATGTTTCTGTCCAATCTTTTTCTGTCCATTCATCTTTTTGTTCACTTTGTCTTGGAATACCTTGTCTGCTTGTCTCTGTCTCATATCTAAGCTGTCACTGAGGATTCAATCAATGATTCACCCTTGAAAAGCAAGTACTCTTCTCTGTCTTTTCCCACCCTTGATCTAACTTTATATTAACTATGAATCCAAAGACACGTACATCATGTGTGCGTATCATAGGAAGGTGATAAATGTCTTCTGCTCTTCTCATTTGCAAACTCTTCATTCACCTTGTACCATCCCTTCATCCATGTCTGTCCTGTTTAGCTGATGCAGTGGAGACTGGCACAGAAGCAAATGAGGTTTCTGATGAAAGCAAGTATCACTTCACAGCTTTACGTACTAGAGCTCTTATAAAGGTGCTTTGTGTAGCATTTTAACAGAGCAGTGAGGAAGAAATTAAAATATATATATATCCACAGGAGGTCGACAGGTGAGGTGAGTCAGATAAAAATTGCAAGAAGGCAGAGATGATCTTTGTGACAGGAAGTGATGTATGGGTTAGAGGTCAAACATTGTCCTGAGTAGTATATTTAGCTGTTTAGCTCTGTAGTTTTTATTTTGTAGCTTCATATTTTTAACAAGCTCATTTTGCTCAAAATGCTACACACAGCACTTCTAAAACGAACATAAACAAGAATTGTGTGTGGATTTCGGATACTGCTTGAGTTGTGGATTCACATCTTTTTTTTTGTGCTGGTTATTAAGCTGACACAGAGGACTCTCCCCCTCTTACACCTGTTGCATGCAAGTAGCTCCTTACATTTCATTCTCCGTTCTTTGTTGCATCTTCACCCTCAGATCATACCCAGTCTTTTATGTTTTCACTCTCAAAGATTCATCCTTGATTCTTCCGTTTTCAGCCCCTTATGGACCATCGTACCCCCCTTATCGAAGCAAGTATTCTGATCATGACATAACACATAAGTGCAATTATTTCAGAAATTCTAGTAATTTAATTTAAACTAGATTAAGAACCCCTTTCTTCAACTTATATCATTTCCTCTTTACATCCTTTGCAACTTCTCTCTTAGTGGAAGGCAAGGAAGGTCCTTATGGAGCCCAAGTCAAAAGCAAGTAACATTAGTGTTGCTCTCCACTGTCCTGATTTTTTTTTTTAGATTTGTGTTAGTAGTCTTTAGGGACCCTCATAGAAGACTGTAGATGACTGTAGAATAGCACAAACCTGGTAATTGAATATTTAGAGTAGCATTTTTTGTGTCATTGATCCAGTGGTCCTGGGCAGTAATTATCTCCATATGTCAAATGGCAGAGGAGCAAATTGGTGATTTTATTGAGTTTTTCATCTATATTTTGTCTCTTTTCTCTTGTTTTCAGTCTGAATAAGGTGCATGTGAAGATTAAGCAATTAGACACATTAAATATTTCTTCTGAGACTATATCAGCTAAATTTAAGCACAATGTGTTGTCATGGCTCAGTGGCTTCTTAACTCTCACCTCAGGTCCCTTCAAAGCTTCTTCTTGGTAAAACACTGTCTTTCTTGTCCTTTAGGCGCCCATCCAGACAACTACCAGGCACTGTGGTTCGAGAAGTTAGACGACCCTGTATCTGGAGAGACCTTGCACGTCTACAAGGGCGGTTACTGGGAGGCGAAGGACGAAGGCAGCTGGGACGTGTGCCCTGACATCTTCTGATCACAGCCGAGTCAGCCTGTTTTCCTCTACAGTGTACAAATGAGAAGATGATATGAGGTGACCAACTTTACATCAGCTAAACGTGGGAATCAAGCCTGACAACAACCTATCTTCAATGTACGCAGCTTCAACTGATTACCCCACTCAGCTCCCCTTTTCCAGCAGTGATTTGCTCAGGACTAAGGGCATCTGGACTTCCTCCCTCAACATAGATACAATGCACATTGCAGCATTGCTCTAACACTGCAGCTGATTAGTGATCAGAAATCCCTCTCACTGCCTCTCAAACACAGATGTTTAATCTTGGTCTTGGTCCACAGCGTGTTGTTTGGTTTCTGGCACAGCCTTTGATTTGCATTTGGAAACAGGTTATTCTGGTAATGGAATTATGCATTTTCTTTAAAAGCACTATTGTCAAAGGCATAATTCACCAGATGACATCTTACAATATACAAGGATTGCTTGGATAGAGTGACCCACTACCTAATGTGTAATTTATGTGTTTGTTTTTGTTCATTCCTTATTATGATTATTTATCAATGAATTTTATTGCAGCTTCCCCCAGCACAGCACCACTGTAAGTCAAAGTTTTATTATACACAATGATTTTAACAGTTCAGTGAACCAGTTTCAGACCACATAAGATCCATAAATGGATGGACATCAGTGGTTGTGACAAAAGAGATGTAAATACTACTTCTTAAAGGTACACTATGCAGGATTTATCAGTTGCTGTTTGTGAACTCAACATTTAAATTTGACCCCTCCCCATCTCAACGAGTGAGCGAGAGAGAGGGAGTAGAAGTGGTCGAGCGAGCTAGAGAGTAAATGAAGAGAGGGAGCAGCATTAGCAAGGACACAGAAGGAAATCAGTGGAATAATGTTTACTGATTGTTTCAGAGTGGTGATGTTCTAAAGCACAAATAAACACTCCCTCACCTCCGCACAGCCCTGCGGGAAAGTGCAGCTCTTAGTCCCACCCTCACATCCTGTACACTGTTATTTGCTGAGGGGGGCTACACACCCACTGCCCAAAGTCTGACACCCAGAAACATCCCGAACACAGCAAAATAAGATAATAAAAAAATCTCTGTAGATACATAGATGACCACACACTACTAATGGGTCATAAGTGATGATTGATAGGTATTCTCTTTTGTATGAGACCATAAATTGTTTTTCAAGAAAATCCTGCATAGTATGTCTTTATGGAAATAATCAATGGCGGATTTCAACAATTATTTTTGGACTGATGAAGCATTTTTTTAATGGCATTACATGTTTTTTCTGTTCATTTTTTTTTATTAAGCAAGAATAATGACATTTCTGTGTGTAGCACATTCATTTTAATAGAATATGTGTTCTTTAATTAACATAATATTTAATCCTAAATGAAGTGAAATACAGGTACCAGACAAAGTATGACTTGTATGAATCAAAGGGGTAGCAATGGGGAAAAAACATTTGGAATTGTTTGTTTTTTATCCTTCAGCACTTCATTTTTAAAGAATAACTTAACACTAAATCCACTTTTTGAGTTAATAAATTGCATGTAGGCCTACACAAAGCTCTGAAAAATCTGTTGAGCTTTGTGAGATATCAAGCCCCAGAACTACAAGGCAACATCTCCTTCACCCACCCTGAGATATATGATTCTTTAAAAATTTATGAATGGGGCATGCTCAATATCAACTGCGTGTTAAGTTGTTCTTTAAAGAACGTAGCTGCTGGTTGTTGAGATCAAAAGCCTTGTAAAATGAAATCATATTACGTATAAGATTGACTCGAATGCTTATGTTTAAGATAAAATGTGTCTATTTTGATTCTCCACTCAAGTACACAAATTTCAACTTGTATTTTCATACCAAAAGTTTGTGCTCTTACTAATACTTGGATCAACCAAGTATTCAATTCTGCTTTCAAAGTAAATGTTGAGGTTCACCGTCTGAACAGCTGAGAGCAGCAGAGCTGTGCTTCAGGTTGTCACTGAGCTGATTTCTACTGGCATGATGATTCGTGAAGTGAAAGGAAATGTGAGGCAAGTGTTCTTGTACTCCTGGTTTCCTTCAAACGTGTTGATCATAGCTTTAATCTAGGTTTAGGTTATTTTAGTTTATGTGTTGCGAGTGTAGACTTTTAACAGACAGCAATAAGAGTGCCTCAGTGCTTATACATGTGGCACAAAATGAAACGTGTGAAGCGAGAACTATACCTGAACTGTGTCATTGTGTTTGTCTCTTCTGTTGTTTGTCATATGAGTGGAAGGACTGTGTGGTTGATGAAAATCTAAATTTCATTTTATATTCAAGTGTACTTAAAAAGAGAACACTGAAAATGAAGATCACAAAACATTATGTTGCAAATATTTCTGTGTAAATATATTAAATAGCAAAGTAATGGTGATATTAACTGGTTATATTGATAGAGAATCTAAAGGTGGTGATGCACTTTTTTTTCTTTCTTTTTTTTGTCAGAACTGGATGCATTTTCACTGTGTGAGCTGAGTGAACCATGTTACCATGAGTCACCCTCTGCCAGCTAGTATGGCTTTATTTTAATGACATTCATGTCTTTTGGTGTGAACCATTCCTTACTATGAATTACTGTCGCTACATAACACATTTAAACAGAAGAAGAGCGTGTGAGGAATGTACAGCTTGCTGCCGCACTACATCTCTGAAATTTCTGAAGGAGTTCCCACGCTTCTGTCTGTCTGTCTCTTTTTCAACGTGTATAATCATGAATTTTTAGTCACTGCTTTTGTTTGTGTAGGTTTGTCATTCCATCTGTGTGTTTTTAACTTTTTTCTTAAGTTTCTACCTTTTTCATCCCTTGTATTGTTTTCAGCTATGATTTTTACCCTGCTCTATGGAGACTGTCACTACACACAGCGCCACAACTTCCCACAGTTCATAAGAATTGAAAAGTGTCATTGCACTTACGTACATCACATCCATTCTTTTTACCACCCTGTGTGATTTAATTGATAAACAATCAGCACTTAATGTTGGCTACTGAAGAGAGTTTGTCATGTTGTGATTTTGTTCCCTAATCCATGTTCAGTAATTGCAAACATTACTTAAAATATACCTATGTATTGACTCACTGTTCTGAGCACACTTTCCACCTTTTCTGTCCTTCAATGCAGTTTTTTTTAGCAGGATTGTGTTAGAGGTTGACAATATTAAAGTCTGAATGGAGATGAAGTGCATATCTTTGTTTTTCTTTCTTCCCTTTTCCTTAACAAAGCATAGACTTATTTTAGTTTGTTTTTTTTAAAAGATTTGTATTTTAACCTGATTATAGACAGTATAGTATACACAGTGTTGTGGCTGCCTAATTATATGTAAATATTATCTCCTTGTCAGATTAATGGAAGAAGTATTCACATCATTTACATCAGTAAAAGTAGCTCATTGTAAAACAGCACAATAAGTAAAAGTCCTGTATCTAAAATTATATCCAAGTAAAATGAAGACGTGCTCTTAGCAAAATGTACTACAGTATCAAAAGTAAAATGCTCATGAACAGAAAATTATACTGTATTAATAGGTCATGACTGATACTTTAATAAGTTAACAGTATCTAAATGCTAGAGCTGGTTGATGGAGGGCTAGTTGTGAGTACTTTGTCGGTTGAAGATTTTAGTCTTTAACAATAAAAACATGTTTTTAAGACAAACTGTCAGATATGTAGTGGAGTAAAAACTAAGATATTTCGTTTGAAAAATTGTTGTAAAATCAAAGTTTTTTTTTACCACAGCTCTCACTCGTGACATAGTGGTTAACTATGGATAACTATGTAGTCAGCCTGTAGTCAGGGTGAGAGAAAAACTATAATCACCTAATTCTTACACCAGTATAACAACATCTGACGAGTGCATCTATTGTGTCATATATGTACGTTATGTGACTCCAGGATGAGCTCAAATAGAGTTTATTTAGGAGAGAAAACAATTGAATTGGAAATCTATAGACATCAAAATCTCTTGACATCAGTAACATCAGCAGGGCCATGTTTTCTCTGGGAATGTGGGGGATTTTAGACAAATGGGGGAGTTTCGAGTCTGAAATGGAAAGTGTAAAGATTTGGGTATTTATAGGGGATTTCGTAGTATTTTGAGGTTTAATACAGTTAAATTTAAGTTCATATTTGAGTAGCAGCAAACTATTTTTAAAAAGGTGGGGAAGCAGCTTTGAAACATTAACGTGGGTCGGGGCGGAGCGGAATGAACACACAGAAAAAATATATATTAGTTGATCGACTAAAATACAACCTTTAAAAACAAAAAATATATATCAGTCTTTGTGTCTGGTCAGCATTTGTGATAAGCAAGCTCTCATCAGAGCTTGTGTAGTGACCCCACCCCTCACGCGGCAGGCGTCGGAGTATAAAAACGAGTGCGTCTCCGCATGACATCAGCATCGTTGTTTACTAGCTGAGCGCAACTAGCATCCGCATTAGCATTAGCCGTCTGCTGGGCTCGCTGTTAGTCATACCGGGTGTGTAATTTCACTGTTTGCTTAGTGGCTAATCTGTATAATCAACAACTATGTCGTTAAACGGACCTGGACCCAGAGAAGACACCACAGACGCAAGAAGAGGCGATGGACAAGAGTGAGTCACAGTTGATTTAAGCTAGTTAGCGATCTTTATGTCCAGCAGCTCATTGTTGTCCAGAGAGGCGGAAGCTGTTTGTTCATGTCCCACATCACTGTCCTCCCTGTTACTGTCATAGTATTTCCCCTGCTAGCTATTACATGAGCTGTTGTGTACAATCCTCTAAACTAGTTTTGAGTTAGCATGTCATATATGAAGCACGAAATCAGGCCTCATACTTTAAATGCTACATTAGCTTCATCTTGGTGCTGCTTTACTTGAAGTGTTATCTTACATTTGAATTATAGACTTCGTTATGGTTTGTCGTCCCTCAGGTCGGAGTTGTCTTCGTCTGCCTCTGCCTCCATGGATGTGGATGCCAAGCCCAACGCCCACAGCTTCAGATACAGTCTGAATTTCCCCAGCATCGGTCAATGCATCATCATCAACAACAAGAACTTTGACAGAAGAACAGGTGTTTACTTTGGTCTCGTTTTCACACGAAACATTAAGAATGACACTGCCGTGAATGCATGTTATCAGGTTTATTTATTGACATTTGTTATATTTTACAAACTAAATTATTATAAGAAAGTACATTAAAGTGATAGTTACATGGTAATGAAACTAATTGCTTGTAGTCCCTCTTTGCTAAGTTCATCCTATGTTTACATTTAGAGTTATTGTCTAGCAGTCCATTAAAAGCCGCATTGGGATGTAGAAATAGACCATTTTGAAAATTAATCTAGACAAACCAACAAGATAGTCCAAGGTTGATAGGTCAGGTGGCTCAAATGTCCACTGTTAAAACTTTAATGAGGAGTGAGTGTGTCTGTGTTGTGTTGTGTTGTGCTGTAGCAGCATTTCATTTCCTAGTTGGTTTTCACAAGCTTCTCCAGTATGTCCCTCAGTTATGGTAGATTGATTTTCATTCCTGTCCGAAAGCTGGGGGGGGGGGGATGCCACTTCTGTGCAGGGTTGGGGTTTGCTCCAACATGTTTTATACAGCAGGATTGATTGATGATTTATGGCCTGGAGTTGTGTGAGCACCATGAAAGTTCTTTGTAGAGAAACAGACATCTTGCTCTGAGAGAGCAGAATCTGCCTTTAACAGCAGCAGTAAAGTAAGGCTTTGCTAAGAGTAGTCTCCCAGTCTCAGTGTAGAACAACGTAATCTCACATCCACACCCTCATGAGATGAGTGTGCGTGGGGACCCAATTTTACATTACTGCTGTAGATACCGTTTAACTGCATGCCTATTGATTAGATGTTCAAGTTAGCTCTGTGGCCGTCCTTGTTTTTGCTTTAGACAGAACGAGAACAAGCAGGGAGCTGTACTAATCCTCCACTGTGCGTTCTTCCATTTGATAACATCATAATTCAATCACCCTCAGAGTAGCAAACTGTTCGTTGGCCTCCAGGAAGTTCAGGTACTTGCATGACTTGTCGTATGATTTGTCATGCATCACATGGGTACCTGTGGTTTAATTAGTTCCTCTACCGCATTTGACGTGGACTGTAGAGAACTCTGTGTATGAGAATTTCATGCTGTACATTCATTTCATGGCTAAGTCACTTGAATATTCTTGTAGTCTTGCTTTAGGGTGGGAGGGTACAGAAAGTCAGCCATTACAGCAATTGTCATATGTGTCCCTTGGGTGTTTAGAATGTTTTTGTGAAGCATGACCATGTTGGCCCCTTAAGGATCTGTAGGGGAATGTTTATCCAGCACTTGCTTCTGTTTGAATCCTTGGGTTGACCTTAGTCCTTGCCTACCCTGTAGGGACATTGTGCAGTGTAAGCTTTACAAACTGAAGAGCCGTGTCTGCTTTTATTGAAAGAGCCTCTATTATCTGGCTGTGAAGACCTTGGATTTCAATGCAAGCAAATGCAGCTTCAGTCTGCTTTTATAGAGCATCAGAGTTACTGTATGATGGCCTTCTTTTGCTGTCAGACATGTTTGACAAACCCGTCTAGCAGGACTAGCTGAGTACGCATGACTGCTAGGCCTATAAGCAGTGTAATGTTTAACGAGCAAGTAACATCATATTAGTGGTGCAAACATCAGCAGTGGTTAAGCCTGTTATTCCATGTCCATTTAATTATTTTCAGTTGTTCGATGATCAGAGATTCCTGTTATGGAAGATTTGTCCACGCTTAGACATAACTTGGAAATGCCACACGCATTCCAAGGAAATTATAGCATTTTGTGCAAGAGCCAATAAGATTTTATATAAAAGTTAGCAGGTTAGTTCTGGTCCACAACCTCACTTTTACAAACAGAGCAGGTGACAACAGTTGCTGTAGCTAACAGACAAGAGAGGTTTTCAATTCTGAATGCAAGCACCCCAGACAGACCGTGGATTGATGCATGACAGCAGACAACATAGTTGTCCCAATTCAACTTTGTTTTAAATTTATCAATGTTGGGCTGTTGGTAAAAGTCAGATCAAGACTCTGCGCAAGAGAAGGTAAATAACCGTTGATGAGAGACCAAACCTACCAGCAAATGGAATTCAGCCATCACTGGCGTTGTTTAAACTTGTTAAGGCGTTTTCACTTTTTCTGACTGATTAGGTTGAAGACATGTGAAAGACATGTGAAGCTTATGTGAGGCAACCAGACTTCATGTACTATTAAGAAAGGGTGTAGTGAAAAACCCCATTATCACATTGTTGGTTGGGAGAGGTTTTCTGTCCAATTAGGCACACAAAACATTACACACCACTTTATGCCGACCTGAATCTATATCTCTGTGCGTCCGACAGCAAAGACTACAGATTAATGAAAACATTTTCCACGTTGTCATGACAGAATCCAAATGGAAGATTTTGAATGAGAAGTGTCTGTGAAACCTTTCAAGCTGTAAAACAATGAAATGAAAGTTTATCACAGCATCTCTAACACATGCTGCTGGCACTGTCTCATGAGCCACTTGCACTTCATTTCACCTGGGTTCTTTGGCCTTGCTGCTAGAGTAGAAATCCTCATAAACAGATGTCTAATGATTAAAATCACTGTGGGTATGCAGGGCCTGTAAGATTATTGGAAAACACATCAATGTGTGCTTTGTATCAAACTGCCGACAGAGTGTGCTAGTAGTTAAATTTAATTGGGAGGAAGCAACAGTTGTTAGTTCCTTAAAAGTTCGTTCCACCAAAAGTTGTTTTGAATGTGTTCCTAAAATAACCAGAACAAATTACTTTTTGTTTTAAAGGCATGAATCAACGAAATGGAACAGATGTTGATGCAGCCAACACGATGAAAGTGTTCACGAAGTTGGGTTATAAAGTGAAGGTTTACAATGACCAGACAGTCGAGCAGATGAGACAAGTTTTAACTACTGGTAAGTCTGATGCAGAATTCATACAAAACTACCCCAACATACACACACACACATTAATACTCCTGCTCCAAAATATTGATTATTTTCAGCTGCTGTCTTTTATATCATCTTGTACAAAATATATTGAGTCTATACGTTTATATGTTTTCAGTGTCAAAGGAGGATCACAGCTGCAGCGCCTCATTCGTCTGTGTTCTGTTGAGTCATGGAGATGAGGGTGTGTTTTTTGGTACAGATGGCTCAATAGAGCTTAAGTACCTGACATCGCTTTTTCGAGGCGATCGCTGCAGATCGCTGGTGGGAAAGCCCAAGCTCTTCTTCATCCAGGTATCAAATAATTTTCTTCTGTTTTTTTCCCACCTGCACTTAAAGTGAGTGTCTAACCTGTAACCAGTTGTGTTTTGTTTGTGTTCACATTGCAGGCTTGCAGAGGCACTGATCTGGATGCAGGCATTGAAGCCGACAGTGGAGACGATGGCCCTACCAAAATCCCTGTGGAAGCTGACTTCCTCTATGCTTTCTCCACAGCTCCAGGTAAATACACAAACATATTGTGTATACCTATATTCCCTTTTTATTTCTTGTATTGATACACCCTTTATTCTGTCACTCATCTGTCCACAGGCTACTACTCATGGAGGAATACTATGACCGGGTCCTGGTTCATCCAGTCACTCTGTGATTTGATCACCAAATATGGAAAAGAGTTGGAGCTACAGCACATCATGACACGTGTCAACCACAAGGTGGCAGTAGAGTTTGAGTCAGTCTCCAATTCGCCAGGCTTTCATGCAAAGAAACAAATCCCATGCATTGTGTCAATGCTGACCAAAGAGATGTATTTTTCTCCTTGACTTCAGCCTCACCAGCCTTCATGTGCAGAAGAAAGGATGTGTATGAGGTGGTGTTTTGTGAATTATTATTTTACACTTGAACAGTCACTGAATATCTCTTGAAACCTCAGCTTACATATTTCTGGGAGAGTAGATGTGAGTTCACATTTCACAAGCTTAGCATTTTAAGGTTCTTTTGTGTATAGCACAATTGTGATATATAAGGCATTACATTTTTTTTTATCCCTGCAGGAAAAATATTTTGTATTCTCTGATAAACAAAAAAAAATCATGACTCTAAATAGGAAACATAATTGACTTTGTAATTCTGTGCTTTCAGTTTACTACCAGTACATGCCTCTCATGCTGTTTACACTATATACATTTCAGGGAAAAACACTGGGAGCCAGCTTGATAGGAAGTGTGACCTCTGTATTTGTTAAATCATGAAACCATAGATGTGCCTCCTGCACTCCGACATCTGCATTTTCATAAGTCAGCTGTTTATTATAACTTGTGTGAAGCCTAATACAATGCAACACTTTGACTCCATAGGTACATTAAACAATAATGTGTAGCAAAGAACATCCAGTAAACTATCTCGTATTTTGTTGGTTTTCAAGCTCAGAATTTAGTTTTTTAAGGTTTTTTTTAACGGTGTTTTTCTAAATATGGATTTCATTGAATGAACTGTTGTCTGTCAATTAGTCGGGGGTCAGGCTTTATAGCATGCATGAATAAAGCCAGCCCACTTGCACGATACTGTTATTTGAGGCACGTTTTGATGAGTCAGTCATACTTGAACACAGCTTTACATTTCATATTGGGCAGTAGTTCATGTATGTCATGTGGGTTTAGAAATAAATGTGGCTTTGATTTAATAGTTACTGTCATTAACTTCTGTTTAAAAGCTAAATTCCAATGGGCTGTTGTGTAACTGAGTCAAACTTTTTTATGTGGCCACCGGCATTGAGTGAATTATGACAAAGCACAATTTGACTGTGCACAGATTCAGGTCCTAGTCATTTGTGAGAATATGCAATATTTACAGCATATAGGCTGAAATCACTGTTTGCTGTTAAAATATTTCACTAACATTTGACAATCCAATTTCTAAGTCCTGTCAATACAAAATTTTACTATGAAGGTCATATTTGGGGGTTTTTTGCTGGTAGCGCTATTTTGTAAGGAATCTGTACTGTGAGGTTGATGTAATGCTCCTCCTGAAAAATAAAGACCACTTTTTATTGTTCTGTGTTGTAAAACAGTGTAACTGATTTCATTTTTGTCTCTTTCATTAAAACAGTAACAAAGATCATGAACATTCACAGATACATCACTAAAGTTAAAGTGCTCACATTCTCATAAAGTCTTGCCAGGCTAGTGCATATCTCATACAAGAGTTAACCTCTACAAACACAGTAGTGAATCTTGTACACTCTCTTGAGTGTGAACAGGCAGGATTACTCCAGATTTGGCCTGGAGGTGAGTCAAACTGGGCCACCAGATCCTGAGGCCCCACGCCAAATAAAACTGGGCCTCAGATTCCTTCACTGCCGGCACAGACATGCTTTACCTCAATGAGCTTGAAGAAGCAACATCATGGCATTATTTTTGGATTGGATATTGTAAGATGACAATAAATTTGCTCCATATATGTAAATGAGGTGGATAAAATATGAATTATGGGTAGTGATGGTGATATTGTCACAGTGTGATTGGTGCACGTTGTTATATGTGAGTTTGAGTGGGAGGTTTTAAGACTACACACATTTTTGTAATATACTTCATTATCACTATTTTATTATATTTTATTTATCAATTCTGTGTGACAACTTTTTCTTTAGTGACAATGAAGTTAAAGCTGAGCTGTTATTGTTTTGAATCCTGCTGGTATTATTGTTTTTTTTTTTAGACTTTTTTTGTCATATTTATTGAGTCATCCCTTTCCTAAACCTCTTCTAGTATTTTGTGTTATACATTGTTACACAATTAGATCAGCATAAGAGCCGTAAACATTTTTTTAAAGCTGCCTTTCGTGGTCTTCCAAAGCAGAGAGAGGGAGTTTACGAGCCGCACCTGAACGCAGCACAAGTCCTCGCCTCCTCCTTTGTCGCTGAAAATAGTCCCTAATACTCTGACAGTTGCGGTTAGTTGGCTGCAGTTTGCATCGTGTCAGGTTGCACATTTTCCCTCATTTCACATGCAGCACCTGCTTTTTCTTTTAAAGTCGTACTGCCGAATCTGGATCCACGCAGTTTTCTTTCAATTCTTCAATATGCAAAAACCAGCGGAGATGACCAGGAAGCTTTTAACAGTGCATGGTCTAAATATGAGATAACTATTTTTCTCTGATTTCCATGTGGACTTGAAGCACCATGGAGAAGTTCCTGCAGGTGGCTCCTCACTCTCTGGCTCTAGTGCTGTCGCAGGTTTGCACGGGAGATGAAGAGGATCCATCATCATCACCATCACCCGCTGTGCTTTCTGTGAAGTTACAGCATCACACTGGATACGACGTGTTCGCCAATTTCAAAGCTGTAAACATGCAGCATTTCTGGAACAAGGCTCTGACACAAGCCCTGTCCGAGATCTTCTTCCTGGGCTGGATAGATGAGCGCGTGCTGCTGATCCAAGGGAGAGAGGTGCATCTTCAGGTGCTCAGGAACGGATGGACCAGACGGACCCTGAGGCCACCACAGGGCTTTGACATCAAGTGCATAGGTGGGTTTGTTGTCAGGGAGTTAAGGTGCATGCAAAAAACACGCTGTCACACCCAGATGTAAATAAGTTGCACAGTCAGGAGTGGTTGATTTCTGAAACATTGTTTTGCATGAGGAAGTTTGCAGCCTGCTTCAATAAAAACCAGGCAGAACAAAGCAGACACATCCACCAGTCACAAAGAAATATCACTCACAAGAAGTAGCATATCATCATAGCAAGAGTGTATCACATGCAGTGATAATAACATGTAATTAAATCTGTCAAATCTTGGCCTCCAACCACAGAGTCTGCCAGAGTGATTTGACTTGATGATATAAATTAAATCATTTAAACTTTGAACTCCTGTGGGCCATATTTACTCGCATGCCACTTAGCAGCACTTCACCTTATACTTATGCTTATGCTTTGTGTATACGTCTGTCCAGAGCTGCAGACTTGAGACACAAAAAATGAGTGAATGAATACTTGAGACTCGACTCTCGGAAGACTTGAGCTGACTTGTTTGCGACGACATCCAAGTTTCAGGTTTTTACACAGTTAAATCTCAGAACAATAAAAATAAATTAAAGTGTGTCAGAGAGATCTTGAAGACCGTACACGAACTTCTTCTGCTTACTGATATTTTAGAAAGCCTTAATGGTCGGTATTCAGAGATCTCAAAGACGACTTACTAGTCACTTATAAAGGCTTGAAACTTGTCTTAACATTTAGTTTTTATTATCATTATTTCACAAGTCAGATGTGCTCAAGTAACAAAGACACAAAAGTGGAAAAGACACTGGAAGATGCTTCTTTGTTTCATCAGTGACTTTTGGTGCAGGATCAATTTACAGATTGTGTAGAAATACGACATTCATTTACTCTACAAGAAGATTGAATCTATCAGAGATTTAGATTTGGTTTGACAAGATTTTGAGATGTGGACTTTTTCTCCATTGAAATGATTGACTCAAGACTTTGGACGTTATGTTGTTAAGTCTGATCATCTAAATACTTATCTGACAGATTTACCTGCAGTTTTTTCATCTCCACACCTTTTTAATAGCCGGCAAATGCTGCTGACTCCTTTTTTGTATTTGTAAGCTAAAACAGTTTTCCCTGAGGTTTTTTTCTACTCCCTTTGTGAGTCAGTGGAACGGTTCCTCTGGCGGCTTGCGTGAAAACCAGTTGAAGCTAGTCTGATGAGGGGAGTTTAGGCAGCATCTCACCTTTTAACCTCAGCTGCTTCATATCATATAGACTTACTCATACAGCCAGAAGAGCCGCGACTTAGGCCCAGTTTGACTCCAGTTCAGCATTCCCACACTCACACTCATCTTCTGCTGACAAGGCTGTAATTCATGTATGTGCCAGGGCAGGTTTGTACGGCGTGAGGTATTGTCAGCGAGTCTAACCGCTGCACCCATTGTACTGGCCTCACAAGCTTCCCCTATCTCACTCTGTGTGTGTGTGTCTGTGTATGCAGCATGTCATAGATCAACTAATTTATGTCTCTTTCACAATAGAGCCTCAGTTTAGAGCAGATCAGTTCTATTGGTGAGCTGCGTCAAACTGAACTGAGATAAAACAGAAAAAAGTTATGAAGCCTGAAAACTTTAATACTTCTTTGTTTGATATGTTGATTGTCTTTAAGAGCCGACAGAAAGAAAGCTGCCCTAATCAATATTTTTATATTAACAATGGGTTAAATTTGTGTAATGTGAAAGGTGTTGCTTGTAATGATAAATCCACAGACAACTTTCACTCAGATGTGCAGTTCCCTTCTTCCAGTGCAGAGAACTTTTAAGCCTCTTTTTGCTTATTGTTTTGGTTTTTACTCTTTCAGTTCTTGCAGGTTTTTTTCAGTGCAAAAGTTCTTTTAAATCCATTGTGCATGATCCAGCCAGCAACAAACAGCCAACATATAAAAAGTCACTACATGTAGCTGCTAGAGCCGGGTAGTATTTACCTCAATATTGGACTTAGATTCATGCCGCTCACTCTAAATCTGTTGGATGTGTGAATAGGCAGCTGCCATATCAGCTTATAAAGTGATATGTTATTGGAGTATGTGCAGCTTGTTTGCACTGATCCAAGTTGTTGTAAATCTGTAAAAGTATGTGTAAATAGCCAACAGTTAGGTAACAGATTCCCGAGGGAAACCTTGAGCGTACTGTTGTTACTGCATCAAATTTTACAGATATACTTTCAAAGCAACTCAAAAACGCAACTCAACCTGTGGCACCTTCTGCAAAGGAACAACACTGACCAGACTCCTTTTCAAATTTCACTGTGCGCTGGATGTTCAAACACTCCTACAGCTCCTTTCATGTTATCAGATTTCTCCATTGAGCTGCTAGACATTGATTGAATTGAACTGAAAAGCTTCACTACGATCGGGTCTGTTATGGTCCAAAGGTAAATCTTAAGATAGGTTGTGATTTTGTGTCTGTGGGATGAAGTGACGTAGCTGCTCTCACACGACTGAAGCAAACACCGATAAGCACTGGAATGTTTGTCTTATAGCTAATAACTCACCAGACTCTATAATGCCCAAACCAACAGAGCTTAAAGCCTGTTGGTCCAGATGCAGATGAGATCTTTGTGCAATGTATCCAACCCATAATCTAAAATATGTATTAACTTAGTGAACAGTTAGACAATGCATGTAACTGTGCGGGGTGTGTTTTCATACTCAACACATTTTTGGGCAGCATAATTAGCCTAATCATGAGAGCTCATGTGAATTCAACCAGTTACATTTTAACCATTTTGCCTCTCAGAGATCAACACCTCAGACGTGCAAACTATTTCTATAAGTCAGTTTAAGATAGTTTAAGTGGATTTTCATTCTCACGGAGGAAGTCCTGCAGCGATGAAAACTGTTATACACATGCAAACCACCACAGTATTGATTTTTTAGCGTGAGCTGCAAGTTTTTCTGTGTGACTCATTTTCACAGGCGAAGTGTCAAGACTTTAGTTTGAGAGACAAGTTCAAACAGAGTTCAGACAAAATAGGCCGTTCATTAACTTTGTGTGTGTGGAGGGTCAGCAATTCTATGTAATGTAAAAAAATATATGATGATATATATGATGACTGACATTTATTATGGACATGACTGTAGGAAGAAAACTGCACTTGTGATATGTTTACTCATTATTAAGGCTGCAGGGAAACAACACTGGATTATTAAGCATTAGAGGGCTGAAGTCATTGTGTGAAATGCATTTTGATGCTGGATTTTCAAACATACTGTTCACTTACTGACATTAGAGCAACATGTTTACATATTACAGATTATCGCCCAAACTGCCTGAGAATGTTTGATCGGGGCCAAAAAAGTAGCTGGATTAATACATTAAGACAAAAGTTGTGGATTTTCAGCTGCGTGGAAACAAAGTGTTTTGTAAAACTGACAATTCAATCTGATTAAACCGAGGGACTTTGTATCCTTTAGCAGCCTGTAAACAATGGGCTGGGAGGAGTGTGTGCTCTGAAGGAAGGAAAAGGGGAGCATTTGTTCAGGAAAAACAGTGTTGCGCCGCGCTCCCTGCCACAGCCCAGGTCTCCATTGGAAGGAAAAGGGAGGGTCGCAGCAGAGAATTGGGGGAAATGTTGAACGCTGCAGACAGATTTGTTACCATATATCTTAATGTCAGATCAGGATGTGTTTTGCAGCCTGTTTCTTTCGTCACTGAGCGAGAGAGCTGGCTTTTAAAAAGACGTGTGCTGTCGTGAATGTTCCACTGGAGGGCAGAGCACCGACAAAAATGGCCCTGTTTGTAAGGAAGTTGGATGAAGTTGTACCAGGCCGCAAATCCTTTACTACAGCAGGATGACACTGTCCCATTATTGATATGTTCACCTAAACGTAATGCATCATCTTGATGACCATTCGATGGATTGTTATAACATTTGATACAGACATTCACACTCCCCTAACGCCATCATCAGGTCAAAGTTTTAATTTGGCCAATGCTTCAGTTTTGACCATATATCTGCAAAACAAACCAACTCAGCTGCACTTTGTGTTCACTTTCAAACGTTAATCAGTGTTTTGCTCAAAGTCGAGATTTTTTTCAGATTAACAGTCATGTGATTTCAAAATGTCATTTTCATGCAATAAAAATATAAGTCACCTCTAGGGTTGCTTCTAACAATTCTTTTGATTATGGGCTATTTTTGGAAGTGAAAATTTTTTTGTTTACTCTCATTTATGTCGCCCCCAAGAAACATTACATCCTCATATATGAGGAGATGCAACCAGTGACTGTTAAGCTTTCTTTTTTTTTCTTCTAAACTTGACTATTAAAAAGTTAATCGACTAATCACTCCCACCATAATCGCCTCATATTTGGAGCCAACATTCTCCAGGGGATATTCAAACCATTGTACTCGCTGTGGATAGTATTTGTGTTTACTAGAAAATTTCTTCCCACTATCAGAGCGTTCTACTATCCCCCCCCCCAGTTTGTGTGATTGTGCCTCCCAGTGCACAGAGCGTTGAAGGATCTCAGCAGCGGTGCAGGAGTGTTTTTGTCAGTCCTCGTCCGTGTTGCCGTCTGTCTGCCTCCGTCTTGGGCACCGGCCTCTTTAAGGCAACGGCACTCAAAGGTAACAGCTATGAGATCATCGGCTTGCGTCGTCATGGCAACAAAGGCTGTTGCAGCACTACTGAGAAATAAAATGGCTGGCGTGGTGTCGCCCTCCTCCTCCTCCTCCTCACCCCTCCTTCCCTTCCTCTCCTCTTTCTCTTTGGCATCAGTGAACTGGAGCAGATTGGTTGTGACACCGTCCCCCCCTCCACCTCCTCCTCCTCCCTCCTCCTCCCTCCTCCTCCTCCCTCTCCTCCACCCGTGCCCCGTCCTGCCCTCTCACTTTGCTCCTTATTCTGTCCCTCCAACCGTCCATTCACACTCCACACATGTGAGTCAGCAGGAGTCTGCAGCTTGCAGGAGCTGCCACTCTTGGTCATGATTAAGGTGATGCTTTGGGGTTTTTTTTCTTGTTCATTGACAGCTCCATGCAGCGTAGTAACTGAATCAACCGGTGGAAAGCACTGATGAGGAGCACCTTTAACACGATTCCCTTTGGTCGTGGCCCCGTCGAGTCTGGAGCTGTTTTGGTCTCACGGTCAGGTGGAGCACAAACAGTGGGAGGATGGAGGTTTTAAGAGACGGAGATAGGGTGAGGGAACGAGAGAGGAAGTAGGGTGAGGATGGAAATTCAGCCAAAGATTCAGTGCCTGACCTATTCCCTGGACATCATCTGAGTCTGAATATTTTTTATTTTTTTCTTGTGTGTGTGTGTTTCGAGCTGTTGATATTTGCTCTCCTCTCTGCCGTATGTATGTCCTCAATCTCTCTCTCTCTCTCTCTCCCTCTCCCTCTCTCTCTCTTGCATCCTCTCCTCCCCTCCCCTCAGCCTCAATCACCCAGACACAGACGCATGCATGCTCACGCAGAATCGCGCGCAGCAGGCGGATGCGCGCATACACACTTTCTCTCACACACATTCACACACACACACACACTCACACACACACACACATACTCACACACCCTTCCTGGAGGTGCTGGGAGCAGCTGCAGCATTAGCGTTGAAAGAGATTTGCCGTTGACTGGAGTTTGCATCCCCCCCTGTTAATGAATGGATGCTACGGCGATAGGCTCGGGAGCTTCTTCCGTTGGATTGCGGGAAACGGTGGATATCTATTCTTGAATTTATTTATTTATTTCTATGCTCTCCATTTTTTTCTCCCCACCCTCTCCTGGTGTGCTGTTGTCGAAAGGACGATGGGGTCTTGTGCTTGATCGGATAAAGATGGAGGTGAACGTGGCGTCTCCGGTGCTTGGCATACTATTGAGGTTTCACTGCCCGTTAGGGTGAATGGAGCTTTTATTTCTGTTTTTTTTTTAAGTGGGCTCTTTTGTTTTCCGGGGATCGGCCGAGCACTCCTGTGGTGAATTGAGCTATTGTCGAAGACTGGGCCTCTTAAGCTTTGAATCTGACTATCCATCCATCCCCTCCCTTCCTTCCCCTGTTACCTTCTCCTCTAAAAAGGAACGAGCGGATCCCAAAGCCTCCACTGAAATCTCTCCTCACCGTCCTCCTTGCTTCCAATGCCCCATTTCCCTCATCTCTACCCCTGCCCCCCCACCTCTCTCCTGCTCCCTCCTCCCACATCAGAGCGGCTACGTAATGTGCCTCCCTACGCATGCAAATGGGGATGCTACAAATGGTGGCTGGGACTGATGCCGATGAAAGGGTGATGCCTCGCGCAATCACCTGCACCTCCGCCGCCGCTGCCATCGCTCCAGATCAGCCCGGGAGAGCCCAGCAGCCGATGACAACCACCCACAGTGCGAACACGGTCGTTTGTAGCTTGCTCGTGGATGTAAATGAGACGTGTGTATGTGTGTGAAGGTGCACACTGGTTCCTGCCATGTCTGGTGTGTGATCGCTCTAGCGGGACGTTCTTACTGATGCGGGGGAGGCACTGAGCCTGAGGTTGGTCGACCTCCCCCTGCACACCCCCCCTTTCCCCCACCTCCCTCCTTCCTTCCCCTTCCTCCCCATTCCACCCCCTCCTTCACCTTATCCCAGAAGCCCCCGGGGGTGAAGGCCACCTGGTAAAGGGGTCACGATGAAGAAGAACCGCAGCAGCAATCTGCGGCGGGCCTGGCCCAGCTCGGAGCTCGCCGAACGCCCGCTGGAGCACAATCTCTCCCGTAGTGAGAAAGACATCCGTGTGCAGAAGCAGCATCTTCCTCCCCCTCCTCCTCCTCATTTCTCTCCGTCCCCGCCAAGTTATCGTGCGCCAGGTGAGTCTGACACTCCCACCACCAGAAGCTCCACCCTCTTTCTACGCAGAGCTGCTCCGAATGAGCACAGGCACAGTTTGATTTTGGGGTCAAAGGGCAGAGTTCAAAGTGGACGATATTATATAGTAGGAAATGTTGATTGAGGTTCCCCTTTTTTTTCACTCCTCTAATGCATCAAATGAGGTCAAATAGACATAGAAAAGAAGGAGAAATATTTTGATTTATTTAATATAAAGCTTTTTATTGTCTCTTGGCTTGTTTTGGAATTCATTAAACTCTCGATGGGTCCAAATCTTTTTTTCCACTTCCTGACATATTTTCGCATAACCTTCATATTCAGTGACCCATATTAGCAAATATACACTACGCAAAATACCAGAATACGTGAAAGCTCAGTTGTTACATTAACGGCATCACCTTTGCACCAGATTTTGTGACATGTTCACATTTGAGGCTGTTGATGAAATCAGATCCTTTCAGCCTCTTTTATTTTAAATATTTGCCTGTTTCTCTGCTGCCTTTCTGTCGTCATTGTAAGATGTGAAACACAAATACTACAGCCTCATTCCCACACTCCTCAGAGATTTGCCTTACCACAGACAAATCAAATACTATAAAAGCACTGGACAGCATGATTTTTTTATTTTATTTTTTTTTCCACTGGCAGATCCAGCTTTTCTCATGTTTACTAAAAACCAAGTAAAGCCCTGTAAAGCCACATAAAGCTTAAGGGGCTGTGATACTAAGCAGAGATAACGTCATCGTGTTGCTTAACTGACCATTCAGCCGAGTGTGGCGAGGAGGCCGGGCCCTGCACACGTCTCAGCCAAAAGAAGCGTGGACGGCAAATGGCAGCAAAACTTTGAAACAGCCGTCAATAAGGCGACGTCAATTCTGAGATGTAATGTTGGGTTAGGAATCAAATACGGAGGCTTTGGTGATGTATTTTCTCCATCGTATGCGTGGTTCTCTATCGATCAGCAGATTTAGGTCAGAGGACGGGGTCAGATCCAGCACAGATGCTGCAGCCGTGGATTCAGCGTGTTGCTTTACAACCTTTCAGCAGGGCAGATGTTTGCTCTCAGAGGGGCTCGAAGCCGGGCCGTCTGGTTGTAGGATGATCTCACTACTCACTACTGCTGACAGCAAAGCCAGCTTAATTCAACAAAGGCAACAGAGAATTTCTGCGTGTAAGCCCTCAGTGTGCTGCTAAAGTCAGTGTATGTTTTGTGAAATTTCAAACACGTCTGCTTTGACGTTCTGAAGGGTGGCGTAAGCTTCCCTTTTTTCTGTCTGCGAGACGAGTCGAATAACGAGGTCGCAGAGACTCAGGTGATCTCGCACTACGGTTGCTGCAGCAGCTGCCTCGCTCTGCTAACCTACGAGAAACAGGAGGAACGAGAGGCTAAAGGAAGCGCGGGGAGGAGGGGTGGAGCTGTTCCAGGCAGCGTGCAAACTGCTGCTGTTTGACCATTACATCATAGCTTCACACGCTGCGCCTGCTGTTCATTCATGATCTCACAGTTGTGCCTTTGCCTCCTCCTCCTCCTACCCCCCTCCTGCAGGTGACGTGTCTCCGATCAGTATGTCGCCTATCAGCCAGTCACAGTTCATCCCGCTGGGGGAGATCTTGTGCTTGGCCATCTCTGCTATGAACTCTGCCCACAAGCCTGTCAACCAGGAGGCTCTGGTGGAGCACCTCACTGCCAGCTTCCCAGGTACGCTCCTCTGACCTCCTTCTTAAAATGGGACTGCACCAAAGCAGAAACTGATTTTTTCATACATTATGTGGCTCATGTTGCTTGAAAGTGAGCAATTGCTGGTAATACTAAGGAAGAAATAGTGATTATATAGATCTATGTCTTGTCTTCTGATTTGTTGCTTATTAACATCCTTTCTAAAGTTTCATTTCACACACACATAAAAGCCAGGTTCAAAGAGCAAAGTAATGATCTATGTAGGCTTAAAACATCTATTGATCTTACCTCAGAGCACATTTCATTGATTAAGTCAGAATTGAGATATTTCATCCTATAAAATCTTGCAAACAACATCTTCATTTTTAAATGGGAATACATCTCAAACAATTACATTAACTAAGGGATTAGATGGGAAATTAATCAGCAACTCTTTCAATAGTCGATTAATCATTTTATTAGTCATTTTCTGAGCCACAACATCACCAGTGGCAGCTTCTCAGATGTGAGGATTTGCTTCTTTCTCCGTCATATGTGATTGCAAACAGAACACCATTGGAATTTGGACAAAATTTATTTGAAGAGGACACATTTGGCTCAGGGACGTTATGGTGGTTCACTGTTTTCTGACAAACTTAAATATCAAAATCACAAACCTAGTATTTACTAAAACACAGTCCTCAGCTCCCTGTCTCATCCTCTAATCCTATTTACTCACACACTGTTTTCGGTTTTCTTCATGTGTTATATTTTATACACATATTCATTTATGTGACATTGTCTGAACAAACTGTTAATGATTCTGTTATTGATATATTGTTGCTGAAGTGTCTTGAAAAACCCCAACCAGTTCTCATTCACTTACAAAACATCCTGACAGTATTAAATGTTAAACTTGAATTTGGTGACATCATGCAAGTAGACAATATTTATACTTTCAAAAATGATCAAAATATTGACAGAGAAGGTTTTTTAATAAAAGTTCTTTTGAATTATGATCTGTTTTTGCTGTCTGTGATGCTCCAACAAAATGTCCACAGTGTTGTTTGTGTTATATATAACACACATAACATAATTTTCTTCTTTACCAAAATATATTCAAATAATAAACCCAGGATTAATTTTAATGTTAGTAAATCAAGCCCTAATGTGTCATGTATTAAAACAGATGGTCTTAAACCTTTTCTTTAACCACGGTGTAACCACGTTGTTTAATTGGAAGGCATTCAAGTTTATCTTTACCTCTATACAATGGCAGAGTGGAAAGGAGTTGAACTTATAGGTTGCATCATTTCTATGTAAAAAAAAAAAAAAAATGAAAACAGGGGTGATGTAATGTCAGGCAACACAAGGCCTTGCTAGACAAAGGTTATGAATGGTGTTGTTCAAAATGGACCGCTATTAATGTTGATTCAGTGTTTATATAATATACAACATTCAAACCAACATATGTTTAATTCAAATTCTCATAATGTTTCCCAAACATACTGAATATATGAAATTGAATTTTAGAGAAAGGTGGATAAAAATTCACTGTACATCTACAATATTTCTATTGTAATAGTGCATCCATGAAATGCTCGAAGGCTTCAATTCAAAAACTGTCTTAATAATTAGCTATAATTTGGTATTTTTACCAATTTTGTCAGTCAGTCAAGTTCTGAAAAAAATGAAGAAATCATCCACACCCAGTCTTGTCTTTCATTCCTGATGTTTACTCATTTAAAATGACTCACATCTGATTTATATTTTACTGATGTGTTACTTGAATTTGATGATTTAAACATCAAGCAAATAGCACATTTTAAAATAGCCATCAAGCTTAGTTTATGAGACGTCACCATGATTTCATCATTTTGTAAACAAAGAAATTGTTTATTTTACCGTCTCTAAATTGAGCCCATGCTCCATCAAGGTGTTCAAAATGTCCTGTGTTTGAAAAATTTTGGTATAAATAACTGAAATGTATAAAACTGTGGTTCAACTTTGCCTGATCTGTGTTTCCTGCAGGTGTGCCTACACCCAGCTCAGAGGTTCTGCGACATACCCTGAACATGCTGGTGCGAGAGAGGAAGATCTACCCAACTCCAGAGGGCTACTTCATTGTCACCCCCCAGACCTACTTTATCACTCCCTCCCTCATCAGAACCAACAACAAGTGGTATCACCTGGATGATCGGCTGCCGGAGCGTCAACCGCAGCAGTCGCAGCAGCAGCAACAGCAGCAGCAACAGCAGCAGCAACAACAGCAGCAGCAGCCTCAGCAATGCACTTCGCCTCAGTCCGGTAACGTCACACCATCCACACCTGGCTGCCTGAGAGAGAGGCCTCCTCGCAAGAATCACAATGACTCATACAACTCCTATCGCGAAGACCCGTCCAGACTTCACACCTCTGCGCTCCAAAGTAAGTCACCAAAGGAGCACAGGGGAGATTCTTATCAAAGTAAGCCACCCAAGGATCACAACAGCGGGGAACCTCCACCAAGCACGTCAGCCAAGGAGCACCGAGGAGAACCGCCATCATACCCTTATCCCCCTCTTCCCACTTCCCCTCCTGTCCAGCAACCACCGCCTCAAGATCCCGCCGACAAGAGCAAAAGCATCACTTCTTTCCCTTATAAAACTGACACTCTGACCAAAAAGAAAGAAGGGAGTGGTGGCAGCGGAAGTGGCGAGAAGCAATCCAAAAGGTTCGGTCTCAGGCTCTTCAGGCTGAGTTTCAAGAAGGACAAAATGAGGCAGCTGGCCACCTTCTCAGCCCAGTTCCCCCCAGAGGAGTGGCCTCTTCGTGACGAGGACGTGCCGACCACGCCCATTCCCCGTGAGGTGGAGATGGAGATAATCCGCCGAATCAACCCCGACCTGACGGTGGAGAATGTGGCAAGGCACACGGCGGTGATGAAGAGGCTAGAGGAAGAGCGTACGCAGAAGAACAAGGCGGGGTCTTCAGCCCAGCACAGTGCACGCAGCAGGAGGGGGAGGGGACACAGGAGGGCTCCGCATGGTAAGTCCCGCTCACACAGCAAGCCCAGAACCTCCAGGGGAGAGCCGTCTGAGGGTTCAAACTGGGACCTTTTGTTCATGGAAAGGGATTACCGCTTCTTTAGCCACTCGTTAGTTCGCTCACCACGGGAGGCCATGTACACCTTGGAACGCCGGCGAAGTGGAGGTGCAACATACCTGGTCCATAGCAACCCCAACATTACTGAATCGTACTGCCCAGTTACCCCTGAGTGGGACGTGTCTGGGGAGCTGGCCAAGAGACGGACGGAGATGCCCTTCCCTGAGCCATCGCGTGGGACGTGCCAGTCCAGAGTGCAAAGAAGTCACAGTCACAATCAGGACAGGAAGTCGCGTCACGAACGGTCAGATCAAGCAAAGGAACGCTCTCGGTCCATGGACAACTCCCTCAAGGGCCCGTCGTTGGGAGCGCCAGAAGACTTTGAACCCAGTCTGGAGGAGCGTAGTCATTACTTCACTGATGACGGCACCCTGCGCGCCACCCAGAAGTCCTCCCATTACTCAAGGATCATGTTCTCTGCTGCTAAGTTCCACTCTGATTTTAATGTGCCTGATTTGGGGAAAGGGAGTTTGGACGAGTCAAGGATCCGGAGTACGATGGAGAGGAACAAAAGCAGAGACAGCTTGCCAACGTACAATGAGCTAATGGGACTTTCTCCTAAGCCCTCAACAGATGAGTACTTCCAGTGCAATACGTCAAATGAAACAATCCTAACTGCCCCTTCGCCTCAGGCAAAATCAGAATATGACACATTAACCTCATCAGGGGGACTCCGAAAGGGCTCTCCGGCTGACCGCCAAACGCCTCACCTCACCTCTCCTCACACGATGGAGTACAAAGAGGATTTGTCGGCAGCAAAGGGACAGAACGGCTCAGTGCGACTGACGCCAAGCCAGACGCCGGAGCCGGTGCAAAATGCCCGTTTGACGCCACACCAACACAATGTAGATCCCGGAGGGGGAGGAGGCAGTATGGTGATCAAGAGGAAAGAGATCTTCAGCAAGGACACTTTGTTCAAACCTCCACACAATGCCTTGTCCACAGGCTACGTGGACAGCAGCTACACCAAGTCCGGCACATTGCGGAAAGCCTCACATGCCAAATCAACAGAGGCCCTAGACAATCCTGAGCCCCAGCAGCCTTCCAATTCAGCCACTTCCTCAGCGTCACCTGCAGTTTTACAGAGCTGCTTAGAGCCAACAGTCCCCTCCGCCTCCTTTGACTATTATAATGTATCAGACGATGAGGAAGAGGAAGAGGCAGAGGAGGACTCGCACAAAGAGTTGGCGAAGGCAGAGGACAACAAAGACCACGGGGAAGGGGGTGGTAACAGTGGAGGCGGTGGCAGTGGCGGGGAGGGAACCATGCAGTGGCTACTGGAGCGGGAGAAGGACCACGATCTGCAGCGGAAACTGGAGACCAATCTGACCTTACTCAGCCCCAAGGAGACGGAGAACAGCAGCAGCCAGAAGTCAGCCCACTCTGCCCGTTTGGACAGCATGGACAGCAGCAGTGTCACGGTGGACAGCGGATTCAACTCCCCCAGGTATGTGCTCAAATGAACTGAGTTATCATCCAACACTACTCAGACAGCCTTAAATCAACAAGTGTGGGGAGGTAAACTAAAACACAACACAACACTGAGACCTAAAATTCCCACACACCTGGAATACTGTCAAACCAGATGTAATTAAAAGCCTCAAAAACCTAAACAAAAGGTGGTGGCACTGTGAATGATACCTGATCTGATACCAAATAGCCTTTTAATTTTGATAAAACAAAAAGAAATCTTAACGCAAGGTCAACTTCCAATTCAGTTTTTTTCTTTTCTTTTTTTTTCGTTATCGTCCACTCTCATGAATGTAACCTGAGATAATTCCATTAACTATAACACACAATCATAGAAAGACCCCAGTTAATGTATTTACGGTCAAATATTGAATACGATATTTTTGCTCAGATAAAACGTTGGTTCAACAGTCGAGTAACAGTAAGAGACAAATCTTGTTTTCTATAAGACGTGTGCAGTGATGTTATGCTGACACTCCTATTCATTTAGTTTCCTTTCTGGACTGTGGGCTCAGCTGATCATGATTAAAGCACACACTGTTCATTTTGATGCTTTTGGTTCACAGATTCTTTCATTACAAACATGAACGTCTGCAAAATATACAGCATGGCTTCATGTTTCATTCCAAACAATCAATACCTTTATAGTATTCCAGTAATGTATTAATTATATTAATTCTGTCAGGTGGTGTATGAATAACTGGAATGGTATTTTAAGCAACTTGGAGATTCACAGGCTTGGATCCCTGAGCTGTGTGACTCTACTGTGTCACTGTTGTATTTCCTTCATCTTGATGGCAACAAATGAGTTCCTGAACTTTGAAAATGACTCTTAATAGAAACAAATTGTAACAGACTGTGTTTCAGCTTTAGGTGAAACACAGTCCTGGTTGTAAACTAATTTGTAGATATGTGTTATGTATATAAAAACCAGCTGAAGCAGACAACAAATGAAATTGATAGTTTTAACTTTCTATAAACAACTGTAAACATTTGTTGTCAGACAAACACTTGTATTTGTTATAAAGGATGGTTGTCAAAGCCTTTAATAAGGGCTAGAGAAATCTCGAACAACAAAAACTCCAGACAGGGTCGGGTCCAGGAAAGACAAAAATCCAAAAACAGAAAACATCAGAATGGGCATGAAGAGACCAAGAAAAACAACATGAACATGGACTGGAACTGGAACAAGAATGGCATGAGCGAGAACAACCAACAACTAGAAACAACTAACATGAAGCACAACTATGAACAAACAGAAGCACAACAATGAACAAACAATCCGGCAAGGGCATACTGAAATGGACTGGCCTTTATAGAGTCCTAATGGGTGATAGACTGCAGCTGGGAACACAGGTGATGAGATGAGATGGGAGGGTCTGGTAGGAGAGGTGAGGCAGAGGCGGGGTAAATGGACAAATACAGAGACCAGAGGTGAAAATCTATTGCAGGTGAATAGTGACAGAACTTAAACAAGACAAGAACAAGACAAACATGACAAGACTACAACATGACAAGACTAGAAGGATAAAGACATGATCAGTATCAAACAGATCGAACTAAAACAGAGACTGAAACTAAGGCAGAGGACAGAACCAAGACACAAAATGGCAAGACACAACCAGAGCAGAACAAAAAACATGTCAGGCAGAAATGAACAGAACAAAAACTAAGGCTGACCGAAAAACTAACACAAAAGAGAGGCCTGACTGGCATAACTATGACAGTATTAGTTATCAGCTATTGCTGCTCCTGAGTGAAACACGAACGCAGTGCAGCAGTTTAATATCAGTGAATCACTCGTGAACCATTGAAACACGATTTAGCAGACAGTGACCATGATGGTTACTCCACCAGTTTAATATTGCACCTCCATTAAGTTGTTGGACTGGTGAGAGAGAGATTAAACAAGAATATCCTAGATATCCTAACATTATTGTCCAGTATGGGGTTAACGCTTTATAGGGCACTCATTGAAATACTTTGAAATTCAAAAATTCAACCTTAGAGTTTTATTGGATGACATGACAAAGCTTTATTTCTGTTGTAATATTTTTCAAAATGTTTTCATGTGGCCATATGTAAAGTGTGAGGAAATTACCAAAAATAATCACTTGCCCGATAAAGGGTTAAGCGCCACGAACACATACAACCCATAATGCAACTCAACTGCATCTGTCATTAGACCCTCCTACCTGTTACAAACCTTTGTCAGTCAAACTCTACAACCTCAGTTTGTGACACAAGCTTCCTGTCAAATATGTAAAGTCTCAATATGAGATAAAATAAAAGGTAAGAATAAACCTAACAACATCATCTGGGTTGTTTCCTCTCAGAGCCACAGAAAACATTATACAACTGTTTTCACAGGCTGAGTTTCATGTGTAAAATTGAGGAAATGCCCCTTTAACACATGTTATGAAAATGCTTCATATGTGGTCATTTTTTTCTAAATATCAGGCTTAAATATATGAGGAATAAATAATGTAGTGTTATTGATATGTGCCACATATTTATAATGTTTATATTAATATGATTTGATGAATTAATGATCGACTTTTAAAATGGTCAATATGCTTAGACCCAAAAGTCTATTTTTATGATTTTTTAAAAATGTATTTTTAAGGCTGTTCTTAATTGAAGAAAACTTTTGTCCTGGAAGAAATTTGCTCTTTTTATTATTCTCATTAACAACAATTAATCAGCTTTTTCCTCCCCAGTCTGTAAAATATGCTTAATAGTAGTTTCAGCTGTATTGTAGTATTCTTCTTTCTAGTGGAATCTTTCATTGAGTTCATTACTATTATATGTTGAAACCAAACACTTCATTTTCTCTCTTGCACAGGACGCGTGAAAGCCTTGCATCCAACACATCCAGCATAGTGGAAAGCAATAGACGGCAGAATCCAGCGCTGAGCCCCGGCCACATCGGCACCAGTAGTATGGGACTGCCATTCAGCTTTCGCGCCATCCCAGAACCCCCCACCACACAGCCTGAGAAACTCCAGAAGTCATCAAACTGCCTGGCCTCCATCACCAGCGTCTGACAGGCAGCACAGACTTGAGACCGTGAAGGTGGTGGAGGAGAGAGGAAGTGAGGCACTTCACCACGTTGACCCTCGCTCTCCTCAACCAACACACACACACACACATAAACACACATCTTTAGACTCCTGAGAATCCATTTTACTGGGACTGTTACAAAAACAGGCATGGCTTCAAGAGACTGTTCCCACAGCTTCAAGAACTTTACTGCAAAAAAGAGAAGAAAAACTACAGAATATCAAGACCAGTGTAGGTGAAGAGACCTACATGAAGTACTTTGATTTTGGTGACATGGACTCTAGTTTGGCTTATATCAAGATTCTTGACTATTGGTATTGGAAAGTAGTAGACTATAGGATTCAAGTTACATTTGGAAATATCGAAAACTTTTTATATTACTTAACAATACATGTCCAATTAAATGTTCTCCTTCCTGAAATAGCGTCAAGTTCTTCAGGACGATTCAATGTATCAGCACAATGTCGAGACAATAAAAAGTTGATCCTGAGAACAACGAATGAAAGATATAAAAACATAAATCAGCTCAGATTTGTGTACTGCAATGCAAATGATGTATGTATACTCGATACTTTTGATATCCTAATTATTATAATGGTGGTATTAAAGATGCTATGTGACCAAAAAATGATGTTTGGACAAAATGAGCTGCACCTCACCCCCTCACATGTACATCACAGAGGAGCTTTCAGTCACATCATATGATCTTCTTCAGCCAATGGAGTTTGTCAGGGAATTGTGGATGTTTTCATATTTAATTTTTCATTTTAAGGTCTTTTGTTGGCCGTGTTGGCTTAAAATTTGAGGTTGAAAGTTTGTTCTTAGAAAAAGCAGTTGACGAAAAAATCTTACCACAAAGTCCATTTGGAGCTGTTCTGGAGCTTTCAGCCATATCACATGATCTTCCTTAGCAGATGAAGTATGTCCTGTTGACGTTATTATTGTTTTGTCAGCTACTGTTTCAAAGGAAATTCAAGACTTTTTAAATGGAGTCTCAAGTTTGGTTTTGCTACAGAAATGTTGGGTTTGTGTTCAACATTCTGAGCTTTTTACTGTTCCTTACTCCTCAAAACAGTGTAGTAGACAAGGTGCGTTGTGGGAACTGCAGGCTGAATGTGTTGAGTGTGTAACCACAGACTAAGCAGTCATGAATGTTAAAAAAAAAAACCTCACATGGTCAGTTCATCCAGATTTCATTTTCTACTTTCAGGTCCTAATGAAAACTCATCATCCAGAGTCAGTTAATTGATTAGTCAGTTGGTATTTTGATAATTGATTCATCTTCTTGAAGTCATTTTGGCAAAAAATGGCAAAGAAAATCACTTGGTCCATCTTCTCAAATGTCAATATTTTCTGCTTTTCTTAATTGTCTGTGAGAGTAAATTGGTCAGACAAAACAAAACATTTAATGTCAGTTCAACCTGGTTTCATTTTCTGTTTTTATTCAAGAAAATGAACTGTTGACAATAAGGTTTGTTCATTACCCAGAGTAACCAGGACATATTGTCTACAAAGCAATAATTTTATAATTGAAATCATTAATTGACTGACCGAATATTATACAATTATTTTGACAATCCCTTAATAATTTTCAGGAATTTGCCACAAATTTCCTCATTCCAGTTCTGCAATTTTCTGCTTTTTTTGTCTTATGTGTAAGTAAACTTCATCATCTATGTAAGACAAGAGTATGTAACCTTAGACTTCGAGAAATTGTAGTTCCACTATTCTCCAAGAGCTTAAGGTTTTAAAAAACTGAATCAATTTATCATGAAAACAACCAGCAGACTAATCAATAATGAGAAAAATTATTTGCAGCCTTAAAAAGTTTTGTAATATTTTAGTGAAAGTTCAGAAAAATTATGTGCACTCATTGTTCATTGAACTTTTTTTTTTCAAAAGTTGCTACACTTAATTTTAGACGTTCACTTTTTTAGGAGCAGACCAATTTGGAATTATTAATAAAAAGCCCCTTTAGGTCACATGACTCGTTCATCAGTTAACTGAAAAAAAACTTGAAACTTTGTTGGTCTTCATCAGGATTTAAAGGCTTTGAATTAAAAGGGCCTTTATTCTGAATTCCACATTGTCCCTGCTCCTATATGAATTATTACAAACTGCTAAACTCAGTTCCATCTTAATTGCACTGGGGTGGTAGAAATCTTAATAGTGTTGATCCAACCTCAGCAATTGAAACCAAAACTATAGGCAAGGGTAGAGACCATCAGAGGTAAGTGAGATGTTTTTTCTAATTTGGGTGAGATGGTCCTCTTGAGCCCGAGGGTCCCCCAATTCGTGCGTAAGAGAAATAAATAGTGTGAAACAATACACCTATCATGAGAGAATATAGTAATGCTGCACATCAAACTAAACAGCAGAACCTGGGCTACAAGAATATATATGCCATTTTTCCATGCACCAAACACAGCTCAAACTCACTCGCCATATTTCTGGCTATAGCGCAGTGGTACTTTATGCAAAACGGACAAACAACCCATCAAACGAAAGCAGACAGTCCACAGATTCAAACCAAACAGCCAGAAACAACACAAACAACAGCAAAAACCGAAATCGCTTTGTCAAACTTAGTCGTAAAATTTCTCTTACCTTAGCTGTTTCACCATGAAACAGTTAGCACTACTTCCTTAGCCACAATGCAAACAACCCGGATGTCTCTGGGAGTCGACGGGATTGGCCGGGGCGCAAGGCAAGATGGCGCACGGGTTGCCTTCTGGGGCTTCTAATTGGCTAACAGTGCTGTCAATCTCACTTTGGTGGCTCTTCCTATATTCTATTGGCTCTAACGCTTCAAAGTCCATTACGGAGATACAGCCTCGCGTATCCACATACAGCTCCATACTGAGCTGTATTCAGACGAACATGACATTTTTCACTTGTGCTGTGGTCCATCTTCATTTACTCTTAACCAGTAACATATATACTAATATTTACACATCTGAACAAAACTTACAAGTGTACCCTTTATTATGTCACAAGAATTTTTCAAATAGACCCTGTGGTTGCTGAGATATACTCTTTTTATTATGGGTATGTGATTTTCAAGTAGAGGCCTGAAAAATAGCTTAGGGGTGAAAGGGTTAAGCTCAACCTAAACTTACAATGATGATTACAATTCTACCTGCAGTTCTGCGTATGAACTGTAGATGGAGCCAGAATTACAGTTCTAACACTGCTGCAGCTTTCGAGTCAAACAAGCACTGTCAAACTACAGGCTGATCAGGTCAACCTGACCTAGTCCTGCAATATATGGTGTTAATTCAACATAAACACCTTGAGCCTTGACCTCATAATAAAAGCTCAATTTAAAAGTAGTGTTTCACCTTAAAAAAGGCATTTGTGAGTTTCCCACGTTTGATCAATGTTCTGTTTTCATCTCAGAGAGGGTTGTGCTTTCATGAAAAACCTACAAACATTTATTTTGAAAAAATCACCTAAAATATGTTAAATTTGTGGGGCAAATTTTTGAAGAACCATTTCAGATCACTGACCTTTGAAAAGCTCAAACTGAGCGCCCTCTAGTGGTGGAAGCGTTGTATGACAGTGGCAGCAAACAGCTGGAGGTGTGTGACAACTGAAGCTCATCTAACTGATCCTATAAAGGTAAGTGGCTTAACCTCAAGACACCAACAAGCTGTTGTGTTTAAAATGGGTCAAAAGTAGATGTTAATTTATGCAGAGCAACATTATTGTTGTTACAAGCCTTAAATTATTAAGGATACATTTGGATTTGTTTCTATTATTTAATTCATAATTATAAACCTTAACTGGTTGTATCATGATGAAACAGTGGCAGAAACCTGCAGTGTGGCACAATCTGGATTTTATCTGGAGTCTGGTTGGTGCCAATAGAATAATTATAAACTTCCTCAGTGTTTCATTGTAATCAGTTTATAAAATAATACTTTAAAGAATGACAAAATTGTGAATTAAATCTGCCTTAAGAATGACCAGAGCAGCAACAGGAGATCTGATTGATCAGCTTTTCTGTGTTTGGTTCTGTTTTTGGTGTTTGGTGTTTAGGTGCCATATGTGGGGTCAGAGGTCATCGGCTGAGCAATAACACCTCCTGTTGTTGCTCTCTGGGTTGGACACAATTTCAATTCCAGCCGGCACACTGCTGAGCTTTCATAGCGAAGCAGCATAAAGTTAAAGCTGAAAACAATTTAATTGTGAGATGATGATGATCAGAAGACTAAAACTTCAAAGTTACAAATTATGTACCAGCACCACTAAAGCTCAATAAATAATATGTTACATCTGTTTGTTTAATCTGTACAAAAACCATCATAAGAAAATTTGTTAGGCAGAGTTTCCCTTTGGACAGAGCCAGGCTAGCTGTGTCCACCTGTTTACAGTCTTTATGCTAAGCTAAGCTAACCGATTGTAACACTGAAAAGTCTGTATTTACTCTAGTTGCACACTTCAGACTCCATAAAAGACATGGCTGTATAAATAGAAGAATAGATATAGATACAGGGGCTTTAAAGTAATGGAAACAACAGGAAATAAGTTAGTTTAACAAAAACACTCAAGAAGCTTTTTAGTTGGCTTCTTTTACTACACCTTTGCTGTGGACTCTGACTGGGAAACTGAGAAATAAATTACAACAGACTGTTAAATACCATCAACTGTCCTTTCAGAATATAATTATCATGTGAAAGAAAACACTTGAATATAATTATCACACAGGCAAAATGCCAGGATTTGATTGGTGGATCAATATTTGGCACTCGGCACAGTCTCGTCTAAACAGGTCAGAAAAACCCCAGGATACATAAAGTCATTCAGAAAAAACAGCAAAAATCCATGAAACACACCTGCGTGCAGTTTTCACCTGTGTGTATTTTAATGACTGATGCAGAGGACGTCATGTCAGTGTCTCTGAACTACAGACACAGAGGTGGAATGAGAAAACAAAAACTACAGGGGATCAGGGTCACCTGGAGCTTGGCACGTACAGCAATGAATGATTTAACTCAAAAACAGTTTACAGACATACACACACGTTGTTTCTCTAGAATGTCCTATAACACACACTTACACATTTGCATTTAACACAGAAACGATGCAGCCTGTGTGCACCTTGGTAATTCCTTCAACTTTACAGCACTTTGCTCTCCACGCTCCAAATATACAGAAGGGAAGTTTGTGTGTTCAGATACAGTTGGGACAATGCGCACAAACGGGGTGTGTGTTTGTGTATTGGTGGACGTGTAAGCGTGTGTGTATGTATCTCTGAGAGCAGCTACAAAAATGACACACAAACACACATGCACCATCGACACTCTATCTCACACACAGACTACATTTCCCATGTTTTTTTTAGTTTACAATAAAACCATTCAAGATCTCCAAACAAATGAAATACGCTGCCGAAAAACCTTGACAACGCTCCACCGACACAAGACACCTGTGCACGAGCATAGGAGCGACATCCGATAGCAGACATTTTGGTTCTAAGGCAATATTGTAGTTCCACAGGACTAGTGCTGTTGATGCAGTGTGCTGTTTGCACGCTGACTGTGTCTCCTATTGAAAACCTTTCCTTCCATCCGTAGTCATCTGTCATTCAGTGTATTTTTATTTTTAGCACCATGGGAATCTCTCCTTCAGTCAGAATCGTGTCACTCCAAGAGACAGCTGTGAAAATATTCCCTTCCGAAATCCACTGAAAAGAAAAAAAAATCTTGTTGTTTTTTGTAGGGGTGAGGTGGAAACTGGAAACATCCATGAAAATTTGTTACAAGATGGTGCAAAACTCAAAAACAGCGTGGACACACACGACATAATGCAAGGCTTAACATTAACATCACAGATCATTTAGAGAGTCTCAATTTGCATTTTTTTTCCCCCCATTCCACAATGGTCGTCTGCATAAGCTTTAAGCAAAAGGGCAAATGACGGACTTCAGCCTCTTGTTTTTGTTATTTTTTTCTCTGCATACACAGACAAACATACAGTAAACAGAATGGATTTTACAATAATACGAGAAATAAAATCGTCTGCAGCCGTTTGGAGCTGGGTTGAAGAGACCAGTTCTCACACATCAAAGGCAATAAAAATGTCTCTTCAGAGTTTCCTCTCAGTTACTGTGGGTGCGAGCAGCCGTCTGATCACAGTAAAAGTCGCACAGTTCGAGGAGTCTGCAATGACTCAAAACTCCCTTGTTGGATGAATTTAGGTTCAGGTAGAAGCTTCTCAGTTCCTCAAGCATCCAATAGTTTATAATTCTGAATATGAATCTAGCATTTTTATGTGTGTTTGTACTCTTTTGTTTGCATCTGTGCATCCAGGAGTATCTCAGTAAACTGATTCGGATCCTCAGCCACCCTCTGAGTTCACACTGAGGGTAACTTGATGTCCAGTGAGGAAAACCGTGTCCTCCGCAAAATGGCTCACTCAGTCGTCAGAGTGTTTCCCCACATTAGTTGAAGCTGATATTTTTATATGTGGCTGTGTTTCCTGTCTCATCTCAGAGTGCGATGTGGAGCCACCGAGGGGGACAAATGTTCACCTAAGTATGGTTTTCCTCCTGAGGCTGGCCAACGTCCACGTCTGTCTGTGGGTCCCAGAGGAGGGGACAGGCTGTACTTTTCTCTTTGCCATGGTGAAGGTCAGGGTAACAGTGGCGGGGCTGCACAGAGGTCAGAGGTCATGGGCTGCGTGTGAGGTCATTTCCTGGTGTGGAGGCTCTCCTGGAACTCGGTGCTCGTGTAGAGGATGTGGAAGCCCTTCTTGCTGATTGTGTCGTCGCTATGAAAACGGATGAGCATTGCGCCTTCGGGTGAGTAGATCCCCTCCCTGGGCTGAGGAAGGGACAGAGACAGAGACAGAGACATGTGAAGCAGTTTCTCACACAATTAAATGCTCATTTCACTAATTCAGTCCATTAACTACTAATCAAATATACTGTACTTTATATCCCAGCTTGGGTGATTTTTTTGTGTATTTGTACCCGCCTCCAGGCTGAGGGCAAAGACATGGAGTCAAAATGGGGGGAAGCAAAATTGGGGGTCTGGGGGAGCCATTCTAAAGTATTTAAAAATTCACAAACACATGAGATCTTTTATCTTCATCTATTCTTTTTTTTTTTTTTTTACAATAATGTATTGTAAATCCTTGATTCCAAAAAAGTTGGGACTCTGTATGCAACATAAATAAAACAGAATGCGATAATCTTCTAATCCTTTTTGACATACCCTCAATTGAAAACAATCCAAAGACAATATATTTAATGTTTGACCTCATCAACCTTGATGATTTTTGTATATACAGCATAAATATGTGTTGTACTAAACTTGAGGGCAGCAACATGTTGGGACAGGAGCAACAAAAGACTCTGAAAGTTATGGAATGATCCAGAAAAAATGTATAATAAACACGAAATTGTAGTTAATAATCAAAATGTGTAAAAAGCAACCTTGAACTGTCACATAAAAATGAGCTCTAGATAAGAACTTGAAGCCTTACCCCTGAACCACAGAAGCGACCGAGTCGATGTGAGTTGGCGTCATAGCCATTGTACAGCTCGATGTAGTCATAACCACAGTCAGCCTCCTCCTCTACCTCAAAGGTGATGAAGCTCAGCTCAATGCCGTAGCCCTGCTCAGCTGTCAGCAGCCACTCGCAGTCAGTGTGTCCCGGGTAATTATTGTCCCCAAACTGGGAGTGAGAGTAGAGGTTCTTCTGATGAGCTTCTGCTTTCAGACGCCCTCCACACTCTGCAGACACACAGGATTAGGAGTGAAATTTTAATCTGAAAAATTAGGTTTTTGGTACATTTTATGTTTTCACAGACAGTCAATAAACTGAAGTCAGATTTCACGAATGATTTTGTATGTGCTGCTATGGGCCACTAGAGGGCGTTGTTGGTCTTAAAAAAGCTACCAGAGAAATCCTGACTGGCGACTGAGTGATGCTCTTTACAGACACAAAACCTCACACACAGTGTTGCACATGAAGTGAGATCTCATTTCTGACACACTTAAACACACTTCCACACAGACACCCACCTGTGGAGTGTGTAGCTTGGAAGCCCTTCCTTTGCACTGAAGCGTCAGAAATAAAGCGGAGGTACATTTGGTTGCCAGTTGAGACCAGCTGCTCCGGGATCTTGCTGCCACACAATCGACCCAAGATGGCTGCCGTGTCACTGTCTCCATCGAAGGCCTCCAGATGGTCGTACGCACATTCCTGATGCTGCTCGATCTCAAATTCGTTGAAGGTCTGGAAAGATGGAGGCAGAGAGACAGAGAGGGTGAGAGATGGCTGAGTGAGATGTGAGTGGGTGTTGAAAGATTAACTGTTGACCTGTCCACAGCTTTTAAAGGGATTATTTCTTTGTTAGAAAGTTGTTCCAGTGAAAACTTTTGAAGCTGAGGCCTCGAGAGTATCAAAATAAATAGGACATTCTGAGAAGGCGCGTTGCTGTCAAGTTTCTCCAATTTCAGTTTTCAACACTTTGAGGGCCACTAACTGCAGAAATCTCAGAGACACAAAACCCTTAGCAGATGTAACTGACACTATCTGTGTGGTTTGAACCCAAGAGGTAAAAAAAATAAACAGTATATGCTTGTTAGTTTGTTTTTCAATGTTTGAACTTAATCAAATAGTCTTCTCTGCACATTCATCATTTTTAAGAGCGAGAGAAAGGAAGTTGTAGTTTTGACCTCTTCAGACTTTTTTCCTTCTACAGGCGCCTTGGAAGGAGGTGAAGTTGTGCCAGAGATCCCTCCCCTGCTTCGACTGCACAAAACTCTGACATTAGCTCTGTGTGCGTTGGATGATCCGTGGCTTGCTCCTCATTTTACGCAGTGAAGCAATTTAGTTTGGCAAGTGAAGCAGAATTGAGAGATAACATATAAGAACATACAAGTCACTTCCTTCATAGTGTGTCTATGAGCAACAAGTCCTCAATTAAACCTGTAATAGCTTTTTGACAACCAGATGAATGTGAGTCCAATATTCACTCTGTTTCGGTCTCCACCAACTCCACCAAAATTATCTGGCCTTTTAGCCGCTACCTGCTCCACTATGTTCACCAACTAGTCACTTAGTTTGTACAGTGAGTTTTTAAAGCTTTTCATCAGGAAACATCTGTCTGTTGTGGCCAAAAAATGAACCAATTATAATGGTGAGGGAACTAGAATAGTAAAGTTATGTCTGAAAACCAAAACAATAAAATGACAGTTGCTATAAAAACAAAAAACATGTGATCCATCCTTTTAATTAAGAAAATCTATTATAGCCACTTTACCCAAAATACCGCAAGTATGTGTTGCTAATAACTTACTGTATTTCTAAATATGGGTAGAGGTGTAGTAATTTTCAAGTAAAAAAAATAAAAATAAAAATAGATTTGCATATTCTTGAATACAGAGCAGAACCCCTGCCTCTCTCCCTCTCTGCCTGCACACTGCTTCCACCCTGACATGCATGTACACACTGTCACGATTCATAATCTAATCAAGTCACCGTGAGCTGAGTCATAACACCTTGCAGGCCTCTCTCCCACACAGTCACACACCTCTCTGATTGTCTCCTGAGCCGTGCTCCATCACGCCACCACAAACACCACACTGAAGTGATTTTCGCCAAAACCAGACGGAAAGAGGGAAGGAGAGCGAAGGGGGACAGAGGATGTGTTACTGGGAGGGGAAGTGTTTGATTCTGGGGTTGTGATGGATTCCAGATGTTTTTGATTGTAGCTTGGGTTAGACACTGGTTTGTGGATCTGTTTACTACTCCTGAGAGAATTCAGTGTGGGAATGTGTGTGTTTGTGTGTGTGTGTGTGACAGCCAGAGAGCGAAGAAGCAATAACAGAATGACCTTCATGTGTATGCTCAGATGTCTGGTATTAAATTTATCCCGCTGTGAGGTCATTACTGTGGATATAGAGAGCAGCCCTGCTAATCTCAGCATATACACACACACAGACACAGACACACACACACACATTAACGCACACACACACACACATACTAACAAAACATTTAAAAAACACATTTCCCAGTGTGTGTGTATTTGTGAATCACATGCAGCCTCACATTCAAAACAGGTGCAAAAAAAACTACTAAATGTGTTGTGACGGCTGATGATGTAATTTGTGTTTTCAGTTACGTAAGAGGTGACAAGAGATTATCAAAAACTAAATGACAGTTGATGACATTTTTGATAACATGCAGCGAGCTCAGCATGTGGCAGAGTGGAAATGAGGTGAGGAGCCAAATCCAAATACTGAGCAGGACTGTACTGTGTGTGTGTGTGTGTGTGTCTGTGTGTGTGAGTGTGTGTCTGTGTGTGTGTGTGTGGATTTGAGTGTGAGTCTAGACCAGAAATGTATGTGCATTTTTTAAAGATTACACTGTGTCTGTGTGACACTACTTGCATGGGAGCATGAGGATTATCTGTGTGAATGTGACTGTGTTTGCTCTTGTACTTGTATCTTTGCGAGGTCCCATTTGGGTTTCAGGTTCAAGATGTAGACGCATTTTAGTTTAGTTGATTATTTGACTAGTAGATCGACAGAAAAATTAAAGCTTTGGTGCCACTTTTCTTTGTGTTATGTGATAATGAACTAAATAACTTTTGGCTTTAGGACTGCTGTTCCAACACAACAAGCAGTTTGAAGGCGTCACCTCAGGCTTTCGGAAATTGCATTCAATAGTGGGAGCTGCTTATATGGTTGTGAAGTGAGTTTAGCAGGTGACTTTCAATGAATGACACTGAAGAGAAAGTAAGAGTTGTTTCCACTGCTGCTGTTTACGTCCTGATCTGAACATTAACGAAGTGACCTCCTCAAGAGCCGCCATGTTTGGATGATTATGTTGTGCACATCTAGAAGTTCTCAAGGAAGACGTTTCGGTGTCAGCTGCACATAACTAGATCTGCCCCCTGGTACATGTACTCTATAATCCTCCAGCTGAAAAATATGCAGGCAAGTATGCGAATTATGCAGTTTGCATTACAGCTGGTTGTCTACGTGTCCATGTTGGTAAAGAAGCAAGTGTATCATAACATTTAAAGTGAGAGATAGACATTTTGTCTGAGCCTCTTCCCTTCAAAGGGCTCTTTATGGTCAACACTTGGCTTTAGCATCAATGTTAGACAGCTTAAAGATAAGGTTAGGCAAGTGTTGGGGTTTGGCATGCGGCTGTCATGTGATTAAGGTTAGTGTGAGGAAAAGTCTTTGCCAATCACAAGTCCAGAAGTACAAACTGTGTGTGTGTGTGTAGACCATTCTATCATAGTTGAGCGTGAGAATGGCGTTGAGTATCTTCTGTGAATGCACCTGATTCAGGAGAAATTCCATTTGTATCACACCAACATCATCTATCTGACTTAACTTGACATCACAGAAGTTGAGATCACCTCCTCTCTTTCTCCCTCTTTGTCTCTCTTCAAACAAATAACTATGTAAATCAGAACTTTTCCACCTCTGGATCATACAGCAGAGCACAACATGGCAGCTTATTCCTAAACATGTACAGCATGTTTGCAGTAACTCAAGAAATGTGGAGATGATGGTCTGTGCTGACACACAAATGCTTACATGCACAATTGCATGCGTGTGCGTGTGCATGCAGGCTAAACATGCTCATATACTGTATATATACACACACACACACACACACACACACATACATGAAGACACAAGGACACAGATGGCCACTGCCCAAGGCCCCTTTCTAACGCATGAGCACACGCTTGCAGTTAGCCCGAATATACAAACGTGCACTCTCTACCCCCGTTCACATTTGGGTTTCATAAGTGGAACATGGGAAAGACAGATCAGTGAGCAAGAAGAGGGGAGGGCAGCCTGAGGCATTTACATACGATCCGAACCCCACAGACAGAATAATGTATTGTTACGAGGCCTGCTTGAGTTCAGCACACTTACTATCTTGACTCGGTGTCCCGGCGTGGCTGTGATGTCCCAGGTGCACTCCTTACGGCTGGGATACTTGTCGGGCCAGTTGGGGCTGCTCAGGGTCCCACTGGGGCTGTGGATCTTATGCTCACACTCAGCTGGACACGCACACACACACACACACACACACACACACACACACACACACACACACACACACACACAAACAAATGTAAGCACACACATAGAGAGGAAGTTAAAATCGTGGCTGTACAGGAAAAGGTCAGAGGAAATGGAAAGGGAACAGGAAGGAGAGAAACCAGAGAACCAAAGGAGAGAAAAGATTTCAAAGAAGCACATCCTGATGACAAGTTCAGTGTGAATTTCACATGAACGCAAGCACGCATGCTTTAAACAAACACTGCTACAGTAAAGCTTCTGCACCTTGCATGGATGGAGTACAGCACACAAAGAATGAAAAGACAAAAATGTATTAGTAGTAGTAGTCTTAGTCAACCAATATTTAAAGGTTTAACAGTGGTTATTGATATGACCCTTGAATGTGAATGTGCATTTATAGACAAAAAAGCAGAAATTCATAATTTGGATCCAACACAAATAAGGTGATTTTTGTGCTTATAGTTCCATTTAGATTGTTTTTAACTATTGCTACACAACAAGCAAAACTTTCAGTCAGTCAATCAAGCAACAAGCTGCCAGTCAGTCAGAGCTGAGGAAGCCCCTTGGATGAGAAACGTTTTTAAGTATCTACATGCAACAGTCCAGTTGCTCTAGATTCAACTCTCCATGGACAGTGAAGTGACAAGTTAAAGGAAAAACCTGAGCAAATTAATGGAGAAACACAACGAATTCAAATGCTTCAATAAATTGTACAAGGGGTCAATGAATGACCTAATGAGAATGAAAATGATGTGGATCATACGCTCTTCCCTTCACAGTCACCAGATCTCAGGCTAATTATAGGTCTTCTCCAAAATGTAAAAACCTCTGGGACCTCCACATTGATCATCAAACATTTATCATGTTACAGAAACAGGGACAGTGCACATTCGGCCTATAAATAAATATTGAACCAAAAGTTTGCCAAAAGGTTATTTTTCATCTGTTGCCAGCTGCTCTGTTATTGCTTTGTTAGTTACTCCCAGACTCTGCACTGTCTGGGCATTAGCAACATAAATATAAGGAAAATCCAATAAAAATAATTCCAGTTTGAAATGCGTTGCAACATGTCAGCTTGGTTCCAGTTGTCATTCATGGGCAACTATTACTGTGCCTAATGACAACACATCAGGTTAATACAGTAGCATGCAAATAAAGGCACCTGGACATCTGGAGTGTTAGTGTCAGTGTGTGTGTGTGTGTGTGTGTGTGTGTGTGTGTGTGTGTGTGTGTGTGTGTGGTGTCGTGCCATGGCTTGATGAAGGTGATGGGAGGCAGGAGGCATGCACAGGACAACAAGATGTATTCCAGAGTGACAGCTTTTATTTAGAGTCAGACAAAGTGAAGCCACGTACAGAATGAGATGGATGGATTTACAAGAACAGCGTATAAATGTAAAGGAGAGTTCTCTGACAGGCAAAAGTACGAAATACAGATGTTATATTCCACACACACCATTGATACAGAAGACCCTCACACCTTGCGCAGTTAAAAAGTCTAACTACTGACATGATACAGATTTAAGCTCTGACAACAGTTTGTGTCATAATTGTGCTGTCTGACATAGCAGCCAAAGCATCTTTCACATGATTCAACATGAATAGTTTACAATGCCACGGCATCATCATATCACCATTAACTGAGTAAATAAACCAACAATTTCAAGTTCAACAGATGTCTTTCTTTCATTAAAAAGACCAAACATAGTGTCACATACTTGTGGCAGGTGACTGCTATGTCTAAAAGGTGATTTTTCTATTAATCCAACATGTTAACAACACATGTCACGCTATCCATACGTGCATCTCCACATGCTAAAACTTTCACATGCACATACTGTGTGTATGCACATAACCATACACGGACATAAGCTGTGCAATGGGAATATGGATTTACATGACGCTGCAAGGTTACTGGGTCAAGCTGGTCTAATGCACACATAAACACACACACACACTCATGCACACATATAGACAGGAAGACAGCGCTACATGTGAAGCTTTCAAGCTCCCAGATGTTTGAAACATGAGTGTTTTTATGAGCAGCACAGGGAGCCTTTAGAGGGGTGTGTATATGTGTACTGATGTGGTGTGTGTCCACACGTTCAAAAGTTCAACTTCAAAGAGATGAGTATAATATGTCAATTGAGTCAGTTGTGAGTAGGTGTGTGTGTGTGTGTGTGTGTGTGTGTGTGTGTGTGTGTGTGTGTGTGTGTGTGTAAATGCACTAATAGCTTTCACAAAATAATGATTTCTGTCAAGCTGAAACCTTTCCCCTCTCTCACACACAAACACAAACACACATGACTTGCAGGCAGAGCTGTTGTTAAGTCACTGGAGACAAGTTCAAGTTAAGTCTTTCACATAATCAGGGACAGTCTCAATACAGTCCCAACCCCTGGACCATGGACTTTGTCAACAAATAATTACTGTACATCATTTGTATAAAATTCATATGATTTATAATCTAATAAGTCGAGATGTCTTTTCTGCGATAATCACCTTGAACTTGTCTGTTTCTGCTGCATCTTAACAGGTAAGTCCAAGTCAAGCAGGTCATCTGGTGCAAATCAAGTCAAGTGTCAGTGAGTAGAGCTACAGCATCTTTGGGACCAGTCCAGTTTGGATCTCAAGTCATATGAGACAGGTCCAAGTCAGTTCTCAATTCTTGTACCAAAAGTTTCTCGAGCTTTAGGGCAAAGTCCAGGTCAAGTCACAGGTCTTTCAAAGCAAATCTCAAATCTAGTCTAGTCTCAAGTTTCACATCATTTAAGACAAATTTTAAGTCAAGTTTCAAGACTTTTAAGCAAACCACAAGTCATCACAAGCAACTTCCGAGTCAAGGATGAAAACTTTGATGAATCCAAATGCTCAGCATGACAATAACAACTATGCGCATGCTGCTAATCCAGAAACAGGTCAAAGCTTAAGACATCAAAGTTTCAAGTTTCATTTCAGTCAAATCTCGCAGCCCTCAAGTCAAACTAATGTCTCTCTCTTCACCTAGTGAGTTAATGTGACACATGCCCACATCTTAGGCCTCAACAGCTCCGTCTGCAGCTCTGCTTGCAGGCTCCAAGTGTCGAACATTTATGTGCATTTAAAAAACAGTCCTCAAATGGAAAGAGCCATTCTGTTGTCAGGTGGACTCTGATGTGAATAGACAGGGTAAGGACTGTATGATGGACGATGACTGTTCTTGTGAATGAGCACATGCTTGTGTGAATGTGGCAGCACGTGCACGTGCGGTCCAATGTTTTTATGCCAGTGTGTGTGCTGGTGATGTGAATGTACGTGAAACCCACCTTCCTTACAGTCATGTTTGTTCTCATGCAGTACAAAGCCATGGCGACACTGACAAACGTACGAGCCCACTGTGTTGATGCACTCGTGCTGGCAGCCGCCGTTGTCCTTGCTGCACTCATCTTTGTCTGTGAGAGATACACATGCAACACATCACTCATGTGGAGACAGCAAAAAAGACAGGGTGGAGGGAAGCAAGAGGTCAAGCGGGGGGGAAAGGAGTGGAAGGATGAGACCTTAAGGAAGGGGAGGAGAGTTTTTGAAAAAGAAAAAGGGTGATAAGAAAAGGAGTGAGATAGCAGGAGAAACAAACAGTGATATAAGCACAGGAAATCAAATCAAACCAGGAAGGTAGGGTCAACAGAAAAGGTAGTGCAAATAAGGTGACACATGGAAAATAAAGAGGAACATGAACATAAATATCCAGCAATCGTGCTAGGCAAACATGGTCACCCAGAACAACTGCAAGACTGCAAGATAATGTTCATTATTCACTTGTCAAGTTAAAGTTTTTATTACAGGGCTGAGAGTTAAAGCCAAGAGATGTGGTCAACTGACAGTTGACCAGCGTTGGTCCAGTCACAGTTTAGCAGCTCTTTCTGAAGTCAACAGGCCTGTCAAGCTTTGGATTTTAGCATTTTGTAGAGAAGAAAACGTGCTCTAACATAAGCTGCATGCCCAACTAACTAGCTTCCTACAGTATGTACAGGAGTAACTGAGCACGACTTAATTTCATTAGCTATCTGTTATTTTGCTCCATTCATGACTGACACATGCACTGTCAGTGTCTTGAACACTACTACTGTTCATCAGCGTTAGCAGCTTCGTCCTGCACTTTTTTTAATCTTTAAACCACACCCCAAAAGTCTTTGGTCCTCTAAAAGCGAAAAAGGATCAATGAATCATAAATACATCTTAGTGTTGTTTGCAATTTAACATGATGCATGTAGGCATCAAATAAGCATTGAAGATCCTTTGATGGGTTCTCATTTCAAAACAAATCAGAGAGAACTTGACTTGATGCTTTTTAACTGGCAAAATGGCCAAAATAATCCAATACTGGAAATTAAAAGCCTGTAATTGTTGTATGAAATCAGAGATATATTGTGTTAAGAATTACTAAGACTTACTACTACTTACTAAGTCATAAATCTGCCTCTGTTGTGATTGTAAACTGCACACATGCTGTGCTATAATGGAAAGCTTGACAGGCGTATCATCAGTAACTATCATCACAGCTTTAAGTTTATCTGCAGCCCAGTCTGTTTTGAAACATCTAACGAGTCCCAAAAGAAAAGTCAGAGATAAGTAAAGTGTAATAAAAGAAACGATTAAGTTAAGTTAGCATTAAGACAACAATAGACAACAATAAAGGGTTATGTTAGTTACTGTGTGTGTGTCTGTGTGTGGTTTTGTTGGCCTGTAAAACTGTCTTTGTGCTGTTCTTTGGCTTCATGGCTGTGGTTGCTCTGTGGTCAACCTCTGGCCTCGGCTCTGAAACCTCTGTGACCGTAACAGCTGTTTTCAGATCAGCTGTGCTCTCCTCGGGCCAGACCAGAGCCGCTATATCAATCTGATCTGTGTTCACTCGGCCAACTGGAGGGAAACTGTAAAATGTGTGGAGAGCTTCTGTCACCACGTCTTGTAAGCCTTTGGAAAGATACTGGAGACCTACTTTTCTGTGATTCTTATGTCCCCCAGGTACATGGTAGGATATATGGGCCATTAGGTTGTCAAGATGCTGCCTAAATGTAGACCACAAACTCACCCCATGAATAATTGGATGAGATTTTTGCTCCATAAATTTGCTTACATACATGGAGAACTGATTTTGTTGAGAGTACAGTAACACCTCACTGCTGTATATAAAAGATTTCTTTTGCTAATTAATACCTCTCTTGTCTCAAATACTGACTTCACTGGTGTAAGTGGTTATAGAGTGCTTTAACCAAGCAGCTGAAGCAGCTTCAATACACTGTCTGATAGTATCATATATATATTCTGGATCAGCTTGTCATCAGATTGTCATGCCTTCTGACCTTTTACTGAAGCAATTTGATGTTTACAGTGAGTGAAATATTCAAAACCATGACTTCCAGCTGTTAGGAAATTAGTCTGACATGTTTGGTGCCTGTGACACCACAAGAACTCGAAAATAAAGTGGTGTGTAATCTTGAACAACATTTGGCTGCACAGCATGGGTTTATAAAAACTGACCTGCTGAGAGGTCAAAATGTTCAAATATCTGTCAACGTCGACAGGACAAACACAACTAAGCTGTTTTCTCACTTCTCGCTCACTGTCTCTACCTCATCCTTTAATTTGTGGCTTCTTCTAACCACATGGCTTCTCGTCTGTAAGGCTGGGTGATGACAAAGGCCCTTTAGTGAAGCTGAACACTGGAGGTACAGAGCAGCTCACAGGGTGGAGGTGGAAGGAGCAGGGGAAGACTCGCTCGATGTGGGGGGCTGCCACGTTGACAACAGTGATGGTGTCGGAGACAGAAACAGAGAGGTGGGGATTTACAAATGACCGCACAGGCAGACGGAGCATGTACAAGGAGAGTGTGGGAGACAGAGAAGAGTGTGTTTGTGTCTGTGAGAGACAGATTCCTATAAAGAGATGTGAGATTAGACACAGACGCCGAGTCTCACCTCAACTCAAGAGCTTGTGAATAAAACTAGATCTGCTTTTAATGAAACCACTAAATCCTTCTCTCTCTCTCGCTCTCTCTCTCTTGCTGTGTGTGTATGTGTGTGTGTGTGTGTGTGTGTGTGTGTTTGTCTGTGTCTGATGTGGTATTACGGTGCTATTGTGGGCTCAGTCTCACCCTATCACAGGCTAAGAAGCTTTGCAGTTGATGCTACACAGTGTTCATTGTAGCTTTCTTCAGGTCAAGCACACAATGTCCACATGCACACACACATGCACGCACACGCACACTCACATGGATTAGTAGTGTGTGGGAGGCCGAAGGGACCTCCCTAAAGCTGCTGGATTTTTGCCAACCAAAAGCTATCCCTGGAAGCTTCTGACAATAGCAGTCACTCACACGGCAACTTTTTACACACACACACACACACACACACACACACACACACACACACACACACATTATCTATATCTGAGCAGGTAATTTCTCTGTGAAGTCACGCTTCACTGAGCGGTTTAACTACGTTTCCCAGGTGTTCTGCAGGTAGTTGACTGTTAAAGAGCTCATCCAGTCGACAGCTTTACTTCCTCTGAAGGAGGAGGAAAAGGCCAAAACGTTACACTGAAGTTGCTGTTTGGATCCGTTTCCCTTTTAGTTACTGTCAATGTTAGAGTAAGTAAAGAGAAATTTGGATCTTCTCATCAGGACAACTTCCTAAAATTTGTTATTATCTAATGTTAACATTCAACAAATTCACCCCTGCAACGGCGAGGAGGGGATATTTGTTGTGTTTTTGATGAGGAATCACAGCTGTGTCCCAATTCCATGCTGCATACTAATCAAATTTAGTTTAATTAAATTAAGTGCATTAAGTTAAAATAGATAGTGGGCAGTTGTGACATTTCTGGATATCAAAAAACAACAAAAAAGAAATCAATTAAATAACTTTGAAACAGTCATTATTTCCTCACAGCACAATATAACAAATATATATGAAATCATACAAATGATACAAAATAATAAAACTGATATTCAAACAAATGAACTGTGTTCTACTGTTTGTATGAGACCATTACAGGAGAAATTCTACACATATATAAAACAAAGCATTAATATTTTTTTAGTTTTCAATTGCTGCATGCATGGATTTATTAATTCAGACCACAGAAATCTGTTTAATGATAGGATAATTCTGCTGAACGTTGATAAGTGTCTCTACTGTTTTGTTACCCATCCCTAGCTGATTAGTAGTATATGTATCTAACATGGAACTGGGACAGAGCACACGTTTCCCTCTGGAGGAGAATGGATTCAACAATGATCCACGACATGAAAAACGGGATCCATCCATTCTCCGATCTCACACGGTAGACCGGAGCCTATCAGAGACTGTGAGGCCATGTTACCTCTGACCTTTGACGAGGTCGCCAGCTTGTTGTTGACATGGCCACGAGTGGGAGAGCGGCCGCGCTTTATGTCCTGGCATGACTCAAACACAATCATACGCTCTTGACACAGAGCCAGCCTGTCTGAGGGAGAGAGGGCAGAGCGCAGGGTGGGTGCAGGAGGCCCGAGAGCCGGTGGAGGCTCAGGAGACACAGCACGACAGACGGACACGACACATGTACACAGGCAGAGAAGCACAGAGGTTTGCACACAAACATGGATATTTCCACAGGTACTTAAGAACCATGCAAGCAGACATACACACAAATGAACACACAGTGGAGGTGGGCAGAAGGGACAAAACCAGCAGTTGTCTTTAACTGTTTGTGATACCTAACCATGACCTTTTTCTAATCTTAAGATTTTTAGTTGTCTAAACCAAGTAGTCACTAAGGATGGATATTGTAGTTAACACAATAGACTGTATTTTGTCGACTTCCAAGGTGCATGGAGAAGGGACAAAGTCTGAAGAGGTCAAAACTCCAGCAACACTTGGAATATGAAGAACAACATAAATGTCAGAGCAACGTGTATCGGCTTGTGCCCATCAACAGGGCCATCAAATATTCATACTAGAAGATTCTCAAACCACTCCTGCAGCATAATTAACTTCTTCATAGTCCATCTGTGTGCTCAGTTTGTTCCAAACAAAATCCACTGCTCCGCCCAACCCTGACAAACACACACGCAGATGTTACACACTTGTCTTACCTGAGAAGAAGTGAGCCTTGAATCCTTTCTTGGAGACGGTATTGTCAGACTTGAACTCAATCCTCATGTTGTTATATTGAGACGTGATGACCTCAGGGACTTCAGTGCCACAGTATTTACCGTGCAGCTTAGAGTCGGATGAGAGGCCACTCCTCACTTCCACGTAGTCGTATTTACACACCTAAACACACAAATAAGGCTCTTGTAACACACATCCACAAGACTGATACTGTTAGCATGTTCTTTTTCCTGTAATTAACACACACACACTCACCTCATTTCCCTCCAGCTCAAAGGCCTCAAACTGCATGGAGATGCGGTACTGAGTGGGGGCTACTACCTGCCACACACAGTTCTTGTTGGGTGGATACTCTTTAGGCCAACCAGGAGTGCTGATGGTCCCATTCAGCTTCGAGAGGAGACCACCACATGCCGCTGGAAACACACAAACATTTCAGAGACTCACACACGCACACATGGCGAGGAAATGATATATATTTACATGTTTTACAAGCCACAAAGACAGAAATGTTTAGCCATTTGTTTTGACAATTTAGGCTTCAAATGCACTGCTTTTTAATCTTCTGAATTATTGCGTTCCAGGCTGCACCGACTGGAACACATCAAATTCAATTTTCCCAACATGTAAAGAAACAGAGCATTCATTTGTATTTGAGTGGCTGGTTTTGTGCATTGAGAAGATTTTGCTGCCACATTTTGGATGAACACAATACATGTGTTCACCAAGGCTTTTCTCAAACAACAACTTGCTTCTCGCTATGCCCCGTTATTTCTCCCTGACCTTGCTCTGCCCCCTCTCCCCATTTCTCCAACAATTTCCCCTTTTTGAGGTGGCTTACAAAAATGAGCCCAAATGTCACTGTAATTGCATATACAGACTTAAACTTCAATCCACTTTCTACATCCTTTTCCCACACATTAATTCACTGGGGATGCCAAAAAATGGCTGCTCTTCAAAGATATACAGCAAAACCACATTTTGGATATTTCACTAGCAAAGCATTTTTCTCTCTGCTTCAGAAGTGGTTTGTTCAGTTGTTTCAGTATGTGGGTCATTACGGGCAGTTAATTTATTTCGTGGGATTAAAGGACCTTCGCTGCATTTGTGGCATTGGAACAGCATGTGGCATGCGGCTTTGTGTCAGAGATGTTTTTTCCTGTTGATGGAGGCTGTTCGGATGTTTTTTTTTCTGAGGACTTAGACTCATATCCTACAGAAACACACAGAGGCATACAAAGGAATGTACATACAAACATGAATTCAGCACTCACACAGAGACACACACACACAGTTACCTTCACAACTCTTCTTGTCAGGAGCTAGCTCATAGCCCGGGTCACAGGCACACTTGAAGCTGCCGAGAGTGTTTACACACCTCTGTTCACATCCACCATTGTCTGGCTTGGCACACTCATCCTCCTCTGAAAAACACACACATCATTTGCACACACGTAAAGAATGCTTTGGTCGAGAGCCATGTGAAAAAAACACAATCAAATGACACACACACACATACCTTTGAAAAAGTTAGCAGCAAAGCCGGCCTTGTTAACCGTCCCATCTGAGACAAACTTCATCCACAGTGTGTGTGAGGTGGAACGGACATCCTCAGGTTTGTCATAGCCACAGAATCGACCAATCAGAGGGCTTGTCTCCAGAGGGCCGTCTCGGACCTCCAGGTAGTCGTAAGCACAGCTGTCGTGCCTCTCGATCTACAAAACATTTGTGTAGGTACAAAGTCAGATTAAAAATTCCTGAATATGTAATTTCCATCCTGTCACATTACTTTCACCATCAAATCTCACTGTGACGTAGCATGTTTGGTGTTTTGTGTAAAGCAGCATGTTTTCCTTTGTCTGATAGTTTGACTGTTTATGTTGCTCTATTAGATGAACATTACACCAATGTCACTGGCCACTAGATTTCATCATGAAGTCAGTGAGTAAAGTAACATGACAAGCAAAAAGAAATACAAAAATAATAACCAGGTTGAAATAAAACATATCTCTATCATTTAACATCATCAGTCAACCTGCAGCAGCTGAAACCACCAATGTGCCTGAGACTGGTTAAATTTTAAAAGAGGTTGATCTCAGCTTCTGTGTAAAGGTTAGCTTTGACCTTTGACCTTACATGTGTGGAGTCAGGTTGGAGACAGATTGAGTCATTTTGCACACTGACATTTTTACAGCGTTCAAACTAAAAGACTAATCCTCAACTGCCCACTGTGTGTCCCTGTACACTCACACACACACACACACACACACACACACACACACACCATCACTGTTATTAACTTCCTAGCAGCTATACGAGCGTGAAATTTGACCCAGACATTCCTGAGCACACACACACATGAGCACACACACACATACACGGGGGCAAAACACACACACAAACATGAGCGCACACACATAAGGAGTGAGTCACCTCGAAGGCCTGGAAGCTGAGCCCGACGTTGTATCCCTCGGACACAGTAATCCTCCATACACACTCTTTGGAGGGTCTGTAGTCATCAGGATAGTTGGGAGACTGAATCTGTCCGGAGTCCTTGGTGATTTCCCCTCCACAGATCGCTGCACAGGAGACAAAGAGACAGACAGGGAGAGAGAGAGAAACAGGACACACTAGTATTAACAGCACTGACCGACTGCACCTGCAATGTGTTTACGTATGAATTACACAAGTTCCAAAGTATTTATTTCTTAATAATTTGTTTGTTTCTCAGGGAGAGGAGTTACCTTCATAAACGGCAGCAAAGCCTTTTCCCACCCAGTTGCTGCTGCTGCGGAACTCAATCCACATCCTGCTGTCGGTGGAGATCAAGACATCAGGAACTTTATCTCCACAGAACCTGCCTGTTAATCACACACACAAAAACAAACCCTGTAAGAATAATGGCTTGTGTTGTCCAGCGATTGTTGATGACATATACGCTTCTAAACCTTATAGCATCTTCTACCTGTTAAGAGTCTTTGTCTACACTGACAATAGCCGTGCATTTAAAAGATACAGCCTCCTCAGTCTTTTCAGGACATGTTCGTACAACTCTGGTGTTGCCATAGAGGGCTCTGGCAAAAATATACAGAATCATCTAGCAAAAAGTTTTGATCCTGGTTCAGGATTTACTGGAATGCAAAGCAATGGCACCTGGCAAAACATTGCATCGCCAATCAGATAGTGAATTTTATTTTATCATATTTTATGACGGCCCTACTATGGTGGCCCTGAGAGCACAATGCAAGCAACTAAAGAATGCAAAAAACCCATCTTCACCAATTAAGCAACACATGTGAAGCATTTTGAAAAAAAATAAATACAAAGTGAGAAAACACTTAAAAAATGCTGTACACGCCCGCACACGGCTGGTACACACTTGTTGCCCCACCAAAAAAAGAGCGTACATTTTTACTCATCTTCCAACGCCATGTGGCTTATGGAAGCTTATTATAGAAGCTGATTTCAATAAGGTCATGAGTCACAAACCATGAAAACAACAAGCATGTGCCAGCTGTGTTCGTCACTTTTTAGTGTCCCCTGGAAACAGCTTCAGTCTGTGCTACAGCATTTCCATTCGGTTGCGTTTTCTGTTTTAAAGCATGGTTCTGTATTTGGTTGTGTTTTCTCACTTGGTAGCATTTTCTCTACTTGTCGTGCATGTGTTGTCTAAATAGGTGATAATGTTTTCTGTATTTGGTTATGTTTTGTTTTCTTAAGCTGCAGTGTGTTGAACTCTTTAGTGTCAAACTACAATAGAATTAAAAAAGGTAATAAAGGAACAAGAACATAAAAAAAAGGGCACAAATGCCATGCCAGTTCATTAAAGGGTAACCAGTGCCCCTCTGGCCCCTCCCTCAGCTCAACCCTGGCTGATTGTGCTTTGCTCTTACCAAGTAGAGGCGCTTTCCTCCAGTATCCATCCCGAACCTCAATGTAGTCATACCAACACAGACTGCTTTTATACAGATCCATGGTGGTGAAGTTAAGAACGATCTGGTGGAGCAAAAGTAAATGTTTAATATTTTTAATACAGATGTTTGCATGATGGAAACCAGATGAGGAGAGGCAGAAAAGAGGAAGAGGGTGGTACCTGTGGTGTGGTGATATAATCAATATACAGTCTGTCAGCAGTCTCTTTTTATTCGTGCATGCACATTCACTGTACCACAGGGTCCTACTGTGTGTGTGTTTACAGTCAAATTGTGGGGACTTGCCTTCCTTATGGAGACAAAACACAAGTCCCCATAAAGTAAATCATAAAATTCTTAGGGTGAAGACTTGGTTTAACAGTTTGGATAAGGTATGCTTGAGGTTTAGGATTAGAGTACGGCAAGTAGTAGTTAAGGTTATTGTAAGTCTCCACAAAATGAATGTAAGTCAATGTAATGTCCTCTGAAGTGATGGAAACACAACTCTGTGTGTGTGCGTGGGCACCTTTTCTCCGGGTGTAACAGATATTCTCCAGACACAGTGTGTGTATGATGGGTATCCGTTGGGGTAACCAGGAGACGAGAAGTTGCCTGTTGACTCTTGGAGCGTCTCTCCGCATGCTGCAACAACACACGCAGACGCACAAACACACGCAGATGGCGTTACATTTTTGTGGTGAGTCCTGCTGTTGTGCATAATCCTTTCAGCTGTGTACTGATACTTATGATTGGTGCATTACTAAAGAAAACATGCCTCTCATATCTATTATTATTCTCAATCTTTCACTGCCAATTTACCAAAATAAATATTATACTCAAGTCTGTTTTGTCAAATCAACAGCCTCATATACTTTCTGCCAAATTTTATGCCTATAATATGTGATCCGTGCATATGGAAACTGTTACATGTATTTCTGATTCGGAAACCAGTGGAGGAATTAAAATTACAATCCCAAACAAACCCATGTTTCATGTTGTCTTTGGCTTGTTTTAGTTGTGCGTGTTTGAGACTGCAGCATGCGTGTCTGTATTCCTCTGTGTATCAGTACACATGTGAGGTCCAACCACAGTCATTAAGCCTTGTCACCATTTAGGAGAATTAAACAGTCAACAGTAGTTGAGTCATTTTCTGTAAGTGCACAAGAGCAACAGACTGAATTTATCACGATGAAGACAACAAATTAAACTACTACAGCTGGATGGGAAGTCGTGGAAAATTATCGGACGATGTTCCTCTCGTTATTCTTTATCCTGAGTTTAACGCCGTCGCTCCCTCTCAAAAGGAGGTTAGCCAAATGTGCCCCTCCTATCCCATCATGCATGCTGTTTTCCCCCACAATGCCCTGGGGCTCTGTTCATCTGTCAGTGAATATGGTATCATTCAAATATGACCTTATAAGGTTGAAGTTGTATCTATTTCCAGCTGGGACACACAAACACAATCTCATTCTCTCTCTAGCATCAGAATGGATTTAGTTGAATAACATATATAATGTAATATATAAGGAGTTGTTAATATTAATGAATAAAATAAATGCCAAATTTGTATATTTTCAGATACATATTATTATAATGGAACAGAAACAGTCAAAATGAATAAATAAACACACCAAAACACTATGAAACTTTGGTGAACTTGTGTAGACAGAATGGTTAAAAATATTTCTTAATCTGTTGGTTTCACACACGATACATCGTGTGTTCATGATGACCTGAAGTGTGAACTCGTCTTGGGGATGTGAGTGTGTGTCTGAGCCAAAAAGGGATGGTAGCATTTGCGATCGTAAACCTTTGCGACATTACTGCACCGCTCTGCTTGCGAGCAGATCCAGATCACGTCAGAACAGTACAAGAGGGACCGCAGGGACGCCAGAACAGCACGGGTGTGCGCAAGAACTTATGGGTCTGTGTGAGTCTGTGTGATGTGTGTGAGACCCGAAAACAGAGAAACACATGGAAAAACAAATTACTCAACTTTACCTCTGCGCCTTGGAGAGTGGACGGGCGGGAAAAATTTTACGCCAAAGATACGAGCAGATAAACAGAGGTCTTCTTTTTTCACCAACACACACACACACACACACACATACATACACACTGTGGTCTCATAGTAAATATATCAGTACCTGGACATCTATACAGCTTCCTTGCCTGTGCAATGTCTCCTTTACTGAGCCTGGTCCGCTGACCAATAGCAGGCCGGACCCCATTTTCATCTCTGGATGGAAGGATGGTGTCCAGGAACATCCCCCTTCAGGAAAAGAGAGATTTAAAACACATCATGCTCTGATTTCAAGGAAATCAAATAAAAGATTTCAACATACATGCGGTACATTTAGCTTCAAAACAGTATAATATTACTTGTTTTCTGAGAACAAAATGACCTTCGTTTAAAATACCACTTATCCCACCAATGCTGTGTTTTATATTTTCTTCTAATGTGTGAGCTGGAGCTGAGTGGGGAATAGGAGGGGTTATGAGAGTAGGTATGGCAGAGATTAAAATGTATCCTCACATGGAAAGCATGTAAAGTGAACCCCTGACCATTCTCACTGCCAAATTACTGGCTGATTTCAGATGGCGGAGGGTAAAACATAGGAAGAGTTGATGCTGAAGAGTTTCCATTATTTTTACGGCACTGGTGAGCGATTATTTCCAGTTTCTCCCAAAGTAAGTGTGCTATATAGCTGTGAATGTCCACAGAGCACAAGTCTGATCAGACACTCTAAAGATTTTCTAACTTGAGACCTGAGACCCCATTCAGGTCTGAAAATTTTTTGGCCAATAGGGGCAGTGGAAACAAGTTGAGAACACAGCACTGACATATCATCCCCTTTTGAGTTGATACGGTAAACATGATCGTAAACTACACACTTGGCTAAAATATCTGCTCTACTTTGCTCGTTATATGCTGTAGCTTGTTGGGCATGTTAATGTTAAAAATGATTGTCGGTTGTAATTCACTCTGTGCCCAGGAAAAAGGATAGTTTTACTCTTTCTACATTCATTTTTACAGGTTGCACTGAGCCTTTACTTGCTGATGAAAGCTGGTCAGAGGTATTTGTAACTATCAGCTCCATCCCATAACACTGATCAACAACATCATCATAGGGAAACATCCAGAAAGGTCATGTTTCGCAAAAGTGCAGAGCAGAATTTAAGGTTAAGAAACATCTGTTTTAGGAGATCGTGTCTGATCTGTTTTGTAAATTCGACACAAGTCAGGAGACTGAGGTTACCGTGAGAAGGTGTTCCTGGCGTAGTGCATGATGCTATCAAAATCATATGGCTCCCCGAGAGAGTTGACCTCCCCTGGCTCCATCTTGAGGAAGTTATACTCCTGGCCTGGGAACCACACATAGTCACATACAAATACACACACATTTGCATAGCAGCATTAGATGGTTTAGTTTCAACACACATCAACAAACAGAGTGTAAACACGTTGTGTGCTACCATAAATGCGCACACTAATATTTTCTTTACACATCACTATACACAGTGTAAATTATTAAATGATCAAGTCTGAATAGATATGGCATTTTAGGGCACTCACAGTCCAATAGAGCAGTGAAGCTCTGATATGTTTCTAAATATAATCTTGGGTCAGGTCAGATACACTGCTGTCATTTGATTTAACACCTGTCAGACTGCACTGTAGTTTAGGAGTGTGTGGGAGGAAAAGAGACTTGAGGTGACTTCACAGTCATTAAAAGCTTCATTCACACTCACACAGGGCCTGGACACCGGAGACCAGACCAGAGTGTGAATTTGAAAAAGTACACACACATTGTCCACAAATGTCCTTATTTTACTCCAGCTAGAAACAGTCCTCAATGATTGGTTCTAAAAGCTCAGTTGAGATTTATTGCTTGATATTTTTTTTGTTTGGCTGTTAACAAAATTTTTTAGAATGTGGCCAATAACAGATTCCAGTGTGAACTGGCCACAGGATGAACTGAGCTGCATACACAAAAGAATAATAACACGTCATATAAGGTCACACAGCACGTTGTATGAAACTAAACATGGAGGCTACTGAAGTTAGTGTTTACAGTTTAATTTATAAGTTCATTGGAAGGAAAATGTGTGAGCAGATCATAACAAGGATGAGGATGAGGAAAGAAACAAACATTTAATTATGGCCTTTTGTGGCTTCTTCTGTACGGAGGTGTGTGAGGATAAAGACTCAGAGCCAGGAGCAGTGAGATTGTGATGTGAACGGTTTCACAGAAACAGACTGAATCCAAAATTTTAGGATGTCAAGGACTACTAATAACAGATTCTGCTTTGGGACCGCATATGAAAGTGTCCAAATCAGAACTGAAAAGATCAGATTCCATGTGATTTGAGCTGTTTACACTGTCATGAAAAAAACACATTTGTGTCACGCAAGAGTAAAAAAATCAGATGTGGGCCACTCGTGCCTGCAGTCTGAACAGACCCAGGTGCATCTTGGGTTGAGTCTCACCTGGTTGGATGTTGTCCCGGATGATGGTCACATGATCGTCACGGTCAGGCCGCGTGTGCTCGTGCCAGAAGCCAATGACGTGACCCAGTTCGTGCACCACGATGCCAAACTTGTCACAGTTCTTGCCTATGGAGATAGCCTGGGGCCCATTGCCACGACGACCCACATAGGAACAACACCTAATGAGAGAGACGGGGGGTGATTTTTACTACATATTTGGCAGTGGTAAAAGCATCAGCACTGCTGTATGAGCACACACTCACACACACAAACACAGTCTTTTCAGGATTTCCTGCCCCGTACTACGTCCACCAGAGGAAAAGCAGCAGGATTTATTTACATACAACACTCCGATAACGCAGCAGTTTCATAACCTCAGTGTGAATAAGCTGTGAGAATTCACATATCGCTGCTCACAGAACACAAACACACACACACATTCATTCTTTTTTTTTTCTGGTTAGCCGAGACATCCGTGCCAGGCTAACAAATCTGATTAAAGTTATCCAGCGAGCTGATTGCAGGGTAAGGATCAGGAGTCACTGGAGCAGATAGAGTCTTTTCTTCCAGCATTTGCAGCTCTAGTATCAGTGCAACTACTTCAGCCACTACAGGCGCCACAAACGTACTGTGGTTCTTTTCTAACCATCACTTATTTTTCTGCATTTCTCTCGCAGTCTCTGTCACACATGCTGCATATCCAAGCTGCAGGATATTTATACATCAGATTAAAGTGTCTAATCTCTAATGCAGCCAACCTATCACAGGGAACCAGACAACTGGCATCATCAGTTAACACATAGATCTTTCTCTCATCTGCATTCAAAATTTCAAAATGGACTTCTTCAGACTCTTCCATGTGAACTAGTCTGGTATACTACTTATCATTGCTCAATTAAAAGAGAGAAGTAAGCACATCCAAAGTGTTCAACAGGTATAAATCACTGCAACGGTGCAACATTTTGATCATCATATATTGTCATCAGTCATCAAATATCATTGTGAGAGCAAAGAAACTGCACAGATTATTGTAGACTGCTCTTTGCCTTACTATTATTGTTCAGAAATCTTTAGAATTTAGACCTAAGTGTTGTTTAAAATATTTCTTTACTTCAGATAAGATAAGATAATGCTTAATTGATCACCCAGAGTACCAACCAATTCAGAAGTTTGCTAAATTTTGATTTAAATCAGGAACTATGTGATCAAGTAAATTTTCCCTGTGGAGGATCAATATAGCTTATAAAGCTTATCTTATCATAGAATAAGTAAACATGACAAAAACGACCGTTGATTCTTTTGGCATGTGACAGTTTTCAGTACTTGATGTTATGGACACATGCCTGTTAGGCTGATCCACCTAATGGTTTATTAGAACAGATGGATTATATGATTTTGACACTTGTTATGAATATGGGCCTAAAGTTTTCAAGAATTTATCAAACTTACTTTTTTTAAGCCTTTTTTTTTTACTCTTTCCTTGTCAGTTTCTCAAGAAACCCTAGATATACAAAACTATAGATCAATAGTGAAAATATGCATTAAAGAATATATAGAATTGAACAGAATAAGGGAGTAATCACATCTTCATCTGACCGTACAGTCAACATCTCTCTCATCATTTCAGCACTAATATCAAATATCCTACAGATCCTACTCTTTCAACCATCTGCACAACAGCAGTTCACAGAGATAAACTGTAAAACCTTCCAAATTACAACCAGACAGTGAAGTGCCACCACTGTACAAACACACTATGACCCCTCCGTGCTGCCACTCAACAGAACAATGCACTTCTGCAGAGTATGAACAAAAAAACTGCACGAACACACAAAAACTTAGACTGCGCAGTGTGATTGGTAGGATGGGGAAACAGGAGCAGGACAGGAAGGAAAGTGGAGCCATTGTTGAGTGACCGTATCGTCTCTCGCTGTGACAAGGTCAATACTGGACTCTAGGCACACATATACACACTCGCACACAATCTCACATACACAAAGACAGTCACCGAACTCACCCGCAGGGTCTGTAGGTGAACACAATGTAGCTTTCCTCATCTGTCTTCTCAATGAAAGTTACGCACGTCTGTTTCTCCCAGTGACGCATGGCCTGCTTAAACATGGCCCTCTGACTACCTGAAACACACACAATTCACATCCTACGTTTACACAATCACACGTTGGTGTGTGTTTTACTGTTAAGCAGTAGAGGCAGCAGTCCAGTAGCGCTGCTTACCAGTGAAGTTTCCTCCTATGACGTAGGGAATGACTCCTCCAGGCCATATCCTCTCAGCTCGGGATGTGGCCGCTCGAGGAATACGGCTCTTGACAATGTTCCCAGTCTTCCCAGCTTTTCCAGTTTGGCCCTTGGGACTGGCTGCTCCCTTGCTAGAGTTCTTCGGGAGATATTCTAACAGAGCGAGAAGAGAGAAACAGTCAAATCTACCTTTACCCCAAGCTCGTTTGTGCTATGCGTGTTCAAACAGAGCAAATTACTGGTCTATTATTATGAATATCACTTCATGAATGTGCTCTGACATTATTGGATCACACTATTTCTTATTATATGTGACCTTTCAGAGTTTGTTCTCGGATCAGAGGGTAATAAACTCAGTCAGATATAGCTCTGCAATATACTGTGTTATTAAACATTTAATTTCAAGTTTATGATGTATACTGAATTAGCTGAGTTGTGCTAGAAAAGGTAACTGAAACATTTTGTATTCCTGTATCTGACAGTGCTTCAGTATAATTGTGGCTGTGGTACAACTTTGATCATTTCCAAAGAGTATAAAGATGGCAAGCAGTATTGGACTGTGAAAAATCTATCAACACTTGGGGTATTGAAAACCACTTTATGATAAAATTGAATTGAAATGGAAATTCTGTATTAAATGAAGCCTAAAAAGAACAATGGTTTGTGTGACTTACAGTAGGAAAACAAGGCTCATGGTCTGCATGCCTCATTTCTCTACACAAGATTCTTGAGGGATGGTTGAGTCTGGGAGGGTTTATTACTGTCATATGTTCATTTGTATATGCTTTCTGTTTACTTTTTGTTTCTTTCCAGTCATTCACAAGTTTTATAATGAGCCAAATGACCTCTTGCGAAGCGCCACAGGCTACAATGCAAATATTGCAGTTAGATCACTAAAGAGGCTCAAACAGACTATGAACAGACCTGGTGGCTAAATTTGATGGTTGATATTTTACCCAGGAAATATTTTTGAGTTTGACAACAGAACAAATTTCACTTCAGGGAATCATTCAGTTCCATTTATTTCAATGGCAGAGACTTGAAAGCAAAAAACTCCTTGGTAGTTCATTCGAAGTTACTCAGACAGCTGGGTTTTAGAAGGGTAAATAAAAGCTTCAAATCTCTGCACAGACATTAGTTTTCAGTCTGGATGGAAATAAATAGAAACAAGTGAAATCTAGGAAAGCAATATTTTACGTCCACTATAAGAGGAACCATAAAGGATTTGTACTTTATCAGCTGAACAAAGACCAGTACATTTCAATTGTGTCTTTAGTAACAAAAAGTAGAGTGTGTAGTAAAGTTCAGGGTCCTCACCAAAGCCAAACCTACGTATTCTCTCCAGCAGTAGATATAAAGATCCTCTCTTCTTAGAAATTTCATGTTCGTCCAGGCCACCTGACACACACAAGAGCCAAGAATCAAACCACAAACAATGCACAATAAACGCTGATATCCTCAGGTGGCCCCTGTCTACTTCCTTCCTATTCAAGCTGCTTTACTTAGCCAATGGATAATGAGAGAGTTTGAGAGGAAACATGAGAGAGAACATTACATGATGATTACTGAGTGAGAGTGAGATGTCGAGTTTGCTTACCAGACGTGTGCCCCTGCCGGGAGTGTGTGTGCATGTGTGTGCGCTGTGTCAGGTCTATCGTCCTGTCAATCTGGAACATTCGCAGGTCCTCCTCGTCTAAAGCGATGTCGCCCCAGAAAACAGCTGGAAGTAAAGAGAAAAACATCTGTTATGATCACAATTGACAAGCAAAATCACATCAACATCATCCCTGGAAATGAACAGAAGAGAAATTGCTCCATGGCCAAAGTGACCCCAAGCAAGGCCTTCCAGTCCCACATGATCCAGTGGAGCTCAGTCGCCAACAAATCAGACTGTGGTTGCACAATGGCAGCTTCAAGGTAACAATGTGAGTGTCAAGTGAAGCTCCCATGATTAAAGTAAATATTCCTCATTAACCAGAGGTTGACCCAATAATTGTTTGAGCCAGAAATGGATTCAAAACAAAAGCTCTACAAAAAGAATTTTTCAGCTGTGCTGTGGCTTTGCAAACATGTAGTGACCACTTTTCTTCAACATGTGGGCTAAAACCACTGGATCCAAATAAAATCGTATCCAGTTAACAAGGTGTTTTTCAGAATGATGTCCTGTTATTGATGTTTTAGATGCTGTTCAGGCTCCAGGGTGGAGTTATTTGTACTTAGTTCGCTTCAGTGCAACTTCACTGCAAACCTAAAGGTCAAACGTTAAAATTGATAGCCCTATTATTTTCTATGTATGTGGTACAACCCCACACAGGCGATGGCTAGGCACGCACCTGAAACACACCACTATCCTGTTTCCAGCCTTTCCAAAGAAAAAGCTGTTTACTTTTTACTAATACATGTTTACCTCCTGTGGAAGCTTGACTTCCTCTCCTCACCTCTACCTGTGGCTGCCTCTCATGTGTAGAGATGTAGGAGGAGAGAATAGTGGTTGAGGTTAAGATAGAATATGATGACAATATGAAGGTGTATGATTAGAATTTAATCATCCCGCACTGTGCGTGGTCGGCCTGTTGACGCTTTGGCAGCACTTGATGCACATCAAATATGAGCCATGATGCTCCAGTGGCAGTGTATTTTCTGCTTTCTGCTTAAGTACAATTCACACACTAGGAAGTAGCTTAGGTGTTTTCCTTATTTGTAGAGGTGAAGTCATCACATAAATAGAACCCCCTGGTTAATGATTCTCTAAGTTACAGCAACACTGTCACCACAGAAGAGTTGTTCCCATTTCACACCCAATACTACATTCAAATACCGAGAAACTTGTGTTTGAAATTAGCCAGAGTGCCCAGAGAGCTTAGAGCAGCTTTGTTCCCTCCCGATCCTACTCTATGGGTCTTTCTCTGACACACACACACAGCACTGGTGGTCTTACAGTGGTCTGATATCAGGCCATGTGTAAGCCTTCTGGCAAGTGACACTCCCACCACTGTCCCCTCAATCCCTCCCTCCCTGCCTACTAAGACTACTGCCTGCTCTCCCCCCTCATCCTCTCTCTTTCCATTCGATCTGGCTAAAGGATTCAGCGTGCACACTGTCCACACCCATTAAAGCACATGTTCACATTTCATCAAGTCTGTCTTCAATCAATACTCACATGCCCATGTGTACAGTAGAGTGAAACTGTTATTGGTTGCTGTAATAATTCCTCCTCTTCACCGGCCCTGAAGAATCTTAATGTGATTCCAATGTAAGTGTGAGGGGACAGAATCCACACCCTCACTCTGAGCAAATATGCAGTTTTAAGTTCAGCCAAAGCTAATATGAGGCATTAGCAGTCTCACTTCATCAAATCAAGGGGGTATTTTTTTGTTATTATCTCTCCACTGCAGCTCAGCAAGACAATGTTGTCTGTGGAAACACATAGAAAGAATTTTGTACTAAAAAACTTTGTAACTCTGGAAAATGCCCGCTTGACTAACTGAGGCTGCTGGAGCCTTATATTATGATTACTGTGACCAATAACTAGCACAACATACCTGGATGTTTGATTTACATATTTCTTATAGTGAAATTCTCACCCATTGAGAAGCAGATAAAACCAAATCATGAACTCTATTCCCATGTAAGCTGGACAAAGGAACGGTTCTCCATTACCAACATCAGGTTTAATTTGCCTGTTCATACTATTTTTAGCTTTTCTGGTTCCTAGAACTTAACGGTCAAAATGTTAGTTCATAACAAACATTTTTTTCCTCAATCTTAAAACCACTCCTGTTCCCACACCATGCCTCATTTACCTCATCATCTTACTCAACAACATTCCTTCCTCCATTACTCCTGCTCAACCTTTTTTGACTCTCATGCATTATAGCCCTAAAATCTGTGATATGTACGTGGCTGTGTTTCTATTACACATCCCTCAGCATCAAACAAAGCACATCTTGGATCACTTCACCCACTTTCTTTATTTCTTTGTCTCCCTCTCTTTCCATATCTACAGTATATCTCCCAGTCTGTAACAATGAATGACTAAATGATAACCATCGCTAAATGATTAGCTGAGCGGAGTTACTGCCCTCCACAGGGATTCAAGACACTAATACATTAACAATGGCATGGGAGAAGCTTGTCACTTAGCTAATCAGGATTGCCACTAAAGGAAATGGGGGGTCAGGGTGCCATTGTGCTCGACTCTGAGCTATTGTTGCAGCGAGGAGCAAACCACAATGACCACAGATGGTTTACAAATCATGACATCAGATACAGACTGAAAGTGTGAGCTGTTGAATGGTGGAATATGATATGTTGGTTATTTAGATGTGAAGATAATGTCTAAATGAATGATCTAAAGGGTACAGCTGCTTGAACGTATAGTATCATATGCATTAAATCTATTTATTACTATATATCATCTATTATGTAGAAAATACTATGTAACATTTAAGGGTTTGCTCTAAAACTTTGAAGAAATTATGTTTACATTAGAAAAGAGATATACCATGGCAGATTTTGTTGCCTGTGGACAGAGCTGGTCTAGCTGTTGCTTTAAAGAAGTCATGTTTATGTACAAAAATTGGTCGCACTGAGTATGTGAGACATACGTTTTTTAGAGTATTCATATTAAAATATTCTGCAATTACTTTCATTATCAATTTCCTGATTATTTTCTTGTTTAATCAAATGGTTATTGGTCTGCAAAATGTCAGAAAAGAGAGAGAAATGACTTTTCCAGAGACTAAAGTGACACCTACACGCAACTTGTTTGGTTCAACAATAGTCCATTCCCCAAAAGTTTATTAGTTTACTAATAAAGAATAAAGTAAAAGCATCAAATCTTCATATGTGAGACGCTAGAACTTTGAAATTTTGGCATTTATGCTTGAAAAATGACTTTTAAAATGACAATCGATTGTGACAATAATTGCTGATGAATCTTTTGCTTATGCTGTAATTCAGCTGATGCCATTCAACAGACCATCAGTATTACTTATCCATTCTTTATATTCAGTGGTCTGTTTGACTGAAGTACACACACAGGTGCTAGTAGGGATTCCTGATACTGACATACTTGCAGCTGAAAACAATTAAATGCGCAGATGTAACAAACTTTGTAGCACACAATAAAATGTTTTTCCCTTCTTATTTAAGAGGTTCAAAAAAGGCTGCATTCAGTGAGTCATTGGTCAAAAAGTAGAGCAGACATATATCATAAAAAAGGTTTATTGGACTCTGGAGAGGTTGATATTGGTGTGGTTTTGCCATATAAAGCCACAAAAATAACACAATTACACCAGCACTTGAACTAAGATGTGGTCTGTGCAGGCGTTCGTACAACACACCAAACTGACACCAAATTGCACTGTGGGCGACACAATTTCCACTGACACTCCCCTCAACACTCAAAGTGGTGTCATAGCGAGCCACAAAAACTACCAAATTGGTGCAAAAGAAAAGCACTTACACCTAAAAGAAACTCACACTTCACCAGCAAAACATATAAACATAGACTGTATCACATTGCACCTGCATCAGAAATGATATTCCCCTGGCTTTTGTTTCTATTTGTGGGACAGTGTGTTTGTGACATTACACGCCTTTGTAGTTTCAGATATTTCAGGACAACAAGAAAAACTACAAGGACTAAAAGTTTTCCAGAGAGAAGGAGCTGACGCAAGCAGAGACACAAAGCGAGAAGAGGAGGGAGAATACAGTGATAGTAAGTTTGGCCCATTGATTGTTGGGGTCTTGTTAATCCATAGAGATACCATAAATAGCCCAAAGTCAAGCCAGTGGGTGAGGAGGGGTGAGGACAGTGAGGCAGGGAGATGCAGGAGGAAAAGTATTGATCCAAAAACCCCAGGACATCCCAGGAGACCTACATCATGCTGACCAGGGCCTTACTGTTCGCCCTTCAGCAGGGGCACTGCAGCAAACACACACACACACACCAGCACACAGAGACACACACACACAAGAGTAATGCACCAAACACAAAGTGAGAGGTAGACTTCCCTCAAACGCATCCAGCGCCTCCCACTGTGGTGGCGAGCAGACCGGTTTGTGTTGTATTGATCAAGTTCCCAGGCAGACAGAACTAATGTCGGCTCTCTGCAAGTTCACTCTGCAGCTCGCTAGCAAATGTCAAACAGACGTACAGAAGTGGCTCTGTGTGTCTTTGTTTCAGCTCATCTTCATGCTTCAGTGTGCACCGAAACATAAATTGCACCAGTATAGTATTGTATACTATAGTACTGTAGGGTAGGGTATTTTTTTTCCAGTTTATTGTCATTGTATTTTATTGTTATTTTTGCCTCTTTGTTTTGGAAACAATAATAATTTGCGTAGAACCGCAATTTCTATTTTTTAAAATCACTCTCCTTATAGTTTGTTACTCTACTACTAATTACCTCATAATTTATTTGTCTCCTGCTTTAAAATGTTGTCTCTATTTCATGACCTCCTCAAAGCCACTATGTGTGTAATGTTTATCTTTTTACAGCAGCTTCTCGATGACATGTTTTTGTTGCTTGGAGACAATCCCAGTTGTTTTAATCTTTTGAACTTTTGAGCACTACATTGATGCTATAATTTCTTTCTCAAACTATCCTCCAAAATGTGACTCACAGCTGAAAAAAAGAGTTTCCATTCAGATATGCACTGATTTAATGAGTGCTGCAATGAATGACGGAATTGGTCGCAGCTGGTGACCCATGAGTGAATAGAAACATGTGTCTGTATGTACAGATTTGTGCTATATGTCCCACAACATTAAATACATATATTGATATAGTCAATATCATTCAACATTAAAACATTTTGACATTGTTACTATAAGAGATTCATCAGTTCCTTTGACATTTTACAGCCACTACAGCACAATACAATAGAGAATTATTCACTGCTGAGTTATGCACTCATGCTGTACTCACTGGGGTGTATCTAACACACACAAACACACACACACACACCTCACTAAGCTCCTCATTAAGCAAATATAAGGTCACACTGTAGGTGGGCTAAGATGTTTGTGCATGTGCATGTGTGCGAGCATGTGCATGTGCACGAGTCCTTCCACTTGTGCGATATTATCATACTGTATGCAACTGCGACTGTGAACGTACTGCAATATCAAAAAGAGATTACCTCGGCCCCCGTTTGAGGATTTTCTCTAAAAGTAATCACTGTTCAAGCTGCTTGATCCATATTAACTGTTTGTGAGCAACAACAGGTGCAGTGGTTCAAGCTCACTGCACGTCATGATGCAGGGTTACAAAAATACACACCAAAAAACTGTACAACACAGCAATTAATAGACCATATCACCCAGCTAAGGGGGCTGTGATAGACCTATACCCAAAATTCAAGTTCAGTCAACCCTGCTAGATAAGGTGGCTGTTAATAGTCTGTAGTCTAGTCACAGCTTGTACAACATATTCTCATTGTGAAGTTTGGAAATCAAGTATCACAACCTCCATCCCCAAATCTCCTCTATAGCATGTGTGTATGGGCAGTATATTCCAAACAGTATTTGCATCAGAATATGGCCAAATACAGCAGCAGTTGCCAATACTTGACCCTTCCATGTCTCACTTCCTACAACATAATGCACAGAAACTACAGTGTGCTTAAGGTTCATGAAAGATCATGGTTAAGGTTAAGGAGAGATTGTAGTTTCTAAAAAGAAGAAGGTTAATTCCAGGTCTGTGTTTTTGTTGGGCGCAAACTCTTACTTCTGCATCAGCACTGAATGCTGGCATTAGATGTTGTTGTGGAATAATGCAACGTGGACACACTGGACTGGATTATGCCACAAGAGTGGTTTGAGAAGATTCCACGGGTGTTTTGATACTTATCTCTATTGGAACCCAATACTAACCACAAGCTAACCACAGCCTCCATTGTCCATTGTGGAGCAGACTGCAAGGCATCACTTCAAGTAGCACTTTGAACTGAGATTAGTGCTTACAGTTTTCTTTGTGGGTATTTAAGACTATGCGCCACTTGGCTATGTAAGGTGTTGCAATGTGAAGAGATGCTGGAGTCAGTACTGTCATCGGTCAGAAATGTGCTTTTAGAGAAAAAACTGAAAAATGTGGAAGCTCTGTCCAAGTTCAAAAATTTCACACCCCCACCCTCCTGCAAGTATGTGTGTAAGGGAGAGAGAAGGAGGGATAGAGAGCGAAAGAGAGAGAGAGAGAGAGAGAGATGGGATAATCTCAACTACTGTGACATAAAATGAAACAATAAACAAAAGAGCAAAGTGTTTATGTGTATGTGATCATGACAGAATGAAGAAGAAATTTAAATTCAAACCATGATAATTACAAACTTGTCAATATTCCCGTAACAAAGACAAGCTGGCAGTTTTACCAACACTTTTCTTTACCAGATGTTTAATGAGCATCTGCAGAGTAAAGGATAATATATCTTTGATGTGATAGATCAAAAACACCCTGAATCACAAACACACACACACTAATCATATGTTTTTGCTGGCTTAAACACAGTCCCAGGCATCGACAAAGACCCAATTACACACCTCTACACTGACACATCACCGTGTTTTCCTCCAGCACAGTGTGTGTGTGTGTGTGTGTGTGTGTGTATGTTTGTCTACAGATAAGGCTAGGCAAAGTTTTTTCATGCATGAACACAGCCAAAAGCAGATGGTGGAGCAGCGAGGCAAACAACTGGACATCTGAACAGACCTGGAAATAAAGGCCAGACTGATCATAAACAAATCCAATTAATGGGGAAACACTGTCAGGCTGCCATCAGGTCCAGGATCTATTATTCTTTTTAATTCAACTGTATGTGCTGTTGTGCAACTTCTATGACCTGACATGAGCACACCAGACCAAAACGTCATTGTGAAGCCACATCAAAATTACAAAGTGAAAATATATATATTAAATAAAGTACAAAGGTTCATGGGTTACTTTGTAATATAAGTCACTGTGTTTGTTACACTGGAACCTAATTTAAAATGTAGATAATTATAATATTCCAGGACAAATAAAAGGAACATCTGTGACTTCAAAAGAGCACAAACTTAAAGAGCACTCTGCCACATAAACTGAAGGGAATAACAGGCAAAGAAATGTTCGGTATGAGTTAGAAATAACATAATATCATATGACACACACACACACACACACACACACAGAGCTGGTGTAACCTCCTAATAACATTACTGTGACACTGAGATTCCTCTCCAGACATTGTGATGACTCGATTCAACCATCGCAGTGTCCTGGGTGTGCACCCAAGAGCCTGGCAATGAACAAGGATGAAATAAAATATTTATAACAGAGAACAATGTTATTTTTTCTAAGGATGGTGGATAGCCGTGCTTTGGATATCTTCCCGTTTGTACATCACAAGCAACTGCATAACTTTGCTCATTAAAATAAACTTTCACATTATGAAAGGGGTTGCTCATAGCAATGAACCTAGAGTGCAGCTCCTCCCATTATCTCACCTCACCTGTCTCTCTGGCAACTTTACTGTTTTGATTCATTTTCATAGGGTCGATATTTCCCCAAGTAGTTGGTAAAGACCAAATATAGAGCTTAAAGAGTGAATACTACATTTGCCAGTTGGTCTGAGACACAAGTGTATTCTATAGCATTCTCATTAGCTGCTTGATGAGGTGGATAATACTTGACATAATGCTCTACCTTGTGCAAACTTTATGCTTGCACATTTGTTGTGAGACTGGCTAAACACTGGTTCTTACATATAACTTTAATGGACCAATGATTGTGCTGTTGGAAACCCTAACAATTGTCTGATTCTAGAAACATCTGAGTCACTTTTTGTTAAATTATGGAAATAGATAATGCACTGTGAAGAGGAAAAACTGGGTATATATCAGCTACTTTAGCATTTCTGTAATGACTTCCAACATTATGGCCAGCAGTGTAACATAATGTGGTTAATGTTGGTCCGAGCTAGTTAGTAGAAATAATGTGGCTAAGTTTATTTAAAATAGTGCATAATAGTGGCATAAAACTAGCCATTGTTTGTTTGTTGTGCATGAAACTGTGCATGCATCTGTTAAGATTTTCATCCGGATCATGGTTTATCTAGTAGTGCTAAGTTAAGAGCAACTGAACTTGCTGTAGGTTCGGGAAGAAACGACCCACATGTGACCTCAAAGAGTCACAGTGAGTTACTCTTCCTACAGAGGTTAACTGCCTGGGACTCCCCACCAGTCAGCTTGAACTGAAGAAGCCTTTTGGATGAGAGGCAAAACAACTTTAAGAATTCAAGTGCGAGTTCAATCAAAGGCAACTGGACTTGGTGTAGGTTGCCAGTTGCCTTTGATTCAACTTGCACTTGAATACCATGACCTGGATGACTGAGAACCTTCACAGACATCTTCATCTAAAGCAAGTCCAGTTTCCCTTGACTTAGCACATCTAGGTAATTGTACATGCAGTAGTGTCTTTGCACATTTGTTCAGCAAACTCACCAAGGCTTGTTAGGGGCTAAAATAACCTAGCGGACCTAGCTAAGAGTGTAGCTGTGTGTCATACAGTGCGGGAAGCCTGCATCTGTGACCACATCTGGGCTCCCACAACACTGAGGAAAGCTGAAAATAGCAAGCGTTTGACTGTAAGGAGAAGGTGGCTTTTCCTCGGCCAATAATGGGTGTATGCGAATGATTTTGCTGCTATAAATACCATCAGGAAAAGCTAGGTGACATAAAAGCAGCCAGACATTTAATAATTGAGCAATGCGTGGCAGGTGGGCGGAGTGACGGCGGTGCTGACTCATGGCTTCTGCAGCTCCGGAACAATGATGCTCCAAAACAAACAGTGGGCTCTCAGCGCGGCCGCAGAGTTTGTGCTGAGGCGGGAATCCTGAGGAAGACTTCGGAAGCTCAGTGGCAGGAGCACTCTGCTCGGGAAAATCCTGTTTAATATAATATGAGTGAGACCGCGCGTCCTCTCGCTCACACACAACGCAGCCACAGTGTCAAACACACACGCATACACACATTGCTCTAGTTTCCTTCCTACTGAGGAATGGGGGAAGGGGTGAACAGTAGCTGCAGCTCACTGTCACGACATGGTGGGCTTCACTCTCTGAATGAAAAACTCAAAAGCACACATATAGTATATACATGGGCACAATCACACATACTTTCAGTTACACCTGGTGCACTAGATAACTTGGTACCTGGTTAAACTTGTACCACAGTCACTACAATGCCACCTGATTCCAGAAGGATGGGTTATGTGTTGATTCTATAAATCTTTCTATTTAGTGCCTTTCCAAAAAAAAAACACTATATAGAATACATCTGCATAGTATTACCACAAAGTATTTAACATTTTAACCATAAACGCATACATTTATGAGTCATGTAGTGTAGAATCTGAAATGATTTTTGGTTTCCTTTATGGACTTTTAAGTAGTGTTTGGACTAAATTCAAAGCAAATTTTTGAAGCAGTACGAGTGTATAGTTACCAGAAAGGCAAAAATTGACGCTTACAGACATAGTTTCACTCTTGAGCACTTGAGCTGAGGCAAGAGAAAAAAACAGAGGGTCTGGAGAAAAGTCACAGGAAAAACTGGAGTTCCTCGTAAGATTTTGGAAACATCTCTGTACATGGACTACAGGTTTTTATGGGTCTACTGGGCTGCTAGTGGCAGAGACCCGACCCGAGGGTCTGGGTCCTCTTGTGTCTGTGTGTCAGTATGACTAATACCTGAGTGGATCCAAATGGACTTCTTATCAGCTCTGATCACATGGTGCAAAATAATCAAATTGGGTTTTCTGAGGCGAGACAGAGATTGTAAACTATGATGCGCAGGAAAAATGAAATGCACTACTGTTTCACCTTGTTGCTATCGACATTGGTGTTCTCTCTCTATTTGGGTCTGCTCAGGTCTGCATTTCAAAGCAGTACTAACTGTAGTCGGGTATCTGTTTGGGAAATAAATATTTGCATCATTTTCAGATTTGTTTTCTACAGGTCTGCTTTGTATCATGAAAACCTCTAACACAGTCACATGTGCCACACACAAAGTTGGTGAATATGCTGCTAGCTAGTTAACAGCTCCAACTGACGTCCTTGCAGCCATTATACTGGCTGTTAGTGGTGAATAAAGTGAGCTTTTAAAAACTCAAAAAAATTCCCATTGAAGTGACTCTTTAAAAACATGCTTGTATGCACTTTTCACAAACAGTGAACAAACAGTGGTGCAGTATAAAATTTCTGTCACAAACAACAAAATGCATCAATGCATTTATCAAACGATGAGGAAACGCCATGACAGTGACTTTGAAACATAGTGAAAATGTCCTTTTCCTTAGTGCTTAGATTGGAGCACTACCAGACCCTACAAAAGGCTGGAGCAGCTCCAATGGAAACACAGTGACGAAACTGAAACTGTTTGGATGCAAATTATGTCAAACTCTGTGAGTTACTGGAAACAACTAAATTGCAAACACGTGCTTTTCTTGCCTACACCTGTAAAATGATATCATGTAAACATCAGCACCATATCTACACCCGCTCCAATATTTAGCAGCCAGCCTTTATCGCAATATCAGAATGAGCTTCAGACAACATGTAACCACTATGTTGGCAGCAGGGTGGAGATCACCCCTCAAGTGGAAGTTCCTGGTTCAAGCTCCACAGGGAAACTGTGATATAACTGTTCATGTTACTTAAGTGCACATGAAGTCGACACTACATCTTTTTAATACACATAATATACTTTTTAACCACAATGCACATTTCTTTATCTGAATGTTTCCATCCTTGTCGCAGCGTGAACTCTTATTGTAAATCCTGCACTGCAATATCTGAGTTTAGAGATGTACACCCATCAGAAAATGTATGTCATGCATCGTACTATAATGCTGCACGCTCCTATGGTACAATACTATGGTATTTGAAGAAGAGGCAGTGAGCAGGCAGTTGGTCTCTTGGGTCACTCCTGAAGAAATGACCCACAGCTCCATTCGGACATCGTGGTTTGTTTAGCTTTCACTCCGTTTGTGTGACCATTTTATGAGAACAGTGATTTGGAAGGAAGCATGAATGACTCTTGAGTGAGCGTAGGGAGCTTGTGCACGTCCGTACGAGTGTGTGTGTGTGCGTGCGCGTGTGTGTGTCATCTCCAGCTGAGTAGCAGGATGCAGACAACCAGGAAGAGATAAGCGCGGGTGAATGGAGGGAGCTCTGCGTGTGTGTGTGTCGAATGTGTGCGTCTGTGTGCATGTGTGTGTTCACGTAGGGAAATCACTTCACAAAGGCCTGGAAGTGTGTGTTCTCCTGTCTACCAGCGCGGGACTCGGAGGAGATAAGCAGACAGCCAAATATTCCCCTTGTGTTTTCCCAGCAAAAACAGGAGGCGGAATACCAACCACTCAGACCGATGCCACAGGGTCAGGCCTGGAATGAGCAGCGCTTCCACTTCTTACAAGCTGCATACACACACATCAAAAGATGCAGCCATCAAGTCTTTACACACTGACAAAAAAATGGGTCCATACAAGGGGTGCAACTACCAACTGGCAATTCATGGATGCTTGTGCCTGTTCATTTTCAGTTGGATTTCCACAGACACTTCAAAGTGAATTTATGTGCATGTACATGTGTAGACCAACTGATGCATTTGAGTGTGCATATCTGTGTGTGCATTTAGATGTTAGAGGGTTAAGTCAGAGAATGTATGTGTAGATACTGTAAAGACACACACTGATGGTTGACCATTGTTTTGTTTTTTTTAAATGTGGTTGTGTAAATGGAAGATGAACTTAAGATGGCGTAAGAGAATAATTTGGTTAGTGTTTACAGCATCAGGTACATTTTTCAATATACAGTATGTATCCAGTGATCTGCTGTGTATCTATATTTGAATTATCAAAGTTAATAGAGAAATTGTGCTATGGAAAATATGGAATATACGGAAAAACGGAAAATAGCCATTTCAAGTTATAACACAATATTATACATCCTGCTGTCCTATCAACAGTATGAATCCAAAAGACATTTATTCTACAATGATACAAAACAGAGAAATGAGCCAGAATCAGTGAATGCGCAATATACTTGCTTGAATAACTACGTCTGAACAAAATCTCTTATCAAAATTGATATTGATTATAATTAGCTGTTTCCAAGGTCAAGATTTAACTTTGAACCTTAACTTTCAACATGAATGAAAAGATGGAAAGTTTGAACATCTACCGTTCCATGGAAACTGAGAAAACTCAATCTGCAGATAAGGTGTATAAATTCATTTATGTACAAAGACAGGAGCAAGACTGAGACTGTTAGAATAAAAATCTGTCACACATGCAGTATATGTGCATGCTGTTACATAGCTACAGAAAATGTCCCTTGGTTCTTTGTGGAAGCAAAGACTGCACTCCAGCAGTCAAACTGGCATGAATAATGTGACGCCGACATTTGATTTGCATTTAATCTCAACACAACATGCATAGTATGTAAATGTGATGTTCCAGTCCAGACAGGGAGCTTTTTTTGCATCTTGCCCCCTTCGCCTCTTTTCCCCCGTATAATGGGTTGCTCTCTACTGTCAACTATCTACTGAAGCAAAAAAAATGCCTTAAAAATAACATAAAAATAAGAAGATTTGGTTAAACGTGCACACATGACTTTACAAAATAGGAAGAAGCAGAGACAGGTATCAATTACGTAGAGCTCTGGAAAACATGGTACTCATGTGCAAATGATGTGAGAAAAGTATGAATACATTCCTTATGTACACTGATATTTCCAGCAAATACAAACATTGCCTGTGTTTTCTCACTTAGTTATTTTAACCTACAAGAGTCGCTCAGTTACTCAAACATATGTAGACTGACTGTCTCCCTGTAACCTGCCAGGCTTCCATCCAAACACACACACACACACACACACACACGGTAAGGGTCTTAGCATAACTAAAAACCACAGAGTCATGGGATTGCAGTATCAACATAAAATTACCCACACAGAGATCAGTGTAACATGCACATGAAAACACACACACACACAGTGTCTAGGGTTGCCAGGTTTGTGTATTTGGCATGTGAAGAATGTGTGTTGGTCAGCGTGTGGACACTCAGTGTTCTGGGTGGAGTTCTTATCAGTTCAACGTGTCATCACAGACAACATTAAGGCTGCAGCGTGCCATTAAAACACATATGAACATGTATGTGTACACAATGACATGTGCACATAAACACGCAGACGGGTGTAACCAAAACAAGCATCTTGATGAAGGAGATGCTTACTGGTCTTACACCATCTTCTTGCAACTCTGCACAAACAGAAGTCAATCAGAAGAAGAGAGGGGAGGTTCTGATTTTTCCACCTGCTCTGTAGAAATGATGCTGATACTGAAGGAGGGTTAACATGCAACACTAATCCTGACTGATCATTAAGCTTTGCCACAATGTCTGGGCAGAGACTGTTCTTGTCTTCTGTTGACAAAGTCATGAGACTTAATGTCTGCATTTCTAAGATACTGGAGGAAAGAATATTACAAGTATTACTACTGAAACCAAGGTATCATATAGGCTCCAGAATTGAAACATTTCTAATTATAAGTTTACTGGACAAGCAAATACTGTATATACAGGAAATTCAATATGTAGTAAAGACAAGACAGAAAGCTTATTTTAAAAGGGGACTGTATAAAATCTTAAGTGAATCTCCAGCCTTATGTTGTAAATATGAGTTCATTTGGGTGGAGCACACAAAGACAACACGCATGACACCCATACACACCTATAAAGGACTTATAATATACTACATTACCCCCAACTTTAAATCAGTGACAGCAATTTGTTGGCACAATGGACAAATTAATTCATGATCAATTTGTACAGATGTTCCTTGTCATACAATGAAACACACAGACACATCTGATGTCTTATGAGACCTAACAAGGCTACACTGTTGTTCCACAGCAGCTCCTAGTCTGTCATTAAATGTCCAACAAAATTTTTATCACAGGGAGTATGTGTGTGTGTGTGGAGGAGAGAGCGAGAAAGAGAGAGAGAAAGAGAACATCAGCGCTGTTGAGTCCAGCTGTTTCTCATCTTCGTTGATGGTTGAATTAACATCTGGACGCACGCGCAAACACACGCAAACTTGCATGCGCGTGCACACTCGGCCACGATTAGGACCAAAAATCTGCCTACAGGTGATGCACGCACGGAATGTGTGTGTGCGCGTGCGTGCGTGCGTGCACGGGCTTAGCAGGACCGTCACCGGGCTGCACGTGGCATCCACCCGCGGGATCACCACCGACACTGACTTATCGGTTATGAAGGGTGGGGAAAGAGGGGCATCTGGACCAGTGCGCACACACATACACACACACACCCGCTGTCATCTCTCATACACACATACACGTGCCGCCTCTGAGCCTGCGCGCTCCAGGGAAGGATCACAGCGCACAAACACTCGTTTTTCAGTCTTATTTTACAATTAAAAGAGAGTGAAAAGAGGACTCACCAGCTTTGCACGGGTCTTTGTAGTCAATGGTCTCCGCTCTCTCCTCTTCATAATAATCATACTCTGGCTCCTCGTAGTCGAAACAGTTACAAATAGTCACTTTGCCCCAGAAAGTCAAGCCGGCGAGCAGCAGCGTGATCCAGCGCATCTTAGCGGCCAGTGGCGAGGGCGCACGGTCCATCTGAGGGCTGAAAGACAGGGAGAAAGAGGCCTCTCTGCTCGTCTCCTGCGCTGTCAGGAGATGGTCAGTCTCCAGAGGAAGGCAGGAATCTAACGGGTCATTGTGAAGCTCCTCTCTGACAGCCTGGATGTGGACACGGTCGGCGGCCGCAAGTTACTCTGACCGGCTTTCCTCCATGGCAAAAGTCCACCGAGGCGTCTGCGCGTCTGTCTGTCAGTCAGCAAAGTGTCCGCTGTCCTCCGCTGTGGCTTCGCAGGTGAGGCTGCTGTGGGATAAACAAGAGAGAGAGAGAGAGAGGGAGAGAGAGAGAGAGAGGGGATCAGGACTGGATGATCTCTGAGCGCAAAGACGCACGGCGGCACAAGAAACATCCGCCTCACATATTTCTAACCAGCACTGTTGTCTCTCTCTCTCTCTCTCTCAACCCGCCTACACACACACACATCCACAAACACACACATCACCAAATACCTGCACTGTTGGACCAAAGTGGTGCAGAACCAAAACTTTCTCCTGTCTGCTTTTGTCTTATTGCTTAAGCATTTGCTGCAGTTCTTTATGAGCAATGGCTCTCTCTCTCTCTCTCTCTCTCTCTCTCTCTCTCTCTCTCACACACACACACACACACACACGCACTAGGTGCATGCATTTGGATGAAGCACAGTAATAAACAGACTCCAGGGGCTCATTGACAGTGGAGGAAGCGCGCACTGGTCTTTGCATGTAATTGGACCTTGATTCACACTGATGCGTAAAACACGGCGAGCTTACAGTAAAAACCGGTAGCGGTAAAAGTAACACGGCGGCTCCAAATTGGCCCATCAGTCCTGAGACCCGGTGCACAATGGCTGTTATCTGGTTATTAAGAGGCAGGTGCCAAGTAGGTGACAGTCAAACCATAAATGCCCAGAGGTTGTAGCTGGACTTGGCTGCCTTTATGATCATGACAAGTCTGTCCTTCCTCTTGTCTCCTCATTTAGAATAAGGAAAAATAAGATCTAAAGATTGTTTAATTGCAATTCAAAACAAATAAGCTTAATTAGGCGTTGTGCGTAAAAGAGCCATCTATCTATAGATGACTTTAAACCAGCACTAATTTAGTTTTAATTTTTTTATGTTTGGTTTTGTGTGTATCAGCAAATGCAGTGACTACGTTTCTGTCCATTCGTGCAAAATCAAGCCAGCAGACAGAGACAGACAGATCTATAGGTATGTTTACGTCTACATCAGTCTGTCATTCAGCTATGGTGTCTCCTCTAATCTGTCATAAATACTAACCTTGGCAGCAGTAGGTCGGTCAGATGAGTGGACTGAGTTCATGTGGGTTCATGATCCTCCATTGCATCCCTGATACCTGGAGTCCACTCTGCTGTTTTGTGTGTGTGTGTGTGAAACCAAAGACTCTTAAGAATTGAGAGACGATCATTTACTGTCTGTTGTCTTTCCCTAAATTTGCCTGCAAAGTTGTCAACGAGCGCCCATAATCTTCCTGCACGCACACACACCGGGCAGACACACACGGGCAGTAAAAATAAAACAGCAGCAGTTGTTGACAGACAAGCGGTGCAGCCTGTGAACACCTTGCCAAGGTAAATCCTCCTGAGACGAGTTCAGCCTGCGTCTCCAGTCTCCACAGCTTACCTGCTGCGTTTACCTGGCCGCCTGGTTCGCTGCGCCGCCGCGAAGCCACCCATCATGCTCCGAATGCACGGTCCTCTCAGGAGTCTCAGGGGGCCTCCGGTGTCACTCGGTACCTGCAGGGCCGAACGTGCCCGTCTCCCCCCATTTGTTACCGGGAGATTACCGGAGCGCTGTCTCTGCTGCACCCGACTAATCCAGGTAGCGGCGCGCTGACGTCACTCTATCAATCCAGCCGCAAGCTGTCCACCACACACACACACACGCACACACACACACACACACACACACGCACACATACACGTACACACGGCCGGGGCATGAACACAAATCCCCTGTGCACGCAGACACACACACACGCAGAGACACACACACACAGACAGTGTATTTAGTGTAGGTCAACTTTTTTGTCCAAGAAACACTATAGGTGAGATTCTGAACCTCAAAATTACACAGTGGAGAAGGCACATACACACACTCACCCTCACACACACATACACAAAGGGTGTATTTTGTGCAGGTCAACACATTCCTGATTTTTGTCCCAGAAACACTGTAGGTGACACCCTGAACCTCAAAATTATACAATGAAGAAGGTACACAAACAACCAAACAAAGACACACACAGTTTACTTAGTGCAGGTCAACAGCAGATGAAGGAGCTGGCTATCATAAGGAAGGTGGGAGCCAAAATCAGCAGCTTGAAATTGTTTCCTCATTCATGTGGGAGCTCACATTGATATGAAATCTGTCATGTAAATCAAAGTATTGGACAACACCACACTACAAAAAGCTCAGTGGATCACCAAAGTTATTACAAGTGATTTTGAGCAGGACATACATGTCTGTACCAAACTGACCAAGTTCTTGAAATTAAACAACAAATTTATGGCATAACTCAGACATGTGTGTTTCTTGTTCACTTACTTTATCGAAGCCAGTATGGATGTCTGGAAAAATGGTTGCCCACCCCAGTGATAAACTGTGTTGAGTGACCATTACAGATGCAGATGTTTTGTGCGTAGAACATTGAAACTTTTTAATGAAATGTGATACTTTCTTTTTTCTGAGATTTGTTTGTGTTTGTCATCATTTATAAGGTTTCATTTTACATTTATTGCCTATTATATTTCTCCAGTTTTCAGTTGCATCACTTAAAATCAGCTTTTATTTATTAGCTGATCAACTGTATTAAAAACTCCTGAGTGATATTAACATCCTCTTGTAATAAAGTGTTAGTGGTACTACTGTTGTGGCAGCATTATGTTTCTCGGTTTCTCCTTTGTGAGATGAGTGAACAAACTAGTTTACCATCTGAAGATTACTAATCTAAAACTTAACAAACACAAACTTGGGGCATTGTGTGGAAAACCTCTATACAACATTGTATGCGTGTTTCTATGTGTGTCTGTAAGTGTTTGTGGTTTGGATTTCCCTCCTGAGCGAATGCTAATTAACACTGGGGAAGGCAGTGAGTGGCGTTTGGGCCTCTCCAACCACTTACTGTACCTCTGTGTGGTTGCCATCCAGCTAATCTATTCAGCAAAATGCTTCCTTCTCAAATAGGATCCAGCTATTGAGATTAATGCTGTGTGCAGGTATTTGTGTCCCTATTTAAAGCATTTATCGATCAGTGCGTCTCTGAAACTCTGTGAAAGTACCTCGCCAGCATTCTGACCCACCACCACCCCTCCCTGAAACTGTACGCACACACACACACACACACACACACATCAGGAGGAACCCTCAATCTGAGCAGCAGCCCCTTGAGACTCCCCCAAGTGCTGTGGTCTGCAGGTATTGGAGCACTATTATTAGCTTTGTTTTCCTCAAACACATTTTCCCATCAATTCTATATGCAGGGGCTCAACTCCACAAGGTTCGTACTGTACTTGTTTAACTTTAGAGGTACATACCCTGCCCAAAATCAAACACATCAAATGTTCTTATTAAAAGGTAAAAAAGTTTTGGTCACAAATTTTCACTGCAGCAAAACAGCATCAAAACATCTAGAGACTTCTCAAACCGCACCTGCAGCATAATCCTCTTATGTGCTGTCCATTCAAACGCTTATTATGCTCTGAACAATCATGACTTTATCATTATATCTCTCTACAGCTCATATTTGTGCCAAAATATAGTTAAATACCTGAGCTGTTGACTTGAGACTTAACCGAGTCTCAGAAAGCTGCGCGAATCAATGTTTTTATGTCAACAAATGAGGCCACTGGTATTGACACATTGACACAAGTGATATAACATCTTTCAGCTCTTTTAGTTTTCAGGTTCACTCTCACTTTAGGTTCGACCTTGTTTGCAGCAGTGGACAGCATTTACAGTCAAAAAGGCCTAGAAATTCACTGCACAGAATTTAATTCAGCATCAAAGGGCAAAGTTAGCAACTTGCACATAGTGGAATATTTAGCTGTTAAAGAACCAGATATTTGTCTAAGGATTTGATGGAGACCAAAAGTGAGTGAATATTGGACTTCCATTTGTCAGATGGTCACAAATCCAAATCAATACATGTAAGACTTCTAAATGGGTTGATAATAATATAATAGCGATGTCAGTGTTTGCTCTGGTGACCCCAAGTGGCCAAAACATCAATTAAAATGTCACTGTGATGCAGTGATGTAGAGCTGTACTCTGGGGTGTGTGAGTCCACTGTGACATCACTGTTGGGTGTGGTTACAGGTACACACAGAGCACACTTGTGACCCAACCACACCCAGTATCACTGATGGGTGTGGTGCAACAGAAACTTTTAACCATGGAGGGCAGTGAAACTTGTGAAGACCAGGCTTACCAAAACACCTCTACTAAATATTCAACATTTGTATTGCTCTCTAATCATCTCTGAAAACATTGTGGGTTAGCAGGGACATTAAAAAAAAGGAGGGGTCAAAAGCTGAATTGAAAATATATGCAAATGAGTGTGAAATTCAACTGGAAGCTCCATCATGATTTGAACAACTGAAAAAAAAGTTTAGCCTTCACTACATGTGGATAAATGTCAGAAGATGATGGCAGTTGTAGTTTCTGGGATCACGCTTTCATATATGTTTTGCAAAGGGAACTGAAAAACAAAGAGGCAGGACGGTGCATGGACTACTAAGGGTATGATGCGAACCTGTAGTACACTACATTGGAGGGTCAATCAGAACCTCCACATTATGGATGGCTCTCTATTTTGTAGCCATCTTAAAAATGGCAGGATTTTGACTGAAAACAACATACACACTCATTTCTACCTGATAGCACCTGCTGTCCTTGCAACTCCATGATCTTTCCCACTTTTCGAAGGTGCTTAAAATTTCAAGAAAGAGCCACAAAAAATGTCATGTCATTCCTAAATGCAAATGCTGAATGCATAGCTTCTTAATGCCACTATCACAATCAGGATAATGCATCCAGCCCCTTTCTTCTTAAATAACAATATCCAAGTCTTTTACAATCATGTCTTTGGTGCTACAGTATGTTTTTGCCATCCATCCGTCCACATTACTTGTCGAGTGTGATGAAGCCAAAGATAATTCGACACAACTCACAAATTAGCAACTTCTTCTACAGTCTCAAACATTAGTGAGCTGATAAAAGGTGGAGACAGAGGAAGGGCAGAAATGATGAGAATACCTGAGGTAAGAAAAAAGCAAATATTATGTTTTCTCTCAGGCCTGCTGAGTCTGATAGTGTCTTAAATGTTTTATTAAATTCCCAGAGGGAGCAAAGGGGTGGCCAGAGACATCCATCACCTTTTGGCTAAAATGCCACAGGAAGACAGTCTGCTGACAACACAGCAGAGTGCAACAGAGGATGATACTGCTTAGATATTGTTTAGTAGCTCCAAAAATGTTAAAGCAGTTTAAATTCTTTACTTGATTTCTTAAATTTGACTGATGCCAAATAAACAAAAAACTATAAGAATGTATTCACTTTGAGGCAACTTCAGGGAAAGTTTGAGAGGAATTCACATCTCCATGAAACATGTGAAGATACAGTGTCAAACTTTTTTTTTTTCATTTTTAATATAAATGAAGGCTGTGCTGTGTTCATGGAGAGAGCATACACACATGCATACGCAAACAATCTCCCGGACTCTAATATGAGCTATGTGAAATAGTCTCTCCTTATGTAAACAGAAAGAGCGGAGGGAAGACGAGGTACAGAGAGGAAATCCTCTGTTTAAATGCCAAGCTGTGCGTGCCATTCTCTCTCTCCTGCTCTTATTTCCTCTTTTCTGCACCTCTCAGGGCTCAAATTCGCCACCTTCATCTCTCCTCCGCTGCCTCTTGTGTGTTCGTGCATGTGGGCGTGACTGCGTGGGTGTGCACGTGCCAGCTTGTGGCTCACATTCATGATCCTGGTTGTGCATTTGGAAAGATGACAGCTTTTGACTCTGTGCCACCAGAATGAACCAACAGGGGAGAAGAAGAATGAACGCAGGATGCACGTTGGAGTAAAAAAAAAAAAAAAAAAACATCTGCAGCTGTAAGGAGAAAAAGATGGAAAAGAGAGAAATGAATTCTGGAAAAGAGACAGAAGAAATGGAATTGACATTTTCCCAGTAGCAGTTATATACATGTATATTCAGTTACTGTATATAGTAGAACATCCTACTGAAAAACACCTGATTACGACATGATGTAGGGCAGCACTAAGAAGACATTTGACTTTTCACACCCTTTTGTTATATGTGTTCTGTTATGTTTCATTCCTTTTTAATCACATATAAAGTTTGCTAAGACTTTTTACAAAGCAATTGCACTCACATGCTATTTTGCTGTCTTTCAGAGAGTTAGACGAGAAGATTGATACCACCCTCGTGTCTGTATGTTAGGTACGGACATGGACCTCAGAGGTGATTAACCTAGACAGTTTTGTTAAATCAGAACAAAATGAAGAAATGTAGAAAAATCAATTTGTGATTTTAGGAGCAACTATGTGGAGCTCTTTCTTGACAAACTATCAAACACCTACAATGTGACATCAAATGAAAATTCTATGTTCATACATTATACATTTTCTTGTAACATTCAATCTTTGGTGCCTCTGGAAAGCTTCATGTGGATTTTAAATGATGTAGCAAAACCTCGCAAAATCATTCACGTATCATAAAATATCAGTGACTGCCTAGCTACCAGTTACAGCAATACTAAAATATGATGTGTTATATTGATTTCATTAAAAATGATCAGAACCAAGTCCTTCAAACTATTTTGCCTTTATTTACCTAGAGAGAAAAAGTGGTGTTTTTTTTATGCTAGAAAATAAACATCTTAGTTCAAAGTATTTCAAATTTCAGTGAGGGACAGGTGAACTAATCTCCAGTCACTCCTCTAGTCTGAAAAAAAAATCTGAAAAAGAATTATTTGTTGAACTGAATAATTTTTCAATGCTGCAAAAGGACGATGACAGATAAAAGATGATGCTGAGTTAGATTTTGGTGAATTGAACAGTGACAGAGAAAGAAGAAGAGTACTGAGTGAGCAATAACTCCAGAACAGACTGCATCCTCCTGTTCATGCCATCTCGCTGCTCTGAAAGCCGAAGATGCTGTATGTGTGTGTGTGTAAACAGGAGTCCCTTGCTGACACAGCACTTCTTCAGGAACTTGGGATTGTGTGTGTATGCGTGAGTGTGTGTGCCTTGGCCTCTGCTCCCTGCAGATATGCTTCCTTTCAGAGAGACTGTAGAAATAAGCAGCAAAGACCTTAGACTCTGTGTGTGTGTGTGTGTGTGTGTGTGTGTGTGTGTGTGTGTGTGTGTGTGTGTGTGTGTGTGTGTGTGTGTGTGCGCTAGAGAGAGCAAGGGAGACAGCTGAATTTCTTTACAAAGACTTTTCAGACCCAACAAGCAACTTTGGAACACTGAAAACGAGGTCTTTCTCCAGCTTGAGCAAACGTTTAATGTGAAATCATTCAGTGTGAAGCATCTCTTGTAAAACACTCACAGACTCACCCAGTCATGTTCAGCAGATTCATCACAGGAGGGGAGGGGTTGCTCTTCACCCGTCAACCTGCACCACCTACAGGGAAAGAAGGCATCATCAGCAACAGTTTAAACCCTTACAGCGTGTTCATATTTACAGATACAAAGAGGTTGTGAGTAAGATTGTGCACAGAAATTAAAAGCCCTTAAGTGGCTCCTTGGTAATGAACAATATCTTGGTAAACACATTTGTCACGGTCATAAATCCTTTTGTGACTCTAGATGAGCTGCATAAAAATTAATTCCTCAAATGATGTCACTTAAGTCAACATCTGTTGGGGCTAAAGACTGCAGAGTTTGAAAATGAAACAATTCGTGAAGTTAAAAATAAATGAGGTTACCACACCTACTAGTACAACCACCTACAAGCATAACAGACTCAATTTTCTGGTCGAAATGTCAGCACCACTCTATGAAAAGGAAGAAAAATGTGTGGAATAACAAGGAGTGTTATCTCTAATTCTGTTGCATTAATTATTCTCCTTTTTTAAAAGTGTTCAGCGTGAATCTGGCAATGTTATATGACTAGAGTTCTCAACTGCTAGAGTACGTCATTAACTCCTTTCTAATTTCAATAACATCCGTTTTAACTGTTCAAATAATCTTTCTTAATTCCTGACTGAAAGCGAAGTAACCAAGCACACACTCAGAGGCAGGCACACAGCACAAATGAGAGGAGAGAATGTACTGTTTTTCATTCTCAACGGTTCTTAATGTTCCCAAGGCCACACTATCAATCATGTACACCTTTTCTTACATATCGGATGAAAAAGATTACATGCACTTTTTGCACAAATAAGTCAATTTTTCCACTGAATTAAGCTTGTTGAAAGATGGGCCTGCAGCCACTTTGAACTTCTGGGAGTTGGTGGGTTCTGAAGGGGAAATCACTCTCTAATGAGGAACATTCACAGAGTTCACAAACTCCACATCTAACAATAGCCACTTCTTATGATGCAGGAGCTCAAATAAACATACAAATAATGATCGATGACCAGGCGATGGATCCTTGCAGAGCGGTTGCAGAAACTGATTTGGCTCTTTGAAAAGACTACACTCATATATCAGGGACAAAGTGCTCTCAGTGATTGTCAGGTCATCAGCACACTACTGTCATCTGCAGGATTAAAGGAGTAATGACAAAGGCGGATGGATGGCTGTCACAATGGAAATCTGTGCCACCAGGCCAGTGTGTAAAATCATGAATGACAGCCATGACCAAGAAATAACAAAAACACTTTGATATATTAAAAACCAAATTACAGATGAGGTATACTTTCAAAAAGTCCTGGTCTGAGATCATCTGTGTTTCGGTGCTGCACTGAAGCCAAGAGATATTTAGAGGATAGTCTTAAATATATAAACTTAAATACAGTGCATACTGAGAAGTCCGCTGACAATACTAAACGCTATGATGTCAACCAGGGCGGAAAATAAAAATGATTTTGTTGATTATTCAATAAATCATTTTGTCTATGTAATGTGAAAGTAGTGGAAAATTCAGTTTCAGCTCCAATATCAACATGTTTTCATTACGTTTCATTAACATCAAAATCTCAATAAACTTTTATTTCTTCTTGTAAGACTAAAGTTATGTGATGCAGACTTGTTCTGTCATTCTGAAAAACATCATCTGTTATTGTCTGACATCATATTTGACTATTGTTGACTGTCTCTTGAGATTAATATCCTACTCTTTCTCTCTTTCTCATCAGGTATCCTCTGTGTCCCACACTGTCCTGAAACCAGAGCAGCTTGATCAATGGTATTGATGAGGAGATGCTAATAGCAGATGCTAATAGGGCCGGTATGACTAATAGACCGAGGGGGCCATTGATCTGCAGAGTTAGCATCTAATGCTAAAACAGCTGATTCAACTGCATAGTTGGACTAAAAGTGCCACCCTTGCTCTCCCTCTGTGTGTGTGTGTGTGTGTGTTTGTGTGTGTGTGTGTGTCTTTTTGTTACCTCACTGGGACCTTTTGCAGCATAAACACTGACCTTGACGGGACCAGCAGTCCTCATGGGGACCAAATCCCAGTCCTAATGCGGCAAAATGTTTCTGACGTCCTGGTTAAGGTTAGGGTGAAATGAGGTTAGGTTAAGGTTAGGGTTAAGCGAGAAATGGTTAAAGTTAAGGTTCTAGTCCTAACAAGAATATCTGGCAAGCTTCTGTGTATGTGTGTGTGCGCGCTGGAAGGTGAATACTTTAAAATACACTCCTGTAACAATGCATTCCTGCTTCAGGCTGAAGGATACAAATATATGCAGAAGGACACAGTAACATATACAGTATATAACATTACACCTGGATTCACAGCTAATGTCAAACTTACATATAACACTCACGATCACTAAGGTTTGCCCATGTGTTTCGGCAACAAACAAGAATTACACTAATAATCTTAATAACAATTGTTCAAGAATTTGGGAAGCTTTGGGAAGGACTCACTTTTTAGTCTTGTGGTGCTTGCATGTATTGTCCTGCCTCATCTGCCAGGGGAGTGGTTTGAAAAGGCGGTGGGTCATGGATGATTTTAAAGGCTTGTAGTTGACCTCAACTGCTGGCAGCTGTATCCCGATGATGTTTTGATGACCCTCTGCAGAGCTATCTGTAGCCATCTGCAGATTTGAGGCACGTAGGAACAACAGCGTAGGGTCAGGGAGAGATGTTGTTAGCTGGTCACACGCCCAAGGTGCCATCAGGTCAAGCTGCTTTCCTTGCACTGACTCTGTGAAGTGGCTTTCTAACCCCATCAGTGTTCAGAGTTAGTCCATGGTGATTTGGTGGCAGTCTAACCATTTCCCTATTGCTTTTGTCTCTGTTGAAGCAGGCTGCTTACAGTCAGGCTGTCTTTCATTTTATAATCTGCGACAGCCTGTACATCCTGATATGTTCTGTCCTTATATTCATCCTGTCCATAATCTGATCATTGAAGAACATCTCACGAGTCAACAAGTTAATGGAAAACACCCTCTCGCTTTTACCACCTTTTTTCTACTTGCTACATTGCTTTTTCCTGGCACACCAGCACAGGTGTTTTAAGTTATGCTCGCTTCAAATGATAAAGCTGTGACAACAGGTGCAACAAAGCAGACAGACGAGTCAGAGACATGTCAATTAAACGGTGTGTCCACTCCAAGAGTCCTAAGAAGACATCTTATCAGCCACAATAATTGAAATCACCTGTGTGGGGGTGCCAGGTGTATGCAAGGCCCTTTAGTATCCAGAATGATATGATTTGTAAGTTGTGTTGACAATGATGACTGAAACATTCACATTTTGTCACATTATGTAATAATATAATATTTTTTGCATCTGAAGAGCCTCTTGGAGTTTTTGTCTGTGTGCACACATTTAATTTTCTCATGAGACTATTTCATTCTAAAAACACAAAAAACCAAAGCATAGCCTTCAAACAGCTCCTGGAGGGATGAATCCAAGTATTCAAGTATGAAAGCACACAAACACTGTCCAGGACCTGCAACATGCCTTCACATTCTGTATTGAGTTTCTCCTCATTTGTACTGAATCTGAGGCTAAATTTTGTTTTATAATAACATTAACAGGATATTGTTGCAGTACTTTCACAGTGCCAGACACACCTTGGAGCAAAAAAGAATCCAACATTGTGTTTTTACAAAAGACTGCAGATGCACTTTAACAGTAGTAATCAGAGAAATCAACTCAGGATGAAGACCACGATCATTTACTTTGAATTTCTCTGGACAGTCATTCATAAGTAAACCTCACGATGGCCACGCTCAGTATATTTATTATTAAATTGTAACTGAAATCACTAAAAACATAATTTAATATGTAAAACCTGCAGGAATGACCACCATTATTAATTTGCTGAATTATTTCTAAATCACAAAGTGAGACAGGAAATCTACATTTACTACTTTACATTACATTTCAATATTTTTTCAGTAACTAAAATGTGTAAAAATTTCATAAAATATTGAATAAGACTCTAACAGTCACAAAGTTGCAGAAGGTTTAGCTGCAATAATTCAAATTAGATACTTGACTCATTTTAAACAATTCCTAAAAATGTGGTTTTATATCTTTTTTGTTATCCATACTAAAACAAATTAATTAATCAATTTCCAGGAAAATAAAGTAATAATCCTCTCTGTTTTGTCATTTACAGTAACAGGAACCAAACATTGTCAAAGTTAGCAACTAGCATGCTAACGATGAGCTAATGACGACGGTTAGCACGTAGCAAGCTAATTGGTGAGGACCAAACCAAAGCTAAAAAAGGAGATAATACTGGACTTACATTCGTCAGGTGGGCAAACACGGCTTCAGGGGGGCGATAATGTCGCTCTAGTAGGCAACAGCTTGCCCATAATTTCGCCATAATAACTTTATCAAATCGTTTTCATAATAATATTAGATATCCGTTAGCCTGTTTGGAAGTTGATTGCCCCCTAGCGTCCAAATGTGGAACATAATTGATTTATAGTTTAACGATAAGACGAAATAATAATAATAATAATAATAATAATAATAATAATAATAATAATAATAATAATAATAATAATAATAATAACATTCTCATTTTATTTCATCTCATCTCATCTAATTTTACAGACTTTTTGTAAGGAATGTATGTTGAACGTAAAAGCACCTAAAAAAACCCAAAACAATTATAGCTTCCCCAGTTTGTTTCCTTACTATATTTAATCATTTTATTAGATTAATTCATTTAAAGCAAGTTAAATTTAATCCAAACCTTATTTTATTCCCAACCAAGACTGCAATAAATGTCTCTAAAGGATTGTAAATATTTCATTGTACCATATACAGTATTACCTGTAGGACACCAACTTAACCCATTTAAGTTATCCGAGTTCCATTACAAGCGACAAGAAGTACAATAAACCACATGTACTATAGGACAATACCAGTTTCCTTTTGTGGGTGATTCACTTTCACTTGAATGAGCTAGAACAAAGATGACAAGACGGCAGTTTGACAACATAAAGAGGGGAGTTTTATTGATCAGTTCATTTTATACGTTTGTAACTGTTTCTATAGCTATACATTCAATATATTCTTTCCGTGGTCTGATATCGGATGAACTGTGTCCATACAGTCCATGCAGAAGACTAGTGTTGATGTATCCTTGAAAAACAACTTGTACATGTACCACAGTCCTTTATGTACCACAGTATTCCCTGTGTAGTGCACATACAAAGGAATGGCTTTGGATAGACTGAGGTGGACAGTTCATAGGTGTCTTGGCCTTGTTTTCTTTGATTTTTTTTAAGTTACAAAAACCACATATTTCTTAGTATACCTAGTTCATAAATACATAATATATTATAACCATTCATCTTGTGCTAAAATCAAAGCTGTGCTGCAGTCAGTTAAAAAAAAGTCTCAACATCAATAACATACTGGGAAATGAGCTTATCTGTAGAGTTTACAGTGATTTTACAGTGTTTTTAATGTCCCTGATTATCTCAAAACCATAGCGTTGTATTATTTTATATTACAGGAAAAAAACAGCGTGAAACGGAGTGTTTGTGTGTGTGCAAGTTACAGTTGTGTTTTTGTGTGCACCAGAGTCGTGTGTTTGCATTTGTGTATTTGTACTAAAGCCTGGAGAAACAGAGACATTTAAAACAGGAAAAAAGACTAATTATTATGGACGGAGCCATGTGGTAATGATGTAAACAGCTCTTTTACATACATAATTACTCAGTCACTCATTGGTTATATAGGTGGGTGCCATGATTATCAATCACGTGTACAATAAAGAACACAATGCCACAGAAATCAACACTGATCTCGCTGCCGTCAAACTACCTGCAAATTCCTCCTGTGTCTGTCTGTATTGTTAGTGTGTCTGCAGGATATTCAAACAATCTACAGGAGTATGAGGCAAACCATTACATTAATAAACAATATAATCCATTAAAATAATGATCGAAAGAGAATGAAACAAATAAGAGACAATATATCCTTTTCAGAGTGGACGGGCACACAGAATGTTGAATATATTACATCGATGTGCAGATCACCAGCCAGACAAACGCTTCAGAAGTTCAGTGTCTCTGACATCATCTTCCACCAGTCCATCAGCTCCTCCCGCTCCTCCTCCTTCCTCTCCATCAGAGACTCCAGCTCAAAGTCCACCTGGACAGAGACAGAGAGGTGATGCAGTAGAGTTTCCAGACATGTTTTCAACAGAGTTCTTTTTTTAAAAAATTTGTGGACTTGTCTGACTCATTAAGACTTAAGAATGAGTCGATTCTTATGCAATATTTTTCTTATTATTACCAAATGATGAAAAGACAACAAAAAAAAAACAAACACCAAAGCGTTATGGCCGTCTCTGTGTGGCTCTCAACCCCAAACAAATCCCTTCCAAAGACATAAATCAAATCACAATTTTTTTTCTGAAAGCTCAGTCATTTCCTAAACAACTGCTTTTAGCAAACATCACTCAGTCATGAGTAAATAGTGGATTTCCTGGGGACTATTTTCAGCCACTGAATAAGACACATTTGGTCCTCTGGTGAGTATTTCCGGCAACAGGATGTAAAAACTCATTTAGTTTTAATACTTTTTGGACATCAAGATTTAGGAATAAGCTACATAGCTCTTTGGCCAAACAGGAAATACTTGTTGGTAGGATGTATTCATTGTTGGTTTGGTCTTTTCACCAGATTTGTTGACAACATAAGGTAATAAAGTGATTTTACTTCTCAGTCATGAGCCAAAAAGGTAGAGGACCTCTGATTTAAGAGTTCAAATTTTACTTCTGACTACAACTTACCTTTCCGGACACACACTGTTGTGTCATGTAGATGATCACACCAGGTGTAAATGAGACATAAGATCCAAACAAGGCACATGTTTTTAAAGCCAGGTATCCAGCCAGTTTTCCTGATATTGAACTAAAAATGCTATTTTCACAGGATGTTCACAAACTTTTGACTGACACTGCACAATGTATCATTTTGGTGGATAATTTTATCAAAGGATGGTGCTGAAATGTCTCTAATAAATCATGCTCATACATGTTAAGCCAGTGACCCTTTCAGAAATATGAATGTAGCACACAGCGAATGTAAGACAGATTTAGCTTTGTTCACTTGTCTGTGAGTCTTACCCTGGTGGCAGGGCTGTGGGGAACAGCCACCTTCTTGATGACAGTCAGGTATCCTGGGGCAGAGGCTGCCACTTTGTAGTTTCCTGGAGCCAGTAGGCGCCAGTAGTCGCCATCTTTGGCTGCAAAACACAGATTTTTCGTATTAATACATGTAAGTAAGCAACGAATAGACCATACAATAGATCCTCACAACATTAAGTGCTTAGAGTAATAGTTACTATCACTGTAATATGATAAGCAGGTGCAAATACAAATCAGGAAAAGTGGTGCATTGACATGTTTGTCCACTAGATGGCGGTACAACACCTTGCACTACACTTCTCATATCACACCTCATGTCAATGCAATGTGTTGTAATAGAGTGCAGGTGAGGTTGTAAATCTGAATTTGCACTGGATGCTGGTACCTGTGGTCAAGTCATGGTCAATGCCCTCAACAGAGATGGTGGCATTGGAAATCGCGTTGCCCTGCAGGTCGCGCACGAAGCCCTTGACACCACGGTGAACCTACAAAAACACACACACACACAAAGGATGGTACTCATGAGGGGGGAAATACAATAAAAATGACACAAGGACATTTTGAATCAATCATGATCTGTGAGAGGGAAATACACAAGTTGTCCTCACCAGAAAAACAAAGCAACTTTGACGACAATGTTTTCTTGTTGATGGACGTCTTGTGATCATGCTAACAATGACTGTCCTCTTTAAATAGCAGGGGTCAGGCTGATTTTTCTCTACCACGAAGGTGATCTTTCCCCAACATTACCCCAATAGCTTTAGTTAAATAATCGTAAGCATACTTTGACCATAAAGGTGGCAAAACAGAAAATGCATTTTGAGTCATTTTTGGAACAGTTACAAGATTTATTCTGGCACAACTTGTTTTTCCATTCAGGAAATTTTACATGGTAATTCAGAGTGACCTCATAAAGAAACACCAGATGGAAAACTACATCCCATACACTGGTGACACTAGATAAAAAGGGATATATTCATTTATAACCTTGTTGTGGATCCTACCTGCTCGATGTAGTTGACCAGTGAGTTGCGGTTCTGCTCCCAGTATGTCTTGAGTGTGTCCTCATTGGGGAACTTGTCACAGCTGAGCTCCAGAGTGATCTCAAAACAGTTGCTGCTGAGGTAGTTGAAATCCTGCATTCCTGTAACCAAACATAAGGGATCCTCAAAATCTTTGTTTATGTAAAAGAATGGGAGTTACATGCAACAAAGGTCTCTGCACAGATTCAAACAGAGAACGCTGCAACTGCATAATCAGGCTCTTAAACCCCTTAGTCACCAGGGCAATCTTATATCAAACATTAACATTAGTATCGACCTCAACAAAATCCAGCCCATTTTAACCTGTAAGCCCAAGTGTCACATCAAAGCCACACACATTGGGAGCTTGCTGTCTCTTACCTCCCGGGACGCTGTACCAGGCCCCTCCATTAGTGATGCCGTCTTTGAAGCTGGAGTCGTCATCGTTCTTACGGCAGGGGGGTCGCTGAGGGTCGGACATGACTGGGTTGTAAATGGAGTAAGCCTTTGCCAGAGACTTGAACATCACATCATCCGGACTGGCGCTGTACTCGTGGGTGGAGCCTTACAGGGAGAAATGAGAGGGAAGGGAACAAGCAAGTGCACATTGTTTAGACAGCGGCTCTATTATAGCATTAAATGAACACCTGCATCTGCAACGAATTAAATGTGTGCCTGCGCAAACACATTTTGTTTACTTTGAGTAACAACATGCAGGAAGCTGGAGATGGAAACATTTTCCATCTGATTTAAATTAGAGTTACTGTACAGCATTCCGAAGAAAAACGAATAAAATGTTTGTTGTTTACAGGTCAAATATTTGTCTCATTATATCAGTGGAAACATTGCAAGGGAGCAGTTTACATACGATTTAACAACCAAAACAGGACAACAGGCTGTCTTTGAGATTGTATGTCCACATGTGTGTTTGCGTACCAGTGCGGGTCTCATCGTAAGGGTAGTTGGCCACCACGTCTCCTCCATGCAGGTTGGCTGAGAGGACGAAGGGGATATCCATGATCCAGTGGATCACTGCCTTAGTCTCTGGAGCCAGCTGCAAAGGCAAAAACCCATAAATTACTGACACTTAGAAATACAAACTGTACCTGCAAAGAAGTCAAAGAGGCATTTCTGTATCTGAAAAAATTACCACTTTCAACCTACACACACCAGCTGTCTTATAAAGGATTAAAGGATAAGTCTGGTGATAGTTTTTATTTCTACAACATTTAATCTATCCCACTGATGAAGGAAAGCCTGATGTAATTTATCAAACTATAAACTATTAAAACACATCAATCTGTACTAGGTGGCATGATCATTTATTAGGGTCAGGCTCTGGAATTTATTTTAAATCTGCAAGAACTTTTTTTGGCCACTTGGTGGCAGCAGAAACAAGTTTCAATATCAGCTTTTAAGTTAATATGATGAATTTGTTTAGCAAACAGTTGTTTATTTACACATCCAGTAACTATGCATTAACATTATTATCAAGTGTGTCATGTTTCTGTTCACCTGGCAAAAACTCTCATTTGGCTCGGTTTTTGGCCTCCACCAACTCCTGCTGCTGTAAATACTCACCAGAGAACCACATGTTTTTGATCTGCACATTGATGTTTTCATGGGATTTGTTAACAGTAAGAAATAACACCAGTCTTATCCTTTAATCACTCGCACTGTTTGAATCTGGCTGTCTCTTTACACACCTTGGCGTTGTCATCCACGGCCTTCTTCATGTTCTGCAGCAGGTGGTTGTTGGCTCCGCCCTCGCGCTCATTCATGTAGATGATGCGGTCCAGATCGGGGAAGTTGCGGTTCAGATCCACCCCCTGCGCGTTACTGCGGCCGACAAACCAATCTTTGATCTCTCCGGGCTGCGGAGGAGATGATGTTCAGACACACATGAGAGAAGTGAGACGGTGTTTGAAGCTTTAATAATTACTAATCTTGCTGTGTATGTGTCTGTGCTGTGGTAAATTATTGGATCAGGTTAGTGTGTGTGCGTTTTCGTCGAGCTCTGTGATCACCTGAGAGGCGGCCTTCTCGAAGCCGTCTGGGTTCATGGAGGGCATGAGGTGGATGCGGGTGCTGTGGATGAGGTCGATGATGGTCTCGTTGCCTTGCTGGTACTGGTTGCACAGGTACTGAGCCAGGTAGATGAGCAGCTCTCTGCCCACGGCCTCGTTTCCGTGCATGTTGGCGATGTACTTAAACTCAGGCTCACCTGCAGGGAACAGAAAGACACTCGCTGTGTTACTGCGTCACAGACAGAGCTGTAATTTGACATTATGTATTCAGCTTTGATCTGTGCTAAATGTTCATGGCTCAGAGGCTGAGTCCTAAACGTCACTGGCCACATCATCGCAATACTAAACATCACATCAATGGCACAATCATTTTCCAGAAGAAGCCATTTTAGCGAGTAGTCATGGCCATAAATATTTCCTTCATCTCTCAGATAAAGCAGATGCTAGGGAGACCACCGGGAACGTACAACACAAACATTGGATCTACATACTCGAGCAGTGACAGACACACTGACTCATCAGCTGAAAGGTTAAACAGAATTGAACATCGCAGCCCAGAACTCCATTTGGACAATAATGACCGAGATTATTGAGTGACACTGTCAAAGACTGTTCTGCTTAACTTGGTGGAGAGCAGCCTGCAGGACTGACAGCTCAGGGATCAGATTCAGCTACATCGCAGTCAGACTGACTCCAGGAAACACAAAATCAGGGCTCCTCAGGGATTGTTGCAACATATAATCCTCATGTTTGTACTGAAGCATGTAATCAGTGACTACATATGCACATATGAAAATCATGTTTTCACACATGAAATCAACAATTTTCAGGCATTTTATTCAAGTTTATTCAATGTGTCTGAATATGAAAGGCTGTTTCATATTTTATGCGTTTTTCTCATGTAAAATGGTGTTTAATATTTAATGTGAAACGTGTGGGGTTGATTCTCAAGATGGCTGCTCTTTAACTGGGACTGCGGCCAATAATTGTTTTCATTATTAACAAAACTGAAGATTATTTTCATCACAAATCTTTTAATCTATAAATTTTTAATTAATTATTGTGCTGTAAATACTATGGGAACTTGATGATCTTATACACCTATTTTTTTCACCTACCTGTATGTACATAATATCTAGGTTTATTTTACCTGATCAGCTTCGATCCTTGTTTTCATCATCCTGTACATTTTTCTTGGAACTGCTAAAGTAAATCGAGAGCAACTTACAACCTGAGCCAAGTTTCTTTTATGTGTACACATACTTACTCACTGATTCTGACTCTGATTGTTTCGTCTCCAGACAAAGCAGCTAGTTTATACTACTGTGAATCCAGTTAGTGCCTTAAACTGTTGTAATCACCATCACTCAGTTTGTTCAATACCCTATTCACAGATTCACAACTGCTTCCAGTGAAAAAAACTTCAAAGGCCAGCTCCAATCCTCAACCTTCATTGGAAGTGCTGCACCTACATGCACGAACGAGGGCAGCTGAGATAGAAACCAGAGAAAAGCAGCAAATACATTTAAGAAACTGGAGCATGAGAATGTTTTACTTTTTTTTCTTGATAAATGGCTTAAACTATGTCATGATTTTCAAATTGATTAATCGGGTCATCATTTCATTATCATTTCATTTTGCTTCATCATAGGAGATTCTGTTTTTATATTTGAGAGTTATTTATATCTGTTCGCTCATGAAAGCTGCATTTTAATGACCAAGGCTTCAACCATCTGTTTAATACACTAATTAGCCGTTCCTTCTCTTCTCTAACGAGCTTCATGCATGTAAATACATATTCTTTACAAAGGCACACGCAAGCAAGAGGGAGAGACGAGCACTAATAAGGAGCGACAGAATATAAAGTGCTTTAAGATTAGTGGATTTTTGTGGCTGCTCTAAGAAAAAGAATGATTTTGTTCAGATCAGTTATGAATTGTAGCTCGAGAACAGCAGATGGTGTTGGGTGTGTGTGTCTGTTTGTGTGTGTGTGTTTGAGGCCAATTTACAGCAGGGGTCCTGTTTTTATAGGGGGGGCTTTTTGTGTGCCATTTTATTGTTTTTTACCTCGACTCTAATTTGACCATTTTCAGGGTTTCTCTCTCTCCTATTTGCACCTTTTACTTTGTATTTCTCAAGCCAATATACTATCAAAAACAATGCTTTCAAGACGCAAGTGTGTGTCGACATTTTCCCATTTGCATCTCTTTAATCCATTTTAGCAGCTTTCCTTGAGTGTTTGATGTGTCTGTAAAATAATCCCAGTGGCTACATGAGTGAGTCGCACACACACACACACACAAACTGCCCGGCACACATCTGGTAGTCAGGTTATTTTTAAACGCTCAATTCTGGTTTCTCTCTGAGTTGCTACTAATGATTTCAAGACGACAATTAACTCTTTCTGCCCTGACGTCGGTGAATGTTTTTTACAGGCTTCAGAGGCCTGACAGAGCTGTCAAACACATGCACTCACACGCTCGTACGCACGCTTTGAAGCTGCGGCTCAAGCTATTGCACAGATGCTCAGAATCCGGAGGCCTTTTCATTCTAGGTAGGTATTGATGAATTTGTATTCAGGTGAGTTTCAGGTGATGTGCAGAATCAGGGTGAATGATAATTTAGTGCATACATTCTTTTGTATTAACATCATTAATCATCACTTTTGCTTACTCACACTTATGTAACAGCTCTATTTAGTCCTTTTACACACATAAACACACAAAGAGAAGGCTTTTTTTTTTTACACAAGGGTGAGCATGACACATCACTGCGGAGGTAGAACAAATCAAAATGTCCCTTCCTCTCCAGAGTCAAATGTGTCTTCTCCCTTTTTTCTCAATTTATTACTCTCCTCTGTCAGACTGTCTGCACCTCGCTTTTATCCTCTCGTGCACACCCATAACCGCACACTCAAAGTGAAAAGACAAAGCACACACTGTGAATTCTTCACATGTGAAACACCATTTGTCATGTTATAACTCCACATATGGCTACATGTGTTTTTAAGACAGTCCAACTTTTGAAATGTACAACCACATGTGATACTAATTTCCCATTTTTGTGTGAGAGAATCATATGTGGTAAATGCAGAAAAGTGGCGATGCACTAAACCTACTCCAAATTGGATACAGGTCAACAGTGACACACAAAGGAAAAGGAGATGCAGTCACTAATTAAACCAATTATTGCAAGTTTAAAAAAAGCAAAAAAAAAAAAAAACCTAACTAAAATTGATATGAGTTATTTTGTGATCATGTGTGAATCCAAATTGTGGGTGGAGCTGTTTTTTTTTGGCTGGAGCTAACAATGAATTGGTTAATTGTTTAGACCAGAAAATGTCAGAAATCTGAAAAATCACACAGAGGCCAAGGTGATGACTTGAAACCAACCGTCCAAACCCAAAATAAATTTATTTGACAATGATATAAAAGACCAAAAAAAAGGCACAAATGTTTACTTTCTTTTTGTTTGAAAAATTATTTAAAAGCTTGATCAATTTTCAAAACAGGCAGCTTTTTGTTCACAAGTATGTTTTGCTTGAAGTTGCATCATTACATTTTTGCTGCATTGTGATATTCAGTGTGTGGACATTCTCCGCAGTCCTTTGGGGTTTGTACATTTCACATGTGAAAACATAAATCACATGTGTCACCAGGGAAAAAAAATGTTAATCAAAATTCCATGTTTTGAAGCTTTTGTCATGAAAAAAATCCTTCATGCCTTAAATGCCTTTATGTGCCGAGCTATGAATAAGCATACTCTACCTTTACCTCGGCCCACCCATCCTTCAACTCATCTCATGAAAACACACAAAGCATACAGTCACACATGTTCGAACCAGAAACAGATTCCAAAGAAGAAGGGTAAATTGTACAGATTTGACTCTAAGTTGATGTATCATTATAAGATATGATATTCCTTTACGAGTCCCACAACGGGGAAAATTAGTTTATAATATTGATGTATTTTATGTCGAAAGCGTCAGAAACACAACAGTAATAAATCACATGAACCTTTGGCTTGACTACGTTATCATGACATGGAAATTCCCAACGTTAAGCTGATGGGATTGGTTCTTCAAGTGTGTGACGTACCCTGACTGTCTGAATGTGTGTCATCAATGATAAACTGCATTTCCAAAGTAGAAACACTCAGCACTGCTTATTTCTCTCCTCATGTGTCTTATATAGCATACAGAAACATGCCATGGTCATGTTAACAAGGTTCACAACTTGATTTTCATTGGAGCGCTCTTTGAACATTCCTAAGTGATGGGGATCTTGTAAAAGTCTCCTCTCTTAAACCCTAGTTGATTTTTGCTGTCCACAGGTCGATAAAACACATCTGAGGCTAACAAAAGCCACTGCATCATCCCGCTCTTTGTCAGAGGTGTCTGGCAGCTGATCAATGCAGTCTCCTCGGTCACTGCGTAATAACGACTGTCGCTGCGACGTCATTAGGGAAACACCGCATTAAAGTGCTCTCAGTCGTCGTGGCAACTCTGACTCAGGCAGGTGCTCAGGGAGCCCAATCAAGTCGGGGGGTTGAGTAAACACACTTTGTGTCTGTCTGTCTTGTGCTCGTGTACACACACACACACACACACACACACACACACACACACACACACACAAACACTCATATAGAAGCAGTTTATTAGCTCAGAATGGCCACAAGCTCCATCACTCTGATATCACAGAGACGCACTTTCAGAAGAGATAGAGCATCAAAACAGGTCAATTTAAAAATAGAAATACAATAAAATGCTGGGTCTTATTGAAGCTGACACACGCACAGAGTCTCAAACTGTGTCCTAGCTGACCTCTGTTCCACCAGCTTCTGTAATTCCCCTCGATCTTTACTCTTTTTTCATATTTTATGATCAATTTTTCAGATTTTAACAAAATACATAAAACAACAACACATGTTTACTAAAGCTGCACGTGATGATTATATTCATTTTTAATTATTCTGCATATTATTTTACTGATTAATAAAAATGTTTGAGGTAAAACTGGTTAAGTAAAGCCAGAAAATTCCAATTTCCAAAAGTGATGTGTTAAATCGGTTTAAATGTCTTGTTTTGTCTGACAAACCGTCCAAAACGCAAAGATTTGCAGCTGAATTAAACAATTCATCAATAATCAGAATAGTTGCCGATTAATTTTCTGTGACTATCCGCTAATTGTTCCAGCTTTTAACCAAGATAGAAAAATGCTGTCAGCACTTTACAACCACATGATTCTAAGCCATTGGTATCTGTAGTGTTTAAATCCTCCCATTCAGTGAACTGGCAGTACATGATCAGACCTATGAAGCAAGTCGACCGTTCACTGCTTGTATGGCCAATACATGATACGTGACATGAAGCAACGCCACACGGCACGCTGAGATGCAGAATATGACGCATGCAAAACACACAGAAATAAAATGCAAATGGCGACAGAAATCAAGCAAATAAAAGGAACCAAGGAACAAGAAGGAAAAATGAAAATATGCCCAGGAAAAAGCAGAGGAGGCCTTGGCAGCAGAAGAAGCAGAGAGAGAGGAGGAGGAGGGTGCATGCGCGTGTCTGATGTATAATAAATGACCTCTGGCTGATGCCTTGGCCTTTCTCTCATCCTCCTTCCTTTTCCGCCTCTCCCTCATTCCCTCGACATTCCTTGGACATCCCCTCGTCTTCTCCCTCGTCACCCTCGTGCTCACTGCTACGTTCCCCGTTTTCTCAATCATCATTCCTTCCTTTTCTATCTCCGCTTTTTTTTCCTCGGCTCCTCCTTCCTCTCAGCTGTTTTTCCTATCTCTGCAGGAGGGGGCTCGAGCTCGCGGCTAAAATGTGCAAACAATGCACTGGGTTTACGCACTACACGCCTATATTGTACTATTCATTTCACCTACCTATGTCTCACAGTCAATATGTCATATGATACATCCATATACAGCAGCATGTCTCGCTGTTACACACTTTGACTGGGCATCTGTGTGCGTGCTCACTGGGGATTACAGACTTCCTGTGTCATCTGATAAAGCAGTCCAGAGTCTCCACCGCATGAGATGGTCCACAGCATAAAGCAGTGTCTCATACTGACATGATTTTTTTTCACCTTCAGACAAAGGCAAACCCATTACAAGATAGGGTTTCTCCTCATACTATAGAAGCATTGTAAGTAGTTCCAGACATGAGAGTCAAAAGAGTTTAGCCAGAGCTCATTTCACTGAGGAGAGAGACTTCTTTTCAGCTCAAATATGACCCATCTGCATGAAGGAAACAAGAAGCATTCAGATCCTTTACTCAAGTAAAGGCAATACCACAATATAAACAGTAGTAATCAAACCTATCCTGCATTCACAATCCTACTTAAGCAAATGTAAAAAAATAGTTATCAAAATTTACTTAAAGTATCAAAAGTAAACATGCTAATTATGCATCAGTTATTATTATACACACAAAGGCCTGAAATACACACATGCACACACACAGGATCTGTAGATATGTAGTTCTTGGGAGAGATGTTAGAGTGATGGTGCTGCCACATAGTCTGGTGCTCTGAGCAGTTAGGGTTCAGCGCCTTGCTCAAGGGAACTCTGATAGTGCCCAGGAGGTGAACTAACAACTGGTCCCTGCTCGACTTGAGCCGGACTGAGCCACTGCCAGCTCATCATATATATCATATATTTAAATTTTATTATGGATGTGTTAACATGTGTGTTTAACTACCTCAAATACTGTTGGGTAGTTTAATATGCAGTAATACATTCTAACTTTTAAAATCATCATGTGTTTGGAATGTAAAATGTAATTTATAAAATAAAGCAAAGTTTGACAATTTGGGAAATATGTTTATCCCATTGATTAAATTTCAGGATTATTTCACAAACTGAAAAAACTTCTCCCAAACCAAAGGGCTTTATTTGCCAAACCTAAACCACAGGGTGGACCTGAATCTGGATTCTGGTGTTCTACACGGTGATGCCAACCATCCACCCTGACCACCTCCATCTGACTCCAGTGCAGTTCATAAATGTGCCTCATCCTTGCTTATGAACGACTGAGTCCTTCCAAGATTAACCTTTCATACCCAATCATGATACTATTGTCTGTTACCAATGAACCTGTTTACCTGTGGAATGATCCAAACAGGTGTTTTTGGATCAGTCCACAACTTTCACAGTTTTTTCTTGCTCCTGTCCCAACTTGTTTGAAATGTGTTGCTGCCATCAAATTCAGAATAAGCAGATATTTACATGTCAAAAAATATGAGCAAATTAACACCTTCTGATTCACAGTGTCCAACTTTTTTTGGAATCAGGATTGGATAAAAATAAGGATTGGAGCCACCTACTTCCATAAATGTACTCACTTATTTTACCTTCCACCACTGCCTGTGTTCCTACATTACATGCACTGTTTATTAATATGTAACCAGCGTGTTTACACTCCTGGCTATAGGCAGCTCCTGTGCTGCCGCAGTGTATGACAGATGGCTGCTTACTGACAGATGCATGAGCTCAGGCCCGTCGTCCTCCAGATCCAACCAGCCAACCAGGAGCTGACAGTCGGCTCAGTGCACTAAGCCGATCTGTTGCCCCAGCAACTGCTATTTCGGCTCCGCCTTAGACTTTCAACACATTGCAGGGTCACATAAAATATTGGTAGAGCACCTTGAAGGGAAGCTTGAAAATGTTTCCTGTCTTTGCAGATTTTTTATCCTTCCCGACTCACACACACATTTATCATTTCTTCTCGTCTGATACTGAAACCATCATCTCTTTCCTCCTCCGCTCTCCTTTGCCCTGACAGTCTCTGGAGCTCCTCTCCCTGTTTCCATCTCTGTTTCATCCCCCTCCTTCACGCTATGGATGTTTTGCTCAGCAGAGGTGGAGGGAGAGGGGCGGAGAGGAGGGGAGAGGAAGGGGGGAGGGAGGTGCTGTTGGTGAAGCGGCGGCTTGGAAACTCATCTGGTAGTAATAAGGGCTCCACAACGCTACTGTGACTCATGCCTGCGCACGCCCACCAGACTATTACAGGCTTATTTAGTACGTCCATACGGTCATTAGACTCTGTGACCATGCAAGCTGCAAAACACACCAAACCTGTGGTGCATCGGTAAGACCACACAAATACACCCAGAGGAGAAAATACACCTTTACAACGCAAACGCTCTATGAGACATATAGTTGAAACGCCACAAACTAGACTGTAAACTATATATATAATAATTACAGGCCAACTTATTTTTCTTTTGAAGGCTCTGTTTGAGGATTACTTGCAGGAAATTAATCGCTTCCTGCAGTATGTCACCGTTAAATCCCCAGTTCAGAGAGTTGGACAGGCATCATTGACCCGTTCCCAGACGCTCACTAAAGCTTCAATGTACCACAGGCTAATCCATTAACATTGCATTATTACTCTATAGGTGCAAACAGTGGCCTCTCTCAGAAGTCTGGTGCACTCTGTGTTAAGTTTGTTCTGGATTCAGAGGGAAAAAAACAACATTTGGGCGTATTTCTAAAATGCTGTTTGTCAGAATTTGTCAGGGACCGAAGTAGTTTCCATCATTGTCCCTGTTGTCCTCACTCTTCAACAACCTTTATCAAGATGGAGACATTTAATTTATGATCTTAAGGAAATAGCTTGAATACTGGATGATTTACAGTGTGATTTAAATCTAGCCTGACACAAAACACAATAAGGAATATTCTAGAGAATTTGGCTCCTGTGTTTACCTTCATCACACAAACAGCTTAAGATAATTAATCCTGTTCTCAAAAAGCTTTTAAAATCCAGAAATAAACAGCTTCATTTAACCACTGTTTAACATCTAGATATGTTTTTTACTCCTGTTGGTTAATGGCCAATATCCTGACACAAATCAGATGAATTTGCACTCCTACACTGACCTTTAAGTGATAATGTATAGAAATACATAAATGTTTTTCCCTCTATTCAGGCGTGACTTTAGAAAAAGAAGGTGCATTGCATCTGAAAACAGAAGTGCTGGTTGCTCATGTTTGCACCTCTTGTGGCTGATGTGTCTCACTCCTTCTTATGGTTTCTGACAGTATGCAGGAGAGTGATGGGGATGCTGGGACCCAGGTCAAGGAATACTCTAACCCCCTGAGGACTTAGAGGTTCATTAATTATCAGTCAAATTCTCCCTCCTCTCAGTGCACTTCCCTCTGATGTCTTGCAGCTTTTTGGATTTTAAATGGATGCTGATGGATGTGAGCCCTGGCGTGATGTGTTGGCTGCAGTTTGTCAGAATCACGACTCTAGGATGTGCACCAATAGATCCTTATCAAACCAGCAAAATGGCGGCTTTTGCGTGGCTGATCCCACACTCCATCATCCAGATCCGTGTGAAGTGCTGCAGCGGGGCCCTGCACCTGCAGCCGCGCAGCTCGCGTGTCACCCACCTTTACGCACAATTAAAACCACCAACAGCTGCTCGTGCGTGTGCGATAATGCATGATGCGTTTGTGTCATCACGGTCCGGTGTGATGGGGGTTTATCGTGATAGGAACATGGGGGACAAAGGGAGTGCGCATTCACCGTATAATGTACCAAGAGCTCATGCGTAAAACTGACCAGGCTCGTGCGTCGACGGGTTGTCGGACATCTCCAGCACCAGCAGCTCGCGGCCCTCGAAGCTCTCCCCGATGGTGTAGATGCGGGTGATGGTGGGACACTGCAGCCACACGGACACCAGAGCCTTCCTCATCTCCTCGTACCGGTGGTACTCGAAGGAGATCTCCCCCTCGGAACCGGCGGCCCGGACCAGGGCGAGCGCCGCGGCGGCGAACAACAGCGAGAGGAGCCGCTTCATCTCGACGTGGCCTCTTTTTCCCTAAAGCCCTGACTGTGTGTGCGCGCGTGTCTCGGTCCCAGGTCTTATCTCCGTGCTGCAGCCTCGCTCCAGGCTATAAATATCTCTCTCTCTATTTCTCTCTCTCTCTCTGCCTCTGATGCGCCTCCGTACCTGAGCGCGCAGCTGCCTCCAGCGTGAAGCCGCGCACAGGATCAAAACATCCGGTCACGGCTTTCAAAATAAAACTCGTCCTTCCACAGATGAAGATAAGATAAACCATTCATTATTCGTCCCACAGTGGGGAAATTCATTTATAAGATGTATTGAACTCACTCACACTTAAGGACAACATATGGAGATCAAAATTGTTGTATGTTGTTATATAGTGTTAAGTCATTCTGGGTTTTTTTCACAATCGAGTTTATTGCAAGTTTCAGTGTCAGTATGAAAAGTCTCATTGAGGAAACAACAGTGTATTTCACAATTTGATAGTTGTGTTGCATTATTTCTCTTTGTTTAATACCGTTTATTTACTTTTGTCGAATTGAACAGTTATGTAAAGCTGTTGCCAGTTAATTGTATTTGATTAAATTAGAATTGGTTTTCAAATGTGCTACAAAAGGCAGCTGCAAGGTTCAAAGCTTTTCCTCTAACACTTTTTTAGATAAAAGTCCATGTGTCATGACTCCATTGTGCACTTTGACATTATTTTGCAGTTCTGTCAATTTTGCTGCAACAGTCAGTTAGTTGGTTTATCAACAGAAAATTATCAGCTATTTTGATTATGGATTATTTGGGTTTTTATCAAGTTAAATATCTAATATTGGCTGGTTAGGGAATGTTAGGATTTGAAGCCTTTTCTCTGTTTTGTAATACTTTAAATTGAATATACTTAGGTTTTGGACAGTTGGTCTAACAATTTAAGCAACATGAAGATGTCACCTTGGGCTCTGGGAAATTATTACAGTATCTTCACCTGTCAATAGATTAAGCAATGATGAAATTGTCAGTTGCAACCCTACTAGAAATTCCACGTTATCTTTGAAGTGTTTGTCACCAATAAAAAATAATCCCTGTGGAGCAAAATCAATTTTACTTGCAGAAATCAAATCCTGAGGTCACACAACAAGAGAAGTGCAACATAATGAAGTTAATCATTTGGCCATGTTATCCGTTCATTTATTCCTGTCCCTAAATCAGTTTCAGTGCTTCATATGAAATCGCTTCACTTCCTGTTTGGTAGCTGCTGCTGTTGTCTGTCTTGACGCTGCTGTGCTGGATGGGGCAGCAGGGGTGTGTCCACAGTGCAGCAGAGAGATGGAGAGAACCCATAGTATATACACTGAGAAAAAAACCCACTTTTTCATCAACCCACACTGTTTAAGAGAAATAACAAAATCACTCAAAGAGGATTCGGAATCTATGATGTTAAAAATATTCATGCCTGAACTGCCAGCGATCCTAGTACAAATGTGCCAATAATGCATGATATCTTATATTATGATCTGATGATACATTGCAAGATATATTTTAAGGAGAATGAAGTTTATAACAAAATCCAATCAAAAACTGCTCAACACATCCAAACTCTTATTTATTCATATATTTTATTCTAACATGACAAAAACAAATAAACAAAATATTTTAAGGTTTCTTTTTGCAAAATCAAAATTTATTCATTCTTACAGTCTTAAACAAAATAGACTTGAACGACCCCGAAGTGCCACACAAGCCAGTCCCTTTCCATAAAAAACTGACGGGTTTGTATCAAACACGTCTGCACTCAATTTCAATAGTTCCCACCGAACTGCAGCTACAACACAATGTCACCCAGTGACTCAGTTGAACTCAAGAGGAAGCGCTAAAGTGCTCAGTCATTCAGAGGTATACGGAAGCATTTCACAAGAGAATCGTATGGTACAACTTTTTTCATTAAATGAGCAAAGCAACAAATTAACATGAGGATGTTGATGGTTTTTATTCAGCCAGCAGCTGTTGACAGAAGCAGACAACAATACTGCTTTTGCAGAAAGGCACAGAAGATGGACTGAATTCAACAGGCAGTCCATTTCAGAATCAAACCACAGTAGTCCTGATTTGTTTCAAAGACACCTTCAGTGTGTGTATGTTTCATTTAAAGCAGCAAGAGGAGAAGCAGCACTCGCTGTGTGTCTCTACAACTCACTGCCTCTCCTTCCTTCCTCCTGAAAAACCAGGTGTGTGTGTGTGAACAGAGGCACAGGTGCTTTACTGCTCCTTCTTCTCTCCCTCTTTGACCATGTACTTGTTGTACTGGCTGTCCGTCTTCAGCAGCTTGTCCCACCAGGTGAAGGTGGAGGCATAGTTCCCAACAAAGTTCATGTGGTGAAAGTCGTGGAAACGGGTGCCGGCGTAGAATGGGATCAGGTGGAGAGGGTTCAGAGGGATGTCGTATCCACTAAGAGGGATGAAGAAAATATTCAAGTCTGTCAGATATTCATTCAAAGAAATTGTCTTTTTTCTGTCTCAAATATTAAGGGTCAATATTTATTGATGAAAAAGATCCTTTCCAACCAGACAAATTCTTTTCAGACAAAGAATGGGAAATAATTAGAGACTGTGGGGGGTGAAGACTGAAGACAGGATGGATTTATTTTGGTTCTGTCCTCATGTTGCTGCCTTGTGATTGCATATCAAGAGAAAATAGTAAAAACAATTGAAAAGTATTATGTTGTATTCAATATTGTTTTACTGTTGGCTTAAATTTATTTTATATGTGTAGACAAAAAGAAAGACTGACTTTTCTCAAAAGCATTAATTTAACAAAAGCACAGATATATCAATACATTTAATTAAAAAAAACAATTTATGAAAAACAAAGACAAAAGGAAGCTTGTCTGATCCAGATAAGATAAGATAGATAGATAAGAACTTTACTAATCCTGACAGAAATTCTTGTGGGATTAATATAGTTCTCGATCTATAATTTGTGTGACGTTTATATCACTGGACTGTAAAGTTGAGTATAATTGTATGTATATAATCCAAAAATAATAAATAAAGCAATATATATCTTATTTACTTTACAATATTCCAAGAGAAAGAAGTTCTGTTACCTGATCATACAACAGTATCATCTGGTGTTCTCTGTGGCCCCCTAGTGGTCGACCGCACAGTTGACTGGCAGAGTTAACATGATGAGACACGTGCAGTTTCCCATGTAACCAGTGTCTCACTCTTTATTGTCAGCGGTGATGTAACTGCTGATCTGGCACTTTATCAGGCACTTGGAAATTTGATATCCTGCTCTCTTTAGTGTCACAGCAATAAACTATCTAACATAGCAGAGAGAGGACAGGAAAGGGCAGCAGATAACTGTCCCTAAACTGTTAGGGCCGTTATTGTGTCCTACCTGTGGACATCGATGGTCTCCAGCAGACGGAAGGACACCCAGGCCCACAGGAAGAACACGTGGTTACAGAAGATCATGATGCCGATGAAGAATCCAGCCCCAAGGATGAGAGTCTCAGCAGGATGAGCGTATTCTGCCTGCATGCCGAATGGAGCCTGAGGGACAGCAGAGACACTGTGATGAAGACATGTGCACGTCCGTGTATACGTGTGTGTGTGTGTGCGTGCGTGCAGTCACGTTTTTTACATGTGTGGGAGTGAAGGCATTATTAATGAGTAACTTTACTATAAACAGACTGACTTGAAAACGGTGCGTTTGTGCGTATTTGTCTACTCACAGTGAACTCATGGTGGACTTTGTGAATGTACTTGTAGATCCTGCGGTGATGCAACAGGCGATGCAGGAAGTAGTGCCAAGTATCTTCAATAACAGCACAGCCAAAGCACTGAGCCAGGATATACGGCCTGTAGGAAAAGATCAGGAGAGGTGGGCAATCATTAGAAAAGTACGCACAGTTTGACTGATGGATCCCACCGAGGGGTCTCAGATAAATGGCAGAATATGTAACAAAAAACAATTCTAGACACATTTCTTCATTAGATCTATTGAAAATATCTTGATATCTAGATACTGGAAAAAATATTTCAATATCGCAATGATAATTTCAGCCTTACTTCCCAGCTCTGTAAATGTATCTAAATAAAATGGTTTGGCTGTATCTATCAGCATCTATCTAATGATCTATCTATCTAATGATTTTAAGATAAAATCAAAATGTTTGCTTTACATGTTGAAGCTGATTTGCCTGCATTACATACACGTATTTTCCTTACTAAAGCAGACTGATGAAGACAACAGGCAGAACATGTGTAGGATAACTGATAATAGCCTTTATAGAATCTGCTTAGAGATGAATGGTGCAGGAGAGCTGTGTTATTCATTTCAAGGCTGTGCAGAGCTAGACTTTCTGAAAAGAGAGAAAAAAAATTCCCGTCTAAAACGTTCACATTTCTACCATCACCGTAGTTAGTATAAGCATGGAGTTAACATTTAACTTGCTACTATGCTAATAAAGCAAAAGTAACGTTGTCCGAGTCTGAGTCTATATGTCCATGTGTCGTGTTCAGGTGTGTGTTATTGTACTTCTACTGACCAGCGTGGCATAGAGTCCCAGTCATAAGGAATGTTGAAGAACTCAGTGAAGTAGTAAGTCCCACAGATCAAAGGCAGCTGGATACAGAAATGGTTGAACAGCAGCATCTTGAAACATCTCCACTGTTTCTCCCAGGTCTCTGGCTTGTCCTGAATGCACACACAGCCATAGAGAGGAGGTTGATTCAAGAAATATCATCTTAGCTTTTTCAAAATAACATCATAACGACCAAAAAAGTCACACAAACCTGCTGTATCTTGTATTTCTGCATGAAGGGCATGAACTGGAAGAGGAATCCAGGCAGGCAGAACAGGAAGTAGATGAACTCATGGACGATGAGCGACCCCCAGGTGGCGATCTGGAACTTGGTGTAGTTGTCCAGCATGTAGCCCCAGGCGTGTTTCAGGGAGGGCTGGAAGGGGTTTTCTGGCAGCACTGCATCTACGTACTCCACCGCCAGGTAGGCAGAGCTCAAGATGTCTTCCGTGCCGTTCACCGCCATGTTGGACAACACAAGGGGGCTGGAGAGGAGACTGGAAAGTAGGAAAATGACAGCCTTATCAGACAGGCTGTGAAGACATTACAGCTCCAAGTGAACAGATAATATTCTCAGTCATGTTACCCCACAGCAAGCTTGTATTTTAATCGCAGTTCAAAATGTAACCTAATCAACACTACTTCTAACTCAAATATGCTTTGGTATGCTACACATAAGTAGAGTGTGTAATTATTTTTTTTAGTTATTACCACGTCTCAACTTGCTTGGTCCTGGTACAGCTGTTTGAAAAATTACATTAATTATCCACAGTACACAGATTCATTATTTAGGTAAAAGTAGTTATAACGTCATGGTCAAATATCCTGCATTCAGAATATAACTTAAGTTCAAGTGAAGAAGCATTATCAGCAGAATGTACTATACAGAATATACAGATTATATAAAAGTAGATGTACTTTGGTACTTATGAGATAATTATTGGTGTATTGACATATAAGCAGCATTATAAAGTTGCAGCTAGCTAACGTGGAGCTGTTAACTACTTTTTATAGTGCTGGATAGTTTACATTTATGCATCATATTCTGTAAAAAAACATTATAGGCTTTGGATTTAAAATCTGAATCTTTATTGAAACTAGCAACTATATTCATAATAGTAAAAGTATAGTAGTATAAAATCATACTTGAGTACAGTAACAACATTTAAAAACTTTATACAACTACTGAACTCAAAAATTGCTAGACCACAGTTTACAATGTGCACTTGTCTTGGAGTTAATGTTTTTTTTTATATTGTTATAAGGTAAAATACCTGTGATACACTGTGACATAAGATTGCTTTCTAATACCATGTGCTCCACCTAAACACTATACAAACGCTACTATATTATGCTTTATTATAATATAACTTCTATACAGAAACATGTGGAAACACTGTTAATAGACTGTTGGTGCAAAAACTTCTTCACTTTAATGTGACAAACACTCAGAGAGCTGACACAAACGTCGTTAACTTCCCATAGAAAAGACTTGAACATAATATTGATTCTTGGACTCTAACATTATTCCTTGATTATTAATTAACAGCTTGTTTGTCCTACATAACGAAACAGGCCTAAACATGTCTCCTTTAGATTTAGCAAACCAAAATCTTCTTCTATTCTTCGCTCAAATGCACAAATAACAGACTTACTTTGCCAAAATTGAGCTAAATAATCAGATTCAATGAAGAAGCAACGTTGAATTCTCACCTTTCCGCTGTGCGTAGCGTCTACCTGAGCGCGAGGCGGCCTACCGGGTGAAGTACATTCATATCCTGCAATCCGATTGGCCGACGAGAGAGGAGACTGACGTTGGGGGCCGAGCAGCGTCGCCGATTGGTCAGCGGGATGGAGTGAGGATAGTGAGACCGTAAGTTTCTACAGCAACAGCCAATCAGAGGCGAGCTGGCCTTTCATAACGTTCACTGTGTTGAAGGGACTGTATGAGGAAGATGTGATGGGCGGAGAACTGAAGGATCATATGTTGCTTTCTTCCATTTTCAATATATTTTACAACACTTTTTAACTCCAGTGTCAACTTCGGAAATGTTGTTGGAGACAAACAAATGGTTATATCAAGTTAAATTATTGTTAATAATAATCAATTATTATTACATTCAGTTAAAGCAACACCAAACTTATCTAAATAATTTTTTCATGCTCCGTTTTTTCTTTTTGAAATTTGTCTACGTTCATTCACATACATCTGTGTATTCCAGCTCTTATCTTACATTTAATTGTGAGTAAATAACCGTGGCATTATCAAAAATAATGCTTTTTTTCTTATAACAGCTCACTCTGAAAAGTCTCGTGAGTAGAAAAAATATTAAAATCCTTTAAACCACAGTGTAAAAATACTGCACTACCAGTAAAAGTCATTCATTCGAAATCTTACTTATGTAGAAGTAATTTCTGTACAATTAAAAGTACTTATGTCATCTGTCAGTGATATATTACTTCATATATTATCAATGATGCATTAAAATGTAAGCAGCGGTTTAATGTTGGAGCTGACTGCTTTATACAATTATCAATGAGGATGCATCATATTTTATCAGATGATCGTACAGTGTAAAATTGTAATCTGCTATACTAACTATAGATGAAAAATATATTGAAGTAGATGTATTCACATAAAGTGGAGTACGTCAAAACTGTACTAATGCAGCAGTTGAGTAAATGTACTTTGTTCCACCACAGCAAAATGCTTTTTCATTTTAAAAAAAAGAAGCCAAAGTTCTCAAATTGTCAAAAGTCGAAATACAAGAAGTTTTGCTATTAAAATACAAAATGGCAGAAAAGATTAAGTGTGTGAAACTGAAGCCAGCAAATGATGCCAGCTTTTGTTTCTTCTACAGGTCAAAGTACTATTGCTCAGTATTCAACACTATTGGTAACATATTTGGACATGAATTGGATTAAATGTAATCACCGCTCACTTATTAAAATATCACAAACAGCATATTCCATTTCAATGTTTTACTGATTTGGCAAAGTTTTAAAAACAGATTATATCATTTCACAGCTTTTAAATACAAGAAGCATATTTATTAATGATAATATAAAACAAGTAATGAAACATTTTCAAAGTCATTAGCCTACATGACATTCCTCAATACACTGACAAGAAACAGCGATACCAGTTACTATTATAGCGATTTTCAATATAGGAGGAGAGGGAAGAGAAAGAGACTGAAGTAAAAGAAAATCAAGAGTACGTTTGGTCACTTTCCAGAAAGAGAGAACAGATTAGTAAAGCAGTAAAGAGAGACAGAAATAAGGAGACATATTAAAATTGGCACATTCATAGTACGTCAGGGTGTGCAGTAGTTAATAGGGTTGCTACACCAAGGGAGAGGAGGGTACTGTTGAAGGAGAGGAGGTTAGAGTTGGGGACCATGCAGTGAGTTCAGGCTGTTGTTGCCATTAGTGGTTACAACCACAGCAAAGATGGCTGCCAGGTGACAGTAAAGCACTGATACATCCGACTGTTTTTCATCTCAAACAGCTTCTCCCTCTGTCACTGTTTTTGGCAACATGAACGTGAGGCTTCTCCTTTACCAGAAGAGTTGTATTCCATTGAAAGTCCATTTTTGTTTTTTTAGAAGAAGAAATGTACATATACTGCAACTTCCTCACCCCCGGCTGTTCTGAATTCATGCGGGCTAACACAACTGACGCATCATCATCACCCATCTAAAGTCAGCTCTCAGATGCATTTCTATATCCCAGAACAGAGGTGCAAAGTCCAGCTGAGCTGTGTCCAGTAACAGTACTCGAGACATAACAGAGGAGAAGAGGGAAGCAGGGGCCTAATAGGACATTCAGGCACTCATGAACAGCCACACTGCAACACTGTAAAAGGTCAGAGGTCAGACAGAGTGCGTTCATGCGGCGTCGGACCGGGCGTCACCACACAGAAGACTCAGATGCACACAAACACACATGCTCACATGTGCAAGCAAAGGAGCACCTTTAAATGCAAGCGCACACTCAGACACACACACTCAGACACACACACATTTTTCAGGTGGGTTAAAACAAAGGAGAAACAAAGATTTCCGTCCGAACGGTCCTTCTCTGCCTCCCTCTCCCACAGATGAGATCAGTGGCCTCTCTCAAAGCTGGTTCATGTTAACATTAATAATGTTAAAGTAACTTTGCAGTTATGGTAGCTTCATATCAGTAGCGTTTCAATGACACTGCAGTGGTACAGTGGTGCTTCAGACTGGTTAGTCCAGTCGCTGTGGCAGTCCTGCCAGGAGGGGATTAAAACACGGGTTCCATCCCCCCCCATTTGTTACAGCTCCCCCTGTTCAGGTAAGTGCAAAAAATCTTCATCATCATCCTCAACAACAACAATCTTGTCATTTTCTTCATCTTCGTCAGTGCCTGTGCTAATGCTGCCCAGCAATGAAGCATTGGCATCATAGGCAGATCCAAGATCAGTATTCAGCAGGAGAATACATTCTGCTCCGAATCAGTGGCAGGTGTCAAGAGCAGTCATAAGGGCTTGTCGATCACAGTCACACCTGTGGTTCAAACAAAATATTATTGTGTAATTATTATCATATATAGCACATGTTGGAAAAATCTAATATAAATGTAAAAATAAAGGAAAAAGTCCAAACAAAAAGCGCTTATTTCCACTTTAGCTACTGTTGTTAGTCCTGTAATACTTGAATTCAGCACATAATTTTCCTTATATGATGTTGTCATTATAAGTTTAAATAAGATAAGATAAGATAAGATAAGATAAGATAAGATTAAATAAGATAAGATAAGATACAGCTTTACTGATCCCTGAGGGGAAATTAAGTGTTACAGGAGCACAAGAAGAAACAGGTCACATATAGTATGTAAAAAAGGTAAGAGCAAGCATGGGAATAAAAAGTACAATATAATATTGAACTATGGCCCAAACTTAAATTCAACCATTTCCAAAAGTTACCTCTCACTGGAGTTTGGATGCAGAATATTAAAGCAGCACAACTTAGCAGCATGTACATTCTTGTGTTGTTACACACCTGCATAACTGCGACCTGTGCTCATGCAGGTCGGCAGTAACGTCCACTTGTCCGAGTTTGGATTGTAGAACTCCACTGAGGCCAAATTGCAGCTGCCATCGTCTCCTCCCACCACATACAGTAAGTTGTTTACAGCACACACACCTGAAAATACACACACACAGAAGATGAATGGTGTCTAACAGAGCAAGCTCTCACACCTGAAGATGTCTGCTGGACAGACAGTGGGCGTTACCTGCGTTACGTCGACACATGTTCATGTCAGCTACTTGTCGCCAGCTGTTAGAGGCTGGATCATACACTTCACAACTCTTCCTCACCAATGGACCATCATGACCCCCCACAGCGTACAGTAAACCTTTTAACACACCTACACCTGAGGAAGACATTGGAGACAAGGAAAAAAGTGTTTCAGAAGATCTGAGAAAATTGAATGTATTCAAATATAAAAACAAAGCGGCACACACTCACCTGCTCCACTGCGTCTCGTGCCCATCTCTGCGATGTAGCTCCATGTGTTGCTTTTAGGGTTGTAAGCTTCTACTGTGCTCAAACACTGCCTGGTCGCACCATCATAACCTCCAACTGCGTACAAGATCCCTGAAAAAGTTGAACAAGAAATGCATGCAGTTCATGACTTGGAATGAGTGAGGCAAAATAATAGAAACAAACATGAGAGGAAATAAACATTTTGCAAAGCTCAATCACTGTCAATGCAGTTTTGATGCAGTTTGATATAAAATATTTAAGTGAACAAATACTTAATTGAGCATTTTTTTGCTATTAAAGTATTTTCATTTATTGTTTTTTTTGTGGCTTATTTCTCTTATTTTTATATATTGTCTTTGTCTCTTCTCCATTTTTCCCTTTTCTTCTTCCTGTAAGCACCTCTGTAAATGTCTATTCAGCTATATAAATAAGCTTTATTTGCTTGATTGAGCATCCTTTATTTGGTGTTGATTAGGGTCTACTTGCAATGATGTATCAAGCTTCAAGCCAGTTCCTATCTCTACAAACTATGGCTGCAACACCTCTAAAAATAAAGAAAGTGTGTTCATTGCAGGACTATTGTATAGGTGTTTCTGTTATTTTGTGCAGCCTCTGATCTATTTCTAAATGCAGACTGTAAAACTGAACTGGGAACTGTATTCACCATTGACAACACCCACTCCTACACTGCTTCGTCTGGTACTCATGGGTAACACATGGAACCACTCGTCTGTCTTCGCGTTGTATGCCTCGATCGTCGACAGACCTACAAACACACACAGAGAACATGCATCAAAAACACCATGAAGAATTGCATATTTTATCATTTGCTGCTGTTGCACAGATTAAAAGCCTGTAGGGATTCAGTGTCTTGAAGATGGCCTCTCTGATGACGACAATCTAAAAAGCACACTGTACCTGTGCTGCCATCAAAGCCCCCCACAGCGTACAGGAGTCCATTGAGGACAGCAGCTCCAAGCGTTGATCGACGGTCTTGCATGCTGCTCACGCTCGTCCAGCGGTCCATCATCGGGTCGTAACAGTCAACCGTCCGCACGCGCAAAGAACCATTGAAACCACCAACCGCATACACACACCCACTGACGTACACCACACCTGAAGGCAACAACACAGGAAATACATGAAATTATGATGTGTTTTTACGGATAAAGCTGCCCAGCAGAATGTGAGGCTATTATCATGAGTTCCACCTTCACCAGACACTTGACATCAATGCATCAATAATTACTATCCAGTGATATAAAATGCATTTAGAAATGACCCATTCTGCATAATGAGTACGTTTGGTATTAAAAGTATATTTTGATGCTAATGTTTGCTAACTTTTAAGATTCTGAATGTAGGATTTTTACTGAGTATTTCTACACTGTGGTATTACTATTTTTTACTTAAGTAAAAGATCAGAGTTTTTCTTCCATCAATGACTTTTTTGCTGAACTTGTTTCCCTCCATACATTTCACATTGAGGCCTACTTGCAGGCGTACATAGTGGAAGATAGTCAGAAACATGCCCCTAAAGGATGATGCTGTTAGCAACAATGCCTGGATGTCTCAGAATATGTCAAGATAGCCGAGATCTGTCCAATCGAAAAGACAGACGCTAACCACAGTCTGTAGCTGTGTCTGTACTACTAAAATAATACATAAAGAGTCGACAAGATCTGTTCCAATTTTCACTCTTCAGGTGAACCTCATCAACTTATAGAATCTGGAAATATGACCTCATATACCTTGTATGATGTGTTTGTGTTCATATGGTCATCAGTCACTGGAAAATCTATCATTTGATATAGACCAATGGAAAACTATTCATTCAAACACAGATTTATTGGAGCTATACAGATACAATATATTAAACATTAACCTTGCATGCTGTTTGCCAATACCACTGGTAATTCATCATGAAACCTGAGGGCAAGGTCCTGGTGATAAACTGAATTATGTTAACTAAATATTTACAAGTCGTCGTTCCTCAGTGCAGCCAGTCCCTTAATTGTGATGCGCTTTATTGTTAGAGAGGGTTTCCCCACCTGCTCGGCACCTCCTGGTCGGGAGCTCGGCCACCTGGTACCACCGCTGCTCCTCGAAGTCATAACACTCAACACTGCGGATGGCTTTGGGAGCCTGGCCTCCAACCACAACCATCACCTAAACAGAAGAGAGACAGCAGTGGAATTACATAAAGAAACGTTGATTAAATATAGTTATTTCGTATTAACTAAGAGTGAGTAGAGGACGTGTAAATACTTTGGGACAGCAGGCTGGCGTCCTCATGCGTGTGCGTGCAGTTTTCATCAGAGCTCTCTGGTCAGCTGGCAGCAGGTGGTACTTCATGGCCTCAATCAGGTAGTCTTTACACGCGCTGCTATTCTTAATCAGAGACTCCTCCTCCACCCGCTAACACAACCAAACAGTGAGAGAGGGACCAGTTCATTAGGAGTTTGGGAGTTTAACTGACTAAATACTTTTTACTTCATTTGATACGTAATCTGATGTTTTTTGCCACGTCATCTCTGTGGAACTAAATTCAGTATCAATTTTGCATGGAGTCATCAGGCCACTGTCAAGAGTGAGAATAGCAATAATCATGCACACTACATCACTCATGGAGTAATCACATTCGCTCATGTTGATTAATTGTACAACAGTGTGGGAATATGAACATCAGTCGACACAAAGTTTAGTACAGTTTTAAACCCTTGCAAGTCTTGCAGCTGTACCAGTGACAGAGCGATGGCCATATTCAAAAACATACAGATGTAGAGACTCATACCTGCACCAGATATTCTCTGGAGAGAAGTGGCAGGCGAACATGTTCCATCAGGTGAGCTAAGTGTTCCTGTCGGACATCTTTATCATGGTTGACCCAAGCTATCACCGCCTCAAAAACCTGCACAGTCAAATGTAGAGACATGCTTTAATCACATTAGGTGCAATATTTTTGTTGTTTTATACCTGAGTATATTGAGCAGGGTGAGTGTGTTTATACCTTCTCCTCTGTGGGAATGGTGAGCTTGTCACTGGCAATCAGGCTGGACACTTGCTCCATGCCCAGATTGAGGAACTCTTCACTCCCGACCACCTCAGTGAAATGTTGCTCTGTCATGAACAAACTAGTTTGTGACTGTAGATACATTTTCACAACTCTTTTCTCAGTTTCATTAATTAAACCTGCTCTCATTCTGTCTCATCCGCTGCACCGCATCCTCCAGAATACACACAAACCCATTTTAGTAGAGAAATAGAAGGTGTTGACACACATATGAAAATTGAGTTTTACACACATACAAACCTGCGTAGCTGTTCGCCTGTGTGAGGAGCTGAGAGCAGGCGTGTAGGTCAGCGAAGGCTCGTATTCCCAGACAGTTGGATGGATGAAGCTGAGAGCTCAGGAACTCGCAACAAGCCTTTTTTACCTCATTCAGCTGGAGCAGACCCGCTGCGGGCAGCAACGCCTGTCAAACACACACACAGAATATACTGCGTGAAGTGGTAGCTCTGGTAGAGATTAATTAAATTACGGGGGTGACAGGTTGACCTGGTGTGTAGAGACACTGTCTTTATGTCAGCTGATCACAGGTTCACTCACCCAAAACAACCTGCTTGTTACTGCTACAGTTAGAGTGAGAAACTACAGCTCCACTTGCAGTAGAAAGACTTCTTGGACAAAATGTATACGTGTGTGTGATCACAGTATTAGGTGTTTCCATACTTAAGTGATAATAACAGTAGTAGAAAGTAAATTTGTCCTTATTTTAAGTTTAAAAATAATCTTAAAATGTGTTGACCACATGATCACCATTTATCATTTGAAATAAATAGATTTCTGTAATCCACCGTGTTTATTTGCACTTTCATGATCTGATTACTCTCTAATCTCAATCTAATGCCAGTAACATCAATTTAGCATTTTCTGGTTAATCTCTACATATAACCCAACAATACTTGTCTCCAAAAAGCCTGACTTCTTGACCACTTAAGCTTTTTTTTTTTTATGTCTGTGTATGGAAAAGATATGGGCAGGAAATGCATCAACTATTATCATGTTATTGGTTGTGATAAATTAAATGTCACTAGAGGCAATAAAAACTTCTTACTTTGTTATTTACAGTCCATTTTTTGGTGAAGCCTTATTTTATTACTATTGCATTATTTCATGAAAAGGATGTATTTTTTTTTTGAAACAGGTTCTTGGGCCAGAACGTAGAACAGTCAGGGATCAATGTGAAAGTGAAAACCAGTGAGTTTGACGGTCTTTTATGGAATAAAAGGAAGTTTAATTTGATGGCGCTCAGGACTGTGTGTGATTAATTTCACCGACTGGATGTGTTTCAGTGTCACTTCTGAAGATTCAGCTTTTTCCAGAATCTTTAAAGATGTCTGATCTTACTGACAAGCTCCATGTAGGCTGGGGTTTAAAAGTAATCAGTACTAATGCAACTCAGATTAATATGCAATCCAATTTTCTTCCTCAACCCCCTGAAAGTTGATGTTTGTTTGTTTTTTGCATGTGTGCATGTAAACAGCATTAGCCAGATTAACACTAGTGAAACCAACTGACTGACTAACAAATACTGTCATAAAACACATCATGAAAATTTTAAATGTTTAAGTTAAAACTGATGTGGCTGTGTAGTCATTGATCATTTTAAAATGCAGTGAGGGATAACAGGACGTAGGTATTCAGATAATTCATTTATGTGAGTATAAACATGTGTGAGTTTACCTGCACGTTATCCTCTGTGACCTGGATCTCTGCTGTGTAGATGTAGTCTACCAGCAGACCCAGAGTCCAACCGTCCATCTCCTTTATCCTCACTCGTTTCGCCCTGCTCTCTGCCATCTCTCCTGTTGGCACACAAGTGTTAGACACCCAATGCAACTGTGCAGCATTAAAGGAACTCAGACTTTGAAACACAGGCTGCAAAGATCCTGCCAGGCATCCAACAGCATGGATGGAAGAGTCCTCACCTGTGAACATAGCATGGAAGTACGGGCTTCCAGCAGCCAGAACCACCCTGTGGGCAGCGATCTCCACATCCTCCGCCACTATAGTCACATCACACAACAAGCTCTGGCTGTATGGGCATTTAAGAGATTGAGAGACAAGAGGTTAAAGTCAAAAAGGTGATACTCTGAGGATCTGGAGGTGGGTGAAACAACAAAGAAGTGACTCACCTGCGCAGCTCGTTCATGACTTTGAACGCCTTCCTCATGTGCCGAGGGTTGAGAGTGACAGGGCCTTGCCTCTCCACTCCATCTTCTTTGTCCAGAGCGTGTGGACAAAGTCGAGTGCACCTGAGAGGGACAGTACGGATAAATATATACACGAAGCAAACACACACACATGCAGACAAATTAACAGAGAATAACTGAGTAATCATGCATGGTTAGATTCTTATGTGGCCCATTATAGAGGGCAGGACTGTTGCTTTCTTTTACCTACAGGAAGCAGTCAAGTAAGTAATAATACACAAGATTGAAGATTGATAAATTACAAATTATACACAGTCTATATTTTTTTCATTTACCTTTTACCTTTTGGTTTCTACCCATGTGGTTTTGTCTCTATTATCAGAGGTTTGGAGATGTTGCTTTGCTTCCACCACAATGCAATATTTTCTAAAACAGACATCATCCTCATGAAAATGGTGGACAGCATGTTATATGGACTATTCAGAGTAACTGGGCCATTGTGAGAGAGATGCTTCTGTTGTATCATTTCAATGTCATTTTTCAATGCTGTGAGCACAAGGACTTTAAATCTATTCACCTCCTCTTTACTGAGGCGCAGGTGCAGGTAGAATGTCCGAATATAAGAATCATTAAAAACCACCTCTCAATGTCATGCATTACAATTCAACAGCAGCACAAATGACATCCCCCACAATGACCGTAAAGTTGAATCAACACCTCTCTAAACCTGTTTCAACAATAATAACCTTCATAAACACAGCATTTGTTGCAAGACTGCTGTAATAGGCTGCATTAGTTTTAGCAAGAAGTACCTAATAAACTGGGCCCTGTCGACCACTCACCTCCCACCCTCTCTCTATATATATACCTTTTGCTTTTAAGTTACCATTCAACAACATGACCAGTACTCCTATGCTGGAATAATACTACTAGGCCTCAGGTTTTTTGTGTATCAATCAGTTTGAGGTGATCTGACTATATCCACACCTTTATTTAGGAAAATGTACCAAGTCAACTCAACAATTAATAATTCCGGTCTTCAGGTGAGCAACAGAGAGAATATAAGCACAGGATCGTATCATAAATATAAGCACAGTAAAATGATATACTGTGTATTGCATTTTTAAATTGTGAATACTGATGCATCAAGTATCTTTTTACTATTATAGCTGGCTGACGAGGAGTCGATTTAAACTACTTTATGTACATTTAGTAAGTTTAGTCCTCTGGTTCCCAACCTCAGGGTCTTGCCCCTCCAAAGGGTCACATGATGAATCTGAAGCTGAGATGATTAATGGGAGAGAATTTTTTTTAAAATGACACCAATCTAAATTAAGCTTTTAAAACTTTTCTCCAATCTGAGTATTTTGTGAAGAAATCTGATTTTTTGGGGGGGTCACAAACAACAAAACTTGGAAGCTAGTGATGGTATTGAATTTTACAAGCTTTGTTTTGTCTGTAAACATGGCATCTTTGCACAAGCACTTTGCACTAGTCTTGAACAACCACTACTACTACACAGTGTGTTATGTTATCCTGATATGTTATGAGATATTTGCTTGTGTCTACTTCTTATTGTAGCTGCTGTAAAACAACAATTTGTAGGTTGGAATAAATAAAATGTATCTGTCTATGGTTAAAATCTCAAACTGGAACTAGTAACTATAGCTGTCAAATAAATGTAGTGGACTAAAAGATACAGTATTCATGAGATGTAAAGGAGTAGGTGTACAAAAGCAGAAAATGAAATTAAAGTACAAGTACTTCCAAGCTGTACATGTACTGTTCTGCACACACAAGAGGCCTCATCCCTTCATAATAAAACACCCAACACTTACATATAAATATTCTGCTCATGGCAAAATCACGTGCTTTTCTGTCACAAACACACCCACACACACATGGCTATTATAGCAGTTGACACACATATTTCGCCTGTGCCATAAACACAACACCCCCAAGAAATCACAACATGGTAACATAGCCCTCCTCCTCCAGTCTGCAGCGGACAGACTCGGCATCAGTCCCCGGGCATCGGTGAGCGTCCGCCGGGCAGCGAGCAGCCACACCGGCCGGTCTGTCTCGGTCAATGCGGCACCACCAGACAAACACACACACACATAAACACAAATCTTCGTGCACTCACAGCGGATGACTGTCCATGATTCCGGTGTTTTTCAGAGGCTGAAAACTTGGCCCAGCTGCATGCACCATGCCATATCCACAAAGTCCTCTTTAATGGGGCTAAATTCAAGCGTGAATCGCGGCGATCATCTGTCCAGAGGAGGCGGGCAGACGGGCTGACGGCAGCCCCATTAAATCAGGCCGGTTCATACAAACACACAAGCCCGACTGCGGTGACAGGAGCCCGCACACACGTTGCGCCTGAACCCGGCTGTTGTCGCCCTGCGGACGGCTTCTCCTCTCGCCCCTCCCCGCCCCCTCCTGGAAAGAGGCTCCGGAGCGGATCCGACCGCAGCGTCAAAAAAAGGGGGTTTATTGAGGTTTCGTTTCGTCCCTCCTGGGTGTGTTTGGGTGCGAGAGGCGGACGGACGAGGCTACCTGTTATTTTCCAATCGCTGATTAAAACGCACAAACAAGGACGAGTCGGCAAAGACGGTCCTCCGAGCGGCCAAGACAGTCCTCAAGACAGAGCTGTCTCCCCCTAGCGGTGGAAGACTGAAGTGCACGCACAGACAGACAGGACAATGATAACACATAAACAATGAAAAAAATCTGACTGCTTTAAATAGTCTAGAGCAGCCAATTCACAAAAACACAACAGAAATCAACAAAAGCCAGAATCTTTCACATAAATATTTATTGACTCTATAATGAAAGTGTTCTATAATATTGTACATTAATAGTGTATAATGTTATATAATGTGCAGTGAGGCGCTCGATTGTCCTTGGTGTGTTAAAAAGAAATAGCTGCACATTAAACATATATCTACAATCACAAGAAGAGGCCTGTCATGTAATAATATTGAATTACTATCATTACTACTATGAATTAATCTATCTCATAATTGTGAGTAACTGTCTTCTAAAATATTATAATTTTGACTTAGTCTAATTTTGATTTCATATCCCATAACTCTCGTGACCCCAGGAATAGTACTTTTCATAATCATGGCTTAGTATCTCATCATTTTGACTAACTCAACTTTGTGATTTACTAACTCTTAATTATGAGTTAGTAATTTATTCATTTGACTTACTAAGAGTACCGATCTCATTTTATTTCACTCCCAGTTGTTTAAGTTGATTAATCTGTTTTTAATTTTAAACCTTTTTATTCCTAAGGTTTTATCATTTCACTGATTTGACTCTTTATCAATTTTAGTCTTCATTAGCAATTTTTACTAAGCTTCCTATTTGTATCTCTTGGTGTTTGAAATCTTTCTTTTTATGTTGCTATGTCTCTACCTAAACGTATTTCCGAGTTAAAATAAAGGTTGATAATGAAATGGGCTTCTATAATATAAAGATTTAACTAGAGGATGCAGAACAAAGGTTTTACACACCTACAGCTAATTCAGTCAAGCAGACATTATCTCAATCACAGAACGTGCGAAAAGAAGAAAAGGGAAGTCCATTTGGAGTTCTGTAAATTCAGTAATAAATCCATGGTTCCCTGTTTTCTAATGCCAAGACCGCAGTAAAAAGCTTTGTCCCTGTAGCCCATCTGTGAAGATTTGTGTCTGGCTGTACTGTCAGTGGACGGGCGATAGCTGTGAAACTGGGGAGAACAAGTCTGTTATGGTGTGAAAACACTGAATACATTAGAGACAACAGGTGGTCCGGAGGCTCAGTCATGGCTTATCTGAACTCATCTCTCTGTCATGATTTCATACAGAAGTGACAACAAATTGAAGCTGTCAGCAGGTTATTTTTTTCGCCCATAATGAAGCGAGTCCGCTAAAGACTACTAGAGTCCAATCTAAATATGTGGATATTTTCAATTATGCATCAAAGTTATAGCCATTTTGTAAGTGATGCTATTCCAGCTACTCACTCCCATAATGAACATGCTTTGGTGGATAAAAGAGTGATTTAGTAGCATCAAGTTTGGGCACTTGTGAGACACAGATTAAATCAAAGAATGGTCGGAATTAAGGCAGAACGTGGCCAGATCTTGAGTTGTATTCCCAAGAATGGGCAATGCTTCAAGAATGCAACTTCATGGCATCCATTTGTTAAATCCCCTCTGCTTGGTAAATACCCACATCCTGTTAACTCCATGATCCCAGTTTATAACACATTTTTCAGTAAAAAAATTAAAATTGTAGTTTCCAAGTCTAAACTGAAATGACCCTCATGACATGATCAGAGACTTAAAGTTCTTTGAGTCACAAAGTATATTCTACAACCATCTTGACTGTCTACACTACTCACTATGACTGGTAAACTCTTCTTCATGTATAAAATTGGTGCAATTCCCCTTTAAATTCTACAGAAGGCGCTTGACCTAGTTTTCAAGATGAAACGTGTCAAAATGAACAGTCAGAAAAAAGGAAAACTATAATCAAAACTTCAGCAAGATTCAAAATACAGACAAATTTTATTTTATTTTTACAGTAAAAAAGGTGGCAACAGAAATATTTACATAAATCAAAACACTGAAAAAAGTTCTATGTCATGATATCCCCATGGTGTTCTCCAGTTTTCTAATAGTTTGACAGTGGGCATCACCCAACATAGTTCAGGTACAGCCACACTTCTGTCCTGCAAATATTCACTCCAACTCTCATTCACTTCAGATCAAGCCTGTATGATTGATCAATGTAGCCATGAGTTTCCTGTTCCAATGCGATCTCCAGCCGACTGCAGCTAACTTGCATGTTGGAGTTCAACATCACATTATGAGTGTGCGATCATTTCATTTGACGGGAATGTGACTGTACCATTGGTTAGTTTGGTTTTAAAGGGGCAGGGGGCAGACTCGCAGAGGCCTGCTCCAGAAAGGCGAGTGGTCCAGGAGGGGGAAGATCTGAGGGTTTGCGGTGCTGAACACTCACATCCTCAAGCACTTGTTGCCAGTGGTGCAGCTTGGACAAGTGTTTCTGAACCAGCAATTCTTTCCTCTGTAGCTCATTACGTAACTCTGACACATCCTGAAGTGAGAAAAAAAAATGAATGTGAGAAGAGACGAGGCACATCAACAAATGGAGAGAATGTAAACACTTACAGCATGTCACAAATCCAGGTCTAAGAAATATAGGCAATGCTAGTGAACCTTGGATACAATACAGATAACGGTTCTCACTGAGGAATTTGGGTTATCCAAGAGCTTGTTTTGTGCGTGCACGGATAATATGGGGATCATGAGTAGTTTTTAGAGGGAAAAGTAAGAGGCTGGGAGGTGGAGAGGGACACTACAAAACTGTCAAGATAAATGAGCATAATAATTTACCTCTTTTACCACCTGCTCTGGTTTCTGCACAGATAACTGAAGCCTTTTCTGTAAGAAGAAGCACTCTGTCTGCCGAGCCACATCCAGGAACTTTTGTATGCACTGGTCAACACCTACAATCAGCAGACAAATAGATATACATCAATATACAAATTGCACTATAAGACAAACAAAAAATACCACACCACAGAAAAAATTAAAGGCTTCACTCACCTGTTCGAATCTCCTCCTGGTCAGTACCATTAACGTAGTCTTGACTTACCAGGGATGCAAAACATGCCTAAAGAATAAGCACAGAGACAATATGATCAATAAATTTACCCTGTTCTAAAGTAATGTTTCAAAACTCTGCTTGTTAGAATTTGATTGCAGGTGGTTTTGTAGCCCTATAGTCTCTGACTGGATGAATAAGGATGACAACCAGCAGGTCCCCAAGGATGGGCTGTGTCAAATATTTCCCTTTGAATGATACCTTCCTAACTAAGTAATTGGGAAGAGAAACATACTCCACATAAAACATAAACCACTGGCAGCCAAAAAAATGTCTTGCAAAAAAATTTCAGCAAAATTAAACCAAATAAACTATTGATTGACTTAATCTCAAGATTCCAGATAATAAACTACATGGGTAAAAGTATGTTGACCTCTGAACATTAAACTCACATTGTATGTGACAGATGGGCATTAGGTTTGGGTTAGAAAATACTTTTTGCACAATGGAAGGATGATTAAACTTGTCATCTCAATGTCAGTTGTCTCTCTCATATAAAGCCTGCCTGTACCAGCAAAAGTGTCTTGGCTTTGAAAGCTGTTTGAGAGAGAACTGTGGGGATTTCTGTGTTGGAGAAGAAGACTGGAGTCGAGCTGAAGCGTGAAACTGATTAGCCAGTCTTAGAGAAACTTAGCATTAGCTTATTCATTTTAGCATCTACAAACCAGACTTTTTTAAAAACATGAATTGCTCAATAAAGACATAGCAAACACTGTACGCTTTCCAAAACCATCTGATTTGAAACTACATTATCTTACATACAAGCGAAGGAACCGTTAGCTATGATCTAGCTAAACATGCTAGTTAGCAGACAAAGCGAACAGAAGCTAGCACGTTAACCTCCCACCTCGAATGAAGCCTCCAGTTCATCCACCAGCGTGTTGCTTCCCTGGGTTCTGGTAGCGGGACCGGGGAAGCCCGGCTGGCCCGGTCCACCTGGACCCCCGACAGGATGCGCTCCGGACGGCTGCTGACCGGGAAACATCCCACCCATGGACGACGCCATCTTGATCTGAGTGTTGTCTCTCTCGGGTCCGCACATGCGCAAACACTGTTACATTACTGTAAACGCTCTCTGGCCAAAAGTATGTGGACAACTCTGTTCACATACTGTTGTTGATCTGGGCCTGTTTTTCATGGTTTGGCTGATTTGAGTTAAGAGTAATGTTGATGCTAAAGCACACAGCAATATTTTAGAGCAGCAGGTAGGGAACTACCTGGGTCAGAAATCACTGTCATAGTTTTGGTGTGGAGGGACCATAGACTGTATAAAACAGAAGAACTTGGCTGGCCTTTGGGATGAATGCTGACTGCTTAACACCAGTGTCTGACTTCACCCCTGCTCTTGAGACTGAATGCAAGTGAATCCCTGCACCAGACTATGGTCATAAGTCTTCTTTTGTTATGGCAGCGCATTGATGATTTTAGAATGAGGTGTTCAATTATGACATAGTCTAATGTTTAGGTGTTCACATACTTTTGGCCAAGTAGTGTACATCCGTTATTTTGACATCAAAGCCACAGAGATGACAAATGTGTACACACATATAATCAAAATCTTACAGAGTTTATTTATACAACATATAAATTATGTGAATTATGTAGTCACTACAAAGCTTCAGTTTTTCAGTTGAAACCACAACATATTAGGGAGAACTTGAACCTGTATTCCATTTTGGTCTGGAAAAAAATTATCTTACAATGATGCATTATCTGTATAGAAACACCAAAGCTGTCAAATTGTTTTCTTCCTGTCTATGTTGAGAAAACACTGTTGAATCTTGCCAGAGAAGAAGCTCACAAACAGAGAGTCTTGTGTCCAATCCGATATTGTGACTGTCACTCAGCCATCGTGGGCCAGTCCGGCAGCAAACTCCACCAGAGTACGTGTTGGTCTTCCAGACATGCCTTTTCTCAGGTAGGGAACTTCATCTTTGTTACTCATCACACCAGCGATGTCCAGATGGGCCCAGTGAGGAGCTGTGACAAACTCTCTCAGGAATGCAGCTGCTGTGCAGGCACCGCCAGAACTACAGAGATAATCAACAGCAAGATTCAATTAAATAAATGGGCACTGATGCTCCTGGGCAGTGTTATTCAAATGTTGCTTAACGAATTCAGGCTTATCCTGCTAAAATAATCCTGTTTCTTCTGTTAGATATAATTTGCTTCTTTCAAAAGCATTTGAGGAATAATTTGTTAAATGTGGATGAAATTATTTTTAAATAAAACTCAAATGAGTAGAGTTGAACCTTTATATGACTGGCTAAGCATTGATCACGTGATTGCTGTTACGAGGTTCTACATTGAGCTCCACAATGTTTCCACACTTTCATCGTCCGTCACATTATATATGCATAAAAAAATAACATATAATATATATATATAATAACCTTAGATATTACCATTGAATATGGTGGTCTATGAGTGATGTTGGGTGCATTATAGGGTTCCCAATGGGTGTAAAAGAGACTTAAAAGTTAAAGTTAAAATTTCAGTATTCAAATGAGTAATTCCTCTTTTAAATGTGAAATTCAATGCCATATTTTCTGGCAGGTATCCATCCAACTGTCAATAATCTGCACCTTTATGGGTTTGGGCCTACGGACAACAGTTCCAGATGACTGAACCAGCTCGAGGTCTTGCATTGCTCTGATGTCTGAAGCAGCAGCTCGCTGAGTGTAGATACGTACCGGCTGTACTTCCCGATGTTGTTGAGGTCAGCCAGCTGGCTGTCAGTCACCTGTCTGGTGTAGTGCTGGAACAGAGGCATCCGCCACACTCTGTCACCTGTCACAACACTAGCCTGCACACACACACACACACACACACACACACACAGACACACAGACACACAGACACACAGACACACAGACACACAGACACACACACACACACAGACACACACACAGACACACACACACACGCACACACACACAGACACACACACACACAGACACACACACACACACACACACCATTAGTCAACACAGGAGCTGAGAGACTGAGATGTTGTGAGTGTGTTTATTGTGCAGACACAGTACCTTGTGCAGCTGCTCCCAGAGCCAGTTAGAGTTTGTAAACACTCCAGTTGCTGCTGAGCCAAGAGCTACATCCATCGCACCTTGAAGACAGAAGGAGCCACATTTGAATATTTACTGATTATATTTGCATATCGTTAATCAGCCTAAGGTGGTTTCCAACAAATCAAGAGCTGTAAAAACCCACCAGAGTTTGTCTGAATCATACCAAAAAAAATTCAAGTTGACGTCAAGTCAGAGTTATAACATTATGTAAATCTGATGTAAACATAAAGCTGTTTTTGGTCACCAGTGTCACTATGCAAATAAATTAGCTTAAGATCCCACCTGTTAGTGTGGCAACATTGACAATGGCTCTGGGGTTGAAGGTATGTCCGTAACACAGAGCGTCAGCGAGAATCAGTCGGCCCTCTGCATCCGTATTATCAACCTGTCCACAACAACAGCAAAACCTGTTCATCTGTGCACAGTCACATACCACACTCAGGTAACATGTTGAAACTTTCACATTTCATCACGTGTCAACCCACCTGGATTGTTTTTCCATTTTTGGCTGTGACGACATCACCTGGTTTGGTAGCTTTTCCACTTGGCATGTTCTCACACAGGGGAGCCAGACCTGATTTATTGTAACAGACATTTTCATTTATATGTTATAGTAATCGATAGAAAAATGACGTTGGAAGATCTATGTTGTAAAAAAGCTCACCAATAATGTTGACAGGCAGTTTCAGAGCTGCTGCTGTGACGATGGATGCGCACACGGTGGCAGCTCCACCCATATCAGCTCTCATTGCATCCATAGAAGGAGATGGCTTCAGAGAAATACCACCACTGCCAGCAAACAATGTTATCAATTAAACTTTTTAGATCAAATGGGTTCAGCTGATGATGATCTTTTTGATTTGTTTTATTACAGTTTACCTGTCAAAGGTGATGCCCTTGCCCACCAAGAGCAGCGGGGCCTTCTTGCTGTCAGGAGAACCGTTGTAATGGAGCTCCAGGAAGACAGGGGGCTCCTCTGAACCTTTAGACACACTGAGGAATGCTCCCATCTGTTGCTCCTCTATCCAAGCCTGAGATCTAAAACACAGGAATTGTTTGACACAATCTCTTTCCCTTCATTATCTTTACTACTGATTCTTTTCTTTATAAAACAATTAATCATCTGCATCTGTAATGTAAAAAAATAGCACAAAAAAAAAAGCCCCGCAGACTCCTAGACTCCAAGGTAACATCTTAGCACTTGTTGTTTTATCTGACTCTGTATAAACACACTGTAGTCCTTGTGTAGTCAGTGATGATGATTGAGGTACGAACCTCTTATTTATTATGACTCGTTCAGCATGTGGCGCAAGTTTCTCTTCAATGGTGTTGGCAAAAACAGTAGGAGTGATGTGATTGGCTGGACCTTCCATGAGTAGCCTTGCCAGGTTTTGGCCTTCTGCATAGATGGTTCCTTTCTCCCAGTCAACCAAGCCAGCACTGAGAACATACACACAGACATATGTTACATTGGCATGATGCTGCATGCATCTGACACAAGAATTAAATACTTGAAAATTTCTTTTATCACCAGTTACTCTACCTTCCATGAAGCTGCGTGGTCACTTTGGTCTTCTTCTTGGATTTGAGTTGGTCATAGTGAAACAAACCCAGAGCAGCACCTTCTGCTGCTGACTGGGCATCACCGCAAGCATCCACCTCCACATGGCTCACCTCCAGGTCCTGAAGTAACCTGCAGCCAGCTGAGCACACAAACACAAAGACATCAGTCAGATACTCCAGAAAATGCTCCATACAGCCAGCACTAAGAGGAGCAGAGGCTTACCTGACACTGCCTGTCTGATGCCCTCCTTGCTGGTGTCCCAGTTTTCTGTCCCACACACACCTGCATCGCTCTTACCAAGCCCAACTACTGCGACACAGGGGAAATCCTGAGGAAGGCACAGAGAAGATTTAATTACTCTATTGTTGTTAAGAGACACAGTTATTTGAATCTAATTTCACACCTTCTTACCTTGTGTATTCCATAAAATATTCTGCTTTTGCCTTTTTTGAGAGCTGGTCCAGAGCTGGAAGGTTCAAAACAAAACCAATTAATTAACCAACTGGGCCACCAGTTACTCAGACACACAGTGTTAGCATGATATGTGATATGATTAAAGAGATATTTCAAAGATACAGTTTTTGGGAATTTCACTGTTTTTCCCACTTTCCCAGGGTCAGAAACAGCTTCAACAAAAACTAAACATTATAACCTTTTTGAAGGTTGGATTTATGGCAGCATTATGGCATGAGAGTGTATTAGTTTTAGTACCTAATAAACTGGCAACTGAGTGTGTATTGTTATCAGCACATAACAAGACATATTCTTATGGCACACAGATGTTACAGACTCACATTTTTAGCAGTTCAGAGAGTTTCCCAGACACAGTTTGGTCAAAACCTGCAGCTGCTTCTGTCAGATGAAGGCCACCCTCCTCTCCCTCCTTCTCAAACACTCCCAGCACCAAACCCTGTAGACACACACCAACACACAGTGAGAGTTAACAACATGAGGCTGGTGCTGAGACTAACTGCATCCTCTCAGACACACTGACCAGCCTCACAACAACACTGCTTTCCAAACATCAATCAGTGCCAAACAAATTAGAAAGAAATGTACTGAACCCTTTTTGGAACATAGGATAGAAAAAACCAAAAGCCAAGTAGATTAGAAGGTTATATGGCCAAAAAACAGATTATAAATTGACAGAGTGTGTTCACTGTTTGACAGGTGAGGTGGAGACAGAGATGTACTCCCCCCTACAATGTAAATCATTCAATGAAATAGGGAACAACAAGTTCAACTCTCAAACTAAATTTACTCCTAAGAGAAAACAGGGCATATCTTTCACAATATGCATCAATATGGGAACACCTGAGAAACAGTGAATGACTTGGACACACACACACACACACACACACACACACACAGACAGACAGACAGACAGAGAGAGAGAACAAACTAAATATATAATTATTCTATCAATCTTAATTCTGTGTTAATGTTCATATTACTGCTAATATGTGTGTTAATTCTTTGTGAACATTATTGGAGTCAATAAAGCTCTTTGAACTGAATTGAAAGTTGAGGAGAAACAGACACTCACACACTGATGCACCTGTCAACAAATACACAATCTAAACACACACACAGGACTAAGTAGGTTGTAATCTCTGAAATATAGTGTGAAATGTGTGTCTGTATCCTGTGTGAGTCACTCATGTAACTCTACCTGTTAGCTAATGGTTGACAGGCTAACGTTAGCTACTCACTTTTCTCTCGCTCAGGTGAGTCTGTGACGCAGAAAACGACCTGCGGTGGTTTGTGCGCACCGCCGTCTGCGCAGCTCTCCTCAGAAGAAACATTATCATCTGTTCCGCATATATAGAGAAGAAACAAGCTATGGACTCGGAGGCTTAGAGGTCGTTTACATGTGCAAAAGAAAGCAGCAGATAGACCTGACAGCGTCGCAGTTTTCATACGTCACCAGCAAGCGACAAATATGGGTCTTTGTCACCACCTGGTGGCAGAAGTGTGGAACTGCATGAGGTTTGGACTCAGCAGCAAACGGTGATATAAACAATCAGCTAACCAGTGGTGGAGAGTAACTAACTACATTTACTTAACTACTGTGAGTCCAATTTTGTCCAAAATAACAATCTGTGAATAAAGGGCTCTGGAAAAAAATTTAGCAAATTGAATTAATGTGTAGTTCTTATAAGACAAGTTAGAGGTTACAGGATGTTTGAAAAAGGAAAATCAAAGTATGTGATTGATTCAAAATCAGAACCACAATTAACTATTCACATATGTATACTGTATAGGTCACATATCGAATATAATACTTATAATTCATTGTTAGCATCCCTCCAAGCTCTTGTTCTTGAGAGGGACAACAACACTTGCACTCACTCTTTTTCACTGATATTCTGTATGAAGTATAGAAATCCTCATTGGATTGAGAGCTATTTGCAGGTTTACGAGCCAGGATATTCTAGCACATGTGAGAAAAATAAAGAGTAAAGACAAAACATCAGGTCATTGGGAGACTGCAAAAATAAAACACGGGGGAAAAAAAGACTCCACATACTCAACTGTTTAATCAGTGTCTTCAGTAAATATTTGTGTAAAGGTTTCTCAGCCAACTCCACAGAGGAGATTATAACATGAGTCATAAGGTCCTTTAATGATGGCAAAAGTGACTTAACTTGAAGAAAACTATGACAAGATAAAATGAATAAAACTCAATCGATTATTGTATAGTCTCTTTCTGTTTATGAATAAAATCATTATTCATGCATAGTTGCACACTTTCTATCAAGAACCAAGGATATGCTTCAGCAAGGGACTTCAGTTATGCTCTAAACCAAGATTTGCAAACCATAGAGTGACTGAAAACAGACCTGTTAATAACATTCTATACATATAATGAAAAAATGTATTTACATATTACAGCTATTGACAGAATACTGTATATACAAGATGAAGAGTGCAGAGAGTGTAAAGGTCAAGTTACTCTGTTATTCGTACATGTCATTATTCCAAAATGAATGTGTTTTATTAAATTAACCACACAGCAAATGTGGAGCCCGGTAGTACTCCAGCACAGAGAAACTGTACACATTAAACAGAGTGTGAGAGGAACTAGGTTTGCTTCTTGAGCAAGAAAATCACTTTCCATTTAACACTTGAATCCTTTAAATAATAATCACAGACAAATAAACATTTATTAAGAGTGGAACATTATTTGTCAAGTTAGAATTTACATTGCAATTATGAGACAAATTTGAGGCTGTAATGAGCCTAAAAGTCACATAAAGGAAAGAGGCTCTGGCACAGTGTTGGTTCCATTGTGCTGTCAGTCATAGTGATCAGTCAGTGAAGTTAACGGTAACAATAACGCTTCTTTGTTGGTTCTTCAGTAGAGCAGGTCCAGAGAAGAGATAGTGGGTTCTTCAGGTTTCTTGATCTCCGGTTTGGGAAGTTTGATCCGGCTCATGGCAACCACTCCACAGACGGCAAAGTGAGTCCCAATACTGCCAACACCCAGCCAGAAAGACCAGTCCAGGCTGTCATCCAGGACAACGAGCACAAAGAGGTTCTCGCGATAATTGGCCACCCGCTCGGTCAGACGGTGGTGCTTCACCGCTGCCAGGAAACACAGCACGGCCAGGGCCCCGAAAAGAGCTGGAACCAGAGGGGGAGAGAAAGTCAGGGAAGGAAACGTGAGATGTGAGATGTAATGCTCAGAAGAATGAGGAAGGGAAATAAAGGAAAAACACTCAAGAAGGGTGAGAATAATCCTGGGCTTCGAAATTGAAAAAAATGATAAACCTGGATAAGACACAGAGAGGACAGAAGTGCAAATGGAAGAGATGAAGCTGGAAAGAAAGAAAAAAAACATTTGAGGGGAAACAGTAAAAACAGAGTTTTCTCACATACCAGCAATGAAGTTCCACAGGTAGAGTCCTTTGTGCCCTTTGATGCTCTGGTATGGGACCTTGCGTGCATTGTAAATGCAGAAAGACAGACTGACCAACGCGAAGCCCACAGCCACCAGCAGGAAGAGGATCACCATCATGTGAAGGCCACCGTTTAATGTCCGCACGAGCTTTGGGAAAACTGGAAACACAGATTTAAAAAAACACGCTTCATCAGCTTTGTGAACTGTGTGTATGTGCTTATGCATAGAATAGAGAGGTAAATGTGAAGGTTGTGGATGTGACAATGTGTGCAGGTGATGAGTGGATGCTGCATTTTTCTGCCTATTACACAGGTTGCATATTAAACCAAGAAGTCATACATCATGAACAACACCTGTGCTTGTGAGGCACATGAGAAAAACATGTACAGTAATGTCCCCAGACTCAAGGATGACTGATGTTGTACACATGCCTGAAAATGTTGAAAAATGACTATGACTTCATTTATGCAATAGTATGATTACTGTATGAAATAGGCTATTGTTTTGACCTGAAGTTTAAATATGATGATCTAAAGTTATTTTGCATGTCTGTATTGTGGTATGTAAATCAGCAAACTAACTAACTAACTGATTAACATGGCTGTACATTTGCAGTACACATAATGTAGCAGTAAGGTGTTTTGTGATGTATGTTTCTCGTGGCAATTTTCATACCTTAGTTACCTTCATACCTTTTATTAAGTGTGTATTTAGATAACCCCCTAGCTTTAAGGCTGGGCAATTATATCTGACACATATATATTCTATAAGCTTTATGTTTACATTTAATGAAATACTCAACCAAAGACTGTTTTATTGCTCCTATGTTTAATCAATATATTTAATATATTGGATATCTTCTATATATCTTGTGCATCATTGTGTACATTTTTTTTCTCCAAAATTCAGCCTAAATCATTTGGAGATTTTGGAAAGTTTGTAACTTGTGTGTTCTCTTATAAGGTGTAATGTTGATGGTTTGAGGTATTCATGAGAGGATGAAGGTTTTCTTTCCCTTTTCCACAGGTGATGATGATATGTTGAGCTTCCTCTTTATGGGTGTTATTATGATATTCTATTACTGATAAATACATTCACGTGGAGCTCAAGATGCGTTGATCTGAATAAACATACACTTATGGACAGAGAGGCAGAAAGCTCCCAGGCTCCATTTAATCTTACTGTATATTTTGGATTTTCTCTTCCCGAGTCCACACTTCTTGGTCTTCCCTCCCTGGAACAAACCGTAGTAAACATCCCCGATGAACTGCTCCAGCTCCGGGTGCGACGCGTTCACTATCTCCGCCCCGGTTTTGCACAGGATCCGTCCGGACACCCAGCGCTCCGTGGACAGGGCCGCTACAAGCAGGAGCACCGAGCCCACGCAGAGCCCCGAGGCCACCGAGAACGAGATCCGTTTCCACAGCGAAGGCATCCTACGAGCCCATGGTGCCCCGAGGGAAGAGACGGGAGGCCGGGCAGGGAGGGCGCAGCACGGCCGGCGATCACCATGAGTTTACTCTGGAGTTTGGAAAAGAACAATCATAATGAAGGAAAAACTTCCGCTGGTGAACTATTGCATGTGTTGATATGTGAGTCCCAGAGGAGAAACTGAATCCATGGCGGTCAGAGAGATCTCTTACCGGGAGAAACTCTATCCTGCACCGGGTCCTGGTTCCTGCTCCTCTCAGTCTGTCCCTCCTCTTTATTCAGGGGGGAATTAACCTTTGGATGTTACAGCTGGACATTCATCACGACTGTAGGCAGCTGTAAAATCATCTGAGCAGAGTTTATGGTGTCACACTGACACAAACCCTAAAGGTCAGAGGAGACAATTAAGCAGCACCAGTGGCTTTTATAGTCCTGCATCTCTCAGCTGCTTTCTGGCATCATCCACTTGTTCATTCATGTCTATCTTTTGCCCCATGTTTGAAAAAAAAAAAAAGTCACAAAATTCCCATTTGGATGCCCCTACATGGTAGATAATTCACAATGCAGTGCCCTCCATGGTGCACTTCTGTTGGAGAAGATAGGATAAAGTTCCGTCCTGGATGCTCCTCCAGTGAAGAGAATGTAAAATAGCTTTCTCTAGCAAGTTCTTCCAGTGGAGAAAATATGATATAGTTCCCTCTAGTGTGCTCTTCCAGTGGAGAAAATGTGATTTAGTTCCCTCTAGGGGGCCTTCAACATGAGACTGGTGTTGAGACTAACTGCCCCCTCTCAGACACTCATTGACCAGTCTCACAACACTGCTTTCTAAACACCTACAAGATAGAGAATGGTTGGGAGCTGTTTCACCATAAATGCATCATGACCACTAGCATGAAGCTGGTGCCCCTTTTTGCCCCTAAAGTATAGCTGTTTTATGCTATAGTGCTGCATACTTCTACTCCCCTGCATCCTCCTCCAGCAGTTACCAAGGCTGGATCATCAAATGTGTGTATGACTGTGTGACAACTGATTTGCTATAATTTAATAAATTATAATTTATATGCACCATTAAAGCACAATACACACTGACATGATTTGGGCCAAAAGATGACTCTTGACATACATAAATACTAAATTGATTAATTAATAGCACAATGACAAGTGTGGTCTATAACAAAGTGGTTAAGAGGGGCCCAGCTGTGCACTCTTGCCCCAGGCCCTTACAGCAGGTTAATCCAGCTGTGTGCTTGGGGCCTCAGGGCAAAAATGAGCTGTAGAACCCTAATGAAACCAGTTCCTCCCACAATCTGCACATCATGCACAGCATGTTCTGTACCTTGGTTCATGCATATTGCTTGGCAGACAACATGATACCTTTATTAAAATTTGTCTAAAATCCTTAGAATTTAAGACGTAATTCTGTTTCTGGAGCTTGAGATTTGTTGCGTGTCAGTTTGTTTTGCTGGAATTTGACTCAACAAATGTTTTTAAGAATAAATACAATCTGAACATCATTTACAAAACTCATGTACAATAGAGGCTTTCAAAACTACAGAAAAATGTAGGATTAATGCTAAATCTTTGCATTTATATTGTGCATTAGTAGTACACATTACCAACTGTGATAAAACTAATAAGAGTTCTGAAAACAGTTGTTCTACAGGACAAAGTGTGAATTCTGTGAAACCGAAGGTTAAGAAAGATCAAGAGAAGCATTATCAATACAAACAAACGTTGTCATTTACAATTTAATTAATCAACAAGGCGTAAGATGAGCTTCTTGGCGACACCTGCTGGTGAGTCGAGGGAACTACCTGGTGCGCGATTACGTCAGATCACGTGACGCGGACGTCCCTCTCTCAGACAGCGGATGAGGCCGTTTGACGAAGATGGCGGACTCGCTGTCGTCAGGTGTGGGAGAGGAGAAGGAGAAAGAGAAGGAGGATAGCGAGAGGAGCAGAAAGGCTTTTAAAACAGAGAGGAACAAGGAGAAGGATGGACTCACGGAGACGCTGAGGATTAACGACAAAAATGGCGGCGGCAGTAAGAGCAAGAAGCGCAACCTGTCAGGTGAGAAGCTGCAGCCACAGAAGCCCAGTTTGACAGCGCTAAGCTAGCAGCTAATGTTGTTCCTGCAAACCAGGTTTTAGTTGAGATAACTGTCATACCGCACTGTGTGTGTGCTTATCTGTGACAGACATTTGATGTTACATGAGCACACAGTTGCATTTTGCTTCAGTTAAGTGTGTGCAGCTGCTCCGAGTTGTGACGAGCTAACACCACCACAGCTGCTGTTAGTCTAACACTGAGCTGAATTAAACTAACGCTAGGTGGTTCATTTATGTCTCATGCATCCACATTATAACTGGGATCAAGAGTCCAACCTGTCTGCACAAGAACACAGCTGCATGTCATTCTGCAGGAGTCAAGGCCAGTTTGCTTCTGCCAAACTAAGACATTTCTTTGCACAGGCGCATTCAGAAGGGATCAGGCCAAAAGTATGTGGACACCCATGCCCACATACTATTGTCTACTTTTTGTGTTTTACATGGTTAGACTAGGCTTCTTGGTTGCAATAAAAGGGCACTCCAATTACTTAGTATTGTACTTGCATTAATTACAGAAACATAAAAATAAAAGAGGCCACAGTTTGACTGGTCATAGCAGGAAAAGCACAGGTGTTACAGATAACATTAATCATGACTCTCTTACACTCAAGAGTCCAAATAAGCCATATCAGTGCGACAGCAGGCCAGCCTCACAAGACCAGGGCCCTGAAATTGGAGCAGCTACAAATTCAGCCTTCATTAATTTTAATATTCATATCTGTGATTTTCATGCAGTGTCTCTTGATGCAACAGGGAAGGAGATATTCTTGACTTTTGAGTCAAGCTTTACAAAATGCTGGATTTTACCCTTTCTGTAATGCAACTAGTTCAAGCTTGTTATTGGACTTGTCTTGTTTGATTAAAAACTCACATCTTTCTAACTCTATGGCCTCATTTTACAATGCATGCTTTAAACAGGAGACAGCTCCTCCAGAGCCACAAAAAATGACACAGCTATTTCGACAGGTTAAGGAATCCTGACTAGACTAATAAATGGACTTTGATATGTACAATTGGTGCAGTGCTCCTTTACTGAAAAGGAGTTGAGTTGAGAAAGGTTCTTTCCTGTCTCAAACAAGCAATGCCCCATACATAAACCAGAATACATAAGTTAACAGTTTTCCCAGTTTGAGGTGGATCAACTTGACTGGCCTACACAGAGCCATGACCTGAACCCCATCCAACACCTTTGGTATGAACTTCAATCCCAACTGTGAGCTGAGCCTTATCACCCAGCGTCAGTTCATGACCTCACCAATGTTCTTGTAACAGAATGGGAGCAGGTCCCTGCAGCCTGAGTCCACAATTTTTTTGAGCTACATTTCCAGAACAGTGAAGGCTGTTTCATCAGCAGATTAAAGGTTTTGAAATGAGATATTCAACAATAGGTGTAATGTTCAAGTGTCCATATATGATTGGCCATATAGTGAAAGCATTTCTTAATGCAGATTTTAAAATGTGTGGTTTGTTATTGGCTAAGGACTCCTCTTTGTTTGCAGAGCAAAAGCAGACACCTACTGTTGAATGAAGTCATCATAGCTTTCTAGGTTGGCAGTTATTTTTATTACCAAGGACTGTGTGTGTGTGGAAAATGGAGACACATTATTGTATTTCCCTGAGTTTAGCAAGGTGATGGTAAGAGGCTCAAAACAAGGCACACTGATGTTGTTCATGGGAAATGATAATTGGTTGGTTTAGGCAAAAGGCTTTAAGGTCTCTGTGTGTGTTTAATGCTTTGACTCTGTCCTTTTTTGTCTCTAGACCTGTCTCTGGTCAGATTTATAACTACTGAGCTCACCAGAGGCTACTTCCTGGAGCACAATGAGGCCAAATACACAGAGCGCAGAGAGAGGGTCTACACCTGCCTCCGCATCCCCAAGGAGCTTGAGAAGGTAAATGCAAAAACAGCACAAGCACTGTGGGAAATGTTTTAAAAGTCACAAATGAATCAAAAATATATATTCTCCCTTTCTCTTTTTCTCTTATTCTCTGTCTTTAGTTGATGACATTTGGCTTCTTCCTCTGTCTGGATGCCTTTCTCTATGTGTTCACCCTGCTGCCCCTCAGAGTGATTCTGGCCCTTTTACGGCTCCTCACGTTGCCTTGCTGTGGCCTCAGGTAAGGTATACGTTTGGGTATTAGGGATGCAGATTTTAAAAATGTCCTTAATCATTGACCATGTTGACTATCAATATTTGACTAATAATTAAAAGCTTTTCCTCAATAAGCCTTTTCAAATTGAATCAACACCCCTCTGATACAGTTTATCATTAGCTTTGTTAGATCCATAAAAGGCCATAATTATTGCAAAGCTGCTATATTAGATTGCAGTATTGTATGTTCAATGATTTACAGATGGTGCTATTAATAAGTCCATCCCCTGTGCTGAATAATTGATAAAGGGAGACAAGGGCTGCAACTAAAGATTAATTTTCATTATCTTTTATTATGCCAAGTATTTTCTCCACTTGTTTGGTCTATAAAACATCAGAAGATATAGGAAAATGCCCCTTACAAATTTTTACTGGGTCATATTGCTTGTTTTATGGGAAAAAAGGTATTTGTCTTTTGTTTGACAAAGATTTACCTTCTCAATGTGTAGATGTGTAAATTTAAAGCCCGGGTACAAACTAATTAACATATGTAGATTTGGTAAATACCTTCACATGGCAGTGTCCACATTTGTAAACAGAAACAATCAGTGCAACATTGTTCTTAACCTCTAGAGGGCTGCAGAGCACTCTCTGACTGTGATGCTAAACCGATTATAATAACCTGTCCTGTTACTCTGTTCTTCTTTCTCTTGGTGTGACCGTCTTCTGTGAACATTACTTCCATGTGTAATATTCATCTGTGTGTTTGTGTGTGTGTTTTAGTGGCTCCCGCCTGCTCCAGCCAGCCCAGGTGTGTGATGTGCTGAAAGGCTTCATTATGGTGCTGTGTTACTCTATGATGAGCTACGTGGATTACTCCATGATGTACCATCTGATCAGGGGACAGTCTGTCATCAAACTGTACATCATATACAACATGTTAGAGGTACACACAGATACTGCTTCCTCGTGTTTATAACTCTTGATTGGACTGTAAAGTTACTCACCATTTGCTCTCTGGCCCCTGGTCGTCATTTCCCTGCTGTGTTGTCAGGTGGCGGACCGCCTGTTCTCATCATTTGGCCAGGACATCCTGGACGCTCTGTACTGGACAGCCACAGAACCAAAGGAGAAGAAGAGAGCGCACATAGGCGTGATTCCTCACTTCCTCATGGCTGTGCTCTACGTCTGTATCCTCACTGTGAAGGACTTATGAATGTTGCCTGCCTCTTGATCTTGTTTCTTCTGTGCACCTCTGTACTTGAATGAATCTGTATGTGTATTAGTTATACATCTATGTAGTTGTGCACAAAGTAGTGAAAGACAAAAGAAATAATTGGAATTTGTCAATCAAAAAATCGAATATGGCATCTGAGTTCTTAAAAACTAGCAGATGTTCTGAGCATAGAAAAGTAGAAAATGTGTGTAGTAATGATGGGTAGATGTAACTGTTTAATGCATATTAGTCAGTACATCAGAACCAACACAGAGCATGATATGTTTTACTGTCGTCCTCAGTGTATTTTTTTTCCTCAAAATACTTGTATCTAGTTCTCCACGCCATCCTCATCATGGTTCAGGCCACAACTCTCAACGTAGCCTTCAACTCTCACAACAAGTCCCTGCTCACCATCATGATGTCAAACAACGTGAGTATAATCCACACAGACACATTTCACTCGATTAAAAGTGCATGCAGCATGAGCTCAGCCATGATGTTTTTTTTTTGGGTTTTTTTTTTTGCAGTTTGTGGAGATCAAGGGAAGCGTGTTCAAGAAGTTTGAAAAGAACAACCTTTTCCAGATGTCAAACAGTGGTAAGTGGTGAATGATACCTAAAACAGCCGAACAGTTGCCACAAAATCAGCCCACTGTGGACATTTTGTATCTCGGCCTTTGAACTTGGTGATTTAGTACAAGGTAAATTTATGGAATTGAGCTCAGCCGCAGTGAGTCCAAAGTAGGTTAATCCAGGATTGATTTGTTTGTTTCCCACAGACATAAAAGAGAGGTTCACCAACTACATCCTCCTGCTCATCGTCTGTCTCAGAAACATGGAGCAGTTCTCATGGAACCCTGGTAATTAATGCAGCACTGCAGTGAATCGACCATTAATAACTAATATTATAGTGAATATTGGCACTGATGGGTTTTTGATGTGTTTGTTTTTAGACCACTTGTGGGTGCTGTTTCCTGATGTGGTGATGGTCATAGCCTCAGAGGTGGCTGTGGACGTTGTCAAGCACGCCTTCATCACAAAATTTAATGACATCAGTGCTGATGTGAGTCCTTTTAATGTACAGTGCTTTCACAGTTCATCCAGTGTTAATTACGTGTGACAACTAACTACATACATGTGAATATGTTAAATATTGTTAAAGAGCAGGTTTAATTTAATAATGTAATCCAATTCCTGGTCCACTTATTAGCTTTTTCCAGTGCCTTAAGTCACATCTTACAGTCCTCATCTGCAAAAGGAGCTTGTATGGGCTTTTGACAGTCACTAAATATTAGCCAGACATGCATTACATTTTCATTTCATGTAATCATGGATGGACACACTAATTGTCATCTGATTACTTTAATTCTGAAGAAAACTTAAAAACATGACTATTATCAGGCAAATTCTGGAGTTATAAGGAGCGTCTTACTTTTATGATATATAATTAGACTTTATTGATGTTTGTTTGCATTGGATGTCTAAAACAATCTAAAATTGTGTGTATCATGTCTGTGTGTTCAGATTTGATTGCACGATGACTCTAGTGTGATTTTTGACAAACTGGCACCCTGTGGCAGGGGCTTAATAGCTGGTAGTGATACCTAATAATGACACTGACCAGGGATTGATGTGATTGCTTGACACTGAGCAAACTCCATTTACTGATGATTCACAATGAGATGCAGCTGAAAGGTCAGGAAAATGCTAGTAAGTGGACCTTGAATTAAGATAACCTTGAATGAATCTTTAAGCACAACAGATGTGGTTGTTGTTCTTTTCCTTTCTACTCTGCCCCACACTACTGATACTTTCTGTTTTTTGTGCTTTACACACTGGTGGTTCTTTCTGTCTTGCTCGCTCTTGCTCTCATTGTCTTACACACACCAGATTCACTGTAGTATCAGAGGGAAACTGTCAGTCAGCTGAGTCATTTTCTCTTGTTTCATCATGACTTTGTTGGCTTCCCACCTCTTTCCCTCTTGTGTTCTTTTCCCTTTTGATTTCCTTCAAGGAGTTGTTCGTTATGTAACGGAAACCCACTCCACAGGAAGGGATTAACCCCTTTATCTCCAAACTGTCAAACCTAATCACACAGACCTCATTCATACATAGCACAAGCACTTACATCTCCTGCAACTACCTGTGCTGTACCTCCGCTTTATATTAGCACATAACAGCAAATAGCAAACACTTTAACTAATTATGAGGATTCAACGGGCAGCTTTATTTTGTGAAAGTTAACGAGGGCTGTAGTTGGGGATGAACACATGTAAATGCTGTTTATGTACCTTTTAAAACACAAAATGGTGTTTACTCACTCATATAGTGTAGTTTACAGACCGTTTATTTGAGCCACTTCAGCCCAAAGGTAAACATCCATCACCTGTCATCTCCATTATAAATCAGATATCCTCTGCTCATTCCTTTACATGTTAGTATATGTTTGTTTGATATTATGATCTTTGTACTTTGGCTGAAAATTGTTGCTTTCCAGGTATATGGGGAATACAGAGCCAGCCTTGCATTTGACCTCGTCAGCAGTCGACAGAAAAATGTGAGTGAAATAAGTTCAAATATCAACTTTGTCTCCCCCCAACTGTTAAGCAAATTCTAGGAAACCTTTGAAATACCAAAATATTTTTAAACTAGACACAAATACTTTTCTATTGCTAATCACAACATTTGTTTATTCCTTGTTAAAGACTGAATGTGAAACAGAGACTGATATTTGCAATAATGAGGAAATGTCCTCTGATCTTTCCTGGTGATATGTTTTGATTTAATTGAATATTTTTATGCAATGACTAAAGCATTGGTTGGAGAAGAAACAGAATGTTTGTGTAAGGTTTTTGATACATTATGAGAAAATGTCTTCAATGTGTCTCCAGGCTTATACAGACTACAGTGATTCAGTATCCAGAAGAATGGGCTTCATCCCTCTTCCTTTAGCTCTGCTGGTCAGTAGCTTTTGTATGAGAATATCCATTATATTGGTTATGTTCTAGTGTTGACTGTATATACGCTTTACATCTGGTATTTGTTTCTTTTTTCAGTTGATCAGAGTCGTGACCAGCTCAGTGAAGATCCAGGGTTCACTCTCCTTTATGTGTGTGCTGCTGTTTTACCTGGGGTAAATGTCAACTTCAGTTTTCCAGGCTTTCAACACATATTTGCAGTGTTATAGTTTCTTTCTTTCTTAATGTATGTAGTCTTTAATGTTTTGTGTGTGTGTGTGTTTGTGAGCAGGATGATCACTCTGAAGGTGCTCAACAGTATCGTTCTGCTGGGAACATCTTGTGTGTTTGTCAAAGAGGCCAACATGGAAGAAAAGCTCTTTGACCCTCCCCCCTCTGTCGTCTCCAGCCGTGCAAACTCCAGAGCTCACCGCACCAAACACGTCCACACAGCACCACAGCAAGGTATTTATCAGTTTCACTACCTCTCTATTCCTAAATTGCTAAATAGAGCATTTGATAAGTCAACCTCTTCACCAGCTGATGATCCATTTAGAAGACATGTAAATGAAGAAATAGTTCTTGTGCCATATTTCAGTGCAGAGCAAGTTAGTCTTTGTGTCATGTATCAGAAGAGAAGATCACACTGTTATTTCATTCTAACATAATCTTGTTTGACTACTTACCTTACATACTTGTTATTATTCCAAACAGAGTATGTTTACATTTGAATGTTAAAAGTAACCAACTAGCTAACCAACATGTTTGGCAAATATAAATATTGCTGAAGTGTAAACCTCCCAAGTTTTTGTGGATGTGCTAGTCATCAATGGGGCTTTCTTGAACCTGTAATCTGTAACCCCACAAACTAATTTGATTAACTAGTGCGATGCCTCTTGGCCTTGGACATAAAGCTCTGTTACTACCCTCCCAGGTGTTTGAAGGCTGAGCATCAACAGCCCCATGCACACTGCTTTAGCATGCAGAGAAATTCAAAGCTTGTCAAAGCAACAGTTGCTAAGTGATGAATGGTCATTTGCTCTTTGGTGGAGAGGTTTACTGAACTCTCACTTGTATTATGTATGCATGTTCTTATTAAAAACTCTACTACGCCCTCTCATGTAGAACCCACAATGGACAAAGGGGGAATATCACTGGCATCAGAAAATCTTCAGGCCGCCAACCTGGCAGAGAGCTTCGCCCCCACTCTCCCAAAGAGCGACTCGGACACATTCCTGACTACGCCTGACGAGGAGGACGATGACAAAATCATCAACGCCAACACGGGACTGGAAGGAGATGGACTTGAACACAGAGCGCCCAAGAAAGATTTGCTGGAAATAGACCGCTTCACCATCTGTGGCAACCGAATAGACTGAATGCCATATAAAACAACCAGTCAAGGTTCAGGGATCAGACACGGGTCACGGAGCATGCTCAGACCACACGTATTTTTGTGCGCCTGACCCCTGGAGTATTTATTTATTTATTACTGACAAAACCAGCCAAGGCATAAAGCTGTTACCAAGCATCAGAGGCTGCTTCAGATGTTTCAGTCAGGTGGTGCCCCGCGAACCAGGTAGACTCTTGAGGATGGGTCGTGGCTGTCATTGCAACCCGCAGACATGCTTGCTGAAGACGACAGTGGGGGGAAAACTGGCATGCACAGCTGGAGGGAGTGCGAAGAGGGGAACAAATTCTGCATATTTGAAATTGTGCAACTTGGGTCCTTGTGTGGTCATAGGAACATGACAGCTGGACTGTGTGAGTATGTGTTCAAAAGCACAATCATATGTACAGCGCCGAGTTGTTTTTAGAAAGAACAAAACTTGTCAATTTTTTGTACATTTTTTTAATTTCAAAAGCGTGAAAAATTCTGATATTTGAAATGAAGTTTTTATGAAGAATCTCAGATCTTTTTTCTAAAATCGGCTGCAGGACTAAGACTCAGAATCACATTAACACATAGTTGAAATCTCAAAGTTGCTCTGCAGACACAGACACACAGATGTTCTTTAAATTGAGTTGCTGTGATGAGCCCAGATGTCCGTAGCTGTTAGACATAGCAGCATTGACACTAAGTACAGTCCTACTCAGTTGACGTCCTCATGCTCTGGTCTCAGCAGTGACTTTTCCTTTTAGACACAGATAGAAGTTTGGAGGTTTTAGTATCGTGCAATTTGTGTTGATATTGTTACTCTGAAGCACTGAGATGAGATGGTGCCTATTTGTGACGGCACAAGTATTTATTTTGAAGTGGACTCCAAGCTGGACAAGTTTGGAAAATATTTCATTTATAAGTGATTTTTTTTTTCTTCTTTCAATATGCTTCATGTGTACCTTCATCATTCCAGCATGTAGCCTACAGATAATCATGTCCTGGTATAACGCCTCTTGGTTCTAGGTTTCATTTCAATTCCATGGTGTGTGACACTGGCATTAACATGTTTTCCAATCTTTCACCATTATTTTGACAGTGATATGAAATAATTAAGATTACGTGTATTGCTGTTAAAATGTTTGAGGATACCTGAAGGCTGAGACATAACTCTATGGGTGACGCACCTCAAGAACCAATGAGGGGGATCGTATCAGCACTGTGATCATGTAAAAGCAGTGAACCCAGCTACTTTCATTTGCCAGAGAGTTGTACAGTAGGAAAGTCACATCTGATCCCTAAAGGTTCACTTTGGCGTGGTCGGCTGCTGGCTTCACCATTTTGCTTGTGTCTTTAGATGCTGTGAAAGCTGGATCATATAACTCTGGTCTGAAGTGGCAGGAGTTACGGGGCAAAAGCTAGGTCCAGCCTAGCCCCTGGTTATGCCAATGCCCCTTTTCATTACATTTGAACCAGAGTGTTAAACATGAAAAAATAAATACCTGTGGTCTTTGAAAAACCCATAAGGTCTTTTATCAACACTTATTGCTAATCTACAGATATTTCTAGAGTCATTTAAGACTCTTCTAACAATCTCTTTGTTGCACAATGATAAAGATTTGAACTGGTTTCCCAAGTTGCACCTCTATGTTTCTTAATACAAACAAATTTGATAGCCACAAATAGCATATCTCCTTGTGTAATTTGTACATTGTGAACAAAATTTTAGTTTTATTATTAGATATACAGTATTTACCTATATTGATGTTTAAGTTTTTATACAAAGTAATGTAACGTTTATATCTTTCTTGTCATGCAAAACAAGTAAGGAGATAATTAATTTCCAGCTAGAAATTTAGGGTTGCAACTTGGAAAATAAGTTAACTAGTCTTATTGATGGGTGTGTAGGATCAAAGACTCTTTACTGGAAAAGAAACAAAGAGTGTTGCACACTGTCCATCAATTGTACTCACTTCATTAATGTTTCAATCCTCACGTTTTTCAGTTAACAGACCTTCAGAGTTTTTCAAAGTTTGCCAGGTACAACCCCAAATAGAAAACTTCCATACTGTGTAAAACATAAGTATAAACAGAATGCAATCATGTGGTAATATCTTTTACACAGTCATGTTTGACAAAGCGTTGAACCTACGACTGTGTCTTTCCAGGATGAACCTTTCATACCCAATCATGATCCTAACCTGTTTACCTGTGGAATGATCCAAACAGGTGTTTTTAGATCAGTCCACAACTTTCACAGTCTTTTGTCGCCCCTGTCCCAACTTGTCTGAAACATGCATCAAATTTAGAATAAGCAGCTATTTACAAAAATCAGTGAAAGTTGATGAGGTCAAACATGAAATATATTGTTTTGTACTCTTTTCAATTGAGTCTATGTCAAAAAGGATCAGTGAATTATCACATTCTGATATAATTATGTTTTACACAGTGTCCTAACTGGAATCGGGGTTGTATTTATTATTCATTAAAAAAAAAAAAAAAAGAAGAAGAAGAGCTCAGCTGTGATTCAAATGTAACACATGAGAGGCACAAACAAGTTAAGTCCAACCTTATTATAGGAGAACAGTCAATACAGCAAAAATACCTGCAGTCTTGTGAAGGAAGGATTAAGAATGTGGATGCATCATGTGCGTGAGTGTATGTGTGTGTGTGTGTGAGAGAGAGAGAGAGATCATTTGCAGTGCATAGATGGATGTGACCACCAGAAGACATACGATATGTATGAATCTGATCTTTCATTGTTTTTATTTTTCATGTACTACATATCTATGTAATACGACTCCTACATGGTAGAAGGAGAATAAAACAAGATTTTTGTTTTGTAACTCTTTCTGTTGTGATGTGACTGTCCAACATAGCGTGTGTGTTTGTGTGTGTGTGTGTGAACAGTAGCGGGTGTTCCACTGAAAGGAGTCACTGCAGGCTCTGTTCACAGGACAAACACTGCAGCCCACTGTTCCCCTTGAATGGCCATTTAGAGGGGGGAGTCTGTCATCACACACATTCACACACAGGAGGACTTTTTTTCAGGGTCCAACTCTGATAAATTATCTGCTTCTGGATACATGACTTGTAGTTTTCTGTGAATGCGCATCACATTTACATTTAACCTGTGTTTTTTTTTCATGGATAGTCTAAAGTGACTGAGCCATCACAGACTTCAAAAGCTATTTTTCTTTGCACAACTTGGGCTGAAACTGAACTTTGGGTTTTCCCTTTTTTTGAACTCGAACCTCGTGTGTTTGCAGACCTGTCACAAGCTTTGACCACCTATCTGATCAGCCTGCGAGCTAAAGGTCAGCTGCTCAGCGACCACAGAATAGCGTCAGTGACCCTCCTCACATTCATACACAGACCCACTGATGTTATGTAGTTTGACTCTCTCGTAATCAGACACCATTAACACGATGTGACCTCTGCTGCTCAGGTGAGTCGGAGTGAAAGTAAGTGAGGTTGACTGCTTGTAACCTTCACTTACATAATGCAAAAATGCTGCATTCAAAAGCTTGAAAAAGTAAGAAATGTAAAAGTAGGTATTAGAAAATTTGCCCCTGTTATTATTATTATTAATTCATTAATTGAACACATTCATAAGCTTATTGATTTGTAAATGTAAAATCAACAAAAACTCCTGAACTGTCAAACAAATTCAGAAGAGCAAAAGTATAAAGTAGCATCAGTTTTGATAAAAGGAAGTTTTTCCTCACAGCTGTCACCATATGTTGGCTCATGATGAGAACTGTTGGATCTCTGTAAATTATAATAGTTCAGACCTGTTCAATATGAAAAGTACCCTGAGATAGCTTCTGTGATTTGGTGCATGTTAATAAAACTGAAGTGACAATAAACTGAAAGAGTAAAGTACAAGAAAGAGAGAGGGAGAGGGAGGGACAGGGAGAGGAGAGACAGAGAGATAGACAGAAGACACCTGGACAGGTGATTGGTCCTCTCGGTGTCGCGCGCCACAGAAGCGCTCACGGGCTTGTCGTGCACGCGGGATTAAGCCGGAGCCGTTGACAGTGAGCCGTCCCGGGCTGTGTGTCCTCTGAGTCCTCGACGCTCCGGGAGGATGTCTGAGCCTGGTCCGGACCGGGACAGCAGGAGCTAACGGACCGTGGATGTGAAGCGTTCCTCGGGCTGCGCGTGGACGGACAGGTGTCCTCTCTCCTCCGGGTTCCTTGTCTTCTTCCTTTGACTTTATCTCAGACATGTTGTGGACACGCTGGCTCGTCCTGCTGCTCTGCTGGGGGGGCACAGGTGGAGAGCGGCAGGCAGAGGACCGGGACTCGGCCCCGGCTGAGATGCGGGCGGACCCCCGCAGGCAGCGCTCTCCTCCGCCGGTGGAGCCGTTGGACTTTGGCTTCGTCCCGGCGGCTGTTTACGACACCCACGCTTACTATGAACCGGGAGCCGTGGGCATCCTCTTCCACATGGTCCACGCTTTCCTTTACGTGGTTCAACCAAACTCCTTCCCCAAAGGTGAGATCAGCTCCTCATCCTCATCTCTTCATCTTCATCACTTATTTCTCTTTCACAGGAAAAACTTATTTTTATTAGACACACAACCCACTCAAATTCCTATTAAATACCTATTAATGTAAATTGTGTATGTGGCCATAACATGTGTTACAATAAGCTCTGTCAGATTCAGTGACCTGATTAAGAATTTCAGCTTTATTGTCTGTGCAAATAATTTCTATAATGGCCACATCCTATTTTGTGTATGACCCCAAATAATTTAGATAAGGTCATAATTAATTTACTTGTAAGATAAAATGAAATTAAAAATTAGATTAGATTAGATTAGAGAGAACTTTAGTTATCATAAAGGACTTTTTTATGCCACAGATGCTCCTAGAAAAAGTGCCAAAAAGTCCAAATGATGCTGTAAAGCATGAGTGAAAGTGCATGTTTTAAATGACCAACTGACAAAAAATACACTGTGTTACATGTATGTTGCCTTATTAGTGTAAAAACTGCACTGAAACTGCATCGGTGCTGTTGAATCAAGCATAGAAATATAAAGTATCAATGGACTAAACATTGTATGATCTATATCTGCAAGTAGGAGCAGTGGATTCATTCAACATATCTGATAATAGTGGATGATAATCATTGTCTGGTGTCACTGTCATTATGAGTTTTGGATACCAGCAAGTTTGGCCAATAGTGTACAAATATGTCTGTAAAGCACCTACACCTCAGCCTTTGGTTACACCATCTGTCTTTCACCTAAAGCTGTAGCTAAATGGTTCACAACCTGGGGGGCTGAGACCCACCTAAGAGGTCCCAAGATAAAGCTGTGTCCGTAACAAGATTATTAAAGTGGTGATAAAGACAGAAATGTGTATGAATGTCATAACAAAATGTTTACTTTATTGACCACTTTATCCTCATATTTTGGCTTTTTTGTAAAACTTGGGATTCTTCGGGTCTCAAAAACTCCTTCAAATGAAACAATCTGAGAAAGAAAACTAACTCTCTGGACGCTACTCATGTCAGACTATAACTTGCATTGAAGGTATCACAAGTAGATTTTGCTTTGTTTCAAGTGGTCGTGAGTCATATAGGTTTGAAACCAGTGGCATAGCCACCACAAACTCTGACCTATTTTACGTCACAAACTAAACAACAAAGTCCAAAAAAACCTCAAAGAGGCCGCTGCGGCAGGAATTATTTGCGCACTGTATCTGTATTCTCTCTCCAGGTGTAAATCCGTACCATAGCTGACGTCATGCATGACTTCCAGAAAACGCTCCCCAAGCAGCTGCCACTAATTAAACTGCTACTGGGTCAAAAGAGCGTGTGCATGGACGGACTGCAGGCATTGATGGCGTGTGCTCTCTTGAGCCCATAAACCAATGTTATGAGCAGATTAATGGGATCAATAGCTGTCATAACTCATAAGTGATCCTCTTGGGGCCCATGCTTTAACATTATTGAGGTGATTAAAAGGTGATCAGGTCTGTGGCCTAATCAATACATACATAGTGAGGGGTGCATTCATGGCCCTCCAACCCCACCCCCGGTGTAGTACGGTAACCCAGTGATGGCTATAGAGAGCTCCACCCAACTTCAAGTGGTTTGTTTGTGAGCTTTATGTATAACTATGAGTGGTCACGTTGGAGGATGACACAGTGCAATAGGATTGAAGGTTTTAAGTTGCTGCCATTTTGGTGTCCAGGGTTAGGGCTGCTGGCTGGGTAATCAATTAGCAGATCAGCGATTAGAGGAGGCTTTCTCACCTGCATCACTGCATAATACCTTAATCCACTGGACCATATGCTGCTACTGCCAGGGACTTTACAGTATGATTCACTGTCACACACACGCACAGGTAGAGACCACCTGCCTGTCGTCAGCTCACACACACATCACGTATCATATATATACACACAAAATCCATGCATGTTGCTCACATACATGAAACACATGTTCACACCTGGAGGTTTGTTTGTAGCTGCATTACTCCAGAGGATGAGATTTGGCTGCTTCAGCTGACCATGATACTACATGAACTGCCAGGTCCTCTGAGTCCAGCAGAGCAAGTCACTTTAGTTTGACAACACATTTTCAAAGCACCAAAAATTTTGCCCAGAGTCACATTTCTCTTTCTCTTCACTGAATTTGAAGCATATACCTGGATGTACTTTTATGAGTATTAGTGAACAAATATTTTACTCTCCTCCAGCTATATAAGATAACAGAGGCTGTTTACTAATGCAATTTTGAATTGCTTTTTAAGATCTAGTCATCCTGATAAATGCCATAACATTTTAGGTTGGATATGCTGTCTGTATATGACTTATATTGTAATTTATATTGTAAACTTAGATTATAATTTTCATCTTATTTGGTTGGAAAAATACAACCTTAACAACCAGGAAGGTCCTTTAGGAAGAGAAGAGAAGAAGAGTACAAAGAACAATAGACAGCAGCATTAGTTAGAAATGAAAGTAAAACAGTATTATGTCTAAAATAGAGAGGTCTTAACTCATAGCAGCACCTGTCGTATGTCCACACATTCATACATATACCCCAAGTTACTTTTATAGCTGCCTTGTTGGCCAAATTAAACATTTGTGTAGGTTCAAAGTAAGATAAAAGTAGATAAGTGTAACATTTCTATTATGAAGCTTCTTCTGTAACACTTGTAATACTGTTATAATATTAAGGCTGGTTCTTTAAATACATATGCTGTACATAGATTCTGATTATTATGGCTGAAAAAAAATGTTATATTCTACTATGATTTGACTGATGAGGCTTTGGAAGGTTTTTGGCAATAGAGGCTTGTGTGTACACTCATGTCTGCTGCTGTCAATGGTTGAGAGAAGGACTTGAGTTAGATTATAGTTAGCTCTTGCCGAGGTGACTGGTTGGGGTCAGGGCTTGAGGTTGAGGTTGGTTGAGTTGAAAATGTCCAATAGACCATAGAGACACTGAGGAAAGGTTCATCAGTCTTGTCAGATCGACTGGATTGTCTAAGGTTAGCCAATCTCACAAATAGAGGTTCCCAGTTCTGATGGTCAGAACTGAAGAAGCTTCTTGGATGAGAAGTGAAACGTCCTCAAGCCTCTACAACTAAGTCCAGTTGCTGCTGATTCAACCCTTATTTGTAAACCAGGACCTGGATGACTGAGAACCTTCACAGACAATCTCACACAAATTAACCATTTAATAATGTGGCACAAAGTCTGTCTCCACAAATCCATGTTATATTATTAATGTAATTTATTTTTCAGCTTCCCAGTAGAGCTGCTCCGATCTGACAGTCATCACTGGTTCTTGACCGACTCTGGCTTTTCCATCTCTGGCCTTTCAAATCTGTGTGAAGGTGCTTTTATGGCAAAACATTTTGGACTCTTTCACTGTGTGACGAGGCAGCGTCTTATCCCTCTGATACACACAGGATAGATTAGAGGATTAGCATCCACCGGGCTAATGCTAACACTGTGCAGCTACCACTGCTACAGATGGCATTGTCACACACACACACACACACACAAATGTTCAAGCACATACGGGCATACACACACATACTGAAAGTGGGTCATAGTCCTGGTATTTGTCTGTTTGCCTTAATTACTGTGATTGGTAGCAGGCAGGCTGTTTGTCAGGAAGCAAATATCTTAAATCAGATCACACTCGTGAGAAACCCAAACGAGTTGTCTGATAAGGACACTTAAGACAAGCATGTGTAAAAGAAGGGAGACATTACTCCCTTCAGAAAGTCTAATTTACAAAGAACTGATGCTTTGAATCTGCCCAAACAAACACCAAAGGAAGAGCACTACTATTGATCTTTATGCACTCATACTTCTATGTAAAGAAATGAACTCTTTGCAAGCAAGGACCTTTCAATGTTTTTTAAGATCGTAGACTGGACAGTACATAGTTTGGTCTCTTGTACAGCTGAAACAATGGACACGTTAATTAATTAATAAGCCAATTGACTGAAATTGATGTGTACCAATTTTGAAGATCAATTGATTGCTTAAATAATTTTTTAAGAAAAAGCAAATATTCCCTACTTCTTGCCTTTCATGTATTCACAGATGTCATATTTATACACCAAACTATCACTCAATTAATTAAAAAACATGATCAGCAGATTAATCAATGTCAAAAATCATTGTTGAGGTCTCTTATCTTTGTCGTATGTTAAATTTCTTGTGGGTCGTTTTCCAGTGAATTGTCGAGTGCAATTGGGCGAAAAAGATATTCCACATAATCCTCTTAGTTGTTTTGCTTCCGCTCGCGGTGGGCTGTGTAACTTTCTTTAGCTCCTGGTGCCATGAAAATACATACTGTCCTTACAGTCTTGTGTAACGCTGAGAAAAAATACAGTACAGTTAGAAGTATTTAAAGTAACAAACTGTAAGTGCTGCATATTTGTGCACTGGCCCACCTGACCTGACTTATGTCCCAACACCTTTTGAACTGCAACCCATGACATCACCTCTTATCAACTTTGTGGTTTGTAGTATAAACTGTAGTGAAAGAGTGACTCTGACTCTTTTACATTTTAGAGCTACAATCTCACTTTGTCACCCCAACTTTAAACTCGTTTCAAAACCATTTGACAATGCATCCGATATGACGTCTCATGATAACCTAACCTGGGGAACGTGACCCCTCCCAAGGATGATAAATCTGAGAGGTGCAGAACAAAAGTGGAAACTATTTCTGAGACAAATATCAATGTTTTTACGTTTTCTCGAATGCTCTTTGCTTGTAACATAATAGATGGTTCTACCTCTTAAGGTCTAATAAGTTCCTCAAATAAAACTGCGAATAAAAAGCCTCATTGAAGTGTATTCATGAAAACATAGCTAATACTGTATGCAAGCATATTAGTTAAATATTATCTTTTTCCAGCACTTTTCTCCACCAGTAACTCCACAGTCACCTTATGATGCCCTTTAAGGTAACTGTGATTTCTCCACAGGGAGTTTAAAGTTTCCCTGTCCAAGGAGATAGAAAGACTCTGAACTGACCCTGAACCCTTTTCATCACCCATACTCAATATTTTAATAGAAGCATTTTGTCAATTATAGTTTTAAGCTCTTCTGTAGTTGCACCATAAAGACAAACAAGTTGACTAATCCACGATTAACCGTGTCAAGGTAAGGATGCAGTCATGCAAATGTGCGTTCCTGCCTTCTGTGTTTTATATATGTGGAGCTGAGTGGTACTTTGCTTCAAATGAATCCTATAATATAAAAAAGCAGAGATGGTTGTCGGGTTACATAAGGCTTTGTCCACACCTTCCAGTAATCTCTCCCAGCAGGTCAGCGTAGAAGATTGTGCTAGACTATATTTACACATTACAGTAAGAGGGTTGTAGGTTCTGACTTAAATATAACAACAGATAATGAGCAGCAGTGTTTGATGGTTTGACAGTTTTTGCAGTGTTTGCTTGATCTTGTTGAACTGAAGTAAAGCACAAATCGGCCAAACTGGAGTTTCTTTAAAGGCCTTTTAATTATGAACCAAATAAAATGTTCCCTAACTAAAATGATATTATAATGTTATCAAAAGTGGATCTGAAAATATGATCAAATTTTTCATGTGTAAAACATGTGTAAAAAAAAAATGGACTATTGCAGCACACATGAGTTAAAGTTGGGCAGTGGTCTCTTCATCCTTTCAGGTCTAATTCTGACACTTGTTTATCCCCCCTCCTTCCTTTCGTTTGCAGTAGCTACCTCTTATACTGGGTCACTGAACTAAGCTGTCTAAGCTTAACTGCCCTCGGTGGCTAATGCTAACTAAGTAGCTGAGCAACAGCAGGTGGCATTGACAGGACTCAGATGTGCTCAAATGCTGCATCTGCAGAGTTAACAGAGATGGACGTTCTCACCCTACATGACATGAACCTTTACAGTCTGAGGTCCCTGCAGGTGAACCACGCTTATAAACGGTTAGCAAAGATCCGAGAGGACGTAAGACAACCACTTCCCAGTAAGAGACGAAGATGGTGTTGAGAGGATTATCCATATGGTCTCAAAAGATATCCCGAATCTCAGTTCCTTTTACTCACCACAAAGGCTTACTCAGACGTTTTTACTTTCACAAATTTCCAGCTATTTAAAGAGCTAACTGAAAATCTCACGTGATTCAAATAGTTGAAAATATTGGATAAAAATAATGGGCTCATTTTCTATAATTTCTTTCAACTTTAATTTTTGCTTCTCCACTGTGACTATTTGCCTGATGTCACCACGCGATCTGGGACATTTTATTGACAAGAGAATAATTTGTTCATAAAATAATTGTTAGTTGCAAGCTCTGTACTTAAATTCACCTCATTTACTGGAACAATTTAAAGGTGAGATAACAGAATTCTACAAACAAATCCAGCCTCATGTGTTTTCTCACCTCACCTGAGGGTCAGCAGGTGTTCAAACAGAAGGCAGACCAAACACAGGACGGTTCAGTGTGTGTTTGTGTGTCAGCTGTGTCAGCATCCACATGCTAAACTGGCCTCCATCTGCTTGTAGTGTGCAGTGGCACCTGCCGTACCGATCTGAGAAGACTTGTTATGTGACAGTATTACATTCCCACACCAGCACCTGAATGTTTCTTTTGGTTCGATGTGACAGATCTGAGAAACTAAGAACACTGGAAAATATTACCTTTACTATTTATGTAGCTTCAAGCAAGTAGTACTTGTGTTTACATACTGTATAATTGTATGTCTTCATAATATGATTGTGTCAGTGGTGGAAGGAGTATTCAGATGTTTAAGTGAAGTGAACAGACCAAAGCCGCAGTGTAGAAATGCTGTCTGTCATTAAGTCTGAAATTAATTTTTTTTTTTCTAATTTGCATGAGTATCAAAATATACTTAAAGAGCCACAAGTAAAAGTACTCTGTATGCAGAATGGCCCATTATAGAATAATGAACATTACAAAATCAGGTTATAATTATTCTTGCATTACTATGTAAGAAACACTACTTGTTATAATTCTGGGTACCCTAATCCATGCTAATACATCCAAATTCATTAGTTGATTGTTAGCTGAATGTTAGTTATTGTTTCTATTATAGTCAATTTTTAAAAAGTAACCAGTAACTACAGCTATCAAATCAATATAGTGGAGTCAAAAGTACAATATTTCCCTCTGGAATGTAGTTTGAAGAGTAAAAGTTTAGCATAGAGTAGCATAAAATGCGAATTTCCCCATGGTGCGAATTTCCCCACGGGGATGAATAAAGTATCTACCTACCTACCTAAATGGAAATTCTCAAGTACACGTACTTCAATTACAACATTCCACTGGTTTGTGTACAAAAATTTGTTTCTATCAGCTGTAGATTTACATGCACCCATTTCTTTGTAATGCATTTTATTTTTTACATTTGTGTGCGTAAATATAAGTGTATGTGTGTGTGTGTGTGTCTGTGTGTGTGTGTGTGTGTGAGAAGCAGTGTTTACCTGCTGAGTAACAGCGTGGGTGAGTCACCATCCAGGTAGGCTTAGTGTTGGCTGACCCATATAAACACACAGACAGCTGGACTGGAGCGCAGTCCTCATTGGCAGTTCGAAGTGCTCCCACAAAAACACACAGCTGTTACATACGAGAGGAAATACATTCCCAATACTGTCCTCTGAAATGAAAAAAAAATGAATCCACGTAATCTGTGTTGTCTGCTCATGATCAGATAAATGGATTTTTCACTCCAGAGTAGTAGACTGCCTGTAAAACACTGTTGTACAAGTGATTATAAATCTCCTCGACAATTTTCTGTGGATTGAAAGATGTGTTCTTACCTGTCGTGTTCTATTTTTTTTTTCAGATCTGATTGTTAAAGTTATTCAACAAAACATGGGAGGAATCAAAATAGAAGAATGGAGAAAGGTATGTTAGATTTAAGAGATGATCATGATTCATTAATTTTATTCACTAATTTTATTTCTATTACATTTTACGGCCTGAGAAGAAGAATCTAGTACGTCATGTTCATCATATACATATACAACATCACATTTATGTTATGTCATATATATCTATGTTATGTATTCCAACAATCATTTCTCACTCTGCTCACCAAACTAGTGGAAGTTTGGGTGAGAACGAATTAGTCTTGATGTTGCCTTCACATCCCTCTTGAGTTCTGCTGTCTCCGAATCTCTTGGATGCCACACTGACCTTTCTTTTTCTCTTTGTTCTCTTCTTTGTTACAGCCAGAAAACGTGGTCCTCTTACTACAGGTAAACATCTCAAAACAGTGTGCAGAAATCTCACATAATACACACTACAATATCTCAACAATGACGACGTGAGAGGGTGTGTGTTGATTGTATGACTCCTGTCCTCCTACAGTGGATCTACTATGAGGCCGGATTCCTCATATGTGCCACCATCGGTATCGTGTTCGTGGTCCTCACCCCCATCGTCGGCATGTGCTTCTGCGTGTGTCGGTGCTGTGAGAACTGCGGGGGGGAGATGCACCAGAGACAGAGGAAGAACTTCGACTGTCAGAGGGGTTTCTACACGGCCTCGCTCATCGCCACCTCCATCTTCATCATGTGAGTTGTCGTCAGCTTCTTTTCAGTCTTTATCTTCACTGTGAGGATTTTTCTTTCACTCACTCACTCGTCACTGTGTGAATCCTGGATTACTGCATTCTGATGACTATTTATCTATCTATCTATATATATATTCGCTAAACCATAATATCCCCAGTTTGAGTCTGTTGCATCACGCCCTCATTTCCTGCAATCTCTATACTATTTGTGTTATACACTATTAGTCTTAGTATTCACTATCAGTCACTATAATGTTAATTTTCTGTTATAAAAGTGTACAGAAATACTCAGTGGTATCAGATCGAAAGTAAACATAATTTCATTGTTCATCATTGTAAAATAATTTGTTGCGCAACAAATTGTGCAAAATTCAAGTGGTGTAAAAAAAACCTTTTTGTTGCACTGTTTCTTTAAGGAGCAGTCCACCAATTTAGCATTACACTCGTCACACTCACAATGTGACAGCTTAAAAAAAGATGAAAATTGATGCAGCAGAACCAGAATTTACATCTTTTACTATTTCACACATTTTCCTTCTTTGTCACCTGCCTACATTACCCATAATGCTAGGTAGGTAGGTAGGTAGGTAGATACTTTATTCATCCCCATGGGGAAATTCGCAACTTGACCACTGAAAGTTTAGCAGGAGATCTGGGTGTGTTATGCTACTAGTGTCTGACATCATGCAGAGACGAGGAGGTGGAGGTCTGTTTCACATACATAGTTGTACTCTTCATGACCTGTTAACAGACTTTGATTAGTAAAATCTACGGAGTTCCCCTTTACCACAGTCACACACACACACACACACACACACACGTACACTGGGACATGTGTGCTGTTCACCTGCTGTGGAGGAGACAGGTGCTCGGTCAGAGAAACACGATCCAATCTGCAGGACAGTTACTGATATCACCTGGCTGACTGTGAGAGGCCTCTCTGTCTGAATGAGTGCTTTCACATCACAAACATGGAGGCTCATGTACACACATGCGCATATGCATACACTTTGTGGCCATTTGGAGGCGAGGAGATATGATCTGACCGAGGTTTTGTTGTTATGATTCTTTCATAATCTCGCACACAGAAGGTTCTTTCTTTTTCTCATTCCGTTGACATTCAGTCAAAGCTTTGCAAGGACAAGCAGAGTGACATACAACCAGAGAAGGGTGTCCCTGTGTCATATTTTGAGACTGTTGAAATCATTTTTTGATAGACATATAATAAATAAATAAATAATGACAGACTCACTCAAATGTGGCAGAGAAATGTGACTTTGCAGACTAGTCTTATTCTCAATGAGTGACTCTTGAAGCTCAGCAGAAATACATCTTAATATAGCCATACTGCCCTCTGCTGGTGAATACTGCTCACTGCATGTCTTCACTTCACTGGTGTATGTGTGTGTGTTTCAGTCTGGGAGTACTCATTGCCTATGCTGCAAACCATAATGTCAGCGCCCAGATTAAGAGCACTCGGCGGTTCATCAACACCAACATGAGAGACCTGAAGACATTTGCTAACAACACACCTGCGGTAAGCCCTCACACACACACATTCCCATGCAATACAGACATACACCAAAATCTGTGTTTTAGTTTTTTGAACTTCTCTGATGTGCAGTGTGTTTTTTCTGTTGCAGCAAATTGACTACCTGACAGCTCAGTACACCACAGCAAAGAACAAAGTCCTGTCAGAACTGGACAGTAAGTTGAACTCAGACTGTTTACATACAGTATTTGTCTCTCAATTTGTCGGACTGTGTCTCCCTGTATTTACTTATGTAATGTCTGTGTGTCCTGACAGACATTGGACCTCTGCTGGGCGGGAGGATCCACAGTCAGCTGGAGAAGGAGGTGGTGCCCTCACTGGACACGGCGCTGCGGATGGCAGGAGGTAACACACATCACTGTGTATTTACCTTTTAAAATCACCTCCTCTTCAGTTCAATGAGCTGAGACACAATGTAATATGACAATGTAGCTCTGATGCTGCAGAGCTTAAATGATATCTCCTATTTCTGTTTCAACATCTGATTGGTGATATTTATATTGAAGCATTATTTCAAGGGTAAACTTCTTCTGCCGTGAGCAGTTTTATGTTACATAAGAAACCTCTAAACTCTCTTACTTCATTTTAAATACAAACTGTTTATCATGTTGAATGTAACAATAAACTGAAACTAAAGCACTCATTATTTTGCTGCACTAAAAATCCAACTGCAACATACTGTATAATCTAATTGTTAACTTGTGGATCGTTGCAAACATTAGTCGATGCTACATGTTTTCTTCTTTCATGCAGTTTCCTCTCTCGTGGTTTCATTATCACAGAGTCCTGGTGTGTCTTTAAAGGCATCATCCTCATCATTTTTAACTCTCCTTTTCCCCCTCTCTGATTCCCTCTGATTCCTTTTGTCTAAAGCAAAAGTTGAGAATGCCATCAAAGGTAATTACAGCTGATCTGGGTTCAGTGTTTCAGTGCTCGTGACTTGGTGTCAGTGGATCCTGGGTGTGACAAATACTGTAGATCCTGATCCTAAACGGCTGTCGTTATCCTGTAAAAAGTCTTGTTGATCTGTGGTCGGTGTTATTATTCAGGTGGTGCTGTCGTGGCTGTGTGAACTGTGAATAAGACATCTCAAATAAGACACTGTTATATTTTATTTCTAGAATTCAACAGTTTTTCTTTTGCTAGCTTTTGATTGAATTCCCTCCTTCCTCTCTTCCCTCTCTCTCCTGTAGCCATGCGGGAAACCAAAGAGGCCCTTGAGAACGTCAGCTCCTCCATGGAGGTTCTGAACGAGGGGACGGGGAAGCTTCAAGCCAGTCTGTCGGAGGAGCGCGCCTCGCTGTCCAACACCCTGTCCGACCCCGCCTGCACTAACGGAGCTGTGTCTCCCACCTGCAACACCATCCGCTCCACGCTGTCCCAGCTGGGAGTCAACGCTGACTTCTCCAAGGTACCAAAGAACTAAAGATCTTATGAAATGGGAATCAAAACCTGTAAAACGATTGAGAACGAGAATCTGTATTTACTTGATTATGTTTTTCTGTCTGTCAGCTCCCAGATGTCAGTCATGCCTTGGCCAACGTCAACACTGTCCTGAGAACAGACCTCAGCAACATAGTACAGAAGGTCAGTCTCCAGCTCATCATCCTCCTCTTCATCACTTTGTTTTTTTTTTTACAAAACAAAAAACTGATATCTTAATAATCTTTTACTCCAGGGTTACTCATCCTTTAATGACACACCAAAACTGGTCAAAGAACAAACTAAAAACATTGTGTCAGGTATGTGAGTGTGCATGTGTGTGTATAGTCTATGTTTGTATATTTAGTTTGCCTAACAAATAAATCTTTTTCCCCTCCTCTTTACAACATCTGACTGTAGTTTTTCACTTTCATATTTTTTCTTCTCGCACCTTCACCTGCATACTTGTGAATGATGAAACCACAGCTCTACCTCGTAAGTCCTACTTCGTTCCTTTTCACTTTCTGTTAGACCCCCCCTCCCCTCCTCTTTCTCAATTTTGCCAGGCCTTGTGATTGATATAGAGCAAAAACATGCACTTATTCATTTCTGATTTTTGGCTTGAAGGAGTAAAAGGCATGCTGGATAAAATTGGCTTCGATATCAACGGCTTCTCCAAGATGTTCCCGGTGGAAGCTTCTCTGGCCAATTTCACCATTTTCCTCAACCAGGGACAGAAACAAATAGAGTCCTATTACCCACAGATTGACCAGATGGATTTCTACAGGTTTGGCATTTGTGTGTTTGTCTGTCTAGATGTGTTAATCAAGTCATAGAAACAGAAATGAATTTGATCCCCACCAGCTTAACTATTCATTTTAGGGCTAAGACTTTGTTGGACTTATGAAAAAGTTATTGTTAGGGTAAGCCTCCTGGAAATTCATATGAATCAACGCAGCCTCCTCACAAGTGAAAGTAAATGTATGTGTGTGTGCTGCAGGTGGATCGGCTGCGTGGCAGTGCTCTGCATGGTCGTCCTGGTCCTGGCCTTCAACATCCTCGGGCTGCTGTGCGGCACCTGCGGCTACGACAAGCAAGCGACACCGACCACCCGAGGCTGCCTGTCGAACACCGGCGGCAACCTGCTAATGGCGTATGTTACCCAGACAGCAGCCCAACAGTATATAAGAAATAGGGAGTGAATTTGGACACAGACTAGACTTTTCTCATAGCAGACATTTTGACTTGTAATACAGGTGTAACTGATGATGATAATGTTGTGCATGCTACCTCACTGTTGCCTGAATCGTATAAAGCCCTAATCAATGCTGTCAGACACACCTGCATTTTTTCTACTCTGACCAGGTAATGCCGCTGTAAGAAACCTTTATTACTGTAGGATATATATGTAAATTAAAAGAAATGACTGAAATATAAGACACTTGTTGACAAGGATTGAGAAGTGTTTATCCAAATCCAGAAAGTAACACGTGGTAAAATATGTCTTTAGATGATAAAGACGACTTGGGAATTATTTGCTACAAGTTTGTTTGACCTGTTGGATGTTGACGCTCGGCTAATTTCAAGTGACAAAAAGTAGATGTTGAACATTTGTTTCATGCATTAATGAATATCACCAAAAATGAGACTTGTTGCTGATGTATTAGAATCTATTTATAGGAAGGAAGGAATAAATGAAATATTCACTTTTAAACACACACAAGTTCATATTTTTTCAGCTTTGTCCCTTTGCCAGCAAAAAGTTATTCTTGGCAGGAAATTTTTTTTTAGGTAAACAGCTACTGAGCAGTGAGTAAACATGTTACAACTGGAACCTGAATGTCGGTTAATTAGACTTTGAAAAAGAGAAGAAATTAAGCAAAGAAACTCTAAGAAAACTGATGTTTCTGTGTGATTGAGTTTCCCACACTCTGTCTCTCACTCTTCCAGTGGGGTGGGCTTCACTTTCATCTTTGCCTGGGTGCTGATGGCCATGGTGACCACCTTGTTTGTTGTCGGTGGCAACGTGGAGAAGCTGATGTGTGAACCTCTGGCTAACCGACAGCTGTTCAAGGTACTGAATCATCTTATTTTCACTCTTCTCTCTGCCTCTGTTTATCTTAGAGGGAATTCTATCTGAGCAGGATAGTGTTACATAACAGACAACACTGTAAATCTGTGCAAATGAATATGTGTGTGTGTGTGTGTGTGTGTGTGTGTGTGTGTGTGTGTGTGTGTGTGTGTGTGTGTGTAGATCATAGACACACCATTTCTGGTTCATCCCGCCAAGAAGAACTTCCTTCCTGGGATGCTGTTTCAGAATCCGAACATCGACTTGACTTTGGGAAGCATGTACAGGTAAAGGCTCATACTGTGTATAAAGCTCATTGTTTTTTATTTTAAGCGATTTTCCAACTGGACTCAATGTATTATATTATTAAAAGATGTTTATTTTCTGCTCCAAGAACATATTGTTCTGGTAATATGGCATTTCTCCCTTTTCTCTCTTTTAATCTTTGATATAAACACAAAAAAATTCCCACTTTTTTAAAGATGAAAACTAAAATAATGAGCCATACAAATACACATACATCTAGACTAGAGGAGTTTCAGTGTGTGACCGTACTGTGTTTGTGTCGTAGGGAGTGCTATGAGAACAACGGTCTGTACCACGCTCTGCAGCTGGAGACCATGTTCAACATCAACTCCTTCCTCAACAGAACTGTGGTAAGTCTCTGACAAAATGTCCGATAAAATTGGAGCAACATAAACGACAACCCGGCTAACTTGTGAGATTTCTATGTGTGTTTCACAACAGTACAACAAGGATCTGGCCAAAGTGTTTGAGAGCGTTCAGGTGGACCTGCAGGACATCACACTGCTGGAACAGGCCGGCAGAGACAACCTCATCAACTTCGCCAACTCCGGAGTCGGACAGATCGATTATGAGGCCTACTTGGCTGAGGTAGTCTGTCTGTCTTTGGGACTTGTATTGTGGGGATTCTCCTCCCATATGGGTACAAAAAGCAGCTCCTCTAAACTTATGGGGCAAGACCTGTTTTTAGTCAAAGTTAAACCAAGCATCCAGGAATTAATCCGTGTTAATATAAGGTCCACACACATGACAAAAAGTCTTAATGCAGTTCACTTTGTATGTGTTTGTCACTTCTTTGTGTCAAGGTTATTATAATAAACTAATTATAAGTATTACTGTTGTAATATGAAATACATTTTTAATTATCCATTCATCTGTTTATTATTATTGTTGTTGTTGTTGTTGTTGTTAATAATTATGACTTAAAGACAACTTAATGCATTTGTGAAGTAGAGAAACCTAAATAAAACTTGAGTGATAGTCTTTGTTTTATTGCTTCAGGTAAATAAGGGCGTCACTCTCGTGGATCTCTTGTCCTTCTCTACTGATCTGGAGGCTCAGGCCGACCAGCTGGTGAGTCTCACCTTTATTGTTCCAACAAATTACAGTACTGGCACGATACTGTTTATCATTCCAAAATCAGAAAGTAATGTGAAAACAGTGATATTCTGATGACGTATGACAAGGTTTTCTATGTGTCAGCTGCAGCGATAAACTTATGCTGCTTAAGTTCTGCTGTTAAACGACTGTGACTTTTCATCACACGCCTAAACTAAAGCATCCAAATCCTAATATCCTCTTGTTCATATGACCAGAAATAACAGACATAATAGACAGCATGTCTCTCCAGCTTTTCTCAACTAAAATCAGCTCCCAATTTACTGGCTGTAACACTGACATTTTTTACAAGTCTAATTGGTTTATTTTGCTCATTTTAATTAATATTGATTTACAGGTTATAGTCTGTAGGGATAAGATATAGAATATAAAATACTCTTAAATCTACAAGTCCATATGTACAGTCAGGCAGCCCCTCTGGAAAATGATTTAACCACAGTGAATGTACTTGTTGGTCTGAACAAGCTGTCCATTCACCCTGAATACACACACACACACACACACACACACACACACACACACACACACACACACACACACACACACACAGTTATGGCACATGCATAGTACATAGTACAGGAAGTGTGCCATTTAAAGGCACATGGGACATGCCACAGAAGGATTAGTGTGTGTATGTATCTCTAAGGGAAGAAAGAATAATAAATCACTGACTTAATCATCATTGCCTTAAGATTTTAATCATCTTGTGTAAGATTTTGTCGCAACTCAATGATGTGCAGCCGTAGCCAACTGCTGTATCCTCCTCTGTTTTTGTTTACAGCCTCGTGGCGCTCTGGAGAACGCACTGAAAGGACACGCCAGCAGTATCAGACAGATTCACAGAGAACAGGTGGTTCCCATGGAGCAAGCAATGGTAATCACCTCCACCACAACACATGAAACACCTACATTTCATATATGACACACAAGAAGATACACACAGAACTTCAGAACAGATTCCACTAACTATTTTTATGCAGCATCTTGGAGCAAACAACATTTCGTATTGTGATTTCACATGTTCAATACCCAGATATATGCAATAATATTAGTAAACGTGCCTTTGTTAGCTGCTACCTTCAACTTTCCTTCTTTTCTCCTTCTCTTTTGTTAAATGGTGACAGAAATATGTCAGAGCGCGGGTAAGCCGCTGTTGATGCACTGTTGATAGTGTGTGTATGTTTGTCGTAGCAGCGTGGTTAGTGTTGTGTTGTGTTGACGTGATGACGTAGTTATTAATGAGTAATTAGACATGCAACAATGCTAAGGTAACACTTGGTGTTGTCACGCAGAGTACGCTGAGCCAGAGTATCAGGCAGCTGCAGAGGACGTCCAGCGACCTGCCGGTGAGGACGCACACTGACGTAGAATATATTACACAGTACTCTTATACTGTTTTACTATACTGTCTTCATATTAGTCCACATAACAAATCAACAAGACATGAAACATTGCTGGATTTGTTCCATACTTTGTGCCACACCTTCTATATGAAATAACACAATATTGTACTGCTGACTGCTCTGAACAACTCGATGGAATCATTATAAAATACATAAATAAATAAAATACTGTGTTACTGTTGTGTATTAGCATACTGAGAATGATTTAACAAAGTCTACTATCAAACTATGCAGAAAACTTCTTATTAGCTTCAGTGTTGTTAAGTGAACATAACACATTTATTAAAGGCATTTACTGGCTCCATTTTCTGATAAGTACAAATTAATCTCTCTCTCTTTTAGGTCAAGGTCACAAATATCCTCAGTGCCATCGATGCAGCAGAGTACCTCATCACTCATAACGCCTCCCATGTGGTGAAACAGGTGACAATTACAACAGACACTACTGTATGAGCGATATGTAACTGTGCACATCTTCCTTTTTATTTTTTGTCGCATTTGTTCTTGGTGGTGGTTAATCAGATGATATTAGATATTAGCATATTAATCTAAAAACACATTTTTATCAGCCCCTCAGCTCAGTCCGGGCTCCTTTTTCTCTGATGTAAACTTCATATTTAAAATATCCACACTAAACAAACAGCTTGACAATGAAAAGGTATTTTATATTCTTGTTGGACACGTCTATGTAATATAAACATGTCAAGAAAAAACTTCATCTTTAGAGAGAAATATAGGAGGTTTATCCAAGGCACAAACCCCCAACATCCTGCAGTCACACACTTACTAACACGTCTTCTTCTCTGTTGATGTACTAGGAAACAAAAGCCTACATACAGAGCTTGGTGGGATACTTCAAACAGTACACAGAATGGGTTAAAAACTCGGTGAGTATGCAGCCTGTGATGCACAGTGTGTCACTTTGATTTAGATGTGAAGTCAATAATAAGGTTAAGGAGAGATCATGGTGTATATACTGCATGTGTGTTTTTTTCCCCCACAGTTGACTGCAGAGGTGGCCCAGTGTAAACCCATCAGTAACATTGTGGACAGCATGGAGATAGTAGCGTGCAGCTTCATAGTCGATTCAGTGGTAAGACATCTGAACACTGTGTTTATCTGTGTGTGTGTGTGTGTGTGTGTGTGTGTGTGTGTGTGTGTGTGTGTGTAAGGCTGCTGAGGTGCACTGCTTCATTTCACACATACAGAACATCATGTTCCCCGCATGTATTTGGATTTCACTGTCACTAGAAATATAAACGGCTCTTTGGCAGTTTGAGGTAGCCCTGGGTTTTTGGGAGTGATGAAAACTGTGGAGTCAATCGACCACAGATTTGAGAACAGTAATCTCACGTCTCCAACACACTCGCTCACACACACTGAGATGAGATAGAGTCTGTTTTGAAGCAGGATGCTGAGTTAAATAGATTCTTCAGTGTTTTCCCTCTGGCTCAGAGGAGCTGTAAAGTTTCTTATTTACATATCAGCTATATATCACGCACCTTAGTTTGTGAGAGTTTAATGAGAGCTCAAACAAGCCTCAGACTGTGGTCAGTCTAAACAGATATTTTATATATCAGTGCTTCAGCACAGTCTGCAGACAAGTGCTGCATGTGTGTATGTGAACACATGTTTATATTTATATGTTCTGCTCCATTTATGAAATGTGCACATTTTGTGTGCATCCATGTGTGTTTGTGTCACATGTGACAGGACAAATCTATAGGGCTGCAACTAATAATTACGTTCATTATCAACTAATCTGTCCATGATTCATTTAGTCTTTTCTGTCTTTAAAATGTGCAGAAATTGGGAGAATGCGTATCACAGTTTCCCACAGTCCAAAGAGATGTCCTCATATTGCTTTGTTTGTTGTGACCAAGAGTCCAAGATAAAAAGATATTAAAATGATGTTTGTCATTTGAGCAGTGGTGAAAAGTAAGAAAGTGCATTTACTCAAGTACTACACTTGCATTTTAGTAGTGTACAGTTAGCATGGTGAGCTGCCTTTGCAACATTCATCCAACAACTGCAGTTACTTTATTGACTTTACGTACAAAACATGATTGGTTAAATTTAAACATAAAATCCTGGTTGAAATGCATCGATACTAACTATAATATATTTATTAATATGTTACTCTGGAAGGGGCCATTCTGCTGCATCAGCATTTTTACTATTGATAGTTCAAGCATACTATGACTGTAGCACTGTGTTGTTTATTTTACTTACCTGAAAACTTAATTATCATTATTTTAGCACGGAGAGAGATTAGTGTTTAATTGAGTTTGACAGGAATGAATCAAAGTTTAAGTGTGAACTTCTCCTTGTAAATGTGTTTTTCAGAACACATTCTGGTTCGGTCTGGGAGGTTGCTGTATCCTCCTCATCCCCAGTATCATCTTCTCCGTCAAACTGGCCAAGTATTACAGAAGGATGGACACGGAGGATGTCTTTGAAGAGTGAGTCCAAACACACACACACACGCACACACACACACATACACACACACACACACACACACACACACACACACACACACACATGAAATGTTGTTAGTTTTTCTCTTAGTTTTTCTGAATCTCTTCTGAAGATCAAGACGAAATTAATGAATCCTCTTCTTTCCTTCTCTCTGTCATTATTCCTTTTCATGGTCTTTGATTCTCCTCATTTTTCTTCCTCATGTTATTTCCACTCTCCAGCTCCTCTTACCCATGGCTTGTTGCTCTTTGATGTTTGTCTGCTATTACAGCTTCCTTCCGTCCTCTTCCATGTGTCCACTCCCTGTTCAGTCTGGAATACTTCACGGCTTTGGATCTCTTCACATCTTTCTTACATCTTTCATCAGAAATCACGTGCATGGGCTTTCTCTCTTTGCATGGATCTTCATTTCATCATCTCCTCCTGCGTCTCTCTCCTCTCTTTTGACTTCGTTTCTGCTGAGGATCGCTTCATCCTTGTTGCTTTCAGCGGACTCCTCCCGTTCTCTTTTTCACCTGTCCACCCTCGCTCTTGTGTTGCAGTATGGGTAATACAGGTAATCACAATGAACGAGTGTGCGATATCCATGGAGACCTCGCTGTGGTCAGGTACGAGCAGTGTCTCCGCTTGCTTGCACGACGTGGACTTAATTGGTGGAGGGATCATTTTGTTTGTGTGATTGAGACTCAGCTACATTTCTCCACAGATGTTAAGTGAATAAAGAATTCCCCCATATGTTTGAATGAATGTACGTGTGTGTGTGTGTGTGTGTGTGTGTGTGTGCGTGTACATGTAGCTCTCCCTATGACACTCTGACCCGGTTCCCTCGGGCCACTGCTCCCCCGAGCCCCTCCGACTGGTGACCCAGAGGAACTCGTTGATGAGGTACTCGTTACTTCTAACTTTCCAATAACCTTCATCTAACAAGTACAACCATCTGAGAACCAGCAGTCATTAATCATCATCAGTCTGATTTAACAAGAAGATTTTTTTTCCTCATTTTCAAGTCAAAATCATGTCAGTGCTTCTCTTTTTCATCTTCATCCTTCATCCATCATCGTTGTCTCTTTTGTCCATGATGTCCATTCGAACACTGGGACTCAACAAAGAAAAGTTTCTCATGATAGAGCTGATTTAAGCTGAAGACTTTTTGTGTCGTGTGTGGATACAACCGACGTTTTTTGCGTTTGTCTTGTTGTTGGAGACATCCTGTAGGATGAACAAGCATTTTGTGGCAACATTAACTTTTGTGCTTTACGTGAGCTTGTAAATGAACTTGCACACAAAGATGTCATAAATACAGACCTATACCTTTTTTTTATACAGTACAGGTCAAAAGTTTGGACACACCTTCTCATTCAGTGCATTTTCTTTATTTTCGTGACTATGTACTTTGTAGATTCTCACTGAAGGCATGAACACATGTGGAGTTATGTACTTAACAAAAAAAGGTGAAATAACTGTTCCTAAGTTTCCTCAAAATAGCCACCATTTGCTCTGATTTCTGCTTTGCACACTCTTGGCATTCTCTTGATGAGCTTCAAGAGGTAGTCACCTGATATGGTTTTCACTTCACAGGTTTGCCTTATCAGGGTTAATTGGTGGAATTTCTTGCTTTATCAGTGGGGTTGGGACCATCAGTTATGTTGTGTAGAAGTCAGGTTAATACACAGCCGACAGCCCTATTGGACAACTGTTAAAATTCATATTATGGCAAGAACCAATCAGCTAACTAAAGAAAAACCAGTAGCCATCATTACTGTAAGAAATGAAGGTCAGTCAGTCCGGAACCAAAACCAAAACGTATTGAATGAGAAGGTGTGTCCAAACTTTTGGCCTTGTTAGAATGTCAGATTATCCTGATATTTTTATTGGAAGATTATTATTCTGAAGAAATATTCTGCTGAATTATGTACCATAAAAGAGTATTAAAGTGAATCCTCTACTTTTATAGATGATATCAACTTGTGCCTTTAATGTAGAAAATTGTGGCTATGAAATTTTTTTTTTCTCTTGTGACCTCCTTTTACATCTGTAGAGTTTCACACTAAGTGAAAAAGTCCGTTTTTGCTTGTCATAATTTCAAGTCAGGCTAAAAATGGATATCCTACATCTGTGTTTTTATTTCCCTTCCACTCAGACTAACACACTGGCTTTTCTGAAAATACATTTCTGAGCATGGACAAAAGCAAAGCCACTGATAAATTGTTTTCATTTTTTGTTTTTCCACAGCGGACAAGAGAGCTGGAACTGATATATCCCTCATGGTAAGTTCTCACCTGTCTCCACTTCATCCTGATTAAGGGATAATGAAAAACAAACACTGTGACAGTTGCAGGTTTCTAACACGGCCTCTCTCTTCTCTAGGATCACTGGACTTTCCAGCTTTCCTATTCAGATCTTGTAACACTTCCAAGAACCAAAATGGAAGTGCAACAACAATCAGGAACTGTTTGGTGAGGCCGTCCCGCCCCCTCATACCCTTTCAAGCCATTCGACAAGGACCTCTGATGCCAGCCAACTGTCATTTATCAAGTGTTCTCTCATTCATCGCAGCATCCAGCCACAGCATTAGCACAGCAGTCCTTCTAGTGTGACATACTGTACATGATCAACCATCAGAGCACTGACCCTGCGTAGCTAGTTTTACCTGTAGAGAATGCATTTGTTTGTATTTACAGTTTTAACACGGTGACACAAGTGTACATTTTTTACGCTTTCAAAACTTTTGAAAGTTTTATATATTTTTGTTAATGTTTTGTTTTATAACATGTAAGTAGCTTTTTGTAGCCGTAGCTCTTTTCTGTCTTTTCTCTATGAATATTTGTAATATACTGTAGCTTGCATCATTTTGGCTCGACATGTTGCATCGGCCAGGGAATTAGCGAGTTGTACATTTTGATAAATAGTTTGCTTTCTTGCTGAGAGTTAGAAGAGAAGGAACCACTCTCTTGTCTTTTTGTTAAATATCAACAGCAGGTAAGCTTAGTTTAGCATGAAGACAAATAAAAATCTAGCAAGACTAAGAGTCCACCCATCTTCTCAGTTCACTCTCAGCAGGAACGTGAAATGGGAGATTTCCCTAAATGTCAAACTACTGAAGGAGGAAACTTGCTCTACCTAATTTATAAAAATCATTGAGACATCATGAGATTAGTTCAAAGTTTTTCCTGGTCCGTCGCTACAAGAGGCAAAATGTTACTAGCTCTTCAACACACACATAAGCTACATACACATACCCTAAGAAGGTTTTAAGACAGCTAACGAACAAATATTGTGTCTTAGGCATTTCTCGCCAGACCATTAGTGAGGGCCTAGTTGCTTGTGGTGTCAGAGGTTGTTTTTCTTTTCTTTTTTTTTAATTTGCCATCCTGTGGTTTGAGAAATAAAAATCTCCCAGAAGCCTTTGTGGTGTCTGGTTGAGGAAGGTACACATAAAAATTAATAATAATACAGCTGAAGTTTGTGGTGAAGGAGCAAATCTGTGAATAAAAACTTCAGTCCAATAAGTGTCTTCTGTGTTTTTCTTTCATAAACACGTCATCACAAGTACACAACCACTGAAGAAGCTTTGCATTCTTATGCTATTGAAGGCCGTAAATCACACAAATGATTTCTTAAGTGTGCCTATATACTCTTTACATAAGCTCTCAGTCACAGGTAGGAATGAAAAAAAAACTCAGATTTAATGATATAAGTGAAGCAAACGTTCAGACATCCAACTGCCCGAAGCAACTTTAACCTGTCCTGCCAAAGCACACAGCAACGTAGAGAACATTCATGTAACAGCTGAACACATGCACACGCGGCAGCTGAAATGGTTCAGGTCTGTTTTTTTGGGGATATAGACAGGTTTGCAGTGAGAGGTGGGGGGGGTGCTCTGCGGTGGCTGAGGTGGCGTGACGCCGTTGCATCCTATCAGAAGAAGACTGCACTAACTCAATTTAGGGTTATATTCAATTTACACACCCTTCACATTTACTTTGCATTCCCAGTGTCCCCAACTGGGCCTATAAAAACTAAACTTCCTAAACTTATGCACGCATTTGTACACACATGTGACTTTGTGCACACACATATGGAATATTTAAGTCTCTTTAAAAGCAGCGTCTGTTTAGTTTGATAAGTTTAAACTCACTGTAGAGTGCAGCCAGGCCTGGTTTTGAATCCAATTCCTGCTCACCGGTCTGGCCAGTGGAATGATGCTAGTCGCTGCTATTGAATATTATTCAGTATGCATTTAGATGTAATATTGGACTTTCAGTCTTTTACAGCTTTTCGGTTCATTTAATCTTTATTTGTTTCTTGAAGAGGAATTTTCTTTAGTGAACCACAGTGAGCTTCACAACAAATCAGAACATCAGAAGTCGCGAAATGTTTGAGTGTGTTGAGAAATAAATAAAATAAATAAGAAGAAGAAGTTACAAAATAAAATACAACTATCTGTGTCTCTGCATCTTAAAATAAACATGAAGATTTTTTTTTTATTATCTCAGGGTCACAGATCAACCTTAAACCCTCAGCAAACAACTTCATGCTTCAATTTGGCTCTGCACCCTCAGTCCTCTCCTCCTGCTCTCCCCCTCATCAATGGTCAAAGAACCTCCTATGTGGGATTATATAATGTCTCGCGGCTCTTTTTTACAATATTTGGATTCATGTGCGTCCTGCTCTCCCCCCTCCCCCCCTCGGCTCCCACAGACCCATTGACCGCTTCCCCTCTTCCTACTCCCTCTGTTTACGCTCTCCCCCTCCTTCCATCCATCTCACCCATCACTTTTTTAGTTTTGAACATACCACACTAACCTCATGTGGTCGCTGTGTGTGTGTGTGTGTGTGTGTGTGGGTGTGTGTGGTGTGGGGGTGGGGGTCCGTGTCGGAGGAGGAGTTTGAGTCCTTCAGCTCACCTGAATAATACCTTCTTTGTGAGTTCAGGCTTTATAAAGCGGCACTCGGAGGCTTTCCGCCCTTGCACACCTCAACCCTCTGTGTGGACGCATCATCCCTCATCACTAACACAGCCATGGGAGCCAGGATGAGAGTGTTGCTGTTGTTCTTGGCAGCGACTCTTTGTGTGTCAAACGCTCAGACCAACAACAGCATCAACGACAACAAGCAGCAGCAGCAGCAGCAGCAACGCAGCGTCTGGGATGAGCCCATCCGATTCAGCACCAAGACCAAAGACTCCTGTACCATGGTGGTGTCCGGAGCCGGGGACTATACTCGCCTGCGTGTCTCCTGCAAAGGTCCGAGCCAGGGCCAGACCCCGGGACGCTCCTACTACTGTGACTTCCAGGGCAAACCCAACCTGTGCCGCGCCTACAACCTCAACCCTCGCCACTACTTCACCCAGATGATGTGGGACATGAGGAAGCTGAGCCACGCCTGCCAGGGACCCAAAGTCTACCGGCCGCAGATGTGCAAGAAATACCCCGACGAGGCCCAGATGACCTTCCTGTCCTCCTGGCCCAAGACCACCACCCCCAAGCCCTCCAAGCCCGTCCCGGAGCAGCGTAAACCGGTGGTGCCCGCCCAGACCAAGCCCGTCACTACTCCTAAACCTGTGAAGCCCCAGCCACAGCCCGCCAAGCCCCAGCCAGGCAAGGGCCCCCAGACCAAGAAGACCACCCCCAAGCCTGGGAAGACCACTACTCGTCCCACAGAGCAGCCCGAATCCAAAGCCTCCCGCCTCGCCTCTGAGTACTGCTGGAAGAGCTTCCACGGCGTCTGCAGCTACTTCATCAGCTGGTTCCAAAACTGAGGCGACACTGCTGACACAGGTGAGTGACGGACAGGTGAAGACGAGGAAGAACGAGGGGACGTTAGAGAGAAAAGATGGTGTCAAGCTGGTAAAGTTAAAATTACAAGTGAGAGGCAGATATTTGTGGTTGTTTGGCTGTGAATGAATTCAAATGGAAACCTCTGAAAAGTCATACAGTCAGTACAAATGTCAGTAAAATCAACTCCTAATCAAAGTCAGTCTCTAACTTTATGAAACTTTATCTCTGAAACAAACTTAAAATTAATTTTACAAAATCATTTCTGTTCCTTCAGGTTGGAGACACCAGCGATGGACTCAGTCAGAACTCTTCTCATCTACCTTCGACCTCTTCAGGATCTGTGGGGGGAGCTTTCCAGGTCACTCCGTCACCTTGTGAAGCTCAACTCCTCACAGTGCAGCATCTTATTGGCTGAGCTGAAAAACACTCGACCGACACCTGTGTACAGTTAGCGGATGACTGCTCTGTCGCGTTGTGTGCATGTCTTTTTTTTTTTTTAATCTGTAAAAAATCACACAGCAAGGCAAAGGGAAAATATGGCAGGCATGTGTTTCTGTTTGTATATGATGTAAAATTCCCTCCTTGTGTCACATAAATGTTTCTGCAACATTTAAGAACATGTGAAGGTAAAGAGAATAAAGCGAGAGTGGTGACCTCTTCTTCTTTGTCTGTGTTGCTCTGTTTCTCTTGCTGAGCTGAAACAAGCAGCAGGTTTTCGCACTCGTTCATTCAAAGGGGTCCTTGTTTCTTCTCACAGCCGGCTGGAACAACATGTCTGCTGCCCCGGATGAGGAAGTTGTTAAGGGACTGCAGTAAAGATAATACAGCTCAGTGGCAGAAGGCGTCTGAGCAGAGCTAAACACTTCTTTGTATGAGCTGATGAATTGAGTCTTGAGAGCTACCGTGTGCAGGAACAGAGGAGGTCTGTGTGAGCGGAAACCAGCGTGGCTGCAGGCACACTACAAACACACACACACACACACACACAAAGTGGAGCAGGATGCTGCAAATCACTTCTCATCACAGACACAAATTCACTATTAAAAAATGCCATAGATTTTCTAGTGGAGGTCCCAAAGTTTCCACAGATAACAAATATGCAAGGCTGAATTTTGGGGACAGACACCTGACTATTTGATAGCAGAAGGAAAAAAAACTACAACCCTGGTTTAGACACTCTATTCAAATATCTTATAACTTCAGTGAAGAGCTGGAACAAGCTGATACAGAATATAAAGTGTGTGATACTGTGAGATGAAAATGATTTTAACAACCTCAAACCTATTTAAATGGAAACAAAGGGAGGAAAATGTGTGTTCAAGTGGAAGAGTTTGAAATCACCTCAACTGATCTAAACTCTCCATACATGGTAAATTAGAAGATGTAAAATGTATGTTCATCAAACTAATTGAATCTAGATACATTAATACAAAATTAAAAAGTGTCAGGTTATAATACGTGAATAAAATTTTAAAACTCCTTAAAAAAAGATGTGAGACGACAATATCAAAAAAAAACATGAATTTCATTAAAAGTTGCTAAAACAAAACTGAATATTTTATTGTTTGCTGAAAGTAATGAAAGTGAGTGAAGCAATAAAGCAAAATAAAGGTGTGAGTTATTGGATGTCTTGTGCAAATTACCCACAACATGAGGTTTGTCTTTTATATCATGTATGAAATATAAACAGTCTTATGTAGCGTTGTTTCCTGTAACTCATTAGTCAGTATTATTTGGTTTAACTCTGGAAACCACCAGATGGCGCTGCAGTGAGCAGAGGTGAAGTCTCACATTTCTGTCCCTCCTCCTCTCAGTCAGTTACACATCACACAGCCTCCCCACTGTTTTCTTACCGTAAACCCTCCGCTACTGTTTCCGTCAGTGACTCAGTGATAAACTACTGTCAAACTTGTGAGACTGTTGGACACGAGCCAACATAAACCTTACACGGCTCCTTCCATCTTATCATGACGTCTTAGTTCCGGCAGCAGCTACAACATTACAGGAATGAAGTGTAATGACAAGCTGGATTTATTAATCAACACTTGAGTAGATATGTGCTGTAGAGGTTTATCATATATATTAATGTGTTTACAGTGATGCTGATTTGATGGAAATTTCCACTCCATAATTACAGAATTACAGAAACATTTAAAAAACTGATGTGTTTATTGGCTCTAAATAGGATTAAAATGAGATAAAGGCCTATATGTGTTTTTGGAGGAGAGGCCTGCAACATTACGTAAGTTAATTAGTAAATGTAACGTGACTCATCCTCAGAGTTAGACGGCAGTTTAGACAAGGATTAGGCATCTCAACGGCATTTATTTGGCAGGCAACCCAAAGCATATTACATAAGTGTAATAGTCGGTGTACCATAGGGCATGTATATTCATGTACATCAGCTACTCTGGTTATTTAACTGGCTTCAAATTAGGCTTGACTTTCGCACAACTTCTCTTTGATTGTCCCTCAATATTAAATACTCCAACATTGCATCAATAGACACCAGCCACATTAGCCAGGTTTAACAGGATAACTGCAAAATAAATTATGAAACAACATAAAGAATGGCTTGAAGTTGGTATCAATCCATCCTTAAGCTTCGGTTTTCTTCGGTGAATACTGCTTTGTGCTGATCCTCGTTGAGAAAGAAGTCTGAAGTAATGTCAGAATGGTTAAAGTTTTCCACTTGTTTTTGGGACACTTACATCAAAAATAAAGTAAATCTGTTGGTTCTCGCAGCCAACAACAGAGAAACTGCTTTGCTCCTAACTTTCACTGAAGAAAGGAGACCATGCATGTAGTGGAAGAACTGACAAAAATGAATGGACACTAAAATTAACCTGGAGAGTTATCACAGGTTATGTGCTATGAGAGAAACTGGTGAGGATTGTTGTGATAAACAGAGGCTGCCAAAGATGAAGACCTCTGACTTGAGTTGAGTTCACAAAGGCCGTCGCTGAGTTAATGTCAAAGGAGAACCAGAGAGAGTTCATGGGGAGAGACAGAAAGTCGACATCTGGTAAATGTGTCACTGTCGGATTGATAGCAGAGCTTCAGACAGAACAGAGGCAGGTCAACATGACAACGTGGTCAATGTCAGCATCGAAAACAAATGAAGTGACTGTAGTCCCATGGGACGGCAGTCACGGCCAATGTCATTTTTCACCAGGACAATCAGGAGTTTGCACAAAAGTCTCACTAGATCTTTGGCAGGAAAACATTTTTAAATGTCACCACAGGAAAAGCACATGTATGAAAAATGTAAGATGTGCCTACAACATGGTGTTTAACAATGTTCAAGGCTATGTAAGTGTTTTAAGGCTTTTCCAGGATGAACAGACACATTTAATTTCAGTGTTTGATCTGTTACAGTTATAACAAAACTAAATGAATCAACCAAATCTTGAAAACCCTAAAGATGAAGTTAGTTAGTGTGTGTGTGTGTGTGTGTTGCAATAATTGCCCACTACTATGACACATATTGCAGTACTGGGGACATGAAAAGACATGATCCACAGTAGCTGACAAAATAATGTCAGGGCAAGTTCCCTTTAGTGGCTGTCACACTTTCGGTTGCATCACATGATCTTCCACAACAAATAGAGTCTGAGATGGAGAAGTTGTAATGAATTTACATTTCTTCAGAGTTCAATTTCTCTCATCTCTGTTGGCTTACAAGATTGAAAGTTCATTGTTGGAAAATGGAAATTTGAATATGTGATCTATAATATATCAGAATAAAAATTTATTAAACCCAAAAAGCTATTTTTTTAAAAACATTTCCATTCAATCATGACACAACAAACACACAAATATGAAGGAAATAACTTGTGTATTTCACTGTTTTGTTAGGGTATTTTAATATCTTCTATAATAACACACTTCTTCGATCATAATCATGTTTAATGGTTATATTGTTATTTATCATTGATTGTGTTTTCATCCTCTGCTTTGGAAACACGACTTGAGCCACATGCTGGTAAAGACTTATAGGAGGGGATCTCCTCATGGCTGAAGGCAGCAGCGGATTGGAGGAAAGTCAGAGTCGAGCCTCCAAGACTGTTTGTGTACATTGTGTGAGGAGGGGGTCCCACTGTGCTTTTCCATGTTCCTCACATTAAACCCAGTGTGCGCAGACACGCAGATCCACCGTCAGCTTTACTTTACCGTCTCTTTGATCTCTGTTGTGGGCTGGGGTTCCGTTTGGACATGTCGGGTCAAGCCAGAACAAAACACATTCAGCCCCTCCCTCCCAAAGAAACCTCTGCCAGGATCACTCAGTGGTTTTGAATGGAGGTGTGTGTAGAATGGTGGGCGTGTCGCAGCATCCGGGATGTGTATGAAAGCCATGTGCGAGACCTCCGAGAGCCACAACTTTACGCACAGCCACACTGGGTCATTCTCGGTAAGTTAGACCGGCTATATGTGACTTTCTTATATATGTATTGTATGTATAGTGTACTGTAGTGTATCTCTTTGCTTTTGACGGCAGTTTTTGAGGTCACAGCAGGCTCAGGAACTCAGTTTTAATGGCACCTTTCACGCGCGTAAAAGTGGTCAGGTTGGCACAAAAATCTGTGCCTGTTGGAATAAAAACTGTATTTATTGTAAAATCACAATTTTACCTAAACATTTGATACTTTTATAGATGCAATTCTTAGAGAGTGGGTGTGTGAATATTTTTTTTTATCAGCAGCCTATAACTCATTTTAAATCAGTTTCAAGTGCAGCTTTTTCTGTGCGTAAAAGTCAGGTTGGCATAAAAACCTGTGGCCGTTGGAAAAATAAGCCTTTATTCATTGTAAATTCACAATATAGCCGAAACATGTAATATTTTTGTAGAAGCCTTTTTTAAATCAGCAGCCTATAACTTATTTTAAAGCTATAAATCAGTTGTAAGTGCAGCTTATTCTGTGCGTAAAAGTCAGGTTGGAATAAAAACATGTGCCGGTTGGAATAAAAACTTTATTGATTGTAAAATCACATTACAGCCTAAGCATTTAATATTCTTCTCCCCCGTCCTTTCAGATAACAGACTACTATAAGAAGACATGAAGCTGCTGAGTACAGTGGCTCCCTGGCTGCTGCTGGCCTTCCTCGGGCAGCAGGTCTCCGTGTCCACGGGTGAGCCCACTGAGAACGGAGGGGCGGACCCCGGGAGCGCGACGCCGGCCAGGCCGCTGAGGAGCGGGCGCAAGCCTGCGGCGCACGGCCGGGGGAAGTTCACCATGGATGCAGACAAGATGCAGTGCACGTGGACGGCCGAAGACGTGGAGGACTCGGTGAGGCTGTTGGTGAAATGCGAGAACCCGGAGGCGCGCATCATCGGCGGGGTCACAGACCGGGCGTGCCAGTACAACGGCAAACCCGAGCGCTGCCCCGGGTACCAATCCGACCCCAAAGGCTTCTGGAAGCAGGTGAACAGGGCGTTTAAGAGGCTGCGGGACAAAGTGTGCGCAGACGAACGCGCGCTGGTGAAGACCGGCATGTGCAAGCGCGCTCCCCGGGACGCGCACTTCAAGCTGGACATCTTCAGCTCCGTGGAATCGGCTCAGTCCGGAGGAGACATCCCTCCGCCTCGCTCCACCTCCGCCGGGGGCTCGGCCTGCACAGACGCCAAGAAAAAAGCTGAGGAGAACTGCAGCAGCTCCTGGGTCAGCGTCTGCTCCTTCTTCTTCTCCATGCTGCAAACTGAGGACTGTTAGCCGCCGACTGCAGCATCTGGATCAGGACTCAACAGCGGTGAACATCTGGCAACACACGTCATAACGTTTCAGTCTATAATAGTCATTTACTCTCTGCAGTGTGCATTTCACAGATGTTTGTCATGTGGATCTTATCAGGTATTTATCAGGTGTGTTTAAATGTGACTCTCTGAACAGAGGATGCTATTTTATTTCCAAGTAATTTATCACCAGTGGTGCAAAGTACAGTCTTTAAGTTTGAGGCACTTGTACTTTATTTTATGCTACTTTATACTTCTGTATACTTCATTACACTTATCAGGCAGTTGTAGTTACTTTTCAGATTTACATGTTCATGAGATGAGATTAAAAAAATATCATTTATTGTTACAGGTAACACCCATAAGTACATAAAGTAGACTAAATAAGTTTCACCTTCCAAGTACACTCATTGAAATGCTGCTCACTCATCAATGCATTAGTACAATTTACTTGTACTTGAGAGCACTTACTTTTTCTTTTTCTTTTTTTACTTTTCAACTTTGTTATTAACAAATATTAAAGTCAAGCAAAAGACATGATAAGATTATAATACACAACATGTTTTTCAAGATTGCATTAATGACATGACCACTTTAAACAAACTTGGAAACCAACCATGGACAAATTATATTTAAAGTTTTCAATCTTGAGAATTTGGTTTGTGAGCAGTGAACTTGAGTAAAAGTTTTTACTTGTAATAGAATATTTTTTTTCACTGTGTTTCTTTGTAATCAAGCAAATGAGCTGAAAACTTTTTTTCATCCACTGTTTATTACACAGAACTGGTACTTTTCTTCTACCTCTGGCCAACTTTATCAATCAACCATGTAAACACCACTATACTTGTGTATTTATGCACCAGAAATAAATATTTTCTATTTATACCATGTGTCAAGTTGCCTTGAATAATATGAAACAAGAGTGTAAAAAAAATATACATTTTTATCAGTTTTCTTCTTCCCATTGAATCTGAAACAAAATATGCAACCACCTGTTTTCAACCAATACAAATTAACCTGTTTCAAAGATTTTGAGTCCAGAGATCAGTCAGTCACATCAGAAACAGAACAAAGTTTCAAACACTCTTTATCACATATAGTTTGTTCTTTTTCTAAATTAATAAAACAGAAGTTTTAATAGATGCTTTCAACAGTGTTGCAAGTCCTTCAGAGGCAGAATTCCTCTCAAGACACTGACACTTATTTGATATTTCTAAAAACATGACACACAGATAGTTTGTACTGGCAAATTTTCTCACTTGATTTGAGTAAACAAGACTTTTATGGGTTAATAAAGAACCAAATTTGCATGATGAGTTGAACATTTTCACACCGCGATCAACTTACAGAGTATTTAAAACAAGTGCCATCTTAGATTTTATGATAGAATAAACCTGGCAGATCAAACTGTGTGAATCACATTACTCACTCTTCCCGTCCACCGGTGTCGTGCCCTCAGGTTAAAGCATTGCACTGTCACAATGAAAGAATCTTATTTTTCATACATACAAGTGGAGTGATTGTACATGGCATCCAAACAGGAGGCTTGTTCCTCCAGCTTCCTGCAGCAGTCTCTAATTACTTTCTCAGTGACGGCAGCCAGCTGTATAACAAGCCATTTATATATTGTCAGATTGGAAGTAGAGGCTGCTATGATCCAGCTGTGTGTGTGTGTGTGTGTGTGTGTGTGTGTGTGTGTGTGTGTGTGTGTGTGTGTGTGTGTAATGTGTAACAAGTGCAAGCCCAGATGTGGATTTTATGCTTTCCTGTCTGCTCTTGACCTTCCTCACCTCTGACCTGCTGCCCTTTGTCCCTCCAGTCAGACACTTAAAAAAAAGGCCGGCTGGAGAGCGATTTCCACCTTTTAACGGAAGTCCACTCTCTTTGATGGCACAAAAGGGATTTTTTGTAGACATATTGTTTTACCGACTCCTTCCCCAGAGCTCAAGGACTCATTCCAGGAAGGAGGAAGTAGTTAGAGGTTAGAGGTCAAGGGTGAAGAAGGAAATGAGGATACCATCTAAGAGTCTGTGCTTTAAGCCTCCTCTGCCAGTCATCACGTGGGTTTATTTCGTTTATCTTCTGGCTCCTCCAGGCTTTGATCAGAAGGATGATCCAGCAGCAGGATGAAGTACCTCAGGATCAGTTTCGACAGAGAGTGCAAGAACTTCTATAAATCAGATTCAAGGTGGGCTTTTTCAAACTCGCTCTTCTTCACATGGTGGAGTTCGTAGGTTCAGTCTAAGATGCTGACGTTTGTGCTGAAATGTTATTTATCAAGCAAAAACAGTCCTCTGTTTTATATCATAGTAAAGTCAGTCTTATTCAGACAAAACAAGCAATTTAAAAATGACTTACAGACCTTGAGTCTGTCTGAAGTGGCTCTTGTAAAGACATAAAGACTCACACACATTTTGGTTGTGCTGCTTCATGTGTGCATACTGAGAGAGTAGAATTTAAATAAGTACATATATTTTCTATCTATCTCTGTAACATAAACGTTCTCTCTCACCTGTGTAGTTCAGAAGAGATTGTTGAGTTCCAGTAGTGATGCTAATTGAGTCCAGGAACAGGTTACTTACTGTCTCGGTTTTGTGTGCATCCATCAAGCTGTAAGCACTTTGAGCCACTTTGTGATATAGTTTTATGTATATTCATCATTTCGTGTCAGCTATTCCTGGTCAGTTAAGAGCATCTGCAGTGTTAGATCTCACCTGTGCTTCATGTTAACATTCGATGTGTCTGTTCCCACCACTTCTCACCTGTGAGCTTGTTGTATTTGTCACGTCTACTCTGCAAATTTGTTTGTTCATTCAAGCAGTTAATATGCCCATATTTGCTTTGATACAAATACTGTAATCACGGTGTCTTAACAGTAGGTTATATTAATGTATATTCTTACTGTTGACAGCTGCATGCTTCCATAAATGTGTGGTTTCCCTGTTCTTCCCTTTAGTGGGATGAGTCAAGTGTGGACACCTGTTTGTCATTCAGCTTAATATAATGATGGGTTTATTGGTTTGTAAAGTGGTTTTTGTTCTTGTGCTTCCTTTTTTTTTACAGAAACCACACACACACACACACACACACACACACACACACACACACACACACACACACACACACACACACACTCATAAAGTATTCTGATACAAGCCACTTATCCACCAATAAAGTTTTCCAGCTGGAACTCCTGGATTATCTGTGATTTATCAGCGTTGGCTGGTGATTTCCAGAAGTGTATGAGAGAAGCCCCAGTCAGCCATGTCTTTCTTTTGAAACACAAACATGCCACCAAGACATGGTAAGTGAGGCGTGGGCATGGTTCCTGTCCATAATAGCACTATATCTAATTCTTTCACACACTCAAAGGTCAACAAATCAGAAGGCCTGCGTAAAGATCATATCAACAGATACTGGATTACAGCACTGGCAACGTGTTTGCTCATGATAATAGGGTGTGTGTGTATGTGTGTGTGTGTGTTTGTGTATGCATAATTCCCGTCTCTATCATTATAGGTGTTTCAGTGGAATTTGCTTGTAGTGCCAACTCTATATATCAAGATAACATCAACAACACACACATTCAAGTGCGCAGGTACGCAGTGGTATGCAAACACACATAAAATGCAAAACACAGCGTCATAGCAGATAAAAGTCAGAGTAGAAAAGAAAAGTTTTTCACCCGTGAATCACCTCCTTACTGCTCTTTGTATGACTTCCAGATTATTATCTTTATCATTACTGTAAGTGAGTTTTTGGGAGTGTTTCGAAAGGGAAAATCGATGGTTCAAAATCAAGCTTTTTCAGACCACACAGATGGACGATGATGATCTCAGAGGTCAGTCACTCTGTAAAAGATAATGTATTAATGATTCTTTTCTAATGTGAAGACACAAGCAGGCATGTTTGCTGTCAGTCTGACAACAAATAGCCTAGGAAGAAAAAAACACTTTTCTGTAATTGTACAATTGTAATTGAGGTTTTGTATCCTGTGATCGGAACATCCCTGGTTCAATTCTAGTTTTGCTGGAAAAGAATTAGTTTGTGCCACATTTTGGAAATCAGAGGTGTTTATACGAAGTGGTCTTTTATTAAGTCGTGTACTGTGATGCTCGAAGTCAACAGTGAGGCGTTAAAGACTTGTTTGTACACGCGAAAAATGCCAGTAATCGTTGTGTAAAGAGTGAAAAAAGAGTGGGAAGGTCAAATCCTGCTCAACAGTAGCTGATGATGTAAATTTTATGATACTTTTAAAAGTCACTTTAAAGCCATAAAACACATTATAAAACTGCTTTCACGAGCTGAACAGCACTCCGCGTGACCAGTAAATTGACTTGTAAAAATTGGAGGAGTGTTCCTTCAATGTCACATTGTACAGTTTCTGATGATGTATAAAGCCTTTAAGTAAGACACACAAGAGGCCCAGTCGAGAAAAATACTCCCAAAGTGACGGTAATATCTTAATGTGATGAGGAGATCCTGGAAGAAAAAACACATTATTATCAATAATCATCAACTCCTCTGAGTCACATTGAGGTATGTGTGTCCTTTTCCTGCCCATATCCGGCATCGTGATTGCCTGCCTCATCTTGTTTCGTGGTGTTTTTTTTTTCTCACACAGGTAGGCGGAGGCGATGCTTTACAAACTAAACACCTGTGAAAGTACCAACCTTTGACTCCTCGACTCAAGTATTACGCAACACGAGTTCTTTTAAAAGCCCTTTGAGGTTTCAGGCGTTTCAAATAAAAGCCTGATCCCACAAACTGCAGATCCACCTCTTTTTTTGTGATTATTCATTTTATTTTCCACAAGGTTTACAGGTAATAATTTAGTTATCAATAGAGCCATACCATTATGACAGAGACAGTAAAAGCCTCAACCCTGACCTGCCCCTTTCCCAGGGGTCTTCTCTAAATCCCACTATACAGGTGGGGTATTTTCTGACAGCGTGTTGCAAAGTAAATGCTTAAAACAAAATGAATGTGCCTCCTTCTAGGCCTCGAGTGTAACCTGGCCTGCCCCCTTCAACCTCACCACAGAGATTTCCATTGATAAAATCTCTCTGATAAAAGAAAGAGTGAATAGAAAGAGTGTGGGTTGGTGAACAATCCAACTCTGACGTGATGTTTTCTCTCTGCTCTTCAGTATTTGCCCGATGAATGAAACACATGAGAGCACATTCATGCCAGTTTTAGATTAATGGCTTGTGTATTTGCTGCTTTAATGCTGATATTCTTAATGTATGAATTTTTGCAGAAGACTTTAATGACAAAGCAGCCAGTCGGTTCTAGAGGGGAAAAATTAGATTTGCCACATAAATCCCACCAAAAATATATGATATGTAAGGATTTTCTGGATGAAAAGTGACAAAATGAAAAGACAGTGTGATGTCTGTGATTTTTTTTTCAAACGCTTCAATAATTGTGAGGCAAATATGAGCCGTCTGAAAAATAAACAACCTATTATTTTTGTCCAAATCATGATTCTGGCATTGCCGTTCTCAACCGTATGCCACGCCCACATTTTGTGTAACCATGTGACGAATAAAAACCTTTGAATTTTGTGCCTTTTTTCCCTTCTCTTCCATCCTGTTCATCATCTTAAGTCCGTCCAGATTCCGCTTTGTTTCCCTGCCATACATCAACTGTCACTTCAGATCCTGCCACACCTTCCTGCCCTGAAGTGACTCCTGTTCCCGCCGTTCCCCATCACCTGATCCTCCCCGCCTACCTGCACACCTATTCCCACTTTACTCATTAGCCCTGCAGCCTGCTTCCATTCACTCTCAGCCTGATTGTTGTGTTTCAGCCTTTCACTACCTGCTTCTTGGACTTCTTCCCCTCTCCCTGATGCTTTGGATAAGTTTACCTCTTCTTCTCTGCCTGTTACTCCTGAGACAATGTAAACTATGTCTTTTATCCTGTTGGTCCCTGAGTTGCACTTCTGGACAACATAACATAGCTTATATTGCATTTTTATTTATTTACATTGTTTTTTTTTGCCAGTAAAACTCTGAGTTCAGTGTCAATGGATATGGAGGATCTAACCTTTTGTAGGAGCAGACAGCCTGGAATGCCAGAGCACGCCTTCTGGAATTTGAGTGTTATGGATTCGTGACAGCTTCCACCACCAGATTACTCTCAAATCTACGGATTTGTGGTCACGACTTTGTCAGGTCATGAAAGCAGCTGAGACAAATCAGCCTATCCCTCATGCTCTTTCATAGAAAGCAACATCCATCCACAGCTTTGTTAATCTGGAGCTGACAGAAATATTTTCTCTTCTTGGTAAATCTTCTTGTATCCAAGTGCGATACAAAGATACAATAGTGTGACAAATTAAAGATTTTTTTTTAAAGAATTTTACTTTATTTTAAGTAAGATTTAATGTTTAGTGTAAAGATACCACGCAAATAATCTCAGTGCATCTTAAATAGATTCTCAAAGTTTACTCTGCGGGAGGGATGAACAGTTCTTCCCGAAAATACTTCAGTATTGGTGGTGATGAATGGCATTGCTGCTCAAAAATCTCACATAGCAGCAGATGTCTGTTGGTTCAGGATCTGGTGACTGAAGGCCATAGTCTGAGATTCACATTTTTAATACTCCTCAGGCCTGTAGCCCTCCTCATAAAGTAAAGCTGATGAAATGTATGATGATATATATTTAGTTTAGATATATATATTTACTTGAAAAAATGTTAGTTACTTTCTACCACGGCATAAGAGAGAAAAGACGAGAATCCAGATATTTGAAATGCTGGAATTTTGATCATTTTGACTCTTGACATATTGTTTAAATTATTAACTGATTATCAAAATAGTTGCTGATGAATTAATTAATGGAATAATTGATGCAGCTCAATGTGAATACACCAGCAAGAGGATAGCATCTGCTTTTGGGTGTTTGTTTCAGACTTATTTAAATCCATATATTGGTCATCCAGTCCTTTACTTCTCTCCTGTGTAATGGTAGTTGTTCTAAGCTTCACTGGAAAACAAACCTCTCAGTCAACTTGGACTTGAACTCCTGTCTCGCAAAGCCTCAGCAGCCAGTGTGGTGAAGGAGAGGAGGGGCCATGTGTCAGGAGGAGGGGGGGAAAGAAAAACATCAAAACACAACTCAACGCTCCACTAAATACTTCATATCTGACCTACAAAGCTGACCGGACACATGCCCACCCACAGACATCCAAAAACACGCAAGGCAGTGAGGTGGGAGGAGTCGGAGGTATTGTTCTTCCTGTGGCTCGAGGTGGCCTGAGCCCACACCCTGCGCTTCAGACCTCGTTATTGGCTGCCTGTTTCTCCGGCAACAATCAACAGCCACCGCTTCCATGAAAAGAATAACAGAACGTAGTGTAACAGGACCTGGGATGACCCCTGCTTCAACCCAACACACACACACACATGAACACACAGAAACACAGAGCATGTTCAAATCATTTTACTGACAGTTACCTCATCATTCAGCAGCTATTGGATTACTTAAATAAGAGAAGGTCAATTTTAGAAGTTCGACTAAAATCCAAATGAGGATTTATAGAAATGTTGACTTTAGGTACAATGAATGTGAGAATGAGGCCTCACCACCAAGCTTCATGTATGTGATGTTTGCAACATGGAAGGAATGAATGTCCCATCATTGCACTTTGAGTCTTTAACGGATCAGTTCACTCAAATGTAGTTTTGGGGTTTTGAGCACCGCAAACAAATTTCCATTCATCTTTGTCGTATAGGAGCAAAGGCAGACATAAAACTCAGCAATTGTATTTTTTTGTCCTTTTGGTAAATTAACCCTTTAAAGCCCCACTTTCTAACTTCATATCTTTTAGATACATGTCATCTGGACTTCCACATAACAACATACTTTTATCTATTTGTATTCTTTTGTATGCTACTGTCTTGTGCTACTGCAACAATCAAATTTCACCTCTGGAGGATCAATAAAGAATTATCTAATCTTAACAAGCAGAAATCATGAGTCAGCTGTGTGAATGTTGTTTCAAGGATCCGAATCAAAGGGCACAGATGTTACAAGGTCTGTTGCAAAGTCATTAAAGGTTATCGGATCCTTTCTTTGAGTACCAATAGTAATACCACAATGTAAAAGTACTCCACAAATTAGTCCTGAGTCAACAACTTTAGAAGAGTATTATATGACTTATTATGTAAAATGTAAGAAAAACAGGATTATTCATTATGGAGAAAATGCCTTTCAGAGAGCTGCAGGTTTTTATGCATTATATTATTGAATTTGTACTAATAATGTATTAATGTAAGATGCATGTTAACATTGTAGTTGGTCAGTTGAGATGTTAACTATGTACTTTATATATCATTGATAAGTTTCATCTGTAACAATGCTTCACATTTTATCAACATATCATATTTGTATGTAAAGTCTTAATTTGCAAAGTAAGCAGCTACTGCAACTGAGCTTCAGTATTTACTACATGTACTTTTGTTCAAGTACTTCCCTCTGTCTACCATCATTAAAGCTGCTCTATCTCCCTCTAGTGGCTATGAGAGGCCAGTGCATGTTCAACAGATGGTACACGTATGCTTGTGCCTGTGTTCTGCAGCACAGGATTCATACTCAGACACAGTAGAAACCAGACAAATGCTACCATTGTACTTCATCAGTTGAAATGTTTATTATTGCATACATTGTTTCCGCCGTACAAAGTGCAAACAAAACAATTGTGGTCTGACACTTCTGCATTACAAATGAATTATATAACATTAATCATATTGAAGGTGTTAGTCAACCATAAGCTGCAATAATGCGGACATGAACAAAATGTTAGCTACCTTTCAAAGACATTGTTTGGAATCATAGTTTAAAAGACCTGATGGGCCGTCTCTCACACACAAGGAAGTTTCGTTGCGATGAACTCTGACTTTGTGCTTGCTTGCTGTTTCGTTGCCGACGGGCCAAAGGGTCTACTCAGAGGAGGAACTTCATGAGTGGTTCCTGCTTTATTGCTCCTGGCCACGGTTATGCATCATCTCCCCCACAGAGCAACAGTAAAGCCTTCCGGTAGTCACCGCCGGTGTCTCCCTGTAACACAAACACATGTAGAATTTAAGAAAGAGAAAAGGCTTCATTGGTGTATGCTGCCCTACAGAGGATAAACACAGTAACTACATATTTGACAAAAATAGTTGAGACTGGAGTCGGACTTTCTGACATCTGCCGTGAAATTATCCACTGCACCAATTCTACTGCCTTTGTATCACAGTTTGGCAACTTATGTAAGTATGTGCATGTTGGTAGTGTTGTGTATTTGTTTATTTGTGCGTGTGTACCTTGATCATGGAAAACAGAGAGCAGGCAAACAGCCTCCTGAACTCAGTTCTAATGTCCAGCATGTCCACCTCGCTGCGGCTCACCATCACTCTGATCAGGGTGTTATCATCAGTTCCTGCACCCTGAAACAAGCACATAGACACAAGAGTGTCACAGATAAGGCTGCACAAGTCTGGGAATATTTAGAAAAAGCTCATGTGCATCTGGATCCACATCTGCATGAAAATACACAGTGGTCAACATCATACAGCAAGAGACCTTGTCATAATAAAAATATTGTTTATAGCTACCTTGGGTAAGTGCAGTAGCTCATAGGAAAATAGCAATAATGCTCAACAATGTCAAATCTAACAAAACACTTAGTTACACGTAGTTGGCCATGTCAGACATCTTTGTTGTCTTACCTTCATTGCATAGTACAGAGTCTCAGCAAAATAGGCTGGAACGCTCCTGGCACACTTCACTTTAAAAGAAAAGACAGGCAAAAATAAAAAAAGCATTGTTATTGGTCACTCAAAGTCACCACCTCTGGAGATGATGAGGCCAGAACCAGTCTGCAGGATGGAGTTGTTTCGTACCCACGGCAAGAAGCAGATCTCTCAGGCTTCCAGATGTTTCCCTCTGAATACTCTCCTCCATCTCATATCCACTCATCTTCATGTAAGCATCAAATACTGAAACACACAGGTTCAGAATGAGTCAGGCCATCATGCGAAAGTGCAAAAACAATCATACATTCTCACTGCAACCCCCAACTTTTCCGACCCACAGACAAACCTTTCTGAAGATGTTCTGCACTGCGGTTCCCCAGGATGGTGACAAATGATTGTTCATCGGTGCCGAACTTCTGCTCTCCTGCCTTGAAGAGGACCTATGAACACAGAGACAAATGATATATGTCACACATTGTTCATCCTTCAAAATCAGAGAAGCAAACAAAGTCAATTTACATGAGTACATATACTTAAGTTCTGCACATGAGGTACTTCCATTTTGTACTATTTTATATTTCGACTCACATTTCAGGGGGAACTTGTACTTTTTACTTCCCTACATTTATCTCACCAATACGTATAGTCACCAGTTACTTTGCAGATTGAGATTATAAAACATGTGATCAACTTATAAAATATGATATTGTTATAGATCAGGGTGCTTGAACATTTTCCCTTGGAGGGCCAAAACGGGAACTTAATGGTGAGCCACAGGGCAAAAGCAAACAAATATCATATTGTATAGTTGCAGCTCTCTTAGTACAGATTCAATGGCCACATAATAGATCACAAAGTATTTCTCTAAGCAATACTATTGACAGAATAACAGCACTGGAGCCCATGGACCATGATCTGACAGATGCTTTTCTAGATCAGAAAACATTCAGCAAAGTGGCAGCAAGAAGTAGAAGAAAGTGATAGTGAGTGATACCCTCTCCCTCCACTAGAGGGAGCCACAGGAGCATAATAGAATAGCTGCACAAACTACAACCTCCAAACCACACACATACACAACCAGGCTTCAAAGGCCAGTATTTAGATCCAACCACATGTGATAGTCACACCCTCAGACAAAAAGACAAAGACGCCATTGATGTTGAAGAGGAGAGATATTTACTGACCAGCGATGAACAGCTGACTCACCTGAGCATCACTCTCAATATTTCCCTCCTGGATCCCCTTCTGCCTGTTCGCCTGAGGAGAGGCAAAACATTTCAGTTAGAGAGGAGAGGAGACAAGGATAGAGAGGAGGAGAAGAAGGAGACATACCTGCAGGAGAATAACCAGAAGCCTCTTGAAGTGGCCTGAAGTGTCACCAGATACATCCTCCTCCAGGTCGTCATCATACTCTGAAGGATCACACGAAACACACATGCTGAATGCTTTTCTTTTGTTTCACTTTTCATACACAAATAATGCAGGAAAAAATATAACAAATAACTATAATACAGCCTGTTTACATGTAAAGACATTTAATCCCAACTTGCTTTTGTTTCCTTCCTGTTTACGTATGTTTTATGGTTTATGGTTCATAATTGAGATTGTGTGTGAAAGCCCCATCTTAGCAGAACATCTCATCATGTTTTGTAACCACATTTAATTTTGTATTTTTTAATGGATAAAGTTTGCAGTAAACACAGATAGAGACGGAAGCAAGCATCAACGGTATGCTTGGACTGAATGGGTTATAAAGAGTATGGTCTTATAAAGAGTATGGTCTAGACCTGCTCTGTATATAAAGTGTCTTGAGATGAATTTTGTTGTGATTTGGCACTATACAAATAAAATTGAAATGAATTGAATTGAAAGGCTTAACTTGGCGTGTTCAAGTATTAAACATGTTCTTGATCTCATTCTGTTGTGAAACGGGTGAATTTATCATGCATTATTAGTGTGTGTGTGTGTGTGTGTGTGTGTGTGTGTGTGTGTGTTACCCTGTCTATAAGCAGCGACGATGTCCTTCACCTGCTGAGCTGTTCTGGAGGCGAGGATCTCCACCAGGACTTTCTCATCTGTTCCTGCTCCCTACAGGACAAAGGGGGAAATTATATATGAGTTGTTGTTTTTTTTGGCTCTGAGTGCTATAATTTCTGTCTGAGAAAGAGCCTCATGTTCGGCTACTGCAGCACCGACCTTGATGGCGTTGCGGAGGGATGTCACATCATAAGCGATGGGAGGTGTCATGAGACCCACGATCAGGGTCTCAAATTTGCCTCCCAGCTCTCCCTTCAGGTCATCCACCAGATCCTGTCATGGAGATACATCACATACTTTAATTAGTTCTGGTGCAGTATAAATCCTGTGTGACTGCACAGTGAAGGATTTTATGGCTGTCGTGTATGGCTAGATCATTTTGCTACAGTTAATGTATAAACACCTCGAGCCACATATATGAATTTTCTGCTGATGATTTGTACTGAACTGACTGTAATAGTTTGACAAGTTGGAGCCTTAATGTTGTATGAGGTCATCGTGTTTAAAGGCCTCGGTATGCTTCAAACTAAGAGCATGTTGCATCCTCTTCCAAAACCCACTCCGGCTGCAGCTTCATATCCATCATACCAGACATAAGAGTGGTATCAAGTCTGTTCGTCATTTAACTCCTAGCAGGAAGTGCAAACAAGCATCCTTCCCAAGATGTCAAACTATTTGTTTAAGTGTGCAACAAGAGGTGACTCCAGTTCAGTTTTGTTTTTATTACTGACAGGATGTTTGAACTAATTATGTGTTAGATAAGGAACAGAGAGGTACAGATGGTAACAGCAGGATTGTGGGCCTATTGCGGAGCACTTACGAGAAAATTGATTTAATTATAACATAACACTTTTTTTATTTGTAATGAAACAGTACGTGCCTGTTCATCATTATATTTATATCCAATATTTAAATCTTAATATTGCAGCTGTATATCTAGTTGATATCCTTCATCTTTATCCACAGACACAGTATTCTTGGAAAGAGCATCAGGATGCAGTCAGGAGGAGGCTATGATATCAGGCTTTGATTGTGGCGATTCAGAACAGCTAATTTCTCTAAATGTGGTCAAAGAACACAGTCAGAAAGTAGCTAGCTTGAAGCATACAGAGGCCTTTTTAAACTTGGAGCTCTTGCAATATGTTTGGTCACGTGCTTTGACAGCTGTCGAGGACGTCCCACCTTTCCAAACAGCGTTTTGTAGGCGGCCTTGATCTCCTGCCTCTGGGCGTTGCTGCGAGATGTCAACAGCGCCAAGATGGCATCCTCGTCGGTCCCTGTAGCATCAATCACCATGGTTACTCAGCCAAGCAGGAAGTGCTTGTTTATAACTATTCTCACAGTCCATTACATATTACATAACAATGAAGAGGCTCCGTCTAGGAGGACGCTTCATTCCAATTACTTCTCCCACATAATTACAAGGTCGAAGTCAGCAGAAGTGTTTGCCCACAGTGACTCAAGTTTCATCTCTGCTCATGTGTTTATGACTCAGTGCTGTTTGGGTGGAGCTCCACACAGACAGCAGTGATTACCACAGTGTTTGTTCAGAGAGGAACTCCCCTGAAAACGCTCTGTGATTGGCCCGTTGGAGTTGTACTACTGTGCTGACAGCAGACCATGCATGCACACAAGCATCATCTTACCCAGCCCTTTCATGGCCTTGTACAGGACCTCAGCATCTGCACTGGCGTTGAAGTTTCCACTGGGCTTCACGGTTCCTCTGCTGGCCTGCACCACGGAAGAAATGGACAGAGGAGGATTATTCTGGGGTACATTTTCCACAGTTAGATGTTCTAAAAATGCCTTCATGTAGGGCAGCTGATACTTCTCCTGAATGGACTTCATTACTGAATATATTAATACATTCAAATGTTTCTCCAATATACAGATGACACAGTGTGATGCTGTGTGTTCCTCTTCCTCTTAACTCTTGCTTTGTTGGCAACCTCATCAAGCTTAAACCCCCCAAACATGCAAGCAAACAAATTTTACTCTCATATAAAAACAATGTTCAGTGGCACCAGACAGGACACAGATGTGAAATGAGAGGACAAGTATATCTTCCCACTGTGACCTCTTATCAGATGTTCAGTAAATGCTATAACGTTGCAGATCATATCTAATCAATCAGTAGTTTCATGCTTACATTAATACATCATCCCAGATTCCTTACATGCATAAGCATATTATATTAAAGACTGTGACCCTGCGTATCATGATAGAAAATACATGCCTACATTCCTATAAAGTACTGGATCAGATTTGTTGTGTGCATGACTTCAAAAATTTTCCCCTTTGCAGAACACGCTTAATCAATCTTTAGATTCATGTCCAGATAGATAAAAAGTTAAGTGATTCCTCATGTGCATAATGACATATGTAACATAATGAATCCCCCTTATCATATTACAGAACATACTCAATCCCATGCTACATATATATAAAACATTGTAGCTCAGATTTTTATGTGCATACTCTCATCAAAAAAAATCCCCTTTCAGATGCACTTAGTGAACTTAATGACTTACAGACTTAGAGCTCCATGAAGTACAGATGTGCAAACTGTCTGCAAGCTCTCACATCCAACCACTCAGTTCACACATTCCCATTTCATAACCGGCAAGTTCCCAACAACACTTTTCAACCTTGGATTTGTCGCCTGCATCTCAGCTAATTCAAATATGATGGATGAAGTGAGACAAAATGTCGCTTCAGTCTGATTAGCATCAGTCTGAGGCCTCTTGGGTTGATCATTTCTCTGAATAGTGAAAAAAGTCTTTCAGAGCATCAGATTGATCCAGACAGTAAGAATGTGATAAGGCTGGAAAAACATTAACTGTAAGATTGATTTTAGTGAAAGTCCCTTGTCCTGTAGCTCATTTCAGACACTCCCTAAAACTGTGATACATTAACAATGAAATAGTCAAGTGTTGGCTTCCTATTTCAGATATTTAGAGAGGGAAACCACGGGAATGTCTCTGGAATTCCGACTCAGAAAATCTGGAAGAAAAACAAGTTAACAACTAGGATTCTGTCTTTTTCTGCGAGAAGGAACGCCGAAACGTCCACGAGCTCTGCATTCTCATAAACACGCTCATCAGCGCATGCTAAACAAAATCTAATCAGATTGGCAGATGGCTGCTCGGACAAACAGCCGGACAAGGAGATATTTAGAAAACAACATGATGCAGATCCACTGGAATGTTAGACTCAGGTTTGGCTCCTATAGAGATAAGTTGTGTCTTATGGAGCGAGTTCAGACATGACCTGAGGCTGGGGGCTTCTCATGGAGGTATGTTAACATCGCCATGTGTAAATATTGGATGTTACAGCTGCTATCTCTGCTTTAGAGCGCAGATATAACACCACCTGTCTTATCAGTCCCCACCTTCACTTATGATGGAGACTGCACACACTCCATGTAGTCATGTTTGTATGAAGGGAAGTAGTATCATAATGTTGAGCTTGAATATCACTCCCATAAAAAGACCAAAATGAACAATGTGTTAGTTTGTCTTTCACTTTCTCACTTCCCCATCATGAGAGCAATATTTTTAGACACAGTGTTCTTTACTTGGACAATTTTCAGAAATATAAACAGATAATGGACTTTTCAGAGAAATAAGAGGCAACTTGGGATTGGAATTTAATTAAAATGGTAAATGTTTGAGACTCAGGATTTGTCAGTGAGAAGGAAGGAGTTTTTTGAGATCAAGGAAACTGAACTTTTTTGCAGAAAAAAACTATATGGGATGCTAATTATCATCCAATCCAGAATTTTTTTTATCTTATAACATCTTTAAAGTTAAAATTTAAAGAAGATAAGACTCTTCTTATAAATCAACTTTTAGATCATCATGTAGAGAAACTCTGAGACAGGCAAGTGTTTAAAAGGATAAAGGACAACAGATAAAATAATTATATCAGGGGAAACTTTGCAGAATGTCAGGTCTCATTAAATTATCTCAGGGTGGGGAAGGCTGCTCAGACTCATGATCTCAGTATGTGCAGACGCTGGCTCAAAGCCTGTTCTTTCCTACTTATATCTTTAAACATGGGTCATAAATATATAACAGAACTTATGAAAAAGGCTTCATAATGTCCAAAAAGAGCTGGATATTAAAACAAACACAATGTGCATGTAAGGCTGAAAGATGGATACAGTACTCGTAAACATGTCATTCAGTGGAAAGGTGTGGCTCATTGATACGTTTTTAATATTTCATGAACAGTAATTGAGGTCTATGACACAGAGGAGTCTGCTCCATCAGACATGTATACAACTTGTTTTTAGGCTCAAGTTATTGTTAGTTTAGATCTTTTCACTATGTTTACTGACTATAAGAAAAACACAGAATATCACCAGTCTCATCCTCATCAGATCTTTGTCGAGGAAAGATCCACTAAAACTGACTCTGGGGATCAGTTCAAACCAAAGAGAGACACGGTTTACAGCGCCAGACTAAACCGTCTGTAGCAGTGTCACTTCATCTGATTATCAGGAAGAATCACATTTTTTGTGGCGACGTGCAACTTTGAGCTGACAAAGAGGAAGAGAACTGATTCCCCTTTAAGAGAGGGAGGGCGGCTGCCGACTCCAGGCTCGACGTGGAAAAGAGTGTATTAAACGGAGAGAGAGAGGTGAAGAGACGGAGAGACCCACCCAAATGGAAGAGAGCCCACATGAGTCATACACTAAACTTCCAAACTTCCCCAAATGAAACATCTGTGCAGTCCTACAACCACTTTACACACACACTTAGAACTTAAAAGATTCATGAGTAAAAGTCTCTATTAGATCATTTCTACGTTAAATATACTCAACTATAGCAACAAGTTCAAACTTTACATATGGTTCATACTTTTCTTTATCTTGAACAGTCACATATGCTGCATTCAGACTTATGTTAGACTGAAAATTGATGTAAATTTTGATCAACACTGACTAAATATTTTTACATTTTTTCAACTCCAACCTACATGTAGATCAAATCTGAGTATTGCATAATATGGAAAACTGTGGGCGTTGTCTTGGAGTTCAGAGGGTAGGACTGTGAAGCACTGTGAGTCATGCATTTGCATAAATAACGGATTTATGCAAAGACTAAATAAACATTTATTATGTTAGTCATCCTTTGGATATAATAATAAGTTAATGCAATAATAAGTTTGGTGTTTTTTAGGACAGATGAAAAAGATGTGAGATTAAAAAAAGGACTCACCATTTTGACAGACTTGGAAGTTGATTCACCGGAGAGAAAAAAATCTGTATAAGAGAGCAAACATGAGATCAGATGTTTTTACTTTTCATCAACTTGTTCTGTCTACTTTTAATCCGCTGTCTGACTTTTCACTCCTCTCCTGTCTGTCCTGTATCTGTCCAACACTTCGGTCCTCAGGTAGAGTACAGTCTGTCCCCTCTCACCTGGCTGATGCTCATGAACACACCTGGAGTTTGAAGTGATCTAAAAACTTACCTGAGAGTTGCAGCTGTCAGATGAAGCTCGGCGAGCAGACGGAGAGACGCAGAGGGGGAAGAGGAGGAGGAGAAGAAGAAGGACTCGGAGTTGAAACCCACTCGGAAATACTCTGCGTTACGCGCGTGACCGTGCGGGTGCGCGTGCTTGTGCCACACCCCGGACTCTGGCACAGCCCTGCCCCTGGTGCACTCTGGGAAATGTTGTTCCTCCTTCGTCTCGAGGCTGCTAAGGACATATGAATAGAAGCTGTGACAACACGTCACCTGGATGTCTTTTTAATTTGGATTTTATTTCCAATTTGATGTTATGTGTCATGGCCACACATGTCATCAATAATAATAATGACTAATGTAAAGTAATGTACATTTTAACTTATAAGCCACTGTTGACCCTCAATTCTATTTTTTTATCCAGAACTTTCAGTTGCATCTCATTTTCTTCATATGCTGTCCATATGTGAGTATCACCAATGACAACATGAGGGTCAACTTAGCAATGCTGAATGAATAATAATGTACATTCTCTTTTTATTAGTTTTTTAAAAAAAATAATGTAAGTTCCTCTTGAGCATTCGCATTTGCAAAAAGTGTCAACATTGTTTGGGTCAAGGAAAAAAGGAGCACCTTGTGAAATACAATCTTTTTTTAAAATATTTTTTCTATAGGCCACCAAACAGAAGATTTTCATATATTCAAACTTGACTTATTTTACCTATGAGGTGCAGCCTCTGTTTGATTAAAGCTGGGATTGATTTTTTTTTCGGGACAATGGAACAAGCTTAAACCATCATCTAATACAGTTGTTTTAACTACGTTACCTGTTTACACAGTTGACAAATTTCTGGCCACTTGACAAATGTTAAATCCAATATTTTGTTTGTTTTTGTCTCTGAGGGATATTTCTGGCTCATAAGCTGCTAAATGCTCCACTATGCTCTCACTAAATATTAAATGCTCTAACTTGATGAGAGTGGTGAGACAAAGCTTTTAGCAATGATTAAAGGGCCATAAAACCAAAACAATGAGATGAAACACGCAAAAAAAACATCTCCATAGAACAAAGGGGGATTTTAAAGTTGAGTGATCATATCGGTGCTTTTATCACTAAGAGTGACCTCCTTGACATTACACATAGTCATTTGATCCATTGTTAATACTGAAATATTGATTAGAGCAGCTTTAAGTTCTGCACACATCAGAGCACATTAACAATGAGCTGACTGACAGCAGGAAAGTTTCTGTTTACACGGCAAGTTAAAGACTATATGTAACGATCACACTCCAAATGTCAAGCCACTCCTTTTTTCCACGTGATACAGCTGCAGTGTATGACAGATCATATTAACACTTTAATAAAGCATCATCATTGATTTGACATACACACTGAAAAACATTGAAAGTGATCAATTGCTCTGTTATTTGCTTGTTTTCATTGAGGCTGTATCATCATTTTAAAGTTTGACTGTTTTCTATATTCATCAATATTCTTGGTTTATTGCTGTGGCTGCAGTGTTATTGTGGTATTGTGAGGGCAGGCCAGTGTCTGAAGACATCTGGAGGTTGGACTGAACTTCACCTCAAGTAAAAATCTGTCACTGACACCAGGGGGCATCACACAAAGGTACAACTGTAAGAAGGAATCTGGCATCAAGCTTCAAGTTCAAAATAATGGTTATTTACTAACAATTTATAGAAATATTAATGCCTAATAATTCATAGACTGAGTAGAAAAGAAAGAGTCAGTACAAATAAAGCAGAAACAATTCTAAGAGACACCAGGTTTTGACATCAGGTGGTGACTGACACCAAATTGCTTTATTACTACACTGATAAAATGTATTGAATGAAGAACCTTATCTTAGAAATGTATGGATTTGATTAGTATTGTTTCTGTTATGAATGGCATTCATTCTGTTGCCTTTGGCATGTGTGGTATCTTCATGCCAAGTTAATAAATCACTAAGTAAACTGAAGTGTGAGCAACAGATCAATTCTAACAAAGAGACTTAGAGAGAGAGAGATAAGGAGAGAGACAGTGTGTCCTGATGAAAAAGGATGATGGAAAATCTTTTATTTTGAAAGAGCAATAAATGAAACATTTTGAGAAAGAAAGTTCATTCCTACTTGAATACAGTAGTTTAACAAAAAAAAAATCTTAGCAAAAGGTCCATATTTTTAAACATTTTATTTCTTTAAACACACATTTACATCAGCCAGTACTGCACATGCCCAGTAAACCCACAGTCTGAACTGTTTGTTACTGAGCAACATCACTGCGGCATTTAGTACATTTTGTGCAAGGGCAGCCCTTAAGCCACCAGTCAATTGCACCTCATGGTCTCCATATCACATGATTAAAGTTTCATATTTGGATTATGTGAAGACCGTTCAGCTGTCTGTATTATAACAGGGCAAGCGCCACCTGCTGGTAAAGGTTTTGCCATTGACAGACATTTACTTGGCAGCTGATGTGGTCAAAACTGTAATCTGGTTAATTAAGCTCATATTTGTAGTGCATATAAACAAACCAGTTCAACACCACTGTGAAAAGCTTGTTCAACTTTTGTATTCTTTTTAAAAAATCACTGACAGAGGTGCTTCAAACATTATGTGGCAGTACAGATTTAATATTCAAATTGTCACAGAGTCCATAAAACACACACATCCATAGACATCCAAGCTCACACACAAACTGGCTTTTTTGAGATAGCACCTGTCGGTCATAGTGCATCATCCCTTTCTGTATCTGTAGCTTTGTGACTGTTGAAGTAAGAAGTAGAGAAACAGAGCCAACAGCATGCTGAGTGTGACAAAGAGGCAAAAGTACACCACCACGCTCCATCCCCAACCTGCTTTTAAAGGAGGGACACCATTCACGTCCACAAATTGTGATGGGACAGGCATGCTGGTGAAAAAGGATTCAAAGATCAAAAGTTCCTAGTTCCTTGTTCTAGTTCCTTTTTGGGATCTAGGAGAAGATAAGTGAACTCCAGCGTGATTTCTTTCCCCCGTTGTCCACAAGTGAGTATTTATCCTTATCTTGGGAGGACCACAGTCATCACATGTGCTGTTTTCACCAGCTGTTCGGAAACCTTGTGCAGCAGGAAAGAATGACGATTGCAATCAAGTGTTTTTTCCCAGTCAAGCAGATTTAAGAACAAAGACCATGATTGTACCAAGTCTGATAGTTATTTTGTCTCTCAGGATGCAGCTGAATATCCTGTGAACTGATGAGCATCCAAACTCATCAGTGTCCTCTGACTACTCCATCCACATCCGCAATGCAAGAGAAAACAAGAAATCAAGCTGGGAGCTCTCACCTCTCCTGTCTTCTTCTGCTGAATTTTCTACAGACTGCTGGTTCACTGTTGCCTGTCCCCTGTTTAACAAACCCACAAATCCTATTTAAATACCCAGACAGACAGCATAAATCAACAGCTGCCCATATCGCTCTGACCTATGGACCCGTTGGCCCACTGACCTCGCCCTGCAGGTATGTATAATCGATACCTTTTGGGAATTGTCTATCTTCGCCTCTAATTAAAACATATTTCCATTGTCCACCCTGCATGAATAAAACATGCATGTTGTAGCTACAGTGCAAAAAAATTATGAAAAGGGCCTACTGACACATGTAATATATGTCTGGGTTACATAATCAAATTAATGTCAACATGAATGTCAAAGAAATGTTGTGCTGTCCAAATATATTTGGAAAGCCCTTTGAGTCCAAGTCCCAAATGCTTATTTTTTATTTATTAATTGTAAAGAGTAAATGATGCCATCCATAGATCTTTCATAGCAAATATATAATTGATTTGAGTTATCACCGTTCACATTACATTCATACTTATGAAAGCAGGTGCAGATAGGTTACAGTACCACCAGGAAGAACAACAGCTGCACAGCTACAACCTAAAATAAAACTCATGCATTCTCATTGTCAGAAACATGTACTAAAATGAGCAATCTTGTGGTTAAGTATACAGGTGCCTTTACACTAACATGAACAAACAGGTGCACAAAAACTGGGGAAACACGACACATTAAAGTAATAGCCCTCTGGCAGAAACTAGGAATGGTACTAGCTGACAAGTCAGAACTGTAAGCAGTGAAGAGTCACTCCAATCCATGCAATATGTGCGAACCTAAGGATTACAATGTAAGATTGTGCATGAAACTTACAACTGCACTTAATTCTCCATATACAAAACAGTATATAACTCTTTACTGGTACAATAGCGCCGCCCAAGACTAGTGGTCACATCTGGTAACAGCAGTCTACTGCACCTGGGATGATGTTAATTCCAGTAAACAAGCATGTGATGCCTTGTTCTTGCAGATCATGATGGATTGAGAACTCATGTGGGATGACAACAACATTGCTTTCAACAATTATTTTGTGTTGCTTACTTCTAGTGCACCGTAGATCAGGATAAATTTCCCAAATTGTTAGGAAACACTGACTTTATCTTTGTATAACACATTATACACAGTTTAGGGTTAAAACAAAAGGTCCAATAAGCCTGCTGCATGCATCTATATCTTAATGTTAAAATAATTGGCTTTGATTAATTAAAATTAAAAGACATTTAATTAAAAATGTCCAATTCTCTTGCAAGATTTTCCTTTATTTGTCCCACAATGGGGAAATTTCCAAGTAAAAGCCAAAACTATATTAGGACATTTTTGAATTGAAATACATTCCCATGTTCTGTCTTCTATCCTCAGACACTAGACTTCACAGTTATTTCCAAGACAATGTTTGCAGTATTTTCACACAAGATCAACTTTCCTTTCTATGCTTGCAGTCCTTACATACCTGACTATATCAGCTGTTGCAGTTGATATACAAAATGGATATTTTTACACAGACACAGAGGGAGGTGTCTAATTCAGACACAAACACACAGAGACCAAGTCAGAAGCCTAATGCTTCCTCATTCTTTTATCCTCACACAATATAATTCCAGTTTCACCGTAGTCACTGGTCTGCTGTATTATGTATACACTTCATCATTTCATCACTTCTGCATTCTAACACAATTCCCATAACTGTGGTCAATGGGGACATGCAAACACATTAGGAGCTAAAACAGAAAAACAACAGAAGCGTTTGTATTTTTTGTTGAACATTCCCAGCAATAATATTTATATGCAATAAACAAAATACCTGAATAAACAAGATGTCACATTACTGGCCCGAATGATTAACACGTACAATGCATTTAGCAAAACGCAAATAAGAAAAATATATTGTTTTGAATATATTTAAGTCAAAAGTCTGATATTTAACTTATAAATCACAACCATTGATGGCTGATTGAAAATTACGTCACACCTTTCTTTCTGGAAACAACGTGGTTTGACCAGAGTCATCTCGCATTTATCTCGCGGTGTGATTTAACTTTAAATCTATTTATTAGGAGGATATATTTATTTCTAGAATGTCACCACATAGTCAAACGTGTCACCAGTAAAATATAGCGCTCAAATCAGTCTGATATTTTTACATGAAGCCGGTTGAATGTGGACACCAGCGGTTATTTGATCTGAGCCCACCCCCCTGTCTACCGCTAAGTGGTACGACCCGGAGTATAAATTGCGGGGACGTTCTGTAACTTTATCCGTCAAGAAACCGTCAAGAGCTCAAACGTAAGAGATCACCCAAGGGACGAATTTGCGCCAAAATATTGAGGAAAAAATGGAGTGGAGCCCGATGGAAATCAACCCGGAGGTGGGCAGATAAATGTGTCTTATAACTTTATTTAATATTTTCGCTGGCAACAAACTCACATGTCGTTTGTGTTTGTTTGCTTTCAGATGCTGAACATGGTGAGTATGAAACGTTAGAAGCTAAAAAAATAAATAAAAAATGGCGGAAACGTTGGAAACGTTTACCTGTTTGATTCAGGTAAGTTTAGAGCAGCTAGCTTAGTTGTGAGTGATTGAAACGTCGCAGCTACATCCATACATAGGTTTTATCGGTGTTTTAAACTATCTAGGTTTGAATTAAAGTAGGTGATATTGAAAGGAGATGAGGGTCGATGTCCTCAGCATCATCCCCAGCTGTGTCCCCGGTGTCTGGGCTCATGGGTGTGGCCGGAGTGGACCAACACAACGCAGCATCTTTGAACACCATCACTCAGCTGTTTCACCTCCATCTAAGTCTCCATGTTGTGTGTGTGTTTTCTTTTTGCTGGCTGTGTGTCTCAGCTGATGAAAAGCCTCGGGGTGGGCGAGAGCTGGCGCTTCGTTGATGTGGTCGGGCTGGAGGATGAGCAGCTCTCCGCCGTCCCGAAGCCATGCTGCGCTTTGATGCTGCTCTTCCCCCTCACACAACAGGTAATAATCGAGGGGGTGGGTGGGTGGTGGTGGAGACTACTTCCTGGTAAGGATGGCCCGAGGGTGGGGTGAGACACTGATGCAGGCTGTCTGGGGGTGGGGTGAGACTGAGGTTCAGGGAGGGCAGGGGTGGATGGAGAGGGAGAAAGAGCTGGGATGTTATGTGATGGTAGAATATGGGCAGACTGGGATGGTGGCAGGAGATGAATCAGCAGATGCTTGATATGAAGTCTAATTATCTCGTCAAAGCTAACCATTACACTCTAACATTATCAGATAGAGTTTACAAGATCATATCCCCATGGTCAGCAGCCAAAACATACTTGGGCTGCACCTACCAATTATTTTCATTATCCGTTATTTCTCTTTAATGAATTGAATTATCAGTTGGTCTACAAAATGTCAGACAATTGTGAAAAATGCCCATCAGTTTCCCTTAATATAGAATAAAGAGAGATGATGTTTTGATAATGCATTATTTTGTCTGATTAGTTCAATTTACAATGAGATGAAATAGGGAAAAACAAAATCTCTACATTGGAGAAGCTGTAGAGAATGTCACAAGTAATTGTCATCAACATCTTCTGGTCTACCGTTAACTGTCGTTTCCATTTGTGACATTAAAGGTGCAGTATGTAAGAATTGGTCACCTTTCAAATTCATACTCCAAGCAAATAGGGGGCGGCATATTACCAGAGCTACTGCGAACTGTAGCTGCTGTTGGCTAGTTAGCTCAATTACCAGTGCAGCAAGTGGTCCTATTAGCAGACTCAGCCTGGACTGGGAGTTTGGAGCATCAGGTTGGGGGGGAGTGTTGGTGCTTATACTACTAGCATAGGAGCTTTGGACCACCAAAAGGAGGTCTTCAGGCTCGGCGCTCAAGGGACCCAGCAGTGATTGCTGGTTGGGAGCGGTGCCGGAAAAGGCACCAGAACTGGAGCTGGGTGAGCAGGCAACTGAACCAGGCTCAGCAGCTTCCTTGGGAACATTGCCATTTTTAATGTTTTTAACTTAAATTCTTACACATTGCTCCATTAATTCACATGCACATTCAAGTGGTATAATTGGCTGTACTTTGTGTTCTCATAGGCAGATGACCATGACCATGCTCTGTATGTGTCTGTCTGTGTGTATGGCAGCATGAGTCTTTCAGACAGCAGCAGACAGACAAGGTTGTAGGAGGCTCTGAGGTTTATTTCCTGAAGCAGACAGCAGGCAATTCCTGTGGCACCATCGCCCTGCTGCATGCTGTAGCCAACAACAAAAGCAAACTGACGTTTGGTGAGTGCAAACCAATTAAGCACTTGTATTGTAGTAACTACAACACAATACAGTAACTATAGTTATTATATGGATATTATATATATTAAGTTAGCAGAAAGCTGCTGGTCAGCATGAGTGACTCAGCAGTTAATTTTCAAAGTCAGAGATATCCTGCATTCATAATTCAAATTACAAGCCATTCATTAATTTTTCTGTAGTTTAGTTTGTTTTCAGGGAAAATACCACATTTTCACCATGAAATTAAATTTAAATATCAAACTGAAAACCCTTGAATTTGATGTGAAATCCAGGGGCTGCATTTTAGATAGTGACATAGGCACAAATCAGAATGAAGATTACTCTCTAGAATTAATTCATTAATTTATATTCAGGTGTATTATGAACACCTATAAACCAGAAATCTATTAGGCTGCAAGAACTGGCTCACTAGTGGGTTTAAAAAAAATCCAGTCTTCATACTTCTTAGACTGTTTTTATTACTCAGTGATGATTAGTGATAGTTATTTGGACAGCAAGTTGTAATTTGAGGTATTTTAATGTAAACCAGTGACATTCTTATTTATGGTTAATTTGATGCTCGTCTTTTCAGCAAGTGACTCTGTCCTGAAGAAGTTTCTAGATGAGACTGCAAACATGTCTGCTGATGACCGTGCCAAACATCTGGAGAAGAACCAGGTCAGATAAACATATGCAATGTTGAAGCTGTTAATTTTAATTTAAAAGAAAAAGATTTCAGCTATTTTTAATAAATTGGGGAATCTGAACAGCAGCAGTTTAAATATCTTAAGGAATCTATGAGATTTTATTTCCTATAAGATAATAAGACGCAGTTGAAAAGGCATTGGCTTCACAACCAAAATGTGCCTTTATTGTCTTTTTTTTTTTGCGAATATGGTTAATGTTCTTTATTGAAATAGAAGCTGCAAGTGATATTTTGAGTAACCCATACTTCTATTATGATGACTAATTAACAAAATTATATGCATTTAAAAAACTGAAATAAATCTAAAGCACCTGCCTAATTTCCAGAATCTCTGTTACTATTGCATAACCTACATGTTTTGTTTTACCCACTTGGGGGCGCCAGACACTGTTAAATCCTTGTCCTTGACAGTGTACCTTGACAGCTGCTGTAAAGAAATATTATTACAGAATGTACTGTTCAGAATACATTACAAAGCCTTTAAAATGTCAAACCTGTTACACTTTTGATTTGTTTGTGTATAAGAAACATCTTTGCATGTGTCTTTTAGAGAAGAGTAGAAAAATCTGTTTTAGCTATATTAAACTGACATGTTGTGAATTTATGTTCTCAAGGCAATCCATGAGGCTCACAATGAGGTTGCATCGCAGGGCCAATGTCGGGTGAGATACTTAACCACAATATCGTCTAGTAATGGTTAAAATCTTATACCCCTTTCATGGAGCAGATGCACGTATGACACAGGTCTAGTCTAAATATGTTTGACCTGTAATGGGCTAATACATGACAGTAACAGTGACAAGGAGTGACAGCTCTCCTTGTCGCTGTTACAGAGACTCCAGTCTGCAGTGTATTAAAAGATAAACATTACTGTCCATATGAACTTTCCTTCTCTCTTGAGAGCTGAAGCCTTTTTGTACCATAATATTAACTTTAAATACTAATTCCTCATATCTCAACTTTCACAGCCAGAAGCCGACAAAGTCAACTTTCACTTTACTGCCTTCATCAATGCAAATGGAGAACTGTATGAATTTGGTAAGCATATCAACTCATCATGTAGATTCCTGTATGCGTTCTAATGTTGTGGATTCCTGACTATCTTATCTCTTTTTAAGATGGGAGACTGAATGGACCAGTGAAGCATGGAGCTACCAAAGATGAGTCATTCATAACGGTAGGTACAGCTATGGTCATTCTCCAACATTCTGTTTCAGTTCTGGATAATCTGAAATTTAATTGAGCCGTGTTCCTTTGTGCATGTCTGTGATGAGTCATGGCATTAAACCGGAGAAGGGAGAAGCTGTTCTTGAGTATCTTAAATCAATCAATAAACTTGGCTAATATACGCTCTCAAATGTCCAATAGGGTTCATAAAAAAGTGAGGACTGCAAAGAAGAGTGGTGAAATGCAAATTAAATTTTAAGCATTGTTGTTTGCTGCTAGTTATTTTCTCCTTAAACTCAAACCGCCTCTCCTCAAGCAGTAAAAGTCAGGTCTGATTGTTAAATATTAGATGAATTTTATATTAGATAAGAAAAGCAAAATGATAATTTGGCTGGTGCAACTGGAAAAACAAAGCTTTTAGTTCCAGCTTATTACACAAGTCATTGCAGGCTTTTTAGATCGTCACACCAAACTACCACAAGAGGGCTCTACATGCATTAGTGATGAACTTGCAAGATTACATTTGATGACTTATTGGATCTCATTTAAAGAAAGAACAACTTGAACCCTTAAGTAAAAGTAATGATACATATGTAGATTAATACTGCATTCACATTCACTTAAGAGTAATATTGTCAATATAATATCATATAATAATGCATTCATAATTAACACTATCTGTATCAATGAAATTATGTTATGATTATTATTTAGAGGAATTCATTTTGCTAAGCAGGAACAGAAAATTGACTTAAGAATCCACCTTAAATGTCATAAAACAAGCCATATGAACATAACTAAATTACATCATATTACAGTATTAATATTTTAGTGATATTTCCCAGCCCTACTGGGAGCATAAAAATATTACCAGGAAATGAACTTAAATATTAAAAAATACTTCCATCTTAAGGACATGCTTTCCTCCATGACAAGTAACCTCAGATGTCAGAAGTGTAGTGTAGTTAAAAGTACAAACGTCAGCTTTCTTAAGTACAGTGGAGCAAAAATAATTCATGAGACCTGAGTAAAAGTGTGTCAACATCTTGCATAAGAGTAATATTTACTTTTTTTCTGTTTTCATTCCTGTCCAGGATGCAGCCAAAGTGTGCCGTGGATTCATGGAAAGAGAGCAAGGCGAGGTCCGTTTCTCTTCCGTGGCTCTTTGCTCTTTCAGTTAGATGTTCAGTAGGACACACAACCAAATTGTAAACCAAAATGTCCTGGAGCATTCTCATGGCAAACCCAATCAGCAGGCACCCATAATGACCTGTGAACACATGCGTACGTCTGCAGACACTATGCACTATAAAGCACACATTGTTTCCACATACTGCACTCTCATCTCATAAACAAAGCATTCTTTAGTACATGTACACCCAAATGGAACATCCAAACCTTTTCTTCTGCTGACACCTACTAATACAAGCTTGTCCAAAACGGTTTTGTGTGATATATCATTCAGCAATGAAAATTGTAAAACATGAGATCAGATCTCACCACTGCTTGTGTGCATGTGTGTATTTGTCTTTTTTTTCCCTTTCTTTTTTTTGCAACTTTTTTTGTGTGTAATTACTGGTGCATCTGTGTCAAATTCAAAAGACGCTTAAATACCTTTTGTGCCAATAAGAAAGTAAAGTGAGAAGAAAAAGGCAGAATACTTGTTGTGGAGAAACATTTTGCCTGTTTCTCTGAATGCCTTCAGTTGCTGTGTGGTTGAGTTTACAAGGATGACATTCCTCAGAGCAGCCCAAATGTATCCGTAGGAATAATTTAACCATTGTTCAGGACATGCACGCAACCTTTTGAGTGCTGTTCTTGGGTGTCACTCTGACATTTCTCTAAAAACCTAGTTTTCTCTAATAAGTTTGAATTTACAGTGCAAAATGTTAGTAGATTGCATTCATTTTCTTAGTTTAGTTTACCTATGTTTCAGAAATAGTTTTAATGCAATTGAAATCTGTTTGCACTTAAAAATGTTACAATCTACAAATAGTCAAATACACTGTTAGTGTGTAAGTTTAACACACAAAATATGAAACTTCCAAACATGTTAGGGACCACTGGAAAGTACTGCTCTGTGTTGGGTTGTTGTTGTGCAGTGCAGGCTGATAATACTGTATGTCTAGACTGTGCACCAATTGTTTACCTTTCTGCACTTTCAAATACTATGTTGCTGTAGTTCTACTGGTGATGCAGCTGTGGGAATTAGTAAAGCAAACATTAAACTTGTACGTGGCTCCTCGTGTCTTTGTGTTGGTTAGTAAAAAAATGTTGGACCTGCTTTTTTTTAACTGCCTTTAATCTCCAGGTACACTAATTTATGTTGAATATGAAGTGTGCCGGATATCTGTTTATTTGTTGTTCTGTTCATTTGACTGATGAATCGATTGGTCAATTGATGGCAAATTAAGCAGCAGTTATTTTGATAATCAACCTTCATTTCATGCAAAAAATTCTCTGGTTCCAGCTTCTCAAATGTGAGGATTTGCAATTTTTCTGATGACATAACAGTCAATTGAATATCTTTATGTTCTGGACTTGGTTGGACAACAAAAGCTAATTGGAGACATCATTATGGGCTCTAAGAAATTGTGAAGCTTTTCTGAAGTATTTTTTAAGTTTCACAAAATTATTAATCGTGAAAATAGTTGAAAGATTAATAGAAAATAAAAATAGTTGTTAGTTGCAGCCCTGAACCTTTTCACACTCTACTATAGCGTATAATCTACTGTATATCTTTTTCTCCACTTCCCCCAGTCACCAGTCTTCTAGCTGACACCCATTCATACCTTTGTCACTTGAGGTGATGAAGTGTTTAATGTCCTCAGGGCCTCACAGCTTGGGGCTCATTCTGACCGCTCTTGGCTGCAGTTCAGCTATAAAGGGCCGAAACAGGAGGAGGACTGAGGGGTCGTCGATAGACTGTCCGGTCGCTCGACTCATCACTGTGGATACCGACACAAGACCTTTCCCTTGTGTTGCAAAAGAGCAGCACAGTGGGATGCACAGTATATTGACCTTTTGATGAAGAAAAAGTTCTCAGTGAAACTCTTCCACCATTACTGTGAAATGGTCAATTATTTATGCACAGGGCGGAAATACAGCATCACTAGCATGCCCTGGCTGTGTGTTTAGTTTCACGAGGGTTTATCTCTCCATTCAGGTGATTTAGTAAAACAACATACTCGGAAAATAAAGGTCTGACCTGCTGTTTGAAAAGGTCACATTTGCATCTAACACTAAAGATCAGAGGTTATCAACCCCACTAGTGTTATCAGCAGCATCGATTATTTACAACATCACTGATAACTGCCAGGCCTTTCGTTGGCCAGTGAGTGAAAAGCAGCTTATAAAGGTTTATGGGCTATTGATTTTGTGTTGTGTAACTTGGCTGTAAGGAAAGTTGTCTTAAAGGCAGGGCTGGAGCTGTTACTGAGGACAGAGGGGTCATACAGAGGGTGTTTAGCATCTGGGGTAGTTTACATTATCCAATGAAAAACTTTTATTTGCATCAGTATTTCTTGGATTCTTTTGGCTCCATTAAGGCCAATTAATGTCTAAATTGATACAGAATTTATTATCTCTCCACCATAGTAATAATAAATATATAGTGTGTTGCCTCTAAGAAGCCTTTAAGTACAGATTATACATGGCAGCTTAATTTTTTTTTTGTTGCTCTGGTTCACTATATTTCAGTTTGTAGTAATTTGATTAAACACAGCTATTTAGGAATATGCAACATTTTAGTCAATATCAACTGAAATAATAATGGTATTAAATCAAAATCTTGACACAAGGCCTCTTATCAACACAGTATAAGTACAGTAAAGATGCATCTTTACAAACTAATTCACAATTAATCCAATTGCTTTGGGAGCTTTTGGGCTCTTGGAGGTCAATGAGTAAACCAAACACAAAATCCAACTGAACTGATAGTTTCAAATAAATGAATTCAAATGAATGAAAAATCAAATAGCCCACTTCAGTCATTTGTGTGTCTGGGCTCATATAACCTCACTATTTTTACAATCCTTCCTGTAGCTCTGATTGAAGAAGAAGCCACTTGACTGAGTAGCATCATGATCAACTGTAACAAGATTTGAAGGAATTATTTCCCACTTGTAGCTTCTGTGATAAATGTTGGCCAACTGTGTGTCATTGCCTTAAACAGAGCAATGAATCCTTCAAGCTCTACTTTTTTTTGACATTTTCTTGCTCATTTTCTCTCTATTTTTAAAGCCACTAGACTTTTTTTGGTTCAGGTAAACATGAAGCAAATCTCCTCAAACAGCAGTTTCCTGCTGACACATGGGAACTGTGGAATGAAGGGACATCTTTTACAATCCCTCATCTCTGTCTGTCTCTCCCTACCTGTCTCTCTCCCTGTCTCTCTATCTGTCTCTCACTCTCTCTTTCTCAGTCTCTGTCTCTCTCTGCCCCCCCCCCCGTCTCTCTTTCTCTCTGGCTTTCCCTCTTTCCCGTCTCTTTCCCTGTCTGTCTCCCTCTCTCTGACTGTCTATCTCTCTTAGTCTCTCTCACTCTATCTGTCTGTCTCTCTCCCTGTCTGTTTCTCTCCCTCTTTCTCTCTGTCTGTCTCTCTCAATCTCTCTCTCTCCTGTCTCTCTCTCTCTGTACGTCTCTCTCTCTCTCTTGTCTCCCTCCCTCCCTCTCTCTCTCTCTCTCTGTATGTCTCTCTCTCTTGTCTCCCTCCCTCTCTCTCTCTCTCCCCTGCCCTCCCCCCCACCACTCTCCCCCGCATAGATTCCTGCCTGCGCGTTCACGCCTCCCGGGTCGCGCGCGCTCAGCCTCACGCAGTCCAGCGGCTTCAGGATCAGGATCCGTTATTTTTAGCTCCTGGTTCTTGTTGCAGCTCCGGGTCTGTGGACGCTCTTCACCTCGGTCTCCGTGTCTCAGTGTGAACCGGACGGACTGAGGAGTAGCTGCTGAAGTCTGGGACGAGGAGGAGGAGGAGGAGGACACCGGACACATCTGCTCGCACATCACCGTGTCCACACTCTCCGGTCCCGGCTGAGCGGCCTGTCCGGAGATGGCTCATCCCGCCGCCGCCGCAGCGGGTCGAGACACCCCGCAGAGGGAGGACCCGGAGCGGTCGGAGCATCCAGAACCAGCCTGCCTGGAGGCTCAGAAATGGATAGAGGTGAGTGGAGAGAGCGGGGCCTGGTGCTGCAGAAACACCCGGGCCATGCTGTCACATACTGGGATATAAATACTGCACATAAGCCCCTGAAGCACCGGTGCACCGTCACCTGTTGTGCGGGCGATGCGGTGTCCGGTTGCGGGACAAATGCATGCGTGCAAAAACCGTGTGCACGGGAAGTTTTTGCACACGTGAGGCTCTCGGTGTTATTGAACACTGTGGGCACTTTTCACGCCGATCGTGCAAGAGAATAAACCACAAAACCCACATAGGAGTCGTTTGTTGTTTTGGCTTGCTGGAGGAGAAACGCCCCCTTTTTCCAGGCTCTCTGGGAGCAGCATCAGATGAGATTATCATTTGTGGTTTTGCTGCATCGCTTCCTCCATCATCTGCTCTCTTTCTATAAGCCTGAGTGGTGAATCATGATTCGCCCGTGGAGCTGCGTTATATGACCTATTTTTTGCATCCTCCCCCTTGCATCATGGTGCTTTAGTCCAGATACCTGAAAACTAGAAGCTCAGATTGATTAAAAAAATGTTTTGGAAGAAACAAGAAAATGGATTTTTGTGTAAAAGTTTTGGCTTTGAGTCTCAAAAATTGTGCAGCTTGTCATGCACACAAGCCTGTTTACGAGAAGGTAGAAAGAGAAGGTGGATGGCTGGATTGCTTTGACAAATCTGAAGGTTGATAAAAGGCTACATGCAAAACAGGGCAAATAAACAAACCCACAAACTAGACTTCAGGTTCATTATGTAACAAGCATTTCTTTACCAAGGAGATGTTGTATTTCAGTGCTTAGTCAGCAGCTCCCTTAAGCAGATATTTTGAAGGCCAGATAAATGATTTAACAGAAAATCAGGAAAATGGAAAATTGCTCTATCTGTCTGTCTGTGTCAAAGTTAAATGGTTCGCCTTGGGCTGCATCTTTCCTCCATGATCTCTCATAGACTTTCAGAGGTCACAGAAGTAGATCATTCGTCCCCCATCCACCCAGTTCAGATCTGTCAGTGTCCCACATACAGTTCAAGGAAAATCAAACTTATCAGCATTTTTAAAATATCTATTTCTGTGGAGAGTTATGACCTATTTAAGCGACTTTCAGGTTATTAATAAGCACAGATCATTTTCCACCAAACTTGCACAGTTATCCCTTCAATGAATGCTGTTGAGATTGGACCTCTCTCACAAGTCATCCTTGCACTTTTAGGATTACAAAAGTTTGCATATATATTCCAGTTTGAAGACTTAAGTTCTTAGCTAGACTTTTTATAATCCTCACACATCTCTTAAGAAATAGTGTGAGATCTGGAAATATCTGATCATAGAATAAGTGATCAAGACAAAAATCAGACCAGATGTGATAACTTGTTCATCAAGTGCTTCCATCATGGTGGTCAAGGTTGTTTCTGGTTTACTTACATGCAATTTAGTAGTCATGTGATTTACAGCATCTCTACAAACAGCAGATTAATAACAATACAACCATGTCTTTTCAGAATAGTTTTACAGAAAGTAGTATTTTCTTCCTAATATTGATAAAAAATATTTTCAAGAAAAACACAGGAAATAGTAATAAGTATAAGATATGCAGCATTATAACCAACTTTTTCTCCCCACAAACAATATTTAAACTTATAGCCCATCAATGGATAAATAGCTTGAGTCTTAATTTTTTAGTAAAAAAACCTAATGCTCTTCTTTCAACCTAATTTTTCAGAAAATATAATACACTCAAATCTGTACTTTCTCTGTAACTTAAGTTCATTTTACACTCAAAATATTCAGTTTTTTGGGAACTACTGTAATCTGCTTAACTTAACAGAAGTGCTTTAAAATAGTTTTTGATACCTGATGCAATGGACACATTTTGGTCGACGCTTAAAAGGCACCAATAGTAGTTTTGTAACATCACTGGTGAGCCTAATCCTAATCTCTCCTTGCAGTGTCTTTGCGCAATGTTCCTCTCGCTTTGTCGTCTTCCTGCCTCCTAATTCTCCAGTTATTTTCAGACTGGTCATGCTGGCTCTATTTCTAGTGGTGTATTTACGTGCTCTCACAGGTGGGGATGATTCAGGGTTGACCATGCCACCCCACGCTCCATGCTGCATTTTCAGCCAGCGTGTGTGTGCCTGTAAGAGTATGCAAAGCGTATGCACACGCACACACACACACACGCACGCACACACTTCAATCAGCTATGCATGATAACGCTCGCACACTCCTCAGACACGCCCCGGTTGGGTGACGCCGGTCACTATGGGAACATAACACGGGCAGGCTCTCAGGTGTCACTGTTTCCAGGGGGGCAGTAGAGCAGTAGGCTATATATCACCCCATGACCTGAGCAGGAAATTAGACTGGCACAAACAAGACCTTTCTATCTGTTTATAGACGAGACAAGGCGGGATTAGACCGTCTCAAAGCCGATGCACAATGTCCAAGGTGCTTTAAAGCCGTTGGATGTGACGTTGAGCAGGTTAAAGTTGTACAAGCTTAGAGCTACACAAAGTTAACTTTAGTGACAGCAGTTAACCTCTGCTGTCACCGGCCTACAGTACATGGCAAGAGTTAAGGTCTGTCACACAGAATAAACCAAAGAATGTGTATGACTGAAGAAGTGTGTGTGTGTGTGTGTGCCAGATGTCACAGCTGTCCTGTGCAGATTAACTCCAATGGTCCCAGACAGCCAGCTGTGTCTGTACAAGAGAGAGTGTGAGAGCGCGGATTCGTGGATTCTCCATGCATCGACTGCTGTATGAAAGAATGTGAAATGATGACGCAGACGTGCTGTTGTTGGCCGAGATGTCTTTGATTCCTCTGCGAGTTTTTGTAGGATGGTCACAGACACTAAACATATTATCTTGTAGTTTTTGTAACACAGGCTTCACATAACTCACAGAACAGTTAGTTATAATTGTAAATGCAGAATCGTAGTATATCATTGATCTCGGCTCTGACTAGCATTGTTCAGATTTCTTAAGTATGTGTATTAGTATGACACTGAGCTGTGTGAAAAAAGTTAGATTAGGGATGCAAAGTACACAGAAATGCCGATGGAAAACGACTAATAGTGAGTGAAATACTGAATCTAATTAACCTACCTTTTGTACTTTGACGAACTTGAATTGCATCAAAGTTCAGAAGCTGAGCCTTAAGATCATTAAACAGCTAAACTACACCTTTAATAACAAATTAAAGCAGCTTTAAGTGTATTGTATTAGTATGACCACATTTGTATCTACAGTACATTGTAACATATAAGTCTTAATTAAAACGTCCCTCAGATCATATTTTGCCACATTTTGTATATGTTCATTTTCAGACTATCATGCAGTGATTAGGTATTGATAGTGCCTAATCATATAAATTACTATAAATTCCATATTATTGTATCACTCATTCATATATTGTTCCTCATATTGATGATATCAAATGTCAGGAGCTGGAGTAGGAGGTTATCTAGTGTCACGTCACTCTGGTTAATTACTTTGATCCAGATTAAACTCATCGTCAATCTGGATTTTGACTTTATCTCCCTGCCTTTCTCTCTTCCTCTCTCAGTTCTTTCTCTTTGTTCTCTTCTCCTTTTTCTCTGTATGTCACGTGGCCATCGGTGTGCAAAGTGCCTACAGCGCATGATAACATTATAACAAGGCTCATGCATCTGCAACGCCATAAATTAAAACACCAGCCTCTCTCTCATTGGTCTGTGCACACTGGTGCTTTAACCCTCTAAATCTCCATCAACTGTCTATACTGGAAGCACACAGACAGTTCACAGATGGTTCACCTTAGCCCTGGTTTGTGCCTCCCATGTATGAGAAATCCATTTGAGTCACTGAGCTAAGGTTATGTTTTTCCAAAAAAGCAAATACCTGTTAGTCTTTGAAAAACCCAGAAGGTCGTCTGACGACACTTAACGCTGTTCTGAAGGTATAACAGGAATATTCAAAGTCTCCTCCAACCATTTGGACGATTTTTAACTTGCCGCCCAAGTCGCAACTCCATTTCCTGATCCAAACGAAAATGACAGCTGGAAATGATCTATGACCTTGCTCAATGTGAAACAGAAGTTTTATTATGACATAGTGTGTACATGCAGTTTAAGTGTGTGTGTGTGATAATACTGCTCTCTGTCATTTTATATTTTCAACAATGCATCTATATTTTTCTTGTATCTGACAAAACCAGACAGCAGATATGTCATTTCTGGCAATCTCAATCTTCACTATGATGCAGTGAATTTAACATTTTCATCCAAATAATCTTTGGGGATTCTGTAAATATTAAGACAAAAACAGCTTTTGTTAAATGACCTTCATTTTTCAGAGGGTATTTATTTTAAAAACAGATTCTTCACTCTATGACTCAAATGGTAATAGTGATACACGAGAGAAGCATAATTAGATTCAACTCAGGAGAAATATAAACAGCAAACTGTGTCAGTTGCAGCAGAATGGCCCTGTGTTATTATCACTTTTATTCTGAAAAAGATTTGTTTTTTCCGCTTTCATGCATCTCAGCACATGAGCTGCTCATTAGAAATTACACCACAAACATGATCTACTTCACATTTTCTCCTTTTCTGCTTTGTTTTTCGAGCCTCTCATCTCTCTCTCTCTCTTTTTTTTTTTTTTTTTACAGTTGTTAAAATAAAAGTAAAGGCTACTTTGGCCTACTTCTGCTTCTCCTCTGCCCCCCACACACAACCTCAGGGTTTAAATGGTAGCTGCTGCTGCCATTCAGCCGGACTGAGCTGAGCAATCCACCATGAGGACTGAGAGCGAGCGAGGGAGGGTCGAATTACTGTTGCTGCTGCTGAAATACCCCCAAGGCCCTTGGCTTGGTTTTTGTAGGAGACATGACTGCTCACTTAACACACATATACCCCCTGTCTCTCTTTGTAACACACACACACGACAATCTTTTTCTCCTCTTCTTAAATTTTCGTTTTCTACTCAAAATATTTATGCTCACACCAGTCACTATGTCTAATTGCTGTATTTCAGTTTCAGCATTTTATACGTAACCGATCATTAACCACCTCCACCCCCGGCACGCTGTCTGTGTCCTGCATCCCACACACACACACACTACCTACTCAAAACACAGTTGTCCTGCTCTCCCTCAATACACTTCTCTTCTTGGTCGGTAAATTATGCATGATCACGCTGTAAATGTTTCAGAGACCTGGAGTCAAACCTTAATAAACATGACATATGCCAGTATGTGTGTGTGCGTGCGTGTGTGTATGTGGGTGACAACAGAATGATGGAAGACAAGAAAAAGAAAGAGATGCCAATGGGAAACATCTGGTCATCACTTATATAACGAAAAAACAATAGGCTGTTTTCATAGCTGCAGATGCACTGAGTGTGTGTGTGTGTGTGTGTGTGTGTGTGTGTGTGTGTGTGTGTCTTTGTATTCCTTTCATACATATTGTACATGTGCATGAATTTTAAATACAGACATATAAACAAATTGTCACCAGAAAGGTAGAGCAGACAAAGATATCAATCCAATTTTAAGACGCTCAGATTATTAAGAATTTGATGTCTGTTTCTGACAAAAACTGACACGTTTGGCTCAGATTAAGTGTGTTTTTGTGGCTGGATGTACAGGAGCACACACTGTATAAGACCAGTAGCAACAGAGAGAGTGTGTGTCTGCAGTTAACACTTTGGGTGCTTGCTGTAATCTGTCCTAATCTGGATTAGAAGCCTAAACAGTCAAACCTCTCTTCTTTTTGATTCATCTTTGGCTGCTGCTTACACAACAGCTCCTGAAAGCAGTGTGTGTGTGTGTGTGTGTGTGTGTGTGTGTGTGTGTGTGTGTGTGTGTGTGGGCTGTTGTTCTGGTAGTATGTCACCGTTAGCTTCCTGACTCCCTCCTCCTCTCATCCCTGCACAGGATAGACTGCAATTTGGAGTGCAGGTTAGAGGATTGAGGTTATCGTCGCAGCTCACTTAGGCTACGACTGTGTGCATCTAAATCAGGGACGTGTACGTGGGCGCATTTTGGGAAAATGGAATGAGGACACAGAGCAATGTGTCACCGGCTTGGCATCACTCTAATTTGGTTTTGTACTGAAAGCAAAATGTTGGGGGAAGGGTGAAACAGGCCACAGCAGGTATCTCAGCACAATGCACTATAGTCTTGATGCCCTTTTATGAATTATATTTATCTATTAATGAATCGACCATTTGATTATTTTTCAGTTGCTTTACTACTCCACTCTTTAGACTTTCAAAAGTCAGGAAACAGTGAACTATTACAAGTGCCCGTTCTCCAAAATGCCAAAATATTCAATTTACAATTTTACAAAATCATCATATATCATATTAATCTTTAATATTGATGTCTATCCAATAATTTGTTCAAATGTTTTTTCATGTCACTAATAGGAAGTGCAGCTTTGCCAAAACAGAGGGTATTGCTGTAATTTGTGAGAATATTTCAACGCTGTGTAATAATGGACACATTTCAGCATTAGTCACTTAGCTAGATGGCTCAGCTTTATTCATGCAGGAATCTTTATTGAGATGAAGATCTGAAGCAAGACCTGAAGACAAAGTACACATAAGTTTTTTAAGACAAATAAAGTTCTTTGAATTGAACTGAATACACAAAATCACAACAGGGTCTTGTGAACTTTAGAGTGGCAGTTGTAGAGTAGTGTCATTGCATCTCCTATAATCTCAATGTTTATGTGGTGTGTTATGACAGCGAAATGGGGTTAAACGTTGCCTGAGTCTATCATTGGACTGTCTCCTCTACAGGTCTGTCTTTAACCTTCATGCTGCCTTTAATTCCCTTGGTCTACTTTTATCATCAGCTCTGTTGTATCTTTAATCACTTTCTGTGAAGTTTAAAAGTGTCAAACCCATGAGCGACACATGAGAGAGGTGATGATGCACAAAACCTCAACTCAGGGTTTGTGCCAATACTGAGCACCAGTCAGACACCAGTGCCCTCTTTTTCCCAAGAAACCTTTATACTTTACTTAGGAATCATTATAATGTAGAGATAACTGAGGATGGAGATTGTTGTAAGTCGTTAACTGTCACTGATAAAACGTAAATGTGTATGAATTTTCATAATGTCATTGTCAGAGATATTTGATGTGAGGAGGTCACGTCAGCGCTGATACCAGATCTGCTTCAGTGCTATGTTGGCACTGATATATATTGGCTCCTCTGGAAGAATAACATGGATATTTGGACTTATTAGTATTTTAAAAATGATTGGTTGTAGTTGGTGCAATTAGGCAGAAAATTAATCAACAATTGTGATTACAATATATTTCTTTATGCTTTCATATTCTCAATGCAAGGATTTGTTTTTGGATTTGTTTCATTGTAAACTGACTATGTTTGAATTTTTGGGCTGTTGACTGGATAAGCAATTTTAAAACACAACCTGGCCTCTGGGAACTTTTAATGGACATTTCATAGTCTAAACAATTATTTGACCAATCAAAAAATAACCGATAAAACAGCTGAAACAGTAATAAAAATAATTGATGGTTGCAGCTTTAGTTCCAGTCCACCACCTTTACATCTGTCTCTTCCTGTCCCTCCTTCCTCAGGCTGTAACAGGGAAGAGCTTCGGAGACAAGGACTTCCGCAGCGGCTTGGAGAACGGCATCCTGTTATGCGAGTAAGCCTGCGACATGACTGAAGCAGCAACAACATACATAAATACTCCTCTTAAAGACTGAATGAATCTCTGCTTCTCCCCTCCTCCACGCAGGCTGCTGAGTGCAATCAAACCCGGGCTGGTCAAGAAGATCAACAGACTGCCCACCCCCATCGCTGGCCTGGTAAGAGGACACTCTCGGGCGTGACATTCGGCCCTGTAAAAGCCACCCTGTGATGAACTCTGCTGTCTCTTGTAGGACAACCTGTCAGTCTTCCTGCGGGGCTGTGAGGAGTTGGGCCTGAAGGGCTCCCAGCTGTTTGACCCCGGGGACTTGCAAGACACTTCCATACGAGCTAACCTCAAGTAAATATTGTGTGTGTGTGTGTGTGTGGTTTATTTATTCCTGTTAATGTCCATTTTAATTTCATATCACGTGACAGTAACACACTTCTCTCTCATCAGGGACTCTGACTGCAACCGTAAACTGAAAAATGTGAGTGAATATTATCTTTTTGTTTGTTGTTTTGCTTCATCTTCTCTGTCAGTGTGTTCAGCATTCATGAATATCATGAATATACAACCAACCCCTGTATCCGTGTCCCTCAGGTGCTGAACACGGTGTTCTGGCTCGGGAAGGCTGCCAGCGGCTGCGCCTCCTACAGCGGCCCTACTCTCAACCTCAAGGAGTTTGAAGGGCTTCTCGCTCAAATGAAGGTGGTGAGTGCACAGAGTGAAGAGGACGGAGCAGGGAGGGGGGAGGAGTGGGAGACAGACAGGAGGACAGATAGCGGCACGGAGGAGGTGCGGGGGATGGATTTGTTAGTTTCCTGTCTTTGTTGGGGTGCGGGAGAGACACGGGAGACAGGAGACAAGCATGTTTTTGGTTTTTCTTACATCACAGCTAATCCTGTTTCAGGGTGAGACAGAAAAGAGAAACAGGATATGAGTTGAGTAGTTGATGAACAGGATCAATTGAATGTCTATTTGAATAGGGTTTTCTTTTTGGTGTTTCTTATGCAAGACAATGGGCTTCAAAATTTTCTTTTTCTTTTTCTCTTGCCCTTAGTCTTTTTTTTCAACCAATGTATTGTCTCTTTTGTGACCTTCTTCATATATCTTTTCCACACTTTTCCATTTATTTTCCCTGATGCTGATGTGTTTTTGTGTGTGTTGTTTTGTAGGAGAGTGAGGACGGAGGGGAGAGTCCACAGAAACGCAGTGTTAGAGACAGCGGCTATGACTGCTGGGACTCTGAGAGGAGTGAGTCTCTCTCTCCGCCACGACACACTCGCGACAACTCCCTAGACAGGTGAGAGACATCTGTCAACACACACACACACACACACACACACACCCAAATATGTGGACACACACATCAGGGTTATTTGAGATTATGAGCAGTTAACTGACATTTTCTACATTTTAGAAACTGAATTCAAACCATAAACTTGACCTCATTGAATCTACATTTGCATGAAATTAAATATGTGATTTTACAGTGTAGTAAAATGCCTTCTTCTGTTTCCGACAGTCTGGACTCCTTTGGTTCCCGCTCACAGCACAGTCCTTCTCCTGATGTGGTGAATCGAGGCAACAGCGATGGTTGGTCTGATGAACGTCTCTCAAATCAGAACATTGAAAAAAAAAAAAGAGCCAGACTATCTTTTTCCTCCTGTTATGCTAGCCCCATACTTTATGTACAAACATACACAAAAGCATCTAATTTAACTCTCAAAGCAAATAATCATACTTCACAAAATGATGAACTATCCCTTTAGAGCAGCAACACAAAACCACTCATCCATAAATAGTCTGACTGCTGTTCAACATGTCGGGGTTTTAACCTTGATATATTTTGACCAGTCTGGCCGGCTGTGGACGACAGCTGAACGTCTCAGCCACTCTGTGTATGTGTGTGTGTGTGTGTGTACCCACATGCAGCTGCTGTTGGTCTAAGTAGCAATCACCAGAGATTTGGACCTGGGAAACACAGGCTGGGGTCAACATCCTGCCTTTCATATGTCAGTGTGTGTGTGTGTGTGTGTGCGTGTGCTCGAGGGGAGTATCACAGGCATCCTGTTTGTGTCTCGTGTATTGACAGACAGTGTAATATGTGTGCTGCAGGGTGACAAGAAAAACGCTATTCCAGAGCTGGGAATAGACTCGTTCCCCACATTCCCTGGAGGTCACAGAGAAAGTGTGCCAACTTACCAACTAATATTTATTACCCAACAAGAAAAGATGGACAGGGGATGGGATGTAGTTTGTCTTATTCTGTCTGTATGTCTGTACTGAAGTAAGTAAGTGCTGACATCTGGGAACAAATCACAGTTTAGCTTAAAATGTAAACTACTTTATTTTGACTTTCAGCTGAAAGTGGTCAATAATCCCCCATTCTCTTCTAAATAAATATGAACTGTCTGTCTGAGCGTCCGAGTGCTCGTGTATCTAGCCTGTCTCACTTCTTTTTAGCAGTGAGCAATTAACTTGTTATTATTGCCACTGATATTATTATTATAACTGATGGGAATGATGGCCAAGACCACAAAAATGATACAGTGGTTGTCATAATGTGCAAATGTCTTTTATATCTAATGGCACATAAAACTCACATAAAACCTTTGTGAGCTAATTGGGAGACATAGAAAGACTAAAAACCTCAATTAGTCACCTAGTAAAACAGCATTGTGGGATGGTAAAGGTCTCTCTTGTTTGACATACACATAACTACCCTGTCAGTCTTTTCAAACATATTTAATTTAAGATTAATATGTCATGGCCCATTTCTAGCAGTGTTTGCCCTTGATGATATGGAACAAAATGGTGATGGATGGTGATGGAAAGGATTTTTTATATATTATGAACTTTTGATGTAAGGAACAACATGGAGCTAGTATGTCTTAATAAATGCATTCAGGTTATTATGCAATGACTAATTAAAAAATATTTCCTGGCATACTTTCTAACCTTCACTCTTTTCTCTTTTATGCTCCATCAACTCTGGTTCTCAGGTCGAGGCAGCGACTCAGAGGCTGATGCCCCCGGCAGGAGGCCAGATGTGCGGAAGGATGACATGTTGGCCAGACGGACTGCCAGCAGTGAATCCAGAAGCTCCATTCCCTTTAACCAGTTTCTTCCCAACCGAACCAACGCCAGTTCCTACATGCCGACTCCGCGGAGAAAGACGCATACAGAGGAAGGAGAGCAGCGGAGGTAATGAACACATCAATGCAGCAAATAATTCTGATTATGCCTTTTTACACACAAGATACTAAGTGCAGCAATGGAAAGTAGAAAAACTGAGCCAAAGGGAAAAGGTAAATCACACAAACTTCGTCATCCCTAATCTTTCCCTGCCATTACACACCGTTCCCCAGTCTCCCTCACGCCGCTCCAGAGCAGGGCAAAAGAGCTGGGCCGCACCTCAAAACTCCCAAGACCGTCACTTGGGCACCTGAGAGCAATGTGGAAAAAGTAAAACAGGAAGAAGAGAAGGTGACCCAGGAAGCGCTGGAGCAGAAGAGGCTGCAGAAGTTGGAGAAGGCAGGGATTAAAGTCCTGCCTGCTGCCGTTCGCTACAGCAGGTCAGGGAGGAGAGGCATGAGAGCTGCTGCTGGTGTGGTTTGACAGTTTTGGTCGTGCTCACTAACGGATCGTTATGATGGTAATTTGTATTTTTTTTTCATCAATTCACACTGGTGCTGTGCTTTCGACTGTTGGTTTTTGTGTAGCTATCTGGTTGCAGCAATCTTGTTTATTAATGATAATGAGGTGTGTGTGTGTCGGGATACAGATCCAACTAACTGCCTGTGCTGTGTCTTTGTTTTTAGAATGGGAGAGATGGATTTAAATCATGTTGTTTGTTGATATTGTATTAGAGGTTTTGATAACCAGGAATCGCTGGTTGGTGTGTAACAATAATTTTTTTGGATGCAAACAAAATGCCTGTGAATTATGGCTCATCAACAGGACCTTTCCAATAATATCTGTGGCTGCATGTCGAACTTTGCATGTCACTGCTTCTGCTCACAAGAAGCAACAGTGAACTTGTAATAATCTCTGAACTGACCTTGCCACGCCATCCCGTCTCCAACCCCAGTCCTCTCACAATGGAAGAACAGGAAGTGAGGTCGCCGTCCCCAAACATCATCCTTCGCTGCGATAATGACTTTTTGAGCTCTCAGAAATCTGCGTGGGACTCCACCTCCGATGGCGAAGAGGAGGCAGAGGTGCGAAAACTTCCGGATGTCCGTAGAGATGACCTGGCGTCCAGGCGAGCTCCTCGAGGCCCCGTTGCTCCCAGGGTGCATCAGTTTGTCCCTCCACCTGTGTGTAGCGACAAAGACCGAGAGCGCTGGGAAGGCATTAGACGAGCCTCACAGCAAACACTGCAGGAGAAGGAAAACAGGTTAGCCAGCGGATGTGTGTGTGTGATGTTTTTATTCCATTTCCTCTAACATACTGCTAAATATACTCTTCTTTCTGTGGGTGTTGTGGTCACTGGTGGTTTGATGTGCGCGTGTGCTCCACTTTGATGTGAAATGCGTGCCGTGTGATGCCATCGTACTGGCTCTGTGATTGGACAGTGAGAAGGAAGCGGTCGCTGACATCATTACACGCAGAGATAACCCCTTCCTGAACTCCACCCCTCGCCACGAGGAAGAGGAGGATGAGGAGGAAGAGGGAGAAGAGGGAAAGGTTAAGGCGCTGCCTAATAAGCAGAAGGATGACCTGGCTCAGAGGCGGGTTCAGAGTAGGCCCCTCCCTCACGGACCTGTGAGCTTTGTTTCTGCCTCCATGAGTCAGGCAGATATGCAGAAGTGGGAGAGACTGAAGATGACTGAACCCAGGTGCCCAACACACACTCTCTGTTTCAGCACACATGCAGTACAAAGCACATTAATGCAGCTGGATGTCAAGTGCGTGGTTTGATAATGACTGTACAGTGTGTGTGTGTGTGTGTGTGTGTGTGTGTGTGTGTGTGTGTGCGCGCTTTTAGCTTTAGTTCCAGTTTTCAGAAGGTCATTGCAGAAAAGGCAGAAAATTAATCTGACTTTCGTATGAAGTTTCAAACCAAATGTGTTCACTTGATGTTTTTCAAAAGCCATCCAAGTTTAATCCTCACTAAACCACTGAAAAGTACACATTATTTGAAAGCACAAAATGATGTTGGCTATTTTAAAATCCCAATATAATTTCACCAACAGTTGCTTATTTTGTAACAGGAGAGCATATAAAGACATAGACACACCGAGTAATCAAAAAGTATAGTTGTTTGTTCTGGTCTTTAAAGTGAAAAAAGTTGACTTGAGACAGATTTAAGGCCACATGAGCCACCTCCTCTAACTTTAGTCTCTAGTCTTTTCTTGTTAGAAACACAATCAGAAATGTTTTTAAAAACATCTAAAGATACCTCCATCGTCTGCTTATCAATTTTAACTATAACTATACTTTTAACTATAACTATTTTAGCTTTAAATCTCCTCAGATTTAGTTTCCCTTCTCTTCTTTTCTCTCTCGCTCCCCATGTTCTCATCTGCTTGTTTATTCTCCTCACTATTGTGCACTTCAGTCCTCTTCAGTCTTCTTTGACAGGCATTGAAAGAAGGGAATTGGCCGGTGTGTGTGAGACTGTGTGTGCGTGTGTGTGTGTGTGTGTGTGTGCGACCCAAAGAGAGGCGACTGTTGGCTGTGAGCACTGCTTGGGCTTTGTTTTTCTCTCTCCGTGCTGATGTCATTAGATAGGATAAAGAGTTTTTTGTGTTCCCAGAGAAGCAGCAGTTACCAGGAAAATGTGGCTACCTAGAGTGGCTAAAAAGCTTGGTGTGTGTGTGCGTGAATGTACATGTGTGTCGCAGGGATTTTAAGCACACAACCCCATGCTTTGTCCTCTTCTGTCCATCCACACTTCCTGTCTGATTCATCATTTCCACCTCATCCTTCCTTTGTCTTCACAGCCTGATCCTCTGTGTTTAGTTGCTCATGATTTCTTTTCCACCCTCTTTCTTTTCCCCCATGTTCTGTTGCCGGCTGTTGTGTGTGTGTTTGTTCGCCTGTCTTCATTTGTGAGATTGTATCTACAGTGAGGCTAGTCCGGCCCCTGTGTGTCGGGCTTGTCTGGAGAAAAATTATGGAAGTCCTTTCAGCGGATCAGCAAAGGCTGGACGAAGTCACAGCAAAGTTGTGACCTTTGGGGGCGTGACTGAGATCGAGCAGCCAATAGACACAGTCACGTCAAGTGAAGGGGAGGAGACGGAGTTGCTAAGACGACTCCTTTCCAAGGCAACTCTAGCCATGCCTAACATTGGCCTGGGCTCCCAGCTTTCAGAGCGGGAACGCAGGTACGGATGTGGCCAAATACAGCTTAGGCTACAGTGGCTTGAAAGCAAAGTCTCTTGCATTAGTATGGACTGAATGGAGGAATAAAAAGGTCTCTTTCTATTCCATTACTTATTAAATTATTTAATTGCTTGTCAGTGTCATTTTGGAAAATGCTTTACATTTCAGGCCTATTTGAATTAGTAAATGAGGTAGTTTGGATGCATCTCTCTGCACTGAACTGATTTGCTTGTAGTTTTAATAGGACACAAAAGTACACACACACACACACACACTCACACACATGCATGTACTTGCTGCTGTGCCATGCTGTTGACTATGGACTTGTTACTTATTGGCCAATAAGTAACAAGAAATTGCAGGAGTGATCTATCATGAGACGTGTTTTAGATAGTTTTTAAACATGATATAGTTGATGAAAGAGCCCTGGTAACCATATTTAGGCATGTCGTCAAAACCTTATATACAAGATAGTTTTAACACTTTTACATCAGCCTTGAAAGTCCTCATCAGGCCGTAGAGACAACTTGTACTTAATGCGCTACTCATGCTTTTTTTAGTAATGTAAACCTTTTTTTCTCGTGAGATCTTAAACAGTCTGTTCACTTAAGATAAGATAAGATAAGATAAGCCTTTATTCGTCCCACAGTGGGGAAATTCGCTTCTGATATATGTTTCATACATTTTCCATAAAGTTGGAACATTCTTCTTTAAAGATGGAGGTTGTCACATGACTCTGATGGTCAGAGTTGCTTGATGCCATCACAGGTCTTTTTTTGTTGATTTGCATTAGTTTTGCATGTTTTTCTAACCCTTATTTATTTGTCGCCGAGACACCTACTTGTTTTCCATCGCAGTCTGTATTCTGTACTCAGCACTGTTCTGCATGTTCATGCCTGGATTTTCAGATTATAGTTGCAAGCTTGGGTGTGAATTATCCATCATTGTTGCTGCGGTTTGAGCTTTATATGACGCTCTCACAGCCAGGTAGATGGAGCTGACCTCAGTCAAGCTACCCCTCCCTCTGCTGACCTGCCGCCCTGCACCGCTGAAGCCGCTCCCACTCCCGCTGAGCTGGACGCACGTCTGGCTCAGTATGAACACAGAACAGAGGAGGATGAGGAGGAGGAAGAGGAGAAGATACCAGATCTTCAGAAAGACGACATGATGGCGAGGAGGACAGGTGTTTTCCATAAACAAAGCGCTGCCACAGTGACTTACAACCGTTTCCTGCCTCTGCCCGCCTCCAAACGCTGCACGCAGGGGGAGGTCGCCACTGATGCTGCTCCGCGAAACAAACGGGAAGTGCAGGCAGAGAGGAGCAAGAAACTGAACGTCAGGTGGGATGAGACTCGTGTGGAACTGTCTAACGGCATGAGGAGGCACTAACAAGCTTGGTGTGGTTTGCATCCTCAAAGAAATTCTCCAGCTTGATGTTTAGTTATTTGATTTACAGAAGTTTTTCTCATAGAGTGGAGCAACAGCAGCCCAGAGTTTCCATGGAAAGAGCTCAACCACACCCTGACACGACTGTGATCCGAGCGACGTCTCACAGTGAATACGATGAGGATGAGGATGAGTACGATGAAAACGAGCCTGTGCCTGACCTGGAGAAGGACGATATGATGGCTCGAAGGACTGGATCGTTCCAAAAACCCATTGCAGCCAGAACAAATCAGTCCATCAACCAGTTCTTGCCAGTACCTGGATCAGTTAAATACAGCGTCGCCCCAGTGTCTCCCATGAAGCCTCTGCACAATAGGCCTAAACCCACAGAGAAGATGGCTGGTGGAAGGTATTTACTGTGTTTGAATGGAGGGGTTGTGGTGTCGAACTACTGGAACTAACAAAGCATATTTTACTGGCAAAGATGAAGGTTTAATTCTGTTGACAAGTTTATATGGCCTGCAGTACTAACATTAATCAGTCACTGTGGATGATTTGTAGTTTATCTCAGTTGACTGTGTTGTTTTGGTTCCATGCCAGCATGTCTGAGCGCCTGCAGCTGGATGCCTGTCGTGCTTTCATTTGTGTTATTTGAATACGAAAGGCCTGGTTGACTTTGATTTGCTGTTGTGGTTGGATTGTTGGTGCTCTGGTCTCTCATATATCTTGACAAAGGTTGTGCTTGGTTTGAACTTATCTGGCCTTTTTTTGTTGTTGTTTGATTTAATGATGAAGATTTAATGTTGGATTTGTTTGGCATGACTTTGATTCTGGTTCTCGTTGAATATGAAGCGTTTGGCTGTTAGTATTTAAAGTGTAAATCACGGCTGAATCACTCAGAGGCAAAGCAGCTGCTCCTCTACTCTACAGTGTTTGGAATTCTTGGGTTGGTTTGGCCCAAATTATGAACAAAATAATTGAGAAATCACAGACCTGTAATATAAAGCGTTGCCAGAAACACATTTTTTTCTGTCTTACCTCTAGTGGTATCTAGCCAGATCATTTTAATTTTATTTCCAAGGTTTTGAGATATCACGAGTAAATACTGCCAAAGCGATTAAAGGCAGCAACTTTTGTTTATTAAGTATTTTGTATGTAAAAAAGAATGACCCTTTGCTCTCTCAGAAATTACAAAATATAAATATAATAATATGAATAAAATATGCTTTGACCATATCTTCAGTCAAAAGTAGGTCCAATGAAAACAGATTACAGTGAGATCTCTGTTTTAACAGGATTAACCTGTTTTCATACTATTCACCTCCATTAAATTGGGGTGGAGGCAGAAATCTCAGAGACATTTCTGATATCTCACAACCTGAGTAAAACCAAAACTATCTACATGACTAGATACCATAATATGTAAGTGAGAAAACATGCTTTTTGTAATTTGGGTCAACTAAGCCTGATCACCCCATTGGTGTTTTTACTTTAACAGCAAACCGAGATCAGATCAGCTGCAGACCTCAGTGATACAGTGTTGATTTAACCTTTGAGCTGGACATCCTGGTAATCTTGGCTTTGTCACTGGATTTTAGCAGCATCCTTACAGTGGCAGCCGATCCTCAGCCCTCACCCTCCAAAGTCCCAACCCTCCCTGAAAGCACAGGGCTGAGGGAGAAACAGGAGGAGGATGGAAAGCAAGAGAGAGACATGACAAACCCTCACGCCTCTGTCACAGATGTGACTGAGCGCCTCTCTCCTCCACCGCTCACCCCTCCGCCCAGTCCTGCCACTGCCCAGACCTGCAAGGTGGAGGCAGGGTTGGAGAAGCAGAGAGTGGAGGAAAGAGTTGAGGAAGGGTTAGGAGTGGAGGAGAGAAAGAAGGATGTGAATGAGGAACCCCGAAAGAAACCCTTCTGGCTGGATGATGATGATCTACCTCCAATGATGTGAGATGCCCATTTTTGCATGTGTCTTCATCACTTCCTGAGATTTAGCTCTGCCATTCATCTACATTTATTTCATTTACTTCACATGAATGGAAGCGAACAAGAGCAAAACAATTAGTCTCTACTGTTTCCCCTTGGGATGTGAAGTGTGACATTAACACCCTGCTGCCCATTCCCTCACTACTCTTCCCTTTCATTCACTTTACTCTGTTATTGTTTTAGGATGAGCCGGCGAGTTGCTTTTATGTCTGAGGACACTGAGTAAGTCTGTCAGTGTGAACCTGGATGCATGATGACAATATGGACACACTGTGCACGCTTGATTTCAAGAGTACAGCCCAGATATAGAAAACACAATAACATTATTCTCATTACTTTACATATCTTACTTTTTATTATTGTCATTTTTTCCTTTTAAGTTCTACTTATAATCTATTTCTGATTTGCACTTTTTTGGTTTTAAAATATGAAATCATTGAAATACACAAACTAATACAGACCACTCAGCTAACACTCATTTATTAAGTTGGATTAATGTGTTTTGCTTGCCACAGTAAGTTAGTTATGTTTGCTCAGTTGCTTGTGTATTTGCTTTGTGATTAGCTAATTTAAACAGTAACATATTTTTGTTACTGTGTGGAGGCGTTGGAAATCACATACACAACCACTATAAATCCACACTATGCAGAAAAAAACAATAATGAATGATGAATGGTAATATTTCTGTTCAGTGGACTGTTAGTGGTTGTGTATAAGTACGTCTTGCTTTGTGATCATATCTTGTAGAAATAGATTGTAATTACTGGCCATTTTTGTTTATGTCATCTAAGCATTTTGAAAAGGGGGGAGGTTTTTCTTCCTCCCTCTTCCTTTTCAATCATGGAATGTGTTTTATTTTTTTAGATTACAGTGTCCATGTTTGTGTTGGATATGGTCACTGAAGTGATCATAGTAAAAAATGAATGAATTAAAATGAAGCATTTGCTCTTCTCCAGAATCAAACTAGACAACATGAACATGTTTGTGATTCAGTAATTTTTCCAAGTTTATGCTGTCTCTTTCCTCTCCAGGAGTGTGAGCATGGGCGACATGCTTAACGAGGAAGAGGTGGGACACTTGCCACCGCTGAGCCAATCACGATATGAGCGCATGCACGAACAGTACAACAGCTTTGTGGAAGATGAGGACCACTGGCAAGACGTAAGAGACGTATGACATTTCAGTTTCGAAAGAGAACATCTAGTGTCCATTTAAATAGCACAAGGCTGGTGTTAAATATATTATGTATATGTGGACCTGTGACAGGACTTGGCCCGCTGGAAGAATCGGCGTCGCAGCGCATCACAGGAACTGATCAAGAAAGAGGAAGAGAGGAAGAGGATGGAAAAAAGGATGAAGGACGAGGAAAGTGACAGCAAGAAGAGGAAAAGCATCAAGACCTACAAAGAGATTGTGGAGGAGAAGTGAGGATGATATTGAGGCCTTGATCTCTGTCATAAACATATAGTAATGTACAAAATATTGCCATACAGTATGAAAAGCATCTTAAGCTTTGATCTTCTCTTCTTATTTGTCTACTTGCTTCTCTTTTCTAGGGAGCGCCGAGAGGCAGAGCTGTGTGAAGCCTACAGGAATGCAGCCACTCCAGAGGAGGCCGCCATGGTTTTACAGCGTTATGCACTTCGCTTTACCATCAGTGACGCAACACTGGACAGCCTAAAACTACCCAGATCCACTTCAAAACCCAAACAGGACCCAATGCAGGTGGACAAGGAGCACAAAGTGACATCACCTGTTAGTGACTCTGACACATCAGAACCTCTGCACAAACCAGAACCAGCTATCATAACAGACCAGACGCCCACAAAACCTGAAGAGATGGAGACAAATACAGCTGCTCAACAAGAGACATCAGTTTCTGTCTCCTCCAGCTCCTCAACGCCTGACAGTCTCCTGACCCCGGTCACAAGCTCAGAAAATGTGCCACCTCAGTCACTACAACTTAATGAACCTCTTTGCAAACTGACCGAGTCTCCAACCACACAGAATCAGAAACAACCGATTGTAGAAGATGCAAAGCCTCAAACCAAACACACTCAGCCTCAGATTGCACAAGTGCAACCTCACACCACACAGCCTGTACACACACTCCCCTCCCCTCCGTCTGTATCCCCCAGACCCGTCCCCCTGCTGGCAGCCAAGCCCTACTGCCAGCCCAGGAGCATGCAGTCCGGACACAAACCTGTCAAGGTGAGAGATCAATATCAATCAGCATCACCTGATACTTCATTGTTTTCACCTCAGTGCCTGACCATGCTAAAAGTAAAGGAGGTGCTTCTCACATGGATGCTGCTTGTAGTTCTCTAGTAGATTGTAGATGTGTTGAATAATGTCAAGCTTTGTCCATTTCCAAAATCAAACTGTCCATGTGATCCTGACTTCTCTGCTTGTGTCTCGCTCAGATGGACGGGTTGGTGCGAGTGAATGGAGAGGCGACAGAGGATTTGCCTGTTCCCGCCCCACCTACCTCTGCTCAGCACCCGCCACAGGAAATCAAAGATGCTCCCTGCAAACAGACGGAGAAAGATGTTCCCTCAGAGCAGACTGCGACCAATCAGGAGGCAGTGGAGCAGACGCCGCCTCCGCAGACAGAAAAATCATCCACATCTTCTGCCATCAGCTCCCTGATTGGAGGCCGAAACTGTATCATCACGACAACAATTGTGACAGAGCTCACACAGACTGTTGTGGAGCCGCATCACCCAGATGTCCAAAGCAACGGACAGGTAATATTACTGATGACATGTTTTACCTGGGTGGGTTAGTTCATACTTTACATTTCTGCTGACTGTTTTCAAAAGGACATTGGCTTTTAAGTTATATTTTGTTTTCTTGAATTTTCCACCCTGGTGCATTCAAGTGTTTATGGAAAGCCTGGACACCTGAGACATGAGAGTCAGCTGTTGATTCTTACCATTCGTGAACTGTGCTAGTGGAAAATTAAACCCAGGGGACAAACTACAAGCAAACATGGGTGCTGTTAAAAAAATGATATTGTGAATTTAGTTGCATTAGATGATTGCACTTCAGCAGCAGACTCTCATCTTGGAAGCACTTGACATGAACAAAGAAGAATATCACAATATCATATTATTTCATCTTTATTACCACAAAGTGAGAACACAAAGAGAAAGGAGAGACAAGAGAACAGAGAACACTTTAATGTTCCCACAGGGAAATTTGTCTTAGACTTAGTACAAAAATAATAAAAACAATATAGAGTTCAGACATAAGGCACATACTTCACTTATTTTAAAATGCCAACCTTAAGTAAGAAAAATACTTCATTGGGAAACTTTATATGTTTCTAAAGAACGTAGAACCGTGAACCCAAGAGGAGAGACACCTGACCTGAAACATGGCCTATGTAAAGCAAGCTTCTCTTCAGCTTGATTTTAATACTGCATTTACATGAGCAGCAGCCAGTGACTGCATGCAGAAAAGAAAGACTGAAAACAAAGTTAAAAAAAAAGAAAAAAAAGAAGCAATACTAATATATAGAGTGGTTTTTTTGGCCTTCAAACAATAAGATCTGATGATATATGTATATGTGATTTAAGCTAAATTGGCTACAAACCACCAACATGGTACATTCGTTTTTAATAAATATAGTATAGAAATAGAGAGAAAAGAGTTACAGATCCACTTTCACGTTCATGTTTTATTCATTTAGTTGAATATTTGACTTTCAGGTCAATGGTGCTCTGGTGTTATCTGGGTTAACAGCGGAGGAAAAAAAGGCTCAGCCAGCCACATCACCAAACAGCATGCAAGAATATTCCCCTACTGTCACTGGTAAAACTGAAAATCACACATTATACACTATAATTTACATCATATTTTTGGCTGATATTCTGTATTATTTCTTGTGTCGATTGTAAATGTAAATATTGTGTGTGTGTATGTCTTTCTCTGCCACAGAGGGACTTGAGGAGAGCAGTGTGACTGTGAGTATCTCCAGGCAGCTCCAGCTTGTTTTTTTTTTTTTTCCTGTCTCTCCTTCATTCTTAAATTTGACCCTGTCCTGACCCTTCGTCTCCAGTAGTCGCTGTAGTCAGACTTGTCCTCTCACCTTTCCTCTCTTTCTGTCCCTTTGGTCTGTATCAATGTGTGTGTGTGTGTGTGTGTGTGTGGTTATTGGTCGGGTCTGGGTAGATTGAGACCCCCATGTTGAACTTGGCTAAACGTGTTAATCACTGGGTCTGGGACCCCAATGAGGAGCGTAAACGCCTGGAAAGTTGGCAACAGGAGCAGGAGCGCCTCCTACAGGTACACTGGTGGAATGGTGTGTATTTGCATGGCTCCATGAATGTACTGGCACAGACTGTACTGGATGTGTGTATATATGTGTATGTGTGTGTTATGTGTGTGTTTTTGTGCATACAGTATTTAACATGTACAATGTTTCTCTGCAGGAGCAATACCAGAGAGAGCAGGAGAAGCTAAAGAAAGAGTGGGAGAAAGCACAGCTGGAGGTGGCGGAGGAGGAGAGAAAACACAATGAAGAGGTACAATCACACACAAACTGACAAACGCATGAAGCCAAAAGCATCACTTACTGCTTTTGTACGTCTGGTGTGGTTTGCTTTTATTTTGTGTGTAAATCTTCCAGGAGAGAAGGATTCTAGAGGAGACTGTGACCCCCCTCACTCCCGCCGGATTGTTAAACCAGCAGTCAGGCCAGACGGGGACGACTTCTTCAGCTCCAGAAAACAATGAGACAGAAGGAGGAAACATTCTTCTGCAGCAGAACGGCCAAAGAGTCTCCACAGGGAACGAGGACCAGCATGCATCAAAGCTGCATTTCTTCCAGGGTTAGACACACAGAGAAATACACATTAACACACAGTCTAAGTTCATGTGTTCCTCAGAGTGTGATAAAAGTTTATTTTGTCTTATATGCTTTTAGATTCTTCATGTGATGGTGAACCATCAAAGAAACAGGAACTGTGGAAGACGGCCTCGCTGGACCGCAACCCTCAGCTAAACCAGGCACATATTTTCAAAAGGTCAGCAGGTCCTTTTGTGTGTGTTTATGTAGGTCCCACATTGCTGCATTGTGTTCTGAATGTATGTAAAGTTGTTCTTGTGGCTTTGGTGAAGTTATTTTTCTTATTTCACATATGAACTCAGCGAGTAATGTTCTGCTTTCAAAGAGGCTGATCAAATGCATAAGTGTGAAATGCAGCAGGGTTTTACAGTCCAGCCTGCATTCATTCATGCATTAAATCATCATGTGTATGTCAGACACTTATTATTAAGTGTTTTCTCATTGAACTGAATGCCAAGATTTTAATGGAGAACAAATGGCAGGAAGTGTTGCATGAATGTGTTTTAGTGTTAGCGTGACAACCAGATTATTCCACCCCAAATATGACAAAAAAATATACTCATCATTTCTGAGGCACACTTTATATTTCTGCTTTTTTTAACCACAGATCTGAATCACATGATGCTGTAACAAACAAACAGCACTCCTCCCCTTCATCAGCTCAGCCGCCCTCACCCAGCAGGTAATGATGTTAGCACACACACGCAACATTACTGAAAGAATCCTCCCAATTAGGCTGCACTGTTTAATGGAGTGAACATGCTTCAAAGTGGGAAAGTACAGCATGTATCTGAATAATCATTCTGTTTTGCTCCTCCTGTCCTGTTTGTGTGTGTGTGTGTAGGTGTGTTAGTGGGAAGAGACTCTGTTCTGGTTGTTCTCAACCACTGGGAAAAGGAGCTGCCATGATCATCGATACACTGGGACTGTTTTTCCACATGCAGTGTTTCAAGGTACTTTAGTATGCACAAGTACACTAATGAGAACCTTTATAATTTATTTTACTTTACACAGAGGCAGTATTTGCCTTCTGTATAAAGGTTTAGAAGACATTTATTAAAACACTGCTGATATACTGTACAAGTAAAACGCAAATATTTCATTTTTGATAATCCTCATCTTTAGTGTTTGTAAAACATATTTAACTATCTGATAGCTTATCCTTTCTGTGTGCAGTATAACCTTAATTGTAAATGTAATTCTCTTCCTCAGTGTGGAGTGTGTAAGGGGCAGCTGGGTGACGCCACTGCAGGGACTGATGTACGGATTCGTAATGGACTGCTGAGCTGTCATGAGTGCTATATTGCATCTCGGGGTAAGAACACATGCACACAAAGATACATACAGACACATATTTGCACATATGTATTCTCTTACATTAGTTTTGTTCTTATGTACATTTTGCTGGTATTAGACTGCAGGAGTCTTACTGCTACATTTACTTAAGTGAAAAATATGAGTACATTTTCTGCCACTGGCCTTAGATCTTATTTCGAGGGCTTAACGCACCGACTGGACATTATTATTAAACAAACTTATTATAAATTATCAGAGAGACTTTAACACATTTTCATGTGTTTGTATGCAGGCAGAGGTCAGCCCACCACACTATGATGACCTGCATTTGAACTGGAATCCCCACAGTCAACCTCAGTGATTGGGCGGAGAAGAATTCAAGAACCTTGAATCACATTATGGAATATCCTGGATTTTTTTTCTAGAAATGCACAAACAGCTTTATGGACGTTACTGAGAGTAAAACTGGACTGACAAGTGGACTGACAAGATCACATGCACATACAGTAGAGCGTGTGTGTCTCCTAACTGTACACATGTATACACTTCTTTTAATATGTGTAGCATGGATTTAATCAAGAAATCAGTGTGCGTAAGCCTTTGCACATCCATACTTAGCACAGTCAAGATGCTCAAATAAGGGTCTGTTCCGTCACAAGCTTAACATGTTACGCTAAAAGCTGAACACAACTGTCGTCAACACATCAGCCCCAAAATCCTGATTCATTAACACCTGCTTCTGCACTGATCGTGTGACTCCACTCTCTCTGAGTGTGAACTGAAGTGGTTTGGGTTGGATGACCTGAAGTAGCTTGACCATTATAAATGCCTTACTCATCATCATCATCATACCTTCTCATTCATTTTGGGTTTTGTGTTTACAGTTTTGCATGAAAGAAGAACATATATAAGTTATTGTGAGTTGCTCAGATGGAGTAGTGTGAGTTTGATGTAGGTTTTTATCTTCTCAACAGCTAAACTTTAACTTTCCTATTATATGTTGTACATCGTCATCATGCATCATATTTTTGAATTTTTTGGGCATCTGGCTAACATACACAGGCTTTTTCTTTATAATTCATTTTACAGGAATGAGAATGCATGTTATTAATTATACTTGTTCTTTGGATTTTAAATATTTTCCCTTTAAGATGTTTTAGCCATTGTTTATTCTCATATATTGACTGCATCCGAATCAGTGCCTTATGTAATGAATGCGAGGGCTAGTGTGTGCAGGAGTATTTCACACTCACACAGACCTCAGGGTCTCGGCACATTGTGTGTTTGTGTGTGCGTGTGTGCGGGCGTGTGTGTGTGTATGAATTAATGCATGTATGTATAGGTATGTATGCAACGTGTGATTTGACTTGAAGCACAGTTCCATACCAGCAAAAACATTTTAAATGGATCAGCCTCTCCTTCTTATCACCTGCTCTTCTCTTCCACCCCTTCTTCCCATGAGCTAAACCAATGACACCAAGTTATTTGCTGCTCCTGTTTATTAATCCCTCATATTATGACAGCACACAATGTCCTCCAATCTCTCCTCGTCTGCCTCGATCACAAGTGTTGCCTCCACAGAGTCTGAGCTGAATGTCTCTCTCCTCTGTGTGTCATTGCCTCCATGTGGACACATGACAGCGGCTTCATCATTTAGAGGAATAGGGCGCTCAGTTCATTGTCTTTTATAGCAAGTGTATGTTTATCAATAAAATATTTTAAATGGGATGATCTGTTTGTGTCCTTGATTTTTTTTTAAAAATTGAAATACACTTTAAGTAGGCAGATGAATTAAAAAAAAGTTGCATTGATGAAAACATTCAGATCTTTAACTTAAGTAAAAGTAGTAACATGGTGTGGAAATACTTGGCCTGGTTTATTATTATTAGATTAATTGTATTGTGTTTGTTGTATTTATTTCATGGTTGTTGCACAGGGTTGAAGGACAGGTTTTTTTTTCTACCATAAAATAGAGGAACCGGAAGTGTACTTCTATTTGCCTGTCTGCCCAGTATGGCGAAGTCATGACCCGCGCTACTCTCGCTCTGAATGACTTGTACTTGCTGCCAATCAGAGGTAGAGTAGGGCGGGCCCTGCCTTCGCCACCCTATCGCTCGCTCCATCGATGTATTAATGCCCCGCCCCTTTTCTAGCATGTAAGCTAATGGTTGTTTGTTGTTGTTGTTTTGTCTTTTCTTCTTTTAAAACGTCGCACGTCCAAACAAAATGGAGTCAAAGGGACCTTCGCTTTATGCAGTACGTACATGTCATTCAACGTTAATTGTCACGTGAACAGTTTGCTGGTTCCGTAAAAAGAGCTAAACACTCTGTGACAGTTAGCCTGAGTTAGCTTGTTAGAGCAGTCAACTAGATATGAAGCTGCAAAGATATAATTACGACAGTATTTCTGTCGTGTAGCAAACAGTTGACATACGTTTTACAAATCACGCAGCTAAGTAAAGCATTAGATCTGTTATGTCGTTGTTTCTCAGCTGCTTCCTGTTTTCCGTTTGAATGGTGAAATGAGATTGTTTTGATGCAGGTTGTATATAAGCAAACATTACTGAGTTTCTTTTTCACTCAGTCACTAACACATAGTCACATATAGATATATTAGTCCGTAAATTAACTGGTAGTGACCCGAGTCAAGTTTGGTCAATTAGCTAATTGTTTTAATGGGAATGAGTCATTAGTTATTACCGGAAGATTATTAGTTACATGCCTGACATCATTGTTCATTATTATGTAAACGTGGTAAACAAGAAAAAGATATATAGATAATATTTACAAATCGCAAATGATGAAAAGTTACATACAGCATTTTACTTAGGGCAGTGTGCATAAATAAGATGAATGTGCAGAAACAATATTGGTTAAAGTGACAGTAGATAGAGAACATTTGAAATTTATATTTACCTTGTATATAAGTCTCATTTTTTTTAACAGTTAAATCAAGTAATTTGTTTTTAAAGACTGGTCTACTGTTTAACTTAATAATATGGTGTGCATTTGAGCAGGCAGGCACCTCAGTAGATATGTCACGAAGCCTGGAGGAAGACTCTCTGGTGGACGGACCTCTGATCTCTGCTGACGCCCTCCACTCTGCCATCAGGAGAGAGTTTCAGACTGTACCAACAACCTGCCATGCTGGCCTGCTTTCTTTACTGCATGTATGATATGCACACATTTACACACCCACACACACATTGTGTTTATATATTTCAGCAAGAACCTGACTTTGCAAAAGAAACTCAATAACTTGTGGTTTTTCTTCTGAAAACAAATTTGAAATCATGATTTGATCTTATTATTTTCTGTGTTTAATATACTCAGTTTGTGCTCATCTGTGCTAAAATCTTCTACCATATACATCTGTCTCATTCTCTGTGCTCTTTTGTGTTTCAGGTTGTGTACGTGGTGTTGTCAGTGTGTCTGGGAGTACTGTGTGTGCTAAAATTTGGCCAAGAGGATGTGTGCATGAACATTTTGGGTAATGTGCAAGGCGACAGTGTCATTTTGTTTGGGAAGGTGTTTTTATGGCTGCTGGTGCTGTTGTTCACTGGGTGTGCGCAGCATCACCACAGCCGGGCCAGAAGCAGAGGATACCTGCGATTCTACAGACGGATGCAGGGACTGAAGCACCTGCCGCTCACCATACACTCTGCAGGTATAACTGCAAACATTGACTGCACATGTAGAGGTCAGTTTTTTCCACAAGATGGCAGTAGTGCTAAAGGAAGAGTGTGTTGGTGGTTCTGTATGTTTGTGTGCAGGAAATGTTCTGCTGCTGCTTGTTCTGGCTGCACGATTATCACCAGCTGTCCACACCTACATGCTGCTCAGCATCCTGGGATTGGAGCTCTTAGTGGCATTGCCATGTCTGCTCTATTATACAGGTAAACTGATCTCAGTTGTAATGTTTTAATACTGAGTAAGATCATTTCACTGTCAGTGGAGGCATACACACACACTGGCCTGCCTTGTCTCAAAAAAAAAAATCATACAATGCACAGCTAACCTTAACTCCTTGCTTTCGACCCACAAACAACACCTACCTGACCGTTAATACAATTTGTTAACACAATCAATTTCTCCAATTCCACCCACTAAATGAAATCTAAATTACAATGGGAGTTCAGAATTTAACTTCAGAGATAACAGTGACACTTTCTTTACTTTCAGTTCTTTTCACTTAATTAATATTGTCATACTGTGCAACATTGTGAGAAGTCAGAAGGAAGCAGTGCATGATATCAGTCCAAAAATAGGAAGAACAGTAGAATATTACTGTACAGTAACGCAACAGCAATGTGGAAAACATAGAAGTCAATATTGATTTGAATGTCTAAAAGGAAACTTGGCAGCTAACCTAGACCAATGAGGTCCGAGTAAATACATAAATGTCTTTTACAGATGGAGGTATGAAGAAACCTGATTGACAATGATCCTTGATTTTCTTCTTTGGCAGTTTCATTTCTTCAGTACCAGGCGTCCCTAATTTTAGGACATGTCCTGGAAGTATGATTTTTTGAGACTTTTATAAGCTGAGTGCGTTTTTATTCCATTGTTGTAAGAGCAGTTCAGCATCATTTATGCTCCTCCAGTGGTGGCAATATATCAGTAGTGATATATGGAGAGACACACCCTGTAGATTACGTTACACACAAACACACAAACTACCCCCACTCACTATCTGTGCACATTCGCATCACAATACCTGCCCTTTCAAACCCAACAGCATGACAATCAACCATTCAGCTCTCTGTCCTCCCTCTCTCTGCCTCTCTCTCTGTCTCTGCCTCTCTCTCTCCCTCTCTCTGAATCTCTCTCTCTCTCTCTCGGTCTCTGCTAATTTTTGTCTTTTGAAACAAACACTATGTAAACGTTGTTGCATTATACCCCTACTTAACCTCATATCCATCTGTGGTGTTTTTTCGCTGCCTTAGAGGTCAGGAACTAATTGGTTAGATTTAAAATTAACTCCCTCTGCTTTGTTATTAGCCTTGTTGAAATTGCCTTAAGGTGCTCTACTGGAATACAAATCCTGCTCTTGAATCATTGACATAGTTTAAGGTTGGGTTTGAATTCTGCATTGGGCCTGTAATAACTTGATGAAGGTTTAGTTTACTTATTACTTAATGTCACCTCAAGAACATTTTCTTTAGTTGCTGTAAACATCACCATTGGCCGATCTACCATTTGGCCCAAACTGAAATATCTAACAACTATTGGATCTATTGCCAATACATTTTGCACATTCATGTACCCCAAAGAGTGAATCTCTATTTTGTCCAGTTTCGTCTATAACCAAATGTCTGCTAAATTGATGACAGTCCCATCATCCTCAGCTTTTACAAATATTTAATTTCCAGATGTTAGCCTACCAATATGCCATGCTGAGATGCTGAGATGAACATAGGATAAGCAGTATAGCGTAACATAAAAGAGCATAGCATAAAATTATATATCAGCATGTTAATGTGTTTACATTAGCATTTAGCTCAAAGCACAGTGCCTTTAGCATGGCTGTAGATGTTTGTGTTTTATTAGACGTTCAAAAATTATTTAAACTTTCTCAGGAAAAGTACACAGTTTGTTTTAGCAGGTACATTTGCCTCATGCCAACATTATGATCTTAAAGGACAGGAAGGACATGTGTTACAACTCTATTGGCATGTGTATGCCAATAGGTGTATTTTTGTATTTTGTATACATAATATGTAATTTAAATTTAGGCAAATCAGATCATTGTAATCTGTGGTATTTTTTAAGAAGCCATAACAATGAAAATTTAGATATTCCCCAGAATGTCAGTTGAAGTCCAATACACTGGCATTCTGACATTCCTGTCAGTATCTAAAGGAAAACTGCTATTAAAGATTGTCTATCAGAGGATATTGATATAGAACAATCTCTAATGAAAGGAAATCCATATTAAAGGTGTGTTTGGCAGCTGAAGGGCACAGATTTGGGCTCGAGATACCAGAGAGGCAAGGCAAGAAGATAAGAGGCATTAGGATTTAGCTTAGCCAAAGGGTAACCCTCGGCCCACTCCACCCAAACACAGGGAGACACACACACACTCACACACATTGTCCCTGTGTTTACAGTGAGGGCGATGCAGTGTGTGAGGGGGGCATCTGTGGTCGCCCGCCACATTCCTGCTCAGATCAGTGCAGTCAGGCATGACACAAACCGAGCGACGCCTTGCAGGGCAAACCTTTTAAAGCACAACCACAAGTGCGCTCACACACATATTCTGACTGATTCAGAGTCAAGGTGACATCAGTGAATTCTTGAGGACACCAGAAAATCTCTCTTTAGAGGAGACAGAGAAGGAGAGGAGATATAATGCCTGCAGCTATGAAGTCCATACAGGAAAGCCTCGTTCAACTTCTCTTTGAAGTGCATGCTCATTGTAAGTGTGTGTGTGCCTGTGTGTGTGTGTGTCTTTGAGGTTTGCTGTATGTTTCTACCTCTCATTTTAACATGAATACACTCTTCTCTATAGACCTACATGCACATCAAAGCCATGTCTTGGCCTTCAAAGGCTTAAGTTAGAATACGTCTTTCTCCTCTGCCTGGCCAGAACTTAGTGTAAGCACTGCAGGGCACAGGGTTAACACACACATACACTCACACACACACACACACACACACACACACACACACTGATACGATACCTACAGCATACCCCTATCACTCACAAACTCCATGGACTGTATGGCATGGAAGATGTAAGACTGACATGTTCAGTGTATGTTTGAATTCATATTACTGATCAGAAATATCGTTTACACCTGTTCCAAAATTGAAGGACCCAGATTAATGCCAGTCACCATTACAGTACATGTACAAGCTGTGAATCCTTTAAAAAGCCAAGTTAAGCATCCACACTCATCATTTGTCATTCATTTAATTTGCTTTTTTAAATCTTCATGCCATCCTGCTCATGAGACTGTGACACAGCTTCAGCAGACCATAGACTTGCATCCTACTGTGTTTCAGCTAAACGATGTTCACACCGTTCTTCACCTTCTTCTTGTGTTACTCTATTCAGTCTCCATGGTTGCTGAGATCCATTTCCCTCCACTTCTTTGATTTTGATTCGAGCAGTGCATAGTTGTCAGCACTATAAGTGGTACCATTAGTTGTTGGCACCTCTGCTGTTTCACTGCTATCACCTGGAAATGTCCACTTCTTAACGGGTGATTGAAGCTTCTCAGATCTGGGTAGACCTGGTCTGAGCACTGTCTGTCCAGCCGTGTGAGTGTGTGAGAGTCTCTAACAAGGACGTGTGAAATGTGTCACTTTCTTTACACTGCACCCTCCGTCCATCCATCCTGGTGTCTTTGGTTTTTGCCCCCTGCTGTAATACAACCCTGATTCCAAAAACGTTCGGACACTATGTAAAACGTAAATTAAAAACAGAATGCTATAATCTGAAAATCCTTTTCGACCTATATTTAGTTGAACGCAGTTCAAAGTCAATATATTTATTGTTCAAACTGGTGAGCTTTATTATTTTTTGTAAATATACACTCATTCTGAATTTGATGCCGCCAGCATGTTCCAAAAAAGTTGGGACAGGGGCTTGCTGGCCTTTGTGTTACATCAGCTTTTCTTTTAGCAACATTCAGTAACATTTGGGTTTTGAATTCGAAATTCTTTCCCATTCTTGCTTCATATATGACTTCAATTGCTCAGCAGTTCAGGGTCCCCGTTGTTGTATTTTGTGTCCACACATTTTCAGTGGGAGACAGGACTGGAGACTGCAGACAGGCCAGTTTAGTACCTGGACCTCTTTACTACGAAGCCACACTGCTGTAATGTGCGGAATGTGGCTTTGTTAGAGATGAGACAATATGAAACTTTCATATCACAATAGTGACTAAAATCATCAAAGTTATCAGTATTATTGTAGTATTGTTAAGATGTGCTGAAAATGTTCAAGAAGTACTGATATTGAAATCATTTCATTAAGTCTTATATTGCCAACCACAAATAAAACATTATGCACTTTTTGATTATACAGACATTAAAATAAGAATATACCATAAAATATAACATAAACATATGAAAACCATCTGTGTTGCACATGGCCATATTCAGTGACCCCACGCATAATTTACATAAATATAAATGAGCAGTAGGTGAATGGAGTCTGCAGTGAACATACATGCAAACATTTATCAAGCTTCTTTTTTTGTTTCTGAAAAACCTGGGAATGTGTGTTACCCTGTTGGTATTTGGTTAAATATTTGACGGCAGTTTGCAGCAGATGCATCATCACTTTTGTCATTGTACCGTCTTCTGTTCTTCTCTCCACCTCTTCATTTCTCTGCCCCTCTGGAATGTCTCTCTCTCTCACATACCTGCTTACTATTGCTGTATTTACACACACACACACAAACACAGATTTAGGGCCTCATTATGCAGGAATGTGCAGTATTTCTTTAGATTGTGTGTGAGTGTGGATGCTGAGATGCTGCACTGTAGCAAAGTAAAGATAGCATTCTTTAGAACCTCCCTGACAATTTCCTCTGGCTAATGACACTCAAGTCTTATCAATACTCAGCCAGCTCCTCCCCCTGCCCTTCCTCACACACTCACCCTGCAAACCCCACACACCTTGGCCTTATCTTAATTCAAACAGCACCAACATCTCCCATATTTTTACCCTGGCTTCTCCCAGCTACTGTATACTCCACACCTTGCTGCTAACCACGCCTCTTGTGTAAAGGTGTATGTTTAGGGTGTTAGAATTAGAGGTTGGAGTGCAGGATATGGCAGCCCATAAGGACTAAGTGCAGGATATAACAGCCAGTGTGTGTTTAGGAGAGGCAGAGGGTTGGAAAACAGTAAAAAAAAATCAAATGTGTGCCGTTTCTCACCTGAGTGATTAATGTTTGTAGGACAACTCTCGCTACCCAATAATATCTATGTGTCTGTGTGTGCAACTGACAAGAGAAAACACTGGTTTGATGATGTGATTAGAAAAGTAACTGAAGATTTGTTTTATTTGTGGCTGTTAGTCAAGGTGATGCAGTTCAACAGAGACCGACCTGCACCAGATGTGAGCCAAGAAGAGCATTCGCACAACTACAGTATCACAAGCCTGCCGACTGAGACTGGCTTCAGGTACACAGATGTCACTCAGTCACACACACAATGTCCGTATCCACGTACAGTCTTGCACCATATTACATAAAATGTACTGGACATTTTACCCTCACTGGCTTGAATAAGCCTCTGACTTGCCTCTCTGCTCTGCAATCTGCAATACTGTTTCTGCAACACAGCTCCAGTCTGAATTGAACACTGTCTAATTTACGTTAAGGTTTCAAAGATTGTGTAAAGGTTTGTCATTTAATAATGATTTCTTATGCACAAAGATGATGAAACCAGTTCAATATACCCTGGAACACTTTGCATTGAAAAATGAAAAAAAAACAAACAAAAAAACTACATCAAAAACTTAAAATTGGCCCATTCAAACATCACTCAACCAGGACTAAAGGCTCATTGAGGCGTGAGGCATTTTGTCTTTCTATGGGATTTCTGGACCATCAGAAAAATATATGTCACCAGCCTTATCCATAAGCAGACAGATGGATCCAGCAATGTTACATGTTCCGCATGTGCAAAAGGGTTTATGTTCTATTATTTGTGTCGCAGAGAGGGCTCCAGTCTGGAGGAAGTGGTGGAGAAGCAGGCCGACCTGATCGAGTACCTAAAACAGCACAACACCTTACTGAGCAAGAGGCTGCTCAACCTCACCGCTCAGCACTGACCACAGTCTGGCCTCCTCCTCCTCCCTGTGAGCCGACACACACTTGACCTGGGAGCCAGATTTTTTTTTTTTTTTCATTTTAACACTCCACTCTCTTTACACAAAGGAGAGAGGGTCTGTGGGTTAAAGGAGAGGACTGAAGCCAAAAGACACACTGGATAAAATACTAAAAAGTAAGGAAATCCCTGCGCACACAAGCACCTCATCCTCACCTGAGATGGAGAGATAACACAGGAGGTGAGCTGTAAGTGGAGGACAGTTAAAGAGGCAAAGTGGGAGGAGGAGCAGAGGAGTCATGGGTCACAGATCAGAGGTGAGGGGTTTTTATCGCTGTCTTACGACCCCCAGTGACCCATGTGTGCTGCCACTTGTGTTGCTGAAATTGTTTTAGAGATCATGTGCACTAAGGAGGAACTGAAAGAGTAGGAGATACAGGAGGTTATCACTTATCAGGGTCAAACAACAGAAAGAGATGAGTAAAATGTCTGTAAGTGCTATTTTTATGTTTGAATGTGGGTGTAAATGCTTTATTGGGTATTGATTGATTTTGTGTATTTGTGATCCGATTCCAATAAATCTTTAATATTCTCATGTTTTTGTTTATTTATGTTTAAGCCTTTTCAGGATGAGAGGTGACACAGTACTGCAGTGGAACCCAAGTAAGTGACAGTGTATTTTGCCAAGTGTTTATTTTGTATAATGCACTGTGTGAACTGAGAGAAGGATCCCTAACAATAGAAACGCTGCAGTGTCAACATTAGCTAGTGTGAATTTCTTTTTCCCGCCTCGCCTTTTCTGTGTTAAATTTCAACAGTCACGGGAATCTGCGTTAACGAAATATCGAGGTCGTCATTCGAGCCCTTGGTGTTTGCTCCCCATTGTGATTTCTTTATGCTCTGGCGTCCGTAACTCCATAGGGAGCGCTGCATTTACGACTCCTTTCCCATGTGGCTCCTCCTGTGAGACTGGAGTCATCTAGTGTACTGCAGGTAGCAGGAGCCCTGTTTGATCTTGGGCTTTTAGCTTACACATATAAATGTATTTTTTTTTACTCAGTCTCTACTAAAATATCCTGAATTCAAATGAAGTATGGCTTAAAACCTTTGTTTTATAATAACCTGCAATTATTCTGAAAGTCTCCACATTTAATTGGACCCTATAGTCGACTGTTAATTTAACACACACATACAAACTCATGAAGTGACAACAAAACACTACATTGATACATTTTTTATTAAAAAGTTTTAAATGTAATTCAATAAACATTTGAAGTGCATACATGCATTATAAACACTTTGAAGGAATACTATGTGGATGCTGTTCATCGCGGCTTCAGTCGCTCAGATGATTCCAGCTCTTTGGTCCGTAGCTTTTACGTTGAACATACTTGTGATGACAGATGTCGTTGAAGCTCATTTTCCCTTGTTTTTGCTTTTGAGGATGAAGAGGGAAAATGCACACAACTGGACAAAGCTAGATCTACAGCCACCAGGATGCCAAGCATTTCATGGTTTTTACTTTGTTGAGCTGAGCTTGATTTTGAACAGTTTCTTGTAGCTCTTTTGCAGCTACGCACAGTCTTTGGATGGTATTTCCATGGTGTGCCTTAGTTTTTTTTTCCACTTCACAATCGATGTCTTGGCACCCATCCATGGTGTTTGAGCCACACGCTGCAGTTGCTTCATATGCATATTCCTGTCCTTAGGGTCACTCGTTCTTGTGCTCCAACCTGTAATGGAAAACCAGAATTTAGTGTCCTGAAAATAAGTTCAGGGTAAAAACATCTTTAAGTGACTGTGCATGTACAGGAATCCAAAAATCAAAGCGGACCCCTCCTCCCCAAACACTCCTCATGGCACTAAAGCCTTCTTCTTCATCGTTAGTGAGATTTATGTCTGAGCCCTCCTGTTCTGCGTGAATACACACCCCTGCCTCTAATCACACACACCTTCTTAACCGCCACCTGCCGGCTCTTTAACCTGGTTTTGGTCCGTGTATGGCACAGCTCGGCTCATAACCCCTGTTACACAGAAACACATGTACAGGCGCACATGTCTTACCTTAGGGGAAGGGTACTCTGGAGTGGAGAGGCAGGCAGCGTCTGTGCGGGCAGTGGTGTCTGTGGTATTTTCTCCTCAGGTTCAGGAAATCTGGAAGAAAGAGATGTTTAAATTTGGAGCTCACAAATTTTATATTTCATATATTTGTAAGTTAGATTGCTAGAATATTGTTAGTGTAAAAGCAAGATGTATGCCTGCAGGTGGACCCATGCATATCACCTGACAGGTTTAATTAATTCCGAATGGAGGAGATTAAATTCAGATTTTATAAAGCACCATAAAAAATAAAAACTGCATCCAAGTCAGTATAATTTTGAAACTACCAAAGCCTCATTATGGCCTAACTTGTCCTCTGGTGACCACAGGAAAATCCGCTTTCATGGGTTTAATTGTTTGGACCCATTTTCCAACAACAGGCCGACCCCCTTCTAATAAACTGGGACACACAGACCTAACACATGATTATTTTTAAACGTCCCTAATAAATCCACTTTGACTCCTGCGGTTCACAGGCTACCAGCCAAGCCCAGGAAGAGATAAAGTGCCAGATGACTTTATGACTCCCCCATCCTCCCCCCCTCTGAAAGAAACTGCCCCGAGCCTGGAGGTAGGCTTCTTTACACTTGGCACTGCTTCTCCATGTCATGTTAATAAAGGTCGAGTATTTGCATGAGGTTTTAACACCGAGATTAACAAAGGCGCACCGGAGCGCCTTCCAGCCGGGGACAAAGGGGGCGCACCGGGGCTGCTGTGCGCTCCGCTCCCGGCCATCCCTCCTCCCTCCTCCACCCTCCATCCTCTCCATCATCACATGAGCCTCTAATCACGACCTCAAGCCCGAAGTTTAACAACCCGCTGTTTGTCTGCGCCCGGAAGGTCCAGGAGCAGAAAAACCGCAAACCCGCTTGGATGTGCGTAAAAAAAAGCGCACCTGCTCCAACAGGCAGGAAAAACATGATGTTTCTTTTCACCTGAGCAAATCTTGAAGCATGCACAGTGAGTTAGCTCATTTGTAACCAGGTTGTTTTTTTTTAAAAAAAAAAAGGGTGAAAAGACGAGAAAGGTAATAATTTAACATCTGAAGATAAAAGAAGTTAATAATGCTAGTGCTGCATTCAGGCCGTGTTGACAAAATGGGATGGGAGAGATTTGTTTTAAAACAGATTGAATTGGTATCATCATCAAGTTAAAAATGAGTTAAGATAAGAAAAAAAAAATCTCATTCTTTTTCCAATTAATTGAATCCAATTATTTCAAGTTAATTAACTCTTGTGTTGTCACACCAGATAAATTTCAGCCTGAATTAGTAGTTGTCCGATATTTAAGTCGTTTCATCTTTATCTAACATATCTCAATTATAGTTAAAGTTGTTATAGTCAGTCAATTGTTCTGGTATCAACAAGTGACTAGTGACAACAAGTGATGTAAATGCAGCCAGGTTGGTTTTACAGCTGGTGACTGTTTTAACCACTCGCGTCCTCGCAATTACGGACTGTAAGAAAGCTCCTGAACGCGCCATGTATTATTTTGTGTTTAATTCGCACATTAACTGAAGTTACATCCCGCCATGATGATCGACGGGGCCTTATTTTTATGTATGTTTGTGTGTTATTAAGCAACCAAAAAGGGAAATATTTGACGAAAACATCATATTTATATTTTAAAATTTTATTTTCTAGTCAGTTTGACTAACAATATGTTCAAGCTGGGTCGGTTTCTCCTGTGAGATTTAAGCTAGCAAGAAACACAGCTACTGTTTTTTTTTAGCTGCTATGATTCTGAACGCTGTTTTAACACTGTTGTCTGAGAGTATGTTTGAATTGTCTTGGCCGATTTTTAGCAGCTGGAAGGTGGAAGTTTTGGGATGCTCACCTGGTCTGGCAGAGGAGGTTGACGCTAAAACAGCTACGAGCAGCAGGAGCAGGTAGAGCAGGTTGAAGATCCTCATGGCTGTGCAGTAGTTAGCTTCTGAAGAGGTAAGCTAATGATCCTTTTCCAGGAGTCTGGAGAGTCTCTCTGGATCTTAGCTGGACTGATGATGCTCAGTGTGGTTCAGGTCTCTCTCTGTCTCCTCCTCTGTTTCAGTCCAGAAGAGCCACCACGGCAGAGTCCAGCACCCTGAAGTCCCTCTTTTCTAAGGATAATCAGTATGTCCCTGAGGAATGTGTGTGTCCAAAGTGTTTGTGTGTCCAGTGAGAGTGTGATTGTCTCTGTGTCTGAGAGCAAAGTGACAAAGGTGCCTTTCCCCCCACCTCCTTTATACAGCCTTTTAGAGGGAGGAGGGGGTGTAGCTCCCACAGCAGCCCCCACCTCAACCCCTAACACACATACACACACACACACACACACACACACACAGAGTCACTTAAGCATTGCACATATTGACCCCACATGTAGAGGGTAATTCAAGTGACAGGAAGCCCCCTCCCTACCCTCCAACTGCCCCTTGAACACACACCCTCTTGCATGCTGCAATTTATGTATACATATATAATTGTGTATGTTTGCAGCAATGAGGGATTAAAGTATTTAAGGAGGGCAAAAAATTCAGACAATGTTGATCTATCTTTTATAACATTAGAGATATAGTTGAAGAGATGTAGTTGAAAGTAGCAGGTTCCAGAGCCAAATCCCTCCTCCCTCAATTGTCCCCTACCCCCGCACTAAGGAGGACACACACATCTGGGGCGTTTGGGTGGTGGGGTGGTATTGGTGGCGATGGAGGGGGGGGTGTTTGCACCGAGCATTTCGGGGCCAGGGTCCTCCTGGCTGAATGAAATCAAGTGATGCACTGGACTAACAATACTCTGACTGTCTGTCTGGGATGCCGTCTACTGTCTCTGTCTGTCTGCATGGGTGTCGTTCTCTGTGTGAAAGGTGTGTAGTTAAATTTCTGTGTTTTGCTTTCTGTTTTTAGGGAGGTGTAAAAATTTGCTGACTGTCTGAAATCGCTGCTTAATCTTTAAAAAACGTAAAAGTTTATTTAGCTTAGTCAATTTGAGTTTGTTTGCATCTTCTGATATTCACTGTGTAGCAAACCTTGAAACATTTTTTGGCACTGACTTACATGTGTCTGTAGCACTGAATATAAAAACTATACTCATATTTCTGAGAGCAAGGTTTCAAAACTTAATTGGTACAGAAGCTGTGTTAGTTAAATCTGCACTAGTGTCAAAATATTCAAATACCTGGCCCTCCTTCTTATGCAGGTTGTCCATTGGTGGTATACCAGGGGATTTTCTTGCAGCAGGTAACACAGTTCACTTGGCATTAGCTCTGCTGTTGCCGGTTGGCTTTTGCAAAGTGTGGGGACTCATTAGCGTGTCTGCTTACGGCCGTCTCTGTGGACTGAGACTCTCCATTCAGCACCCAGCTAATGAATTAACACATTAAGATGAAATGTCAGCCATTACATGTGAATGAGGATTAGAGAAACAGCAGGACACTAATGGACCGGGGGGCTCAAAATAGTCACAGAGACTTTGAACAAGCATCTGGACCGCCAGCTCCTTTTAGCCCTCAAAACTAGACAAAAGATGCCAGTCTCTCCACTTGTGTTTTTTTCAAGTTGTGTATGTCTGTGTGTGTGAGTGTCAGTGTCATCATGTCTTTAGAAATGTTGTCTTTATTGCTTTATGGTGTTTGCAAAAATGTTGAAAAATGCTTGAAATGACAGGGATTCCTCATGGATTTGGCCAGCCTACAAACACATACGTTCGCGTACACATACGCATTCATCCTGCAGCAAACACTCAGCCAAGGTATGTAGTTTGTTTCTGTGGCGAGCTGTACTTTGCATATGAGCTGCCATTGTCTTTTAAAAAACTTTTATTTTCCCTATTTGAATATGCTAATTTTGTCTCAATTGTCATTCAGAGCCACCTGGTATCCACGGCATCCAATTGCTGCCAAATCTCAGTTTCTCCTCGTGTCTCTCTGTTTCTTTCTATCTGCCCTTCAAAACAGAAACAAGTGAATCGTACCGAATTCTCCCCACCAGGTTTTCTGTGTGACTGAGGAGAGCGTGTTGTAATATTTGCTCTTCCTGGGGATTATACGTCTTTACAGGGATTACCCAGCCTGCTCAAACACTCCCCTACGAGGCACACACACAGAGGGCGACCTCCTATTAAACTGCTTCAATGCCTTGACAAGGCTGCACTGCGTAGGTGAACCTCACTCCACAGCTTTTCTTTGGTGTGTGATAATTCGCATTGGGCACTGAACCTCAGTGTTTTTTTCTACCCTGTGATTCAAAAAATCTCTTGTTTTGTCTCATTAACAGTCTAAAACCCAAAGCTATTCGGTTTGTGATGACATAAAACAGAGAAAAGCATCAAAATACTCCCATTGCAGAAGCTGTAACCAGAGGATGTTTGGTGTTTTTTCTTCATAAATGACTGAAACTACAACAACTATAAAAATTAATGCATTACTTTTCTGTTGATTGGCTAATCATTTCTTCCAAATGTTCCAAATGAAACTTGTCTATCACACTCAATATGGAAAACTAAAACACTGAAAACTGACATCAAACATCTGCTCAGATATATATTATATTTTGCTTATTCTGTGATTAGGTAGTTCTAGATTTAGATCAAATTTTTAGGCTTTTTTTAATTTATGCGAACTTCAGACATATTCTGTTTTTGTTGAACATATTCATATTTCTGAGAGTAAGGTAGTTAATTAAGTATTCTTGCAGTTCATCGATGAATTGGTTGACAGAAAAATCATTTTTTTGATCAGCAATTAAACATTTAAATTATATTTTGAGCGAAACTGAAATTCACTTGCTTTGATTTTTAAAATGTGATGCTTTGCTGCTTTTCTCTGTTTCATATCACTGTAAATTGAGACATTGACAGTTGGGTTTTGAACTGGTGTCAGACAAAAGTGAATCAGTATGCATTATATAATTTTGTTTCATCAGTTTGTTCATTTTAAATGCGATGTGGCTGAGTGTGTAACTCAGGAAAGTGTTTGACAGAATTAGACAGCAGAGCTCCTGTTATTGCTACTCTTATAGTAGTCTATAGTAGCTCTTCCTAGTTAGCTGTGATCTTTACGACTACAGAGGAAGCTTCAGCCTCTCCTCCCCTCCTCAATTTTCACTTTCTTCTTCCTCTGCCACCCTCTCCTGACCAGAACATACAGATAAAGAACTTCCTCTCTGATAAAACATGTTAAGAGGAACAGTGCATCATAAATAGACTGTTTCCTCCTTTGTCATTTCTTTTTTCCACTGAGCCAAAAGTTGCCAGTACACCTAGCACTGACAGACACTTCTATGCCTACATATGAATGCACACACTCGGACACCTGTCCCTGTAATGTACTACTATGTGGTAATACTGGAAATGCCAAACATTTGCTGGTTTCAGCTTCTAAAATGTCAAGATATTCTACCTTCCTTTATAATTTTCTGCTGTATGATGGTTCTCTGACATTTTACTGACAAAGCTATGACTTGATTAACCCAGACTGGAATTGGCAGATTAATTGACAATGAAAATAATTGTTTATATTGTGATATAAAATGCCATAATGTATACTGTGATAGGGGATTTTATCCACATCATTTTCAAAGACACCAGACCTGTCTTTGACCCTGTGTGGATACAGAGGAGCATTTAGATGAGGGAGTGACAGAGAGGCTATGTGCCGGGATGTCTGAATTTTTTGGGGCGTAGTCCAGTGTCTGTGTGTGTGTGTACAAGTGTTGATTGTGATCTGATGGGTCAGTTCGTTGTCCATCGTTAGAGTGATAGCGGGTCTGTTGTCATGCCATAAGGTCGTCAGTGTTAATGAGGGCCGCAGCCAGCCAGAGCTTAATTACTCTTAAGACCCTTTATCTCCAATTGCCCAATATAGACCCCAATGGATGCATATACACATGAACAGCAGTGCACACCCAATACACACACAAGCAGCTTGGACCATTGGGACACATCACACAACACAATGAGTCGAGGGTTTTGTTTTCTTCTGCACTCTGTGAAGAAAAAGATAGAATCTCACAACGGTCGATTAACTTCATCTTTATTCTGGAGCGCCTGCTCCCTCCGCGTCGGCAACTAGACGGCTGACTGTGGAGGAGTGACGGAGGGCTCAGGGGTCAAGGGGCAAACTCAACAGGGAGCAGCCTCTAACCCCCCAGGATGTCACCCCAATAGGGTTTCGGGGGCCAAAAGTCACTTGGTTTGTTAAATCCTAACCCAGACACAGCGGCTTCTGTGGACACACAAACCCAGTGTCTATGCTTGATTTTTAAAGTGCGGTGTGGATCTTTGTGGTCCATGGCCACACACACCAGTACATACAAATACACAGAGGACATAGATAAAAACAGTGCTTTTCTACTTAATGTGTGCTTTTTCTCATTTAACTTTTGCTTAATCTGTCAAGGTCCTTTTTGGTATTAGTATGTGGAATTTAATATAGTGTTGATGTGATACTGCAGATGGGGCTAAAGAGCAAACATTTCACTTATATCCTACACCAAGTTGTAAATTCCCTCACTGTGAGACAAATAAAGATATATCTTATCTCATCTTAAGACCATATTTTTGATTTTAGAAAGCTGTGGTGCCCGAGGATCATGCAGGCCAAATCAATAATCGACAAATTCTCACAGTTCATGGATAGTCCAGGGTTTTTTGCTCCTTTTGTAATTACAACTCATCAGTAAGTGCAGTGAGGTCATTATGGAGGACAATTTTACAGCTCCAAATTTAATTGGGACAAAAACTGGCATTAGCATCCCCCACACTACAAATCTTAATGGTTTGATATTTGGTTGTACAACTGTTTGTCCACTACAGCAATAATTGCATGCCACATTAGATTGTAAACAATTTTAGTTTTCCTACCTAAGTCACTTGTTACTGGTGTGGCTAAAATATATTCATGTTAATGCATGAAAATTGAACACTATTTGCTATAATGACATTCTTAAATTAAAAAAACAAAAACAAAAAATAAAAACAGAAAATGGGAAGATCGAGATCCCACTTTTACTTTATGGTTCCTGTCGAGCTTGCTTGATTATCACTCTCTGCTTTCTGTTAAATGATCGCGACTTCTTTGTATCTACTTCTGAAAGAGAGCAGACATACAGTGTGGAGCATTAGAAGAGTTGACATTTGTCTGTGTGGTGTCTGTGTCTGACCACAGAGGAGGGTCGTGTACCTGGATTTGCATCTTGTGGTCGGATACAGACTGAAGCCAAACTGAAGAGCGAGAAGATGACGAAGGCGACGATGATGAAGGTCAGCTCAAAGCCGGAGAACGGCAGGTCCATCTACACAACTAACCAACACAAAGCACGACATTACGTTAAGTCCTATCTTCACATTAAGAGAGAACATAACACATCACCTTCTTGCCCTCATTTAAAAAACTCATTCTGTATTGCAAACGTGCATATGACAATCCAACATGCATAAGCTGACATTTCTTAATCTTTACAAGTACGTATGTTTTAGTCTGATTGAGGTATTTATGTACTGAGGTATTTACATTTGTATCCGGGCATGATATATTCAAACACTGTAGCAGTAATATAGGATATAAAACTAAATGGTAGTAATGAAAATTGCTCATTAAATGAACTGAACTACACTGTCTGAGAATAATGGTTTCTGGTCATGTTGGTAATTGGTAAATGCAGAAAACTGAACTTGTTCTGGATCTGTTTCACACACCTACCAAACCAGTTTCAAGCTTGTATGTGTGGACAGACTAAACATGTAGCCTGATAATCAGACTGAACTGACATTTTGTTTTCACTTTGTTCACTCACTTTTTAAACAACTTAACATATCTGAGATGTGAAACTAAATGCTAAATTGCATTACATTCATGAAAAGAAGTATTTTTAACAGCAATACTGTCGACATATGGCTTGAGGCGCAGTGGTATGTCATCACCACAAGGGGGCCTTATAAACCCTGTTATTTTTAACTGTTACTTATGTCACTTATTGATTTGTAATGACTTGTGCGTCTCGGTCAGCCTAGTGCTCTTTGTAGTGCGGGGTTTTATCTCTTTACTGTATTAATAATCAAAATTTGTCTCTGTTCAAGCTAAATATTTTTTCCTGATCTGGATGGAGCTTTAAGGCACATTTTAATGCAGAATCTTCTATTTCTGATTACTTTCAGTCTGAAACATTTGAATACACTGTCCAGTTCACATGGCCATTGCAGTATCCGATGGTGTCTTTCACAAAGTATCCCAAAGTTAAAAATGCACTATAGTATCACATGAGCGACTGGGTGAAATTGAACATAGGGCTCACATGCATGAAATAGTCAGAGTTGAATTCAAAGACAAAAGTACAGACAGAAGCTTTGGAACTTGCAGGGGATATTTACTTCAGTGAATTTATGATCCAACCCTTTTTTCCAAACCCTAAACCCAGCGTCAACTAACATGTCTTTCTTAATGTTACCTGGAAAGTCATCAGAGTATGAATCCCTGCATAAACATTTCTCATGAACATATTCTAGAGTACATATGGATGTATAAAAACATGCTGAACTGCAGTAACAGAAGGTCGGGCTTCTCCTGATTTCTGCTTGAAAGAATACATTAACAGGTACATTTCTTTTGCATTATGCAGTTTTACATTATCACAGAGAGACTGAAGGAGTCGTAATGGTCAAAGCCAGATGGCCCGCAATTTACACATTTTTCTCACTGCTGTAGATCTGTTCTACCCTTCACCCTTTGATCCCTGGCAAGAATGATTCAGATGTCTCATTCCTGCAGAATTATTTGAGAGCTCACTCTAATCCTGCCAGCACACCTTTGGTTTCTGACCTAGATTTTGAAAAGCCTCTCTGGTCCTGTAGATTTCCATGAGATGACCTTTGTTTGATATACATTTCTTGTTTGAGCAAAGGTAAGACCGGAAAAGTAGGGGAATGAAAGAAGGCGTTTTTGCGACTTACCAGTGGAAGAATCAAAGCAGCTATTTTCAGATCTGAAATATAAATGAACTTCTGTGTGTGTTCACACATACACACTCTCAAAGAGGAAAGAAAGCAGGCGTGAGATACTGTCTGGGAACAGTTTGTTGAAACAGGCTTTGTTTATTCATTCTTTTTTTACAGTGTACCATCCAAGCCACTCCTTTCTGCCTCATCCTGGAAGCAAATAACTCTGGATCCTATAACAAAGTACACAAACACATTCAGAGGCCACCGTTTAGACTTTGTTCCGGTAACTGATAACACACACTTGCACACTAACACAAGGCTTTGGCCTGCATGTTGTCAATTTGCATCAAGCAGGAAGAAAAGAGCCAACTGTTGCCCACTGAAGTCTTTCATTCTTAGTCACGAACCTCATCTGTGTCAGATGATCAGCACCGCACTCTGTTGTTGTGTCTTTGACTCTGATGGAAAGGAAATAAGAGAAGTGATCACTTTCCCAGCTCAATGTGCAAGATTTTTTTCAAAGTGATAGAAGTAGACATTTACTGATTAACTTAATTAGCAATTGGTTGTACTGTTCAAAGTCTTATAGAATAAAAAACATCTATAAAATAACATTCACTCAAAGGTACAACTGCACACAGACAGTTTGCTTAAGAGCATGAAACGTAGTGAAAGGCTCCAGTTAAAGCCACTAAGTGACATTTTATTTAAAGATTATTTCGTCGATTTATACATGATATACATCATTTTATTTTATACCGGACTTAATCTTTCTTATTTATTTATAGAGCACTTTTCTTAACCCAACAGGGGCCAATAGATTCAATTATTTTCATTAAAAACTTAGTTGGTAATACATCAGCTTGCCTGAAGGACACAGTATATATCACAGAATACATATGTTTACAGAAAGCAGTATGAAAATAAATAAATCAGCTACGTTAGACACATTACCAAAATGTCCTCCCAGAATTCTTGTTTTTAAAGGCTAAAATTCCCAAAGAATTCCCAAACAATTTAAAGGCAGTGAATGAATTCATTAGAGTCCCGCAATAAATGCCTTTGTGGCCTTTGTGAGGCTGATAACATTTATTGTCTTTGTTGCCACTGTGTCAGTGAAATTAAGATTTAATACCACTAATATGTTTCGTAGGTTTTGTTGACTGCATCAGTAGATATTTCTATTATTTTGCACAGAAACAGAATATTTCCTGTAAATGCTATATACTTAATATCCAGTTTATTAGGTACACCTAGCTAAAACTGATGCAGTCTAATAAAACAGTGTTGCAATAAATCCAACCTTCATGAAGGTTATAATGCTCAGTGTTTGATGAAACTGTTTAGAGAGGTGTTGTTTCAACTTTATTTTGGAAGCTGCAGTCTAAAGTGCTGTTTAACTGTGTATTGCACTATAACACACTATAACAAAGATAATATTATGGAGGGATGAAAAATGAAAACAGTATTGAACAAGTATCATTAAGTTATGGGGAAACTGAAGAGCATTATCATGTTTTATAAAAACATGTTTTAAGCTGATATTTGAGAAGACTGACCATAAAATAATATATAAGAGCCCTTGATACATTTGAGAAAGAAGCCGTTGCCTCAGATACATTTTGATTAATTATACTATAATTTTTGTGACTGTGATGCTGTTTCATGGATATTGAGTTTATTGTTTTGCACAGAAGCATTTCAGCATATACTATATACCACATTGGCAGTTTGCTTGTATTTGTGTAATACAAGTGCCCTGCAGGCTGTAGAGTTTCAGTATACTCACAGGTGTCTCCAAAATCATATCTATACGAATGAAAGAATCAACAGCTCTTTAAAACATTTAAAACAAAAATGTGCCATTGTAACCTTCATTAAAGTGGGAGTGTTGTATTTGGCTGCTAGATTTACCCTATAAACTGCAAAGTATAGTACAGTCATAGATGTTGGCAGTAATCATATAGATTAATATTATAAATGCAAAGTGCAGTTTTTTAAAATTTAAAAAAGATATCATTTAAAAACTTTTGTTTTCCGTATGTGGTCAATAACACGTTTGTCTGTAAAGTGACTAAATGGACAAAGTCAGACATTTCTGGTGTGTGTGTGTGTGTGTTTGCAGTCGTACCATTGGAGTGTGCGCATTCCTCATTGAGCATCCCAGTAAGTGTGAAGAGGGCGAAAACCAAGAGGGAGAACATGATCGTCAGCGCCTCCAGCTCAGTCAGTGAAGATGCCATCTACACCTACTGCCACCGCTGTGTCAACAGTGAATGTCTCATCTGTAAATTCACCTGTTGCACCACAAAGGTGACATCCCCTCCCATCACACACTGAATCAAAATGAGTATTAAACACTTACCCAGAGTTTGTCCTGGAGCATTTAGATGTTGACCATCACACAACACTTTCTTGACACATACACACACACACCCACCCACCCTCTTTCTCCCTCCCTGTTTTGACTCTCTTTGTCACACTCTTGCAAGAACCATGAAGAGCTGACTAACACATCCCCTCTCAAGTTCAAGTGAGATCATATTAACCCTAATTATTAATGAGCCCTGTGTGTTTGTGTGTGTGTTTACCAACAGAGCCTCCTCATGTAAAATTAATGAATATCTACATTTTAAGATTTAAGACTGCTCTCAGGTATTTGACCTAGATGATAAGAGATATTTTTTTTTGTTGTTGGGGCCTATGGTCGTGACTCTCAAACTGAAACTTTCTGTGGTGGATGAAGATCAAGTGGTTTTGCATTTCTTTGCAAGTACCACTTTGACGTGGTAGTTGTTCTGTTGCAATGGAACAAATCCATTTGTCTCTTGAAACTCCCCTACTCATCAGCAATGCCTCCATGCACACACAAACATGTCTTCTATCGATGCATGTTAAAAATACTTGTTGCATACCACAAGTCGTGATGGAGAAGCACTTAATGTTTTAAATTAGCAACCACAAAGCAAGTGTTCTGACTTCCCCATTTCGATTGCAATTAAGTGGCATTGCAATGATAAATGTGTGCGTGCATGTATGTATGTATATGCTGAAAAAGGATGTGGGTGCGTATTATATCTGGGACACATATTTGAGCACTTCTCCTCTCAGCAGTGCTTGTTGAAAACAGGGCTGGGGCTGCTAACAAGCTGCTGAATGTTCTCTAAAATAAGATAAGATAGAACTTTATTAATCCCGAAGAAAATCCCCATTCAGCTCATCATCTTCCATCCTGCTAAAGAATCAGAAAATAGCGGCGGAAAGAGTTGCATCTTCCCGGCTCATTGATTATGAAACAGTTCATGTCAGGTTGTCAGTGGAGGTATTTCTCATGAATCCAGAAGTTGGGAAAGTGAGAAACAGTCAGGTAGAGTGGAGACAGAAGGTCAGTTCATGTTGAGTTCACCCAAATCACAGGTGGATGTCCATCAGAGTGTAGAAGAGATTAAGTGAACTGGGAAAGAAAGAACTGGCTCGTCTTACATAGAGTTTAAAATAGAAACCCTAATTTGAGCTTTTCACCGTAAACACATCATGGAAGTACTGAAGCCTACAAATAGATGCAGAATCTGCTTACAAGTTTTCTTTCTAGTTTTCTGGCTGTGGCACAGGAAGATCGCCTCCCCGTAGCTTCAGGAGCTAACTTTAAAGGCCCTGGCTGCGTTCCTGCACAGGACAGTTTCTGTAGTGTCACTCAGACTCAGGTGTCAGTTTGGGATCTGGGAAATTGTAATGAATGATGAAGATTGCATTTTTCACAATCTTGACATTTTATAAACAGTTAATCAATTAATTGCGAAAATAATGATAACAATAATAATAATAATGATAATAATGAAAATAATCATTAGTTGCAGCCCTCATCACCTGTGTGAGTTTCATACCATAGGTGTGCAAGGACTTTAATGCAAAATCTTTACTTTTGGTGTCTTATGAGTCCATGTGGGCTGGGCACCATTTGAGCATAAAACAATTAATAATATACAGGAACTAACTAACCGTAGCATAGCCATTCATACCTGACTTATCAGTTAACTCTATGGCTTTACTTGTTGTATAAATCTACCGTTGACTTTGACCACACCTCACAGTAAAAACATGAAAAGGTACCGTGCCCTGGTCGTCTGAGGGCTTAAGACGATGACCATGACATTGCAGCGTCCCCTAGTCAGGCCGTGCCATTGCATGTCGTTCCCCATCTGTCATTCCCCTCATTTCCTGTCACCTCTCTATCATCAACTCTCTAATAACAATACAGGATGTAACAGAACTTTATTTATCTCATGAGAAATGTTTGCACATACCATAAAAGGTTAATGATTTTTCCAAGCCTTGGATGAATTGTACACGTAAGGTCAAACAAGGATTAATGACATGCGCTTAAATACATGATCAGTGAGAGCGGAAAAGTTCAAATGTGGTTTAAAAGTCCAATTGCCAGGGGATTAGATTTATTAAAATCTTCCTGGTTATGCATCTTGGAAGCCCCCTGAATATGTCAAAAAGGAGAATTGTGCTGTCAAAGTGAAGCGGACAGTCGCTGCCCTGTGCACATCTCTGGAGAAACTTGATTTAATTTACCACTTGACTTGTTTGTCTCTTCACCTCAGTCAGCCGCTGCTCTTCGGTGATCACTTGATGTAACCCATTTTCCAGTTATATCAATCATAATCCTCGTGGCCTGAGACAATTTGAAATAGGATTACACACTCGCCACCCAAACACACACACCTACACACGCACATTCTGTGAATTTACTTATATGGTTTGTGAAGGCTTTTCATTTCATGGCCAGTCAGACCAAACCAATATGCTTTTATTCCTTTAACATGCCAGAAGAAATGAGGTGGCTTAACATCTATCAACACATTGTTTCTCACCAGGGAGTCCCTGAACAATCAGCCCGTGTGTGTGTGTCTGTGTGTTACTGCTGTCCATGTGCACAAGTTGCATAAGCTTATTAGCAGCACCACTGGTCAGAGGAGGAGATTGAGGTTAGTCTAAGCCCTAATCCTCGTGGACCGTATGCTTATTACCCAGCAAGCACGACAAAATCCTGGCTCCACCCCTCCGAGAAAGACGTGCACACACACAGACACTCATGCAAGTCACTGCAACGCGCATTTTCCCTGCCTCCTTGTTTACTGCTCAGCTCTATCACAACTCTTCCTCTCCCCGTCTCTGTCTCTCAGCAGGAGGGCAGCGGAGGAGGAGGGGGAGGGGGAGGAGGAGGAGGAGGTGGTGCACACTGTTGAGTAGTATCCCAGTCGTCATGACGACCTCACACCCCACCATCTCCAGAGCTGTCTTCCTGTTGCCACGGTGACCTGATCCCGTTCCCTTTCGATGATCCGGATTGGGCCGATAAAGGAGAGCGATCCCGGAGCAGCGTCTCCTTTCCCTGAAAAGAGCTCTTGAATGGGACAGTTGATCACAGGCAGTAACGTGGATCGGAGAACGGGAAGGCGCTGCGTACTGGAAATGCTGTGGGAGTAACACCGGAGCGTTGCCTGGGAACAGCAGCATGCCAATACAACAGATAACTGTGGTCCCGGCTAGGGAGACAGCCAGCAACGGCAAGAGTGCTCCTCGCTCCAAAGACAAGACCGAGGTGAGTTACTGACCTCTTTAATATGTTCTCAAGCCTCCAAGCTCTTTAGATTCATGTTTCTTTATTACCCTTTTGTACCGTTAAGGCTTAAAACGATGTAAAGTTGGTCAAATTACACAGATATAAGAATCCAAAGATGTTCTTTGTGTTGTCAGAAGGTAGAAGTCATTTGATTGGTCCTTGAGCATTGATCTTGAAGACTGTAAAGGAGGTTGCATATGTGTGCGTGCATGTGTCAGCCTCCAGAATCAGCTGACAAGCTTTTCAACTCATTCAGGCACTCACACGTACAGTAGTGATGCACTCAGCAGCCTTTTATCACTGTTCCCTCACTTGGGGTTTGCTGTTTTTTATAGAATCTGACATTACATTAAACATCATAAAATATCACATCATAGAACATCACATTGTGTCACGTCACATTGCCTCATGTTACATCACATGCATTAGACTATAAAGTGTTTTTCTCTGACTACAAATGCATTCAAGTGGTTGAATGGTTGTTGCCAAGTTAGTTTGTATATTGTATAGTGTATATTTGGTCTCTCAATTTCAGACACAAACAAGATTAAATCTTGTTCTGTATTTGCCACTCATGCACCACATAGTGTGTGAACTGTGTATTAGTAATTAACAGCTTCACTACAAATATACTTGTTAAAACGGAAACAGGAACTTTAATTGTGTCTAACGCCTTTTGGTTTCACTTCCTCATAGTTGGCACAATTTTCTAGTTCTATTTATTCATTGTCCTACAGTATGCACAAGACCTGCATCTAAAAGTCTTTACTGTTCAGTTACTAGTGTTTTGAAAAACATATTTTAATGTATTACATGGCCTGAATTATCTCTATTGTTGGCTGTCTGTGAATGGAAAAGTGAACATCTAACCCCCCCCCCCCCCCCAAAAAAAAAAAACATTTTCAAAATGACCCAAATAAAATTAAAGCTGTAAATGAGGAGCAAAACAGCTGAACAAGAGTGTTGTTTCCAGATCCTCCTCCAGCTGAACCTGACACATGAGGCCAGAGACCATTTCAGTTTTGATTTAAAAAACAACTCAAGGTGTGTGGTTACACTTTTTTTCATTTACAACTACAGAAAGCAAGGTCAAACTAGAACATCAGATCACAGGTGCATGTATTTTTCAGTTTCTTATATTCATATATGTTTATTTTGTAGATTTGTTTTTTGACTGTGGATACGATAATGCACAGCTGTAAGACTGAGGTAACGCACAGATGCCTGTTAATGGCACTGTAATAATGTTTTAATTATGCCACCAGCTTCCACAGAGACACCAGAACAACACTGCTCTGATGAATCAGATTTGCTGAGTTTTTGACTATTAAGTGTTCACTAATTTATAACTATGGATATGATTCTTATTTTGTTTTTATACTAACAAATATTCAACGTTCTAAAGAAATTACGTTTGATTTTAAACAGAGAGTTACGTTCCTTTAAAGCTGAGATTCTCTATAACACCTTGAGACCAAATATAAACGGCATAGCTCCAGCTTCATGGTCGGTAGTCTAAATGTGGCTGTAGGTGTTTTTTGATCCCAAGCCAGAGTACAGAACCAAAATATAGCTCTCAGTCCATGCTACAGCACGTAATCCCCTCTGCAGAAACATGCACATGTCCACGCATAGACTCGCCAAAGTCTCTGCTGTGCATCAGAGCGAGAGTGTCAGCAGAGGAGCAGGCACTCAGGTAAGTGACAGGAGGACGTTAGCTGTGATGCAGCACTTCATTGCTACTGAACTGTATGTTGAACTGTACTTATACAAGGCGATGGCTGGAAAGACCACTGTGTTCTGTTGTGATCTGGTGACTTTCAGCTTGTGTGAAGATGTATTTCAATGGCTGTGGAAGGTTGGCAGTGACTTGTTGTGACTTAGACTTTTAATTGAGGATGCTTTGGTTTTACATTACAGATACATGAAAAGCTATAGGGGGACCAAGATGGAGCCAGTCTTGTGTAGTTGCTGTATGTAGAATTCAAGACTGAAGTGCCTGATATATTAAATTGGCTCATACATTTATGTAAATAGATCATTTGCCTTTTAAGAATGTCTCAGTTATCTGTGTTTATTAGGCGTGAGAGTTGGGAAATCTTGGAATGATAGTGACAGAGATGCAACTACTGTACAGCTGCTACAGACCAATACACACAGTAGGAGAGACACGTTGTATGGTGAAGCATAAATAGAGGCTGATATACCACTGTGTCGATCTCCTGTCTGCTGTTTCCTCTTGTTCTAGCAACGATAGCAAGAGATATTTCTGTATAATGGTTTAGCAAATGTCTGTCATAGATGTAGCCACACAGCTTGCTCAAGCTGTTTTATACTTTCACACAATGTGCAAAATAGATTGTCTGGGAAAAGGCCTATACATATATTATACATATACATATATTATTGACTTTGACAGGCTGGGAAGTTAGCAAGGCTGAACAGCAATGTTTGGATAGCGAGCTAACAAGACTAGCTCTTTCCCCTCTGCTTTCAGTCCTTGTGCTAAGCAATGCTAAACACCTGGTAGAACAATCTCTCTACTGAGGCCAAAGAGGAAATCAATAGCAATCTACGTATCTAACTCGGTTTATATTTATAAATATAAATATGTTGTGATATGCTCATGTGCTGTTTCATTCAAGACGGATAGGGGCTAAACATTGTTTATTGTAATGAAAAAATTCTGAAATTCAAATTCTCATTTCTCATAATCCCACCTGTGTATTTTATTGTATTGTTTTTTGTACAGTTTTTATTTTTATTGTTTGTTTTGAAGTTATATTCTCTCACAGCTTGGCTATGAATCCAATGGTTTTTAACAACCCACACTTAAGTTTTGACATTGAGAGCTTTACATCAGCACATGAACGCAGCACATGACTGAGAGCATTAAAATGATGAAGTGGCACCAATATCTGTACCTTCTCAGAAATGCTAATTCAGACTAATGACAAATCACCTGTAGTGCACACGTGCACAGCTGCTGGCCTCATAATTGAAGGCGTTTTATTTTAATCTGTTTCATGATTCATAATGAAGAACTTATCTGTCCTGTTAAACTACCAAACATTACAAACATGTGCCCAAGGCCCAGTACATGTGTCCATCTCCTCTAACACCCAGAGGAGGTTGCAGAGAGTTTGCTTTGACTCCACGCAGGACTACTGATTTAAAACAGGCCATCAGCAAATCCCTTGATCAGCTTAGAAGATGCAGTCTTCTACTTGTCAGTGATTCTCTTATTTATTTCACTCATTTGCACACAGTGTACCCTCAACTGTGTCTGTGTGGGTTGGTACACCCAGGCTCTGGTTTTTATATGTCAATTATACAAAATATAAAGATGGCACCCACATGAGACATTATAAATATAAACTTTGAATGAAATATCCTATAAGATACATAAAGCTTATAACTCTTCCACTGGTAAACCTATAAGCATTATACTGTATATACTGTGTGTATAAATACCAACATTTTACAAACAGACCTCTAATAAATATTGCCTGTAAGACTTTATGTTCAAGATCATCAGAGTAAATTAATAAATATTAATATAGTCAAGAGATCCCATCTAAAGATGCCAGCAATGAATTTATCCTACAATTATTATCTATATAGCCAAAGCCTTATAGATCTTATTCTTCTGTACATTAGGCCTCCACTGCATCCAAAGTGAGCCATGCTGTTGCTTTAGATAACATCCCTTACTATGATGAACATGAGCAGTGTCATTTACTTTGACTCCCACAAACACCTGCTCCTGTCCTGTTGCCATAAATGCACATTACAAAGGCTGAAAATAGTCCCTAGTCTTGTTTGAACTGAAACCTAAAATGTCCAAATGTTATTTGACTTTTTTTTTTTTAATGAAAGGACAGTAAATATGGATCTGTTTTTTTGTGTGTGTGTTTGTGTGTTTTGTAGTCGCTGAAATATTGTCATGCACATCATTCATCAGTATGTTAGATTAAGACATACAGGACATCCACTACACAGACACAAAAATTAAAGGTAGGGATTTTATACAGAATAGGAGACTCCATACAGAAAAGGAACCACAGGAAGTGAAGTCAGAAAATATTGAGAGAGTAATGGCATTTTTGGTGTTGGTCTTTACATGTGATTTATTGGAAATAAGAATATTATAAGAAATTTTAATTGATCTTTTAAATGAAATTTTCCTTCTGGGAACATGCTATCAAAATATATATCTCGAACATTTACCCTGTTTTATGCTACAGTTTATTTTCCACTGCCCCCTCAGTCCGGCACCAGACACTTGGCAAGTTATCTTGCTTAAAAGCATGGCATGATCAGTGTTGGGCCTTGGTGTGTGTGTGTGTTGGGGACTAATTTTCACGCATGGGTCACTCAGAATCCAGCATATGTTCACAGTAAAGACAGCAGAGGCTGGAGGTTTCCACTGTCTGGCAAGACGTATTTAATCCCATAATGCACCTGGCTCCCAGTAACTTCAACTTTGTGGCAGAGGACGTAAGCCGACTGACAGTGGTGCTGTAGGAAAAGTTGATTTGAAAAGGGAAAAGGGAAAAATGTTTTGTCCCAGATTTTTACTTGATAAATCTGGTAGTTTCTAACTTTAGCTTTTCCAACCGACAACAAAGTAAGTGTGAAGTCAACATTCTCTGTTTAGACACCTGCAAAGAGATTCTGAATGTGAATAGAAATGCTGCTACTCTGCCTGCATTCCTTTATTTTACTTTTTAAAACAAGAAATTATTTACATGATGTGAACACAAACACACAACTTAACTAGGTTTGGGTAATATGACGATATATTTACTGTCAGATGATATAACTTTATCTACTTTAAGAGATTTTGCTTTGCTGTTTATACCCTTTTAAAAATTCTCATTCTATTTGGTCACTGTGGCCAATTTTAGTCAATTTTAGAAATAAATAATCAGAACTGTTTAAATGGCAAATTGACATTTTTCTTATTTTTGCATCAATGTGATGAATTTCTTTGTCAGATATTTCCTCTGCTGAATTACCTAAAAACAGACATTTCTCTTGGATTATTTTATCCATTTGTAAGTCCTAAACTACTTTTCTAAAACAAATGGTTCATATCGTGATTTAAATGGACAGAGTGATATAAAATTGCATACATTGCCCACTTGTGAGCTGACCTGATTTGAGAGTCTGGAAAGTAACTTGGAATCCATATGATTCAAATACCAGGGCACATATTTTTTGTCCTCGGTGGTTTACCGGCGTTAATACTCAATAACTCCTACGCAACATCAACTGCTGGTTTCTGAAACTTGTGTAAGATGCTGCAGGCAGTGAATGAGGCCACAGATGTCTGAGGGTTGAGTTCAAGGTCGAACAGTTGAGTTCAGGCAATCCGCGCTCCAGGAAGTTCCAGAAAAAGTGCTATTAGTTTGCTTTAAATAGAGACACATTGCAGAGCAGCATCTTGTACTCTTAGCAGGACGACCAGCTAATTGGATTGTCTGGGTTTAGCTCCGGTCACAATGAAATAACAAGGACGCGTGTTCACGCACGATTTCTGATGCTGGATTTTAACCAACCAACACAGAACCAGCCAACACTGAGTAGTAAAGAACATGTCTGTGGTGTTAAAAGCTGCTTAGTTTAATTATGGTGCTGTTGTTTTTATTGGTAAGTTAAAGCATTTAGGTTGTTCAATCTATGTAATTCTATCTTTAGCTACATAACAAAGCAAAACTTTTGAAATGTATTTCTCACATTTAACTTTTCTTGGGGTGGAGAACTTACTATTGGGAATCTTGTTTGAGACGTTAACAATCCTTTCGCACAGTTTATGATGTGGAAATCTTTGCCCCAAATGAAACTGACAACAGATTAGAACCGAAACAATCAGTTGATGAAGCAATTAGTTGATTGACAGAAAAGTAATAGCCAAGAATGCTGATAATCGATGAACTGTTGAAATAAGCAAAATGGGAAACATTCTCCTGTTTCAGCTTCTAAAAAATAAAGATTATAATTTTATACTTTTTATAATATTCTAAATCAATCATCTGACAAAACAGGGCATTTGGAGACATCAGCTTGGGAAAATATTGATCAATTTATAAAAAAAAGAATCATCTGTACATTATTTCTTGATGAAAAATAAATGTCATTTGTAGCTCTGCAGCATTTAGACGAATTAGCTCCTGTTTTGACGTGAATCCAGTGAAATCTTGTTTTCATAACTTATTAATGTTATTTCTGTGTTGCGTTCCGGAGAAATCGCTGGTTTCAACACCTCCGACTCCTCAGGTGCCATTAAAGCATCACATGCTTCTCTGTGTTTCTAATGATTTTCTGTCTCTCCTTCTCCCTGCAGGGGAGGAAGGCCCCTGGGCGCTCAGGGAGTCGATCCAGCAACATCTCCAAGGTAGCTGCTGAATATCAGAGAGCTTAAAGGGCCAATATCAAAGTCACAGTTCAGTGTGTATGGTAGCATCCTTTATCCAAGCAGAATGTGATGTGCTAGAATTACTACCAAATCAATATAAGTACACAATGTTGTATGACTTGTGTAGACATTAAATTATGCTTTAAGCTCCTCTTATTAACATGTGTTCATTAATGATAAATCAAATTAAACTTCATAAGAGTGTAATACATCTGTCTGTTTTGGTTTTGAACACAGCCAAAAATTCCATATATGCAGCTCAAAAATAATTATTGTTTATGATATATCATTAATATTAATCTTTATTTTGATTATGTGGTCATTAGAAAAAGTGTAGAGACAGATTCTTGTACTGGCATAGCAGCATGGAAGCTAATTTGTTGTTTTTCGCTGTTTGTTGTTTCAGGCCAGCAACTCCACAGCAGGACTAACCACAGCCTCAAGGACATCAATCACCCCGTCTTCTCAGGACATATGCAGGTCAGACAATCTCCTCTTTGAATATGACCCAGAATTACAGTTACTGGGGCAGAAAGCACAAGACCAGTATCCCTTGAATATCTGCAAATATCTCTCTTAAAGCTTGTAACCAGGGTAGCCACAGTTCTCTCTGTGATATTAACGTGCACAGTTTAAAGCTTCTTCTCCACTGAGTGGGAGATTCAATGAGTATGATCTGCCGCACCCTGAGGGCATTAACAAAATTAAAATGGATGCAGACATCCAAATGATGCTCCCATAGTGCAATCAATGAGAGGAAGTTGGCTGACTGCAGAAATGAGATCCTTCAGCTTATTACTGCATATCCACTGGTGGTGTGGTCTCCATACTGACGGGCTCAGTCCTGTGTATTCAAGGCTGGACGGACTCTTAATTTGATAGCAGTGTGGACGCATGAGATGTATGGGAGTGCTTGGGCCTCCATTTGTCAGAGGTCATTCCATATTCACCATCTCTTATTCTGATTACTTAGCCCGATCACCTCATTATTCAGTCATATCATGTCCCATTTTCTGTCTCTGAAGTTGAAGTTGTTATTTTGTTCTAACCGCTCAGTAGTGAATGAGTTTTCAGTCAACTTGGAGACTAGTGGGCGTTACTAAGTGAACTTATGTCTATACTTAAGTTTGTATGTCAGCATCTCATGCACAGCTGGTCTTATCTACAAATCTCTGACGTCTGCTTCCTGTCTGAAAATGTATATATATATTTCTTACTACTCAAGTGGTATCATGCCACTCCCTTCCTTTGCTTAATTACCTCACAGCTGAATGTCATTTGGTTTTATGGTGCTCAAAACATGGACTCTAGAGACAAAGTTACTCGCTGTGAACTACTTCCTTTTAAATATTAGTGAAAAGTGTTGAGGTCTGTGGATTTTCCATAGCAATGGAGACGCAGATTCTGGAAAGAGCCGTTGCAAGAGACTCGAAAAAGATTGTTATTAATGTAACTTTTGCAAACTGTAAGCACAACAGATGAAATCCAGTGAAGGCAGAATCTCAGATACAGATATCTCAAAACCTGAGCATGACAAAACACTCTGCATAGGTAGATAGAAGGTAACTTAAATACTGTGGGATTTTTTTTTCAATTTTATGTTTTTATGTTTATTGTTATTGGATGAACTGATCCTTTAAGCACTTCTAATCTGGTTTCAGCCCATTTTTTCAGTTAAAGTCATCACACTCATGTCTTTTTCATCTCTTTCACCTTGTTTTTACACATCTCCATCTCTGTGTTTGTGTGTCCCCGTGTGTGTGTGTGTGGGTGTGTTTGTGTTTGTGTGTCCCTGTGTGTGTATGTATGTGTGCGTGTGTGTGTGTGTGTGGGTGTGTTTGTGTTTGTGTGGGCGTGTGTGTTCAGTTCTGGACAACTGACCCGTTTAGAGGAGGATGCTTCTGAATCGTACAAACACGACAAACACACACACACCTCTGTGATGACAGTCACCAGCACAGCTCTGGGCTCGTCAGCTCAGGCCCAGAAGAAGCAGGTGAAGCGTCGTCACCGCCGCAAGAGGAACAGCTGCACCGGCATCGACTGCGTGGAAACCAACGCCAGACAGGAGCAAACTGACCGCAGCGACCGCAGCCTCAGCTCTGACCGCAGCGAGCGGGGGGAGAAGAGGGAGCGTTCTTCCAAGAACCGGAGGGAGCTGCCACCTCGCCTCCGCTGCTCAGGGGCCCCGCAGTCAGACTCCACCTCTGAGGATGAGGCGTGGCGCGAGGCCCGCAGCTGGAGCAAGGAGAAAGCCCGAAGAGTGCGTCGCCGCAGCGGAAGCAGCCGAGAGAGAGATGGGCTGAACGGGGATAAAAGAGGGGAGGACAAAACCGAGGTCATGGAGCTGCAGTCGGTGGGCTCGGATGAAGGAAAGGAGAACCAGCCACTGGTGGAGGAAGGCGGAGGCCTTAAGAAGCGCCACAGCGGCAGGTCCTCCATGAAGAGAGACGACCACGTTTCACCCAGGGAAGGCTCACAGAGCAGAGATAAGGAGAAGAGCTATAAGTCACACAGCCCAGGAAGCAGCTCCTCATTGGCTGAGGATGGCGAGGAGCTCATCACCAAGAGATACCAGGAAAAGGGGTCAGGGGGTGGGGACATGTCAGTGCCCACACCACAGAAACACTGCGGTGTGAATGGAGGCACACCACGGCTCTGCTCTGATGACTCTGAGCTGGAGGTCTGCAGGTGAGTGTGTGCGTTTGTGAGTCTATACAAGAGTGTATGTGTGCACGCATCATTTATCAATATCAGGTTCAGCTTCAACTTTATCTTCCAAAGAGGGAAATTCTCTTGGTCAAGGATGCAAAAGATACCCAAAAATCATTACCTGTTCTGTGTGTGCTTTATATTTTCTGTGTGTGTGAAGGATTTGCCACTGTGAGGGGGATGACGAGTGCCCGTTGATAATGCCTTGCCGCTGCACGGGGAGCCTGAGCTTCGTCCACCAGGCCTGTCTGAACCAGTGGATCAAATCCTCAGACACTCGCTGCTGTGAGCTCTGCAAGTTTGACTTCGTTATGGAGACGAAGCTCAAACCTTTACGCAAGGTAGTAATCTGTCATCTGTGATAATGAACGCAGTTTGTCGCTCTACCTTCAACCAATGTTGCTTCTCATCCTCCTCTCCATGTCCCACCCCTCTCTCCTCCAGTGGGAGAAGCTACACATGTCGAAGAGTGAGAGGAGGAAGATCTTCTGTTCAGTGTTGTTTCACCTGATAGCAATAGTGTGTATGTTGTGGTCAGTCTACGTCCTGGTCAAGAGAACCGCAGAGGAGATCAGACTTGGGAAGAACGGTTAGTACTTTCCCCCGCCCCCCTCTCTCACATACCAGAGTCATGCAGAATAAAACTTTAACTTGATGAAACAGTGATATGATCCAAATCAACAGTTGGACTGTGCAATTTTCCATTTCATAAAAATTCAAATGTCCACGTCACACTTGGGAGGTAAACAACCCTTAAATATCACCATCACCTGTCAATATGTATTACTGTCCTTTGTAAAACTACAGTGCCTCATCTGTGCATGTTCATCCTTATACTGGTAAAACACCTAATACAAATAATACAGGACCATTAAAACGTTGCACTGCAGCGCCCCTAGTGGTCAAAACTCCACAGGGTAACGTCAACCTTTTTACCTGCTGATATTGACACCTGTCTGACTCTGGTGATGTGAGTTTGAAGACAAGTTTTCTGTGTAGTCACTCAAGCTAGTGAGAAGTGTGTGTGTGTATTATATAGAAAAAAATCTCCAAGTTTATAATCTTACTGAGATGATCATCCCACAATTGTCCCTCTGCACAGTTTAGGTTTAGCTCCAGAGTGAAGCACACATATCCAGGTCAAGTTAATTAGCAGCTTTACCTCATTTAACATATTGATACATACCAAGAGTTAAATCATGCCACATCATCTCAAAATCATGCTGAAATGGGGCAACAAAGTGCAGCTTTGAAAATACGTAATTGCAACATCGACGCCTGTAAAAAAAACAAAAAAACATTGACTTTATTTTTAGATGCTTGTAAGACTTGAAATTGTTTGACATAGATGATCCATCAAAGTGATCTCTTATCCATGTTTCTAGATTATGGTAAAAACATGTATGACAGTAAGTTATATTATCATCACATGGCTGTAAAGTTGAGGATGGTGTGTTTTGAAAATGCTGGTGAATTCACAGAAATTCCAACATCTAATATTTGAGTCAAAAAGAATTTCCTTCCACAGCAAGAGCTACTGTAAGTGAAAAGGAAAACTAGAAAACAAACTGTATGAAACACAAGTCGTTAAAACAGTCATGTCAAGTTTTAGATGTTGCTGTTCATCACAGGGACACAAACTCACCTACGCTCACAATCCCATAACCACAAGATGAAACCATTCATTTGAGAAACAATGTTTTTGAAGGTTTACAGAGTCATAACCTCCATGAGATGCGTTTTCTCTACAAACGAATTAGATGATTGTTCTGACACAAACTGAAACCAGTAACGTTACAGATTAACGTGAGCAGGTTGTTCTGCCAAAGGTCGGAAATTAAAAATGAATAAAATGATGGTTCCAGCCTGATTCACACATTCACATCAATTGTATTTGAGTTTGTCACGATTTACATAATTTGAAAATAGACCCCTCAGTACGTTTGTAGGTCCTGTGTTGTGTTGTGCTGTGATCATGGTGTATCTGTATCATTATTCTAATACTGTAGGACCCAAAGTTAGAGGCAGAAAACTTACTGTAGATGTTAAAATGTCTCATACATATTAATAAACATTAATATGTATTCATTGTATATCATAATAGCACAGAACACGCTTATATTCAGTGATCATAGAAATAAAGAGAAATTACACTCGCTCTTGATTGCAGAGGAATTATGGAGGGTTTCTCTTCTGAAGTACTATACGCCAAAGGGTAAGCACAGTTCTGCACACGTCGCCATCATGATCCATCACACATCCTGCAGGTTGCCTCACAGCCGCTGGTGTGTTTGTGTGTTCTCAGGAGTGCTGGAGTGGCCCTTCTGGACCAAGCTGATTGTGGTAGCCATAGGCTTCACAGGCGGCCTCATCTTCATGTACATCCAGTGTAAAGTCTACCTGCAGTTGTGGCGCCGCCTCAAGGCCTTCAACCGCATCATCACTGTGCAGAACTGCCCCGAGAAAGGCCTGCACAACTCTCAGGCCCGGCCCAGCGCCCTGACCAACGGCAGGCACGAAGCCGCGGAGGTTCCGGTCAGTCCGGCCCCCGCCCCGGCTCCAGAGGCACAGATGGACTCGGACATGTCGGTGGAGGCCGCTGTGGCACCGGCACAAAACCCGGTCTGACCGATTCTCCTCCCGCTCAGAAAGAGTCCTCAATCACACCCTGCTCATGCAACAGCACGAGCTGGTGTGAGCGCGGTGTCATTTAGACTTGTACACTGTCTTAGTGTTGTTTATCTCAGCTCCTGTGATTACTGATGTTGACACACAACGGACGGATTTGAAGTCCTTCAGTGATCAAGGAAAACTAAAAGGCTGAAGGACTGCAGAGAGGTGAACGTGGCAGGCCGGATAATGGGGAGAAGAGGAGGTGAGGAGATGTGAAAGAAAAGGAAAATGAAGCCATCAGCGGGAGACATTTGTAAAGACTTTAGTTATGTGGTATATTGACAGTTTTATTCCTGTATGCACTTTCTCAATCTGCACTGACACGAGTTAAAGATGTGAACACCCTGTGGTTGTTATTAAAGGTCTCAGTATGCTTCAAACGAACCTCGGTGGACACGTCTACAACCATGTCCCGAAACAAAAGTTCTCACATATTTCCAAAAAACAACTACAATGACATTAAAGATGGTGTCATAGAGGTGAGGTAGTTGCTGAAATGGGAATAAATGCAGCGCACGTTGGGACAGTTGTTGATGGTGTTCTATTAAGTTGTACACACAAAACGTGATGGAGGTAGTAGGATGAAAATGGAAAAGAAAATTTACATGCTGCAGATTTTCACACCTTTGCACACTTGGGCATGTGTGAAAGCTGGCTTCAGACGCTGCTAGACAATCCAACAAGTGCTTTGCTTGAAGCATACTGAGGCCTTAACTCTCCTCCTGGACAATCAGGTCTTCAGACACCAAAGAGTCAGATATGATAAATAGAGAAACAATTATTTATATCTTTAGCTCGGTCTGAAATCAAAAGATGTAATGTTTTGAAAAAGTTTAATTTATTTACTGTCATAGGAAAGTTCTGAATATTTCTATAGCAAACATAGCAAATCTCAAGTATCCCAGTTGTTAATGACAGTTTGCAGCTTCACGTGGTCCTGCTCTGCCAGGTCTCGTTATTTATACATTGGTGTAACTAGAGTTTTCATGGTTGTCATCCATTAATGTTTTTACATTAAAGTTGACACACTGTGTGAGGGACTGACGGTGACTCTTGGCTACACTTGTCCAGTTTTCTACAGGTTTAATTTGGTTTTTTTTTTTTTTTTTTTACCAGCGTCACGTCACAGAAAATTTTACTGCCTCTGTGTCTTAAATTCACCACAACATGAGAGCACTCAGCATCTTTGTCAAAAAACTTTTTTTCTATCTCTGATTGGATAAAATGGGATATTCAGGTTACACATGATGCATATTTGTTTGTGCAATAAACAATGAATGTAGAACCCCTCATGGGCTGGTGTGAAGTTACTCAGCAACAAGATGACTTTAAAAAGAGGACAGACTGTTAAAATTTTAGTTTGGCGCCATCCTCTGGTCAGACATGAGATAGCAGCATTTTCCACACACAAGCATACAAACACACTGTTTCTATAAAAAAGTCTTTGCTGAGCGTCAGTCGTCCAGCCTCAGTTTGAGTCTGACATCAGCACCATGTCATCCAGCTGCTCATCATCCAAGTCGTCTTCATTATCCTCATTATCGTCCTCTGCGTCATGTTTCTCCTTTTCGTCATTCTTTGTCTCCAAACCTTGGTTAGACACCTTCCGCAGTTTAATATTTGGAAGTTTCTTCAGATCGCCTGACCACTCCCTGCAGAGAGCAACACTTGTCATCAAACAGTATCAGAAAGGTAATGAATCCTGTAATGTCCCATCTGCAAATGCTCTGTTTAAACTCACAATATTATCCAAAGTGTTAAAGGGAACTTCTACATTTTTAACCTGGCCCCTATTGGCCCCTAGTTTTGTCTAACTGACTAATGGAGACAACAGTTTTTGAAATTCTCTCAATACTGGACCAATTTCAAAAATGGTTGTCTCCATTAGTCACAAACTAAAATGTGAAAATAGGGTCCAGGTTGAAAAAAGGACATATGTCAGTATTTTTATCCATGTGGTATTTGGAAAGATGCTATTTTTCAAAGTTATACAGTGCAGAGTCAAAGACTAACAAGGCTCATCTGAATTTGCCTAATCATATTTTGTCCTGAAAGCTGAATATTTATGGCCACTTCTCAAATATATAAAGTGTATTAATAATAATAAACTTTGTATCCACTCACCTGAATGTTTTCAGATGCTTTCCATTGATGATGTCTGGGATCTCTGTGAAGAGGACAAAACACAGGATCACTGAGTATTTTCCAACACTGTGCATGTACAGAGCATATGTGTGTGTATATTTACAATTTGTTTTTCAGGACTCACCAAATCCGACGCCCTCAAATTGCGCCCGCTCTCGCTCGATGGTCTGTTTGATGACGGCTTCTCTGGCACCATGAAGACGACCCTGTCGACCTTTGATCCCGTTGATCAGCTCAATCTGCTCAAGTTCAGAATCAAACCTTTGGAGGTACCTGCACACACAAGAAAACACACAAGCACAGTAAGATTAAGATGCCACAAACTAAGTGCTGATCTAATATACATACAATTCACAAATGCTGGTTTTACATGTAAATATGTTGATAGATTTCGAGCTTTAAAAAAAAAACACCAAACAACATGAACCCCATCTCTGACCTTTCGATGATGTCACAGGCATCTTTTCTGGAGTAAGACGTCTTTTCTGGATCCAACTGTTCCTGAAACCACAACAGCTTTTCACCTGCGAGTCCAGAGACAGACAAATAACAAAGACAGGTGGTGTTTAACGGAGAGATTTTAGTCTCACAGTGAGTACATATGTGGAATATGAATAATAAACGAGCTCACCGATGTTGCCCAGACGTGTTGCTTTGTCATTCTTCTGCCTGCAGCGTCAGAGAAACCAAGTGCATGAAGGCAATATGAGAGAACAGTGTATGTTGAGCAACGTTCGTATGTTAGTTTATATGTTAGCATCTTTTCATACTACTTCAAGTTTGTTTAAGTAGCGTAACATGGACATACTATATGAAAAAACTTATATACATTCAACCACTGATGCGTTGGATTACTCTTATTGTAAAACAGATATTAGCTAAGTGCTACATATTTTAGCTTTTAAGCAGTTTTAACAACATCAGATACTTAAACGTAGCTGACGTGCTGCATCTGTTTTATTGCGTTTAAGCTCTTATTCACTCACTTTTCTTTCCTTTTCAGCCTGATTTCTTCTCGGGCCAGATAAGCAGCCTTCCTGCTGTATGGGTGAACAACTTTCTCTGCGGCTTTTCCTTTCTGAGCTTTCGGCTGAAAAATACAACCAGGTAACAAAACAATCAGGAAACAGAACAAACAAACACAAACGTTACTCATCTGGTGTTTAAAATAACTGTAATCGTTAATATCAAATGGGCAGAACAGCAGTCTCACCATCTTGGCTGAAAACACGCGTGTTCCTTCTCTGTTGACAACTAGACCGGAAGTTGCCTGGTCCGTCATTAAAATCTGTCCGCACGTGTTGAAAAATAAATCAGTTCCTGTTTTCCAGGCGTCACAAATTCACAATTCTGGAATTAAACTTATTAGTTATTTAAGTTATTTAATTTACATAATTAATCCCGTCCATCACTATATAGATTAGTCTTTATACAGGTTTACATACTTATGTATTTCTTCTCTATTTCAGTGCATTATAGTTGAATATTTTTTATTAGATTTGTTCCGCTTTAAAGTAATTTTGAGATGGAATTTCTGTGGCTGAAAAATAGACATGTACCACAAATTCTAATTGGAGTTACACAATGCAAATAAGATAAGTAAATTGCTGAAAAAATAAAGAACAATTACTTGACAAAAAGGGACATTGTATGACAACTCTGTACAATGTACTGGTTGTACATTTTATACTTCATATTTTACATTTCATATCCAAACTTGAAATTGTAAATAAGTCATGTAAACTTGTGTATACCTCCTTTTTAGACTGTTATTTGTTCTTAATATTTTTACTGCTGCTATCCCCTGTGCTGCTGTGACATGTGAATTTCCCCACTGTGGGACGAATAAAGGCTTATCTTATCTTATCTTAACTGGTATGCACCACAGGCCATAACCAGTAATTGCCATTCCTTACCTGTCCAGCAGATGTCCTCAGAGTATTTCACCAGACTTGCTCACCTAATTTGACTGAAGGAGTTTGTCGACCTAACAGTACTTGTAGCTGCCTGCCTGCAACACCTGCCTGTGAGCTCATTTATGCACAATAAATCACTGAACTGCACCGATAGTAATATGTAAACAACTTAAGGGAATAATTTTGTTAGCATACAATGTTGTTTTGACAGCAACATGTTTTGATTCAACAGGATACCGATAAATGTCTTACAATAATTTGATGAATGACCATTTGAAGAGCTGCAGCTGTGCTTGTGTGTAATATTATTTATGATGAACAAATACACACACTTTATTTATGCACCACTTCATTTCTAAACAGCCATTACAAAATGAATTAAACAGAATGCAAATATTGAAAAGATGATCATCACTGCAGATGTTTACTGTGACGATGAAGCCGATCAGTCTACTTCAAGCTGCTTCAATAGGACCAGTTGAGACCAGTCAGACTCCTCGAGCACCTCCAGGCTTTCTTTGGTTCAGATGTTAAAAAGATCAGATATGAGGCCAAGGAACAAGCCCTGGTTTGCTTTCCATCACTATTATTTTAAAATCAGGTCCAAAAGCAGGTTGATTTTTTTCCCCCCAAACTTGTATTTTTCAGAGGTATTTACCTGACCTGAGACAAACTCTTTCAGTTTCTTAAACTAAACTTTTTAACTTTAACAAATTGAGAACGCATTATGTGACCAAAACTATGTGGACTCACATACCATCCACATACTTCTGAGCTCTTTTTCATAGTTTTGGTCTCGTCCCCTTAGATCATATTATAAATAACAGTCTGACATGATGACAACCATGTGCACAAAGCGAGGCCCATGAAGAAATGTCCCAGTTTGATGTGGAAGAACTTGAATCACCTCCAGAGAGACCTGACCTCAACCACATCGCAGCACCTGTGGGCTGAATTGAGAGATTATCACTCAAAATAAAAGCCTGGCTTCGCTAACGCTCTCGTGGCTGAATGAGAGATCATCCCTGTAACCATGGAACTCAATCTTATGGAAAGCCTTCCTAGAAGACTGTAGTCTATAAAAGGACCAGATTAACACCCATGTATGTAGGATTAGATGTTCAACAATCACATATAGGCTTGATGTTCAAGTGTCAAGTGTATTTTTGGGAATGTGTGTGTCTTCACTTTTCTTCTGTGTAACAGGAAACGTCATGTGCAATGAATAAATGAAGTATGAGAAGGAAGAATGTGACGCCTAATATTTTCCACTCTATCAAAGAAATACAGTTTAATGGAAAATTCTCACATCTTTCTGAGGAACAGCGATGTCCAGTGATGGAAGAAGTACTCAGAACCTTTTCTCAAGTAAAAGTACCAACACATAAAAATACTTTTTTTAAAAGTTAAAAACATTCAAAATCCTCCTCACGCAAACAACAGAAGTTCTATCAGCAAAAATGTACTTTTAAGTATTACAATTAAAAGTACTTGTGCTGCAGAAAAATGGCCCCTGTGACTGATATATTAATATATTGGACATTATTAAATTGTTAAAACTAATGCATCAGTGTGTCAGCATTGGAGTAGAATAAGTAGAAACTAGAATAAAATGAAAATATGCAAGTACAAATACCTCAAAACTGCATTTAAGAACAGTACTTAGTTACTCTTCCACCACTGGGGAAAAGAATGCCACTATCACCATTAAATAAAAAACAAAGGCAATTTTGTAGATATCCTCTACAACAACATCACATGAAGTAAATCAGACTAATTAATAATGCGAGCGCTTGCTGACTGAAGTGAGTTGTTACACCTTTAACAGACTGACTCAGATCGTATGACTCAGCTAGATAAATAAAGTCTCCTGAGGGAGCAGCCGTCACAGAAACTTAACTTACACAGTATGAGCTGTCTTTTGTGTCACCGATGAGTATTGAACAGAGACTTTTCAGAGAAATGTTTTGGTTATTTGGAAGTTCATCTATCAGGGCTGATTAAACTAAACGTCAGTGTCGGTATAAGAATCATGACAGTAACATATTTGTGATAAAGTCTTAAATGGATAAACAAATACTCATTTTTTGGCATTTTTCCACAAAAAAATATACATGGCTAGAAACTCCACAACAGCTACTAAGTGGACCCTGTTTTCTTAACTGCTGTTTCCACTTCTCAGTAATCTATTCATAAAGCATAAGGAAATGACTTGGCATTATTAAAGCTGTTTGTTACAACTTGCAATACTTTTTTAGCCACACTAGCAGAATCGTTTCGAGTCGTTTTGTCGATCTTTGACCTGGACAGAAATACCTCAACAACAGTCAGGTGGATAGCTGTAGTTTTTGGCCCAGACATTCATGGTGCTCAGAGGATGAATCCTATTGACTTTGTTCATCCACTGACTTTTCCTCTGGCGCCACACTGAGATTGATGTTTTTGTTTTTCAGTGAAATGTCTCCACGACTTTTGGATGAATTGAAAGTTGGTTCAGTCATTTGTGTCCCTGTCAGAATAGCGTCTCTGTACTTTATAGTTAATGCTTATTAGCACATGTCAGCATCCAGAAACACCAAACTGAGACTGTGAATGCGGTGAACATGACACCTGCTGAGCATCATGTTGCTAATCATGTTTCAGATGAATGTCTGTGTTGTATGATGCTGATATTGATGTTATATCCATTTTAACAGAAAATGATGTTTGTTCACAAAGATCATGTCGAGCCCTTGGTTGCTTTAACCTTTGGCATAATTTTGTCTCTTGTAAGAATCACAGAATATAGCTTGACCTTCTTTAGATTTCTGGCCACGCAGAGGATGTGGCATGAAATGTATTTTAATGCCATTTATGATGAGCTGATAACAGTTGATAGAAATCACAAACCGCAGCTGTCACATCAGAACCTGCTGTTTCCGTGTTTCTGCTGTTACATGAAGAGAGCTATCAAAGCGAATGCTGGCGGCCGCCTTCGCCCATAGATAATCATAACAGCATGACCCTCACATTCATGATCAGTATTTTACCACAGAAGACCGACTTATGATCCTCCATGAGACAAACAAATATGCTGTAGATGTAAAGCCCTGGAGTTATTTTAAGCAGCAGCCAGACAAGAGAATCCTCGAGCAGCTGACACTCACTGAGCTCACACAAATTGCTTTTTCTGTCCTTTAAGTTTGTTCAGCCTCCCCCCTCCTCACTCTGTAGGGTTTGCATACCTAACCGGCAGGAATGTGATTGCACTGCAGCTGAGGAGCCGTCAGACTTGTGGCGACAAGCACACAGTAGATTGCATCACATCCGAGAGTGAGTTATCAGAGTGAGTCTGAGGGTGTGTGCGTGTGTGAAAGAGAGAGAGAGAGAGAGTCTTTTTTCTTCTCTTTTCCTTCCATTTAACATGTTAAGTCAGATCAGGAAGTGTGATGCTCTGACAGTAGAGAAGGAAGTGGGCACACAATGGCACTATGTCTGCCGCTTGGCCTGGTAGTATGAGAGGCCCCCGGGTGACGACCCCTCTTCTTCTTCTTCTTCTACTGCTGCTGCTCAGCTCTCTGACCCGAACAGGTAAGACTGCAAGATTCTTTTTTTTTTTTAACTCCCTGAATTAAGCCACAGTAGCACTTTTCCTGTCTCCTCCCTGCTTTCTCCTCTGTGCTTCAGCTCACTCTTCTGGCTTTGAGTGTAACCTCTTCACTCAAAGTAAAGGATGTTATTCACACAGAGATTTAAGAACTTCAGTTTTTCATAATGAGTTTAATAATGTCACATAGATGATAGATTGAACAGCACAATTTGAGGACTCAAAAGTTTGACCTCTTCTCACTTGAATCCGCTTCTCGTCAAACTTATTTTGACATTTCAAATTCAGTTGTTTGTCTCAGATTTCTAAAGATCACCTTTCAGAAGAATACACCCTAGACCTAGTATTTCCTAATCTTCCTCTTCTGTTTAAAAATCTTGAGCAAGAGATTTTCTCACAAAGTGAAATCTTGTAAAACATGACAAAGCCGTGTCGGGAACATATTGCTCAACACGTCGAATATCTCCACCTCGTCCTCGCTGTCCAACCGGTGAATTTTGCAACACTTTGTATTTTGGTAACAAAGGCTTGAAATCATGTTCGCGGAAGTCTGAAGTTCCTGTGTGATCTGAGTTTGACAGTTATTCTGCTCCACTGCAGATGTTGCAAACTAGGCCGATGATACGCCTGCAGACATAACTGTCTACATTCACTTCTGTGTTTCGCTTTTAATATTAATGCTGCACATGTTTTCCTTTAAGCTTCACCGTGTCCTTTTCAATGATATGCTTTGATATAAAGTAACGTGAGGTGTCGGTTGCAGTGTTATGCCAATATGAAGATGCTGATCCAACTCCAGATACTGTGCCAGAAGAAGAGCAGACAGGTGACACAGATCCAGTAGATGATGCTGATACAGAGAACTTAGGTGAGACGTGAATGATGAAATGAATTCACTACATGTCCAAAAGTATGTGGACGGATGCTCACAAACTTTTGCGTGAGGCCATTTTTTGTGGCTTCGGCTTTAGTTACAATTAAAATCATCAAATATTTAACCAAATGAAAGTCTAATTGAGATCCTTGGTCATGAGAGCAACATAAACACAACAAAATAGTACAAACAGGACAAGACAACTGTCATAGGCCACAAAATTATATGATACACAATCCATACATGAAGGTGTCGTGCTCCAGCGTCCACATACTTTTGGACATGTACAATGAATTGCCATTTTAAAACCCACAAATTCTCACTGTAGACATTGGCCTCATGAAGATGTGCTTCTTCCTCTGTTTGTAGAAGCAGTACCGACTGACCCTGAAGCCACCGAGGCGACCCCCACAGACGACGTTGTTTCAGGTCAGTCCTCAGCAGCTTTTATTGTACGTGAGGTAGAAAAACCTCTCTCAAGCTCTTCAGCATTTGATATTCTAGATGTCAATAACATCATCTAATTATTTTCTTTCCAATTGTTTCCAATAGAAAAGCCCATAGAGGATGGCTCAGGTCAACACTCTCTCGCTGAATATGACGATGTGTCAGGCAGTAAGTGTAAAAGCCATTGACTATTTTTATTATTATATATTACACAAGTGACAAACCTGAAGACTAATAACGGCTGCCTCACTTCAACAGATGCAACAGAGGACCCCAACTATACGGGTCCAACCATCATCCCAGGAGAGGACGAGGGCTTGAGTCCCATCATCATCCTCATCCCGGTGGTGCTGGTGGTGGTGATCATCGGCATGATAGTTTGTGGTATTTTCATCAACCGCAGGTGGAACAACAAAGCAAGAAATCAAGGTACGTCAATCACAAAGAAATTAATATAGAAAGCAAATTTTCCCACAAACCCCTGATGGACAGAGCTCATGGTTTTGGTTTGCAATGGGGGTGGGATGTAATGTTGATTTTCACTTTAAAAGGCATTGAAAAACAACAATCAGGAAGTATTTTCTACCAAAATAGTGGCATTTGTTCACAGTGAGATCTGTGCATTATTCTTTCAAACCTCAAACTTTGCTGAGCTGCAACTAAAATGTCAAATGAAAGTGTGTCTGAAAACTTTACACAATTAGCTTTTGTATCTTTTAATTTGAAGATGTGTTGAATTACTGTGGTGGGTTAGATGTCTGATGATGTTCTCTTCTCCCAGAGCTCGGAAAGGAGGATCCATATTTGGATGGGTCCAGTACAGAAAAGGTGCCGATGTAAGTGCTGAGAATTTTTTTTCTACCGGTGTTAAATGTTATATAATGTTTGGCAACTGTGTAAAAGCATCTACGCTGAATGAGATTTTATTTGCAATGTGTTATTTCCTGTTTGAAAATCATGACCCGCCGTGCTGTGTGTGCAAAGGAGGTTTGAGTTTCATATGCATAGGCTTATGTTAAAGTCATATTTTGTGGGTAGATCATTTTCCTCCGGTGGTATTTTTTCCTCACTATGCAGAGAGCTGCTCAAACACGGGTATTGAGGAAGTAGATAAAAGATGTCTTATTACTTGTTTGGTCACAGATCAGGCAAAATGGGGGATGTAACATTGTTCAGCTACTAGCAATAATATAATACTCAATTAACCTGTTCACCTGGTTTTTGTGTCTCATTTGATTTTCTGAACACTTTGTACCCTGCAGGCCCATGTTTGAAGAAGACGTGCCCTCAGTACTGGAGCTAGAAATGGAAGAGTTGGATCAATGGATGAAAAAGGACGGTAGGTGTCTTTAACTAAAGCATCTGAAAACATATGAGGCGATATGAGGAAACAAAAAAAAAAGCTCTCATTGTTCATGCATCAGCACAGTAACACCATTACATCAGTCATTCCCATTTAATTCAGTTATTTACTTTTTCTCATGTTGCATTTGTTCACATATTTATCACTCTTTTCTTTTCACAATATTAACAGTGGGGAAGGGAAACAGTGAAGGCTTATTATTGTCAAGATGTTTCCCATTTTACCACTTGTTCTCATTGGGTTGCTAAATGACATCCTTTGTGTCTGATTGTCTCCTGTGAGATGAGAACCAGAAATAAAGCATGAAAAATGGGAAATGCTCCTGTAACAGTAACATCAGTTGGAGGAGTTTTTTCCAGCAGAGGTCACTGTTGCTCTAATTGTTAAGACTGCTTTAGGATCATTGCTGAACCTAATATCATTGACTTGTCTGATGTGTCATATTTGCAAATATTGTGTACGTCTTAGTACTTTATTGCTTGTGAAAGTTAGTTTGCAAGGTGACATGAAATATCCCACTGATGAAGGTTTAGTGAGTATATGAGTCTTTTCACATTTGTGCATTGTTTGTTTGTTCTAGGTGAAAATGCAGAGGACTCTAAACTTGCATGAATCTATTTATGGTGAGCTTACTTTACACTTCAAATATATATTGTATGTCCAGTTTATGAATACATGCAGATTTGATTCAGCTTCTTCACAATCAGAGACTGAGCTCCTCTCTCACCTTTTGGTAATAATAATGCCTGGAAACGTACGATTCCTTTAATCAATTCAAAGCAAATATAAATTCATAAAGGCACATGAGTATGTATTAGATTTACTCTTTAATCATCATTGAGAATTTATTGTCTGTGAACCTTGAGAGTTTGTGTGGCAATGATGACTAAATCATAACAGTCAGTGTGTCACGGCATAAGAAATTAATTATTAAGCAACGTTGCTGCAGGTTTGAAAACAACCTAATGAGCTATCTCATTGTGAAAACACACAAAATAATAATGCAATTACCTATTTGCCTCTGGTATAAACACTGAGGTTTTATGACCAACCTATTATACACAGCTGGTTACACAGTAAAGCTGACAACACAGATCAGACTTTCCAAACAGTTTCCTTTTTTTCTGCCAGCCTCTGTTTGTTTTGATGCACCAGCTGGTTTCAGTATAGCTGTGACTGATGAACTGTGACCCTTTCGTCATTACACATGTTACTGTTTGAAAGCACAAACACTCCTAACATCTGTCAGTGATTACGACAGGCATGCATGGAAGTGTGGCGCAACTTAACCCTGGCATAGTTTTCTGACTGGAAGGGGCTGAGAAGGCGAGGTCAAGGTCCACTCGGTGAACTGTTGACCAACGTCATTTACACTCTGCTTTTTCTCAGCATTTTATTTCCAAAGCTGTGCAAGTTAGAGGGTACTTTCATTCAACACAGAGGCACTTTGTACACATTAGGTTACACAAGAGATCTCAAAACAGAAGTAAATATAATGTTACTGCCGCTGCGGTTGCACAATGTGATGCCATCCACTGCAGCAGCTGTGCCCTGTTTGTCAGAGCTGTGAAATTCCACAGTAACTTAAACACAATAGTAGGTTTAAATTAAAGAAAGAAAGTGCATACAATGTTGCTGAAGCTGCTGAGTCTTGAAACCTAACAATTACTTTGAACTGGGAGAAGCTGAACCATAGTAGAACTACTCTGAAAAGACAAAATGGTTTCGTAAAGGTATTTAGGAAAAATGTGTTCACAATTAGGACAAAAGACAGAAAAACCTCACTCTAACTTGAGAAAGGTGCAGTTTATTACTTAAAGCTGCATCACTTGAATATTTTTGGCACAACAAGCTGTACACATAACACCTCCTCCTATAGGACAAAATGTTCACCACAACATCTTTATAAGACGCCACCAGCAGACACAAAGCAAAATGAGTTATTAATTAGGAGTTTTGTTTCTGTCCACCTGATGAATGTAGGGGCACAAAGGCTCCCTCTAGTGGTGACTCCAGACCTACTGTCTCTCTCCTAGAATTTGACTCTGACTTTGCACAGATTTTGGACCAATCAGAACTCAGTTCAGCTCAGATCTCTTTTACCTGAAGTAGCCTGACACACATCATATACGACCTCTTTGGATGTTAACTTTATATATTTCTAACTGTTCCAACAGTTCTCTGGTTTGGGAATCTGTTTTGTTGCTGTAATTGATAGTTTGCTTGTGTTTTGCTGTTGAAGAGTTAATAGGCTGTTTCAAGTTCAGAGATGCACAGAGATAACATTGACATGTTATTTCTCTGCCTCTGGACAAATTTGTACGACATTTCACTGTTTCATCTACATATTTCTTAAGTTACGTGTTAAGCAGTGAAGTTTGCATTTTTGCACACAGCACTGTATACATTTCTAAAGATATTTAAATGTTTATTCTTATTTTATTATGCTACATCTATGCAGAATTCACTGATTTGCTGAGAGTTGTGCAGAAAGGACTCTAGTGGAAATAAACCTCTGAGTTTTAGTACAGCACAAATGACACAGTAACTTTACAGCCTGATTCATTTGATTGAAGTATCATCAGTAAGCGACCACAAAAATGCAGTGTGAAAGTATTTCCTCAGTTCAGAGATGATTGAAGAATGGACCTCCCTGACATTGTCACTTCTCTCTCCCATGAATTCCTTACTGCAGGTTAACAAAGGACACCCTCCCGCTTTGCGAGGACACGGAGTCAACAATGCATTTTTGCCAAATTGGATCTTCTGACCTTTCTGCAATAAACCAGCAACATTTGTGACGCAGAACATGGAAACTAATTTGACTGCCAGGAAACAATATCACACCACTTAAAGAACACTTACAGACATTATTTTCACTTTTACAGTCAAATAATCAATTCTGTTGCAGAGTGCAGCTGTGGACTGGTTAAACAGTGGCTCCTTTGTTAAGAAAATGATCAGTGTTTTTGTCATGCTTTGACTGTTTTGATTGTATTGTTGAACTCTTAAGCAGTAATTAGTCATTCTCGGTAAATTCACAGTGTTTTCCGTCTCAGTTCAATCAAGCCAGAGTGAAAAGTATTAAAGATAAAAAAACACTGTTCTGCAGCTACCAAACATTCCCTTTTCCACAGATTCATACCGTTAAGGAGTGTGTGGTCATCAGATACGAGCGTTCACGGTTTCTGCCGATGGCTCCTCTTCAGCTCAAAGCCTCTTTTGTTGTTTTACACTATGTGACTCCCTCCAGCTGCAGGTTTTAATGGGGAAATATCCTGTTGAAGATTGTAGGCATGCATGACAGAGGAGGGCCACTCCTTTTCATGCCTGCGCAGCGCTGAGTGAGGCTTTATGGAGAAAGTGTTTATATTCAGAAACTGAAATCTCCAAGTGTGAAATCAGTTGGAGTCTATTTCTGAGTCTTTTGATGAATTATTGCCTGTTTCTGAAGCGGCTCTCTAAAAGCTGCGACTGATAAGATTTCCATCTCACCGTAGATAATGACTCTCTGACTGAATATTTTGTGTCTACAGATGCTGTTCAGATGTTTCCTTTCCGGATTTGACTTATAAATGTTGAATCTAAGCAGTCATCACACTGATCTAAATGTGAGTGCGACTTCCTACATGTGTCAGTCAGTATTTTGCAGTATCTTGCACTGTAAATATGAGAATACAATATACAAAAGATGTTGTTTTCAAGGCTTCTGTAAATATTTAATTCGAGGCTGTAGTATTGTTGTTTTTGCTGATGAAGCTTTAAGTAAAAGTTCAGTAAATAAAATCTGATAAAATAATCCTGTCTGAACATTTTTAGCTATGTCTGTGTGGCTGAAGGAATGGTAATGTCAGCCAGTCCACCCAGTCCACCACTTCGATTTAGACTGACATATCACAGCTATGGGATGTGTTGTCAGGAAATCATGGTTCTCAGAGATTGAATCCTAATGGCTTTTGTGATCCCCTGACTTTTCCTTTAGCATCAATATGAGGTTTGTGTTTTTGATTGAAATGACAGCTATTAGGTGGATTGCCATGAAATTTGGTGCACTCAGTCATCAATTATAATTACTTCTAGTGTCGTCATCAGGTCTAAATCTTACCTTGTTTTTTGACGAAATACCTACAAACAAAGCTTCAGTTGTACTAATGTTGCAAGTTGTCATGTTGCATTTTCTGCACGCTGACACATTAAACTAAGGTGAAGAACATAGCGAAGATTTCACCTACAAAACATCAGCATCTTATAGTTACTGTGAGTATGTTGATGTTTAGCTCAAGGTGCCACTAAATCCAGCATCAAGCATATGATTCTCAACAATAATCAAGATTAATGACATATTCCATCCATGCACTTGTCTTTTTCTGTGTAACTGTTAAAAGAATAAGTGGTTTTCTGGCAACTCAAAACATGCAAAGTTGCGTTTAAATTCATCATATCTGATAAAAAAATGTCATAACATCAGATACAAAGCAGCAGGTTTGAAGTGTGTTGCATCTGTCTGATGTATGTGTCTGCCACAGTGCTGCCTCTGTTCCACACTTCATGTCTACACTGCTGTAAATCCACTGATGAGTTTGCTCGGCTTTCTTCTTCGAGCTCTGTATGTCTGATGGAATTCATACCAGAGGAAGGTCTGCGGGAGCAAGGACGGACAATCCACGCAAACCAATGAATACAAATGAGAAATAAGTCTCTCGCTCCATTTTCTCCTCCTTTTCACTCTCTTTCTCATTAGATTTCCAGACAGCCGTTCTGTCTGTCACAGCACAGTGTCTGCGTCGCCGCTGCTGTCTGACTGGTCAGACGCTGCTGACTAAACATTGACATTTTCATAATCGACAACAAACGCTCAAGGAAGGGCTGAATTACTGTTTACACAGGTATATCGAGGCTGCCTTTTGTTCTGTGCTTATTTAAACTTGCAGCATCGTACTTGAAAGCTCGTTCTGTCGTTTTTGTGTCGCCTCAACGAGATGATCAATTTCACATGATGAGCTAGAAAAAATAGAGACTGTTTACATGCTTTTATCTTTTTATGCCTTTATTACTGTAACAGCCTCCTCACTTCTTAACACTTAAGACTTTAGACCATACTGTAACTCTGTGTGACCACATTACACCTGTCTTAGCCTCTTTGCACTGCTCCCACTGAGGTTTAGAGTTGATGTTATAATCCTATAATTATGTTTAAAGGCCCGCTCCGCCGATTGTTCATGTCAAAGTGAGCTCACTGGTTGTGTTTATTACTGCTCGGCCTGTGAAAACAGTTGTATAATGTCTCTGCCAAATCTGAAAAAAGGTACTCATTTGACAACTTTAGCTTGGAAGCAGGAAGCCTGGAGACCTGGAGGTTTGAACGATGTGGGTGTTTACCTGCAGTGAAAGATGTTGTATAATGGAATCCAGCATTTTTGGATCTTGACCCATATTAGGAGTGAAAGTCAGGATATCTCGGCCTCGGCAGCATCGACTTTGATCCTTCTTTAAAATACAAGTCTCTCACAAGTCTGATTAACTGTAAATCACTGGAGTACTCTTTTAAGGTTATTCAATGTGTTTCTCCTTGGTTTATATCTGACCTTTTTTGTCTCATATGCGACGTCTTTTGTTTGTTTGAGTTTGGGCTTAAAACCATATTTCTCTTGTGTTGTCTCAATGGCATTAGTTTTTCCTACAATATTTTATTGTAGTTTAATAGTTCAATGTATTTTTTTTTTCTTTTTTTAATCAGCACTGGTTTTAAATGCAGATTCCCTTGTTCCAGTTTGTCAAATATGAGGATTTGCTGCTTGCCTCTGTCTCATGATAGCATACTGAATATCCATATATCTCTCCAACACTTTATTAACCAATAATTGGTCAATTAATTGAGAAAATAATCTGCAGCTTAATAGATAAAGAACAAAATGTTAGCTGCTGTTTTTAATTTGCTGCCTAGTGTCAAGTGCTTCGTGCTCAACACAGAAAGATGATTCTATTATTTTTATTACATTCTAAGCTCATAAATGCAAACACAATATTACCTTGCCGAGAAAGTACAAATACTATAAATGTGCTCTTCTGCAGCAGCTGGTGTCAGGTTTTTCTCTCTCAGTGCACAGGCAGCTTTGTTCACACTGTGCCAGATCCTAAACTGGTTTATATGTAAATAAAACAACAATGCTTCTTACCTCATGTGACTGTCGGTAATGTATTAACTAAGAAATCTGAGCATATAGCATGAGACTTTTCCAGCTGACTACAAGAAGTAGTCTCACATCAGGTACAGTACATTTACTGGTATATGTGAGGACGGGCATGTTTGTGATTTTGATTAAAGGCATGTCTGTCACAGTGAACAGACATGTGATGTAATCCTCTAGAGGACACATTCATAACATCATATTTCCAGTGACCCGTCTCTTTGAATTTACCAAGCTTTGTAGACTGAATCACTGTCTACCCAGCAGGCACTGTTGCTGCCTGTCACACTCCATCAGCTCCATTTCACAGCCGTGTTTGTTTGCCTTCCAGAGCTGTGATGTTACAGAGCATCGTCCGTCTGTCGCAATCATCGCATTCACTCATTCTTGGGCAATCTCTGAGTGGAAAACACAGCGTACACCAGGGAATCTGTGTGTGTGTGTCTGAGAGAGTGTGTGTCATTATGGGAGACTTACTTCACAATGGTTTCGACTTGGGTCCTTTGTAGAGTCATGATGAGCAATTTAAACCTTGTGAAGCTTCCCATCGCCTCTTATGAAAGACTGACTCTTGCACCATTTGGACAATATTTGATGAAAACAGACATCCAGAGGTCGTGTCCTGTGTATCTGAAGCATATGGTTTAGATTGTATAATTCAAAGTTACACATGATGGGATGATTTTTTTTTAAAGACTTGGTGCTCATTGACTGCTCAACAATTTTTCTTGTGAGAATGTAATTCCTCTGGGAGGGAAGAAACGTCTTAGAAAACAGCTTTTAGAGCAGTGGTTCCCAGCCTGAGGAGCTTTTTCCGGACTACTATCTCACATATCTCAAATATTCCTATACTGCATACTGTAAACTTTCATACATTCCCTGGTGAATACTTTGCACATTCCTTCATAAATGGCACAGCTCCATCATTTAAATAGCATCTTGTACATATTTCTATAATAGATGACAGATTCTATTGTAAATTTTGTATTGTCTATGGCTTTCAGTTTTCTCTGCATTTCTTGTTTCTTTATTGTTATGCACTAAAACAACAAGTTGAATTCCTTGTATGTGAAAATCTGCTTGGCAATATATCTGATTCTGATTCCTATATTATGTACATTAAGATATCATGGAGAGAAACTCAGCTGTTTTTAAATGATTAAAAATATAAATGAAATAAAATAGTTTGATGAATGAAATCAATGGAAACAATATACAAATTATTACAATATTTTTAATATATGATTTTCACATGTCTTCAAAATGATCTATGGGTGTGTGTTTGTACTGAGATAGAACCTGAGTATTCCTAAAATCCCAGCTGTGGCCCAGATGTAAACACACACATCATTCAGGATCATCCCGTATATTTTAGTGCTTAAATTCACTGACAAAATGACCAAAACAGCAGCTAGAGAGAGAGAGAAGACACCAGTGAAAAACTCCAGCCTTGAGTTCAGATTTTCTGTGAGGAATTGCTTACAGGAGCAATTTCCATAAAAGCACACAGCTACAGAGAGTATTTAGTAACCAAATGAGGATATTTACAGTCGTCCTTTGTTTCAAGGGTCTGCTTTTCAGTCTTCATTGACCAGATGCCAGTCTCAATTCCACACTTCTCATGATCACATGTTTGGTGCTTAGTGATATCTCAGGGTTTCAGACTGTCCCTGGAGGATCCAGATACAGGGCATGAAAATGACCATGAGCCAAAGCTAACCATAGTTGGCACTGCAGGGCTAACTTGAGCAGCAGCAGAAGCAAAAACTAATCCATGATAACTTGCTTTTTTGCCTATGAATAAATGAGGCTCAATGTGCTGGAAAGAATTAGGTCTAGGTTTTCATCCAGCATAATTTCTGACACACCATGCAAATTTGGATTTGGAGTCCCTCCCCTCCCAGGGTTTTTCCCCTCAAAACTTTATTCATCAAAATATATTTACATTTACATTTTATCATAACAAAAATGAAAAGTTTTATCAAATTTATACATAATATAGTACACAGGAAAAAATATGACAAGAATAGTAAAATGCCAAAACCTGGCCTAAAAATGCAATTATAACGTATCATTATAGATAACCCTTTTCTTATTTTATGTAATAGTTAAAAAAGAGGAAGAATGCAAAGGAAAATAGTTAATGTGTGTATTTTATTTTGAAAAACAACATTTGTGAATAATTTAACTGATGTAAAGCAATTGCAACTGATTTGTCTCAGACTATTCATGATCTTAGATGATTTATTATCTTGTGTGTTCTCTTACTCACAAAAACATCTAGATACACACAAGAAGTACTACTGACATGGAATTTCTATCATTTTCTTCATAAATGGAAAATTCTTCTTTAGAATTTCGCACCTTCATAGATTCAATCTTGTATTTGATTTGTTAAATGATAAGGGACATATGTGTGCTTACAGTTAATTCAAGATGGGTTTCCTTGTCTACTAACAGAGAATGTGCATCTGATTGTATAGCTATTGCATATGGTCTGTCATTTTAAATTAAAAGAAGAAAATGGCTAAAGACATTAAATATTTCAACCACAAACCATTTGAATCCATCTAGATAACACTGATTAGAAATGCAGTTGTAAGCATATTCAAAATAAATTTCTAATAAAAAATACATATATCCCAAATATTTCCTTCCATGTTTTGTTAATACTGATGTTAAGTGTTGGCTACTTTTCTTAAAAATCAATCATTATTTTTCTTACGGTTTTAATTTTACAACAAAATCTTGTGTGTAATTTTCAACACTATTAACACAATAATAATAAAGATCTGAATGTGAAGACACAAATAAAATTACTATAATTTTCTCACATGGAAGTCACTCGGGGATTATGTTACATCACATTCGAGCGCCCACTAGCAAACAAAAACGTGTCGTCATCAAGCCGCGACAGCCATTCTCTCCAGTCGGTGGAGAGTCAGGAGACGAACAAACCTGGTGGCCGTTGAAGAGGCTCTGAACGGCAAATCACCCACAGCTGACCCGTTGTTTGCTCTCAGTGGATGTGTTTCTCCTCCTATAATGGTCGGAGGCCGTCACATGTCGCCCGGTAAGCTAACAGAGTCAAGGGGTCGACCAACACTCGTGAATTTGCCAGAGCAGCTAACGTTAGCGGTGTTTTACTAGCCAGCTAACATCACACGAACTTGGCTTGTGGATTGGCTTGGAGGGGCTAGTTAGCAGGTCCTGCTAACGTGCTAGCTCCTGTTGGGTGCAAACACTGACTGCTGCTGGTGGGAAACCAAGAAACGAAGAAGGAGCGTTTAACATCATCGGACCCTGTAGCGTTAGCTGCACCAAGCTCCAGAGGATATCTCGGTTTGGATACACGACCAAAAAGGAATCGCCGGAGAGGCCTGCTGTCTTTGTTCCCCCCAACATTTCTGAGGTAAACACAGTGAACAATTACAAAGTGCAAGATCACAACTGGAGAATATTGTAGTAATGGACAAGTGGAAGTGGGCCTAGCATTAGCCAGCTAACGAATAGCCGTTGGCTAGCCGAGTTAGCATTGCTAACGCTAGCCAACTTAACGCACTTCTGTTGATGTGGAGCTTGTTAGCAAAGTGAAAGAAGTTAACGTTGTGAGACTCAGCTCACCGTGGCTGAATGTGCTGCGTTGTAATGTTTCCAGTGCTAATTAAATCAATCTGACCCAGTTTTGTACCTGTATTGGCTCACTTCGTTACTAACAGTGTGCCTTTTAAACAAGCTGCACAAACTGAGCCAAAAGCTGCAAAGTGCGACTTCAGCCCGCGTGCAACACGTTTGTTATGGGCTGAGCAAAAACTTTATAGGAGTGAAATTTATTTATCTTGGCCACAGCGTTCAAAACAAAAGCATAGGTGCAATGTAGGAGCTGAATAATCGCCTTTTCTCCGAAAGTTTTTATGTCTCTCATGCTAACAGACCCCATGCGAAACTGACTTGTGCCTCACTTGTGTAACTTTAGCTGAATCCAGATGTGCTTGTGGGCACACGGATGACAGAAATTTACGAGACAGTGACAACTGTTTGTAGGTTGTTTATAGATTTGCGGTGCTAAAAGTTTGGGGACTGCTCTGATTCTGCACAGGAGCTATTGTGCTCTGAAAGAAGGCAGTTGTTGTAGATGGATCGTTAGAAAGGTCTGACAATCTGTTCCTTCTCTATTCTCAGTTGTCACTTTATCAGGTCTAGCCAAAACAGATCTAGGCTGTAGGAACGGCCCTCAGATTAATCCTATATTCATGAAGGTAATGGTTTCAAGTTAAAAAAAAAATAGTTTCAGTGGTGCAGTGATTCAAAATTTTCTTTAATTTGGAAGCTGTGGTCTGTGTTGATGTTGAACTGGATAAGAGGTGTTTGTCATATTTAGTTGCTGGTAAAAATGTATTAGAAACAGCAGTGTTTTTGTTTGATCCAGTCCCTATCCTGTTTTTGATGCTGCTAGATATGAAAGAGAAATTTGGTTACTTATTTCACTGTTTGCATAATTCTTTTATTATCCAGGTTTGTGATTATATGTGACAGTGCAGCCACTTTATTAACTTCTCAACATCCAGCAAATGTGGAATTTCTGAGGATGAACTTTTTTGTTGACTAACTACAACATAACTTTAGTTGAAGAGGCACCTGCACACACGACTGATTGATGAGAAACTTGAATGTGGTGTTTACATGCCACAGTGTCTGGATTTCTATTGGAGCACCCCAGGTAGCATATTCAGGTTTTCGGAAACTGGCATAAAGTTTTATTTGACTTTTCCATACCAAGATATAGTGTTTACAGGTGCTACACATAACTGAGATAGTACTAGAGTGCATGCACATTCACCCTAAGTTCAACCCCATTCCTGGTTACCTAAAACTATGGGTGTGTATTTACACAGACTCAATTCTGAAACTGTTCATTACACATTACATAACTGTGGTCTTATTTGACCAGATGGTGTCTTTCTTCTGTGCTGTTTTTCTAGTTTGTAAGTCAGTTAAATGTAATATAAACACTGGTAACATGGAATTAAATCACCAGTCCAAATAAAAAAGACAGTTAATAAAAGTAGTGTGCCATGTTAAATCAAGGTCAGGAAAGGAGTGTTGTGAAGTCAGGTCTTGACACATGTTGACTGATTGAGACGCACAGCCAACACAGGTTTAACTGACATCACTGTGTTGGTTTGAAAGGGGTCGTAGACTACTGGCTCTTATTTCCTTTCCAGAAGAATAATACTGCTTCTCCACCCTACCTTCTAGTTAAGTGCATTCTTGACCCGTCACGTCTGCGTATGTCCTTGGTTGGATAGCTGGAGTGAGAAATGTCTGTCTCTTAGTCCTGAAGTCAAGACTGAAAAACCAGTGCTAGATCAAAGAGTAAATATTTATTTAGCCACATGACAATAAGTGAACCCATCCATGTATGTCATGGCCTTAGAAACTATGATTAAAAGCAAAGAACATAAGAACACTTATAATAACCCTAATATACCACAATAATTCACCAAAGTCCTCACTAGATGAGAAGTTGGTCTATCTTTAAGAATCATTCTGAATAATCCACTGAAAACCTGTAAATCTGTAGTGAATGTGTTTTCTTACAATAACTAGGATGTAAAATGCTATTGTCTACTTTGCATTAGAAATTCAATTTCAGACTGTCACATTTCGGTATAAAAGTGACCCCTTCAGTTCCACTTTTCAATAAATTTAGGATACCTGCAACATACCGTGCAGCTATTAACTGTGACAAATGGTTTTCTGTAAGACATGAACAGCACTGTAAAATGTGTAGGTTACCTTCACGATCAGTATGTAGGCTGTGATAAGAAAAGAAGGGAAGGAAAGAGTGATAGATAATGCTTTTTTCTGCCAGTTGTCTTTTGTATTTGGAGCAGTGTCTTTGAGGACAATGTCAGATAAGAGTCTTGTCCTGGCACAACATCCTCGGGGAAAGATTTGTAGAAATGTTTTATATCACACAGATTACAAAGTGAAACTGCAAGGTGCTTTTCTTTTTACACAAGATCCACGTCATGCACAGAGCTTAACCTCAGGATCCACCTGTTTACACACAGTCAATAGACAGGTACTTTACTATTTGCTTGTCTAATTGGTTCTACAGCACCTCCAACACATCCTTCCGTCAATAGATCATTTTGAACAACTTTTTGTATGAAGAGTTAAATACAAAATGCTAAGTCAACATCTCTCTGACACAGTGTCAAGAAAAGTTTAACACCCAAAGCTTGAATAGAGGATTTGATTCACATTGGATTGTAAAAGAGTTATTAGTTTTCCTGTTGTTTTGGTGTACATCTTCAGCAGAGTACAGCCGAGAGATGCTTTGGGAGGCATTCGTATAACAGATGCAGTAATGTGGATAATCAGCAACATTTGGTTTCCAACTGTTACTGGAAATCTGGCTTAATTTGTTGAAGTTTGGTGTTGTGGTATTTATCACCTCTGACAAGTTACCACACTTATATTAAAAGCACAACTGTATTAACTATTCATCAACAGGGGGAAAAAAACAGTTTAGATCTCTAGCAAACAGAAAAGCACCACTTCGTTTTCTTGAGTTCATCCTGTTTGGTTTCTCTTAATAAGACTACATATCAGATTTGATGTTGAGTATTAATATTTTCCTCTCATCACGGTCCAGTAATTAATTATTTTGCATCCTAGCGTGATGAACGTTTTACAACATTTTCCAAGATTAAGGCCTGATTACAGATTGTATGACGTCTGCTGCAATGCACGATGCCACAGTCAAAAACAGGCTGTGGAACAGGCAAACTTGACAAATAAAAGGCAAATATGGACATTTTTGAAAAGGCTGTTGATTTGGTAATTTCCTTCATTTAACAGGTTGCTGTTTGGCAGCTCTTCTGAATTACTGTTGGAAGAAGCAGTTTGCTATCTACAAGCCAAACAGCTATAGGTTTATATTTCCATCAGCTATTATTTAGACTCTAAAAGTCCTCTATGACCAATTATTGAACCCTTCAGTTCAATGTATGATGTGTTCCTCCATCTTTATGTTTGAGGTAATATAAATAAGTGAGGACTAGAGACTGCAAGTGCAATGATAGCCTGACAGCACTGAGACAAGAATGGCATATTTTCAGTTCACATGGGTCAATGTGATGAAATACTGTTTTCTGGCTGTGATTTTTGCTGCAGGGCCTTGGAGAGTGCCGGATGAGGGGTATCCTAGACTTTGTTTGCAGAAAGCTTCACATTCCCACACTCCTGACTGTTGCTGTGTAACTGACCCTGGGGCCTTCTTTAAACCATTCTCATATGGACAGTGAGATTTCCTGGCTTTGAAGCTTGTATTGACAAAACATGAAGAGGGGTACGAGTGAGATTGGTTATTGAGGATGTCAATGTGACGAATGTTTCAGGTGGCATACATTCTTGGGTGACAACACTGGTCTTAGTAGAACTTTTTTATAATTAAAAACAAGTGTGGTTAAGTAGGATTAATTGCTGAAAAACACACTGTTAATCAAAGTTATTTTGTGGAACTGGGCTGATAAGATTTTCTGTGGTCAAAAGCATAACCCTCTAAATGTTAACCCGGTTATGAAACATATCATGTAATCATGGCTTATTAGGGAAATAAAGTTACAACAACCATCTGAAAGGTTTGTTTGGATTAGGCCCAGGGAAGCTGTAGACTTTTTAAGGTAATTTATGTAGCGTTTTATCCTTTATTGACATGAGGAAACTCGTAACTAGGAGTGCTCCATAAATGTCAATTAGTATCATCAGTTGAGATGCCCAGAGTCCAGTCTTATTTTATTGAATTGCTGCACTTTTTAGGCTGCGTCACTTTGCTCAGAGCAACTCAGGATAACAGCACAGCAGGTTATACATTTTTATAAACCGGGTCTTAAAATTACCTAACTAATGGAAATAGAAGAGCGAGGGAAATGGAGGCCAGCTTGCCTCTCAGCTCAGGTGCTGAATGTTAGCAAAGTCTGCAGGCGCTTGTAGGCTACAACCTCTGCACCAGAATGACGTGGACCCGACGAGTAGAATGCCAAATATTGTACTCAAACTAGCGACTCATACCCGACTTTGAAATTTTTGATTCCAGTGCTTCTTGTGACAAAGGTCTGCAGCTGGAGTCGAACCAGAATACTTGGAATTATATGATGTGCATCTTGACCACTAGTCTGCTGGAGCACCCCCAGACTTTATACCTTGGTGACACATGGAGTGTGCATGTGTGGTTCTGTCTATAGTTTCCTCAACAAATGAGTAGGTGGTCCAGAGCACAAGCTTTGGCACCAATGCACCCCCAGTTTTCCTCCAGTCACTACCATACGTTAGCAATGTGAATTACTTTTCGTGCAAATCGACTATAATAAGTAAGGCATCCAGTTTTTAGGACACAAACCAGGACAACTTTGGCAGGATCTGGAATGATGAGATCTGGAACACACGGTTATAGTAGTAGCTCGGAAAGGACCTTGAGGATGAGGACTGAAGACTGAAGCTTCTGTGCTGAAGTGGAGTGCTTTAGTAAGGCGGTGAGTGCAGTCTGATTTGAATGGGCAGTCTTCCAGGCCTTTGGGGACCCAAAAACCTGTTTCATGAGAGATACCGGGATATTTGGATAATGAGTGATTTATAACATGATTTGATGAGCATCCACAGTCTAGACAAGAATGGAGGGAAGGGATTGAGGGCACCAGTTATGTCTACTGGTCAAGATGAGTCTGAAGACTTCTTTCAGATACAAGCCAGTGTGTGGTGTTTGAAGGAGGCAGTTAGTTCCAAAGGAATGTCTTAGATACAGAATTTGAAATTAGAGGAGAGACTGACAGTGGGAAGTGTTATTTGAGTCAGTCTTGTTAAGTGTGTGCCGCTTTTTTCAGCAGCCTGAATCGTTTTTCATCCAGTTTAATGAATTCAGACAATCATGGGGTTACTGAGGACAGATGGGCAGGTTTAGAGGAGAGAGGACATCTAAAAATGTAGATGCAGAGGGATCCAGAAAAAGATAGGAGGAAGTATGTTATGAGTAAGGACGTATTTTGGGGTGATACTAAATGGGGGAATGCAGAAGGAAATAAAATGGTTTATAAGCATGAAGAGGAGAAGCAAACAGCTTAGAAGAGCACGAAAAGTCCAGCCTGCCGTCCACAGTGTTCTGTGTGGGCAGAGGCACTTGAGAGAAAGTGAGATCAACGAAAGAGGAAATTAAAGGGTTTTTCTGTGGGGAGGTCCAAGTCACCTTGAAGAGACAGGGATCTCCCGTTACCAGAAAATCTCACGAACTGTTTTGTTGCCCCAAAATCTGACTCAATGGCTTAGTTAAAAATAGACAACATCAAGGAGGGCTGAAATAAAGGTTCGGCTGTAAGTAGGTCAAATGTTTGGACATTATAACTCACATGTTGGGCCTTTGATCTTTAAACCCTGAAGCTCCTTCAAACTCTGGATTGCTGTGTCCAAAACCACTCATTTGTTCTCTCATTCACCTCTCCTTTGTACAATACAGTTTATCATGTAGTGAGCAGTAAATTGAGAGTCTGGGTGCTTGTTAGTCATCATCATTTTGCATCATGACTGAATGATTTGGGGTTGCACCCCAATAATTTTTGCACATATAAAATTGGAAGCATTGCATTATGGTCATGTTAGCAGAAAGCAGTATAAAAAGTCTTCACTACATATTATGAGTCTGGACAGATGTGAATGTAAACTGCAGCCACACTAGCTGACAGACGCATGCTTTCATCCTCCAATATCTCCACGTCTGTAATGCTGTCATCAATCACGTGATGGTATTTTCTGGTCATTGCTTTTTTTAATATGCTTTCTTAATGAGTTTCCCTCTCAGGGTTTACTGGAGATTCACAGGCAGCTACAGCAGAGCGTGGGTGTGTTCTGCAGTTGTGAATGGCCCTCTGCTCTGTATCTGTGAGGCACAAGGAGCACGTTAATAATTCAGTACTGTGCCATGTAGCTCTGAGTTGGTTAATGAAGACGGGGAGGAATCTCCCAGGCACATAGCTTTGATGTGGGCTATAGTGTGAACGGTCTGTGACATAGTGTTTAGCGATTATTGTAGACTCTCAAAGATAAGTTAAATACAGATGGGAGAATGGAAGAGAGTTTCTTTTAATCCTATTCTGTTCTTTGTTTCACAAGCACAATTTATCCAGTGTCCTTTCAGTCATCATGTCAATAAGAACACAAAAAGAACCAGTTGCAAAATGTTGGAATCAGAATTGTATGCCCCTGAGCCTATCAATTTCTTTATTGATACTGACATATTTTCATAGTTCGACACCTCAAAATAATGGTGTCACACAAGGAGGAATCATAACAGAGAGGAAAGCGTGGCTTCATTTCGAGAAGAAAAATAATATATACGTAATCTACAAAATGATAATTTCATGTAAGGGGAGCAACATCTGTAATATAAATACAGTCTTGGTGGGTTTTTCTTGCTGAAATTTAAATTCACAAAATCGTTATGGATCGACAGCTGAACAATGAGCTGACACAGAGTACGAAGCTCCATAAAGCCGAGGGGAGCTGCAGATTCAGGTCACAATTCTCAGTGGGTTCATCAGAGTGATTGACCCCTTTACACTGTCTCACTGATTTCACATTGTCATTTTGAAATTATTGGTTATAGCTCCTGTAAATCCAATATCACCTCAAGCAGTTCTACATATTGATTTGCAGTAATTCAGTGGTCTGCTGCAGCCGCAGATATGTGATAGTCACAATGGTATAGCAAAACGTCTAATGGTTGACTGATTTTTCCTGTTTCATCATCCATTTTTTTTACATCACTCTGTAATAATCAATAGTGTAATCTGTGTTGAAAATAACCATTAGTTGTTGTCTTGATGCATTCAGACCGACGCCAAACGTCTTCTCACCACGTCACAATTTCTGTGTGAAAGGGATATAAGTAGCACCCGAATGCACAGTCGTCTCCAGCCTTGGTTTGATTTCCTATGAGAGACTACACAGGCTCTGGGGCTTTTAGCTCAGACCTTTTTCCATCTTGCCTTAACACAATTGCATCTCTTCACTGCCACCCACAACTCATTCCCTCTCAAATGCCCACCAGTCCTTCTCTGAGGCTGCAGCAGAGGTGCAGGATGAAAACCATTTGAAAGGAGGCCTCTCCCAGCAGAGGTCCTGTTGGCATGGAAACGGCTGTCTTTGTGAATGGAGGCTTCTCTTACGCGCCTGGTCAGAGGTTTCTCATGGTCCAAGAGGACCCTGTCAGACTTCTTTACAAGCAAACCTTTACAAGTTTACCAACCCTGGGCTTGTATTGTTTTCTTGGATTTTTGGCAGTGTTCTTTGTTGTTATTTGTAGGTTCTTAATGGTTTATTGTTGTAAGATTGTGGCTGCAGGTATTGCATTTAGTTTCCACATTATATGAAGACTAGAGTGCTCTCATTCATCTGCTGTTCACACTGAATTAGAGGGGCAATGTGGGTGTAAAGTTTGGAGAACTGGACATACAAAAGATTGCTGGATCAATGAGGGAGTCCTCTTGTTTCTCCTGTATTCGTTCGGGTCCATGGTTGGGTTGATTTGAAATATGTGACCAGACTTTTCTGTTTAGCAACTGGTTTCCCATATTTTCCAGAGCTGCCAAATAATTTCAGCTCATCACAGTTAGTGCTGTGCCTTCTCAGCTGGTTAGTTAACCAATCTGCGGTTTTCCAGCTAACTGAACTTTGGGCAGTTACTGAAAAATAATCTCTAGCATGTTGTTTAACAAATGTTACTGTAGGAGTGCGTTGACTTGTAGATGGACAATCATACAGTTTGGCTGACGTCTCTGTAGAGTTATGGGAATGACTCGCGGTTCGGCTCTTGGCATGTCGATGGCAAGCTCACTCCCTAACATAAAGTGTGCTTTTAAAGCGAAGGCTGGCTGGCATTAGATTGTGTGGGCTGACCTCCAGTCGGCAACAGCGGCTAGCTCCAACCGAGAGCAACCTAACAGTTGGTAACAACCTACTGGATCAAGAGATGTTGAAGAAATGTTGACTATTATTACATTTTCTTTATGAGTAAGTTTAAATAGAAGGAGAAAACATGTATTAAAAGAAACATTGATTACCTTTAATAAAAAACAAAACACTTTGCATGGCAATCATAATCAGATCAATACAATAATATTATACATGTCCTCCATGCTACTGTTAAGTCAATTGTTGAGTAACTACCAATTAGTAAGTTTTTCATCAGCCCAAAAGGGGTCAGGAAAGATAAACCTACTAATGACAGAGGTAAATCAACGGCAGTGCAAAATTGGCAAAGTGCATTTTTTGTGTAGGCCAGGTTATTTTCCGTATAAATTATTACATGATTAGATGTCTTTAAGGAAAACCAGGAAGTCACTGTACTCTGTGGACCACGACAGAGAACCACTGACCTAATTATTCATGTCCAAATTTGGTTTAATCAACTAAAAAAGCCAAGGTCACTGCAGCATCCTGTCCTTGTCTTCGCCCTGCTGCACAGGTGTCTGGTCGACAGTTGGCAGACTCTTCATTGTCTGTCCTTCCTACCATCTAGCCACCAGAAATTATGATAAATGTGATTGCACTTTTTTAGAAAAGTAGTAATTACTCTTATAAATTTTGCCCAGATAATATCCGGTATCTTCATGGCCAAAACCAACCCAACCATTTGCGGCAATTAAGTGTAAAACCTTGTTGTCGGTCTGTTTTTAAAGATTGAATACATTTTACAAACTCACAATCTTTGAGGTCACTTTTTGACAGTTTGAGAAAATAGAACCTGTCTAGAAATTGTCTCAGTTTGAAGTTATGTAGATCACGGTTCTCTGGCCCACATGCTCTTTCTTCTGCATGAATTATTCACTGTTTATCAAAATTAAAGTAGGTTGGGTCTCACGTACTGTAGCTCAAAAATGCATCTTGTGTGCATTGATCACAAGTTGGCTGCTTTAAGTAGACATGTATGCACCGCGAATACATGGATGTACATTCATTTTAAGTTGTTTTAAATGCTTTATTCCATCAATTCTATTTTACCCTGTTCCTCTTCAATCAATAATCATTTTGTTGTGATGGAGAACTAGAAGCACTATAGGAATGTGTTGCATTGTCATGGTAGGATATCCTCTCTCAGACTTGACCTGGGTGGCTTTCCGCCGGGGACGCAGGCAGCTGGCAGCTCAGTTAAAGTGCCTTTAAGTCTATTAGAGAGGATAATCCTTGAGGGAGAGTTCAGTGAACAGAAGGAGCAGCCGAACGAGTCTGTCAATTCACTTTCCTCACTTTTGCCATGCGATTGTATCTCTTGTACAATCTCTGCAGCCGATCGTTGTCCAACACATGGCCGCCATATGCTTTCTTCATCGCTCCCCCGAAAGACAGCCCTCCCAAACAAGACATTAAAAATAAAGAGAAAACAATGACGTGCATGACCTCAAAGCCTCCGCTCTAAACAAACGCGCTGTAAACGATCTCTGAGGTGCATTTCCTGACATGACAAGGTGACAGTGAACAGGCGTGTTTTGTTTATTTCTCTGCCGTCGCTTTATCGTTTGTAACCCACAGTTGTTTTCTCACCTTTGTTGCTTTCTCGACATTTTCTCTAGCCTCCCACCTTCCACCTTCGCTGCCCCTGGCTCAGTTGGTGGCTCAGCATCACTTCAAAGGGGAAGGTCTGTGGAGCTGCAGATAACACGCTGTACCCCCAAGCACCGGCAGGCTTTTCCAGAACCCCTACGCAGTCCCTCGACTGACAGGTTTGGCCCCTTCTGTGTCTTGTAGGAAACTGTTTCTGCTGCTGCTTTGCTGATGTTTCTCATGGTTTTTTTTCTTCTCTCTAGTACCTCTCTTGCTGCACTTTCCATTGTTCTGTTGACCCCCAGGCTTGAATCTACACTTGAATTGCATTGTCGCCTCACAGCATTTCTGTGTTCCTTTAACTTGAAAAGATGAAAGGAGTGAATAACTTGTTGCTATTTTCTTAGTAGGTGTGTAATGGTCTATTGCAAGGGAGTTTTTTCTGTTTGTTTTGATTTTGGAAGTTTTGAACCCTTTTAGTAATTAACATATTTGTCAACATATTTGGTACTGTCATGCAGCAATCCTCTCTAAATAATTTTTGCTCCACTTTTGCCTACACAGTTCGATTCATGACCCTGTGTCTGGCACCTATATGACAACAAAATAAATGTAATATTGAGTGCGACAATATTATATATGCAAAGACAATATTTGACCTCAATCAACAAACTTGATTTTTGTAAATATATACTTTTCTGAATTTGATGCCAGAAACACGTTACAAAGAAATTTTAAAGAACAAAAGACTGAAAGTTGTGGACTAATCTAAAAACATCTGTTTGGATCATTCCACAGGTAAAAAACGTTAATTGGTAACAGCTGATAGTATTATGATTATGTATGAAAGGTTCATCCTGGAACTTCACAAGCAAGGATGGTACGATATCACACATATGATTGTGTACAGGAGATTACTACAAGGGCTCAGGAACACTTTGTAAATCTGTTGTCAGTAAACACAGTTTGTTTGTAAATGGTTGCATTCTGTTCTTATTTACTCAGCATCTCAGTTTTTTTGGAATCTGGCTTATACATTGTAAATCCAGTTTTGGCTTATTCTGATTGGTGGAGTTGAGCATGCTTAAAAGCTCATCTTATATATAACTGCCATACATGTAATGGACAACTGAGGGCAGCTTTAGAGTACTTTAAGTATTTTGCTGATGTTCACAGTCATGGCATCTCTTGTCTTATCAGCGTTTCCATGGTAGCAGCACCTTGCTGCTCAGGTTCCTCATGATTTCCTCGGGGATGAAACACCTCTTACTCTGCTCTCGAAGAACATCTTTGTCCGCCTGTGGATTCCTGTTGCGCATACTGTCTCTAGTGAAAACATTATACAAGTGTTCTGTCTAATCAGGAGACAGATGCACCATTGATATTTGATAAAAAATCCTCCTTCATGTCACGTAGAGAATCATCAAAGAATGTAGATAGCAAAGCGTGAAAACTAATATATATAAGAAGGGAACACGCTGAACAAAAGACGAGCTGCCTTTGAAGACATTCAAGTTATGTTCATCTTATTTTATTCTCTGGCAGTAGACACATGTTGGCATATGCCTGTCTCAGTTCCATGCAAATCCATCATTCATCCTTTAAATCATAATGCATGAAAACCCACAATAATATGTCTTTTAGACCTGCCATTTATCTTGCTCAATGTGATATTTGCATGCACATTACTTGTCATTATGCTTCATTATTTGTCATGATCAGAAACCTGTTTACAATAAACTGGCTTCTACTGCAGCAGCATTTGAAGTAATTATATTTTTGCTTTCAGTTAGATTTACATTTATGGAGCCTTGCAAAGAAAACAGACTTTTCAGAGTTTCACCAGGATCATTGCTTGTCTCTTGAGTTTGTTGGAACACTTATGTAACATCATATCTGCAGACTGAAAGTTAATGTGATGCAAATTAACCACAAGACAAAATATCAAATCACATTTTATGATCCTGAAAAAACAAACCAAGCGTGCCCTACTATAGGTTATGACTTGCAAAATGGAATAAACAGATCTTGGGGCCATATTGACCTTGCCTGTTCTGGTGATGGTGTGTGTGTTTGTTTGTATTTGTAGCTATGACACATGTTTTATTGGAGGTTTGAGGTTAATTCGGTCCGCAGTAAACACCTCCTCACTGTGTAACACTGTTCAAACCAAGCAGTGAAAACTTTAAATGCCAGTTTATTTATAATGCAAAGACAGCACAATTAATTATATCGTTGTCGTCACCATCAGAACTATGATAGCTATTGTCATTGTAGTTGATAAAAGAGCCAAATATTATAGTAGATATTCAACTTGTTAAGGAGCAATGTCTGCAAAAGCTAGATTTTTTTTCTCTGTAACAATAGACAAATGATCTTATTCTTTCATTAATTCTGCCTTCTCTCATTAGTTTCTGTTTTGCCCTGTAATGCATGGCTGAAATGTGAGCTAGTTTGCTGAAGGGATTTTTTTTTTTTTTTTTTTTTTTTTATAATACTGCTGAGACCCACAGCTGCAAATTGTGTCATGATTGTGACGGTCAGCTCTCAGTTGCGTGGTGAAGAAAGCTCCTGGAATTGGAGAAAGAGGCTGTTGAGAAGGTGGGGTCAGAGAGGAAATGAGGCTACATTCCAGCAGTGATTTTATGAAGTGTCTTTCATGCTCTCTGTACTGCTGGCTAGTTTGCAGCTGCTCCAGACAGTTCTCTGAGTTTAGTAGAGCTGGACCCATCTCAGCATGGATATGGAAAGAAAGTTCTTCGTTGCCAGATGAGCAAAGTTGATGCTGTGATCATTGCTAATTTGATGATTCACCTATAGCTCTTTTAAAAAAAATAATCCCTTCCCTATCTGCTTTTAACTAACACATCATCTCTGCATACCTTTAAGCAGAAGCTTGCATATGACACCCTCTTAGCACCCACATTTTGACACTGTGTTTTTTTTTTTAATGCTCCAAGGAAATATTCTGAATCAAGCTCTCACGTGGACCACAGAACTTGGAACAGAAACTAATTGCTCACAAACTACAGACTGAGTCATGTCTTAAACACGGGTCCAATATGACTAGATGAGGCCTGTTTTATCATTAATCTGCAAGAGACTCCAGCACTGCTGTGTGAGAACATGTCAGTCAGACTGGGCTCGAACTTCACACCTGCGACAGGAATTAAAGACATTCTTGTAACACCTCTTGGGGATGTCTCTGTCACAATCACAGTGTGGTACTCTACAGTGTAAGTTTCCAAAAGTTGGCAGGATGTGTAAAATGAGAATTTGATGGTTTTCAAAGTATTAAAACCCTATGTTCTTTGAAAACGGTGCCAAGACAACTGGTCAAATGTTGAAACCAAAAAATGTTATTGTCCTATGAAAAATATATCCTCATTTTAAACTTGATGCCAGCAACACATTCCAAATTAGTTTCAGAAACTGTTCCATCTATTGTGAGCCACTTCAAAATATTTAACATGCACACATTTAAGAAATAATGTGAACAAACTGGACAAAAGATTTCATCATGGTACACCCAAAACATTTCATGATGAAGTCAAAACAATTCAGGCTGCTATAACTGCAGGCCCTTGTTTCACTGAAGTATTGAAAGTCTCAAACTGTACATCTTTCTTTTCCATGTTACAACTATTCTGAAGAGGGGCCCTAATGCGGTAATGTAATCAAGTATTTTGTGTCTTGTTGCAGCTCCAAGTTCTTTTTGTTACCTAACTTTTCTAATTCGGTTGTGATGCTATTTGCTAATTTGTTACGCAACAATAACAGTGTTATGCATTTTGGTTATGTAAAAGAATGAAGAGGAATCCATGTCCTTTGAAAGTGAAATTTGAATCATGACATCAGACTACTGAAGCTATATCACACAGTGTCTTCTAATTAAATGCACACTGTGCCTTTACAGGTTGAGCTACTTAACTTGTCTTCCGTATTCAAAGTGGACAAATTCTGGGTGATAGCAATGATTTTGTTCACTGAAGACAGTTGCATAACTCAGTGTTTCTCTCATAGTTTGACCAGAGTTACTCAAACTGAACCAAGGCCAGGAAACAAGGCAGTTCCAATCCTTCATGTGGACTCATTTATTTGGCAAATGCCGACACAGCTGACCCAGACTGAAGTTGCAGGCATCCATAACCTCTGTGCTTGCCTCACTCAAAGGCCTCTGGGAAACACTAAGAACGTTTCCTAGAAAGCTCTGGGTTATCCCCTTGATAAAACAGTTAAAAGGTGGTTTATTTTGTTTCTGAACACAGGAGTTGGCTCAATAAAACCTGTTCAAAATCCAATCCTTCCTATACTGAACTTAACTGTGTTTTGACCACTCCATTTTAGGAGTTTTACAGTGCTCAGTTAAACTGTCTTCATATCATGTTAATAACATATTATCAACTTTATCATTTTGACCTTCAGTGTTTGGGTCAAGTAGCTTGCGAAAAATAAAGTGAGCTGAATTTACACGGCTTCACATGCTGTTTCAACATTTAAGTGATGGATAAGATGCCGGGTGGATAATCATCATGTAGAACATGAAAATATTTCATTGTCTCTGTTTTAGCGTTTCACATTGAATCCACCTTTTTGACTAATAATGATCTCATCGTTGGCCTCTCACCACGCCACATTAAAAACATCCACTAGTTGCTTTATGCACTATCATCACGCAATAAACCAAGTTCTTCAGTTCTGCACTTCATTTGAAATAAAGCCTATATGACAATCCTTAACTGTGAGGTTTTCAGTCTGACAACCATCTTTCAGTCCCACGGTTATCAAATGTCAAACAGCTGGATAGCCTGTCTGGGCATCTGCTCATTTCCCAGAACTCGATGTCCATATCCAGTTTTGTTTATGTCAACTCAGAAATCCTATTCTCTGTACACAAGCCAGCTTCTTGGCGCTGCTGGGGAGTCTAGTGGACCTAATTATGTTACTAGGCAGCTGCTCAAAACCAACAGCTCAATTTCTCATATTAGAACACCTTTATCTGTGTTATTGAGCAAATTGTACCCGAGGGTACAGAAATAAGCTTTTTACTATTGGACGATTTGTGCCGTGTTGATTTAAGGTTGAGAATTTCAGCAGATGAACATATGGATCCAGTTAGAAGGATCACAGGGGTTGCTAGTAGCTCTGCTGGTATAGACCAACTCTTTTATGATGAAATCCAGAGGTGACTGATGTTTCTAGCTTAAAGACATTACATTTAACTTTTGCTAAAAAGTATATCATTATATTCTCCTTGTATTTTTGAATGGGCTTGAATTTGGCCAAAATTGTAATCACCAATAAGAAGAAACATTATTTACTTTTCTGCAGTGATAGCACCCACTAAGTTGGTGTTAACAGAGCGTGTTTTAGCAGTTTCCAGTCCTATCTGTGATTTGATCTCTTCCTCCATTACTCAAGTGACTCCCTGCATTGCTCTGTGTCGTGATTGCTGAGGTTACAGGACTACTTGTTAGTGTGAGTTTTTACAGTTTGGTCATTATCTGTCACCACTGCTGCACCCATGAAAGACAGAAATGTAACACTGTCCACTGTACAACCACGTTTGAACTCAGTGTTTCTGCGTCACTTTCGGGAATCTCTAGGTTTCACTTATCATATCAGTAGGTTAAGCTTATAGCTGTAATAATAGTTCCAATCAACATTTAGGTAGATATAAGTATTTGCTTGTACTCTTGCAGATACCAGATATTGTTAGGGGAATTGGACGGAAAAAAAGTGACAAGAAAATTCAAATTTCTTTTCAAGTTCAGAAGCATGCGCCACCATGTTCATGCTGTTAGCTGTGCACTGGTTTGCCAGCAGCTGCCCCCTTGTTCACTTCCCATCAGATGAGACAGAGGAAGAAGTGACGCATCTGTGGTGGTGACTCACCGTTACACGCTGATGCAGGTGTTGTATGTTGTGCCAGGTTGTTCTGTGGTAGTTCTTTTTAATTTTATGGCAAACCCATAGAAGGACTGGCATGTTCTCTCTGGGTTTCGGAAAAAAACGGTGAAACCCCAGCATTCTTATCTCACTACTCTGCCCCCCCTCCTCTCGTTTTCTCCTCTCGTAATCCAGACGGCCCCATGGCCTGTTAACTCTTTGACCTCTGAGATTGCTGTACTGACAGCTCTTTTTCTCTCTTTGTCTGCAGAAAGAATCAACCCTTAGAGTGGGACCTGGAGTGGAGAAGACCAATTGTGGCCTGAACAAAGACAGACAGAGAGAACTGTAAGTAAACACTGCAACTGTGTGAACTTCTCAGGGGGCAGGAAGATTTTGTGTGTATATAACTCAATGCAGCGCTCATCGCATAGGTTTACACACAGGAATAGTGAGGTTTGTGGTTGTCTTTGAATGGGTCATAGTACAGACATCTGAATCTTGAAAAGGTTGGGATCAGAATATACAGCAGATGGCTCCTTGCAATTGTATTTGTATTCTATGTCTCTCTCTTTCTGTCCACAAGCAACATTTTGTTTGGGTGCTTTGTTTTCCCAAAATAAAACCTGGAAGAACAGTGAGCAAAGCAAAAACACTTACATTGAAAAGGTGATGAAAAGTAGCCTGGCAAATGTCCAAGTAGGGTAGTTTTGCTAATGTATAGACCATTTACCACTGATGCAAGCATTAACATTATAAACTGTTTATGTCATGTTAGTGGTTGTTGGTTGGTGTTGTCAGCAGCTTATAGGATGTAAGCTTTTGGACCGAGTTGTTTCCTAGCAACACATTTCCCATTTAAGTGTCTGTTATCAAGTGAATTCATTCCCACTCCAACATGGTATCAACCACCACACATAAGTTTTCAACCTGTTGGAGATACTGGTTTTAATTATACCATATAACTGATTACATGCCAAACTGCAGAAGTGTAAAATGCTTTACAGAAAGTGAGGCAACTTCTTTGAAACGCCTGTTTGGATAATTCCACAGGTAAACAGGTTCATTGGTCACAGGTGATAGTATCATGATTGGGTATGAAAGATATAATTTTTTCCCCATGATATAAAGCAGAAAAAAGCAAATTGATCAACTGACCATCCAGATAGTTGCATATTAATTATCTGCCATATGACTTACATTGTTTCAGCTTTTCAATCAATATCATATAAGCTTAATATTGCAATCTCAGTCTTACTGTTTCTTGCTTATCTTTCCTTTACTGTGTGGTCCTCAACCTTGCGTTCCTGTATTAAATCCTAGTGTTTTATTGTGTGCGAGAAAGTGAAACCATGGTGCCACAAAAACCGTCTGACGTGTTTCACATCACAGTGCGTCATCTGCATGAGCTCCCTTAGTGTGGATGTGTAAGCCATGTGTCATCTAATGGAGTGGAAGAAAAAAGTGCCACGGAGATCGTGGTGGACAAGAAAATGATTGCTCCGGTGGATGTGCGGAAGGCCCCACCCTGTGTTTCATTGTCAGCATCTCAGGCAGGATGCAGACCTTTCACACTTGCGCACGAGACACAGTGGAAGTTGTTGGAGATGTTATGAACAAACAGGAGGTGAATTCACTCAGAGGCGTCCTATTTGTGTGTTGGGTCTTTTGTGGAAGAGCGTGTGTGGAAGCAGGGAGCTGAAAAGCATTTGAATAGCTGCAAAATAAATATTAAATAGCTGTTTTTGCTTTGTTGCTTAAACCCTTGGTCTAAAACCTTGTATAATATATTGGCAAACTTACCTAATTATCATTATCATCATGTATCACATCAACTAAACCACATGTTCATGAGGTCAGCTTGCAGATATTCATCACCGCGTACCTTGAGTTTGATGCATGTGTGCTTGTCAACAAAGACTGTGTGGCCAAAGAAACACAGTTAATGTGTTTACGGTGCATTCAGGGCTCGTCTCTGAAAAGGAGATTCTTCCTCAAAGCCATGAGTGTGGTGCAAGTCTTGAATTATTCATCCCAGGCACGCGCCGGTGAATTAAAGGTAAAGTGATAGCACATAGCAGTGCCTTGCTTGGCTCGCTGCTGCATTTTTAAAGTGTGGACTGGCACTCAAATGTCAAAATGTTAACACAGTCTTCCCCCTAAAACTGTTAGCCTGGTCTCAGGGACCGGATAAAGGAAATTTGATATGGAGTTTGAATAATTCAGGACGATGGTTTGGGATTGAATTTTCACCTAAGTGCTACTTTCCTATTTCTGTCTCCTTTTGCTCAAGACCTGACTGCTATGAATGATGAATTTGTCTGTCCTGTTGCAAACAAGAGATACAAATTACAAACATTTCATCTTGAAACCAAATCACATCGATACTTATTGAGTCATTGTTCATGTCTCTGCTTGTTGTGGCAGGAAGAGATTTTTACTTGAACAAGAGTGAATTCCAGCGAAAAGGTGACCTGGTGTTGCAGAGTCCCTGTAGGAAGAAGTGCACTGCTGTCATTTCCTGAAAAGGTCCTTTCAAAATTTGAATTGGAAACTGCTTCCTAAGCAGACTGTTGAAAGGGACTGAGATTTAGCCATCCTCTGTGTCACTCCCTAATCAGTCCCACACCTCTCACCCACTCATTCTCTGTAAATAATTCAGAACAGCCTTTTGCCTGCTCCAGAGAAGAAGGTACACACAATTGATAATGGAGGATAGCTGGGGACAGTAAAAACCGCTGGTGGTGCACATTTCAGAAGTTCAGAAAGTTTGAACTTGTCACTGTCATTATAAATTAAAGACATTTTACGATTAACTTCATCTTTATCCAAGCAAATGACCACAAGTCACTGAGGTAAACAGTCTGCTGCAAATGAACACTACAAGGAAATGATGTTCCATATTTATCTTCTTTAACCAAACACTAAAGAAGAGCAGTTATTCTCAATGTGAGCCAGATGGGTCAGCATTTTAAAATATGGCATGACCCCTGACAGTAGGTCAATAGTGACAGTATTCAGTATTTTACTGCACTTTCCTTTCCTTGACAATTAGAACTCATTGCTGTATTAAGGATATTGGGCAGGGGAGCAATAATGGAATTTTCTTTTTTTCATCAGTGTGTTGTATTGTCGAAGATGGGTGACGTGAGGACGATTCATTTCTTGAGGGGTGTGGTTAACACTTTCTCAGTCATTCATGCTCTGGAGATCCTGTTCAAAACAGGAAATATAACTTTGTCCCTGTGTCGGAGAGACAGGAAGTTGTGACTTTACTGGACTTATTTTTGCCTTGTCCTGGTGCCCAAATGTGGGTCCTGGTGATGGTTAAATCTATCTTTCGGTATAATTTGTCATGTCATGTTATGTGTGTATTATTAGTATTATTTGTTAAAAGTGATTGTTACCACTTCATCACAACCCAGATTTAGCCTGTGAGAATCAACCTCACTGAGAAAACAGATATGCCAGTGAGTGCATGAATAGCCTCAAGTATTGAGAAATAACACACAGTCTGCCTTTTCTTCAGTGACCGATGTTGCAGTCGTGCTTGAGTTTTCGGTCTTTGCCCACTAGAGTGCAGCCTACTCAGAGGAAATGATCCGTCTACAAGCTCATTCAGAGGAAATGATCAGTCTACGAGCTCCATCATATGTTGTGGTTATGTTGACGATTTTTTGGTTTAGATGACACTGAAATTTGTTTATTTACCTTTTTAAACAGAAACTGAATAAAATATCTTTATATGACAGGATGCAAACTTTAATGTAAGCAGAGAACGATGCAGGCTTTGATGTACTGACATCATCAGTGTTTTTCCTTTGTCAAAATTTGGAAGCCTCTGGATAATTGAGGACATAATTTGCGAGCTCACTTAATTGTATCAACCACTAATTGCTTCCAAGAGATGAATGGCACCATGTTAATTACCACACATTTGCCACTTGACTAAATCCAAATGTTCTTGCTGTTTTAAAACATGTTGCTCATCACTCGGAGATTTAAACACTACAGATTGGCTGAATAATTTGCCTTTGTGAAGTTCTGATGTTGTTAATTGTTGTATTGGTTACAACAGTCTACTTTAATGTCTCATTGGTGGCTTTACCAGTCTGTCCAATGAAGAGCATGCTATAGATTTACTCAACAGATGGCAGATGACGGGTTGAAGACTTTAAAATGTTAAATCAAAAATATAAAGATGGGTTACCAGAAAAAAGAGAAGTAATTGGCTTGTAAATGTACTTCACACTGACAGCATGATAATGATAATAATTGTAATAATAATGGGAAGAATACTAATCGAAAGAAAAAAATAGAAAAAAACTTGACAAATTTCTTAAGGTTTTCAAGATAAGCAATATGAAAGGTGTTTCAGTGTTATTGTCATAATATATCTTGTGTTGTCTCTACCTGTCTTTCTGTCTTTTTTTTAGCGTAGGCTTTAAGCATAAAAATGAGTCTATTTACACGCTGCCAAGAAAATAATATTACAATATCTGACTTGATCAAACACAAGCCAAATCAAATAATAACAGAGAGGAGATTTGTAGTCGTCAAAGCATGTTTTTGTGACCTGTTTAAAAAGGTTAATATCCTAATTAGTACCATACAACTTCTAAATTGATAAAGAACAGCTCTGTATCGGATCAGCATGGTGCATCTGCCCAATACCAAGGAGGGTTAGAGAGTATTAGAGGTTTCAGAGTTGGGATCGGGAGAGAGAAGAAGTGGTTTCGGTGCATCCCAATATAGTTGCGTAGTCTGGGAAGCAGCTCAGAAGTAATTTTTCATGGTTGAAAAGCCATGTAATGAAATGTTATCTTTCAGTAATGAAGAATAATAGCATGAAGCCCCTCAAGAGAATAATTATGGATGAGGAGGTGCAGGAGTTTTTGGAAATAGAATTATTGATGTATTTATGGTAAGGCTACAGTATTTTGTTTGAACTACAGAATTTGTGTTTTTTTGTGTGCTGAACATTTTTGGATGATTTTTAAAAGTACCTGCATTTTGGGTAAGTTGAAATGTTTCCTGGCACTTCCTGGTGTTTACTTGTGCAATATGTAGGGAAAAGAGTTTTGCTTAAATTTCTTTTCAGTTCACTGCCTGCTTTTGCAGAATATTGTATTTGAATGATTCTTTTTTAGTTCGTAAAACAACAGAAAATATTTTATTAGAGGATGATATTAAAAAGTGAGGTTGCAGTAGGGTTTGTCTTGTATCTTTCTGTCTTTGCAGTCTCAGCTTCTGATTGAAAAATTATTGCTGTCAGGCCTGTTTGAATCCACACTAAACCATGTTAATGTTTTAAGGCTGCTCCATACTCCACATTACCTTGCTTTTCTCCCTTTGTACCATCTCTGGCCCTCTGTTCTGTCAAATTTCTCTCAAATCGTGAACTGTCTGATACACTGAGACACATTTTTAATGCTCTCCAAATCCCCTTTTGTTTCAGCAATTATACAGTTTTAAAAAAGCCTGAATACAGAAACAAAATATTCCTTGTTGACATTTCTCTTCCCCAACAGTAATAGAACAAAGAAAGCTAATTAACTAACACACGTGTTGATCTGTAACGGAGGTTAGTCTCCAGCATTAAGGGATCGGCATGTGGTGTAATGATGCCATATTTCAGTCAACAATGGAAGATGAGCCAGCAGTGACACAGCTTTTTTTCAACCACACTGTGTTTGTTTGTGGTGAGATGGGTACAGTTATCGTCATCCAGGGGAACGGTTTGGATTGGTTTTTGGTTGAAGTTAAATTTAAAGTGCAAAAAGCTGCACTGGCCTTCATCCTGCTGTCTTGTTTTACATCAACTGATGGGATGCACATCTGAATCTATTTTATGGCCTTTAATATTCAAATGTCAGCTTTATGGGTTTTTGTATGTTGTTTGAACAGGGGCATTTTTACCATTGTGTTACATCACCTTTTCTTTTAACGACGCTCATTAAGTGTTTGGGAACCGAGAACACATAACTGTTGGCTTAGCATTTTCTTGCTGGAATAAGCAGGGACGTCCCTGGAGAAACTCTGGATGGCAGCTTGTGTTGCTTTAAAACCAATATGTACATTTCAGCCTTAATGGTGTCTTTACACATGTGAAGTTTCTCATACCATGGGCACTAACACCCCCCCCAATACCATCACACTTTGCACTGTTGACAATCTGGATGGTCCTTTTCCTCTCTAGCCTACAGGCTACTGCGCCATGATTTCCAAAAACAGTTTGAAATGTGGACTAGTCAGACCAAAGCACACATTTCCAGTCCGTCTCAGATAAGCTCGGGTCCAGAGAAGTCTGCAGCTGGATGTTGTTGATATATGGCTTTTGCTTTGCCTTGTGGGTGCTGCAACAGACTGTGTTTACTGACAGTGGTTTTCTGAAGTGTTCCAAGCCCATGTAATAGTCCTTTATAGATCCTTTGACCCTGATATGCAGAGATTTCTCTGGATTTTCTGAATATTGTGATGATATCATTGATTGTAGATGGTGAAATCCCTTAATTCCTTACAAATATGCATTGGGAAACATTGTTCTTTAACTGTTGGACTATTCGAACCTCTCTCCATCCTCACTTGTGAACGACTGATGAACCTTTCCAGGATGAACCTTTCATACCCAATCATGATACTATCACCTGTTACCAATGAACCTGTTTACCTGTGGAAGGATCCAAACAGGTGTTTTTAAATCAGTCCACAACTTTCACAGTCTTTTGTTGCTCCTGTCCCGCCTTTTCTGAAATATGTTGCTGGCAACAAATTCAGAAAGTGCAGATATTTACAAAAACAAGTTCATCAGTTTGACATTCAATGTCTTCTCTTTGTACTGTATTGAATTGAATGCAATCATTGCATTCTATTTTTCTAAATGTTTAACACAATGTCCCAACTTTTTTGTAAATATTGTTGTTCAGTGAAGCTTGTGATGCTCTTTAATCTAGTTAACAGAGACAGTGATAGGACCATGAGATCATGACATAGAGATGATGAGAGCATTAAACTGACATTGCACTTCTTGTGAACTCATCAACAGCTTTGTCGAATACCCGATTCTTCTCCATGACAACAGGAAAGCTCACAGATCATTATAGAGCACAGTATTGATCAGTAAAGCTTTTGTTCAGTTAATGAAGTGCTGGATGTTAGCTTTGTGGGCACACTGCACAATGTAGAATTTATGTCATCATCTTTTTCATTTAACAAATAAGAATATAATGAAATCCATGCTTTGTTATATGCCCATGCAGCTGGGCCCACTGGGGTTTGATCCTCCCTTCAGCTTCTGCATGTGAGCCTTCTGTCGTTATGTCTTCCTCTGAAACCCTCTGCTGTGGTGCAGTGAGTCTCACTTTATGGATCAATACTGAAGCAGTGAGCTGACACAGTGAAAAGCAATATTCATAAATAATGAATCGGGCACCCTTTCACCCTGCCCTGTCTTCTTTCAGTCCTGGCCAAGAACAGAACAAATCGGTAAACATGTTGCGTATTTTTAGCTATTGGCTGATCTGATTTAAGATCACTGTACTGACTTAATGTTCGCTGCTACGTGCATTATATGAAAGCGGGACTTTTTTATTGCAACCCTCGTTGTTCTAGTTTGACGGTGCGACTTTTCTTTATAGATCGTTTCTGATGATTGTAGATGGAGGTCTCCGTGTTTGCTGTGTTCCATTTCTCTCCTGATGTGCTGTTTGTTCCAGGGAGACGGCAACCTGGTGTTTCAGGAAATCTCTTTTGCAATGAATCACAGTGAGGTGTCACCTTTAGTAGCACTTCTATCAGCATCACAAAGATGTGCCAGTGAGTGAGCACCGGGAACAGCTTTAAGTGCTTCATTATTACCCTTTCCACCACCTTTTATGTGTGGTGCAATCGCCAGTTGGTCACAGCTGCAGACCAAAGCATGATGCACTTCACCCAAATAAATGGATGGAGCAATAACAGCTCTTGTCATTTTTGCAATATCTACCTGAAAACAGACTAATGGCAGTCGATTTTAAAGTGGCTCTCTGCGTCATTAAACCCCACCTGCATGTAGAATACTGACCAGGGTGGGCAGCTCAGGTCCAGAGATGCTTTTGTACTCTCTTGGGATACACAATAATTGACCTCTTAAAGGTGTATTCAATCTTGAAGCCAAGTTCAGAGGTGATGTATTTTCATATAAACTTGATGTAAAGATGTTAATAGAATTTACTGGACCCAGATTTGAGGCAATCTGAGATGAAGAGTGTCTGCATGAGTTGAAAGTTCTTTGATCTGGGTGAAAATGTTGCATTCATGATTGTGTTTGGCTTTTGACATTACTATGACATTATGATTTACGATTCCACGCAGTTGTACAGAAACCAGAAGAAAAAAACACAAGGCTGTTGGAAAATCTAACAAACAACTGGAGGAGATCAGTAAGATTTGAGCTGTCAGATAAACCACACTCCACACACACACACAAGGTCAGTGAGTAGGTTGCAAGCTCATTACAGGTGTTTGTGCCGTCAGTTCATTGGTTGTTTGGTGCAAATAAACTCAGACTACAAAAACACACACGTTGTTAAATGTACAGGAATAATGGGAGACAATAACATATCCCACCCTCACACCTCTCTTTTATTTGCTGTGAACTTGACTGATTCATTGCTCATGAGGGGAACAGGATGGTGATGCTGCACATACAAGGGATGGATACTTGTAGAGAGATGATTTTAAACAGCACTTACCTGGTTTATATGGGAAGTTCTGCTACTGTTCTGCATTGCAAAATTCAAAGTATCCTCTGATCTAAATAGGCTCATTACAAAGTCAGCTATTGTGGTATGGACCCATATTGCCCAAATATATACAGATTAATAATAAGGAAGGAAAAAAAAGACAACCTTTTGATTTTCCTGCCAACTTCCTGCTACCTGTAGGTGCATCACATCTTCACATTTGAGAAACAGGGACCGTCAAATGTTTGGCATCTTTATTTTTACTTGGGAAAACTACATAAACAAATTACTTTCTAAATAGCTGCCAATTACTTTCAGTTAATCCACTACTTTAAATCACCATATTACAGAGTCACCTTATTTTAAGAAATCTAATACAGAATCAGCACTGGAAATGTTGGTATTGTATCTTGTGTGTGTATACTGATCAGTACATATATTCAGATAAAAAGGCATTAGCTTCTTGTAGGCTTGTGCGGGAAACTGTCGCTGTAGTTGGACAGTGTTAATATTTTGCAGTGGTTGCACAGCCCTTACCATTTTTCATTGTCCTCTTTGGTGGTGATGGCAGACATGATTTTGAATAGTCGTTTAACCTGATTGTGGGTGTGCTATTAATAGCGAGCTGCTGTCGTTCCTTTAAGAGAGGGCCCATTCTCAGTTTTTTTGTCAACCTATCTTTGCCTTGCCATTATTATTGCCCCTCCCACTCGCTATCTCTCCCTCTCAAGGCCTCACGACTTCATCAGCTGTGTTAACTATTAGCCTCTGCATGAACAGTATTCGTTCATGCCATACCGGTGCATCATCAGGTCAAACATCTGTGATGAGCTGAGCAGTGAATATGTAGTGGCACGGAAGCTGGGACAGATGTTGACACGCAAGGCGATGAAAAGTGAGGCGCTTTTATTGCAGATGTTTGAAGTGGCGCTAATCACAGACAAGCAGGCTGTATTTATCAGATGATATTATGCTATATCTGGTTGCTCAATGAAAGCTTAATAACTGTAAATTACTATGATAGAGCCTAATAACTGCAGATTTCGCAGTGTTTATTTTCCACTTGCCTTTTCAGTTTTTGTTAATCAGTTAGAGAAACAGTCTTTTTAATTCACTGATTATTACACGAGCCATCAGCGGCATCTTGACCGCAGTGACAGATTATTACCATAATAATCCTGTCTGCTCTGTTATTGTCTCCTAAATGCTTACCCTGGACCCCTCCCCCACCGCATCCAGACTGTATCCTGCTTATCAGTCCTCCTGGTGCATGCAGAGTGGCTTGGATTTCTTATAATACTCTATCCACTGCTTCCTCAATTAATGGAGCAACCAGCAGCTCCAATGTCATATGAGGGAAGCACTTTTATCGGCAAGTTGGAGGAGCTCAGTCTGAGTGGTTTACCGCTGGAGCTGGTGGTGGTAGGGGGGGTGTACAGTGGTGGCAGCAGCGTTGACGGGGATAGCATCCTCATTGCACAGCAGCCGAAGGCAGTGGAGGGAGTGGAGAGAAGCGGATGGAAATTGTGGGAGACAGAAGGGAGTAGTGGCAGACGTTGCATCCTGAGTATTATTTGCAGTATCAGAAGAAGGTGTTTTGTGGATGGGAGTGAATTTTGCAAACAGAGGGAAGCTACAGCAGGAGGCGTGTGCTGTGCACAGATAGAAGTACAGCACAGGGAGTGGAGTAAGTGGGAAGCAATCACGAGGGAAATGGACCGGCAAACTGTACTTCCCAACTCAAGTGCCCTCACTGTGGATTAAGGTGAGCGTCGGCATCTGTATTATGTTGACAGTAGGTAAAACCAACCTGATCTCAGTGACGGAGTACCTGTGGATCAGCACCATGTGGAATACATTACAGCAAAGGCATCAGCTGTGAGGACAACTCAGGGAATTCAGCAAGGACCAGGAAGTGGCTGCAGCTTGCGGTTTGTCTCTTTTCTTCCACACGCCTTCTAACCCCAGAACAATCGGGCTACTAATGAGCAAGTCGATGTGTGGCTGTGGCTGCAGCATCATCTCCTCTCTGATGAAGAGACTGGGCCGCACAGCTTGCTGCTCAGATCTCTTCTCCAGCCATACTTCAGAACAGCTGCAGCGACTGGCCACTGGCTGCCCTCCTCAACCAAAGGTAACAATGCGTCAGCGCCCACTGACACAGGCACATCTGTGTCTACATGCTTCCTGATCAGCCAGCCGTGTGCTTTTTATGGGTTATCACCCGCGTGCGTCGCAGGAAACATGTGGGGCCTGACAGCATATTGCAGAAAGCACCGCATGTGAAGCACAGTGTCCTTGTTTATCTGCTTTTGCTTGTCCAAAACGATTTCTTCAGGTATAAGAACTGCGCTACCAGGGAGAGCAGCGCAGTAATTGATTCTTTAATGGAACCAGGTGATTTAATGGCTGTCTTGCTGCCTTGACAACAGTGGACTTGCTTTTAGCTTGCAGAGTCATTTCAATGGATGCCTTCAGACTGCCCGTGGTTTACAGTGATTGCTGCCCCTCATCAATTGGAGAAAAAGCCCGTCCTAATGGAACAAATAAAAGCCAAACAAGATTGTGTGTGCGTCTGAGTGCTTGTGTGCACGTGCCTGTGTGTGTGAATGGGAGTGTGTTCTAACGCAGGCTTCTGTCCTATGGCTGCAGCTTCTAGGGTTCCCTCTGTTTCATTGTTTGTTATGCACATGACTGTTTTAATAGTTGGCCGACACTGACTGGGATTCTAAGTCCCTTCCAGAGTCATTCTGGCAGGAGGCCATTCTCACAGTAGAGGAGATTGATTCTCTTAGTTTCTAAGAAGATTTATGCTCTCATGAGTAATGATAGAAATCCACAAAGGAAAATGTTGTGGTATTATTGGGCTGTTGCATGGCAACAATTCAAATGAAGAATAGATAATGAGTGACAGCTTTAGAGGAGGCGTACAGCTTATAGACAAAACCTTAATGTCACTTTTATGTTGAACAGAATTCATTGTTTTCCGGAGGAAGCATTGTCACAGAATAAAGCGCTTAACTGTGAAATGATAGTGGAAAATGTTGTCCCTCTGTCAAGCAGCTCAGGGATTGAGGTTTCACTTTCTTCCTCTGAGACATCACAGGGCACCAGCTCGAAATAGAGCCATCGATTGATAGCTCCTGCATTGAATTGGAGACACAAAGGTTTCAACAAACGCAGTGTATTTACAAGGTTTGTAGTCTGTAGGAATCCAGGAAAATTGTTTTAATATCGCATTTTTAGGCTCAAATATTTTATAATCACAAAAATCTAAAAGCTCATGAACTCTGACTTTTTGTGTCACATGTTTCAGGTATGAGACAGCAGTATGTCAGTCAGCTTTAAAACACCAATATTGTTTTGTTCCGTCTTCACTAATGTCCCGCTGTTAATATTTGAAAATCTAAGTGGAGCCACCATACATCCGCTGCTCGATCTATATCTGTTACTATGTGCTTTGTGAACAGCCAATATTTTCTTCACTCTCTCCCACTGTTCTATTAAGGTCACATTGGTGTGATTTATTGCTGCCATTTGGGGGGTGTTCAGCTCAGTCCTCTAATTTTCTTTCCCTATTCTCAACAGGGTTTATGTGCATGCTGTATCCACTAGCCTTGGAATGACGGAGCCTCTTTTAAGTCAGGTTTCATCTTTTCCAAAGCTGGAAATCATTGTCACACTTAAACCCCCTAAGGATCTTAGTTTTTGTAATCCATCATCAAACACAGAATCTCCTCAACATTAATCATGAACTTGAATGATTTGAAATGGTTATTTTTTATAGATACTCCACCTTTTCGGTTCTCATCTACCAACTTGTAACTTCACTGATTCACAAATAAGTAGTCAGTAGAAAACGGTGTCATTGTTTTGACTAAAATGATTTCACCGTACACTATTACTGAAACAAGAAGAGAATCTTCACACCCCATTAAACCACACTGTGGTGGAGACAGATGTTACATAAAATTTGGTCTGTCTTACATTTATACTCTTGGGACATTTCAAATTTCAAATTTCACCACTTTAAACACTAATTGTATCCAAGTTTCTTTACAAACTTTTGAAAGAAGCTCTCCAACTTTTCTGGCGAGAAAATCTTGCCTCGTTTTTCTTTACTTTTTAAACATTGCTTTCTCAACCAACTTAAATAAAACTAGCTGTGCAATGGCAGAAAAGAGAACATCTCTTCTATAGCCTGACAACTAATGGATGTTTTAGAATGGACACTTTTGAGGATGTGGCTAGGAGACTTTAGAACTCTCTTTCTTTAGACTTTAGATCTGGGGACACTTTTAAAAAAGCAGCCCACCTGTTCAGACTTGTGTAATTTTCTATTTACTCTTGTTGTAATTTATCTCTATTTCAGGGTGTCCAAGTCTGTATTTATGTCAGTTTCCTTCATTCTTCTGTGAAGCACTTTGTGAAGTTCTTCTCTTGAAAATTGCTGCATAAATAAAGTTACTCTCTCGCTTACCTGCTAAAATGGGCATGTATGTGATATTTTTTGGTTTTGCTAGTTTAGGTGTCAGCTGTGTGGTGGGGTGGGCAGGTTAATGGGTGCTGTAATGCTGTCCATAGAAAGTTGATGCGCACTTGTTGCCCACCCAATAAATCCATCCAAGAAAGGCACACTCTTACTGAAGTGCCCCATGTTGAGTCTCGGCATAAGGCTAAAGTATTGTCTGTTGTGCCACAGCTGTGGTTTTGTCTGTGAAGGGCCAACTTGGCACCAGCCACTGAAAAAAACCCCACCCCACCCCATCAGCAGCAGCTACACCAGGGACTGACTGGATGTATGTTGCATTGTCAGAGTGCTGGGAACACATCAAGCCTGGTTTATAAACATCTTCTTATTCTGAGAAAAGTGAAAATCTTTTGGCCTCTAGGCATTTATAATAACATGCTTTAAGGGCACAATTAAGAAGAGAGAAATTTTCTAAGTAACAGAATGAGCTTCCATTTATTTCAGCTGCAAAAATTTGAAGAAGTGAAAGTTTGTTGTTAAAATTGCATTAATTGATTTTTTTTGTTACACCTCGAGGCTGTGGATAAAACTGCCATATAAACCACATTTATAAATTGTTATGGCATTCGTGTTAGCAAAGAGTTCCTTCTTTATGCATCCAGTAAACACAGAACAATATTACTATTCATTTGGAGTTTGTGTTTTTGGCCACATGATAAATGTAAATCTAGACTTTTAGCTCTGTTTTGACCTTTCTTTTGAGCTGCTAAATGCTCCACTATGGCGGTCTACTCTGCAGGCTGGAATATAACAGCAATGAACTCAACTTGTTCCATAGATCTGAGGAGAACTGCAGAGTTATTGGTAAGAATGTAAGATGTTTGATTCATTATTAATATTTAATTTGATAAACCATTGTCTGTTTTGACATAAGCTTACCGGCCACCAAGTTAACGTACAAGTTAAGTAATAAAAATGATGGAGTAAGTTGTGTGTTTGATTCAAGCATATGTCTTGGAAACAAAAAAAATCTCTGATTGAATTTTCTGTCTTTGCTCTCAGAGGCTCTCTGTCTCCTGGGCACCTGTGTCAGCTGTTTTGTTTCAGCAGACACAAATTCACACCTGCCCTCCCCAACTTCCCCTGAGCTATTTTTATCCACTTCATAGATCTTGCAGGACTGAGAATAGAGACTGATGAATGAAACTTGTGCATGCAGAACCAAATGTGCCAAGTCTTTGTTCACTACAAGTGCCGCTGGAATTTCATTTTTTTTTTTTTAGCTGCCTCGAAACAATAATTCAACCATTTAATAAGCTTTGCCAAAAGAGCAATTTTCATTCAGTTGTTTGCAATGCTGTATTCAGATTTTCTTGTTGCCATTTAAAATTGTGTTATCAGTCCAGGTAATATCCAATTCAAAGGTGAATAATCACAACACGTTTATAAAAAAAACCTTTTCGGCGTGAACACTAAAGCTCATAATCAAAACTCGGTCGCAGTTGCCCCATTTCATCAGCAACACGTTTTTGTTGTGCGTCAATCTCTCTCATCCTGTTTGCACCGCTCACAATTGTTTGAACAACAATAACAACAAACAGTTTTCATGCTGTGTTTAGGAAACTAATTACGGAACCTCGGGTCGTTCCGGTAAAAGGCTGGGACAACTTTAGCTATTCATAGCCTTCCTCTTCTGAGCTCACAGCAATGAAGCGTCCGTCCCGAGGGGGGCCTGTGCAATCTGAGATAGGTCTAATGCTTCCCACCACTGCACCGCCACCATACAGCAAAGACAGGGAGAAGCCTTAGAAAAGGACCAGTGACTTTTTCTTCAAGGTCAAAGCAATTGGTTTTCACTGAGACAGATAAAGTGTGTGAGCCTCCCCAAAATATTTTCTCATCTCGTGTGTGTGGTGCATTGAGGAGATTTGGTACTGCAGTCTGCAAGCTGATCCTTAATTTGTCACAGTTAAGATTAGCTTGAGACCTCATGCGGGCATTTAAAAGGCCCATTGGCACCTTTTAAAGCTACATTAGCTAAGATTATGTTCGATTCAACACACAAAAATAAACTTGCTCCTCAGATGTGTGTGACCAGAAGTGAATCTCTGGCCTCATGTGCCTGATAATGAAGCGCAAAAAGCCTGAAAAATCTGAACGTCCAGACAAATTTCACTCCTTTGTGTTGCTTACAGTGGAAGACCCCTTTTATGTTTGTCATGGGCTACTTTGATAAATTTGCCAATTTCCCGGAGGGAACCTCCCAAAGGGATTAATAAAGTAGTCTGTCTGTCTGTCTGTCTAAATTTAAGACCAGTATGTGGACTTAAACTGAACAGAGTCATGTGACAGGAGGGAAGTGTGTGTTCTGCTGTAATGATGTTTTAACTGCCTTGTGATACATAGTAGTTTATATGACTTGCAGAATATCTGTTATTCTTCACTGCCACTGCTAATGTAGTCGGGGCCCTTGAATAAAGAAGCTCCACTCTTCATTTCTTACACCTTCACGTGTATTGGTGGAAGTCATTGATACCAAAAGGCCTTAAAGATGGAACTGCTTTGCATGCTACCTACTCAGCCCACTACCACTCGGACAAATCTATGACTCAAACATCCCACTTACCTTTATTTACATAAGCCTATCTTGCCTCTTAAATGTTGAGTCAGTAGAATAAATATTGGATAGTAAGTTTAGCTGCTTTTGAGTTCTTGAAGTTGTGTGTGTTTGAGCTTAGGTCCTGGTTTCTGAATTCATAGTTTTAGATGTTACTAAAGACTAAAGCAAGGAGAACACGATGCCTGTAGAGAGTTTTCATCCCATTTTACAATACTGAATCATTGTTGTTGTAGTAGGACTTCTGACACTATGATACATGAAAGACCTTGTCCTCCAAAAGCCAGTTTTTGTTTAGAATCCACCGAGAGCTGCTAGTGAATGTTTGGCTTTTGCATTCAAAGATACTGTGTCTAGGAAAAAAGCAGAGACATGACTTACAAATCTAAGAGACTCAGAGACTCACAGACTGTGAGTCAGTTGGGTGACATCATGTGGCTTTGTCACTGTTTTAAATCCAGATGCATTGGGAGAGACATCGACAGGATTTTGTGTCCTGTTTGGAAGCTTTGTCTGAAAGAGTAAAATCAATTATTTCTACAGCCATTATCACAAATTTGCCTCAGAGGGCTTTTGAATTTGTACAACACACACCACCCTCTATACTTTGACCCTTAATACAAAATGAGACAAACTGAAAAGATCTATAATACAGTTAATATTTTGATACCACTTGATTTTTCATGCTACCTTGTGTTTCTGTAGAGAGATGGGACACCTATCCAGATTTTAGAGGGCGTGATATTGAACAATACAATATAATAAATCACTGCTCCCAGTTGAACAACCTGTTAATTTTTTTTTATCTAGCAACGAGAAATATAAGGGTTTTTATTAGAGCACTTGGACATTTTACAGGGTCTTTTATTTGGAAGCCTTTTGTTTGGTTCTAATGATAAACAGTTTTATAAAGTTTGCACAGATAGCCTGTAGAAAAGGTTGAGGATGAACATCTGAACTCACAGTTAAGAACTTATGTGCACAGGAGTTGTTAGATCCTCATGTGACCACCACAATACTTGTTACAGTAAATGATACAATGGGGTCAAACCTCCTCGACATGGCTCACTCCATGTCAACACACAGCAAAACATGTGCAGTCTGGTACCTTTAGTACAAGAACATATGGACTAAAAGAAACGACAGCTCGAGAGACTTAATGCTTCGATGGTGACAGATTAGTGCTGTTGCTTCAGTTGGATCCTTGTCTGCATTGCTGCGTCTGTGACACAGCGTCAGAGGGAGAAGCTGCCTCATTGTAGATAAAGCTGTGGTGCCAATCCTTCAGCTCTATATACCGTATAGTGAGAGACATTTCAGAAGCAAACAATGTGACTTCTGTGTTTATGCCGCTTGTTTGCCATCATAAACTGATGAATGCATAGCAGCAGCACAGCAGATTTAGACGACACACAACATGTCTTTCATTTTCCCGAAGCATGTAGACTACACAAGTCTTAAGGACAATCTTTGGAATAGCTTCTGGTGCATTTCAGCCATGTTTTGTTTTTGTATTTGACAGATTGGAGTTTGTTTATTGGCTTTGTCGGAAGCTGGAGCACTAGTAGCTCTCAAGGCTTTTTTGCCCATCCAACGCTGTGTGATCTGAAGCCAAACACAATCACTCCCACCTATTTTCCTTGTCTGCTGCTGAGCAGCAATAATATGGCTCCAAGAGCAAATGTTTAATTATTTTAATTCAGTAGCAAGAATAGAACATGAAGACAGACATTCACGCTTTCCTTTGGAAATAAGCAATGAGCATGCGTTTGTGTGTATGAAATGATATCCAATGACAGTCTTTTCTTTCTCATTAGCAGTTTTTTTATTCTTGCCTCAGAAACACGCTGAGAAGAGGAAAACAATTAACATATGTTGATCATCTGTGTCTTTTGTCCCTTTTTCTTTGTGTCTCTTTGCAGAATGCCAAGCCCTTCTCCTCCTCAGACAGCCTAGCGAAGGTCCAGGAGGTAGCAAGCTGGCTTTTGGAAATGAACCAGGATCTGCTGTCGGGGGGCAGCAGCAGCAGGCGGAGTCGGGGGCCGGGGGGTCCGGCAGTGCGAGGTAACGCCTCCTCCACGGCCCGGGCACCTCAGCAGGCGGCAGAGGACGGTGATGAGGATGAGCACATGAACCGGGTAGTAGAGGAGGATGAGCAGCTGCAGCAAAGGGTAAAGTCGACTGACATTCAACAAATGATATTGTAGTCATATATGAAATTGAAATATAAACCTAGAGGTCCAAATTGGGTTTTTTAAAGCTGTTGTGTAAAGATTTAGAAATCAAATCACATCATATAGTTGTGCAAATTTGCTGTGGACCTGCACTGTGTTAACCCAAGGAGGAACTTTTAGGCAAGTATACTGTGCAACAGATTTTCCCTCTGAGGCATTTCTTTGTCTGACACTTCACAGCCTGAGGCGTCGCAGGTTGATGGCGAGAGAGAACCACCATGGGCGCCGAGCGAATCAGGAGCCAGCAACGGCCCTCGGGGAGATGAGGAAGGCGAAGAGGACGAAGAGGGCCCTCCAAACGAAGTGAACGGAGGAGAGAAAGGAGCTCGATGGATGTGGGGTGCAGAGCAGAGGCGGCTGCGAGGCCAGCCGCTGGGCGAGGAGGACGAGGAGGAGGAGGAAGAGGAGGAGAATAACAACAGCAGCAGTCACCAAGAGGAGGAGGAGGCGGAGGAGAGGACAGAGGGAGGGGAGGAGCAGGGAAGGGAGGAAGAGGAGAGGGAAGAGGGCGAGGAGGAAGAAGAGGAGGATGAGGACGAGGAGGAGATGGACCAAGACAGCGATGACTTTGAACATTCGGCGGAGAGTGGGAGGGAGGAGGAAGAGGAGGAGGAAGGAGAAGGGGAGGAAGGGCTGCGGTCTCCCTCTCTCAGGAACAATGTGTCTGCCCCCAATAACAACCTGGACTCCGGTTGTACACACCATAGCTCTTCCAACAAGAAGGTAAGCACAGCTGTTGTTTGTTGAACCGCTTTCAATGGAACTACTGTACTTTCTACTCAAGAAATAGTTCCTATGTAAACAGTTCACAGTGAGTTCTGCAAAGCCTCCAAGGTTAACAGGGGCACTGTTTCTGGAAGGGAATTTGCTCTTGAAGTTTTTAAATGTCCCTTTTCAACACTATGGGCTCAGCAAACAAAGTTCCATTCACCTTCATTGGATTAGAATGGAGGCACATATCTCATAACGATACCGCCAAACTTAAATCACTGACCATTTGCTTGAATGGATCCTGTGAGAATCAAGAGAAAAAAAATTGGTGAACTGACCCTTTAGGATTGTTCTGTTGCAGGCAGCTTGAGAAGAAGTTGCTCTCAGGCAGTGTTTGGTTATCATCACATCACTCCTGAGAAAACACTATGTGCCACAGTGGCATAGCTAAAACAGCAGCCCCCTCTTTTGGCACAAACATGTTACTGCACTACACAGTCATACAGTGTACTTTAACAGGCAGTAACCAAAATCTTCCCATGGAAACACTAAGATATTGCAACTGCATTCTATATTTGAAAAAACATATAGACAAATGACAAATTAGGATTATGAGCTATGGTCAACAGAGACAGCAGTACTGCATCTAGTGATTAAACATAGGCCTGGACTTAGGAGCGTTTAAGACTGGAGAAACGGTGAAAGAGGTTATATTTTGCTTCCCATCGCACCCAGATTTCTTTATCCACATTCCAACCTGGTCCCATCAAATCCAATCCTGTTATGTTCTTTCCAAACCTTGTATCATTCCTGAGTGAGTCCTGGATAAGTCTAAGTACAAAAGGCAGAGTTTGTTGAAGTGATGTGGAGATTCTCTGAATGTTAACTCATTCACCTGAAGGCAACTTGAAAACTTGATGACTGTAAATGCTTCTAAACATTTCGGGGGAGACATGGTTTAGATCCACTGCAAATCAATGCAAAGTTATTCTGAGTGATCGCCTCTCCTTTCAGGGTGACAGCAACCTCTCACATCTTCACAGTCAGCAGTTATCAGCCCAACACCTATGGGAGATTATGGACCCACATTTTTCACTCCCCACCACCAGTTCCAATGACTCGTATAAATAACCTTCCAGGTCAAACATATCTGAGCATTTATCTTTCAGAGATAGATATAATGCTAATATGTGAGAAACACAAACTGAGGCTATGAGAAGCCAACACCTCACTGAGATACACTACACATTTGCTTGATGGAACAACTGAAACATATCACAGCATTTTGAATTTACACCACACACAAGTACATCACACTGCTGTCATGAATGCCAAAATGTATTTAGCTATTTTTTACCTTTATCTATTCTGCTTTGTTGTCCTTGTTCTTAGCTTTGTTGTCTATTGCTGTACAGTAAGTAAGTGGGTGCACCGAACAGCATGAAAAACAAATTGAGTCAAATTCCTTCTATGTGTATACGTACTTGACCAATAAAGCCGAATCTGATTCTGAAACCACAGTGCAAGCAAGCAGATAAATGGATAAATGCTGAATTGCAGAATTTATCACTCATGTCAATAAAGCAACTGCAGTGTGTGGTCCCAACTGTAGAATTATTGGAAAAACAGATTGAAGATGATCACAATACATGTAAAGGGGGCAGTCGTCCTTTACATCTAGTTTCACTACTGTAGTCACATGCTGTATTTCCAGGACCTTTTTGTCCTTAGTTAGCAATAGAGGAGTGACAGGACAGTATGAAAGAATTATAGCACAACAGCCTCCTTGTAAATACTTCATTCATGTGTAGAATGTACAGAATCCTGTTGCAGGAAATGTTAAAATTTCAGGCACGTTCACGCCTCGCTGATTGATCGCTGACATGATGAGTGACGAATGCGCCTGGGACCGAGTCGCGCTTGATGTTCAAAAGAAACGTGTGACAGATTGTCACATCTTTCCACAGTAACAGAATTAATGTACTCAGTTGAAAAGGCTGTGATGTGGCACAGCACTGGTGTTGGGATGTTGATGCTGGTGTCAGGTTTCAGTGATGACTGATGGCCCGACTCTTTGTCGAGTGTGTTTCAGTGGCCTTCACAACACCTGCATATAAAAGGAGGAAGTGGAGTTGGCCAAGATGTTTTCTAGGAGCCAGGGATGATATTCATAATTTGCAGTGTGTTTGCAATGCACTGACATGGGTTTTGACATGAGAAAATAATCAGTCAATCAATGTTGACTTCTTACAGACATGTCATACCTGTATATATTTAGGCCACAAGATTCCATTGTTTTTAATAGCCTGTTGTAGCACATGAGTTGTTGGAGTATCAGGGTCACTTGAGCAGATGGTGATGCGAGTCTGTTAAGAATAAAAACCCTCCCACCAGTACAATTCTTCTTCAATTAAACTACACTATATTGCTAACTATACTACATATTTGTTTTATGTGTTTGAATCAAAATCTGTTTCAACATTAACGAATACAGTATCTGTCCAGTTTTAGATTATACTGGAGGCAGATATTTGTATTATGTGCCATTTAACAGTACTTACATGAGCAATATTTTATACTGTTGTATCCTACATTCTCCTTAATGCATCAGAGATAATACGCCCATCTAACAACAGACAGTAATGACTAAAGCTGACACATGTGTCATCAGCAGTATCGTCTCATGATCAGTACGCTGCTCTCTCCACGCCCTTCTGACAATAAGAGGCTGCACAGCAGTGGAGTTCAATTATTGCTGTTGAAGAGCATTCGTCCCCTTTTAACTGAGCTGTTTCCTGTATTATGTCATATACCTGTGGTCTCAGTATAGAGTGATGTTTGTGTGCCTGAGCCTTTTTGATGGAGATATTTTCCTTGCTTATATTGGCCTAAATATAGCAGTTCATCTGAATTTGCTCTTGTGTGCCTCTCACCATCTGACACAGCTGTCAGATAGGTTTGTCAGGGTCTTAGTCGCTTTAGCGTGCCAGCTGGCTTTGATGTTAAATGTACACATTTTGTTCAGCTGTGGCTCTTGTATGCCTGGAATTAGGAGTGGTGTAGAAAGAGTAGATCGACGTTTATTGAAGCCTCGAAACCTAGATGGTGATGGTGGAAAATTCGGCTCTTATGTACTTGAATTCTGTTTTTCTAGCACTTTAGGAGATGGTGCCACACATTTTCAAGCACAGAGAACTGGAACTAGTTAATGCTTAGATCTCAGACACCTTGAATAACAGCAGCATCAGCTTTAAGAAGTACTCTATAGTTAGTGTGTCGACTTTATATAGACCATGGTCATATAAAGACTGAATAGCTTGTCATGTCTAGTCATTGAAGATGGTCAGTATGCTCATAAAATAAGAAAGGCAATAAGTTAAATAATTTGTGTATTTTTCTTGTTACATAGGGTTACTAATGTTCAAGGATCCTGTGTCCTTGCTGAGTGAGCTGCTCTTGCACATAACTGTCTGAATATTCAAACCAAGAGTGATTAGGTGATGATGAGTCAATCAGGTAAAACATTCTGAGGCCTGTTATCTCACCTGAATTTGATCAGCCTTGAGATTCAAGCATGCAGTCTGTGCAGCATCTGTTCATTAAAAGCTAATTAGTTTGCTGAGTGGATAAAACTTTAGATTTATTTATACTTTTCAAAAGCAAGGTCACAAAGGGCTTAACACTAGTAGTAGTAGTAGTAGTAGAAGTAGTAGTAGTGGTAGTGGAATATAGATTACCTCCATATAAGTTACATATTAAAAGATCCTGTGTGTGTTCCCATGGATCATATGTGCGCAATCTTGCAAACTATGATGTGCATTTTGACAGCTGCAGTATGCATGTGTCAGACAAGGGGCAACAGGGTTATAGCAGAGGATCAGTACCCATGTTAGGATCAAGAATGTGTCGGCCCGTGTGCACGTTAGCTGATATGTTCGTGCACTGCATGCGTGACACAAGTGTACAAACACAAAGAACTACATGTGTAAATGTTTACAGCGGAAGGAAACCTGTAAAAACTGATAATACGACGGTGCTCAGTTCGTGCTACATGTTTTAACATGTCTCTGCCGAGGACAGATTGTGTTCCCAGGCTCCAGGTGCCGTCGGCTCAGGTCACCAGAATTAGACGCTTCATCTCCTCTTCTTACTCGACACTCTTGTCTTTTGACCCTGTGCCAATCGGCTGAAACTCGGGGTCGTTCTCATCATTTAACCTGTTAAATTCTTAAATGCCTTCATGAATCAATATTTAATCCGTGCGTTAACACCCCTGAAGACTCAACGTGCAAAGATATTCCTGAGTTCAGTCAAAACTTCGTTCAGATTTACACCCTGGTCAGATAACTTTTTATTCACTGGTACTTAAAAGGGCGTGCATCGCATGACATCTTCATGCGTTGAATGACAGGATATATGGCGTTGAGTTAATTTGAGGCTTGTAGCTGTTGGGCTGAAGCAGGTGTTATCTGCATACTGTGCCATATACATTAGTTCCTGGAATGCGTTATTTGACATTGGCAGTTGGAAAAATGTTAAAGGTTGTTTAAGGTAAGTGTTAAAGGTTAAAACAACATATTTGCAGTCCCACACATCATGGAAATTCAGACTTTTATTTTCTAGTTTGAAATTGGCAAACTATTACACCAGAAGCACTTTGAAAACCCCTAGGAATCATGAGTGTGCAGATACTACTACTGTACTACTATTCTAATTACTTGGATCTGAGTCAAGCTTGAAACTCATATTCTTGCTACTTTTCTTTTGTTGGTCTGTAAAAAAATTTTAGAAATTGATGCTTGTTTCTCTATTTCCATAAGCGTGTATGAATGGTGTTCAGTCTGAAGAGGCAGATGGTCATAATCTTCTACTGTACAGCCTTTAAATCTGAAATTAAGAATGATTTATTTAGATATGTGCTAATAATGGAGAGGAACATATTTTACCCATTTTAGGCTCCCTACAATGCGCTGCCTGTCCGTCTTAGAATTTATTTTAATATATCAGTCATGACTAATGACTAAGGCATTATGTGATCTTGCAGGATTAGGTGTCTTAGAATGACTCATCAGAGACCTTTGGTGGCAAATGGAGCTGCAGGCCGATGATAAGGCACAACGATGGAGCACAGTGTGGAATGTGTTCCATTGACAACGCTGGCTGAATAAATCCTTGAGTTATCTGGACTAAAGGAAGATAGATGTATTAATATTGTGAGGTGCATGTCTAATATGTACATTTTGCCTTGACTAAAAGGCAAATTACTGTACCTTTTCAGCCTCACACCTCAGCCATCTGGGTAGATGAAAAAGAAGTGTGTGCATCATCTACATCTGAGCATCACCGAATGTGACGCAAAACTTTTAACTCCAGCCTGTTTGTATCGTCTGTAGTTGCTCAGATGTCCTTGTTCCTTCCTCTTTTTGCCACGTCTTGTCAGATTTTCAAAGCTGGCCGCATCATTCCCACATGAAAATGGATTTTACTTGGTGAATAGTGGTGATTAAATGACGAGGCCAGCCACTCAGAGTGACTTCTACAAGGTTGAAATAATATTTTTCGTTTGGTTGCTGGAGCCACGGGAGCAGAAAGCTTCATGGCACTGAGCAATACTGAACTGTAGGAATATGAACTACACCTCTACAGACTGATCCCACAGTCCTGTGATGTGCACTGTGCTGCACGACGTTTGATATGTGAACACTTTTCATGTCTTACTGTTTGAGATAGGAATGAGCAGCCAATTTGCTTTTACTTTTGCAAACTTGGACAATTTGATGTACTTCAGTGCTCCACTCTTCGTCTGTTCATTACCACTAATTAAATGTTTTTCCAAAGAAAAGGCAGCCTGCTTATTGTAGGTGGCGTCTCCCACACACTGGCCTTGTCACACAGGCAGAGATGAGCCACAAAGGACCAGTGTTCTCATCCTCCCACATTAAAGCAACTAGTTTGAGTCACTACCAATATATATTGGCAACAATTTTTCACACAGCCCCTGATTCTATACTGATAAACAGACCTGCTAGTTTGCCTTTCATCTTTTCTGTAACTTTGTGAAAGCTGCAACATCATGGCCACTTTTTTTTCTCTCAAACCTAATGTGATGGTTATTTATCACAAATGCTTGAATGTCTTGGTTAACAAAGTTTAATTTATCTATTATTAAGACACTAATCACACATAACCCCCTCCCAAAAAAAGTCAATGATAATATAATGCATTTCTGGACTCATTTCCATTGTGATACTTGATGTAAAAGTTGTAACAATGAAGGTTTGAAATAAACTGTGACGTTATTGTGTCACAAACAAACGTAAACCATTTTTTTCCCTCTATATGTGCTGAGCTGCATTTTGGAGGAAACTATCCGTGTGTGAGTGTGTGTGTGTGTGTGTGTGTTTGTGTGCCCCAACCAACCAGACGTAGTCAGTAATGCAGCAGAAAGGACAAATCCCTCACTGGCTTCCCACTTACTGGCACCTGAATTTCGTGGGTTGTCCACTCAGACAGAGATGCTGATTGTCTTCTGTGCTGCCTGGGTGTTGAGATAGGATTGGATTTTTTTTTTTTCTAGAAAAAGTGGCTCTTTGTTTAAATCCAAATATTGTGCTAATTGATGTCAAAATCTCCAGCCGTTTAGACGTATATAATTGCCTTGAGTAGGCTTTGCTCAGAAAATTCCTCCAAAACAAACCAGGTCTCCAAATTAGCGAGGATCTGCATGTGTGGTAAAAGAGAGAGTCGTTCCGTTGTTACGTGTGTGTGCCCACCACTCTCGCATGCTCAGCGTGTTTTTTGTTTTTTTCTGTCAGCAGCTTTTTCTGCTTTAGAAGGTAACGATAAAGAAACATGGACCAAACGGATTTGCCCTTCCATGGAGCATTCAGTCATATTACACTTTCGAGTTGTCTGTGAAATGACAAATCTGCAATCACACTTGGGAAGCAGAGCCTGGCTAATGCTCGTTAAGGAGCTGATCAAGTTTAGTTGTGGGTGCTGAAATTGTGATTGGATTTATTCCATTGTGCAATTCTGGTTTGCAGTACAGACTTATTTAATGTGGTTACTTAATAGAATTCAGTGACTGTGTTGTTGTGCACAATAGATTCTTGAAATGTCTTGTAAAAACCTGCCTTTGACTGGATGTTATTGTGTCGGGGGATCTTGCCAGTGCAGCATTGTTGTCCCAGTCTTTGACACCAGAGGGAGGCAGCGGTCTGAAAGTCATGCACATACAATGAGCTACAGGTTGCGGGTGCTTGTTGCAGCTGTGCTCAGGCTGCACTCATCTCAGTGTTTGGCAGCGGTTGTTGTGTCATTGTCTGCTGATCAGTAGTGAATAGAAGGAAAGTGATTGAGCAATTATTTTTGGACTGAAAACAACAATTGTTGCATTAGAAGCCTACACATATCCACCTTATGGATATTTAAATGTAATAAACCAGGCCCTGCTGTATGTCGGCTGCTACACTGCATCATCCATTACAGTTGAAGAACATACACCTCAGTTGTATTATCCCTTACCTATATTAAAAGGCCGATCGCGGCCTGTTATCAGAGAGGAGTAGGAATATATTTTATTTATGATGTTTTCATGTTATTGAGCCTATTAAAAGATTCTCTATTCACAAAGTCACCTCACACTCTCCAGAGCTGCGTTGATAGGTATGAGTGATAGGAATACAGGAATCATACAGAATAAATTTGCTGCAGTTAAAATATATCACAAGTAAAAACAAACAAAACACAGTTTGAACTACAACACATACTTGATATTACACTGTCATTGGCTATCATGAGAAACAAAGCTATTCTACACAACAGCTGTTTCCGTTGTAGCCCTATAATAACTGTATACTACACAGGCAAGGCCGACAGCGTCCCTCTCACACAGGGCCTACATCTGTAGCCGTATCCTGTCATCTCAGTCGCTCTCAAAAGCTGGGATTGAATTGTAAGCGTTGAAAGCCAAACATTCTCGACCTCTGGCACTCCTGCAGTCTTGGGATGTCTTATCAGGGACTGTAAACTCAATGACCAGGCAGTAATGCTGGGGCATACAGTATTAAAAGAAAGCTGACCCCTGTAATTGATTTGTTTAGTGTACTTTACGAGCAAGGTATGAGTTTTTCCAATAGTTGCGTTGTGACTGTAAAAAGTTTTTTGCCAAATTATTAGAGTTGTTTGTAGTCATTGATTTTATTCCAGACATTGATCCTCTAGGTTTGGGTAGACTTTGATGACTGTGAAGCTCAATGGGACTACGTGTTTCTGTCTACCTTTTGTAGTTTCATACTTCAAATCTCACAGGATTATCACAATACAGTTTGAGCTTTGTCAAAAGAAGACATAACAGAAGCTGCTTTTCTGCTGCACGGTGTTAGAACACCTGATTATGAGAACTTTTTCAATAACTCCAGGAACTTTATCCCTTTTTTATCCACCAGAGGAATCTATGAAGTTTGAGTTTCTTAATCATGAAAAACAAACAGAAATACGATGATACACTTTTTGAAGTTCTTTTACATGTTATTTCTTAAAATCAGTGGATGAAAAATGACACAATTATACTGAGTTTGGGAACATGTTATTCCAAGTATCGTGGACAAGCTTTGCATAGAATCTAGTGATTAAAAAGCTTGCACGGCTTGCTATTTAACAAGTTACTTTGGGCTGATCATGTTGTAGAGAGTTGGAGCAGTGCGTCTGTCACATAGCTTTATGGCCTAAGATTAGTCCAATAGCTCAAGTAACCTCTACAAGGCCTGGGGCATGTCAGAAACAAACAGCCATTTACAGCTGCCTCGTTGGTTGTTTCACCCTGTATGTGCACTATTGTCAATCATGCTTTGTGAACTGAAAGGGAAAATGAAATGATTATGTTACCCGATCAACCAAGTAATTAGAATTATATAAGCATCACTCTAGTATATTCAATGAGGCTCGTTGCTTGTAGTCTTCGACAGTATATGTTTAAAAGACAATACTTTCTCTTTTCTGAGGACAGAACTGAGTTAGGGCCTGACACACCAAACTAAACCTAAAGACCTGGAGCCAGTAAAGGACGACTGACAATCACATGACATTGCATCATCTAAACATGAAGCATACTTGAACACAATGCATACATTGCAGCTTATGTCCCATTAATATGTGATGTGTCACTTGTATTGAAGCTCACACAATGGACAAATTTAAACTTCTCCAACTGTCAGATGGACTCAGAGATTTGTTCAACTTTTCTATTGTGTTTTATTACCATGTGTATTACATTATCACATAACTCCCATACAGTGTTTATAGTTTGTCAATCCACTGATCAATATTTATAGATTACCTGCATCAGAGCCATGACAGCATGTCGTCTTTCAGGGCTGAGTATGGGGCAGATTTGTTGAACAGAAACGTGACCATTTTAAAATACAAAAAAATCATTGTCACTGAAAGAAAATTTCACACAGTTATTTCACCACCATGAATCTGTTCAGTCCAATTAAATTCTTGAAATACCAGTTGTGGATATGTGTGATTGAAAAGTTACAACTTCAAGTCTCAAGTTTTACCCTGCTTGGCACAGGATTGGTAAAAATGTGGTGTTTTGCTTGTGAAGCAGAAAGAGGAGATAATGAAAAAGGCACTAAATAAGCAAAATCACTCATTTGGGAGGCCAACTGTTCGGTCAGAGAGCTCTGTCTTTCACTGACTGGTCAATATGCTCAATTGTCCGAGCAGCTGCAGATAAGGTGCCAACTTGCTCTAATTGTGCTGAACATATTTTAAAAACTTTGGGCATTGGTTAGCCACAAGTACTCAATGGCGTCCAATGGCCGACTGTCGGCCTGGTGTCGGGGCCCTCAGTCTGCTCTGATAGATGTTCTGGCTCTGTAATCCTCCTCAAACAATGGTGGATGTGAGAATAGAAGAGAGGTTAAGCCCTGGTGTTTCTGTTACCATGTGTTCAGACATTTAAATGCACACAGGGAAGGGTGTCTCTTGCCACTCACTCAGTCTGTAGTTTTATACATATTCAGCACTCATTGTCAGCTACATGTTATTTTCTATGGGAATAAACGCTACATAGACGTCTTTTCAACTCCCTGCTGTTGCACTACTCTTTTACGCCTTCATACCTTCACACCTCTGACACCAGTGCCTCGTTGTGCAGAAAGGTTCAATTGAAAAAGACTGACATCCTGCTGCTGCTTCTCTCTTTGTAGCTGCATGTGAAGACACTTCTGTAGACTTAAAAGTCCATCCCTCTTGACACCCGGTCAAGTGAATCCCTGTTTGAGTGCATGTGTCACACATACTAACATTGAACTTGTGTGTGGTCGTCTCCTGAAATATCCTCAGCCTCTTTGCTGACATCAACATAGTTGCTGACATTCCTGAGCACCTGGTTCATGGAGGAGTGAGAGAAGATTAGCGTATAACAAATCCTAGTTTCAACACTTGTGTCGACAAATGTGTTTCAGACAAGGATATAGTAGTCTGTTGTTTCGTTGTATGCTGACAGTTTTCACGGGGTAAAGTTAACTGGCCTCACTGATGATGTAGGTCACTAAGTTGGGAGGACCAGAGGGGGGTCAGAGAATGACCACAATGAGGAAGCTCCCAGGACACGTGTGCTGCGTCCGACGATTGCTGGGCCACATTCCACCACTGAGGGGGTCATGAGAGCAGATTCCACACTGCCTGTCTGAGGGGGGAGAGGCTGAGTTGGTCCATCCTCTTTTCAGACCCCAACGGCAGCTGCTTCGCCTGGCTTGGGCGCAACAGTGACCTCACTCCCCAGAGATATTTTAAAGGGTGCTTGTCAGCAGGGAGATGAGTTCTGAGTAGGTAGGTGCAGAGGCGAGAAGCGAGCGCAGTATTGATACGTTCACGCAAGGAAGATACTGCATTAGTTAAAGAAACGTTATCTGCGTGCGGCGATAGTCGGCCAGTGTTCGAATCTCCTTCTGGGATATGATCCAGTAGACGGCCTTTTTTGCAATGCTGCGGCATTGCCCTATTCCCCGTTTCTCGTCGTCTGGTGCTCGGAGAAAGATGCCAAATGTTGCCTGTGGGAAAGAGGAGACTTTGCACGTCCCGCTGGAGAGTCAGCCACTTGACCTGGCAGACCACAAGGACGTTGCCAAGGAACCGTTACCCCCTCAAAAAGTACTCAAGATATTTAGCATCAACATCATTGCTCAGGGTTTGCCTTTCTGTCGCAGACGGGTGAGTATTGTATGTGTTAAGTGATCAAAAATGTCAAAAGTCATCCTACACTCTCGCCCCCTGTCCCCCATGTTGTTGTTGGGTTGTGTAACTCCTTGTTTATCAAACTGCCAAATCAAAATTGAAGCTAGTCCTACTTGGCTACGTCTGTTAATTCAGTACAATAAAAACATTCTCCTTTACATGTTCACAACATTAACCCTCTTTTTTCTGGAAATGAAAAATCTGGTAAATTGATGTAAAGTTATTCCCCCACAAAAGGTGTGTTACATGTTTAGCCTTGAATACCTTGAAGACTTTACAGAGCTGGAGTGGTATTGAACAGAATCATTTAAGATACCTGTGATTATAAAAGAGGAATTGATCCTTTTGTCGGATGTACTTCAGTTGTTTCCATACACTCATAGATACAGAGTTCACTCGCCCGGCTCCACCCATGACAGACGGCGGACGCCAACATATAGCCTTAAAAAGGCCGTCGCCATTGAGCCTATTTTTAGGTGATGTTTTTAGATGAAAATATTTATGCATCAATAAGAGAGGAAATAGGAAAAATGCATCCTCCAGTTGCTGTTGATGGAGTAATTATCACAAAATAGTGAATTAAATATGCAGATAATTAAAACCTTTACTTTGCATATTGATAAATAATTTACTTTCTAATAGATGGAATTATAGGATTTTTTGTGCCAATTAATCTGTCTTGAAATGTATACAAATTAAATAAAGAGCTGGCAGTAAATCCATCAGTGTTACAGTTCTACTAATATGAATCAATTTTTGATGCCTACATTAACAAATATCTACTTGACAGTTTGCAGTAGATTTCACAATTTTACTAATGTGTCAGAGCAATTTGAAGCAAACATCAGCGCTCTGTGACGATGACATTTGTAATTTCTCCCACTTTGACAGCAAATTAGGTTGCCTGATAACGGCTGTAACATGAACACTACTTGCATTAAAATTCTCCTGTGACATCCCTGCTGAATTAATTCAGCATTATGTGCAATGTGACTTGGAAATTAATGAAATAAAACTCTCATGTCAAAAAAGGTTCTTCCCAAACGAACCCCGAGCGTTTTTTCCAAAGACCGAAACCTTGTAGAGGACTAGATCTGGATGTCTAGTCTCTATTTTATCACTGGTGTCTAATGTTCAAACATCAGGAGACTAAAGTCACTTACGATAGACTGAAAAAATAGTTCAGCCTATACATTTTAATTGAGGAAAATTATATATTTTGAAACTGAATTTGATAAAATATTGAATGACTAAATCTGTTTTTTTTAACACGTTTATTTTGATTAAATTTATGCTGGCATTTGAGAACTTCTTTTGTTTGAATAACAGCACTTTTCTCACTTCATTGTTTCATGCAAATTGTAGGTTAAATTAGATGATTATAAAAAAAACCCTACCTACCTGTTTTCTCAAAATGTAAAGACATTTCCCACATACAAAGAAAAAAATCCAGTCAATTTTCACTGAAGTTTACTTTTGATTACTAAGTTTCTTTTAGTTCTGTTATACTCCCTTAAGCTTTCTTTTGTTAATTTGATATTACAAATCCTATGTGAGACATCTCATGGTCTGAAATCCAGGACAACTTAATGAGACATGAAGAGATCCACTTATACTGTTGTTTCCATTTAAAGATCCCAGTTTGTTTACTCAGTGTTGTACTCATCTGACCTTTCCATCGTAAGGTCAGTATTTCTCTTGCATATATTTCACTGGTCTCTGTTAGTAAGGACTGTGTAGTCATGACAAACCAAAATTTAACCGCTATTATAGTTAAAAGTAAATTAAGCTGAAAACACCTTAGTGAAGGAACACAAACCGTTTCTGTACAGCTGCATTTGTCCAACATTACGATAATGCCGACAATGTTTCTAAATGTCCTCAAAGAAAGAAAGATAGGCCGTTCAAAATATCAACCTCCAGTTTGTCAGGAAAAAAAAAAAGAGATAGTCGGGGTAGTGAGGAGCAATGTTGTGAAATATCGACTGAAATAGAAATAGATGCCACAATGACTGGGGAGTGTCGGCTTGTCTCTTTTCCATTCTTGGTTTTCTCTCAAATCAAAGCTTGCTGCTGTGTTGACCAGCTTTTTCAGACAAAGGCTCTATTATGGTGATTTCCTTTTAATTAGTGCTGTTTATGTACTAGTTAAACAGTAGGTTCAAAGAATAAGCTGAGACAGACCGCAGCAGGAGGATTCTTTATTTCACCCAGCCACAGGCGTAAAAATATCCAGTCAAATCTTTGGTGCAAGGCGAAGCTGCCTTGAGTTAGAAATAAGAGTGAGCCATTGTGTTTCACCTATGTTTGCAGTAAGATGTTATGCACCATTGCTTATTACATCTGCAATCTCCACATTCAGCCTGTATAATTTTATATGTTGCAATCGTACCTTTATTTAACATCAAGGACGTATTGTCTTCAAGTTCAAAGATTTGGACTTTTTTTTAGCCATGTTTGCAGCAAAGCTTTTTTATTTTTTGGGTTGAGAACAAATACCTTTGTTTCCCATAAGCCTCAGCTGTGCTTTGTGTTTATCGCTAATTAGGAAGTTTTAGCCCACTAACATGCTAAACAAAGATGGTGGGCATGATACATATTATACCTGCTTACCATCCAGATGTTGGCAAGCTGATGTTAACGTTTATCTCATACACAACTTCACAGAGCCTTCGGCATGGCTGCAGACTTTCGGCCTTTATTTATGTTGTGCATTCATGTGGGTATTATACATACTGACTCATTTTTATATACAGTACTTGCATATATTTCCAGTGCTGTTTTCTACAGACGTCAAGGTTAACACACTTTGCATATAGTGTTCTTGGGACCAGTCGTAAGGAGGTGGTTTTATCTTGTCTCCAGCAGGATGAAAATTGATTTGACTGTTAAACAAGGGGAAGAGCACAGTTGAGCTTATGCTAGTCCTTGACTTAAGGTGTTAAACTCTGCCATCTGTACGCCAGGGCCACCACCACATGAAGGGGTCTTAAGATTTTGTTTGCACAGAAAGACTAAGGCATCTGTGTTTGTGCTCAGGAACACTTTTACTTTTCTTTATTTGCTTTTATTGTTTGAAAAGGCGAGCAAGTTGGGGAAGTCTAAGACTGAAGAAATGGAACTTGAGCTTTAAGGTTGTTTACAAAGTCTGTCTTGCTGGATGAACTAAATAGAAGGTCCCACAAGGCCAGTTCATGGGGTTGTTGGTCCATGCAGAGCAGGAAGCCACGTGAGCTCTGCTGTGCATGTGGCAGCTGTCTCCAGTGAATGGCATAGCTGGGATTTCCCAGGGTCTCTGCGGTATGGTATAACTTAAGTCGCCTGAAACTATGTCTTCATAAGGAACAAACTATACTGTAGAATACATGCATCAACTTTCCAACTTTTTCCTTGTATTGCTTATTCATTAAGGTCTTGCAGGGACATTTCCTTTTTTGTTCCAATCACTGTGATTCCATATATTAAATATTAATTTGTGCTTAATCATGGAGCTTTTTATCAGCCAGTTGTTTCTCGTAACAGCATCTCTTGAGAAACTGAAAGTGAGATCCACAGCAGCCCTAAAACTTCTCATACTGTATTGATAAAAATAGTCCTGGGTTAAATTTCAAATTAAAACGTGCCCAAGAGAAGCCACTGTATTTCCGGGAGCCAGAATAGGCATCCAGCTGTTACAGGAGATAGCAGATCAAGATATAGAACATTAACAGCAGGGCATCTTGGTTGCGGTATTAATTTTCTCGCCCGCCACTCCCTGCGCTGCAGGCCTGTTGAGTAAGGCGATCTGGACGGACATGCCCATAGCAGCTATGTCTGTATCAACAACTATCAGCAAGATGCATTTGCTGTTTGAGCAGGTGTTGTGGGTGTGTTGCAGCTTTCTTAAGCATGTTTGACAAGAGCAGGACTTCCCAAAGTGAGGCCTGCGGGCTAACGGTTTTTGTGAGGTAAAAAGGCTCTTTAAATATGTAGGATCCCTAATTAATAATAATGATAATAATAATAATGATGATAAATTAGTTATTTCTATTAATCTGAGCATGGTGGGCAGAGTGACACACAGGAAGTCAGTCAATTAAGGGAAGCTGGGATCCTGGTACCATTTTGCATCTTGACAATAAAATACAATACTATAGACTTGCAGTCCATTGAAATTGGGTTTGTGTATAGACTTATTAATTAGAGCAGCACAACTACTATATTTTTATTTTTGTTTTCTGCTCTGTTTATATATTTTTTGCTTCATTTGCCTTTCTCTTCTTGCCTTTTCTTCTTTTTGCTTGTTGCTACTGTTTGTACAGTCAACTTGCCAATTTAAAACAAAATGCCTTTTTTTTTTTCTCCAGCATTTTTTAGTTTAAGCGTGAATTATGCTAACATAATGACACGTGCACAGAGACCTCAAGAAACTATCTGTCACTGTTTTTTTACCATCTATTTTTGAGAACATATGCCTGGGCACACGGAGGACATTTGTATTCACTTTCAATTCGAGTTGTCTGTCCCCGTCCGTTACGTGACAACTAGGGTGACATGATACGGCTCCTGATCCTTCTACTACCGAGTCAGATGATCTTATAATGGCTCAAGTGTTATTTGTCTTATATAACTATTCATATTTCAAAACCAACTGTTTTCCGTCGCCGAAACCTTGAATTCACCTCGACTCATTTGGCGGTTGGATTGCGCTCGGTTAACTTTAGTGTCACTGTCATCACCATGTCTTTGCTGTCCTTTCTTTTTATGTCTTAATTTTAGTTGTTGGCAAAAATGCAACCTACGCTGCTGCCAATGTCACTTTTTGTGCACATTTGTAAATACAGTGCTATTTGATTGACAGTAAGAAATTAATAGCTGGTTAAATTATCAGTAATCTGAGCAACCTGAAATCAATATTAACTAAAAAAAACCCCAAACAATTTCACAAACAATCCAAGTTTGAAATTCATTGGAGAAAGAAGGAACTCCTCTATGTTTATGATAAACGACCACAGAGTTAACATTAACAACAACCTCCACAGGAAAACTAGATTTGTGGAAGCCAACAAGCACCTGAATAAAATACTGAAAGTCTCTTAACAACATCAGCAATGCAGATTTTTATGTGCTCTTTATTTAGCACTATTACATTTAAGTAAATTCATCTCCCCAGTCTCTCCAGTATATGTACAGTAAGTTTATTTTGCTCCTTAAATGTTGCTGCTCCTACCTGACATTGTTCAGTAGCAGTCAGCGTTTCACTTGAGATAAACTCGCTGCCCTGGAGGAGCAGCTGCCTTTGCTAACGTCGGCCTCTGTAGAAAGCCGTTGTGAGGAAAGTAAAGCTCCCCGTAGACAGACGGTATCACGCTGCTTCACAAACACCATCCCTCAGGCCTTTTAACCATTTTTCTTCTGTGTGGAATATTGTGTTTGACAGCACGAAGAGGCTAATTAATCTTTTGAAGTTTTTTTACTTTCTTTTTTTTTTTCTTCTTCCTCCGGTACTGATGCAATGAATTGTAACACACTCGAGTGAAGCTGTAGTGAGATTCCTCGCTCATTCAAGTTTGGTGTTACTGTTGAAGTGCCTGTGCCATTTGGATTTGTGAGTTAGGAAATTCAGAGTTTTCTATTTTTGTCGTACTGCGTTATCCCTGAAAAACTAGGAAATCAGACTGCTGCAGTAAGAAAGTTAGAATAATGAACATTTGGTGTTTTGTTTAATATTTTGTTGCTTTAGAATAGTCAGCAAATAGAAGATAAATTGATTAGTCAATTGACAAAGAATTAATTTGCAGCTATTTTGATAATCAAATTATGAAGTAAAAATGGAGTTTTTGTTTTATATAACAGTAAATGTACTGAATATCTGTCGGGTTTTAGACTGTTGGTCAGAATAAAACAAGACACGTGAAGACACAACATTGGACTTTATATTGAACTGAATTGATTGCATTGATTCAACAGGTTGCTGTGGTATGTTCCCGTTTCATTAAACTTTCATTTTTTTTTTGGTTGCAACAATCATCCAATGATATCGTCTTGATGCATTTGACCCCATTGGCTCTGCACATGCACACTGCAGGTGTGGGTCAGTGACTGATAAAACGGCCGATTTCGTCCACCGGACTTCAGTCCCTTCTGTCTGTCCTGAAGTAAGGACCGCACCACAGTACACTGCAGGAGGTTGGATTCCATTGCCCTTGGGCTCCAAATAACACAGAGGGGAGGAAGGCATCTGCCATTGGCTATTCTGAGAAGCGGTCCCATTCCAGGGAGCACACAGATCCAGTCAGCAAGCTACACAGCACCCAGATCAGCCAAAGAGTTTTTGTTTACCCCCGATTTCAGTGGAGAATCATGACAACTATGGCATCCAAAGACTAGGATTATATTGTTGAAAAAGCTGGTCTGCTGTTATTGAAATCTATCTAGCTTCATCTTTTTGAACTTTTTTTGTAAAAATTGGAGGCATTTACAAATAATATTGCGATAACCTTCTTAATATCTGGTCACACAGCTTTTCCATAGTCGGTAATGACTGGGCGGTCTTTGCATTTTGACATTGCATGTGATAGGTAAACTTAAACCTGATCTAAATACCTCTCGAGTTCAAGTGCGAGGTGTATAGTGTTATACTGTTGTGCTTTACATACAGAGCATACTGGATAGCGATGTGCTCCCACCTGCTGCTGAGCTGCCTGAAGGCACTGACATTTCCGACACTGTAAGATACTGCATGAGAAAAATACGCTCTTCCTTTAGGGAAGTGTCACAGTTCCCTAAACATTGTCTTTTAAATGACGATGTTTAGCAAAAGGAAGCTTCTCAAACACTTTATATTTCGCACATACAAACACGTTTAATTATTCATCTCGTGATGTGCAGCACGGCACACGCATAATTCAACACTATTGGACATATTGAATAGACCTGAATCTGAATGAACCACCTGGGCAACTGCCTCTAGAGGTTCAACTGCATTTCAGTGCTTTCTTAGTTTGTTTATTTCTTATCTCTCCCTAAACGTGCTGAGGTGTTCTTTTTAAAAGTACCTTTCTGAGTGTAGCCCTGCTGTTACAGTGGCCACAGCTGAGCTGCTCTGAGATGTTTGAAATACTTTGGCATTGGTGTTTTAAACAAGTCTCCAAGCTATCAACTATATAAGGCATGTTTTAAAGGAATCTATCATGTCTTCTCCCATCAAAACAAAATTCATAATTCAAGGATCTATGCTCCCTTGGTTCACACTGCATTAATTCAAACACAACCAATACAACTTAATCTCATCCTCTTTCTCATGTTAATGCGTCATAGCATGTAACCTGCGCACTTAAATGTTGCGTGTAATGTGTGTACACTTTTATAAGCATGTATAGTGTAAATACTCTACCTCACTTAATGTCATTACTTTTTCTTGTCACTTTATTGTTCTATGCCACTTATTTTTCTTGTTTCTGTTATTGCTGCCATATATCTGAATTAGCCACTTTACTGGTATTTATTTTTGAGACACTGTTTACCTGTTTTGCTACTGTGACAAGTAAATTTCCTCTAAGGGGGATCAGTAAGTTATATCTTATCTTAAGGAGTTGCAGATAAAATAGTTCAGCGTTGAGTTCAGTATGCAGGCCAAACCCTGTGAGAAAAGTTCTGACATGAAAAGTATTATTAAATTATCAGTTGTCTTTTCAATCGTCATCAATGTATGCTCTTATAAATTTGCCTTTACAATTGGCCTCTCCAACAGACTTAGCTGTGATCTGCCCCCAGAAATGTGAGCCATGAACCATTTTTTTCCCACCGTCTTAGTATCAGCATTTCTCAGCGCTGACCTTCAACAAGACGCCTCTGTGCCTTTCACAGTGTCCTGCTCACTATAATCTGGTCATCAGTGAAGACAGCCCGTGAATGGATAGCTGACTGGCTGTAACTGATGCGGCTGTCTGCATAGTTTGTCTAATCTGTGTATGAACCCTGCTGTCTGAGTCACAGTGTGTGGTCTCTCTGCTTTTGATGTGCACTTCTGATGCTCTGCAGTCCTGTCTGGACACTGCGGTCCGTGACTTCCTGCACTGTCACATTACTGTGAAATGAGGCCGTCTGATGTCAGGTTGTGAAGTTGTTTCGCTTCTTTTTTTTTTGTTATGCAGTGTGAAAGTTATTGTGAATGCTTTGAAATGTTTGAAATTTGCCTTTGCATTGCCAGTCAGACGGTACAACCCATCAAACTGTATCAACATCTTTTTGATATCAGAAAACGGAAACGTCTCTAACAATCACCAACATACATATTGTCACATTAATAAAAACACCCCAAAACTCTTATTGACTAATTGTAACAACAGAAAAACCTTGAACTCGACTCCTCTTAGTGTTCACCTGCATTGGAGTATCAAGAGCCTCTTTATTACTTTAACAGCAGGAAGACAAGGTTTTGTAGGCGAGTGTATGCATGTGCATATATTAGCTGGTGTCATGGAGGTCTGTTGTTCGGAGGTTAAGCAGAAATTCAAATACTTGCTCAGCAACAAGAGGATTACAGCCTCTGTCGAACGCAAGGCCTCTAACAGGGCAAGACGAGCAGAAAGCTTTTGAAACGAGGGGAGAGGATGGAACATAAGAACGCAGCTCAGGATAATATTGCAGTGACACAGGGCAGTTCTGCTGGTGTGAAAACTGTATTTTTTAGCATTTATTTATCATCATCAAGGCAACAGGACAATGTTGGGTGCAAATGTTAAGTGTTGGTTTATAGAAAGCGTTTTCTTAGAATACACTGTAACGTTAAGCGGAGGAATGTGTGGAAAAGTTCTTCTGCAAGTGTCTGGATGCGACTTGTTGTCCATATTTGCTCACATCTGAAGCACACCTACTTCAAATTATACTGTGGGAAACACTCATGAGCCATACTTTTCCAACAAACTTTTGGGTTTGGTGAATTGTAAAATATCAACACAGATTCAACACAGAAGAAAAATGGAATTGGTTTCAGCCATGTGAAGATGTGTTTCTCAGCTAACCCTCTTGATTTTTGGATGCTTTGTTTAGTTTTAGAATGTACCTGCAACAATTGGTCGAGTAATCAATTTCATTTTCAATTGATTGAAGGGATGGGCTGCTTTTTTTTTTTTTGATGGTTTGATGATAAATGCTAAATCGTTTTGACTCATTTTTTTATTTGAAGAAAAAAGACCAAATTCTTTCCTTTCTCTAATGGTATTATTTTCTCATTTTCTTAGTCTTTTTTTTTTTTTTTTTTTCAAATTATGAAAGAACACAATCCTTCAGTTTATCTTAAAAATTCTAAATAGCCAAATTCATATTTTCTTTGGACAGGGACACTAAATGTAAATCTCAGCATAAAATTGTATGATCATAACATCAGAGCATCACAATGTTGATGATTGAAGAGAAAAATGACTTTCATGTACCCAAAGTGAACCTAATGTCCTCCAGGATCTAAGAGATCGACAGTAACCCCTGCTGCGGCTGTCTGTGGCCAAGTGACCATATTCAGCCCATGTGAGATACTGTACCCGATTCATCATCTGACATTGATTAGCAGCATGTACAGTGTGAGAGATGATGGATGACTGCCAGGTTGAGGCCCATGACATCCATATTTATAATTTGTGCAGTTTATAAACGACCTTGTCTCTGGTGCACTGTACCTCCCAGGTCTGACAAGTAAGGCCGTGTTCGGACCAAAAATAGCGCTCCGTTTAAAAAACCCGCAAGGGGCTGTGTTGCTACAGGTAACGGTGAGAAAATGAAATATGATCCAGGAGGTTTAGTTTGAGTGGTACATCCATGACTTTGAAGGCTTATCACATGCCAAAACCCTGCACAGGGGTTTATAGTACTGTGAGGCAGAATTTTACAACTCCGGAAAGTTATCATGGTGGCATTCATTTGATCCTCGGTCATGACGTTCTCAAGGTAAACAGAAGAATTAACACCGTTGAGTAATCTACCAGGAATATAGGCCTGCACATACAGTGCTGCCGGACAGTATGGCAGTTTTTTTCTGGATGACCCTGCATCTGTTTGACATAGGGCTCATTGAAATGAATGAGGAAGCTGTGTTTTTTTTTTTTTGCTGTTCTTAGTTTCAATACAGCCAAAGTCATAATCCCCAGGTTCTTACTTTTCTTTTTACTGTCTGCCCACACGGCATGAAAAGCATCAAAATGGTTTCTTAAACATGTTATCTAATTAGTGTCCCTGTACACTCCTGACTTTCTGCATTTTATTATCCGATACATCAAGGCGATGTTGCTGTGAGGAGGTGGATACATTCATTGTAAATGTGCTCCTGTTGATGTAAATGTGGTGACTCAGATGACTATTAATAGAGGCTTGACCATCTCCCTTTGGCCTCACTGTGCTGGAATAATGTACAATGAGCTCCTCAAACATCACATCAAAATGTGGCCGAAGGATTCGTCAACTAATACCAGGATCTTAGAGAAAAGAAGCCTTAAGATTAATATATGGATGTTTGACTCACCGCCGTCATATTTCATACTTTCTTCTAACTATAGCTTGGAGGAATTTTCTTGCTGCAGCAGCTGGATTGGTTAGAGCTCCCTTCCTCTCATACTTTTGTTAGTGTGAGAGTTTCATCTCCCTCAGTGGATGGCAAGAATAATATGCAATCGGTCCAGGCTACACTGAAATGTCTTTCTAGCCTTTTCAAGGACATACCTCTCCTTTGTGTCATTAACAACACAACTAAGTGAAAATTATAGCTTCCCTTCAGTTGCCCTCCCAGGGCCCGGAGCTGAGGGAGGACGGCTGCATGCCTGGCAGAATATTAACTCACTGTTCATAAAACGTCAGCTCTTGCTTTGCCTACCTTTTTATTAATTCCGACATTCTCTCTACCTACTTTTGCAGTCTTTTCTTTCACTCGTTCGTTCATTAAATTCCCCCCCTCCCTGTCAGGAAAGATGACTCCTGGTCTTATCTCTGAGGAGCAGAATCAACACGCTCCCTCCTCACGGTCGATGGGCTGCTTATTGTCCCAAATAAATTGAGTCATTCAGTCTCACTGCAAATGACTCCTCCCTCTGACTGAGCGTTTTTCAAACACACACCGTGATTGATATTGAAATTTTATATTTTCCAAAACGGTGCCATTGTTAAAATGAAAATTACTAATTTATGAACAAAACTAGTTTTTTAAGTGACAAAGGCAAGAACATAACAAACTTAAAATCTCCATGACCACCACAACACCAACACCAGCCCTGTCTTCTTACCTCTTGCTTTAAACCCAGACCTGCAAAAGTGCAGCTTATTGACAGCTGGATTATGAAAAACACCACAATTTATTTATCAGAATGAAGCGTTACCTTTAGTATTTACACATGATAATAATAAATGTATGTATGCTACAATGATCCAAGCAAATTTAGTATGTGAGCCAAAGGACATAAACTCAACTTAAAGACTGTTAAAAGCCCAGCGGAGCTTGAATATGTGTTGATCCTGAAGTTGCTGATGTTGTACAGCCACCGAACTTTATGTGGCTCAGTTGATCGAGCAGTTAATTTGTTTGCAGCAGAACAACAAATGTAGCAAAGCTTTACAAAGTAGTGAGAAGTCAATCATATTGGGATGAATGAATCCACAAATCCAATATTTACTGTCTGAGTCCATCTTGGTCCCTGTAATGTAAAAACTTAAAAAGGCAGTTTCAGAGCTGCCTTTGAGAAAATGTTTGGAATGATTGCGGCAATTTTTGTTCATTTATTGTGTTACAACATTTTAGTTTGAGGTCTTGGATATGTAAGGCTTTAAAATGATTGAGTAAAAGATAAGAGTGAAAAATAAGTAAAGAAATATGTGAAAGTAAAGTGGGGTGGGGGGAGTGAGAAATAAGTGCAGATTCATCCCTGTGACTTGATGCCTCAGTCTCCTCGCAGCTCGTGGACCTTTGTGGTTTGCGCGTGGGAGTTGTGGTTTTCACATTTTGCTTTCAGACTAACAACTGCGCACTATCACTCTTCTTTACTGTTTCAGCTCGGGTTTGTTCCTTTCAAGACAAACATAGAAATTGCCTTTACTTTTCAGCCGTTTGTGCGGTAAAGGTTCGGTGCTGATACCATTTCGAGCCGACGCTGGTGCGTACAATTGGTTGAGAAACTAAGGAACTGAAATCGATTTCTATGAACCAAAAGAGAATTGCCTCATCGCCTACACAACATTACACCAGACACCCACAACAAACACCTTCATTACAGAGCCACCCGTCCGTACTCCTTGCAAGTCGGCTTCACGGAAGGCCAAACAGTCCTTTATACTATGAAAACATTTGAGTAGCTTCAAAACAGTTCCCTAGAAATTAATTATTTATACAGTGTGTGGTGTTGTAACCCTGCTGCTTTATCACATCTTTACTCATTTCTCTGCATCTTGCTTCCATTGATCGAATTTCTTAAACCAATAGTTTGAATGGGATGAATGATTTTACTTTAACTCTGTGAACCAGGTAGGTCAAACACTAAAGATACTTAAAAGTTGTTAGTCTTATTATTAAAGGGTCAGTTCATCCAAATCATACACACATTCATTATCACTGAAGCCCCTGTATTATCTTTAAATGCAAATATTTTTGATTTCATTTGCTTCCATTTTAACATATCAATCTCTGAAAACTTCTGATTGCCTCCAAACAATGAGTCGTTTAACCTAAATGACATCTAAAAAACTCAAGTGTATGTCTCCAGAAACAATGTCCTTGTCCTCATATTAAGAGTTTACATATGATTGATTTCTTCTGTACCAGATAGTTTGATTAAAAACTGTATGTAAATAAATGAATTGTGAGTTTTTGGTCTGTTAGATCTCATCGATCCACCCATCCACTTTCTAATCATCATGCTGTTTTAGTGGAAAGTGATTGTCGCCACCCATTGAACCTGCTTATAATACACTCACTTGCTCATGCTCTCTAATAAAGAGCATTTTACTAAAAGAAATTTGTTTTCTTTTTTCCTCTCTTATGTCCCGCTCTCCTGTCATGGCGCTCTGTGAACACACAGGTAAGAAAAAACTCTTTTTTTTTTTTTGGTTATGTAACACTTGTACATCTCCATCTATTTCATGTCTCTATGCTCCATCATTTCATGTACAACAGAAACAAACTGAACATAATCCCACTGTGCTCTTCACTGGCGCTTGCAAGTGTTTTATCTTCAACCGCTCAAAGTGCTGTTTTGGTGCCTCTAGGGGGCAGCATGAGCTAAAAGTTAAATGATCACTGTGGCAAAGTCACCCAGGACCTTCCCCATGTCAATACGCAGCTAAAAGGCTTTATGCATTACGCCTATCTCTGCACTCACACCCTGTGTATTTAATTTCTCTTGCTTTGAAGGTGGTTTTAGCAACCAAACGTTTGATGTGGACGTGTTGTGGTCTGATAGGAATCCTTCATGTCGTTTGCTGCAGTTGTTTTAGTGTCGGCAGTGGTCTTGTGGCTCTCTGTTGTCATGCTTTAGTGTTGTTTGATCCTGGACATTTCCCACTCACGTCTTTTGTGCCTGCAGACTTTGTGACTCCGGCTCTTTTCCATCCACATCTCCACCTTTTGCAGAAATGTGTATTTACAAGCCGTTCACGTGTCCCTCATACACACATCTGCTGCCTTTTTCAAGCACCAACTCGCTGCTCTTCACTCATTTTCCACATGCAGACACTCCCGGCTAAGAGCTTCATTAAATGTTCACGTTGTTATGACGACTATGAGTGCAGCACTCAATACTACATTAAGAGTCTGAAGAAGCTCTTACACTGTTGCATGTCTCCGCAGGTTTAATGCAATGCTAATTCTACAGAAAATCCTTGGGAAGCAATTCCAAAGACGGCCTGTGCTCAAAGATCAATAGCTTTTTGTTAAAGTTTTGGTTTGAGAAACAACTTTTATTTGAGGGCAATGCAAGAAATAAAATGCCAACCAGTTATTCAGTTATATTGTTAAGTTGTCTAATAGGATTCTTATGACTAGGCTGAAGAACACAGAGGATTAATCAGTTTTCATGATTACAGTAATTCAAGTACTTTGTTTCTTCAAAGACCAGGGAAAAGAGTCCATGCGTTCACTCAGGTACTGTTGACTGGTGGCCCGTGCTTTCATCAGTTTACAGTGACATGCAATCGGCACATAGTTTCCCCTGAACTAATATTCTTTAATTAATGAAGGGTTGCCTTATTTTGTGGCCCCCAGCCTCTTGGCTGTGGTCGGGAAGTGGAATTGCTCAGCTATAACAGCCTTGGGTGTGCTAGAGTTTGATGGGGCTCCAAGTCACCAGATGCAAAGTGGCTGCCAGTATCACAACTGGGAACGGCATGAAGTGGCACGGGGGTAATTGAAGACCTGGTGCAGCGTGACTTTTCCGTGGTAGTGTGGGGTCAAAATCTACATCTCTGTTTATACAGTGCCTCTGATTCAATACAGGCGATCTCTGCCATAGAGGAGGTTGTGTCAGGGGGTCACAGGCCCACTCTGTTGCAGAGTCCATTCTTCTACACAGTGTTAGAGCAGTTGTAAGAGCACAAAGCCCCAGGTTTTGTAAATATTAAGCTTTAAAAAATGTAATTTGTTCGTGCTCGAGTCTTTTGAAAGGTAGGTGTCAGGAATAATTTATCTATTCAGGTTTCATTCCAAATGCAGGAATTTATCTCTTTATCTTCAATATCCTAAAGGACATGAAAATCCATATAGAAAACTTTGGAACCAAGTCTGATACAAAGTAGGGGATAAACTCTAAATGAAAATCAGTCATAACTGGTCAGTGCAGAATTTTAGGTTAAAAGACTGGAGCTTCAGTTAGATCCTCTTGGTGAATTCAGTGGTCTTCAAAAGGTCAGTCCTTTAACTTTATGCCTTGTATTCTACTTCCTGTTTCATCGTTTGCCAGAGCCATTACCAGAAACCACCTAAGTCCAGTCTTACTGTGACTTTGGCCTCTACCTTATATATTCAAATTTCCATTATACCTAATGCGGAATCAAACGCATCATTCTTTAATTTATCCGTTGAAACAATACGGACATCATCACATATGCAGCTGATTTTTCCTGCTGCTCTGTGAGAAAGAGTTGACATTTTGTCAGTTCTGCCAGGTGTCCACAAGCATGAAAGGCATAAAAAAAACAACAAGTTGCCAGGCAGCACATCTGCATTCATGTTGAAGCCACATCAGGCTACACAGAAAGCATAAACCAGAGTTGTCCCTGTTGATCTCCCATCCGTCTCATTGTGCATTGGTGTCCACTGGAGGAAAAAGTAGCTCCTTTTCCAGCTTGACAGTATTTATCCCCATGTGTATTCTAACTGCTCAGGACAGCTTTGACCTCACGTTGAATAAAAGCATTGTCCATGTAGAAAAGAGTAAGAATCTCATTTCAGCTTCTCATATTGATTTTTGTATTCAGCCAACTGCCTGAGTGCATACTGTATGTCAGAGTATACACACTTTATCTGGGTGTAAAGGGAAATTATTTTGCTGCCAGCAGGATAATAATGGAGGAGGACCAATTGTAAGAAGGTGTGTGTTAAAGCAGCACTTCAAACACTCCAGTGTTTTCTGGAGTGTTATCACCATCTCAGAGTGCTCAGACATTAGACAGGAGGGTGGCATCAAGTGCCAGAACAGAAAACATAAGTCGCCAGTAATGTTTTGTACAGTGTTCTGCCAAGACAACATTCAAACTGTGAGATACGTCTTTGAATTTTCAGCCCAAGCTCACACAGGGTTTCACACAGGGCTTAGATGTGGTTTTGTCCAAAATGGTAATTAGGAACATAATTTCATCTATCTCAAAGACTATATTCAGAATTGTTTACTTTATTATTGCACGCAACTATTGTATTGTCTATGTCTTTTTTGAGAAATAGCAAAAAGGATGAGAATATGTTTTGGATGTGACATGACCACTGGCATTTACTGGCATAGTTAACATAGCATCGAAAATTTATTTCACATATAAATTACAGTGATACTCACCTATTGTACTGTAACTTGTAAATTAATCTAAACTTTTTGTTAATCTTTTATGTAATTTTCAAGCCAAAATGTCAAACACTCCCTCGTTTCAGCTTCTCTATTTTTTAAAGATTTGGTGCTTTCCTTTGTCTTATATTATAGTGCATAGATCAAATGACCAATTTATTGACATTTTACCGGGCTGTTGATGCCATTTTCACTGTTTCCTGACAAGTTTCAGAACGAGTAGATAATCAATCCAGAAAACAGTTGTTAATGATAGTAATCATTAGCTGTGGTCCTAGTTTGAGTGTGAAGGGATTAGAGGTGAGTTAGAATTCATTCTAGGCTAAAAGTCTGTCATGCCCAGGATCAGTGTTCATGTGTCATTTCTTTTTAAGTGCAAATAATGTCCTTTGTAAAAATGAAGAAAAAAAAAAGGCCTCGCCATTCCTGGATTGTCAAATTCCTGAAAACAAATTATCACAATTTATGACTCTGCTGCCATCTCTCCCAGTCCCCAAACAGTTTAGCTTGTTTGTTTTGCATGGCCAGGAATTGAATATTTACCCTGATGCAGTTCCCTGCAGAATTTGGATTTTGATTAGCAATTCACGGCCTCCTTAAGGCAGCGTAACAAAGCAATCAATATCCTCTCCTCAGATGAGGATAGGGGGGCACAATGTGGGGATTAATTTACTAATACGAAATGGAAAATCGATGACAGACACCTCGCATACATACACACTCACACAATGATGCACACGTACATGAAGACAGAGCAGCTGGATCCTCGGAGCTTTGTGTGTATCTCAGCTGCAGTTTGTCAGTAGCCTGTTACATTACTGTGATGGACGACCATGAAAGGGATTCCATGGCTACATTAGATTTTCCAGCTCCGTCTCCTAACTGGGCAGCGACATCCGCAGCCTTTCATTTAAACCGAGCTCTTATATAATTAGCCCAGCCTCATTACTCTGCTTGTTACCCCTCCCACTTGTTTAGCATTAGTCCAGTGGAAAAGACACGAAACTTCCAAGTTTAGCCAAATTAAAGTTACCCCTGAATTACACTGAAGTTAACTTTTCAAGGCAGGCTTTTCCCACTTGATTTTTTTCCCCCTGAAATGTTGTCCATACTTGTTTACTGACTCCTTCCTCTGTGCTGTAATGAATCATTACTCCTGGTTACATATGCTCTCTATAGCTCTTAGACGTTTGAGGCATGCTGGTGGTTTTAAGGGTCGCTCTCCTGGAGCGTTTGAGAAAAGAAAATGTGTAAGAAAAGAAAAGTCAGTTCCCTTTAGTGGATCAGTGGATGGATTCTAACCAACTCCACCGGTTTTACACAATAAAGTCTGTTAACAGGTCTTGGGGAGTACTAATACTAGTACTCCTGCACTACTAATAGTACTGCATATGTGTAAATGACATGATATGAAAATAGAAATTGCCCAGCCCTAGTGGGAGGTGAGTTGCATTGTGGACAGTGTGGGCACCAGCTTTTGACAATGAAGAAGAATATATGGAATAAAAAGATGATATCTCTTGTTCTGCTGCATCAATTTTAATCCTTTTTTTAGAAACTGTCCATTGTGTGTCCAACATTATTATAGGACCGCAATGCTGAATTGGTGAAGTGCTTTTTTTGAAGGAGTCCTGTGGAGCTCTCTTGTAAACAAAAAAATTGTTATGTTTATGTTCAGTATTTCTTTTACCAAAATCATTGTGATGTACTTGGCGCCCAACAAACATTCTGAATACATTTCCTTCCTCATAAAACATTTTGTACAAAATATATAACAAAATATTTTAAATCCTACATTTTTTACATTCAGGTTTACTCTCTAGCCTTCTTCCTCTTCTTCATTCTTCTTTTTCCCTGCCTTTGTTGGCGACTCCCACTCATAAAGACTTTCCTGTATAGTGTTTCTAGTGATCAGAAATTTCACAGGGTACCTTGTGATGGATATTGCACCATCAGTGGGTGTCATGTATATTTTTGGACCTTATGTACACGGAATTTTAATGACTAATGCAGTGAAATAATGTTGAAAATCTGCCAAGTTTCCCTTTTAATTTCCACGTCTTATCTAGCAGTTGTTTACTAATTAAAATGACCAAATATTTGGGCTTCTCAATTCAACAAAGGTGGTCTCCCACACCATCTGCAGATGAGAAGCTCAACATCTGTGTTAAAGTTCTTGTTTCAGAAACTTCATTCTGAACTTCTGAGATTTTTAAATGGAGTTATAATGGAGACCCATAATAACTGACACAGTACACCTGAAAGTACATGACATCCTGTGTAGCCCTGGATAAAGAACAAAAACCTAGATTGCCTTCAACCTGCAGTCCTTTGCCAGATGTTGGATATGAAATGGTTTAAACTGCCATTTTGTGTTAGTTATTTCAACAACAATGAATATGTGGCAGCTTTACAGGATGATCATGACTTTGCAGGATGAGGTGGTGCAAACGATTTCTCTGTATTCTCATATTCCAAAAGAATTCATATACAGGGCAGAATGATGTCAAATGTCATCTTTGGTTTCTTCAGCCATAAGGTCTTCTCCATAAAGTCCTTTTGAGAAGTTCTCATGCATGTTAGATTTAACAAAGTCAGTGGATTTAACAAAGTCAGTGGAGATGAAGTTCCTCTCGATGTGGTGGAGTAGCTTAAGGCACACAGCGCCCACATGTGCACTTCATGCTTCATCTCCCCTGATCTTCACTGGGCCCCCTTTACACCTCCTTCCAACAGCAGCATGCTGCAGTGGATAAGAGAAAGTGCTGATTTGGTCTGACTGGCCTCTTTAATTTGTGATGAGCGTGGGAGAGTAGGACCCCACGGGGCCGCCAGAGAGCCTTGTGGCCAGGTTGTGCTGCTGCTCCATCCCCCTAGCCAGCTGTAGATGCACCTGCCAAGTCAGCGCCGGTTAGCCAGTTCACTTTCTTGTTCTCACCACTACTGGGAAAAGTTGAATTTGCGAACTAGGAATTGACCTCTTTTTTATTTCCCAGAGAGGGATATGAAAATGTCACTTTTGCTTTGGATACTCTCTGTGAAATCACTTAATGTAAACCCACTGCACGCCAGTTGTCCTCAAACATTTTTACTATTAGGTTACATAATACTTTGGTGCCTAAACTCTTGAGGTAATGTAAGTTCTCTAACACCTTTTTTTGCCAGTACACAAATCCATGATTTAATATTTGAAAAAGATTTTACTACCTCTAGTGCTCCCAGGCTTTTATAGTATTTTAGATAGTTTGTGGACCTTTTAACAAACAGTAAAACAGGAAACTATGTTGTAAAACCTTTTCTAAAAGGTAAGCACACAGGAGATTCAATTTCACAGCATGTGTTTTTATACCAGTTATTTATTACTTAGTTCACTCATTAAAAAGGGTAGAAATGTTCAAGGAAAACAAACTGACATTGCTGAGTTCTTCTTACTTGAAATCTGCACAGGTGCCGATTTTTCATGACTCATATCACAAACTCTAACATGAAAAAGGCTTGTTGCTCCTACACATTGAAAATCTAAGTGAAAGCCTAACATCAGTACAGTAGAAGATCAGTTGAGCCTCCATCACTGGAGTTCAGATGGAGACGCCAAATCCAGCAGACGGTGTTGAAGTGCAGCAGCGTCCAGACAGCCGTGAATTTCAGTGGGTTCATCCTGATCTGTGAAGAGAACTCAGCCTTGGCAGAAATTTCAGAGACTTGTTTGCTTGTTCAGAAGTCATCGGCAGAGAAGAGCCCCAGAAACCTGGACAGTGTCCTATTCACTTGAGCAGGGATACGAATCGTCACATTCTTGTATGTTCAGTATAAACATCAAATCCTAAATCTGACCAAACAGACGCATGACTGGAAAGCTAGTGTGCGTGAAAAAGTACTTGGCGAGATACGGATTCACGTGTTGGCACCACTGCCCTGTGGCAAATGTCCGTCGCTGTAGCAGTAAAATATATATTTATTCTATTCATGCAAATCAGAAACTACTGCCTGTATCTTTTCCCCTGGGGCTATTACAGCATCACAAAAATTATTTAAAGTCCAAATATTTAAGAGACATAATGAGAGCAGGAATTTCAGATTGTAAAATGTATTTTCAGTGTTGTAGGCGTACGTTTTCATGTTCTCATGTTTTAAGAGTGAAATAGATTTTTATGGCTGTAATCATTCCTCCTGTCCGTACTGACCCTGCAGAGATCCTTTCCTAAAGCAATTTCTTTGTTTCTGGAGCTTTTATGATCATTCAGTCGTCTGAGTTAGACAAATTAAGTTGATATCTTGCAGTCTTTTTTTGACAAATTTTCCTCTTTGTACCGCCGTCTCTCCACTTCAGCTCAGCAAGGAAATATACTGCTACACTATACTGATACTCAGGTCACGGTGCAAACAGCAGATATTGAAGAAGTCTTAACTGGGAACCAGTCAGTGGTTGTCTGCTGTGGTTCTTGGAACACAGACACCCGCTGGTTTGCACTGATTTCACCCAGGAGGATGCAACTATAACTACCTGGTATATATGAATAATATATGACAGTGAAGTGATTGAAGAGACAGTTGAACTTCAGAGAGCAGTTTGGTGCATGAATGTTTCAACTGAGAGTGCTGATGTTGAAGGAGTCTGTTATATAAGTGAAATTGAGGTTCCTGTGTACAGTATGTCTGTCAGAGACTTCAGACTCGTCTTCAAAGATGCTTTGGAATTTTTTTTCCGCACTTCTGGGAAAAATGTTTGACTTTAACTCGTGAAGAAAAAGAGCACACATAATTTTATGCCAAGTCTAATTAGTGACAAGTAAAGGCAAATGTTTTGCTCCGAGCAGTTTCTGTCACAAAAATAACTTTCTTGCTTTGCTTCGTTTATTGTCAGGTGAATTCGCATTTGCATTTCAGAGTGGCGCAGTACTTTTCCTAATGAAAAACAACAGTATTTCATTAAGATAACTTATGTTTTAGTGTCTTTAAATGTGAGGTACGCACTGCATGTTGAGGAAGTATTGATGAGTGTTGAAAGTTGAATCTTTGTCATCTTTCCCTCTCAGCAACAACAAAGACAATGTCTGTCTGACCTGACTTTACTCTTTTTCATCTGTTAGGTTTTATCCTCTGGTGAATATTACGTAAATCATATAACCATTCGACGGTGCATTCATCCTCTTCGTCCTGCACTTTGTATGTCTGTGAGCGCAATACAGGAGAAACACAAATGATATGGCTATTTCAGAGCCTGGCTGAATGCTTGGTAATAATCCATTTGTTGTAAGCACATCTCCCCTGCATAACAATTAAGCAACATCGCCACTGAGTGCATCAGAGACAGATGGCACGGCCAATACTAGAGGGAAAAAGACAAACTCTAGAGGTTGGGCTATTTCCTTTAAAGATGATTGTTTCCAGCCTGTTGGGGCTGTGGCCTGATGTTCATGGCATTGTTAGCCGAGCGAGGTGAGTGACAAATTGTAATAGTACTCCACGACAAGACATTCCCAGCCCTGCTTTATGATTTTGTGTTACATTTTTGAGATGAAATTGGGCCTTATTCTCATGAAATTGAAGCCTTCATTAGCAGCCCCTGCAGAATTCACTGCTGAATGGCAACCCCTGCGTGCATTGCCAGAATTGGTTGACTCTAATAGCAAACAAGAGCCTTATCCCTGGATGAGGCCAGAGGCAGCAAACTGCAGCCTGGAGGCCAGCGAGAGCGAATCCTGTTGCCAGGCAACGGTTTAGCGATGGAAGGGGGGGAACTAGTATCGGGGTCCTCCGTTGCTGCCCACGCCCCCGCCTGGCCTTCGTCATCGTCGCGTCAAGATTTAGATCTGCTACTTGCCTGGCCTTGAATTATTGATTTGATTTTCACCATTTTACCGTGCTGGGTCCTACCTGAGCTATCTGACATCAGCTGTCACTGACCACTAGTCTGCTCTGTCTTGAGGCTCAGGGAGGAACCAACACTTGCAGTAGTGCTTGAATAAGAATTAATCCCTCTTGATTTTTGCCATAAAACACAGACACTCTTAATTCTGCAGCTTCTTTCGCTACATAAAGACTCCTGAGGATTGAAGAAGTTAAGAGATTTTCTCTGCTTGATGTTGTCTTTTCTAATTACAGCATGTATTTAGTTACCAAAAGGAGGGAAACCACAAGGTGGCAGGCAGAGTTCTTAATCGCTTAAACACTTTAAGATTTTTTTTTCCTTTTCCTTTTTGCGGGCTCTCTCTGCAGGGTTGTGTGTTTGCTTGTTGTTGTTGATTTCGGATGCCTGTCTGTGATGGGGCCTTATTTGTTTCCTGAATGTCTAATCTGCCAAGTTCATGCCTTTGGCTACCCACTGAGAAGGGGGTCCTTGTTCTGCGTCTGCCTGGCAATCCCAGTGACTGCTGCTGTCCCCGGCCTCTTGTGCACATTAACATACAGCTGTCCCACAGGATGTAGTGAGACAGACACCCATGAGCTTCAGAGGGAAGCTGGGCACTCCCTCTCCTCTCGCCGATTCAACTCACAGGCAGCGGCTGCAGCAGATGGGCTGTGGAGATTAAACCACGAGGCACATGGCGGCTATTGTGGGCTGCCTATTGTGAAATTCAAAGGTCATCTATAGGGTCATGGCTGAATTGGTGCGGTGAGCCCCGCCTCCCGTACATGTACTCAGTTGGTGAAGGTTTTGCTAATGATAGGTTTTTTTTCATTTGGTCAGGAATATTGATAAGTAGACAGTGTGCTAAAGAGAATCAAGCACCAGAGTGCAGGTCAGGTTCTGTATTTTACTTTGTCTGGAAACACCATTAAAAGGCAAAAACAAACATATATCCTACTAACAACTACCTGTGCATCCAGAGCTGATTATATATTAAATCATCATATTTCTGTTTTGTGCACAAAACTATCAAAACAGCATCAGTTTGCGGCATTGGTTCACATTTTTTCTCATTATGATGAACATTACTAAAGTCTATTTTGGCTCGATACCACAAACTCATCCTGCTGCTGAAAATAGTCCCCAGCAAATGTTAACGTTCACCAAAAACCAGTTTCCAGTTTAGTTTACTAGTTGTTTTTTTTTTTTTAAAGACTAACGGCTGTAGTAGGAATGAATGCTCTTGACCTGAGTGCCAAATAAAGGCTGAGAAAAATCAGTATTTGTATTGTGAGTATTGTGAGATGGACTATCACAAGGGATTTCTGACAATAAGGGAAATATAGAATATTGCCAGCCTATTTATTTCATCCTACTCCTCAAAGATACCCACCTACTCAGTTTAAAACACAACGCAAAGCAACCATACACATCTCTACAACCCCCTGGAAAAATGACGTAATGAAATCAGGAGCCAAACATCAGCAGTTGTCAGTAAACCCAGTTTTAAGCAGCTACATCATTTTGACTCGCCTGACATTTGAAATCCTGAATTTCAGTTTGCATTTGACTCAAAGGTCATGAAACACAGTAGAGGAAATAGAAAGTGACTGAAAGACCCTTCGCCTTAAACATCGTAGCTGAAGGTTCATGAACGGTCCGTGCAGCTCAAAAACACAGTACTTTATCACATTTAAATTTCATAAATAGAAATTTCAGCTCCTCGGATTTTGTCAACTCCAATGCAGATTTCAAGCGCTGTGTAGATTTGAGGTTTGGGTAACCTACTCTGGCTGCTGTGTTAGTTTAGCTTGCTCTACTTCCTCTCTCCGAGCTGTATTGACCCCCAAGTTGTGTCCCACTATTTTTGAAATGCAGGCCAACTTCCCCCAAAGAAGATAGTGTGGTTTCTCAGTTGAAAACATTAAAGCCTTCCATGCTGTTGCGGTGTGAGAGTATGACAGTGTGTGCTGAGGGGAGTCTATTTTTGGGAAGTTGTTCCAACCTCACTTCCATTTTCCACTCTTGTGCTCATTTCATTGACTGGCCAGTTGGCTGGGTAGGTTCTTTGTTGGGAAAGTTTGGGAAAGTAAATGAAAAGAAGTGACAGCGTGACATGCCAACTGACTCCATGTAAAGTAAAGAAGTAGTGACAACCATCCACCAAACACAAGCAGTTGAAGGTTATGTGGTAGTTTGAGTTATAACCGCTCCTAAATTTGTAGAGTTTGTCCCCTGGAAGCGGAGGAAGGCCCTTTGATCGCTGTATGTTTGTACATAGCAGTCAAACATATTTCATGTGATATTCCAGACAACTGTTGCTCTCATTCCCACGAGCCATTGTGTTGTCTTTCAATCCTGATGAGTATTGCAAAATTGCAAAAAGTTTGCATGCTTGCTGGTTTGCCCCTGGAGTCTATTTAAATCGGAAAGTAAGTGTACTTTTTTCATGCTATCAACTGCTTCGATGCCTGCAGTAGCTTTCCGGATGCAGGTTAGCTCGCCCACGGGCTAGATGTCGTTTCAAGGTAGACGGCTCATCAAAATGAATGACAAGTTTTGCAGAATGAAGTGGGACAATTGACTGCTTGAACTAACAATATACTTCCTGCCACAAGGTGACAATTTGCATGTTGTAGCCTGTTAGAGCTCGACCTCTATGTTAAATAGACAGATATTTTCAAGCTAATGCAACACCCTCTGACCTTAAACTGAAAATCCTGACAGAATGATTGTTCTTTGTTATTGCAGGCAGCCTGTATAGTCCACTTTGAATACGTTACCGAGGGAGAGCAGTAGCCAAGTATTCTCAGCCCATTTGTTTCTGTCAGAACAGGCACATAAAAAGCCACCACAGCAATGGGGTGTGTAATCAAACTCCACATACTGTGTTTATTTTAAAACATTTTCATTTGCAGTTTTTCAATTGTGTGAAGGCAAAGGCCAGAACCATTTCAATAAATCATAAAGAAACCAACAATCGACACTGTGATAGAAAATAATACTGCTGTGAAATGTATATATAACCTTTGTTTTAATGAGGTAATCTCACTGAAACGTAGACCTCTTTTGCAAGAGAGATCTGAATATGACAGAGGGAAAGAAATCAAACAAAACAAAAGGACATATAACATTAGAGACAATCATGGAATCAATTAGAAGTTAAAAGATTCAAGCAGGATCAGATATTTATATTTTAAAATTCATCATAAGAATAAAGAATATGTAGTATTGTAGTATGATTGACAGTTGACTGTACAAACATTTCCTATCCTGAAAACAGAAACTTGCTTTATATAAGAAAACCTTTTTTATCTTTATCTCTCTTTGCCAGTTTCAAACAATATTAATCTGATAATATTTTTAAACTTCCATATTGTTATCGAAAACAGTGCTCTACCTACCAACTTTCTGACACAGTGTATCCATTTCATCCACTGCCCTGGACTTGCACTCAGCTGCCTGCTCTATGACTATGCATTGTATTTTCCTGTTGCAGGGCTCTAGGGGAATTCTCGTATCCATTATGCATGGTGTAAAGCACTACTCATGAGCAAACAAATCAACAAACACACACAGAGGCCACCTCCTAAAGGTGCTTTTCCAAATGACCCAATATACTCTTCTCCCCCTCATTCATTCTCTGCAAGATAGAAAGTAAGAGATCGGCGTCCTCTGTGTAGTTTGCTGTGTAGGAGGACTCTAGTATGTGTCAGAAGCTGTGTGAGTTGGAGGCAGGGAGGAGGAAAAGACTGCAGCAAAGTCTGAATTGAAGCTGTGACACATAACCACTGCTTCTGCTCATTGCACTTTTCTGAGGGTTAAGCCACCGACGGCAACCTGGAATTACTCACAGCAACCTCGCACAACATTTGCTTTAAACAGCTTATTTTAATAAAAGCAATGTCTCTCCACATTCCCATGTATAAGCAAACTTGTTATACAAGGTCTTGTAGCAGATGTGCCAACAACACGAGGTTGAAGTCTCACTTTTGCTGACTTTGTTAGAGGACATTCGATGGACACAAAGTACACGTAAAATGTATGTCCAGCTATTCAAGATTTCCTTTTGGCAGCAGCTGGGTTTTTCCTCTGTCCTCCGTCTGTCTCCGTGTTGCCCAGCATGGGATGTAACTCCTCAGAGGCCCCATGCTGCCTCCCCTCACAGCCAGACAGATTTCCACCTCAGGATTCAATGGACATATGGCAACCACCTTCAACATCAGCCTAACCAATTATTACTGCACTTGAGTTAGTCCATTTATATCCTTACACAGCTCTACGCTTTTGTGCTTTTTCCTGGTGTGTTTTTATTACATTCTTCTTCTATGTTTAGCAGATTTTCCTTATGTTAGCCTCCTCTATTCTTGAGCTTTCTTTAATTAACAGTAGACTGATATTTTGACCACAGTAGTTCTCTTCTATCTCCAGCTACTGCGGTAACATCAGGTATTTGTGTGTCTGTGTGTTTGTGTGGGAGTGGAACAAACGTGCTTACAAGGTCCGTCCAAGGTTCACTGCTCCTCTGCCCTTCCTGAAATGAAACATTTATGACCCTTGACCTGTGTCGTTCCACGTAGCCCTTTAAAGCTTGGGAGGCACGTCTCTCTCGGGATCACCATCATCCATCTCATCGTGCACTCTCAGTCTCAGTTTGCTCAGTGTTATATTGTATACAAATTCCAACCTAGATTATCTTTGTATTAACTTGCACTGCCTCAGTCAAGAAGGCTACTTGATAGTCAGTCCGACCTGTATGGCAGGTTAAACACAGTAAATATAATTCATGAATCAAATCATTGTATTGCCTGTGATCATCTCTTGGTGTATTTTTTTCTCCAAGAACAGTTTAAAGTTTGCCTCAGGCTGTTTTTTTAAATAGCTCCACGCCTTTTGTGTTAATGGTGCTTACCACTTTTAAGGTCTCTATCTGTTCACCTGGAGGGACACAAGTTACCATTTCTTATATTCTGTACACAAGAATTAGCAATAGCAACAAATACAGACAAATAGGCGTTTCAAGCAGAGTGATGGATTTGACTGTGTTGGGCTTTAGCCGTTTCATTCGCTGAATATATACTTGGTCATGTCCAGTCCACAGTCTGAAGGCAAGTTGCATTGCTGTTCTCTTGCATCATTCATCATCACCCACAAACGTCGAAATACAAAGATGTATCAACTTTCATGTGCTGCCTTTTTTCTCTGTTTGAAATATAGCCATTATGTGAGTCTCACTTTGTACCATCCATGGCAGCCGATAGGAGTCAAGTCGGGCACTAAAAAGCTTGCTATCGCCCGCTCTGCTGGTGGTCCATCAGAGATAACAATAATCTCAGACACTTTAGACAAGAGGCCTTGGCTTTCAAAGCATGGACAGTGGACACATCTAAACAAGATCAAATGTGCCCTTCACTTTCTGGAAATTGGATTTCTATGTCAACATGAAAGAAATGTGCTTTTTTTTTGGGTCACTGTCCATTTATGCCACTTTTCTACTTAACCTGGTCATCAAGAATAGGGTTGAGGAAAAATAACAAAATAAGAGCTCGGGTTTCAACTTAAGGCTGAGCAAAGATGTTCTTTCCAGATTGCCTCATTAGTCAGACTCACCTGTCAGGAGGCTCCACCTTGGTTTAATCTTCAGAAAAGGCAGACACAACAACAATAGTACCTCATCCACAAGACAAAACGACTTTCCCAGCCCTCTCAGATCATTTTCCATCCTGTCTTCCTCTTTCTTGAGCTACGTCATTCTACGAGTTGTTAAAAAGTATTCCTCCATTTATCTTACACTTTGCTCTTTTGTTACTCACTGGTTTGTGTAGAGACAGATGCTACAGTAATGCATGCTCCTATAATGCAGTTCATGGCATTTTAATCACAGTGGAACCTGTTGATTTTTCAGGGAAACCTTTTTGAAGAACACTGCAAAGACGAATGGCACCATTCCCCTCTCTTGTTTCTCTGCCTCCTCAGATTCTTGCAGAGGAGGCTCAATAAGATGCATATTGGTATTATTAGTAGTGCCACTGGCATGTAACTTTCAACTATTTTTAAATGTAGAGCCACTCTTCCATCATAACATAAGCTTAAATAGAGTACATGCTGTGTTTTTGAGTGTGTAGTGTACTTGCACACCTCAGGGAAGCTTAGAAGTGCTTAATGTACGATGCAAGTTAGACGTGTTATTTTTGATCATTAAGAGATATTGTTCATAGATCATATAGCAGCACTGTATTGTATAACAAGAGTCTCCAGCCATGCTCATGCGGGTTCATGAGGCTGTACGGTCCTAAACGTCAGCATGCTAACATACCATCAACGACAATGCTAACAACTGGATGCTTTGCAGCTATAATGCTGATCGTGTTGACCATATTCACCATCATCTGAGACTAATGTGAGTCTCTGGTATTTGGTCATAAAGCAAGTTACTGGAAAAATGCAGTTTTGACCTGATGATGGCGTTCGATGGAAAAGTAAGTGGATCACAAAAACAGTTGATCCTAAGGGCAGAGTGAACGTCTGTACCAAATTTCTTGGCAATACTTCCAATATTCGAGACATCAAAGTTATCAGGTCACATCATCTGGGGACCATGAATGTTGGCAATCCATCCAATTGTCATTGATATTTCAGTCTGGCTCTATTATCTAAATGGACTATCAGGCAGACCAACATTGCCATCTCTGGAGCCATGGTGCTCATGTGGCTAATAAAAACTGAGGTTAATGCCCAAAAGAAGGGCGACTGATCAATATGTTTGCTTATTCCGTTGCCTCTAATCGACTGTGTTTAACAGTCCTCTGATCTCCGCTCCTCTCAGATTAAGGTAAAATCTCAGTTCAGAGGTTGCTCAGACGTGTTTTCTTTTGAAACCGTTTATCTGGAACAGCAAACATGCAAATGACTGCTTTGTGCGAGAGATAAAGGGTAGTACGGGTAGATGGTGTTCCAGATGAGATCAGTATCACAAAGGGTGGATAAAATACCAAAGGCAGCGTGATGCAAGAGTTTCTGTTGTGAGTTCAGGTCAAGGCATGCGACCAAGTCAGCGTCAGAATGTCCCCGCACGGATTCCCACCACCGTCTCAAGCATATTTAGGGATCTACAGATGACAGGCAACACCCAGCAGGCTCAATTTGGCTCGCTCTGCTTCATCTGGGGTGCAGAGTGGTAATTCTGGATGATTAAAGAGGTTTATTCGTTTCTGTGTAAATGTTTATGCCAGCCCTGGCCAAGTTTCACCTGGCTCATCACACACATTTCCATAACCCTCTTTCATTTCTGAATGAGATATGACAGCTCAGGCTGCATCCAAATGCAAAACTAGATCGTCCTATCGTTGGAAAGGGATTAGAAATGGAGGCAAATGTTAATACTTTTATGGTGAAAAATTTTTCCTGTACAATTTGACATTAGAATGTGACCTTTTCCCGAGGTACTTATCATACAGTGTATTAGAATTGTTAGAGAAGTTATTTGACTTTGACTTAATCTCCAGGGCCAAAAGCTGTTTTAAAACTTTGAGACAGTCCTGACTAAATGTTGACTTTTCGCTGATTTCAGAACTTCTACGTGTCCTGAGGTCTTAATACACTTCGTCACTACTTAACATTTTATTTATTCAAACTTACAATTACACTGTTGCTATTACTGTCTTTTCTGTGCACGCATTACTTACTGTGTTACCGTTTGTGATGGAAGAGAGAGGCTCCCGCTCCTGTTATAAGAGATTCAGTGTTTCTTTCTCTCTTATCATTGATCTAAGGACAAAGGGTGTCATTGTAGAGATGTTATTGTGCAGATTATAAAGTCCTCTGAGGCAAACTTGTGATTTTGGGCTATATAAATAATCTTGACTTTGAACAGCCCCTTCAGACGAGGAAGGTGACGCAGTTCAGAGAAGTCACTCACTGAATCAGAGCCATCCAAACTTGCTGGCCAACTTTGCAGCTATATTGTAGGTCAAATGTAATGAGAATCAGTATAAAGGAGGCTGTGGCTCTTGGACAGGGTCACAGATTTCCAGCGAGCTTGTGCCACTGAGCTGATGTATGCTTTGGGCACTCAGCCGATGGCCTTAGGATTTGTGTATGACGCTTGTGATTGGACAACGTAACGATTGAGAGCATCGTCAGAGTCTTTAAAATGCAAAGAGACACACATTTAGTCATCGATTACTTTGACTTCATTACTCCAGCACAACAAATTTAACACCCTTGAGGAAAAAGTAGTGATGCAGCGTCCGTCTTCCCCCCCACACTTTTAAAATTCTTCCCAGCAGGACCACAGGGACGACTGAATGTCGTCCAGCTGTCCTTGTAGTCCTGCTGGGAAGAATTATAGGCTGCCAGGTTGTGCGTATTATTCTCGTCAGGTGCTTTCGTGTGTATAATTGCTCAAAAATTAAACAAACACACCGTAGCCTAAAGCTGTTGTCTTGTTTGAACGTTTGTGGTGAATAAAGTATCTATCTACCTACCTACCTACCTGGTGGGACAGACACAACTGTACTTCTGATGAAAAATGTAACTGCTTTTAACAGACAACAGTTCATGGTCTGTCTCTAAAATGTCCTGCAATTCTTGGACACTCAACGGATGAAACGTGACAATTTTTTAAAATATAGTTAAATCAGAGGCCAATCAGAAAGCAGGACATGAAGACAAGTTTTTATGTCTTGCTTTAAAGACCACATTTACTCATTGCATTGTTAAGTGTTGAGAATGGCGAAGTATTTTGGTTTCTTTGTGCAGATTTCCTCAAGTCAGTGCACATATTGAGGCCACAGAGTCAATATCATCTTCTCTGACTTATTTTCCATGGGGAAATCAGCGTCTTGCTCTTTTATTGCCTCGCTGAGGGTTCTGTGGTCAATTTTAATAGTACACATTACTAAATAAAGAGACAGGATGGCTGTTATTTCCTGTAATGTGTGATGACAAGAGACTGAACAGCTCTCTAGACATTAGATGCTACAGATGTAGCCTGAATACACGTCTGTCTTTGTAGTCCAAGCTGTTCTGAAGCTGCCATACTGGAGAGGAACTGATACTCTGATACCTATAAATCATAAGCAAAAGTCCATTATTAAGAGTAGGAAGGGCTGGAACAGAAGCCCACAACCTCCTGTTCCACTTAGAAACAACATTTAAGAAATGGCACATTTTATTCTCTGCATTGCATCATTATTGTGGTTTTCTGCTTTAATGCCTTCTGCTTATTGTTAAAGAAAACATTACAGAAAATAAATAGATTTTTTTTTTCTATGAGTGGCTGGCCTTGGTTGCACAAACGCAATCAAAAGTCTTTTATTATCCAGTTTATATTAGAATTTATTGTCTCCTCACAAGACAGAAAAAGTATTATACTCCAGCTGCACTGCATTAGTTTGTTATCATGAAATGAGACTTCACCACTCATTAACTGGCAAACATTCCCATTTAGATTCTGTTGAGCGAATGATAAACAATAAATAACAGCATTATTTTTTTCCCAGTGTTTTATGACACAACTTCATCTACTTAATCCCACTCTTAATGTATGCACGCGTTGGGGAGCAACACTAAACCCTGGCTCTTTGAATTTCTTCCTGTCCTTGGTTTTTTGTATTTTTTTATTTTCATTCCATAGAATAGATTTCTTTTCCCAAGGCTGCTCTACTTGTATACATTTTAAATGCCTCATCTGCTTGAAACTCCAACTCCTAAATAATTGCCAATAATTGCAAATACTGACCTCTGTTCTTCATTTATTTTCCAAGAAGCCCATTGATGTCACAGGAGAGATACCAGTGGCTCTTGCTTTAATTTCTTATTTGACCTGACCCCTTCAAACTTGAATGTTTCGGTCGCGTGGGTGGCTGTAGGATATGTTAATTCAACACCATGCAGATGATGCTATTATTATCCTTCGCAGGATGCCATGATCCATGGTTTCCTTATTCATCAAACCTCCCCCACACGCATTGCATCTGTCCGGCCTGGAATGGGGCTCTCACTTCACTGTTTCAGAAAAACCTATTGAGAGGAGACCCCCTAGTCCTTGTTTTTTTTCCTCCGGGAGGACAATCACACAATGACATGGCTTCGTTTAGTGATGCATCGCTGCCCATGAAGTATTTGCCTCCTTCAAGTTCACCACCTCACATTAAACATTTGCTGAAGAAAGCCCTTTTCTCCTGTAGTGCCACTTTTTCTCACCAACATCTGTCGATTTAGAATAGTAGGCCAGTCACATTCCTCCAATCGTACCAGACAAGTGTTAGACCTATAATTCACTCTTCTAAGGCTTAAAAGATTAACGAGTGACCTAGCAGAAAATTAATCTGACAGTTTTAATAATCAATTTAGGGATGCAACTTACTTTCATTTTCATAATCGGTAAAGCCGCTGATTACTTCCCTGGTTAATATGAATCCTTTAGTTTATGAAGTTAAGCCTAAAACATTCTCCAATGCAACTTCCCCAAGAGTTGACATGTGCTGTTTGCTTGTTTTGTGCAACTAACAGTCCCAAACCCAAAGATATTCAAATTGCTCTTGAAAACAACTGAGACAACAAGCAAATCTTGAGAAGCTATAAGTGTGTTCATGGCATTTTTATGATTCTTTCTCCATTGGTTAATCGACTAATTGTTGTAGCTCCAAATCAGCTTCAAATCAGCTCTAATTGTCAAGTCAAAATGTTACACACTTGCTTCTAAAATATGAGGTTCTTCTTTCTTTTAAAATATCTTTGCATATTTGTATAGTAACACATAACCACTAACCCAAGACAACATTAGGATCTCTGCAGTTTTTTTTTGACATTTCATAGATCAAGCACTCAATCAAGTATATTAATCAGAACATTATCAAGAAACTGATCAGGACAATGATCAATATTTGCTGCCAAAGTTCCTCATCCATTCATTAATTGTGTCCTCATGCATCTTCATACATCCAAGTATGCTCATCTGCAGGCTCGTAGAGTATCTGTTGAGTCAGTATGCCGAAAACCTTGGCATTGATGTTGTCTATTATTTGTGCACAGTCAAATGAGACAGCATTTGCATTTCCCCACAAGCTATCTACTGCACTGCGATGTAATGAGTGTATTTTTATCCATCCGCTGCTGTTCAAATATTGCAGCAAAAGGATCCGATGTCTGATGAAGCACTCTTTACCTGTAAAGGTTTTGTTTGTTGACAAAACAAGAGGAGTTGAAAATGAGGTAGCTTCGAGAGAAAACTGCTTTTTTGGATCTTTTTTTTTTCCGTGTGACCAGCAGCAGATTTGGGTTTTGATAAGCAGGAGGTCTGTTAATGCTTTACCAACTGGCAGAAGGAGAGTGACAAAGGAGGCCACGGCCTATTCAAAGGCCACAGTGCAGCTCCTCTCGCATGCCAAGCATTCCAATGTGCTGTGTAAAGGTTGAGCCGGCGGAGAGCTACGAGAGGGTCTTTCTCATGAGGGCCACCTTAAACACACACAGACAGCGCTTCAACCGCTCCGTCTGATGCACCGACATCCACCGATTTTAATGCTTTTCTGTGCCAGGCGGTGTGACTAAAATGTCAGGATTAGCCGAGTCCCTTTACACCTGTCGTGTCCTCTCAAATGATCGTGATTTATATCTCTTACTACATTCATCCAGACCTTTCCCCCCCCATTTTTGTCCCTGCTTCTTAATGAATACGATTACCATGCAAAAAGCTAAAAGGATTGCAGAGTGCAAGTGTCACGTCGCATCTGTTTATTTATTGTCTAGTCCAAAATAACTCAACCGTTCTGTCTCACATTGTGGCAGATTTTACATGAGCTCTTGGCTCTTGCCAAGTTTTTCTTTTCAGTAACGAGCCCTAAAATTCCCCCTAGTGCCAGGTCACTCAGTAATTACAGGTGTAAGCCGGGAGTGTCTGGAAGGCTGCCAGGTCTCAATGCTCCATCACCTGTGAACAGAGCCCTTCCCACGACCCTTCATTGTGTGCTCAGTTTCCATGATCTAATGCCGGTGTCTTGTGAGGTCAGGAGTAGAAAATGTTGAAGATCTTTTGAAAGTAATGGCATGGTCCCAACTGGTATGAATTGGATATCGGAAACATTTCGGTTGGAGAAAATCGTGTTACGGCACGTCCGGGAAATTCGTGCTCGAGGTTTCGTTTCACCTGCACACACATATCATTGTTTAGAAATGGAACCGTTTCAATGTAGAAATGTGTTTCGGTTGTTTCTCCTGCAGCACAGTCACGTAACTCAGTTGGCCAGGGACACTGTTTAATATTCTCTGTTCTCAATTTGTCCAAATTAATCACACAAAAAGCTTCTAGTGTATTTATCTTGCATGGCTAAACAAGATAAATATGTTTTATGTCACAACTCAAAATGACAGTAAATTTTCTTGTATTTCTAAAGTTGCCATTTTGAGGTTGTGATTTATACCAGCTGTAACAGTTAACAGCTTTGAGGCCACCAGCAGTGAATATTGTTGTTAACTTGGGCAGGTGCAATCACCCATTACCTGCTTATACTGAAATGCAAATATTAGCCTGTTCCGTGTGTGTGTGCAAATAAGCAGGTGCAGCAGACGTGGATCCATTCACGCTGTCGGCCTGATAGATTATAATGGCAGACTATTTTCTGTCATGTGATCTGTTGGCTGGGCTGTTGACAGTCTTAAATGCAGCATGCTCAATGTGTGCATGCGGTGATGGAGGACGTACTCAGATCGTTTAAGTAAAAGCATCAATCCACTATAATATGATAAACACCATAAAAAATACTTCAGTAAAAGTCCTGCATTCAAAATCGCGTTTAAAGTAGTGAAATATTAGCAACAAATCTACTTAAAGTATCAAAAGTAAAAGTACTCATAATGCAGACTGGTCCCATCGGTGTTATAATAAACATGTAAGTAGTACTTTAATGTTGCAGTTGGTCAAGGTGGAGCTGATTTTAATTAATTTCTATGTGTTTTTCCGTAGTTTAATCGATAACAATGCATCATATGTTATAGAACTGACACATTCAGCAATTAATCCAGTTACACTGAAAAATAATTGCCAGCAATTTTGATAGTCGATTTAAAGTCACTTATCAAGCAAAAATGCAATCAATTCTCTGATTCCAGCTTCTCAAATATGAAGATTTGCTCCTGTTGGAAGGGACTATAGAGATAGACTAAGGCTGCTACAGTAAAATTTAAAAAATGTGCAGTTGAATTCAGCATTTTTAGATAAACTTGCTTTTCCTTGTAGCATCATGTCAACCTTAATGCGACTAACGCAGACATACCAACCAATCAGAAGACTAACGAGTGCGAGCCAATCACAAGAGAAGAGGGCGGGGCTAGTGGAAAATAACGCTGCCAAACTATACATACATGTTTGCATGTATATCTGCATATGCAGCAGTGTATACAATCATAACGTAGACGCGGAAGTGAGGATTCCTCTGAAAATAAAGAGTAGCCTCGGGTGCAACAAGTGCAGCCGGTGTCGGTCCCCGGTGTCCGGTGTGGGTCCCCGGTGCGCAGAGGACGCGCTGCGCACCGCGCTGAACGCTGGACTGCACCATCGTGCCGCTGCACCGGGGAGGCTGTAATCCGATCCTGTTTGGAGGAGCCTGTGAAAAGGAAGAGGGCACTGCTCTTCCCCCTCCTCCTCCTCCTCCTCCCATCCTCCTCCTCCCTCTCCGCCGAGTGTCACCCTCTCTTCCTCCCTCATCTGTTCACTCCCTGCTCGGCTCGGCGGCGCACACGCCTCCGGGATCGTCGCATCGCATTGTTCACCCACCGACCGAGCCTCCCCCCCTCCCTTTCCCCGTTAAAGCAGCGCGACACGGCGGAGCTCCCTTCTCCATCCTCCCTCCGTTTCTCATGCTTTCACCGGGGGGATCCACCGCACGCACGCCTGCCCGGTGACGTGCCCGGGCATGCCCACACCAGAGACGGCGTCGGATCCACCTGAGCGTCCGCTGCCCTCGCACCGTCAGACCCGTCTCCGCACCGCGCGCGACCGCCTGGACTTCACCGATTATCACTGAGGAGGAAGAGGGGAAACACATCGGATTACAAGGATGGGGTTCTACGGCACTTTAAAGATGATTTTCTACAAAGTGAGTAGGGTCTGTGCTTGTGTTTGTAACCCGCAGCTTCTCTCCGCTTCATGTGTGACTGTGCGGCCACTGCGGAGGAAACAGACCAGGAGATACCGCTTTAATGATCCGGGCCTGTTTGTCATGATATGTTGGAACATCACGTCGAGATTTGGCATCTTATTCCTCCATTATAACTTCAGCTGCATTGCCCATCCAGGGCTGTTCCTTGTGTTTGTAAATGGGGCTTGCTTGCTGTGGCACATATGGCCATTTAATTCTGCAATGCTGGATGAAAATATGGTCATAATTCCACCTTAAATGCTGCACAATTTCCCTCTTTCTGGATCCCATTTTGGCTCTCTGCACCTGTGGTCCTCCCTCCCACATAACCAAATAGATGCTTTATGACATAAATGCAACATATTTAAAAAAGGCTGGAATCACCTGCTTCTTATGTTTTAACACATGCACACTTCCACTTTTATGAATACGAGTCAGTTCCAGGAAGCTAAACCAGCCTGCGATCCTCCACCAGTTTGCAGGGTTATAATGATCCTACATTATGCAGCAGTGCTTATCGGGCACTGACCAAAGTGACTGTGCCTGAGATGCATGCATGTGATCAGTGTGCCGTCGCCTGTTGGAGTAGCCTCTTCCCTGACATTGTGCACTCGCCTCGGGCTCCAGCCGCAGATAATGGGTCACTGTGTCAGACTGTGCGAGGTAGAATCTCCTCAAGGATGTTGGGTTGCATTATGCTGGACGGCAGCCATGAAACGATGCTCCCTTAGCTGGAAATGCAAGAGCAGGAATATGAAAGGGTGACTGCAAGAGTGTGTAATGTAAACAAATCACATATGTGACAAAAGAAATCCCTTGTGGTGAGGATATTTGTGTGTGTGTGTGTGTGTGTGTGTGTGTGTGTGTGTGTGTAGCTGTGTGTACTTTGTGTAGTGTTGAAGCTCAATCTGGGTGATAAAGTGAAAATGTCCCTCTTAATCAATAGGCGATAGTTCATTGAACGGTGACTCATTTGTGTTCTCCATCCATTTTGTGGCTCTGCTCATTCTGAGATATCAGAATGTTTGAAGTCAGCCCTGGAGCTCGAATATTTTTATGCCGCTCTCAGATGGTCCTGACAGAAACTGAAGCACCAAGACTGATTTATGTGAAATGCATACTCAAGCCCATTTTCTGGTTTCATTTCAATTCTGCTCCTTCTCTATTCTACAACTTGCCAGTTCTTTACAAAATGGCCAGTAGTCAGCTTGCTTGTTTCTGGCAAAGCTGATTGACATGATGAAACTGTTTCATGGCTGCTTGAAATGGTGTTTGAAAAACGAGAGGAGGGTTCTTTTTTTTTTTTTTCCCCAGTGACTGATGCTGCAGGATGTAGTCTGTGCTGAAATGAATCAACACATTATGTAAGAGCGATTGCTGTCTTTAAAATATCATTAACTCTCCGTGTTATCCATCTGTCGTGCTTTTGGACAGATAGGGACGGGGGGAAGCCAAGAGGAAGGAGGGGAGGACTGATTAGTAGTGATTTACAAACACGCCGTTCTCTGGTTACCTTTTCCCAGGCTGAAACACAAGAAGAGCCTGGTTACACGCTGTTATTTTTTTTTTTTCCTCCATGCCCGCATTTAGTTTGAGGTTTTCCCTGCATGTGCGCACACTTAAAGCCAGCCGGCCAGCGCTCCCCCCCTTTTCTCTCTCACACTCTGAAGCGCACACACAAAAAAACATAGGCACACACACACATACACACACACCCAATGCATGCGTACACACACCCAGGCTCTCCTTGGCTACTGAACTGCCATTGCAGTGAGATCACTGCTTCAAGAACAAGGCAGTTGGGTTTAAGAGCTGGAATATCTTATAAACCCTCTTTTATTTTTCCTTCGCAATCAAACACGCTGTCAGCCAGATATTTTAAATGTATGCAAACAGAAAGTAAGCTACATATCCACTCAGCTCTTGAACACATTTGGACTGTGTGTACTCTTTGCTGCTGATTACATTTCCCGGTGCTTTTTCTATGCATCTCTGTAATAAACAACTTCTTTCCATGGCATTTCCCTTGATCCTCTCCTGCAGCTGCGCACAGGAGCAGACCTGTGAGGAAATGCTCACAAATCATTGGTCAGATCACAGGCTAATGTCCAGGGGGGGCGGCTAACCTGCAGTACATGTTGGTGTGCTAGTCATGTACACATGCCTGTGGAAACTCTGGCTTCAGTTGTCTCAGTTGTTTTGGTGCATTGATTCAGTCTGTAGTCTCCATTAAACACTGGGGTGGGGAGGCTGTATTGATGCCTAATGCATTGCTGCTGATATCCTGCTCATCATTCAGTGTTTCTTTTCTTGGCTTTGTCATTTTTTCAAAATATTGCGAAACTCAAATGTGCGCCTCGGGCTGGAAACCCTGAGAGGACAAACACTCACTCGCCAAATTATAGTGATAAAAACAAAAAAACCACACATCTCGAGGAGAGACGTGTAATCATGCCACTGTAAAGCCAGACAGTATGGAGTCAAACGTCCAGTGCTGTGGCGCACACACTACAATAACACAGCCAGAATGTATCAAAACAGCATTGTTTGCCTCAAAAGGGGAAAAACAAGTTCATTTTGAATATGAGTTCTGCTTTTCCTACAAGCCAGTATGAGTCCCAACAATGGCAGGAGGACAGATGGAAGTTCAACACATCGTCAAGTACAGGTTTAGTCTTGCAGCACAACAGGTTGGACTGTAACTGGAGACAAACTGACAAATTCTTTTGACCCTAAACGAAAGTGGAAAACATGAATTGTTATGCAACAAGAGGTGAAAAAGTGTAGGAATAAATCAGTCATTGCACCATCATTTTTTTTTTTTTTTTTCAGTCAAGATAAACCTGTGTTGTGCTGCTGGTGGCTCCTACAGTGCAGCTGCTTTTAAATGAAGCCCAGAAGGAAAATTTAGAGAACAATTTTTTTTTTGTCTCTTTCAGAATCAGTGACTTTACTCGAGGCTGAAACTGCGGGATCAAATCTCGCTAAGCTCTCACTTAAACACAAAACATATTTAATTAATCCAGAAACAAGGCCAGACAGTCACGTTGTATATCTTATTTTGGCCACACAATCGGCGTTCAGTTTGTTCATCATGAGGGACCGGCGATGAGCGGTGATCACTTGCATGTGTGGTGAGAGGCCTTGCCAGAGAGAGAGAGAGAGAGAGAGAGAGTGGCAGGCATGGGATGAAGAAAATTGGCTTGCCCGGGCCTTTACACTGGCTCCTTTGTTTGTGCAGTAGAGTAGGTGGTAACGGAGACTGGGTGGTGTGTGCACATGCAGGTGATGGAGGGTGATAAAGAACTGACGTGCTCTCTGTTTTTCTTTCTCGAGTATCGTTGTGAATTAAACTTCAGTGCCAAAGAATTCGCCCCAAACACGTTGGCGCACACGTTTTTTGGGTGTGAATGTGTGATTGCCTCTAGATATTATGGCATGTATTATTGCCCAGGGCTCACTGTTGTCACTTGTCATGTACCTCCAGGAAAATAATCAAAGTCAAGCTCAGCATTGTTAAACAAGCACCTGCTTTGTATCCTGCTCTCTCATAATGTCGAGCTGCTTCAACTACAGATAGCTCTCTGCTTTGTTATGGAGCGTGTTAATAAATTGAATCTCTAGCCCGCGCATTAAAGTTTAATTTCCTATTTGCATAAAGCCGTTGCAAGACTGTGGTGTCTGTATTTTATATGCTGAATTTCAGACGTAATGTTAACAAAGTCTGTAACTTGCAAAAGCAATTTTCTGCTTCCGTCCATGTTTTTGAAAACTTCCATGAACCGTGTCCTTTCTTAAATTTGTTTTTCAAGAGCTGGCTTCTCTCTTAAAAGCAAAGTGACTTCGACTTGGTTATCAGAAGAGAAGAGAAATGATGGATTATACAGCACATGCCAGAAACTGCCCCCTCCACCCAAATCCTACATGGCACACATGCACATTTTTATTCATTTCTCTGAAGGATTTAATGTAATAATTAGCTCTCTGTTTTGTGCAACCTCCTCCTGTTATTATGCTGTGATGATTCCTAATGGTTTTCTTTTCTCTTTTTTTTCCCTTCTCAGATGAAGAGAAAGTTGGACCATGGCCCCGAGGTCCGATCTTTCCCTTCAGGAAAAAAGCCCTGCAAAGGCCCAGAGTATCCGAGGTAAAGCAACCTAGATGTCACCCATAAGGCCCCAGGCTGCTCAACAGAGACGTACCTTTTCCAAATTTTTCTTTTACTGCAGTGTTATGCATTTGTTTCCCACCTCAGGGTCAAAATGATTTTAGTTTAAATGACTTTTTAAAGAGCCATAACTCCTTATTTTAGTGCTATACAGATATTAAAAGAACCTGGCATGAAAAGAAATGATGAAAAAATATCAAAAGTTATGAACAAAGATACTGTGTCTTCAAACAGAATGAAGCTTCACATCATATTGTTTTTTCCAGCATCCCAGCCAGCAGTCCCAGATGTTTCTCTAACCCTGAATATTTAATGCACGTGTTCACATGTTAGCCACATTAAAATTCAGACTCTACACAGCCACTTAACAGTAAATGTTGCCATGTAGCCGGCTCCTTCTCAGCTTCCTCTCCCATTAAAAATGAATCAATAATGAAATGGACCTCCAGCTTTCCGTTTTGCTGTCAGCGAGCAGAATCTGGAGTATTGAGGGTCCCTGCTGGATGGATTCCCCCTGCTGCCCTGACTTTACCAGGGCACATGGGCGCCCTTTGAAGTCCTGCGCTGTCTTTCACATCCAGCTTCTTACAACAGGAGTGTGGACCTGAACAGAAATCTGTGGGATTTACTTTGAAGTCTCTGAGTGAAATATATATCTTGGAAGTACTTTCAGGCAAATATTTACTGCATTTCTTGAGGTTTGGAAATACTGCATGTCGTTCGCAACCATCAGGATCACATTTAGTTCGGGGGACATAAAATAACCTTGTTGTTCTAAAGCTACAGTGTTTGTTTTATTTACACTAATTAATCAGGTCTAGTTATAATTATTTTTCAATTATGAAAGAATATAAAAGTTGCTTTTTTACCTAAAGAATATAATTAACTTCTTGGCTGTGTAAGAGATTTTATCTTAGGATTATGACTGCACATCTGTTCACTTGGCCATAAACTGTACATAAGGAAAAGGAGGTTAATTTGGGAAATTAGCACAACATAAACCGACGATAAAAGGAAGTATCTTTAAAAAAATGCAGCAAAACTAACCCAGGAACAACTAAATGAGCATATTATTGTTCTCATTATTTGTGTATCCTGTAATGTTTCTATTTTTTCTTCATACCTTTTGTTGAAAGCAGCTCTCACATCAACAATCTGTTTGTCTGTTCAGATCTCATATAAATCTTTATTTTTAAGAGTTTTTCTTGGAAATTGCAGCCCGACAGGAATTGTCCCATGTCCAGCCACACCCACCACATTTGGCCACATCAGAACAGCCAATGGTCAGGGGCAGCAGAGACGGCGCATCACCTCAATCCAGCCACCCACGGGTCTCCAAGAATGGCTCCGAACATTTCAGGTGAGCACTTTTCCTCCTTCCCCCCCTTTTCCCTCTTGGGCAGCTCTGAACCCTCGAGCAAAAGCTCATCAAAAAGCAGATGTTGTGCCCAATCAATGTTCACTTAGTCTCAAAGATAATTGGTGCCTTGTTGTTCTGGCCCACCACATTACCATAGGCACTGTAGCGTGGAATTGGAATTAGCCGTACCTGTTCAGACTAAAAAGCAGAGTTATAAGATCACATGTTTCTACTGTAGACTCACAGTCTGGATTAGAAGTTGAACAGATGTTGTCTTCTGTGATCCTCTGAAATAAATTAGATGAAGTAACTGCAGGGATCTTAGCCTATTATTACCTTGTCATGTATTTTTAATCAGTTATTCAAGGACAGTAATGCTTTAATTTGTCTGCATGATTAACAAACTTGGAAAAGAGCTTGTTTAAATTTATCTTATCAGCGATTATGGTCTGTGTGTGTATAGAGCCCCAGACTGATAGAGATGTAAGGTAATGCTGTATTCATTTCTCCACATTATTGTCCTTATTTTCCTATATTAATTTTCCTGTATTATCATTGTCTGTACAAAGATGCAACATAATAGAGCCATTTCTTTCCCGTTCACCTTCAGCTCTAATGGCTCCAGACCTCATGGAAATAGGATGTCATTTAAACATATTAGCTTTGACGGGGTCTCTCTGATTTCCTATATAATAGGTTGCCATGGATTTCATTACCTAAGAGAGTTTAAACTCATTATCTTTGAATAGCTGGGCCAACCTGTGACACCTCAGTGTTTATTCTACGTATATTAGTCCTCAGGCCTGACCTGCCTGAGTGTCTTTAATCTGGCAGCTAAAACCTCAAACTCACATTCTGTACATTCCCCAGTCCAGTCGTGGCCTGTAGCTCCTATTAGAGACAGAAACACACAACTACAAAGCAGCCTACTGTTGCTACAAAGAATGTTTTCCACAAAAACTTCCAAGCTGCTGTTGTTATTTTGGGATTTTTTTTTCGCTCTGAATGACAAACACAAGGACACACGTGGTCGTGGCAAAGTCACATATCACATTAAAGGATTAGTTCGAGATTTTAGGAAATGCGCTTACTCGCCGTTTTGCAGAGAGTTAGATGAGAAGATCAATGCCACTCATATCTCTCCATTAAATATAAAGCTGCAGCCGATTAGCCTAGCTTAGCATAAAGACTCTGAAATCCACCTACCAGCACCTCTAAAGCTCACTAATTAACACGATATATCTTGTTTGCTTAATCCGTGCAAAAGGTTTTTTGTATAAACAACAAATTATGATTTTATGGAGGGTTATGTGTGGGACTATTTTCAGGCAAAAAAACCAAACAAGTAAGTATATTTCTCAAACTATTCCTTTTATACAAAAAGCATACAAGCACATCTAGCTTGAAACCATACACTGCTGGAATTTTAAAGTGAAGTTAAATAATGCATTTTTTTATGTTGAACTTTATCTAAACAACAAGGCCCAGGCAATTATTATGACTGACATAAAAGATAAAATAATTGCCTCTTCAGTGTCTTTGTAGCTCACTAATCTGTGTTTTGCTCGCAGCCCTTTTGAAGGCTAAATAATTCAGTCTGTATGAAATTAAGTAGAGTTTCTCCACTTGATACTCCCAACGTTTCCCTGAATGTCTGAACTGAAGTATTTCATCAGCCCGTCACAATAATTAGTTGATCAAAAAATAACATGAGTGCATCAGTGAGACAGACTGAATTCCCTGTTACAGCCATTCTGAGGGGATTGTTGCTGTTCACCAGAGATGATCGACTACAATCAATCACTTGAGTTTATCGTGAAATCTCTGGTAAAAAACATTGAGCTCTTCAGATGTTTGATTTGAGAAAAACATCCAACAATATTCTGCCGTGTTTACAGCTTCATAGGGAACAATGAAAAGTCTTAAAGAAAACGGTCACATCTGAGGGAAAAACACAATTTAAAATAAAACAAATCAGCCTCACTGAACATGAAATATCGCCAAGTACATTTATGAATACAAAACAGACTAGATGCTTAAGAGTTTATGAGCAGTTAAAACAAAAGAAAAAAAATCCTATCTCAGAGTTTTTAACCTGTTGTGTTTAAGATTCTGTTTACACAAAAAGTGCAAATGATCTATGGCAGAAAATTGATGTAACCCATAAGTAGCTGTTGCGTGCTCTTCCCATTGATAGGGGAGGAGGCCTCTGAACTCCCTGATTACTTGGAGAACCAGCACCTCTGGCTAAAGCTTTTAGCTGCCAAATTACAGGTGGTTTGCGTGTGCCAGATTTTCCATCCTGCCTCATAGCCTGTAATCATTGTTAGAGGATAACAACTGCTGCTGTTGGGTCCCGCATACAGTACAGTGCTATTCAGCAGCGTTAAATAACTCAATGTTCAAGCAGAAGAAACAACCCAGCAGAGTTGTTAATGGACTCTGGTTCCTGATGTTCAAATTTTCCACTAATGTGTTGGCTGCTGGAAATAGGCAGGTGCCTGGAGCAAGTCAGTGCCGCTGCGGAGGTCACGTAGGGAACATTAGTGTGTTAGACACGCTGCAAGAGGTGGTACATTTCCAAGACGCTCCGCAGTGAAATAAGAGCTTCCATAAGCGCACCAAGGCGTATAGTTTGACGACAACAGATCAGCACAGTCAGCCCATACTGACCCTCTGCCGTGTTTGTCAGTGATCTGTGTTTACAGTTGTGAAAATCCAGATGTGGAGGGAAAAAAGTTTCCCTTTATTTTGAGAGTTTTCGCTGAGTTCAGTAGAGAGAAAACAGATTGTATTCTAAGAAATTCCTTTATTCGTCCTTCATTGGGGAAATTCAGTTTAAAAAAAAAAAATTAGCTACACCTTTTCTTTATTGACACCAGCTGTCAGTTCATATTAACAATATTCTGTAAACTAGAGTAAACCAGAGGGTGTATCTTAGCTTCATTTCAGCATCTTTTCAGTAGGTTTTTATTTGCCACCTCGTGCTAGCTCCTCACATACATCTGATTTTTTAAAAAAATCCTAAACATTCATACTGTCCCTGAACACACCTTTTAGTTGTTTGCTTCTAATTTTTTGATACATTTGAACGCATTTATTATGAACCACTTATAGACAGAAGTGTAATGCAGAGATTTATTTCACGCTCTATAAAACCAGTTCCTCCATTCTGTGTTTTCCAGAGCTGGACTGGCCCAGAGAAGCTGCTGGCGCTGGATGAGTTGATTGACAGCTGTGAACCTACACAAGTCAAGCATATGATGCAGGTGATCGAGCCGCAGTTTCAGCGAGACTTCATCTCCCTGCTGCCCAAAGAGGTGAGTCCCTGAATCCTCCTTTTTTTTCTATTATCATTTCACAACTTCCTGTCTTGTCCTTGTCTTGCTGTTCCTCCTCCTTCTGACCTGAGCTGCCACGGGAAACTCCCATGGTGGTAAACGTTGTTTTTGAATGAGCGTACGCGACAGAGACGAGGCTTCCTCTCCAGCCCTTATCCTGTCACCATCTTCCCTCACATCATTTAACAGCATCCATAGTGGGTGTCTTGTTTTTGCTCTGCATCATAACTGACAATACAAACAATCTGAAGTGCCACACTGATGATAAGATCACATAAGGGATTCTTACAAAAACAGCCTCAATCCAACGTATCTGCTGTAGCTGATCAAATACTTAACACCTTGTCTCTGTCTGGCAGGTGTTAGGATGAAAGGAGAGGGTTGGTAGCACAGAGAGTGAGGCAATAGGATGCAAGCTTTCAAGGTGTCAGCAACGCTTGCTCCAAAGCCAAATACACAACAGCGTCATGTGTGTTCTCAGGACACGAGCCCTCTCTTTTCATTTTGTTTTCTCCTTTTTTTCATATCCTGTTCTCTCCGACTTCTTTTGATAATCCCGTCTCTCGTCTCTGCCAGAGCCGCCGGATTTATATTGGGTGGTGCTGTCAAGTCATTTTAACAGGACAATCCCTGTGGCCACACTATAGATACAGTTGAAATTGAAACTATGAAGAGAATCTGCAGAAGGCGGTGTGTCGGGCTTAAAAAGCAATCACTGACTCGAGGCCCATTCATAAAACTTTTAGAACATCCTCCCCGTCAGGTAATGACTACTGGCTTAGACAGGCTTTCAGGTGATTGAGGGATGTCGAGGTTTGCGGGCCTCGTCTGGGGCAGGCGACTTGAAATAACCTTAAAACTCAATTGTAAAAACCTTATGAATGTCGAGTGCCAGATAAGGACTCCCCTTCATAATAACCCTCAATCCTCTTTAAAATGTTGTCAAAAGAAATTTTCTAACTGCGTAAAGTCGGATGTTTGACAAGGAAAGGTCTGCAGATCTTTGAGGAATGTACGGCTGAAGAATTTTTTCATAAAGGCACCAGCATGTTCAGATCAAGACATTTAGTCAGATAAAGGCAGATGTGTGAATGAATCACCTCAGGCTGTGAGAAATTATTACTTTTTCCCATTATTTTCTGACATTTAAAGACCTATTGATTAACTGAGAAAATAATCGTCAGTTGCAGCCGAACATTAGATGAGATCTCAGAGCGAAATGAAGACGAGCCTGCTCTTTGTGGATCCAGCCCCGGGTTACTGCAGCCCTGACACTCGTCATTCTACTCCATCCTGGATTTGTCACACAGCGTGTTGTGGGATATTATCATCTCGGATTATTGTACTATAATAAAAGAACAATATTTGCACTGCGGGTTACATCTCATCCTGCAAAATGAACCCATAATCCTTACCCTTTTTATGACGATACGAAGCGATCGCTTGACCTAATGGTTAATCCGCCGCATTGTCTCATAGTTGCAACAGACATTGTGTGTTGAGAGCTTTGTTCAAATATATGTCAGTTTTTTTTTCCTGCTGCTCATGGGCCCAGATTTATGCTCGTTATAGCAGGTTGTGTGTCTTTATATGCAGGTTGTGGCCTAACGAGCAGTAGCCCTGGCAGTGTTACCTGCTGTGTGGAGCTCCTTTTTTACATTTTTTGTTAGGCTTCAATAGAGATGTTGATTCAGTGCTATGGTAATGGCATTATCTACCCTTGTCAGTTAGATTCATGCTGTTTATATTGTGCACATTGTTTGTTCTGCCGAGTGTTTTTTCTCGGATGTTTCTTTTTGTTATTGGGATTTTAGCGTCCGAACTTTTAAGTCCTCTTCCATGAGGTGTTTACACTGTTGCACACACACCTGCTGCAGTGAATAATGGCTCCTTTTTGTGTCTCCATTTTCCATTTACACCTCTCACATTCCTCATCCTTGTCTCTCAACAGCTGGCTTTGTATGTGCTGTCATTCCTGGAACCGAAGGACCTCCTCCAAGCAGCCCAGACGTGTCGCTACTGGCGCATCCTGGCAGAAGACAACCTGCTGTGGAGGGAGAAATGCAGGGAAGAAGGTGAGCTTCAAGTCTTTGCAGCAGATGCAGACAGACAACAAGCAGCTGCCCAGCAGGAGCAGCCTAAAGCTACCGCTGTGGTCAACACTGTGATTAAAGATGCAGTCGCACCTGCTTTTTAAAATAAACTTTTAAGAGGAAAAAAATGAGCTGGTTTGTTTAATCTGCCTCCATCTCTCTCCTCATAGGCATCGATGAGCCTCTGCCCCTCAAGAAGAGGAAAATCGTCAAGCCTGGCTTCACTCACAGCCCCTGGAAGAGTGCCTACATCAGGCAGCACAGAATAGACACCAACTGGAGGAGAGGGGACCTCAAATCACCCAAGGTAGCTTTGTCTTCAAACTGAAATTCCCCACAGGTCAGCTGGTCTTATAGATCTGATATCAAATGGCTGTGAGTCATTTAAAAGGCGGTTCAGTCAGGGTGTGAAGTTGATGGAAAGTTAGTGATGGGTCAGGTCCGTGCTCCACAGCGTTCGTGCTGAATGATAATTGAGCTGGAGGACAGGATGATCTTCCTCTCCTTCAGTCTAAAGACTCTTTGTCTTTTGCCTGCTCAGAAGTTTCCCACAAAGCATGACCAGCATGCTAGAGCTGATTCTTAATGGGCCTTGTGTGCTCCTGAAACGGCCTCGGGTCATTTCAGGCCGCCGCTGATGTAAATTTGGTTACTGTGCTCTTCATACTCCTTTGCATATACAGTGTTTGCTGAGCTAGCAGTCCTGTGACCCAGTATTAGCCAGCAGAGACCACACACACACACACACACACACACACACACACGGCTCTACCTAAAGAGCTGTGTACACCTGCAGCACTTGATGACATTTTCATCTTTCCTCCTCTTTGATGTATAAAGCACCAGAGATGTGTCATTGTCACTTCTTGCCAGTTGCTCGGTCACCCCCACATCCACCCGTCCTCCGTGTCCCTCCTCACTGCTTCTCTCTTTATCCGTCCAATCTCAAAGGTGCTGAAAGGTCATGACGACCACGTGATCACCTGCCTCCAGTTCTGTGGCAACCGCATCGTCAGCGGCTCGGATGACAACACGCTGAAAGTCTGGTCGGCCATCACAGGAAAGGTATGAATTCACTGCTGTTTTCTCTTTTAGTTTGGCTTCTTTTTCTTCTGCCTCTTGTTACATGTTGAATGGACTGAACTGCAGTTCTAGTTCAATCACCTTCATTCATTTTTCAGACTTGTTGACTCGGAAGTGGAGGAGACATCTAAATTATTGCTTAATGCTTATAAGACTTCCTGTCATCTTGTGTAGCCTGTTGTACATTTAGCTTTACATACCAGCTTTCATATACAGCCCCCACTAACCTGAGAGTTAGTAATTATTAATATTTTCCCGGTCGTATAAAAACATCCCGGCAAGACGATCTCCCCCTCTTACATTAAGCAGACTTGTTACACAGCACATGTCCGCAAGCAGTGTTAGTATTCATTGCTGAGGCTGGTGCAGCCACACAGGCCTTGTGCTGCAGCTTTACGCTGTGTATTAAAAAAGAAAGGCAGCGGTTGTACTGTTGTGTTGGAGAGTGGTTCACAGATTGTTGTAAATCGCAGCACTTTCATGCCTCTGTGTTGGACTCCATTTCAAAGAGTCTTCTTTTTTTTTTTTTTTAACTCAAAATCCTCTGTAAACTCTTTTTGCGTATTTCTTGTCTCCATTCTGTTCCTTTCACATTCACCTTGCAAAGTAACTGAGATACGGTTGGGCTGCGAAGTTGCGATTTCATTTCACAAAAATAAAAACATGCAACCAGGAAAAAAAAAAAAAAAAAACCTTAGAGAAATTGATATTCTGCATGATCACACTGCAGTAGTTTTCTCTTTCTGTTGGACACAATAGAGCAGAGAGCTGCCTTTTCATTGCTGCAAAGACTCAGTCTAACAGATAGTAAAGTTGGCTGTCAGCCCACTAGTGATTACACGCATATCAGTCACAGCATTTGCTGATCTGAACAGATCTCGCCAAGGTCATCCGATAGGCACGGAGCACGATTTTGGCTCTCCTTCGTCCAAAGACCAATATCTGGATGACAGGTTGTTGAGTTACAGCTGCGGTGGCTCCAGATTGGTGGTGCAAGTCTGCGATGACTCACATCACCGGCAGGCTCAACTGCCTTTTTTCGTGAAACTTCCCTGCCTTCAGAGTTGCGTCACACAGACACACAGTATAATGTCTGCGGTTTCTACAACGTTAATCCGACTCAGAAATGTTTGTTTACATTAGTCGCGAAGAAGAGATGAGCTTAAATCCGTCGCTGTTTGGGTGCTGCATTCAGAGCGCGTCCTCTCTGTGGATTTCATCTCTTTGCTTCCTTAGCTCTCCACACCGGAGAGAGAGAATCCCTCACTCCAGAGGAATGGCCAATTAAGCCTAGTCGACCATTTCGGGTGAAGTGGCTGTCGATGCCAGTAAAACTGTAAAGTAAAAGTACAATGGGATTACCAGCACCTGCATTTGTTTTTCCTCTCCGCTGTCAACATGCTTTATCGTCTTTACCAGTGAGTTTAAGGACTTGATTGCCGTGTTTTTCTCGCTGTCAGTTTGTCCCCTGTGAGATGCAGGACTGCAAAGTGGCTATCAGGGATCTGGAGGTGTTAACACAGTTTGCGATGGCCCTCGGATGAACGGCTCCCAATCCGCATGCAAATATCCACACCTTCATATTGCAAATCGCCCGAGATGTCAGGAAAATGTCTCCGCAATAACCTTCCTTTTTAAAAGTGATTTTCTTGACCTTCACGCGCCTTTTTATCTTTCACATAAATCCTTTAACTTCAAAGAGTAGCCTTCCACAGCTCAGCCGCTAACACCACAACTTGGGTATTACTCAGAATTGGATCGATAAGAGATAGAAGCGCGATGATCAACGGAGATGAAGAACTCTGATGTTAGTCTTTAAACGTTGCCATTAGACTGAAGATGTGTTGTTGTTCTTTCTTCTTCATCTTTGCTCCATCACATGCATGCTCTGAAAAGACATTACGTTTGATTTTGGGTCGTTTTTTTCCATTCATCAGAGAAAGCCGCCCCTGTGAATCAGCGATGAGTTTGGCGGATGATTATAGATTACAAGGGTAAACGGGCTCGTACTCTCAGAGATCAGCAGCTACATCTGTCCTTTTCTTCACAGGAGACATTTGAGACTCGGCTCCGGCGGCTCACACCGTAGGTAGAGGATTTAAATTGATAGGACGGAACACGGAATTGGTCACAGCATAGATACGTTGTGCCAGAGGTAGAGCAGCACTAACGCTTCTCCTCTCCCGCTTGTGCAGCTTTTACTCTGAGACCTTATGTCCAATTTCGAGCTATCAGAAAGATTCCCCTGTGATGGGACGGCGTGGGGCGAATCAAGTGGTGTTACATGGCTTTTCAGCGTCAAAATACCCTCATGTATTTTTCTACCAACAGTATCCCCAAACCATCTCTAAATAGTTCATGGGTTATGATGCTGACAAGATGGTAACAGATGTTTTATCAATAGTTTAATGAATCTGTTCAGTATCTTTTTTTTGTTTGTTTGTGAGTCATGTATATTTCACTCACTGGGCATTTTTAGCACAGAAACCAAAGCGTCTCATCATATCGAGAGGGTTGTTTACATGGATGTGACTTAGATTATAAAATGTTGAACAAAATATTCATCAGATCATGTGACTCCTGCGCCGTCTTAGCAAAGGTTCAACAAACACTGAGACAGGTATTTACTAATGTTTCATCTTCGCTGCCAGGTTTGTTCGTGCCCTTGATTCATCTTGTTATATAAAACATAGTGATTTGAACCCTTGCTGTGAGGCAATCAGGGAGTTATTATATGAGCACATTATATGTAAATGCTTCCACACCTCTGAAAGAACTGGGCCATTGCTTAGCAATCATGTGAGACAATGGGGATTTGATTGTGGTGAAAATGGTGCATCAGAGATCATAGAATCGGAAGAGTTTGAAATTGCCGTGATATAAGACGTTGGAGCTGGTGTGTGTAGTTTAGATTTGTGGTCTGGAGGAATTTCAGAAAAGCTTGTTTTAGTCCTGCAGGCGATACTCAAAGGCTCCGTCTTCACCCGATGGACCCTCTGTCTTTGCGTGTCCTCCAGCATCAGTGAAAGACGTCAATCTCGTGCACACAAACAGCTGCGCGCATCTCGTCGCTGCAAAGGTGGCTGCCTGGTGCTTAACAGAGCAGCGCGTGTCCTTGGTGGTGTCTGTCAGCAGCAGCCTCAGCTGTCAGGCAGATCTAAGATGGCAGACCTGTGGACTGCTGTCATATCCAGGGAGAGGTGTCCTCTGCCAGATGCTTTAGCTGCATGGATACCCACATTACCCTGTCCTTTCTTTTTTATCCAACAGACATTAGCGGTGGCTTGTGAAGCTGTGAACTGAGAAGGAACACTGTTAAGATGATTAGAGATGGGGAAATTAATACTTAAATTGTCAAATTCTATTAAAGAAAGCCATCTAGCATTTATGCATGGGTGCGTGTCAATGCACAGGAGCTGCGATTTTGCATTTCCATAGTAATGCATTTTTCTGTTGAGAAGAGCACAGTGTAGTGGCGTAATGTCATGTGTCAGTATTTAAGGTAAAACAGTAAATCACGACCTATGTCGTCATAGCAGCAGCTCTTAAATGGAAGACATGTTGCCATAATCGTTCTCACTCAGAAATATCTTCATCATTTTGACTTATCTGAGAGAATGGTCAGTTTAAGTGGAGAGCTAGAGCAGTTGGCTAAATATAAAATAATGGAGGAAGCAGCAGCAGCAGAGTTCATTATTTTATATATCAGGATGTTATGGAGTACATTATTGCACATTACACTTGTCAGAGAGCAAAGCTGAAAATTGCCATATTTTTTAACCATTGTTCAACCATCGATTAGATGAGCTGTTCACCATTTCCATCATTGTTGCTGTGGTTGTTTTTAAAGTTGGATGGAAATGTAGAAATTATGAACAGATCTCCTCTTGAGTTTTGTTACATAGACTCCTGCCAACCAAGCAGAAACATGCTTTTTTATATATATATAACTTCCAACAACCAGGGACATGTGAAACTCTTATCTGTACTTCTGTTTTTCTTTACTTTCAAACTGTGGAAACAATCATAAAGATGAGAGAACCTTAGCATGCCTAATGTAGACCTGGTGATGTTTTGATCATGCAGCAGCGTGAGTCTGTAATAATGCCATGTCTCAACCTGAGGAAGTTTAATTCTGCATGCAGCTTTAACCAAGTTGACCCTTATTTTCTGTTAGTTCCTGCTTAAGTCAATACAAAGAGAAAACTAGTGTTTCATGGTGTCGAGCTCTGCGGCTGCTTCCTGCTTTTTTTTTCCCATTAAATGAACAGAAAATATAATGCAAATGTTAAGCATTGTATGAAAACCCACATGCGTTCAAAAAGGGGTCCTTCACAGGTTCATTAAAAGAATGCAAATCTTCTTTCACTCTCAGGGACAGCCTCATTTCATGTTTGTTTCACTGACAGATAAAGAAGCCTAAGCCCTTCATTTCAGGTATTCTCTCTTCCCACGCGCTGTTTGAGTAGGCTCTAATCACACACTGTGATTCTTGTTCTTGGAACCTCAACCGCTGGCTTCGATTCACCAGAAAAATCTTGCATCCTTGAGAGTGTTATTCACAATAAACCGCTGGCCTGTGTTCCAGAAGACAAGCAAGTGCTTATCACAAACGCTGACAGTCATAATCTGGATAATATGCAGTAATATTCCCCAAAAAATACCCATGTTTCTGTCATATTTAAAATGCACAAATGTTATGTAGTCAGACGTTCTTCCAGCTGCAGTAGGAGTCTTTTCACTGCTGTGTAAAGCCATGAAAAAGCACCATGGTGATAAACCAAGTAAGACTTTTAACAATGTATTGAGGTTGATTGTAAGGTCATGCCACATTGGCCCACAGTTAATGAAGTGATTCTCTTTATCCCAGCACAGTGAGGGCAAAGACAGGCTGCAGCCTCCTCTTCCTCTTTCACTGGCTGCGGTAAAGCCTCTTGCCTGGTGCCGCCATTCACTGCTTATCAGCTGCGTTCAGGGAGGTCACATGTTGTACACCTCAACAACACGCTCCGCTCTGACATAACCATGGCGCTCGCCACCGACCTTCTCTCCCCAAAGAATTTTCATTTGATGCATTTGGGATAATTGAATCGAGGGACAAATGAGACAAACTGTGGAGATGCAAATTCAATTGATCAGAAAGATTTCCATAACTGCGGTAATCAATAGCTAATCTACCATCCCTAATGAGGATGAATGGGCGCGTTTCTTTATTGAGGACAGTTGTCAAGCCTTTCTGCAGAGGGAATGAATCGCCTGCTTTTCCAACAGATAAGTAAAAGCAATTATAAAAGCTCAGGGAGAGATTTTGTTCCCGGCACAGCGGCAGCAGGTACGCAGCGACTGAACTCCTCTTTCCTGAAAGGTCACAGAAATTTCATTTTAACTTTGTCTTTTTTTCCCCCTGGAGGCAATAGGAGGTCATAGTGGAGGAAGAGAAAAAATGGCAAATGTGATTTTATGAGTTCTTAAACTCAAATGTGATAAATATGAATGAAATGGTCCTGAATGTCTTTGAAACTAACTTTTCTAACATCCAAAGTAAAAGTGAGGACAATACTGATCAGGACTTCTTCTTCTGTGATTTTTTTCCAGTGTCTGCGCACGTTGGTGGGCCACACAGGGGGCGTGTGGTCATCCCAGATGAGAGACAACATTATTATCAGCGGCTCCACTGATCGCACACTCAAGGTCTGGAACGCAGAGACAGGAGAATGTATCCACACCCTCTATGGGCATACCTCAACAGTGCGCTGCATGCACCTACATGAGAAAAGGTATGGGGCCGCCTCACTGCTGAGCCTTATGGAGCCTGCATGTTTTGACACAGTAGTGCTTTTTATATGATGCAGAATTAGCTAATAAATTCAGAACTGAAAGAATGAGTTGCTTAATTGATGAGCTGATTGACAGAATATGAATCTATAATATTTTTGATATTTTTAATTAAAAATGCTGAGCATGGGTTTTGTACTGTTGGTCATACAAAATAGTTTTAAAATGTCACCTCTGGTATTAAGTATTATTCACCATTTTCTGACAAATTAACCAAACGGATAATCAGTTAATTGAGACGATAAAGGACAGAGGACAATAATTTTCAGTCAGAGCCCTAAATAAATCCATTAAATAAGTTCATTAGTGAGCTTTACAATAATAATGTTATAATTTAATAATAATAATATTGGCACGGTTGTTCATAGATGAAGCTATCGCCAGCTCAATTAGCTTAGTTTATCATAAAGAGTGGAGACAGTTAGTGTCCCCTCTAACTCTTTTGTCCATAAAAATGTCGAACTGTTCCTTCAACGTCCCATGTGCTCTGTTATTATTGGAATCATAACGTCTGACTTAACAGCGATCCCACTGAGCAAAAAGAGCATCTCTGCAACACTATGCGAGGACAGTATCTCTATGAAAGTGAGCATGTGGTCTCATAGTGATTAAATAGACCCTGTGAGCCATCTGAAGTGAACTTCTGCTCTCTCATTCACTCAGTATTACACTCTGGAGACTCAAAGTGCTCTTTTTGCCTTAGGGCCCACCAAGGTTTTTGTGTAGCGTTTGATTACTCACTTGCTCTGGAAATGCTGTGAGCTGCAGGCAGACAGTGAATAACATGTTGGTCATTTCCATCTATGTTGCGGCGTGAGGCTTTTTATAAATAAAGACTATGTGCTGTGTGGCTTTTTCTTTCATAATCTGAATAGCCTGCGACAGATCTGTCTCAGTCTTTAGTGAATATGTGTCAGGGATCTGGTGGAAATTAAAGAATTTAGTGTCAGTCAGTGACCAGGTTTCCTTCAGATTAATATATTTTTCTTCCGTCTCAGTTCTTAATATCATCCTTGGACCAAACTGTTCTCGCAGTAATAATCTGAAATATGTAAAACTTGAGTAACCATCTTCCCTAAAGGAAGTTTCCAGTATTATATCTCTCATTTTCCATTCTGCTGAAGATGCCGCTGCAGGGCGGCTGTTTAAGTTAAATGGGTGTTTTTCCACACTCAAGTACGAACATGAATGTGATGCTGTAGGTTTCTCGTTGTCAGAGGAGTGAAAGAAAATGTTCATACCCGCCTCATTATTCTGTCAATGCAGCTGCCAAGGTATGAATGAAAGCGTTGTGTAGACTATTAAATTTAATCTTACAGAATGGGAGATCTTCCCTCTTTGTGTGGGAGAGTGAAGCTCAACATAAAGACTTCTGTTGAATGCACAACAGTTTGAACTGTTTGTGCTGCACCCACACTCGTACATTCACGCTCCGGTACGTGACTTTCTGTGTCTGTCTGGTTTCCTCTCAGGGTGGTCAGTGGCTCTCGCGACGCCACCCTGCGCGTCTGGGACATCGAGACAGGTCAGTGTTTACACGTCCTCATGGGCCACGTGGCGGCCGTGCGCTGCGTCCAGTACGACGGGCGGCGGGTGGTCAGCGGTGCCTACGACTTCATGGTCAAAGTGTGGGACCCCGAGACGGAGACCTGCCTCCACACGCTGCAGGGCCACACCAACAGAGTGTACTCATTACAGGTGAGAGGCTTCAGACACACATTCACTGGTGGGGCAGAAAGATGCTCTGTGTGTGTGTGAGTGTGTGTGTTAATAACTTGGCTACTGTACAAGTACAACAACACACTCATTTTGAGATCAACAGCAGCAGCTCCAAGATTAAATTTAAGGCTGGACCTGCGCAGTCTGCATTCAGAATACAGCAGGGTTGGGCTTCACAAGCTATTCATCAATCTATTAATATGTTTGTGTGTGAAGTTCTTCAACACGACTAACTGGGTTTAAAATTAGTTTTAAAAATGGCACCATTAAAAGTTAAGGACAATTGTATCTAGTAAACAGGAAGTCACTGTAGCATCACAAACTGTGACATAACTTTCAGAAGCCTCATGATTAAACTGATCTAATTAAATGATAAACTGATTAAACTGAACTGCCAAAATATATTCTTATTAAATTAGTTTAATTTATCTGCACATATTAACAAACAGGTGTGTTTCAGAGTTTGTGGTATTCATGCAGTTTAGAATGAGATGGAAACATTAGATAATTCTGACCTAACTGACATTATTGCCTTAACACTTTTTTTATAGTTCATAGTAACTTTGGGGTTATTTTTGTTAAATATACTTAAAAATCTTCCCAGTTTATATCTTTATTTAGCAGCAGTTTACAACAAGAGAAGCTCATATTCCAAATGTTACACTTCCATTTAAACACATTAGCAAACTAAGCTTTGTCATTTGGCTCAGTGAATATTTGTTAGTCTACATGCGGCAGTTACTGGGTTAAATATTTACATACAAATTAGCTTGTGAGATGCAATTCAGATTAAGTACATACTGCATGTACAAGTTATCTGGTTCTGTTATGTGAGGTAGTGGATTTACTAATGTGACACACAAAAAGCCATAAACAAGTCAATGTCATCTGATTACACTGAGGTTTGTCTACACTTTTATAACGTTTTAATGTATCCTCTCCAAACATGTGTGTGTGTGTGGTTGTTTATTCTTGTGTGAAAAACTTGGTTCCTCCGTGTCCTCTAAGACGTCCTCTCACCCACTCTGTGTGATTACAGTGCACTTTCACTGGTGCCATCACCAGAGAGGTGAGAGGAGGCTGTTTACTGCTCTGATAGATTGGTTTTTGTACCACGCCGCATCGTTAGGCTTTTAAAGTGTTGATTCTCTACTACTGGCCGTGGGAACGAAAAGAAAAGTTTCACAGATCAATAAAATTCATTCATTCCAATGAGTTTAATCTTAAGTTTGTTAATAGAAACAAAGTGTGCTATGTAGGTATCAACTGCTTCAGCTGCAACCTCAGGTGACAGTTACTGATGGAAACTTGATGCTCAGTTCAAAATAAAGAAAGTGTCAAAGCTGAACTTTTGATCTTCTCCATCTTCCAGTTTGATGGGATCCACGTGGTGAGCGGCTCGTTGGACACGTCTATAAGGGTCTGGGACGTGGAGACGGGCAACTGCATCCACACGCTAACGGGGCATCAGTCCCTCACCAGCGGCATGGAGCTCAAAGACAACATCCTGGTCTCAGGCAACGCAGACTCCACTGTCAAGATCTGGGACATCAAGACGGGCCAGTGCCTGCAAACACTGCAAGGTGAGTCCACCGAACCAGCATGGTACCAGTAACACTCAAGTTTAAACCTAGTGTAGGACTTAGGATATAATTAGAGTTGAGGTAGAACTCAAAATGTTCCCCTTTCCCTAAGCAGTTCCTGTCACTCCTTAACTGTTATTGTGGTTAAATAAAGGGTTGGGACTACGATTAAAAGAGCAAGAGAAAAAGTTTTAGTGATGTTAAAGTGTTAACAACCAAGACTTTTGTAGATGTTTGATCATTTATAATACAGCTGTCTTCACCTAAGTCGAAATATATCAAATTACCAACAAAAGAGAATTTGCAAACACGCATTGTATCATATGTTAGCTAGTTCATACGTGATAGCAAACATGATTCTTAACTCCAAAGGACTCTTATGCAGACGCCCGTAGGCACTAAATTTAAGAATAGCAAGTTTGATATAAAAATTACGATTTGATAAATACATATACAATCCCAATTCCAAACATGTTGCTGGCATCAAATTTCAAAAGCGCATATATTTTTCATAGAACATTTTCAGTTTCAACGTTTGATATGTTGTCTTTGCACTATTTTCAATTAAATATAGGGTTTAAATGATTTGCAAACCATCAGATCCTGTTTTAAGATTAACATTTTACACAGCGTCCCACCTTGTTTGGAATTGTGGTTGAACATCCTACATAGACATGTCTCCAGTTTGGTTTCCACCACCTGGTTCACGTGTATGAAAACTAGTTTGTGAGTGATTAGCGTTGTATGTAAGTGTTGGATGAATGTTAACAAGGATAAGTGTTGGATGAATTATGAAAACATCCATCTTCTGCCACTCTGAATGTTGATAGAATGATTGTAGATCATTGTGAAAACATATTGTATTGATGTCCACGTTTATAAAGCTAGCAGTGTTAAATAACATCCAGTTTAAAATCAGTTCAAATGAATGCATGGAGCATGACAGGTGGGGTCGATAAACAAAAAAAAGACTTGGAGCTACTGTCATACATTACTTTCACTTTTTTAACCTCAGACTAAATGACCTGTTTCTCTGTATGAGTCAACACCTTGTGGACCTGCTGGACCTGATTACAGTCCCATTTCCTTTGTGTCCGTTTGAATAGTTCAAACTCCATTAGCAGCAACGGTGCCTCACAGGAAGTTGGAAATCCTTTGCTGAATAGCAGCACCAACGACCAGTGCCCCACCCCTAAATGCCCTCATTAGCAGACTTCAACCCTGAATGCTGCTCCTGCAAACACCAACACACACACCCGCTGAACAAAGGGATGCCCCAGCGAGAGTCTGAAGAGGGGAGGGGAGGGATCAGACCGACCGGGGGGAGGATGTGTGTGTGTGCTTGTATCTCGTGTCTCATGATGACGGGGTGACTACAGTGGAGGCATGAGGACCAAGGGAACTTTGTAGGTCATATAATTAGGTCAGCGGACAATTCCTGCCATTCATTAGTGTTTTGATAAGACAATAGGCCGACAACAAGGTCGTCACTGTCAGCTGAAGAGAGTCTAGGTAATGATGGAGCAGGCTGCTTTGTTGTGCTAATGGAGGGAGGGAGGAAGGGAGGCATGTTGGGGGTTGGTGCAGAGCAGCATTGTATACTGCGATAAATAACACAGCCTTTGATCTAACTGGAGACAGAAAGGGAAAAATGCGAACGCTTGTTGATGGTTAGATTTCAACAAATTTTCTCTGCAAATGGATTGTGGAAGTGGAAAGAAATTAAATGTGTCTGAATGAAATAGCTGCTATAGCAACCTCAGTAAAAAAAGCTCCTCATTTGCCAGCACTTGATTCTGCACTTGTTTGTGTTTTGTGTTGTCCTAATTGATTTAATTAAGATATCGTTTTCAAGCCGTGAGGTGGGGGGTGGGGGGGTGGGGGTCTGAAGTCGGTGTACGCATGCGGTCACAGATAAAGTCACCTCAGTGAAGGCAGTAAGAGCCGCCATCTTCACTTTAACTGTGGCCTCTCGCCAGCTGCCAGCACGCGAACACACCAGACGGAGGTGTAGCTGGAGCTGCTTAGCCTCCGTGACAGTGACAGGCCCGAGTCCTGGCATGTTCCTGCAGCTCCTCCTAAACACCTCACTGCACTCATAACAGCTTCAGGAACACAACAGATGCACTTTCCCTTCGTCTCACAGGCTTGGTCTGGAGGTTTTGTTCTCCTGTATCTGGGCTCTCGTGCCACAACTGTTTTACCACTTTACGAGTACTTTGCTCTATTTTTGACTAAATTATACCAGGAACTATTGAGGACAGGTCAGGTTTTCCTCCATGAAACCGTGAAGCCTCTTGTCTTGTGATCAGTTTCCTTAGAAGATGGCGACGTAAACAATAGACAAATAGACATTTTTTATATGACATTAAGATGTGTGGTTTTCATTCTGCAGGAATTATCAGTAGACTAAAATTCTTCTCATTTGCATCACTGTTCACGTTTCCATTTTAATTGCTGTCTAAAGAAATGTAGTAGTTAAAACTGGAAAAAAATTATTATTTTTTTCTTACAAAAGTTGTAGCAGCCTTGAGGTGTGTATGATCAGTGACATTAAGCCCTGCTCATTCTGGCTCTGATGTTTTTGGGCTATCAGGAACCTCGAGGGTTTTTTTGTGGAAATATGGCTGAGGAACTAAATTTAGACTCTGGTTCCTCCAGTAGGAATTCAGGTTTAAGTTCCTAAAAAGGTTCCAGTGGAAAGTTCTTGCAGTGAAAAAGCTCTTGTCCTTTCATTCCATCACAGTTCATCTGTCTAACCAGCTGTTTCTTTGTGCACTTAGGTCCTCACAAGCACCAGAGCGCCGTCACGTGCCTCCAGTTCAACAAGAACTTTGTCATCACCAGCTCGGACGATGGCACGGTCAAACTGTGGGACCTGAAGACGGGCGAGTTCATCCGAAACCTGGTGACTTTGGAGAGCGGCGGCAGCGGCGGTGTGGTGTGGCGCATCCGGGCCTCCAACACCAAGCTGGTGTGCGCGGTGGGCAGCCGCAACGGCACAGAGGAGACCAAGCTGCTGGTGCTGGACTTTGACGTGGACATGAAGTGAGAAGGGACGTGGTGGGGAAGGACAAAGAGAGCGAACCACACAGAGGAAGGAAAAGAGAGGGAACGGGAGATGAGGCACCTAGAGACCGGAGGGCCGAAGCCCAGAACTCTTCACCCCAACTCGCAAAATCTGCAACCACCACCACCAACCGCGGGATGTCCTGTCCTCGACCATTATCTTCCCCGTCCCCCTTTGGGCAAATGTTACCGACAGAGCCACAGACCCTCACATGTGTTCAGTCCCTGCTTTTGACCTTCTGCCACCAGTACGAGGTGGAGTCGGAGGGGATCGGGCTGGAAACGAGGCGGGGGGGCGGCGACCGATCTGTCCCTTGATTCGCTGGGAGAAAGAAGAAAGGAATGACGACTGAACTCTTGAAGTGACTCTCGCCCCTTCGGTTTGGGGTCAGCTTCGCACAGAGACTTGGTTTCGCTCAAGCCTGACAGATTTTGAGATGTACAGAGATATATTATTTTTTAAAGACACCCCCCTCCTCCCCCCCCATCAGTGTGCGCCCACACACACATACACTCAAACGGCCAACCGGAAAGTGGAAAAGATAAGAGGAAGGCGGTAGATGTTTAAAGCTAAATTTCCACACACAGTCACACCTAAAGAGCTGCTTGTTCTAGAGGAGAGGAAGCGATCGGAGGGTTCAGCCTGTAATCAGGCTCGTTTCTCGTCACTCCATTTCCGTTCATTTTGTTCTCCACTCGGTTTCAGTAGCTTGATTTCTTTACAATATGGCACACAAACACAACTGTGAATTTCAATACGTTTTTGGTTTATCATATGAAAGGGGTTTCTCTTGTTTTGTTTTTCTTTCCTCGCAGTTGCCAACAGCAACAAATCCCAGTATTAGAAAGCTGCTCTGTTTTGGTTTGCTGTCATTATGTCACGAGTTTTTTTTTTTTTTTTTTTGAGTTGTTTGTTCTTCCTTTCTGTTCTCTACATACCTGGTTTGGAGATCAATCTCCACGTCGTGCTGTCCGGAATTTTTCAGTCTAGCTGTGGTGGTTTCCTCAATGCCGGTGCTGTGATGAGAGGAAGTAAAGGCGCTTTGCTCAAAGCGCTGTGGATTAATGCCCCTGAACCCCCCCAGCCCCTTCCCCTCTACTGTTTTCCCCCAGTGGCCAAACTGTATTTATGCTGCTAGATGAACGGAAAAAAAAGAGAGAGGGAACTTTTACTTGCTGCGACGTTTTAGTCCCAGGCAAAATTCCAAATTGAACTCTATATGTTCGGACTTAAAGAAACAAAAGATGACAAAAAGATAACATCCGACATTTTTGTTTTGTTTGTTTTTGCCACTGAAACTTGAGCCAAACGTGCCTCTACGAGGCTGAGAGGAGGGAGCGCGTCCGGCAGATACTGACGGGATCGCCTGCAGAGAGGAAACAAGGGGATGTACACTGTTGGCGTGCGTGTGTGTGCGTGCATGAGTGCGTGTGTTAGCGTGTTAACGGGCAACTTGTAAACACATTCCTTGGGACAAAGCTCTTTCAGCCTGTTCTTTGGGGAAATGTACAAATGCTGTGTGGACTGGCAAAGAAAAAACTAGCAGATGTATCGGTTTTAACACGTGAATGAAAGAACTGTCCGTATCCGTGTGTGATTGTTGTTCCATTCAAAGATGTCTGAAGCAACAGAGGAGACCATCACAAGCATCAACTGACAGGTCGAGCTGCCGGGAGTCTTAGTGTTACATGTGTTGCAGTTAAAAACCAGCGGGGCGGCCGCAGACTCGTGGATTGTCAGTGGGGAAAAATAAAAAACACGAAGGCAACAAAACGTGAACAGAAACATTGTAGCCAAACGAAAATCGTCTCAATCTCCAAGAGTCACAACTCAAGCTGAACTGTGAAAGTGGTATAACACTGTATATTAAAAAAGAAAAAAAAGAAAACAATCTTGCTCTATCTCCTCTCGTTGTTTTCTCCCTCTGTTTTAATTTATGATCTGGTTTGAGAAATCAGATTTGTTGCAGGTGTTTTATTTTTTCAGTTCATGTAAACTGCCTGGCAAAAAAGAAAACAGACAGAAAAAACCTTAAAGGGATTGTGTATTTGTTTGATTCACTTAGAATTTTATTTTCTTATAACTTAAGTGCAATAAAATGTGGGTTTTTCTTTTTTCATTTCAAGCATATCAGTTGTCTGTTTTTGTTACCTGTGTGAAGGCATCTTATATGTTCAATAAAGCAAATTATTTGGTTAATTACATCCACGAGGGAATACTTTTAACCTTCGTCACAGGCCAAATTTTTCACAGCAAAACTATTCGGATCTTCAATATTCAGTACAAAAACAGGTAATGTTTAACAGGTTAGTCTCCATATTGAACAGGTGTTCCCTTCACTGTTGGTTCTACTTGTCATGGTAAAGTAAATATCTAAAAAAAAAAAACAACATCTCAACATTATGGCCCAGTTTTTCCATTTTATTTGTTATGCTAACTAGAGATGAAGCAAGTCATTAATGCTGCTCTCGTCTCTTGTGTTTTTAAAATGATTTGAAAGTTTGAGAGAGACTGTGGTCAGAGTGAAGTACTGCAGGACATTTTCACCATTTTCTGAACTAAACGACTAAAAGAATCAACAGATCAATAGATAATTAAACTAGCTACTTTTCTAATGCTAACAAAAACAAGTATAAATGGCAAATATGTTGGAGCTTCTTCATGGTGAGGTTTTACTGTTTTAAATTTTAAATAGAATATTTTTGGTCTATCTGATAATTCTCTGTCTTTGAACGGGCAGCACTTGATTTTTGGCTACATCTCTACGATTCATGCACAGATTACTGCACTTTTCTTGAATGAAACCTCTGCCACACATATTTCATGATCGTCACACTACAAAGACTGTAAATTCAAATCCAGCACAGATTTAACATTTTTTTTATCTTGTTCTGTAATTGCTATCTAGTTATAATATTATGCTGTTTTCACAGCCATTAAATGCTTTTTAAGCACAGCGTGACGGCCAAAAAAATCTGAATCAAGAAGCCTGAAGACCCAGATTATTAAAGGTATTCTATGCAGGAATTATCGGCTGTACGTAAACACAACATTCAAACTTGCTGCCTCCTCCCCAAAGAACCGACATGCTAGCTCGCAGCACTGAATTTACAGTAACAAACATATGTACAAACTTACAAAACTACCACAAGCAGTGAGTCTCAGATGATCTACTTGCTACGTTGGTTTGGGCCTGCTGAGGCTTGTTTGTACAGTGCAGGTTACTATTGTAGGAACATTACATTGATTGTAATGGAAAAGCCGATACTTTAGCAAACTAAGCTAAAAGCCAGCGCCTACCTGTCCAACAAAAAACTCCACTTCTGTTCTCGCCAGCAGGTGAAAGCCGACCCCAGGGTCACTCTCGTCCTGGAGCTTTGTCTCAGCGTTTCGGCATCTGGTCGCTACCTTTTCATAAAGTCATGACTTCACCAGCATGCTGTTTAATTTTCTGTAACACAACAAAATAAGAACATCAGGCAGAGGGCAGAGTCTGCGGGGATTAATACACGGTTGCACTTCTAGTGATGATTAAGAAGGATTACTTTTGTATGAGTCTATACATTGTTTTAGGAAAATCCAGCTTAGCATACCTTTAATCACTCTCAGTAAAATTATTGAAAAACACTGGGATTAATCTGCCCCCTGAAAACATGATAATGGCGTATTTTTCTAATTTATTTCTTAATTTAATTCATCTTTTTGAAACCTCTTAAAAGAATTCATGCATTTTTAGCCTCGGAAGCCAGAACGCAAGGACGTGTTGCTTTTCATGCTGCTCTCAGTGTCTAAAGCTCCACAAAGGCGACCAATTTGAATTTGACCCTGTGTTGTTGGGTTTTTTTTTCTCGTCAGTGTCAATTATATCCGGACCGTTATCTGTCACGGGCCCACACAGCTCACTGTAGCAGCAGAGACAGAGCCTGTGCTGTGGATTCCCTCCTGCCTGTTGCCTGGTGATAGCTCGTCTCTGGCGGGGCCTCTGAGCTCAGTGTGCATTCGCAGTATTAACGGTATTGTGAGGAAGCAGTGAGGGCTGTACATCCTCACATGAATGGACGCGTGGGGGAGTTTCCACTTTGGTTGGCAAGGTTACTCTGAGCGCCTGTTTGTTCCCAGGCTCCACTCGTGTGTTGTGTAAGCAGCAGCTCCTCTCACTGACTGGTCATGCAGGATAGTAATCTAGATTTTTGGATCAGAATATTGGTTTAGAGATGTGTTTTATGGTTTCTTACTCCGACACAAAATGCTACAACAAATCTGATTTAGGACTGAAGTGATTAGTCAATTGACAGAACATTAATCAGCAAATATTCTCTAACTCCAGCTTCTCCAATGTGACGATTTGCAGCTTGTCAATTGTCAACTGTACATTGGGTTTTGGACTGTTGGTCCTCAAAAGAAGACATTTATCAACCAATGGAGAAAACAGTGGATGAACGAATACTTGGATCCTTTACTGAAGTAATAGTAACAATACCACAATGTCAAATTCCTGCATTTAAAGCACTAAAAGGGCAAGTGCTGCAATGTTACACATTAAACTCTGCTCAAAGGTAAAAAAAAAAAAAAAGCCTGTTCCAGAAGCAGCAAAATCTGATAATTTGCCTCAAGTGATGTCACGTGAGTCAGTGTCAGGTGGGGCTGAAAACTACAAATTTGAAATAGAAAAAACAAATCAGACGAAGTGGAGTTAGAGAGAAGTGACGTTACCTCTGTGGACCTCTGCACGTCTGCTCTCCGACCAAACTTTTTGTGGTCCCGTTGCATTGTGGGTAATGTAGACACCAGGTTCTGACGAGAAAGAGGAATGTGTAAAATTAGTTTATCTCTGGCTCTGCTTCATAGATTTGAATCATTTTTTTTACTTGTCCATCGCCAGTCGGAGTGAGTGCTCTTAAGTACAGATGTGTTTTCAGCAAAATTTCAATGAAATAGTACTTGTTTTGCAAAAAATGGGCCCCATGATATATTACGAAAAAAAAGGTCTGCTAAACATTTTTTTCACTTTTCTCTAATCTTTACATTTTTGGGGAATTTTTTACGTACGTGATCCTCAAACAGCTATGAAAACATTCAAGTTCAAAGCGGAAAAACCCAAACAAATTGCTGCTAACAACTAAGACATTTGAAACGCGGCAACAGATCCCAACAAATTATTTTTTTGTAAGGGGTCACAAGCCAAAAGCATATCATATTATTTTCTATGTCTCACTACTGAAATATTAAAAACTTAAAGGCACGTCCACTGTAAGAAACATCTGGAGGCGAAGACACTGATGTATCTCCACTGATAGTCCTTTAATGAACTTAATTTCAGGAAGTGATGAACCGTCTCATTCCTTGAGGTTATTAGCCATTTATCTACCTTACACTTACTGCCTGGATTGCACTTCACTTCCTCTTGATGAATGAATGTCCCTCTGCCTGCTCACGCCAACCACGTCTGCCCCTCGGCACTGACTCATCCGGCGACAAACAACACGCCACGGACACGAGAGGTGGAAAAAAAGGGACGCTGCTTGTAAGAGCAGAATTTGACGGTATGGGAAGCATTTAAGAGGTTTGGATGTCAAGATAAAAGAGGTGGAGGAGGGGGGGGCTCTCACACCTCATTCCATATCCCTCCATCTCTTTGTTCAGTAATCCTGCCCCGCAGCATCGTGGCTCTTCTCATTGCCAGCAGATTCTCAAAGGGCCGTAGCATTAGCTGTGGTAGCGTTCCACGTCTCTGCTTAATCCTATTTTGGCCCTTTGTTGTAGCCCCAGAACTGATAAAGGAGAACTTAATCGCCATAACCTGCTGTCAATGGATGGAGTTACAGTATTGTAGCTCACCATTGATCCGTGCACTCACATATAGGTGGCTCTAAAACGCCTTTGTTTTCTTCAGGGAGCCGATGTTGATGACGGTCATTAATCTTGACGGCCGCCCTCCGAGGAAGCACACACATTGGAGGCTGTGAGGTCAGCACGCTCGCTCGACTCCTCCCTCCAGGCTGGAAGTGTGCGTTTGTGCGAATTTGACAAGTCTGACCTTTTTCTCCTCCGAACTCGTCGTGCATCCAAAAAAAAAAAAAGCGGCAGCTCTTGAAAACCCTATTGAAATGCCAGGTTTGTCATTGGTAAAAATTGGCAATTTGAATGAATTCCTGCGTTTGATGGCAGCTCAGCAGCGCACCCAATCACATCTTGTGTTTCATAATGAGATGTGTCAGAGTCATTCTTGAGTACAATAATCCTGCACGAGAGAGCTAGAAGCAGAAATATTCATTCATCTTTTTTTTCCCCTTCCATCTCTTTAAATCAGGCTCAGTTAATCACAGCCAGGTAAGTACGAGGCAGATCAGATCAGCTGAAGCTCTTTGATTGCTCTGACGGGATTCATGCCTGAATGACACTTCTTCAGCATCAAGAACGTGACGGCAGGAGGTAAAACTGCAGGGGTCACTCATTCATATCTCTGACAATCCCTCTGAAACACATGATATTTATTTTAAATCACAGTCAAGATTTTCACTGTCTCAATAAATTACCCACCATGCTGAGCTGAATTATAGACAAACCTATAAAATAATGTAGGAGACATCTAAAAATTTCCGTTTGATCCGACGATGCAGCAACACAAATACGGCATCTCCAGTTTCAAAGTTTTAACCGAGAGCTTTGACGTCTAGAAGTGCTAAAATCAAAGACAACTGGTTAATTCTTAAAGATGTTTTGTTACTCGCCCACTCACTTCTGTCCCAGGTATTTGAACTTCTCTTTGGTCGTCCGCCCTCTCGTGTCAGCTGAGGGTCACGCGTGAGTCATCAGAGCCACATGAGCTGCGGCGTGAAAGTGCCTGTGGAAAGAGGATGTCAGGATTTCATTATCTGTGAGCGAGCACTTCTAGCATCACTGTACTGTGACCTGGACGACCTGACGCCTCTTCACACTGTGTCATTCTGGGGGCCCCTTACAGAAGTTGGCAATTGTGAGAGAAAGGTGGTGAAATCTCTGGTCAACGCTGCAAAACGGTGATACCACAGAGCGAGTGTGAGATACTGTCGCTCCACAGACGAGACGCAGAGCTGATCAAAGACGGCCTGTATGAAAAGTGTCAGGAATAAATTCTCAGTGTGACCAGCCACTATTGCTAAATGATGTTAGTGTCTCTGCTGGCATATTTTTCTCCATTTACACTGTAATTCTGACATTCATTATATCATGCAGGGAGACACAGATTGGAAGCAAGACTTTATTACACCCGTCTCGGACAGTGCGACGCGCCACTGTGCAAAATGCAATGAACCTGCAAGATGGCTGTTATCGCATAGCGTGAGGGGCCTCGAGTTTAAAGGATCAGGGAACAAAAACATTTCCTCCTGTGGTTTTCTGGCTGTGCTGAAAGTTTTGGTTTTATTTGCTCGGTTTGTAATTCACATTAAAACCAGCGGTGAGGGTGAAAATATATTTCTTGTAATTATGGTGAACCAAACCTTTTATTACTAATGCTTCTGTCAATTATTTTTCCAATTAATCTTTCACAAAAAAAGAACAAAAATCAGAACTTTTCTTAAAGTTTGCAAATTGCTTGTTTTGTGGTGTGGAGCTAAAACTAACAGTTGTGTTTTCTATTTACTGTCTGAACCACTGGTCCAAGGTTGTGTTTTGTCTAAAGCTCATTCAATTTGCTATAATATAAAACCAAGAAAATCCAGTTAGAGCAAGTGAAAGGTTTTGCATTTTTGGCTTGGAAACGACTTGTCGCTTAATTTCCTGTTTATTAACTATTAAATGAATTAATTGTTTCAGCAATAGGACAAAACATTTTGTTGTGTGAGTTGACCTCTCTTAGTACTGTGACCTTGAATTTGTCGGATTTAAAGGTGGGAAATGGAAAGTGTGTTTTCCTGCCACGGAGGACTGTAAAGGAGCATTCGGCTTCACGCTACAGCAGAGCCCATCTGCAACACTCGTGTGCGTAGGCGGCAAAAGTATGGCAGGAGAGGATGCCAGCACATACTGCTATGGAGAGCGTACACTTGGACTATCCAGCACCACCTGTCTCACTTGGGTAACTGATGAGCACAAGGTGTGCATCGGCGTGTGCTCCCATTTATCTGCAGAGAAGATGAGTAAGCAAATTCACCTGTGGTGTCGTCCTCAACTGCTAATTATGCGGTCAATTTTCTGCAACAGAGGACAGAGGATGAGACAGATTTATTATGTTTGCATGAATATGGAACAGAACTCTCTGAGATTTAACAGATTTCATGTCAAGAAAATGCAGTTGTATTTACTTTTTTTTTTTTTTTTTAATGTCAAAGCAGTTGTGAGCTCCTGTTTGTGTGTGTGTGTGTGTGTGTGTGTGTGGAGGTTGTTGCTGGTGCTCCCCTGCACCTGCCTCTCGCCCGCTGTGGCTTGGCAGGGAGACGCTGCCACTGACAGCTCCTGAGCAGCAGAGTGCCGCAGGCAGAGCTCGGGCATGACAAACCCTTCTGGAGCACGATTATGACTCAACAGAGTCGAGATACAGAAAGTACTTGAATCCCTAATGCCCTGACCTCATGCATAATTCTCAAACTGTGTGTCCAGTGCAGGACTCTTAGAAGCCTGTAAAGGATATTCCTGGTTTATTAAACCTGGGTGTTATTGTCATACTTTAAGCCAAAATTTCTATCAACTATAATAACGTACTTACAATAACGTGACGACACCATTTTTATTTTATGACTGTAGCTATTGACTGTTGGATTTGGTGGTTGGGCTGATTGATAATGTGATTGGTCACATTCAACCTGATCGTCCGACAGCGTAATGGTGAGCCAACACAAGGAGCAAACTAGAAAAGCACTCGGAGAGCATAGACCTCCACCAAGCAGCACAGTTCCACCAGCTTGTTGTGACTTACACCACAAAATATTAGTCCTACCTTTGATTTATCTATTTCAATGGATTCCTGGATCATAAAAACATACCCTTGGCAATTGGAATCACATCGATATCATTTTCAGTTTAACAGCTATACCCAAAAATCGACATTTCCGTAATGGTGGTTTTCCAGATCACCTCCAAAATTTAATCATTTCCAGAAAATTTCATCAAAATCTGTCCACAACTTTTTGAGTTATGTTGCAAACAAACAGACAAACCAACAAACAGACAAACCAACAAACAGACAAACCAACGCCAGCAAAATCATAACCTCTTTGGCGGAGGTAATAAAGAAGAAAGAAAGAAAAGAACTAGATTCAACTTTTTCTGAAACTTAACTCTGGCAAGACGCTGCATTTGACAGTCAAATACAAGCAAGAGCACATTACTGACTAATTACTTTGTAACCTCAACACTGTGTTTTGGCATCTATGAACACATGAATCTGTTACTGGACTGGACTGGATAGTATTTCCCTGTATTTCAGCAGTATCTCAAAGAACACACCCTCACCAACGCAGCCGTGTGTGTTGTTTTAACACCATTAACATCGGCCTGTTTTCCCCACTAAAGATGTCAAATTCTCTTTTCATCATTCATGTTTGTTTTCTCTTCCAGACAAATTTGACTACCGTGGTAATTTGTTCAAAATCTGAATGATGTTGACACAGTACCTGCACCTCCGCCCCTGACTACTTCTACTTTTACTGTGCATTGTCACCTCCTGTCGTGAAGCCTCCTCGCTGAAAAAACAGTGGGTTTGGACAGATAGTGTTCTCTTCCATCTTCGCCTGTGTAAAGTTAAATTATGTCCTATTAAAAAGTTGTAAATAGAGCTGGAGTAGAAAACAGGTGAAAACAAAACAAGCATGATTGACTGTCTCCAGGTTATTGCTCCTGTACCTCTGAGAAAATTAGCTCCACTTCTCCACATCGTGCCTCCTGATGACTTTTGAATCTTGAACCAACAGCAGTGACAGGATCATACTTGAAGGACTCATTCACACCGAGCGGCAGCCTGTCGGGCTTCTAGTGTTGGAGTCGGTATGTGTTAATGGGGGGTCAAACCAGCTCGTTGGCAAAGGCGCACACACCTGCGGATTTTACGCACAGCTGGCACAGCATGGATACTTTCATTAACTATTTAAATCTTCCACGGCAGCACCAGGACGGTAATTGACCTTCTACACACTAATGAGCTGCTCTGAAAGAGTTCAAGTTTTGTATTGCACACAGGACACTTCTAGTAGGAAGATTAATCCGGCTAAATTGGAAGGAAACTTCCTCCCAAATATTTAAACAACAGATAGTTATACTTTGAGATTCTTGAACTTAAAGATTATATTTTATATTCATGGATCTAATGACAGATTTATTCAAGTGTGGCAGCCTTTTATCACATATTTGTTCAGGTTTTAGTTTGAAATGTGACCTTGGTTATTTATTTTTTTTTTTTATTATTATATATTATGTATATAATTATTTATTTCGATTTTTCCCTTTTTGCAAACAGCGATGTGTTGATTATTATTATTACAGGAACTGGATACTGAAATCCAAATAAATAAGTTGGTTAAAAATAAAAGATTCCAAGTTTTTATGGCGAGATCAAGCATCACATCCGACTTAATAACTAAATGCAAATCTCTAAAACTCTCTTCACACTGAGATGGTTCAGAGAAGTACCATCTTTTTTATTCTAACTAAAGCATTTGGGTCTTGTTTTTCTTGCCCTTTCTCGCTTCCTTTCTAGTGCCACATTCCCAAACCTCGGCAATTAACTTGGTGAGAACAATGTTGCTATTGCTGATAAAAAATAATGGCTAAAGCTATAAAAAAACGTAACACAAGTTGCAATAAACCAGAATTATGTTTTAATGGGAAAAGAGTAAAGTTCACAAACCCACTTAAGATGGAGCAAGATTCAAAAATCATTCAAGGGTGTAAGTGAAATAATAGACGAAATGCTTCACTTTATCTAGGTTAAATATTACCCAGAGACGGAGAGAGAGAGGAAGGATGCAACGGAGCAAGCACTGGAAGCGCATTTAATACCAGGACGCTAATTATACTCACCATCTGCAAAATATTGTGCTGCAGTGATTCCCAAGACTGTCGTGTTGTTACGCTTTCATCATGATCACAATTTTCCCCAGGAGGAAACGCTTCCATCCAACCTGGGACCAATACAAATCTGCAAATGGCTCCTGTCAAGTGTTGCAGAGTAACAGTGTGATTATTATCCTGTCAGAGGTCACAGCAATGTTGAATTAGTTCTGTACTCGTGTTCAAGTTAATTGGAAGAGCGTAACTGCATGCAACAGCAATTCAAAGTGCTTTGCAGGGTGATAAAGCCATAAAAGGGTTAAAACACAGATGCAGACACACACATGTATTTCGATAAAAGTAGCTGAATGTAGTGTTTGGCAAACCTCAAAATGATCAGGCAGGCTGTTCTGGGCTTTAGGTGCATCGACTCTCAGCGTTCAATCGGCAGCTTTAGAATGAGCTCTGGGAATTCCAAGGAGACATCTGTCTGGTGACCTGAGAAATCTGTCGGCTGGACAAATTGGAAGCATGTCAGATATATAATCTGGACCAGACCATTAAGAGCTTCACACACCAGGAGCAGTCAATTCTGTAATTAACAGGTAGAAAGTAGGGATGAGCCAGATCATCAGATCATTAAAAAATAAACAGTCTTACAGACCACTTATACACATACACACATATAGCTGAACACACAAAGTAGCCTATATTAATATTTTTATTGTATGTGGCTGCATGAAGTATCTGACACTTTCTCTCTGCAGTTCATGAAAATGATATTATAAATATTATGGAGAAATACTATATATAGGCTTTGAATACAGTAGATTAGCAACTTCTGATCAAGCCATATCAATTTCAGACTTAAAATAATGTACCGTTTTAAGCCCCACCCATTTCTGCACCCACTTCCGGTTTAGGCACCGCCCACTCAGAATACGGATACAGATACAGATAATGTAGATGGTTACACAGATACAGATACAGATAGTAGTGTACTCGCTCATCCCTAGTCTGAAAGCCGTGGAGATATTGGCCTGAAATTTTGCACAGCAGCTATTAGTAACAAGGACATTAAAATAAAAAATTATGAAGCAAATCTGAGATGGTGCAAAAAATTCACCTAAAAAAATCACATACTATCAGCATTTTTTACTGGTCCACATGCATGTGAAGGCTTAATATCTCTGAAAGTAGTGGAGATATTGGCCTGAAATTTTGCACAGCAGCTATTAGTAACAAGGACATTACAATAAAAAATTATGAAGCAAATCTGAGATCCCTAGTAGAAAGCAGAGATGTTTGAGTGATATGATTGAATTTTTTGGGGGTCCTAATTAAGATGCGAGCGGCTGCGTGTCGGATGAGCAGAGGCGCTTAAATAGCTATTACGGGATGACAGGTAAAAAAAGGGGACTGCAGTATTAAAGCCAGCTAAATTTAAGGGAATCAAAAAGGTGCTTCTGAATCCAAATGTCACGGAAAGCCTCACATTTTGAAACATGTAAAAACCTATCAACGAAACAATCTTAAAAGGAAAAGTTTGACATTGAGAAATATACTTATTTGCTTTCTCGCTGAGAGTCAGACAACATCATCAATATCACTCCTCAGTCTGTGTGTTAAGTTGGGAGGCTCTTACTAAAACAACAAATTGACAATATTTAGTACATGTGTGGTGTGAGAATACTGCCCAGACTAAGACCAGGAAGGGAGCTGATAAATTCCCACTGACCACCAGGAACATCCCAGTGGGACTCTCTTATGTCTCACCACTGGATAACATCTAAGGGGTCTTAAAGTGCCGAGGTTCAGCACTCACCACAAACCATTTAACAGCTGAAGCTCTCTGCTGTTACAGTACGCTCTGAAGACAGGAGCGGACCAGTCAAGACATCAACTGGGAGAGGGTCGAAGTCATTGACCAGGAGTCAGTGGAGGCTGGAGGAAGATCATCCACATCTGATCTGAGAGGGATTTTTCAACGGATGCAGTCGCTGCGTGTCAGAAGAAGCTAATAAGAGTCATACTCAAAGAGCGGATATGTGTTAGTCTGATGCTCCAAAGAGGGGAGTCAACAAGCTGCATAGATGATGATTCCAAAAAAGTTAGGACCTTGTGTGAAACAGAACAGTTGTACACAGTGTTCCTGAGCCCATGTATTAATCTCCTTTATCCAATCATGTGTTCGCAAAGTGTTCAACCTCTCTCCATCCTCGCTTGTGAACGACTGAGTCTTTCCAGGATGAACCTTTCATACCCAATCATGATCCTATCACCTGTTACCCATGAACCTGTTGACCTGTGGAAGGATCCAAACAGGTGTTTTTGGATCAGTCCACAACTTTCACAGTCTTTTGTTGCTCCTGTCCTGACTTGTTTGAAACATGTTGCTGCCATCAAATTCAGAACATTTTACAAAAATCAATGAAGTTAATGAGGTCAAACATTAAATATATTGTCTTTGTGTTGTTTTCAATTAAAGTGTCAAAAAAGAGATTAGAAAATGATCCATATGCTGCTTTGTTTATGTTTTACACAGCATCACAGCTTTTTTGAAATCAAGGTTTTACTACTCATTTTGCAAATCTTACATTAATATTACCTCCTGATCCCACGTGACTGAATTTCATACCGTCACACGATGACAAGCGAGCAAACATCATTGTTTAATAAAGACCATGAGGTGCGGTCAAAAGCCCTGGACAATCCAGTAATGCGACCTTGACATAAGATTGTTTTGTCAAGGTCACAAATTAACCCTCACGCTCAATTTTACAGCTCATTCTGACGACACTGTGATCTTGGAGCAGAGGTCAACGTTACCTGAAGACGAGAGATGAAAGAAAAGCATCAGTGGGACGATAAATTATCTCGGCCCTCTCGTGACCCCACTGACCTCAAGTCATCGCGCTTCTGGACTCGGCTACATAATTCCTCATAGCAAACGGCTTTCTGTCAGTCAGTCGCAGGATGTGATGTATTTCTCTAGCTCTATTACAAAGCATCCAAGACAAGTGATTTACCCTGAAACATTGTGTAATCATTATTGATTCTCATTGTTCTCGTGTTGTCTAATCACCTTAATTGCTAAAATAGTATTTCAGAGAGCAGATAATCACATCCATAATAACTCCGGTGCTTCTGCTAATCCTTCTCCAAAGCTACTGAAGAAATGTTGCGTTTTCTATCGTGTTTCTTTTTTTTTGAAATCTCAATTAATTAGTGTTACATCAAAGGAGCAGTCTCACTCTATAAGCAGGAAATGTAATTAGGCACTAATGAAGAAGAAGACTGCGCCGCTTTCATTCCTCCACAGTGACACTAAAGGCTTGCGTCACATCAATATCTCTTTTTACCCCCACAGGGAGTTGATCAGACAGTCGCTGGGTGAGGCTTTAAACCTCTTGGGTGAGATGAGACATGCAGGGGAGAGACGGGAGGGGGGGGAGCCCTGCTCTTAATGACAAGTGTAGGAGAGCAGAGAGAGACTGTCGAGAAAGCCCCGACTTCAAAGGGGCGAGCGAGAAGAGAGAGAGATGGCAAACACAGGCAAGCATAACGTGTCAGAACAGAGAGCGTGCTGAGGGCGTCTGAGGCTGCAGAAGGGAAAGGTTTGGGATTTTAAACCCCAGCCGAACGCCCTCAAACACTGTCAAGGAAACACCTGAGCGCTCAGGTTCGCTTACAGAAACTGTACTGTCCAAACACACACCTTTTGAAGCCTGCAGGACTTTGTTTTGTGATGTATTATTAAGAAAACTGCAGCTGGACGTTAGCGCGTTGCGACGGCACAGACTGTATTTTGATTGATAATAATGATTGTAGCCCCCGGCTGTGAGGAAACGACGTGCATGACGATGTGCAGCACACAAAGCTGATCAAAGCCCCAAAATATGAAATGTGATTAAGGTTTGAAATGAGAATGAGAAGGGGAAGAGAAAGAGGGGAGATCCTGGAAGAATCCTGGTTTCACCATAGAAACGGCAAATGAGCAAATGAATGCATATCAGACGTTTTCACAGAAATAGACTCTTCTCACTTTTCTCTCAGGGAGGACTCCTTCAAACCCCGGTGAAATAAGGCATGCATAAGGGCCTCCCCAGCGGACCGTGATGTATGCGATCGGTTTGCTCGACACATAATGAAGATGCTCTGGGCCCGTTCAGAGTGGATTCGGTGGACGTTTGCTGTGCAGCTGATGACTGCCAGAGCCTTGGGATAATGAGGCCTGGGATAAGACGACTGTGAAGAGGGATTGGAGGAATCTGCGGCAGGCTGTTGGCAGGGTTGTGTTGTCTGAGCCAGTCTCTTACACCGACTGCACCAGAGGACGACTCTCTCAGATGAGGGGAGGGTGGCGGGAGAGTGGAGGAGGCAGTTTGTGTGAAAGGAAAGAAAAGAAAAGAAAAGAAAAAAACACCCACGTGTAGCAGCAAAACATTCTGCCTTAAAACGTGCTAGATTTCCCCATGTGGCCCGCTGCTACCAAAGAGACAGGAAGCAGAATAGAGGGATGTCAGTCAGTCAGACAGTGAGTGGGATGAGATGATCTGCCAGCAGATGAGATGAGTTGACATCACCAAACATACTGTATCGTGTCTGTATCAGAGAAGAAGCAGAATGCTGTCCTGGTTTTTGGCTGTTTTGCTGTTTCACAAAGTGCACACAAATCTAACTTAAATTATTTGTTAAAGACTGAACTCAGCAGGGGAGATAAAGCTTCCCATCCGCCCACAGAATATTAATGGATTCAGAAAATGCGCTCATCTAAAGCGGCGGAAAAGGCCCAGTCCATCCTGATAGTGATCTTCGATTAGCTTCCCCTGGTAATGAAACAAAAAGTCCATAATTCAAAGTTCACTTGTTTTAGAGAATTAGATCATTCTTTGTTATTCTGCTGATTATTATTCTCCAACTCCATCTTCTCTTCTCCAAGGACTCACCATCAAACAGCTTGGTTCCCAGGCTGCCGTCCTCTGGAGCCGACAGCAGTGCACAGACAGGATCATGGGAGGTAACTAGCCGGTCAACTTCTGTATTGAGTCTCAAACTGAGGATTTTTATTTGCTTCATTGGATCCTGAAGAGGAGTTTTCAATTCAGTCAATTTTTTATTGTTGACATAAGGACTCATTCATTGGTAGTTGCACTGGCTTCTTGGAGGAGGTCTGAGAGCTGGTTCTAGTTAAGTATGTAGTTAAAAAAATGACATTAATTTTTTAATGTTTAATGATAATAGGCTAATTAGACCTAAAATATATTTAAATAATATCTTTTTTAATTGAAGGCCTCCACAGCATCTGCTTAGAAAAATTCAATATTTATAATAATAATAATAATACAATAATACAATATTTATAATATATACAATAAATTAATGATGTGCCTCATATTCTAATATCATATAATATCAACAAGTCAATGTTATTTGTAACTTCAAATAATCTACTGCCTAAATAATAATAATGATTCAAATTATGTAACATTGGGCCCCTGGACAGACATGTAAAATATCCCTCATTTCTTCTACATAGTTTGTAGTCATTGTGTCTCTTTGTGGACATTTTGCTTCACTTTGTGGTTGTTTGATTGACTTTCAAAGAAATGTTAATACATTATGACAATAACAGCCAACTACCTATCACCTTCTATTGATAGCATCAGATTTGGGGTGTGGGGGCTTGTGCCACCCCTGGCCAACCCTATGGCCCCGCCTCTGGATCTTGGTCCAATCTTCCCTCAAATTATTTTGACGAAGAGGCATAACAGATGGTATCAAGAGAACAGAAACATGCTGCATCTGCTTGTGTCTCCCAAATGTATAAAAAGCAGGATGTTTTATCACATTTTTTAAAGATACGAACAGTTTGTTCTGTGAGCTGGTGTAAATGACAATGTTCCATCTCTCGTTGTTTTCAATTTCAATTTATGAAAAACATTAACTTCTCCGACAAAAACACAATTCAGTGCCCCGTTTGAGTCGGCGCTGCAGTTCTCAGTGGCCATTCATTACCCTCCCTCATTCATAGTTTCCCCTTGAACCAAAGGGAATGATTAAAAAGGCCCCGATTGGTTGGAGAGTTTCTGATTCTGCAGCCGGCCCAGACTTCAATCACCCTCTAATTGAAAAGTTATAATGAGGTTCAGCCGAGCTCAGCTAAAGCACTCCAGCTTGACTCCGAGTCAACGCTGGCCTCGCCTCCCGGAACAAAGCGAAGACACAGCCGTTTGAATTTTCACATAACAACCGCCGTGGAAACAGATCTTCACGAGAGGCTTTTATTTTGATTTTTTTAATCAAGCTTAAAATGAAGTGACATTAAAGCCTGATTTAATGCAAATTGAATGCGCAGAAGCAGTTTGTATTTTTCATTTTCCTGCATGTGTAATTAGTTGCAGTCCATCCAGAGTCCAAGAGGAAACGGAAGAAAAACAATGCATACATATTGCATTAGGGAGCAGACGGTTGGGGAGGAGCATCATTAATCACAGATCCATAAATGCAGCTCATAATGTTCATCCAGCGCTTATTTTCAAAGCTGTGGACACTTGTAATGAGCAATCTATTGCTACAAAGTATTTCTACAAAGTGGAGAAAGATGCAAAACCAGAATGTGCTAAATTATCCATTAAGATTAAATTATAAATTAACATTTTGCATTATTTTTTCCATCCAGATACATGAAACACAGATTCTACAACCCTTGGCGTAATGAGAGTAGCACTGTATATCAGCTTGTGTGTTTTTCCACCTTGAGCCCCAGCGAGGCCCCTGTTAGTATTCCTCATACGTCTCATGTTGCTGCTCTAGCTTTGAGGTACATATATATGTGCATGTGGATGTATGTTTTTTATTGTAGAGCTGCTTCAGATGGAGACTGGCTGCCTTCCTGTGGGCATCACAGCGACACAGGAGGCAGACAATCAATCGCCACTCGCCCGTATCGCCTCAAATTAATTTCCCAATGATTACCTCCGGGTATCCGCCGCTGCTGTTTTTCCTCTGCAGATCTATAATGCAAACACTCGGCAGCAGCTGCACGTGTGTGTGTATGTGTGGGTTTATTTTTCTTGTGTGTGATGCACAAGCCGGCCACAGCAAACTATAGCTTGTTGAAAAATGATCACCCCTGGGCGCCGAGGGAGGGAAAACAAGAGAAGATGGGGAAGAAACAGGAAGAGAAAGGAGAAGAAGAGTGAATGTGTGTGTGTGTGTGTGTGTGTGTGTGTGTGTGTGTGTGTGTGTGTGTGTGTGTGTGTGTGTGTGTGTGTGTGTGTGCTGTGAACATTTTTTTTTTGGACAAAGGAGGAATAAACTTAATAAAAGAAGTCTGCCAAAATGTTAAAGGCCTAAAGAGTCAGTCAGTCTGGAGAAAAGGCTGCGAGTGACTCTGTCCCATTGATCAATACTCACAGGATCCTCCTCTGTGTCCATGATCCTTACATAAACTCGGTGACAAAGCCTATTACTGTGCCCTCAGCTCCAATATGTAGTTAAAATATTATTTCATGCCTCAGTGCCCATTAGCTTACTGGACTTTTTTGTGTCAAAAACAAAGAGACATATTCCTGAATGCAGGCAAAATGGATTCATAATGTTTTCTTGTACATCTTCCAAGTCACGGTGAGTCATTGCTTGTCTGCTTGTCTGTTGCTGATTTCCAGAACAACCCATCTCCAATATCCTGTTGGCAGCCTGCCGGAGAGGATGAAAAAAAGAAAAGAAAAAAAAAAAGAACAGGAAAGAAAAAGAGCACACAGACGCAGCAAATTCAAACTATCATAAGTCCAAATGAATCTATTACCATAATTCTCACAGCTATTCAGTTTTTTCATATCTCTGCGCTCGGGGGCGATGCTCTGAGCCTTTTCCTACCCATCTCCATTACGCTCAACTTGTCAGCCGGCAAGCCGAGCAGAACAAGGAAGGAGGAACAGTGGTCATAATGAGATAGACGATAACAAAGCAGAGGACGGAGAGATGGCATTGACGGAGTGAGGTGCCGCTGAGATCTAAACACTTTGTACGGCCTGAAAATGAAGCGTGGCCGTTTCTCACGAGCGCGGGCTTCAGCGAGGCGTCGTGAATTCCAAATGAAGGAAATGACAATTAGCCGGTTTTCATTATTTCAAGCAGCCTGCCGCTGTCCGGAGGAATATCGAGCGCTGCTCCCTACATCATTTAGACTAAAGTATGAATTAGACATGACCACTTAGCACACTGGGTGGAGATGTGATGAAATTCAGAAACATTACTGACACTTGTTTTTTATGTGTTATTTGATTAAAACAGCGTCCAGAAGCGCGGGGGATTTTGAAGTGATGAGTGATTAATTGGGAGGTGAAATGAACCTCAGTGTTGCTAATTCTCTCCAGAGTGTTATTGCCTTTGGCGATTGTAACACTGGTAAGAAATTATTCATTTGCAGCACTGAAATAAAATGAATCAATTCGTGCGCTTCCAGCCTTCCTGTTCCAGCTACTCTTTTTCTCTCCTTTCACGTCTGCTCTTCTGGGCTGGGATTCATCCGTGTCGTAGCACTAGACCTTTCAGTCTGCCTTGCCTGAAGCTTCTGCAGGTGTGTCCACACTCCGTCACAGGTCATCGATCTTCAGTCAGTCCACCTGCTCCCTGTCTGCTCACCTTCAAGACTGCAAACAGGAAGCTGCTCTTCCTTCCAAAATAAGAGGTCAGAGGGCAAAATGCTGCTCCCTTTCCTTCTTACGACAGTGCGGCCCAGTTCCAGTTCCAGTCTGAAGCACTGGACCCCCTACTGACTTCAAATGACATCGCATGAAGGAACAACACAAGTGCCTGAGTGAAGGAGGGCACAAGGTCCTTTAAATGTCTATGTGGAAGGACACAGCACTTGGTTAAATCACAAGTCATTCCTGTGGCCACATATTCATGCCTTGCCTTTTGTTAAAAAAGACGCAGGGTTGTCCAGCAAAGTACTTGAACCTAGCAAACTTTGGCCCCCAACGCAATACACCACATTCAGCAACAAATTTGGACATCTGCTCATTTTATAAATAGGAAAGTAAATCCCCAGTCCAACAATCAATATTTCAGACACGAAAGCTCTGTCGGTATTCGTCTTATTTAGCAAAAGTTCACGGCCTTGTATTTGACCAAGTATTGACATTGATATTCACAGCATGCAGCCACACAAACCTCGATTTAAAACACACAGCGGAGAGGCTCCGTTTTCTACACGAGCCAAGACCGACTCAGTGACAGTGCCAGAAAGTCAGAGTTGACATGCAGTAGGGATCAACGCTCTAGGAACTACAAGCAATACAATATTGATGGGCCTAAATTATGAATGCAACAAAAAAAGAGAATGTGTTGTGCTCCTTCACATCACATCAAGAGAAACTGTCTTTTCTGACAACATGGTAAAAACAAAACACAATCTAATCAATTAACCATCAGCGGCCATTCATAAAGTCCTATAATAATCCCAGAAATAGTCCTCATCTAACGGAAAAATATCATTTCAAAACGTAGCCCAGTTTTCAGTCCTTCTCTCCGTATTCTCTTTGCCTTTCTTTTCCATTCTAATCATCGGCTCGACAGCAGCGAGCGCAGCCATATCCCTTGCAGTTTGTCTTGTACAATAGCAGGCGTACAGTATCAGAGCCCTAAAATGGAGCACAATGGCATCCCCAGATAAAAGCCCCAAAATTGGCATCCATAGCTGAGGAATAAGGGTGTGTGTTTCCAGCCCGACCGTCTCAGACTCCCTCTGCTGCTCTGACAGCTGTGTCTGTTTCACAGGCCTCATTATGAGCCTCTCCGTCTCAGCTTTTTCCCTGTACCTCACCCTCGATCTCTTCCTCGTATCTCTCTCTCTCTCTATCTCTGTGACTGGGCCTGATCTTTGACTGCCACCCCTTTTTCTTTGCAGGTCCATCTACTGCCCTGATTGGCAGGTAATTACCAGCCAGGTGACAGCAGCCTATTCCAAGAGTTGAGAGGTCATGAAGGTGTTTTTTTTTTCCCTCTGAGTTTTCCAGGACCTCCTGAAGTTCTCAGAGCCAGATTCTTCTTGTGAGGCTGTGACAGTACAGAGCTGTTAGTTGTGTCTTTATGTGTGTCGCGTCGTCAGTGTCCCTCCCATCCACATCCTCTCTGCCATCTTGATAGTGTGACTGAAAGGCAGGCGGAGGGTAAAGGGCTTCTTTTTCTGTCTTAACCACTGTTATTACAGTAGGACACGCCAGTAATTGCTTTGATTCAAGTGCATGTGAGGTTATGTAGAAAAATGCTGTAAACTAAGCGGAGGGGAAAAAAAAGGAAAAGCAGCATGAAAGGAGAAGATGAAACAAAGCCTGGAGACAAAGTCTGTCAACAATGAGATAGTGGATTAAAATGACAGTTTAAAGTCACAGGGTGTTTTAGTTGCTGAATAGTATAGGAGGGACAGCTTTAAAGGTAAATGGGTTGGACCGTAACAAATATTGAAAGAGACTTTGAAGAAGTGCCTGTAAGTTTTTATTTTCTTGTAGATGCCTTGTGTTTCCGACTTATTGGAGCTGGCGTGCACCAAATTGCTCTTTAAAGCTGATGAAGTAGGTTTTGTATGATGCAGGAAGGAGGTTTGGGGAAATTGTCAGAGATCTGTCTGATAATGTGAACCTTCAAAGCAGCATTAATTAGTTTTTCAGCCACTTGTGGGCAGCAGAACAAACTGTGAATCCAACTGTGGCATATTCAATCAATCACCGTATGAAGGCGAATCAGAGCAACACGAGCATGAATTTGTTGTGTTTCTTGCCACCTGGTGAATGGAAGTCTAATATTTAGTCTCCTTTTAGCTCTGTTTTTGGTCTCCACCAACTCTTAAAGGAACTATCCGGCTTTATAGCTGCTAAATACTCCACTATATTCACCATCTAGTTGCTAACTTTGTCTGTTGCTGTCCAGCTACTGATGGAAACAACGATGATGAGAGTGGTGAGACGGAACCACGACAGTAATGCTGAGGGTTGTAAAATCAAAACAATAAGCTGAAAGCTGAAGGGAAACTGCAGAGTCACTACAAGAAACTCTTTTAACATGACACACAGTCATTCGACCCAACATTATTATAACAATGGCTACTGCAGTTTTAATGGAATATGTTAAAGGAACAGCATGAAATAACCACTGAAAATAGTCCTAGAGGCCAAACTAAAGGAGGTTTGATATGAAAAATATCAAAATAGGTTAGAATGTGAAAAACAAGCAAACACAACTTTGCTTTCACTTTACCTTAAACCCTCCATGTCCTGAAGCCTAATGCCTCAATGTGCCCTCATATCCATAATGTCACGTATATAACTGCCAGCCTGTTTCCCCTCAGCTCCTGCTTCCTGGCCTTTTGTGTTGCTAAGTAGTGTAATTGTTATCTGTGTGATCTGGTCAGCTTTCTGCCGCCTGCTACCCCTCATTTATCTCATTCATAGAATTAACACATTAAAACCGCATCCTGCAGCTACATTTGTTGTTCAAAGGCCCATTACCTGCTCACTTAGCATTAGCTTCTGAGCACTAAGACCAACACAGATGCTAACTAACATAAAGGAAACAAAAAAGAGATGCATTTAGAGTCATAATGTGCTCTGTGGATAATCAGCTACTCTACATTTATTAAGCAGCAGTCAAAACAGCCAGCAACAAAATGTACTCAAAATGAACTTTCTATATATTTCTGGTACATGCAGATAAACTACTGAGAAAATAGACTCAGCTGTTCTGGTGAAATTGCGAGAGGTAAAGTTAAATCACCCCCCTCCTATCTGAGCGAAGCCACAGCGCCTGTCAGAGTGACGCCCTTGTGATATTTTCAGAGCAACATGAACAAGTTGTGTCTCTTCTTTCTACTCAGCATACCGTTATTGCACACTTGGACCTCGGTTACATAAGACTCAGTAGCCTTTATTTAGCCCAAGAAGGCTCTCATTTGAGGTGCAGCATAAATGATGCAGGGCTCTGAATGACGCACATAGACACAAAAGCGATGGAAAGGTTTCCCACTGTGGCCGCCACTTTGGGCATAAACAGTCGCCACCATGCTGGCAACACGGCTGAGTCACATACTGGACCGCATGAATGACGTCTGCGCCTCGACTTACAATCTAAAGCATCCTTCCAGGATCGACGTGAGCTCTCAGGTGCATACATCAAGAATCAGACATTCGACGCATTAAAAGCAGAGGACAGAGAAATGTGCTCTCGCTTGGTTAAAACAAGTCTCTCTTAGAGTCAAACATTGACGCTCCTCAAACGCTACAAAGACAAACACACACGAGGGTGTGGTGGGACCGGAGGCATCCACTTCCACAGACCAACACCACAGAACATTCTGGAAACTGCTGACTGACTGTTCCTGGCCGCAACCACGCCGCCATGAAGAACCATTCACATTTACCAACAAGACGGTGCCTTTTGCACCAGCTGACCCTAATACCTACTCCCACAACATGCTGACAGCGCTGTTATCATCTCAAAATTACAGTATTCCTCCTGCTCCACACTCCTTTTTTTTTTTTAAAGCAACTGGCAACGTCAGCCTCCAAAGTCTCTCCCTTCGGCCCTGTGATGCATCTGCACGTATTGACGACAGCGAACGATAGACGGACGTGGTCCTCATCAGAAAGCACCCTGCGTCCTGATTGATATGCACCGACCGTCCTCATATAGGCTGCTCCTACTACTGCTGCACTGGAAGGGGGGAAAAAAAAGGCAGGCAGGCACAGAGCTACTGCACAGAGACACAGATGAAAAGCCCACAGCTTACTCTATGATCCAGCTTTTCCATTGAGCCCTAGGAAAACAGGACAGAGCTGCACTCTGAGCTAAACAGACCTGCGGATGTGAAAGCGTTAATCTCATGTAAACCGGCTTAATTGATACTTTGCCCAGGACACAGGTCCGTTCTCCTTTTCACCTCATCGTGCTTTGACATCTGAAAGGTTAAAAAATTTGACTAGAGTCTTTGATCTGTGGCAAAAGAATGAGGGTTTATCCCTGGTGATGCAAGACAGAGAAATACAGCCATCACGGTGTTTGTGTGCAGGACTTAGTTTGGTTGTCTGCTGCTAAAAGGTCAGAGGGTTCCTGCTGAGCCGGGCGAAAAAAAAAAAAAAAGAAATCAAGACATCTGCCACAGTGACCAGACATCACAGACCCTCTCAGATGTTTACAAAAATAATGGTCTTCAAGATGCACGTAAAACCGCGGCTGCCAGATTTAACAGACCCTCGTGCTGCATCACCTCCAGTACAGGCAGCCCAAACCATGACTTAGCTCATTAAATGGAGACAAAAGAGGGCTTGACAGTTTACATAAACCACAGCAGATATGTGCCCTGTAGGCATAATCAACAACACCAAAACATCTCCTTAATTAAAAATCATTAACTTGATGCATTCGCTATTAACAGCACCAATTAATTACATACAGAGCTAATGTCTCATAAATAATGGAAAGCAGGCTAGATGGATGAAAGGATAGATGGATGTGCTCACTGTAGCGCGAGAGGGAAAGAACAGATGGATGTTCCTTTCGCTTGTTTTGCTGCGTCAGTTCACGTTCAGTCTCCCGCCCAGACCACTAAACTACACTAATGGGGTTCTGGTGTCAGCGGTCCGGCGGTTGATGGTGACAACTTTGTTTAGGGGAACAAATGAATCTGTCTGAACCGCTGTTTGAGCCATCTGTTGACGGGAGACCACTTCCACTGACGCAACGTCGGCTGCTGCAAAGACACGAGGCCCCCGCCATCCAGCATTGCTAATTTCATTAAGTGTGTAAGGGGCCACAAGTGTCTGCACACTCTCACATCTGCATGTAGTTGCTGTTGCGGGAGGAAGCGTTTGTGAGCCGTAACAGCAGATGGTCAAAACTTTGGTCCAATTTGTGCCTCTCATGTGTTGCCATTACATTCCAGTCACAGAGCTAAGCATCCGTTTTTTTTTCTAACTTTGAAAAAAACCCTCAAAAGGTCATTTGACAAAATGCTTACTGTTGTGAAGGTATTTCCAAAAGCCTCAGCCATCTGGATGAAAAGCATACTCCAGCTGCTGCACCATAAAACAGATCCTGAACATGCACGGCGCCCAGAGCATTCATCCTACTGGTTTTACCTCTAGGGCGACCATGAGGTTGACGTCAGTGAGTCCGAGTGAAATATGACAACTTGTGGATGAGTTGCCATGACATTTGCAACAGAGGATGAATTCTCATGACTTTTCCTCAAGCGGCTGACAGTTTTTTGGTTTTCTTGAAGTATATCTGCTACATCTGTTCCATCTTTTCTTAAATTATATCTCAACAGCTGCTGGATGAACTGCAGAGATATTTGGTTCACTCATTCAGTCCAGTAGCAAACTGGAACCAGTTATAACCTTTTTTTGATCCACCTTTTATCTAGTGTCATCATTAGGTCAAAATTTGCTTGTCCAGTATTTCAGTTTCGGAACAAATACAACCCACCGATTCCAAAAAAGTTGGCTTGCTGTAAACAAAAACAGAAATGAGCTGTGTTTACTGACAACAGTTTTACAAAGTATTTCTAAGCCCATGTATTAATATCTTTTATACAATCTTGTGTTTGACAAAGGACTAGGTTTCTGGAGGATGCCTCTTTCATACTCAATCATGATACTACTTTTTTGGAATCGGCAACAGCAACATACAAAAATAGGATGGTGAGCATGGTAAACATCTGCATGTTAGCATTGTCATTGCGAGTTAGCGTACTAATTTATGTGCCCAAAGCGCTGCTGTGCCTTCGTGCAGCTTGACAGAACTGTTGTAGACTTCTTAACATTTTTCCTAGATTGTGCCACTGTTGCATAATCCAAACGAAGATGGCAGCCAGAAATGACCTATTTCCATGCTCAAATTGTTTGAAATTACAAGGTTTTATTACTAGTTTGCCTGTAATTATGTAACTCTGCATTCTTTTCATAGAAAATGTTTTTTTTGTTGCATCAAAAAAACAAGTAAGGACAAATTTCTCGGATTAGGAAACAAATTTGCAACCTGTGAAAAGTATTATTAAACAATAGTCTGGGTTTTTTCCTGGTTATTTGTTCTTTAAAAACAAAACAAAACAAAACAAAAAAACCCAGATGCTTAGCTCTGCAACTTAAACGTAATGGAACACATGAGAGCTGAGAACTGTGGCTAAACAAAGCTGAGCATTCATCATCAGAGAGAGAGCAAGACAAGAATCTGTCCTACAAATCATAGAAGGCAGCCATGTCTAATCCAGAGATGCAGCCGTATTTTAATGAGCAAAGCATCACATCCCGTCTCCTCTCACACACAGTAGATGCATTTTCTTCCTCACTGTCCCTGACTCTCTTCTTTGTTTCTTAGTTCTCCTCCCTCACTTGTTTCTCACTTCCTGTCTGTAGCAGCAAAATGAAAAAATGCCACTGCTTCATATCTTTGAGTATATCTTAAAAAAAAAAAAAAAAGGGCTCCCAAGGCTCCCTTCCAAGTTGAAAGCAATTCTTTTGATATACTGCAGAACAATTTCATGCCCAATTCATTTATTCCCTTGGTACTTTAATTGTGAACCATTTCCAGATCCACTGTAAATTTCCTACCATCTAATATCGTTAGTGTGTTGGTACCAATTCTGCAGTTAAAAACTTCATGCCCTGTAAGTATTTTATTACACATCCTTAATTACAGCCGTTCAATTTACACTTTCTCTTAGTGAGCAAGTGCTGGAAAATATAAAATATTCATAGATTTGGAAAACATTGGTCCCACATGAACTAATGAGCCACAGCTAGATTTACATCCTTGTCAGTTTCTCACTCTTTGTTGAAGCGAATTCCATGAACTCTGCATGTGTTGAGTGTTTTATCACTGTTATTTGTTGAGTTATGGTACTAAAGGCTTTCAGATACAAAACCAAACAACAACAAACATCACCAGATTCCTCCGCCGTCCACCAATCAAAACGTGGATCTGTCACATCCCCTTTTCTCTCATCCTAACCCCATAACTGCCACTTACTCCACACTAAACTTATTATCCCATGATCCATCGGTGGAAGTCGCAGGCTATGGCTTGTCCACCACAAACCACATCCGTCTTCAGAACAGAGCCGCAGCAAAACAAAGTCAGCCTCTATCTGCAGCGCTGGCTGAATGTAGATTTAAAGCAGCTTGTGTTTTTATTGGTTCAGAGGTATGATTTTGCCATTTTGTGCAGCAGGGAAATAAGACGGAGAAGCTTAAAGCACTTATTCTTCAATATTCTGAAACCAACTGTGGTTGATTCATCAGCCTTTTTTACAGCAGACATTTTGACTTGACATGTAGGTGTTATCAATATTATTCCACTAACAATGGCTCTGAGTCTATTCAGGTGTCCCAGTAAGCTGTGACAGTGAGCCGGTACAAACAATACGAGGAGCCTCAAACTGCTGAAATTTAAACATCCTTCTTTTTCTTATTCACCACTGTTTTTCTTACATGTCAAAATGTCTGTGAAAAAGATAGATTACTTGAATTGGAAATTTAAAAAAAGGAAGTACCACTACCCTCACACACTGCACAGTGTGCACATATAACATCCAGGGACACAAAGTGTGGTGAAGAATTTTGAATTTAAGGATAGAACTTTCTAATTCAAAATACCAACTAGCAATTCTGGTAAAATGATCAAACAAGACTAAGAGACTGCAGCCATGCTAGCTGCTCAGGCTATACATTGGCACAGTGACGCCTCGAGCTAAATACTAATGCCAACATGCAAAAATGCTCACAATGATAATGATAACAAGCTGATCTTAAGAAGATATGTTTACCACGTTCACTGTATATTTGCATGTTAGCCTACTATCAATTGCTGATTAGGACTAAATGCAATATACAGCTGAGGCTGATGGGAAAGTCAGTGTTTTTACTGGTATTTGGTCACAGACCAAATATCTGACATATTGAAATTCTGACAATGACAAATGATGAAACGTCAGAGGATCACAAAAGTCATTGAAGTTTTTACTGAGGGTGACATGAGTGCCTTAACCAAATTTAATTTCAACCCATCCAATAGTTGTCGAAACAATCCATCAAATATATGTTGACATATTTCACAGGACTAGAGACAACTTGGACTTCCTAGGGATGCTGGAGGAAAAGTCATTTGGGTTCATCATCTGGGAACCAGAACCTCAAATTTCATGGCAATCTACATATAACTTATAGTTGTTGAGATATTTTTGTTTGGACTAAAGTGGCAGTAGTTCTCAGAATACAGTGTAAAGGGGAAGCAGTTCAACTCAAGACATGTAGTCTGTACCAGTAAACACTGGCTAAATTCCAGCACTGAGTTGGGTGGTACTCTATGATGATAAACTATACACTGTGAAACAATTGAAATGGGTCAAGAGTCATAGATTTCTTCTAGTAATAATCTCCTGTAAGATCTCTAGTTGTTCAGGACACTACTGTCAATGTTACACATCAAGAGGACGGATTTGCTTGAAGACAATATTTGGACTATTGCATCAAATACCTTGATTTTTCAGGTATTACCTTTACTGGCTTATCAGAAATAGACATTTTCCAGTTACTTTATCTATGAACGGTATTTCATTAAAATTCTAGAAACCTTGATGGACATAATGACAACTAATAGTTTTATTGTTGTGCATTCTGGTATTCAATCAAATTAGCCTTTTTATATTAAGCAAAGTAAGTGATTAGCAGATCAAAAGATGCTGCCTGGTTTCCCGTCTACTGAGGAGAACAGCATTCATCAGGATACTGGCAGCGTGTATATGCAACATTGATAGACTTGTTTGCCAAAATGAGACACAAAGAAATTGTCTTCGTCAAAACGGCGAGCGTGTGCGAGCGCATTCAGTGTCCATGCAGGCACGGAGCCTCTCAAATCAGAAAAGCCTGTTAAATCCATGCTTTGCAGGAATTGTACCATAATAGGACACCTCTTATCCCTGCCGAACAAGGACACACACGGTTAGTGCATGAAGCACACATGCACTGTATGTGTGATATTAACGTAGAGATCTATCTATCAGGTTTAATTAAAAGATAAATACAGCAGGGGTTTAACAAGAGGCTTAATTTCACTAACAGATGAATGTACACCTGCTCCTTCAGGATGTTGGGGGATGGATTAGTCTTTGATTAGATTCTATAGCTGATGGGGCAAAGCGAAGAGGGTCATTACAACAAGCTGCTTGAACTACAAACCTCACCAGCTCCACAGGGGCTCAGCATTTACGTCTTAATACTCTGCGGTAGATAAAATAACAGGTGTGGTTTCATAAAGATTTCAGGTGCAGCTTGTCAGTCCACAAATATCTCCTTCTGTGCAAGAGCAGATTGAAGTCCAGTCCGTTTAATAGCTAACAACTGTTATTGATGCTAATAATCTCGCAGTTCAGTAGTTCTGTAGAGAGGTGGCAAGTGAATGATCCTGGTACGGCAGCTGGGTCTCGGCTGCACACTAATTATTAGTTCTTACCACTGGAAAAAATACCCTGTCAGCGTGAACAGCAAGCCAACAAGTGCTGATATGATTAGTCAATTAAATGAAAATGTGATGGCCAACAATTATTACTTTTTGACTGAGAGTTAATATGATTTTTTTTTCCAAGTGAAAAAAAGCCAAATATTCACTGCTTCCACAGTTTGTTCTATTTTAAATCATTGTAAATTGAAAATTCTTGGGTCATCACCTTTAAATACTGAGCTCAGGACTTTCTCCATTAATTCCTAGCATTTGTTTGAGAAAATATAAATCTACTGATGAGAAAAAATGACAGATTAAACACTCATACTGTAGCTGTTACATTAACAGAGTTATTCTTTAGAAGTACAAACGATTCCTTCTTGTGCTGCAAAACTTCAATTACTTAAAACAAGATATGAGCTGCATGACATCTCTGAGGACACGAGGGAGGTTAATAGCATCCTTTTCATACCAAGACACTAACCTAAATTATTTTGACTACACAAAAAACCCAATAATCTGCAGATGAAAGTATAAATCAACACTTTGTATCTGAGTTAGATGACAAGCTTAATATCAGTCCCATGTCTGTGTGTTCAGGATTTGTTCAGCTTATCTTCACATAAAGACAGAAAATGGGGGAACAAACACACCTCCCAACACCTATAAAGCTCACTAATTGACGTGTTATATTTCTGTTTAATCCCAATGCAAACAGAAGTACAGCAACAGCTTTTATGGAGCGTCAGGGCTGGAGTGACTGTGCACAGCTTCCTAAAGCCTTGTTATCACAGTGAGGTTGCCAGGTTTGGCTTTAATGCACCCGCACAGAGACCAAAACCTGTGCTCACTGACTTTATATGGCAACCAACACTGCAGTCAGAGAGATTGCACATGAGTAGTGGGTGGATGTGAAATAGCTCCAGCGTGTAACTCTTCCCAAAGCCACAATTGGCGTTTTTACCTTTTTATGCACAGGTTAAGCAAATGAGATACAACGTGCCAATTAGAGAGCTTTAGAACGTGTTGGTAAGCCTGTTTTGAATTTTGGAAAGTGCCAATCTAACCATTTTCTACTGCCTCAAATCCTTATGCTAATTCAGGTTTAACACTTGACTCTTTGATTCGAGCTCCACACTTGACACACAGACATGAGAGTGGTATCAATCTTCTCATCTAACTCCTGGAAAAACGAAAGCACATTTCCCAAAATATTGAACTAACCCTGTAAGATCCTTTACAAAAACTAGAGGCATCACCGTGACTTAACTGAACATAAGAAAAATTCTGAAGCTGACGCAGTATGTTAAGTGTAGTTATTGGTTTTCTTTGCAGTAACATGAAAGACAAATCAAGATTTCTTCAATTAATAGCAGCTGACTCAAACAGATATTTGACGTGTGACCATTTTCTGCTTAATATGACTGTTTTACAGACTAAAAAAGGAAAGCTGACAAAGACACATTAACACATGAAGCCGTCATTTCTGAACAGAGCTATGTGAACGTCCTCCTCTGCCTTTTGAGAAACACTTTCTACAGACTTTAAAACTTAATCCCTGAGTGCATTATGGCAGTCAGCATACATTTCTTTATTAATGAAGAGGAGAGTGGATTCCCTTCTTGTGCTATATGACGCTAATGTCTTCCTGTTGTGGCTCTGGATTTTCTGTATCACCTCCTGCATAATTTAACACGATCGTCTCAGCAGCCAACGACGCCTTTCTTGCATTTTAAGCAATTGCAAAGCTCAGCTGTAGATTACAACCGTAATGAGCTCGCACCAGAACGCTGTGTTGTTTTCACTCGAGTCCTCATCAGACGTCGACCCCTGCAAATGGGCGCTATCATGGCTGTGTTTACCGTTTAATGCTGATCATCCAATCAGGCCCTGCCGCCGCAGCTTGTGTCCCGCTCCCCTCCTGACACCAGAGGTGGACGCACCGGCAAAACAGCTCTGCACAAACAAGCCACTGCAATCAATAGCCAACACAAACACAGAGCGGCGGTGTTCTTGTGTAGCCTCTATCTATTGCTACTAAGCACCGGGCAGCTAAATAACCTTTTTGTGGGCCCAGGCAGGCGAGACAGATGACTTTCCTAAATGAGGCTTCTGCTGACGCCGGGCCTTAAATCAATGGCGGTGGCAGGCGTTGAAATGAAGCCCCTGCAGCATGTGCTCAGAGTTTCCTTTGAGAGAGATGGAAGCTATACCTCTCCACACATTAATATTTTATCATTGGCTCACTCGTTCGCTCATTCCTGTGAGAAAATATTGTTGCTGTGGGCGAAATTATGATCAGATCCAGCACAGGTTCTTCATGATCAATCAGGTCGTGAAACGTTTGGTTCGTAGCACATGCTAATCATTTTTATTGATCTCAATTAGCTTCTGGTAGAACAGTTTCTCATCTTTGTGCATGAACCCACTCAACTAACATGAGACAAAAATCTAGACGTCAAAAGTTACAAAGAGAAAAATAAACATAAAAGAAACAAATAAAAGTCTGAATTATTATAGAATCCAGAAAGACGGACGAGACAGAGCCAAAAAGTTAATTTAATTTAAGTTATATTAAAATATATTTCACCTGCACTTTGAAGCTTTTAGTTTTTTCAAACATCAGAAGAGAGATAGCAAGAGCACCTCCTGCCACTATTTAGGCCTCTGCCCATTTTCTTTATAATTTTATCAGTGTGCTGAGAGAAATCAGCATCCATGAACTCCTATTATTACTTTTATTCTTTTTATTTTGCCATTCTTTGATTTGTTCTCATGTAAATTAGGCAAGTACACCTCTGTCTGTCCAAACCGCGGCTGCAGAAAAGTCCTTTCAAAAGAAATAAAGACTGTAATGATGTACATATGCAGCGTTCTGCGAAGTGTTTATGAGCATACGTCTCTATAATTGCTGCCCCTAGTCAACAAATTATTTGTCAACAATTTGTTATCATTTGATGTTTTGCATGCCGAGATAGACAGAGGCCCTAAACTGCTGTGTAAGGGATTTTATTGAGATGCAAATGTTGTCTCAGGGATTTTAGCTCCCAGTCAATGGTTCATTGTGTATCCCTGGCTTCCTGGTGCTCTGCAAATTTATGATGTTATTTGTGATTCAAATAGATCCACCAGGGCATTGAGAACATGCAAGCTTTTTGTGCATATTTGATCTCGAACTTTGGGAGGGTTTTTTTTTTTTTCTTTCCTGGAGCTTTTCCTTACCTGACAAATTTCTCTGAAGTGGCAGTTCCTCTCAAGTATAATTCATTCACTCCAGTTAATGGCGACTTATAAAATCTAATTTGGTATTATGAAAATAATGAGCGATTTGAAAAATGATCATTAATACATTATGAAGAATTTTCCAAATAGAGAAAGTGATGGTGTGCTAATAATATGAAAGCAATTTCCTTTGACAGGTGGCAAATGACCTTGAGGTAATGATATCTGTGATGGATAGGGATGTATTTCTGCTTCTATCTATCCGTCTGTCTATCTGTCTATTTATCTCCTTATCTATCTGAGGCTATATTAAGAGTTAGACTCCACATGTAAAGAGTTTGAAGGGTGGGGTCTTTTTTAGTCTTTGCAGAATGTACAGGAGCAAAAGTGGAAGGAATGGATTAAATATCACGTTTGTCTGCTCTTACGTAAGCTGTGAGCATTAGCATGTCTATTGTTTGTAGGAGCAGTAGTAGTTTATACTTTGTGGAGTTACAGGTTACATTTTAAAAAGCTCTACTCATGATAGCACATCAATTATGCAGTATTTTCCTACCATGTCTTCTACATAGTTCATCAACTTTTTGCCAAAGACATGCAGCTTTAGTTTTTTAGGATAATGTTATGTTCTGTAGCCATCAAGTATATATTTAAGATCCATTTTACAGACTTCTTGTTTTAAATAAAGAGTCAAATGGAAACATCGAAAAGTCACTTGCAAACTGTTTTCAGCCAACTCATGGTGCTAACAGTAGGTAATTAGGTATCTATATATGGCTGATGGAATCTGCTTGTAACAATTAACATTTCGGCAAAATCAGAGGTGACTGGCAAATAATGAAAACACCCTCCTTTCTGAAACTGTGGACTAATTGTCGAGAAGAGAAGAGAATATTACTAATTTTGGAAGGAAACTGAAGGAAGAGGCCTGAGAATGGTCAATTATATTTACACTTCAGGTGTCTGGAACCTGGCTGAGGGCCGACTCTGAGGGACTGAGGGACGGAGAACAGATCAAAGTCAAACTTGAATAAACTGAAAATCCAGCGGCTTTTGCTCAGAATTCAGGGAGCATCAGCCTGACTTTTCCCCTCAAGACAGATGACAGTGTTGAAACAGAAGCTGCTCTTTTCATCACCGAACCTACAAGTCTCTCATCACTTTTAGGTGACCTGACATCACCAGCTCTGGGAACATAACATCTCTCTGTTTCTCTGGATGTTTTCTGCTGTTGAACACTGCAGCATCTAATGCAGCTTCGCTCTAGTTGTCCAGTATTTAGTTTCATATTTTCCAAGTGGCTGGAAACATAATGGCCTGCACCTACGCCACAGCTGCTAATAACGCCATGCTCTTCATATAATGGATGCGCATTTACCTCCATCTCTCTCCTCGCTCTCCTCTCTGTCCCTCTCCTGCTCATTCTCTGATCTCTCGCTCTGTCTCACAGACTCAAGCCTGTAATGACGCCTCACTTCAGGATGAACACGCTGCCATTTTTCATAATTACAGCCGGATGTGAATTTCATTCAGCCTCCTGGTTGACATTTGCGAACACACACACACACACACACACACACACCCATTAGAGGCTGCATGAGGACCGACCTCGAGAGAACGAACACCATTAATAAATTCAGACGCCTTTCTCAGACTTCCAACTGCAAAACATGGCGAGACCAGCACTTTAAGGCTGTGAGTTAAGGTGTATTTACTCAAGATTTATATGTTAAAGTGCATTGGTGAAGATGTTACATGACAGGTTAAGCTATTCTCTAAATGATGTATTACATGACCAAAGGTTTGCGGAGGGCACCCTTCCATATACTGTTGTGTTTTGAATAACAGGGTTGTTTATCATTGTTTGGTTTAATCTTAATGCTACAGCATACAGTCATATTTAGACAATAACACATGAGACTGGAGCTAATGCTTATTTTCATAGCAATGAGTCTGCTAAATGTCAGAAATAATAAAGAATGTCCATCTCACGTTTCCAGAGCCCTACTTGATGCCTTCAAATTGCATGTTTCTATGTGACCAATAGTTCAAAACTCAACAGATATTCCTTCCGAAGTCAATGCAGAAGCACCTTTAACCTGCACTCTTTCTAACGTCCAGCAGAAGATGACACCACTGGTTGTAAAAAGAAGTCTGATTGTATGTAAGCTTATGAGAAAATTACCCTACTTCTCACTTGATTTATGACCTCGGCAAACATTTTCCTAATGGGTTTGTGGTCTTAATCATTAGTTTCAAGCCCTCCTCAATACAGCATGATATTCATTTAGTAAATTATGGTCTCATTTAGAGTAAAATAAACGATAAAGCAGGGTTGCTTTTAGGACAAGTCGCTACCACAGCGTGTCCTTAGGTTCTCGGTCAGATCTAATTAGGACAGAGGGGTAGCAATGCGTATCCTCCCCACCTCCTCCAAATCACTTCTAGGTCCAGACAACAAGATGACAAAGACCATAATGGCAAATTTGAGATTTCAAAAGGGTAACCTATAAGCAAGAAGCAAGAATCAGCACATTTCTGGCATTTTTACATGAAGAACTATTTGAAGAATTAATCAATCACCAAAACTCATCAATTCATGAGCTACTTGTACAATAATACTCTTTCTACTTTGTGGCAACGGTTTGGGGAAGGCCATTTCACATCTCAACATGACAAATGCAACATGGACGAAGTGAGTTAAAAAAAAAAAAAAGCTTGTCTGAGATGTTTATGGCAGACTGAGCTCAACCCCATCAAACATCTTTGGGATAAACTGGAACAATCACTGTGAACCAGACCTCATCAACCAATGCCTTATCTCGCTCATGGCTGAATGGGAGCGAATCCTTGCAGCCAGGTTCCAAAATCTGGTGTAGGATGTAGAAGAAGCAAATCAATACGCATGATGTTGAAATAAGATGTTCAGGTGTTAACATAATTTTGATATATGGTGCATGTTTAGAGTGGAAGAACTGTGAAACTGCTGCTTTCTTCTTCTGTGTAGGTGCTTTAAACTCAGGAAATCTCTTCAGAGTCTTATTATGGGATGCCCAGTTTATTAATGTTTGAGCACAGAACTTTGTTCCTGACCTTTGGGAACTGTCTGCATAACAAATAGTCTTGTCTGCTTAGTAGCTTTTCTGAGCTTTGTATCTCACTACTCACTCTCCAACGAATGCAGCTGGCTCATGTGTCATCTTGCAACCTACGTGTAAATGTGGTTAGCAATTATTTTAACATTTGATTGTCATCCAAACAGTCAAGTACAGCTCTCAGATGCAACCTTTTAGATACATTGTGGTGTTTATCAATATGTCGCAGAGAAGATATTATTGTGGTGCCATATTTTTGAGTACACAGGGTGGACAAAATAACCACAACATTTCGCACATGGCATGGAATGACAACATCGTCTTCTCAAGTATATAATAAGGAGTGAGAACATCATCAACAGCTGCCTGTAATGCTGCACAGCTCCTGAGCTATTTTCAGCAGGGTAACATTTTTCAAGTTTGAAACTTCTTTTTCCTTGATGGATGAAGGACATGGAAATATATGTTCTGGCAGTTCAGACACCATATATTTAGTCTCTGTGGAGCTGTGTTAGTTTCTTTGAAAAACTCTGATACTAAACTTGATTTTCAGAATCTTTTAATGCTGCGGGGAAAGCTCACCTGATGACTTCCTTGGGTAGATGCATTTAGAATAAGGAGTCATTTTTGTTGTTCTGCTATTTTGGCCCCCATTTTGCTCCTTGAACATGTAACACAGACGTTACCTTTGATTGATCAACTGCTTCAGTTAATAAAGGCAAGCTTTTACAGTGATAGAGAACTTTCATGACATTGAAAAGCAAAACTCAGTTAAGTAATTGTGGACAAGGAATAAACAACCTTCAACCTTTTTCAGTTTCTGTTACTATTTGTAGTCTCTAAATGCTCTTGCCCTACATTTCAGCACCCAGGTTCTTTTCAGCCACACTGACATGTTTCTCCTCCTTGTTTTGAGGTTTAAATGCAAAGTGATGGAGTGACAAAACACTGTCAATCAAAATGTGTTTCATGACCACTTGAGATTCTTGGCTGGTCTTGGAGTGGGAAAACATCTGAGACTCTGAAGCCAAGGTCTCATCGAGAGACTGAACAGCGAACCTGACTTGACTGTGAATAGGCTGCGAGATCCTCACTCTGAACTTAAGACTTTTTTCTTGACAATGGTCTCTATAAAACGCTGTTTTGCAGTAAAGCTTCAGCCCCATTCTTGTTCCCTCTGAATCAATGCTAAACTTGTGAATGCAGACAGCCTATTTGTCAAGTCTTTCAATTAGAGTGTATAATGCCACTGTGTTCCTAGCCAGGAATTTGGTTTTCGAGATGTATAAATACACGGGTAAACACTCTTATTTACCTCAGTGTTCTCAAACATAATCACCAGGCTTGGCTCCATGCTCTGTGCCCTGCATGAAATTGGCTGGCTATTGATTCCTTAAACATCTCCCCACAGCTCTCAGCATCGCAAGGCCTTAATTGGCTAAACCGCAGTTTTAGTTTCAAACAATGTGACAGTTTTGCTCTTAATGTTGTCTACAGAGAGGCAAACTGCAGAAGAACCATGCAATGATATCATATTGGACCTTTTTTGTTTATAATCACATTTCACATCTCTGCCTGAGACTTGACGAGCTGGAGTACCGAGGCCTTGATATGACATTTGGTGACATTTAGCAGTGGAATGTGAATGACTGAGTCTTAACATGAAAGGTCACGCCATGCGAGGCCACTAGATCTGACTTATGTCTACACTTCTGTATTTGTGCACAGAATGTACGCAGCATTTGATTATTTTGGATCCCCGCTGCTACGTCTGATTGATTTTTGCCCTTTGAGTCAGGATGGAGGGGCGTTGTTTTTAAAAGTTTTTTACAGTTTCCGTATAATCTCCTAGAAAGGAACCAATATGTGACTGTAATTTCTTAGGAAGTAGGATGTAACCTAGTGCTTATTAAATGCAAAAAGTTCAGCTGGTTCACTTTCAGTTCACTGGTAGCATTACCTTCTTTAATTGTAACCTTTTTTGTGAACAGCAGCTCAATTTGTCTTTGTGTGTCGTGTTGTTTATAAATTACAGACAATCATACAATTCAACAAATAAACAGAGAAAAGTTTTCAGTGAATAAATTAATATTTGCTTGGGTTTAAATGAATCTCTTTCGGTTTTCTCATTTATTACTGATTTGAAGGAATTTCCATTACAAAACAAGTGATTGCAAAAGTTATATCCTTGAAACGTCCAACACATGTATTGATTCACTGAAATGTTAATTGCTCAGGCAAAGTCTTGCCGCTCAGGTGCTGGATCTGACAAGAAACAATGACTTGATTAATAAAGAAAGAAAAAAATATTACCAACCATTTAGTTTTTTGTTTTTTTTCCCCAAAAGTAAAGAGTTTTTCAAATGTGATAATACACAACATTTTTAGGTTTTAGAGTGTTGTTTGGAAAAAGGAGTGTGAAGATGTCACCATGGGCTCTGGATCACATCATGATGGATTTTTAATAGACCAAACGATTAATTAGTTCATGGTAACAATAATTTGCAGGTTAATTGATGATGAAAATAATTGTTAATTGCAGCCATAGAGTGGGTGGATGTGATTATTGAATGGCGCATCACGACTTTAGTGCTTAACTTTAACCTTAATTAGTGTTAAGCACCGAAGTCGCTCTTGCATTAGCTTGTTCAGCTGTTTCACTCAAGCGTCCCAATCACTCGCTCATTCATCAGCTGCTTGGCTACCAGCCGATTAATAACATCCAATCATGCAGGTGTACAAAACAGCCTTCATAAGCTGGCACTTCTTACTGTTGATACCTTTATGCCACAGGTGTTTGCTGCTGCAGGTTCCTCCACCACCCAAACCTCCTCCTTATGAGCTATGTGTTTGGGTTTGTTGCCTCTTAATGTTTGTGTGTGTGTGTATTAAAGAAGGATTAGGTCTTCCAGCAAAATCCTTCTTGGACTTTCTAAGAGCTCCCTGAAAGAGCACAACCCTTTTCATCAAATCTAGCAGCATTTGCTATACGTGTTCAGTTCATCAATGTGTCTCTGACTGAACTGCAATTTAAAAGTCAGCAAATTTTAAAAAGCAATTTTAAACTGTGTTCTCCTCTACAATATTTCTTCCTCCATCTCCAGCCGCAGGTTCTGCAACATCGCTATTTGAGGTTCAGGCCCACAGTGGCTTCTAATTGGATGGGGATTGAGGGGACACTTGTGATATGATGGCAATGACAAGAACAGCAGCGCTCAGGGCCGCGCAGCCTGTGGGAGCTCTCGCCACATCATCTGACAGAATCGATGTGTGCGACCGGCCCCGTCGAGGCTACTGGGTCTCTAGTTCAGCAGAACTAATTACTCTTCGTTTCAAAAGTTCATTTACTGCTGGTTCACTCCTGGTGTGTTTTTTTTTTTCCTCTCTCTCTTTTCCACGTCGCTTCATTGAAGGAGTCACCATTATTTTGAAGTGTTTCATTAAGTGTTGGCAATCACAGAACTTCACACAGCTCAAATCACTGACTTATGTTTCAAAGAGGGATTCCAAATGGCAGACAATAATTGGTGGTTATACGGACGGTTAAATAAAAAACATCTTCACAAGATCGGTTCGTGAATTCATTATTCTAATAGTGAAATTACCATATTTTTATTGGTTAAAATTATTCCTCCGTCGGTCTGAGCAACAACATGAAGAGCAAATCATCCAGATGTGTAATACACATTTTCAGTATTCAAATACGCCAACACCTAACATTGTTTTTTAGTGATAACAAAACAACAGCTCAGTCATATCATGACCTTTGCACTGACATCAACTCCAGACTGACAGCATCCAAACTCAGCACCACCTGAAGTATTGTTTACTGCCTGACAGGAGCCGTGTACGTACGCCAACCTGATAGATGTGCGCACACATGCAGCCTTCCTCTCATTGGGAATCGAAGGGCGACGTCTTCAAGCTGGGCCGCACAGCTCTGAGCTGACGCAAGACGACAGGCTCTCATAGGTAACTGAGGGGGAGTCGCCCGGCTCGGTCTGCGGGGAATCCGTGGCAGGAGCTCCCAGGCAGGTAGGGGGCTCACTGCAGCGCTCCCCTCCAGCAGGGCAGCTGATAGATTGCAGCATGCACAGACAAGACATAAGCCAGCTATAATTGGTAGTCACAGGACACTCAGATAGAAGTGACTCGACAAAAATGACCCAGCTTTAAGAGGAGTTACTTGAAAAATTTACCTTTTCAAGTACACTTACTTCACAACAGTTTACATGTGAATACTCTGCACATACAGTAGATGAGATTAGAGTGACAGTCTACAGGTGGATGCCAGGTGGAGCTGAGCTGAACTGCTAATGCTAATGCTAATGAGCATCAGCAGCACAGTTTACAATAGAGTTTGGAATGGACTCAAAGAGTGAACAGAAAATGTCCAGAATAAAGAGCAGCACAAAACAGCTTACAAGGACACTATGGACAACATCAGAATGTAAACCATCAAAATGATATAACCTGAACCCTCTCTGATATTTACTGCCACGCATGAATCTCTTCAATGAAGTCCTGGTAGAATTAGACTAGAGTGTGTACAACAGCAAAGTCAGAGATGTGACAGTAACATTGTTGGTATAAGATGTGTCTCTCACCAAGGCCTCAGTCCTATTGGCTGTTCACTGTGGAGGTCGGATCAAAGCGATACAAAAGTAGTTTAAACAGACATCTGCAAGACCTTGTCAAGACAATGTTTTGTACAAATGGGAAATGAAGGAACAAAATGAGGCTGTGAGGAATTAATGGTTTTGACAAGCTCATTAAGTTTAGTGGGTTTGCACAGTCTAATTATGACTTCACAAACATCGAACACTATTTTTACTGTATATATGTAATTCTGATTTATATATTGCTGTTCATGTTTCTGCTGTCAATAGTTGTGTTTTCAATTTTAAGACTACTTTTCAACATTGCTTGGAAACCCAAAGAAAATTTTCACCAATGTGGACAAAGTTCCTAAAAAACAAACTAACAAAAAACTATTATCAGATTATTGTAACTCTCAAATTTTAGTTTTATAACTTACTTCAAATCCAGTGCCAAGTGCCCAGCTCACATGAACCTGAATATTGATCAGGATGTGCGTAAAAAGTCATCATATGAGATTTATGTTTGACTCAGCTGTGATCACATCAGATAATCTATGAGATATCAAGCAAAGAGTGGTTGACGTTAATCATCATTGTTTTAAATACCAAACAAAAGAAGTAAAAACCAGCAATTACACTGTCATTTTAGAGAAGCCTTAAATTATAAAAACAGCGATGGCTTTGCCAACATTTGCTGAAATTTAATTTTCAGTGTCGAGTTAATTAAAGTTTCACATTTTATGAATCCTGAAGTCAATTCAAACATTTAGCTTTGGCTTCTTCCATTTGAAACTACAACCCTGTGAAATTGTCATGTGGAATTTCAATTTCAATTTTCTCCTTCATGACAATAAAAGATAAACGACTAAATGAACTGAGGCACCAACCTTTTGATACGCAGTGTTTTAGGCATATTGTTACTCAAAGGTAAAAGTGTTTGCATGCTTGTTTTGTGCCAGTAATATATTACTCCCACAATTGGTGCCACCACTTGTAACTGGGAATAAATTTACCAAACAAAAAGGCGCACACAACCGTTCACACCTCATTGGCTGAAACAGACGATCAAACACAGTGTGGGGGTTGACTATAAAATTTAAAGTGCATATCATTTCAAAGATAGATATTAAAACGTTCCTTTGGAATCCAAAATAATCATTACTTTGGGGCTTGGACTGCATTCAAGCATATTTAATATTTCACACTTAAACTGAGACATGGCATTAACAAAATCATTTAATTCATTTATTCGGTTATCAGTTAATTCATTCTTGGCAGGGCTGTTTAAATGTTCTAGCTTTATTTTCAGTTATGCCGTCTGAATTGCAAATGGCTAATACGCTTTACAATTGGATAAAAGACTTAATGTCTTTCGGTGCTCTTTTGATGCCCTGAGTCGTGTGTGTGTGTGTGTGTGTGTGTGTGTGTGTGTGTGAGATCTTCCTCCTGTGTGTTTAAGGGGCGGCAGGGAGACGGTTAATCTCAGGTGGGCTGAGTCCACTGTGGTTTCTGCTTAATTAATGGCGTGCCATCTGTCTGTCTCTAGAGGAGGGAGACCACCAGCTGCTCAGGCTTTGATCTCACCTGTCTGTCTGTGTGTTAAGTGTGAGTGTCTGCACGTATGTACATACACATGTCAGTCTTCGCCTCCTCATTTTAGAGCTGCTTGAATAGAGTGACATCATCAATCCTTCAAGATACAGGCTACTTTTGGGAAATGTTTAAATATTTTCTTGCCTTTAAAAGTATGATGGAAACATACTAACTTCCATCATTCTATCTTTACACCACATGGACAAAAGTATGTGACCACATGAACATTACACCCCCATATAATTGTTGGATATTGGCAATAACATGCTGCTGTAACTGCCTCCATTCGTCTGGGAACCTGGTTGCAGAGAATCGCTCCCATTCGGCCAAAACAGCATTTGTGGGGTGGGACTCTGATGTTGGGCGATGAGGCCTGGCTCACAATTGGCATTCCTATTCATCCCAAAGGTGTTTGATGGGGTTGAAGTCAGAGCTCTGAGCAGACCAGTCAAATTCTTCCACAACCGCCTCAGAAAACTATTTATGGACCTCACTTTGTACGAGGGGGCTTTGTTGTGTTGAAATGGCTTTCCCCCAAAGTGTTGCCAGAAAGTTGCAAGCGCACTATTGTCTAAATTATGACTGTCTGCCGCAGAATTACGATTTTCCTTAATTGGAAGTCAGGCACCATGACTAAACCACAAAACACAGCCTCACATGAAAAGTATAGTGCATTTGCTGGGCTCGTCCACATATGTGTGGCTATATTGTGCTCAAATTATATTATACATCATATGCATACTGTATGTGCTGCTTTTATATTTGGGATACACTTTATTTTTAACATAATTCTACTTGTCTGTAATGTTTGTGATACCTTTATTATTACCATTTACCGTCTCCTTCATCCATCCATTTTAAAGAGTCAGTTAACGCTGAGCATCATTAGTCTGATCATTGATCTCCCTCCTCACTGCAGCCGAGGCCTGAGGACTGTCTGCTGCCACTGACGTGTCCCCTTTAAAAGTCAAGGTGAAGCGTCAGTGTCTTGTGTGGGAGGAGAGCGAGCCACAGATCACGACGCCTGCATCTCGAAAACCGACAGCAGAGGTAAGGCACGCACGGCTTTCACTTCAATCCCGCCTCCCCTGAGAAAGCTTAAGGAGGAAGATCCACGCAACAGTTGGAGAAGAAAAGAGGCGATCTAAGTTTGTCATTGAGCAAAGCAGAAGTCACCCTGTGCCGGATTTCAAAATTCTTTTCACCACTGGCTGCATTTTAATTTAAAAACTGACACTTATTCAACCCATAGACTGAGATGTAAACAAGATTTCAGTAGAACTTTTCACAATATCACAATGATTCATCTCTTTATTGAATGATTGGGATTCAGCTACCAGGGACAGTGAGTTATTGTCAGGAATGCTGAGGCTTAAAACAACACCCAGCTATCGTGATCACTAATAGAAATCCTGTTTGTATCCCATACATATATTAGCTCTCATGAGCAAACTAATTTACACCTGCCAAGACAGCATGACTTAGTATTGACTGATTTATTTCGGTGTCGTGCACTGTAATGTAGGTGGCCAGCCCACAGACAGATTGATCATATTCCCACAGAAACTCACACAAACTGCATCAGAGTTTTACCAGGATTTACACTGGTGGTAAAATCTCTCTCAAAAAGAAATGAGCTTTCATGATTGTCCCACAGGGAGAAATATTCAGAGGTAGATGTCATTTTGCTGTAAACTGCTCATTTTTAATTATTTTTGGGGTGTTTTATGCTTTTAAAGAGAGGAGAGGTAACAGGGAATGAGGGGAAAGAGAGATGGAGAATGACATGTAACAATGGTCGGACTCAAACCAGGAACCCTGCCAGTAATGACCTGGGACTTTTATCCCTAAACATAGTTTTCTTCTCCATTACAATATAAGCTCTTCTTATCCAGTGTCATTCATTATAGTCTATTCTTGTAAATGAGGTATAATAATACTCCAAAATAAAAATTAATGTTGAGACACAGTGACCTCCATCTGCCAATTTTAATGATCAGGCTGTCGAACAAGCCTTCATCAAATCACTGTAATACTCTTCCAAAATGAAATTAATCTAATTGAATGAATTCATTTAATACAAATGAATATCAGTCAAATCTTTTTTTTTTCTTTCTTTTTTTTTTTTTTTTTACAGATTGTGGCACATTATTATCTTATAGTAGAGACAAAGATAAATTGTGCTCCAGAAGAAATGAGTGTTCTTTGTATATTATGTCCTCAGGATGCTTTTCTGCATTTTGTGTTTTTTATACTGTATTGTATTATGGAGATGTCTCACTCCAGAGCAGTGTGTTTTTGTTTTGATGGATGTGATAACATTCGATAGCAGCCTGCATTTTAAGTTTGTAATACTGTAAAAAAAAAAAAAAAAAAAGAAAGAAAGAAAGAACGAAACCGGTGCCACATTCATTATGGTGCTCCGATGCCACTGAAGACACTGCGCAATAATTTTTGATTTTGTTATATTTTAGAGTGCCGCTCTTTGAACTGACAGGCTGTAACTCTGCTGGATGATGGATAGTTACTGAAAGTTTTCAAATGAGTTTGTGAGCCTGAGGTTCGACATATTTACAACTCTGCAGCACCCAGAACTTGAGGTTTCAATCTACAGAGACCTGAGGCAGAAGACACAAGTTGTTTGAACATGTAGTATCCTGTGGGGTGTTTTTTACATTATTTAGTGGAGATGCAAAAGGTTTGTCGCAAGTGAAATTAAACTAGCACTCTGCTCATGGTCCATGAGTTATTTAGCTTCGAGCAGGAAAAAGCATATTACTTATTACTGATATAAAACACACAGTTCTACTTATTTTAATGATGTAGAATAATTGCAATTGCTTTTGTTGGCCTCATTTACTTCAAAGGCTTCGTATGTTAACCTACAATTTCCCCCTTTGTCATTAACAAGTGTGTTGTATGAGATTTAAGTTTGAATATCAGCATCAGTCTTATTAGTCAAATAAGATTCCACAAACTGGAACATTGACTTGTGTGGTACTATTTTTAAGTCATCCATCCATCCAGTCCATTATCTGCCAGCCACATGAGATATATATCTCTTCAGCATTTTGTGGTACTGTCCTGGTGTCTCCTACCAGTTGAGCATGCCTGGAAACACCTCCAAAGCCTTTCCAACCTTTCTAAATAAAGGGGCTCCACTCCAGACTGCCTCTAGATGTCTGAGCTCCTTAACCCGTCTTTAAAGGTGAACATCTGCCCAACGCTCTCACAACTGTGGGAGAAGGAGAGCCCCACTGAGAGGCTTGAACCAAAAACTTTACTTTTATAATGAACGGGTCATACAATGTTGTTGACTTATTTCTGTCAATTGACAAACAAATCAGCGCCACTAACAGATATTTCAAAAGAGAATTCTGCAATATCTGCATGGATTTCATAAGCCATCGTTATAGAAATGGCAACAAGCTGAAATGCTGTGAATGTACAGATCAAAGTGAAACTGAACTGGGCTCTGGTAGGTCAATCAATCAGTAAAAACACAGCAAAGAAGAAATTGGCTGGAGGATTGTAGGTGCAGGTGGAGGAGTGCTGTTTGAGTGCTATGGTTTATATATTGTTGATAGTGTCCAGTGGGCTTTGAACGGTCTTGAAAATCGCAGAGTGGAAAACAAATCATGTTCTGCCTCTCAGTTCAGTACTGGGGCGCTCGCGTGTTTCGTTTTATTGGTCCTGAATCATTCTGATGTAGCAGGAATGACCTTGGCTTCACAGCCTCACGGTGCAGATCCTCATGAAGGACAGTTTACACAGAGTGGGCGTGAGCATGGGGAGCCAAGGTATTAGAAGACAACTTCCCTACTTGTAGGTTAATACCCCCTCGTCTGTACATCTGCCCCTTCATTAACTTCCTCTCTCTTGTGACTTCTTTTCTTTCATCCAGTCAGAGGTGACACAGCAACCTCTCTGGTCTTCATTGCTGTCAACATTGTTAAAACAACCACTTTCAGCCTTGTCCTACAGTGGAATATTACATTTTAATCATCAATACAGCATCATAATTGCATTATGATTGCAAATCACCTGCGCTATTGTTAGACAGCCACTGATGAATATGTGAGAGTATGAGGTGGTAGGAGAGTGACAAATGACAGGACTAATGGCACCACAGGCTGACTGCAGATTAGCTGCGGCCTTATAAGGTCAGGAGGAACTGCAGCAAACTGACGTGACTCACACACACACAGACAGACACACGCACACACAGACATCGACTACTGCAAATATCCACAGTGGTGAGGGCAGTTTTATCCTATTTGTAGTTGTACACGCGCATGCATATTGCACACGTACATGAGGGTATTTTATTGTATGTTTCTGAGCTCTTCCTGGCACGACTCTGTGACCCACCGCTGGCCCGAGCACAATGACTGGACCCTGCGCACTGACAGGGGGATAAGTAATAGCTCCTCTATGGCCGCCAGCCTATACAATCATCCCTGCTATTGCCTCCACTGATTTATTGAAAGACAACGACCTCTGGTTCCACCGAGCCCGCCGCCTGGCCCGGCTCCCAATGCATGCATTGTTTTCTATTTTAGTGCCACATATTGCCATGGGGAGACACTGCGACCCTGAGCTGAAGTCCCTGTCAGTGCTACAGATGCGTCTGCATTTCCTGTTAATAAAGCGGTCACAATGAATTATACAACACCTTTGCATTGCTGAGTCCGGCTCGTATGAATGTTGACAAAGCACAGAGGTTGTACTTTGAATTTAATGTAATTTTTGTCAAAGCATTTGAGGAATTATAACACAGAGTAATGTTATTTACAACCACAACCTCAGTGAAAGACACTAATATACCACAATGGTTTTTCATCATTTTTATTGTTGGGTGGATTTCCTCTGATTGATGGCTAATGTTTTAATTAAAATACGTTTCAATTATCCCAGTTGATGGAGTACAGATATAGCACTGCGGTAAATCACGCAGATATTAAACTGGACTGTTCTTGAGCCGACACTAAATCACCTCCCAGTCATATTTTGCATGGAAGAGTGTTTGTTAATTTATATTCCATTTCACTCTGTCTGGACAAAATGCTTTATGGAAAGGCAAATATTTCCAGCGGAGCCAAAAGTTGCTTCCTGTGCACACACCTTCATCAATTGCTTCATGGTGGGTGAAAGTGCTGCCAGGAGCAACCATGCTGATAAAATAATGTGGCTTCAAGCAGACCTTGATACTGATACAGCAAATATGATAGTCTGGTGTTAAAATGCAAAAGAATGACGGAGATTATCTGGTCCAGTCAGTGTAATTTCCCCTTTATTACCTTCTCTATTCAAATTGATGAGACCTCGTCCACAGGATGAGGTTAAAAGGACACAGGGAAAAAAGAGAACAGAGCTGCTAAAAGGGAAGAGCACTATTATTAACCACTGTGGATTTACATTTGAAAGTTTCCTTTAATGATTTCCTCAATATTACTCAATATAGAAGCTTGGGAGTCTTCTGGATAATTTAGCAATATTATGAGCTTATGTCATCAGGCCATCAGTTTGAATTATTTCAATTTGGTTTTTGAGAACTTATGTCTTTTGTCTTGTATGGAAGATGGCTTTAAAGTCATATTGATATGACAGTTGGAGGCTTTTCATGTTCTGTATTATGACGCATTTTCTGATGAAACCGAATATGCGGGTTGGTAATTACAAGAGAGATTTGAACTAATCTTCCAGAATTGACTGGACTGCTTATAAGTTGGCACGACTTGGAAAATATGGCAAGATACAGAGCTTCAGAAGATGGCTAGGCTCCATCAACACCTCCCTTTTCCCTGTTGTTAGACCAGAGGGCGGAGAAATCAGAAAAATCAGAAATCGAAATATCAAGTTCTTGCAGTCCAAACACACACTTCCTGCTATGTTATCAGTTGGTCAAGTGTGGTTTTATACAATGGGCCTTTCACCTCGAGTTGATAAGCTAAATCAGTATACAACCCTGAGTTTTGGATCAATCATCAAAAGTATCTTTATGTTTCACAGGAAGAGAAAGAATTTGCTTTGAAAACTGACACAGTGGGGGAAATACATTTTCAACATGTCATAAAACATATTTTCAATGCAGTTATTCACATAAAAGTTATACCAGACATTGGTAATAAATAAATAAAACTACAAGAAATCATAACATTCCAATCTATGAAAAGTTGGGTGCAGCAATGCCACGGGAAGAAAGTATTGAACACAGTAAGAAAAAGCACTAAACCAGCTGATTCCTCTAATTAGCTCTCCTGCTACCAACATGTTGGTAGGTTGCTTCCACTTGTACTTACCTACCTCTGAATGCAAGTAAACAAATCATTTGTTACCAAGCTGTCACACAAGAAACATCTCATGATGGGTGGAGGCAAAGAGCTCGTCCAAGACTATCAACAGAAATGGCACTGGTTACCAAAGGACTTCTAAACTCCTACGTGTTCCTTCAAGCACCAATGGGACCATTTATCTGCAAGTGGAAGGAGCATCACTCCATCAATGACCATGCACAGGAGATCATCGCAAGTTTCTCAACCTCACAGTCAGAAAGTTGATCAGAAGAGTAACCCAAGAGCCAGGGACCACTCGAAAAGAGCTCCATGATCACCCTGGAAGACTCCACTTGGAAGGAAAGTTTGCTACACAACATGAGAAGCTGGGAAAATGTAGCTGTGGTTAGACAAGACAAAAATCTAACTTTTCTTTTGATACGACAATAAATGTCTCTGCTTTTCCCAAGTCAGTCAGTTCCAAGTCAATGCCGAAGATTATCCTTGAGCAGAGACCTTGGTTGCAGTTTACCCATGATATACAACCATATGACTGTTCTGGAGTTATGGAAATTGCAAATAAAGTGGACCTTGAGTTAAGATTGTTTTGTCAAAGTCACTTAAGTAAAGTTCACAGACGATTTTTTGCACTAGTGAACACGTTCTGCTGACGGGGTAAGAAAACACTTTGGGTTGCTTTGGACGTTAATGACAATATTCGCTTGTTTCAACTGGAGAAATTGTTTGAAAAGCTTGTCGCTCACAGTCATACCCGACTTCTCTCATTATGTTTGTATATACACAGGCTTTTACCTTATAAAGAATGACATAGATATCTTCTGAAACATCTGCTCCTCTTCTACATTGATGATTCACCCAGTAAACTTTCATGCACATCAAACTATCAGTCACCTAATATAATCTAAGCAAGGGAAAGAATGTGACTTTTACTTCCATCGCCAACCCAAACAACTCCTCCTTCTTCGCTACTCTATGGGAATTATTTAAGGTTTTATGGCTCACCAAATAGTGGAATGAGAAAGGGAGAGAATATTCGGGAAGAGGGATGGAGTGAGAGTGAAAATCCTCTGTCAGCTTACATATCGAGGTTATGTTCTCCATCAGTGGGTTTGAGGGATTGAGGAAGGAGAGAGAAAGATCCAGTCTGCTGGGCACAGGAACTCAGAGGGATGAGTGCGCACACAGACACACACACACACACACACCTCATCTACCTCTATCAACTCACACCTGTACTTATTTTTCCGCTGCATCCCTCCACTGCTTTCTCACTTATACACTTCACCTCTCGCTCACTCAACTGTTTTGTGCTCTTTACTGACTCCGTATTTTTTCGTGCTGTTATTTTAAATTCGTGCGCTTCATACAATCAGACTGACTCAGGTAGCATACGAAATGTGTTGTTGTTTGTGTGCAAACAAACACGTCTGATGGTTAATACTGAATACTGAACAGTCTGGATGTGTTTGCGTGTTTCTGTTTCTCTGGGTTGAAAGTGTGGGTGGTAAAGAATGAGTGGGTGACTGGGTGACAGGTGAGCAGAGAGGAGCCTCACAGGTTCATTACCGGCTGGCAGAGTGGAGCACTCCAGGGCACAGCGGTTGGAGGTAACGCTTCGGGCCTACTCATCAACATCCTGTCACCTCCATTTTCCTACTCTCAGGCTTGGCACGGCGGCTGACCCGGTACCCCCCCCTCCTCCCCCCCGGGGGGAAAACTGTCTTCTTCAACAATAAGTCAGCATTCAGTAGCAACAAAAACAGTGTGTTTGTTTAGTCACATAGAAAATGAAAAAAGGTGCCGTCAGCTGACCTTCATGTGAATGTGATACGCAGTTTGCAATGAACAGCAGGGAAGACCGAGTCTGTCATTGTTTGTTTGTGCTCAAGGATTCACATTCCACATCCTTCCAACAGTAAAACATTCTCAGACAGTTTTTATGTACCTGGCTTTTAGTTTCCATATGAAGGTCTCCTTTACAGAACTATTCTGTAATGGCTGCAGTCAAATGTGACAAGATCCTTGTGAACAGAGCTGCACTGTTTGCATGAGTGGCATCTGGTATGCAGGAGAGAAAGATACGAGGAAAGGTGAGTAAGTTCTGTCTGAGACTGAACTGACCACGATGAACTTGAGAGATGCTCGCCCCTACTTCTTGCTAGTCTAACCAACACTGTAGATCTGCTAATAAACAGACTTCAGGTGCTTATTGTATGCAGTCCAACAGCACCCAAGCGTGGTTAAAAATGACATGACCAATGGAAATGACTAATTTTTACTGTTGATACTTGGTTGGTTTTTAGTGAACTCTCTCAACAGCTATTGGACAAATTGTCATACAATTTTATACATACATCCATGTCTCCCACAGTATGAATCGTAAATACGTTTTCATCTTCTACATCTTCTTTATCCTCTGTCTAAAGTTTCTGTTTTTGGACCATTTAATGCCTTTATTGACAGATGACAGTCTAAGTGATAAGGAAAGACACGCAACAACGGTCCCTGGCTGGACGTGAACTCAGGATGTTGCAGTTCATGGTTGGCACCTTAACCTCAGGATGCCAGTTTGCTCCACGAAAACACATTTTGTAGAGAAGATGATTAAATGACAGATTTATTACAGTGCACTTAGATTATGCTTTGTTTGTGCTGCTTTATGTTCATGTAACAGCATTTAGTTCAGACCTGTGTTGGAAGTGTTACATCAATGTTTTGTCTGACTTTAAAAGATTTCAAAGTCACAAACAATAAAAACATGAAAATTAAAGGCACATTTGTGTAATAAAGTATGTCTGAAAGGTCTTATAGTCACTGCCGCAGTCCTATTAACTTTCAAATGACAAGTACGGCCTGATTTTCCTCTTATTGTCCACACAGACTCTTAGTTTCAAACTGCAATCAAAGGAAGGTCTTCCAAAGGCTTAACTTCAGAAAAGAAGTCTTTGAGAAGTTCCCCAGACAATTTCACTGCAGTATGAGTGTACTTTTCACTGTTATCTTCAGCTAGAAGAGGTAGGAGAAGGAAGTCATGCAATATCAGTCTGCAATATGTTTAGCTGAGGGTAAGAAATAGCCAGGCTTGTAATTGCTTTGGAACAAGCTAGGATGGCTCCTCTGGCAGGAGGAGATTTTCCTTTGGTCAGCCATGAGGGCAATAAGACAGATAAGAAAGAAGGGAGAGACAAACTGAAAAAGGAGAGAGGGGGGGAGATTTTCAGATTTTCTGAAGTGTTCAGATGAAATAGAGGGTTACAATGAAAAGCCCACAGTTGGTTGCCCTTCCACACTTTGAGGTTTAGGAGAGGAAAACACACATAAGACTGGGAAGGAATAAAGGAGAAAGAGTTTCGATTTCTGAGTGCATTTCTGCTCATGAGCATCCTTTACAACTGTTTGTCCCCAGCTTGTGGCGGCAGTCACACAAGCCTCAGAGGAATCGTGTCGCAGTGTGGGTTTTCAGTGTTACTATCAACAGCTTTTCTCTGAACGACTTCACTCCTGTTTCATTACCACTTCTCTACAAGATAAAACCAGCTGATAGATACAGGAAGAGAAAGAGAGAGTGAAGCACCTGCAGCCACTGAAGTGTTCGACTGGCTCCTGCAGTGGTAATGTACATCACTTGCACTGTCAGGACAGAGCTTGTTTACTGTCTCTAAGGTGTGTCCTTTAATTAATAGCTCTAGGCCTGGTTTCTGTGTTAAGCTGTCCGAAGTGGGAATGACTTTATAAAAGTGGATCAGTGGAGGAGACTCTCCACCCCTGCAGCAGGGATGTAAGTTAGAGCTGAGACGTTAGTCGATTCATCGATTGGCTGATTGCCAGAAAAACGATTCCAACTATTTTGATGGTTGATCACTCGCTAAAGTAATTTTTTAAGCAAAAAATTGCACTTGAGTTCCAGAGAGATGTTAGGTGTGGTCAAGTACAAGAGACTCAACCCATGGAAACTAATGCAGCTCTGTATTTCTTCCTTCCAAAATCTAGTGTCAACATATATTTTTTTTATGGGCTGTACTTATTATGAAATTCTGGGCCAATATCTGTTTAGAACAACAATTTGACCAACAGCCAGTAGATGCCAGTATCAATGTTTTTGTTGCTGCTGTTATTTTTCCCTTTTTGTGCCAAGGAGACAAAGAATCTTTATTTTAAAAAATACAACTGTGTGAGTGTGGACTGCTTTACACTCATTCTGCCTTTCATTGCATCTTTGAATGAGCACAAATTCAATCACACAAATTTATGGAGCAACCTTTAATATGACCTTCTTTCAAAAAATGCTTTTAGAAAAATAACTGCTTCAAAAGCCTTTTTAATCTGCTATACAACCACATACTCAATGGGAGGAATTTCTCGGCTTTCAAGTCATAATCATCGTACCTTTCTTCATGTCAATTTTTTCAAGTGAGATTTGGGTGAGTAGAATTGATGTGTTGAATTTCTTGCTAGTAGTACTTACTCTCGAAATGTGTTTGCAACATGTCTTACAAACTCCATGCTGCTGATCTTTCACTTACACAGTGCAAAGTTACCAAATGGCTGTCATTTTCTTTCACTTTTATCTGAAAACAAATCACTCTGACTGCGAATAACCAACACTACATTTAGCCAGCGCAAAATCTATGCAACACAACAGATAAATAACAGCCACTGCCATATGTGAATATCATCCTATTTGCCAATAGGCCATTGGTAGTCAACAAGTCCAATATTAGCTGATACCAATGTTTGGCAAATAAATCAATGCATCCCTACAAACATGGCCCAACAAGCTCCCCTGACTTTTGCCACTTTATAAATTCCAATTTTCATTCTCACCTCAACCATTGAGAGTCACTCAGCTCTTATTTTGACTCAGTTGAGACTTACTTTTGAAACAATTCCTAAAAAGGTGGGGCTCAAAAACAAACACATTTTAGGTACATGTTTAAATTATGATTATGGTGACATTTTGTTGGCAATTAAACTCATTAAACAGATACATATTAGCAGTATAATTAGCAGCATGAGGCATTTTAACATACTTAATCAGCAACATAGACAATCTGAACAAATTCCAGTCCAGGCTTCGTCCATGTCTGAATCTGAATATACAGTAGATACAAAGATAGATACTTTTGTTCAGTAAACTCATACAGATAATAGTATTGCACGCCTACTCTGTAAACACCAGAGAACATATCTAGGAAGTAGCTTTTTGTAACCCATCTGGTGATTCATTTGTGTTACTCAAAATGTTCTCTTTTTGTCTGGCAATGTTCCTGGATGCATAACATCCTAATGAGATACAACAATCTTATTAAACCGAACATATTGTTGCCTAGAGGCACTGTCTCGACATACTTTTTCATCCCTTAGTTTTAGTCTCTCGTGCTGCAATTTTGTCGTTTTGTGAAGTTCAGCAACATATAGGTATTTCCATTCTAATACTGAACTCTATTATGTTGTTCTAAGGGCTTCTCATATTATATCCAAATGCCCTGAACACCTCCAATTGCAAAACATTTACTCTGCTGGATGCTTTGCTCCAGCAAATCATAACAAATGTGAAAGACCACATCATCTACAGTAATGCTGCTGTTTCTTTGCCTCCTTGTTCGATGCTTTATTTCCCCAAACACTCATTTTCCAGTTGGGCAGTTAATTGAATTCGGTGCTGGGTGTAAAATAGTGGCTCCTTAGCCACAGTTGCCTGCTCGTAGTGCATGAGGTAACCAAGGTTAGATTAACTAAAGCGGGGCTCAGATAGAGGAGCCAATGGCGCATAGATACACCCACTGAGTAACTGATCATGTTATTCGATGCTGGATGCAAAGAGACGCTACTGGCTCTTAACATGGATACAGGAGCAAATCAGCTACTCTGTTGTACAATAGGAAAATTTAATTCTCATAACTCAGTGAGATGCTTGATTTGCTTTTGGCTATGGTGATAGAAGATGGATAAATGCAGCACGTACAGATGCTTGATAGTCTTAATATACCAAATGATGCCGCTGGGGAGACAGTATGCCTAGAACAAATGGTCCCTGAGTATTCGTTATGTGGCATCTTAAAAAAAAAAAAAAGACTGCTGCACAGTATTACAGTCAGTAAAATCTTGTCCTTTTCTTTGAGACTCTGCTTAAAACTTAAGTGTTTCCATCTCTGACAGATCCGGCCCTGCACATCCCTTTTCATCGCAGTACAGTTCTTTTCAAATATTCATCTATATGCATTTTATTTTCATCATCCCAGCTCACCACTGAAACTACAGCGGTGCAAAAAAAACTTAAAGAGCCCTCCTAGAAGTCAGCAGGCACGCAGAATAATGCAGCATCCGAGCCGACCTTATTGATGGCTCTGATAGTGGCTTTAAAAATAGCCCTGGCTGTCCGCCTCTCCTTCCTCACTTCTCACAACACGCCACTGTCAGTGTGCCGCACCTGCTGTGGTGAGACCATTGCATAACCATCTCTGCTCATGCAGAAGATCAGCATTTCTCTCCAGTGACACACTGAGTGTGTGTGTGTGTGTGTGTGTGTGTGTGTGTGTGTGTGTGTGTGTTCTCGAAGGCTTCTAACAGAGAACAGTAAAGGACACCGAAGGTCAATACACGCAACAAACAGGACCGAGCGCACTTTGCTTCACACAAATATAACTGTGTGATTTTAAGATATTTTCTCAAGCTGTGTTTTATCATGTTTGCAAAATGTTACTATTCCTATTCCTACTTTTCTGACACTGTGATGCCCTCAACCAAAGGTCAGGATGTCCTGTCAGAGGGCAGATCACTGAGTGCTTTCAGCCATTACATTGTACATTTATAGTGTTTTCATTAAGGGCTTCATGGTGAAATAACTCCATACTTTTTTTCCTGACATCTAAAGCCTGAATTAGAGAGAGAAGCGAATACTCTATGAATGATTGATTTAGAGAATAATGTGCTCGTAACTTCAGAGAGTGGAACAACTGAGGGATGAGTAATCACTACAATCAGATCTAACAAATGAACTGATTTATTAAATTAAAGTTGAAATTTGAAGATTCCCAAACGCTGTTGGCCACTGCAGAGACAAAAGGTGAACAGTTAAGATTGCAGAGTTGTTATGGGAAAAACAACTTTCCAGCCTACTGTTCATTTTAGCCAAATGTATTGCATTACCAGCATAGTAGTCGGCCTTCCTGCAAATACAGGTCACTAACAGGCCAGAAAAACAAGCTAATTATGCTACTTTTCACGCTGTCATTGTGGGGTCTGAAGACTGTGGGGAGGTGAGAGCTAAATCGCTTTTTTTTTGAGAGCAGGTGGTGATAATGGTGGTGAAAGGCTGACATTTAGCAGAATGGAAGAAGAATCTGTATATTTGTGCAAAATTGAGGTAGGAGACTGGTTTGGTTATATTTATGTTGTACTGATCCCAGTAAATGAGAATTAATACTCTCCCAAAAAATTAACCAATTGCCAATAATACTTTTGCTCTCGATCCATCAGTAATGGTAAGAAAACGCAATAAAGAGTTTCACACAATATTTTATAAAGCATCGCCTGAAAAAAGAGCACTTCTGCTAACACCACAGGAAATTAATACATCTTTATCTAAAATACAATTAAGGCTTATGAAGTTCCAGGGAAAATGAGCAGCGGCTCTACATACCACAGCAAAGGCCGTATATTTAACAAGTGAGGTGATTGTTTAAACTGTCATCTAGTAACTTTGATAACAAGATGAGATGCGTCAGGATCTGATTAATTCAGCTCAGCGGGAGATTGATTGATCAGTGCCATTGTTCATGTGCTCCGCAGTAATTAATCAGAGAAACACATCGCAGTGTCGGGGTAAAAAGAAAATCGTCTTCAGTCACAATCTGGTGAAAATCTACCAAGCTGAGTTAGTTTGATAATCACCAGATGGACACATTTTTCCCCTGCAGAGCTGAAGTTGAAGTTAGTTTACAGAGGGCAGCACTTACCACCTCTGCTAGCTAACTTTCTGAAGGACACCACACTCTTGTTTGTGTTTTTTATGATACCCCACGCAGATGGAACATCATTAAGAGACACACAGGTTTAATATGCATTATACATTTGCACTGGTGGACACGAGAACCTGTGGATCCAGATTCAGGAGTTCAACACTTTGCAGCAACAAATCAATTCAATTTAAAAAATAGCCAAAAGCAATCTTGGAAGTACTGAGGCATTATTTTTGTTTATGTCTTGTGAGGATTTATCAAGCTTTAAATCAGTCGGTGAAGAGAGTTCTACTGCGGTGATTAGTTCAGGAAAGGTCTTGCAAGGAAAAATGTCAATGTACAAGAACAATCCACCGCAGATTATAAGAAGACTGACGAGCAAACCATAAATCTTCAAAATTCAGTTAATAGGTCTGGCATGTCTGTCATGAAACGTGCCCTTTATGAGAGGTAAACAAGTACAAACGCAGAGAAAATACAGAAAGGGAAGAGTGAAAGAATAAATGAGTAAATGAGAGAATCAACCCACAGCAACAGCAGGTTAAACTAACAATGCGCAATTTAACAAGATTTACAACGTGAGGTGCCTTCAGCGTTTAGAGAAGTCAAATTCTGCTCATTTATTGGGAGGGCCTGTAATAAAAGAAGAAATAATAAATAACACTTGTGCTTGAATTGCCTGCCTCGACTTTAATTGCGCTGATTTACGGAGTTAACTTATCTATAAACTGTCTTAATGTGGCCTTCACACCGGCCATTAGCTCTGTCCATTTTAATATAACTGTAAAACACTTTAAATGGTTTAATGCTGCCTTTTACTGAGACGCTGAGGAATACACTCAACTGCTCATCTCAATCTCCACGAGTCATTAGTAACTCTGTCTACTTCAAAAGTACGTAAATACAACTCCTGAGTCCTGTGCTAGAACTTGTGATGCTTTTCTTGCAAATGTCTAATGACTGTGAAAACAATGAGTTATGATGAGTTTCACCACTTATAGCATTACAGCATAAACCATAACTGTGTGTGTAATATGCAATATAGAATTTATGTATTTTATTTTAGGATAATATGAAATAATTGATGAAATATAACATACTCAAGTGTAGCCTGTTCAGAAGAATTCATTTTCAACTGAAGAATCTAAAGAGCGATTTTTCACCATTTTTGTCAACATAATCTCTTTCTGTGTCAATAGGCTCATCTTAAAAGGAGCTACTGGTAAATTGATGGAGTTAAATGACCTTTTTCTCTTCGAACACTCTTTTAAATGCTAACTTTTAATAGGATTTAGGTGCAGACCAAGGTTTTGACTGCAGCATGAAAGCATTAAAGTCTGCTTTTACCAGCTTCTGGAAAACTTTTCTCTAAATGTCTTTGTATGATTTCTCTTTGATATTACAGTTGTTTCTGTTGAGTTTGTTTGACCTACAGTACTTAATGTTCCTCGTAATGCGTACTGAGTAACACCTTTCATGCATTAGGGCATCTCTCAATACTAAAGAGAGCTTTGGAGAGGATTTTGTATGCTGTAAGTACGAACATAACACACTCAACTGGTTTGATGTGCGACTGTGTGACTGACTGAAATGAGATGGATTTGAAATTGTGATCCAAGACGTCTGCTGCGAATTGTGCGAGCTGTGTTTGCTGTGAGGTGTAGCGAGTCAATTATAGCGGGAGTGCTGGGCAACAGCGCTCAATTTCAATTACCGTTATCACTTGCCTTAAAAGATGGGCGCATCAAAAGGCAATGCAGCCTTCAACCAAACAGAATGGCTTCGTAGGTTGATGCACAGATAGAAAAAATGAATGGCTTCGACAGTGAATGGAGCTCTGTCGTGAAGTTGAGGATAAAGATGAAACTTTCATAACCTTTTGTGATCTTTCCCACTGTGCTATTAAATTGACTAAAAGTTCAACTCCAACTTTTAGATTGTTGAAGTTTGGTTGTAGGAAGTGTTACATTTTACTGTACGCATATACTGAACCTTTCATTGATGCTAAGAGAGAGGAGGGCCTACAGAGGCAAACAGACTGGATACTGACTCTGTGGGCTCAAAGTTCATCAAGTTGGGTGTGGACATTTCATTACGAGAGCCTCTGCCACAGCAATAGAAGGGAACGGAGTAACTGAAGTGGTTGATTTAAGAAGAACAAAAATCAGCAAGAGGGGCTCAGGGTTTTAATTGAATGGCGCCATTACGTCTTTGATAGATAACGATGCGCAATGATGTTGGAAGTCATTGCACACAATGACCTCGTGAACTTCCTTGTGATCTTTTACAGTGCTCGAATGAAACTAGTTTATCCATTTTGTCAGTTCACTGTAGTTTGTAACACTCAAAAGTCTAATTATTTTCTGTCAATGGCGACCTTGAAAGAAGAGATGCACTTAGTTTGATTTGGCACTGGATTTTGCCCTAAAACATGTTTTTTGTCCCACTGCTACGAAATGTTACCAAAATAATTACATGCATCATTCTGCAGACATGTAATCATTTTTCATTCAATGTTCATTCCTGACATTGGAAACAGCAGGAGAAAAAGAAATAAACACATGGCAAATCCATCTTTTTGTGAAATTTCATAAGAGTGGGACAAAAGTATGTTTTTGCATAAAATAAAAACTACTCATTCTCTTTTCATAACTGTTGACATTTTAAGGCAACAAATGATTGGAAGTTTTGGAAAGTAAGCAGAAGCCTGTAAAACCAGTGAGTAGGACATGCAGGAGTGGCATGGTTCGTCATTTTATGGCTGTGTTAAATTTCAAAGGGTCATGAGGATGTCACCAACCAATTCCAGCCAAATTCCTCTACCTTGAAAGAGGCAGCAGGTGAATTATTGCCAATAAGTTTGCAAACCACAGGCATCACTTCTGCGTTGATTTATGCGCTCTGTGAGCAAAAGTAGTTTTCTAAATTGGATGAAATTTGCTACATCATATTGCACATAAAAATACACACCAATCCCTTCAGTTAAAACTTACACCTGTTTCTGTTGCCTTCATGGATTCCATCAACCATAGTGGTTTTAAGAGCCAACACACAGAAGAAGACATATTTCTGACAAAAGCATTGTCATTTGGTAGCTTAAACACTCAGCCTCACTGGCATCATTGTCTCATCATTCTAGTTACATTTTGAATCTGCACGTAAATATGGAAGAACGAATCCCCTCTGGCGAGCTCTCCCACCTATTTTATCACAAGCAGTGTTATGGCGAGCTGTGAAATTGCCAGACAGGAGCAGATAAGGAAAAAAAATCTGAAAATAACTGCAAGGCACAAGGTCACTGTTTGCATGAACACAAAAACAGGACAATCTGTCTGATCTGACCGCTCTCGCTGTAAACTGACACACAACCCCGATTCCAAAAAAGGAACGCTTTGTAAAACGTAAATCCAAACAGGATGCAATCATTTCCTAACAAACTGTGTTTACTGAGTTTTACAAAGTGTTCCTGAGCTCATGTAGTAATCTCCTTTATACAATCATGTGTCTGACAAAGTGCTGAATCTCTCTCCATCCTTGCTTATGAGCGACTGAGCCTGTTACCAATGAATTACCTGTGGAATGATTCAAACTGCTCCTGATCCAACTTGTTTAAAATATGTTGCTGCTATCAAATTCAGAATAAGCAGATATTTACAAAAATCAAAAATTAAGTGTGTCAAGAAGAATTAGCAAATTTTCCTCTGGTTTACCTATGTTTAACACAGCGTCCCACCTTTTTTGGATCAGGGTTAAAGATGGCATAAATAATAAAACAAAAAATATAACCATTGTTGTATCTCTCTTTCTTAATCCTCCTGGCTTGGCTATTTCAAAAAGAAGGGAAAAAAGTCCTTCAGGCAAAATAATAATCAATATGTAAATACAGTTGCTTGCTCACCAAAGAGAGCTGTAACTGGAAGCTTCATTTCCCAGCTGCACTATGAATGTCACAAATACCTCAAACATTTTCATCATTTCTACAGGTTTGTGTGAGAACCATGAAATGAGTAGGATTTGCCAAAGTACAAATTTAAATGTCAAGGCTGGTTACGGAAGGCAACAGGGACAGGACCCAAACACAGACACAGGAGGCAGCAGGATGACTTCAGTGATTTACAGGTGCAGGTAGACAGACCGGCACACCGGTCGACCAGAATAGGTAAAAGGTTCAGGTAACAGAAACGTGAATACAAAAGCAAAAATCATACACAGGAGAAAAATGGCAATGTGTTTGATCAAGTGGGAAAATGATTGAGGAGGGACAGAGGCAGACTGTGGCATTAAATCAAACCAATGCAGTCCTGGAATGATGTATTTTCAAACACATCTTCTCATCTTTCATGTCTATCTTTTAACCACTGGGGGTCTTGCTTCCATCTGAACGAAGGCAGTCCATGTAATTCTCCAGGCGGGGATCTTTTTAACTCTTAAACATAACAAGGTAAAATGTTACTTCTCCAGCATAATGTGGACAGAGTTGTGTAAATGTTCTCAGCAGGGCAGCGTGAAGTTACAATAAAAGTTAAAATACAAGAGATGGCTGTCATAATTGGCAGAGAATAGCGAGTAATATTAAACAGGACAAACAGACAATTTATCTGTCTAATGAGGTGTTGGAGATGACAAGTGGGAGCGTGCTGATTATTTCAAATGAGCGTATTTATTGCTGTCATCAATCAGCATCGAGTAGCTGTGTGTAAACTTTTATTTTTGTTGAATTGCCCACAGCCCCAAGAAGCAAATATTATTGAAACATCAAATTTCCATCTAATCTTATTTAGATGACAAAGTAAAATGCTGGCTGAGTCAAGCTCCATAACATCAATAACATAGAGAGAGAAATATTACTTTTTTCTTTTTTTTTTGGGCCAAATTTGTCACATCTTCAAAGTTACCATGACTAAAGAATACCCCCGATGTATGGCATGTTGGTTTACTAGTACTTCTTTAGACCTGAGACCACAAGGTCAATTCAGCTGATACTCATTTAGTATGAAAAATGAATGATTGTGATTGTGGCTGTACTGGAATCTGAACAAGATTAAATGACTCTGAATGACTCCACTTTAATGATATACACATAATCTACTGTAACAAATATAAGAGATAACATCAGAAAATTAGAATAAACATCATCTTATTATTAATTACATATACAGTATAAAATAAACTATAAGCCCTAAATGGGACCTTCCTCAACTGATGATTTTAAACACTAAACAATCATGAAAATAATCAGCAGATTAATCGGTAATGAAAATAATCATTACTTGCAGCCTTGTTGCCACACTATAGGCCATGACTTTTTCAGAAAGTGGCTGCTGTAAAACTGTAAAATGTTCAGTTCAAGTAACAAAGAAATGTGTATGTGCATATGCAAAGTGGTCTATTCTTCTGTGATAAGTAAACATTAGAGTGCTGTTTTGCAATTGTTGCCAGTACTTTGATATCACTCCTCATTGACAGCAGCTCCCAAATGGCACTGGATGCTGTACTAGTACGAGTAATTCTCCTGAACAATTACAAACAAAGAGGCGCAGGATCTGAGTTTGTTCTGTGTGTTGTAGCACAACAACAAAAGATGGTCTTGGCAGTCTGTCGGACTACGTTACACCGGCTTTTACAGACCCGGGGATCATAGATAAGACGAACCACTGTTTCACTGAGCAGGTCAAGAGGATGCAGTCCTCTCTCCTGAAGCTGGTGAACATCTCTGAATAAAATCTCATCTGTCCTTTAGAGACTTTGAGAGGGTTATCGATGCCTTCATCTCAGCTTGTGGGCCACTGTAAACTCGACTTTGACCTCAGTCAGAGTTTGTTCTCCTGTCTAGTGGAAATGCAGCTGCAGTGATTATAACAAACTAAAAAAAAACCTTCTTTTCTTCTGGCCACTGTCACAAATGAGATTGGGGTTCAAATTGTACATATATAGCTTCACTTTTAATGTCTTTAGTGCTCATTTATACTGTTTATAATACTGTATATACTGTTATACTGTATCATACTTTGCTGCCTTTATCATTGCTTATTCTAGCACTACACCTTGTTTGACTTGTTTGGATTGTTCAATTAATGTCCAATAGATACACCACAGAACCAATGCTTTATCCATGGTTTTGCTGACCATACATCACCTGAAAATAAAATAAAACATTTTCTTTAATATAATATTAAAAGCTACTGGCTGCAAAGTAAAGAAATTATGAAGGTTATAAGTGGAAAAGGAGATGAAGCTTCTCAACCTCTTCCTCAGTAATGTAAATAAGATGCTATATTTTCTAGTTGTGAAATTTTTTCTGCAAGTTTTTTTTTTTATTATTTCCTATCATTTTATCTTATTTTTTTGGAAGTACCACTGATCCTCCAGTGCATACACAGATAGAGAGATTAGGTGTTTACGGAAACTCCAAGATATCAATACAGATATGAAGATACAGACATGAAATTACTGATATTCACGCAGAATAAGTAAAGCTAATTACTTGTTGAAAATAGCTTTCAAACTCACTAATGAACTGGTGTTGCTGAGTGCACAAGCACAGAGGCCATATGTACTGATATCAATAATCAGTTGAGCAGTTGGAAACGGATGCCAAATTAGTGACTTATTCATTTGTGCTTTCTCACTTTTTTACAGATATTTTAGCTTCTCGGTATTGAAAAGTTTCCAAACGATGTTTATGTGGAACACATCAAACTGTTTTACTCATTTCAGTTTAATTAAGCTGTTTATTAAGTTGAGGCAGCAAAGTTTGTGTATTTTCGTCATGGTTTTGCTGACCCGGAAAGGACACAATCCAAAGTTCATTAAAAAATACCTCATACGCTTATGAGCAGAGATACACTGAGATGTAGCCAGACTCTCACACACACAGACAGAATTGCACCAATGATTCCAGAGCATCTGACTAATTGTTTGGATGACAAGGCTGCAGCTAATGGGGAATAAATATGATTAGCTAAAATGATTTTGCTCATATCAGTCATTAACATGAAACAAAGACGATCCTCATCAAACCAATTTACTGTAGAGCTGTACTCATCAGAATTCAATGGAATGGAAAAATTTGAATATTAATATTAGACTATCAGTGTTTTTTCTTTTTGATTTCATCCAGCAGAGGACTGAAAATCCACAGTGAGGACAAGAGTGTCATTACAAAGCTAAATGTAATGATATCAGTTACAGACTTGAAGTTTAATTTCATGGAAAACTTACAGCCGGAGCACTTACTCAAGGCTTGATTAGAGCAACTTTTTCTTCATTTCTTGGTAAACTTGTGATTTGAGTTGTTACATTAATAAAACTGGAACCAACAGATGTTTGACATCTTTGCTTGAAAAACGACGAAAACAATTAATCGATTGTCAAAATAGTTGCAAGTTAATAGTTAGTTAATAAATAGTTAATTTTCCTTCAATCCACTAATTGTTGCCGCTACTCCCTTCAGTGTGTTTAGATTTAATTTGTGTGATTTTATGGCAACCCACTCTTCAAAACATAAAATTTCTATTTTATTAATTTCCAATGATTATATGTCTTAAAAGAAAAGCAATGTCAGTAATGTCAATACATTTTTAAACCTATCGGTTCTGAAGAAACAATTTTGTCAACATACATTTGACAAAATGCCATAAAATGATCAGATTAAACAAATGTGCGCTTGTTTTCCCTACGTCTGCTCTCACAACACAATTTTTGCTTTCAGTTCACAAATTTGCATAACAAAACCACAGGGCTTTCCTCACTACCACAACTCATCATGTCAATCTCCCAGGATGCATCATTAATTGAACCAAGTCTTGTCTCCTCTGACCTGGACAGGAGCACTTCCTCATCAGCTTTCAATGGATACCTCAGCTCGTGGATCAGCGGGACTATTTGACAACAGGAAGTCCAAATGGGAATTTGATGACCTGCGCTTGTGTCAGCCGGTCGCGGCTGTAATTGGACCTGCCTGCCAATCACTGTCGGTTTTGTTAACAATGAAACGACGATGCAGCTTTGGAGTCCTGCCTGTGCGCTGTAGATGCGCCAAGATGGTGAAAGGGGAATGTCGGTCAGTGCCAGACAAACACAACAGCTGCTGACTCTGCCGATTTAACATGTTTCATGATAGCTGCACAATGGGCTCATTATAGTTAATGGTCCAGGTTTTTTCATGAGGGAGTTAATCATGTTTGTCTATATTATTAGCTTGAGGTCCAAACACATTTGGACTGCAACATCAGTGCAACCGACAATTAAATGAATAGAATATTCTTCAGTGATCCTCAATCTGATTAATGGTAATTCAGTATAACCTTAGATTGCATTACATTTGTTTAGCTGATGTTTTCATCCAAAGTGCATTACAATAAGTGCATTCAAGCATGTACTGCAAGAGTCATACAAGTACAACATACATACAAGTGCTACATTGAAAAAACAATAAGTGATAGAGAATTTCCTTTTCATGATTTTTATTACTATTATTATTTTCTGCTATCCTGAGCTTGTTCCACCTTTGGGGAGCCAGATCAGTAAACCAGTATCATTTTGTTGAGGGGTAGCTTGACCCCCTCATGAGTAAGTAAGCTGTAGTGTGGTTTTATGATACTGAGGTTTTAGAACAGACATTTTATGACTTCTGAAGTCTACAGTATCATGATACAACATTCACATGCCAATATGTACATTTAAAGAATTGTAGGTTGCTGTAATAGTTCCTGCTATCTATGCTGGCTGTGGAGAAATCATTTCCCAACTTCCCAACTATTCTAAAAACAATTATACCAAAATGCAAGAAATTTACAGAAAATATAATCTAACAGGTAATAAATTAAATAATTTCACAGGTTTTGCTTTGTGACTAGTCAAAAAATACTTGCGATTCTGCGGTTTGTTTTGTAGCAGCTCTCTCCAAATCCAGCGATTCAACAAGTCACTAATACACCAAACAAACAGAGGCAAGGGAAATCATTGACAAAAATACCACTTCACTGGCCCAGTTACCCCACCATGCACCAAAAATAGAGCCCATATTGTTTCCGCACTTTATCCTTATCTTCCTCCCTCCTCATCTACTCAGCCTTCATCTCCCTCACATCTACCACGCTCAAGCGTCACTAATGTTCACAGTCATGCAGCTAGTGGTGCTCACGTTGCAGCAGCTTTTATGCAGCTTTATGTCTGCGAGTGTATGCTCTGTAGCAGCAGTTATCTGAGGGCACTGCCAGGACTGCCGCTATCTGAGCTACAGTCAGGAAGCTGCTATAGATAAGATCCCATCAGCTCCTGTGAGGAAGGCTCGCGACACGGATGATCACACACTTTCATTCATGACTGGGAAAAATAACACGTTGCAAGTGAACTCATCTGAACCTGAAGAAATTTAAGGTAAACACAGTGTCCATCACTTTCCAGCCTGTCATATTGTATTATATAGTATTTTTATTATTCGTATTCTACATTCCACTTTGCTTTTGGTAGAAATGTCCAATGATTTACAATGAGGTATTTTCATTCATTATCTGTGTTGTGAAACTACAAAAACAGAAACTCCACAGATTGAGGACAAACTGGTTTTGGAGCAAACAGATCGGGTCAGTATCTCTTGGACTGGTAAAACATTCATTCACTTTGCCCCTGATATCACTCAAAAACTGAACTGTCTGTGCTTCGGAGTGCGACTTATTTCAAACAGGAGGAGAGATAATGTGAGTCTTTACAGTGAATCCTAATACAGTTCTGTGAAGAATGGTTTGCTCATCCAGTGTTAAAGTAAGATTAGAGAGAGTTTAGGGTTGTAAAGTGGCTTCGCTAACCACAGAGTAACTCAGACACTAGATGACACAGTAACAGAAAGGTACACAGGCCAACACTGAAATTATCGTTTGGGGTGTGTTGTGTTTTCTTTTAAAGCCAATGAAAAACTTGGTCCTAGAAGTATATGCACATCTGTTTCAAATACACAGCAAATGTCACAGATAAGCTGAAAAAATTAGTTGATTAATCAATTAGTTGATTGACAGGAAATTAACCTGCAAATGTGATGACAATGAATAATTTGAGTTGTTTCTCAAGCAAAAATGCCAAAACATCCCTTGAAGCCAGCTCGTCAGTTGTGAGGATATATTGCCTTTCTCAGTTTTATATCATCGTAAACTAAATATGTTTGGGTTTTAGACTGTTGGCTCAACAAAACGAGCAATTTGAAGACATCACCTCAGGATTTAGCAAATTCTAATGGCCATTTTTCACTGCTGGCATTGCAGAGACTGTAGTGCCAGCTCATTCCCAGCCAGAGAGGTGACTCTCATGTCCCCAGAGCCAGTTTTCTTTGCCAGACTCTCAGTATGCCAAAGTCCCTGCTTTCACCTGCAGCCTGACCTCCTTCTGTTAGAACACCATGTCGTTCCAACCAGTCCTTTAAATTATTTTGCATATTTTATTATCCCATTTTAATCAATTAGATCCACGAAAAGATGATGTCACAGAGGGGCTTTCCCAAGAAACAACCATCATAACTCAATACTGAAGCCAACGACTAAGAGCTATAAGATGCAATTTACCTAATGGCAACAAAGTGATTCCAAAAAACTGACTGTATTGAAGTCAAGAGGTAAACCCCCAAACATCTTTTTGAAAATACAAATTCTATTAACTTTTTTAGTTTAAGTTTAGGGCCTTGACAACTTGGGGGATTGATTGCCTTGTTACTGAAAAATGATAGAGTTTCTAGTTATCTCATTAGAAAGTAACTAATGATGATAATAATCACTGTGATAAATAACTTTTTAATTATCTTATCTTATCTAAAAGTCTTTGAAATGCTACCCTTAGTAATAGGGATATGTGACATGACCGAAATCTCAGTTACCTTAATTAATAGAAGAACAACTGTTTGTAGCAAATGGGAAAGTAACAGTGCTCTCCTCTATCATTCACCCTACTGACCCATCTGTTCATCTGTCTTTTCTATGAGGTTTGCAGTGCTATTAACAACATTACACTACTTGTACCATGACAAGAGTCATAATTCATATGGCTGCTAAAGATCCTCGTCAGGTATATGACATTTGTCAAGGGCCACATATTATTGCTGGAGGGCCAGATTAGGCCCACAGGCCACTATTTGCCTACCTCTCGTGTATAGCAGTCAAAGCTCTCACCTCTCAGCCAAGAAGATTTTTTTATCAATGCACTTACCCCACTCCTCCACAGCTCAACTATCGAGCTCTGAAGTTGGTGCTTAGATGCGAAGTTCTTTTTTACTTCTGCGAAAACCTTCAGCCAAAAAGTGTAAGCAGAAACATCTATTAGAATGGTAAATTCCAGCCGAAGGAAGAACTGGTCAATGTGAAGTTGTGAATGTGTCAGCTCAACTCCCACCTAATTCAGACTTGCTGTACCAACACACCTCCATAACACCTTTAAAAGTCTGTTTCTGTAAGTATATCCATTAATACCAGCCTGCAAAAGAACTACACAGAATGGACATTTCAGTTCAACCAGGTCTCAGTTATTCTCTCTCTGGCCTGTGCGAATGTAGTGTGAAGTAAAGTGACTCACACTGACGTCAGAGGAAGTGATACACTATGACTGACCTTAACATGATCACCCGTCCAGCCCATGAAAGGAAGCACTGCCTGCAACACTGCACTGTGGTTTCCAAGGTAACAAAAGCAAATGTACTCTTGCATCCTTTCTGAATACAGCATCATCTCTTACTACTACAATAATCTTTATCTCCCCTCATAATGTGGCCAAAGGTTGGAAGTAACAAGCCAACAAATATAGGTTTACTGTGACTGTATTATAAAAAAAAGCATGATAAATCTCTTTTTAAAGTCAAAATTCTATGCAGTTATTTCTCACTACCTGAAAGAACTTGTCTGAGCAGAAACATTTTTGTAAGTTCTCCCCTCACTCTTGTATAGCTGCAGCAAGATAATAACTTCAAACTCAATGACAGAGACTACAAACCACAAAAGAACATGACATACTGTAACATGGAATGCAATAGTTAGACCAGATTACGGAGCACAAGTAGAAATTTGTTTGTATCGTCTCAAGGATACTGTATTGACAAAAGTATAGACAGGCAGAGAGGCAAAACCAAAACTTCAAAGTTCTGTTCAGGAAGTTTAAAAAAAAAGTTAATAAATAAAATCACTCAATCTCACTGACATTTAAAAAACTGGTAATAACTAAAATTCAGCTATGGAACAGAGCCTTACTCACACAGTGTGTCTTGATAGGAATTGTTGTTTTGTAGAAAACAATCGAACATCTTTGTTGATTTGATATTTCTGTTTTCAGCGGCCTTTAATTAACACTCTTTCCCATGAGCCATCACAGAGTAAAACATCACAGCTCGGCAAAGAGGGGAGTTCATGGGCGAGTCAAGGGGCTGCAGCGAGTTCAGGCCTGTCTGTAACCACAGCAGGAAAAACAGTGAAGACCAGAGCGAGGACACGCTTTGGGAAAATCGGCTTTAGAAGAGAGTGTTGGTGGATAATACAGATGACCAGCTCGACATTGTTCATCTACCCACATTGTAATGACACAAAGCTGGTATTAAGGTTACTGATTACAATTTGAAAGTGCAGCATTGATTAATCCAGTCACTGGAGTCACTCTACTGAGAAAAACACAACATAAGGGTCTATAATGTACAAGAAATTCTGAATATTTCTGCCCTTGAGAGGGTTCAGTAATGCACTAGAGAGGTTTCTGTCGTGTACTAGAGGTGATGATTGAACGCTAACACTCGTCCTGCGTGACAGTGACAGCTGAGCACGGAGACTTTCTTTCTGGTGATTTATAGGGAAGGAGTTTGGGCTGAAAACAGAGTCTCTGCTACATGAACAGAAGCACACAAACATCAATAGTGTCAAATGCCAATTGGCATGGGTGGTCTCGGCCTGCCCAGTGTACTTTTTTTATAGATGCATTTGCCATGCCCGTTTAATCTGCTGTTGGCCTCATTTATATCTGGACTAAGCTTTCTGTAAAGGTTCTTGGGCTTGTTCACCTCTCTCCCTTTGGGGCCTACTTAGGTGCAAAACCCATAACACCACTAAAGAAGAAAAAGCCAACCCTATTGTTAAGGTCTGGATATCATTCAGTTTCTTCTTGGAAGAGAGGATTTAGTCTCTTTGCTGATGCCTATCTCTGGGAATGGCGACTTCATCCCAGAGAGGAGCATCTGAGTCGTAAACATGTGGAAAGCAAAGATCATTAAGGTTACTCAGGATATATTTAAGAAAGTTTTTCTTTTCTGCAACTTCAGCAACAGTTTGGAACACTTCTACTGCAAATTCGTCACTTTATTAATGCACATACTCTTTCCCTCTTTGCCTAATATTCCCAAACTCAAACTTTTACCTCCTTCTTCATTCAATTTGTGCAACATCCAATGAAAATGGAAGAGAAGTTGACAATAAATTCAGGATGACTGCCAAGAAGCTTTTGACTCAATCAATACAATCTTCATTTTTGATTGATTTGAATTGACTGAGGGAAGCTTGTCAGATAAGAAGAGAAATACTTTCATCATACATTTTTTGGAAAAGTAAATACATATCATGTTTTTGTAACTGTGTTTTCCCTCTCTGACATTTGACAAGAAAATGCATTTTGCTGAAATGAGAGGATCAGCTCTGTGCTTAAAGGTAATGATTTTGACGAGTGTGTCAAAGGTCACAGAGCCAATGGTTGATGGACCTGAACGATGGGATCTATATGTAAAAGGTGTTATTTTTCTTGATGGCTTTTACATTGCTTGTTTACTTCCTTTTACTATTTTTGCAATTTTATTTTCTTGGGAGATATTTGAAAACTGATCAGATGGTCAAATTCCCAATGAGATATTAATTGGTGCAAACTATGTGATCGTGAGTGTGAGGACACGCAGCAGAATGCAACAGCAGGAATGACGTACAGTTTCTATGAAAAGCAGCATCGAGTACATGAGGGGAGAAGACGTTTTGAGATGTAGAGAACTGTGCATAAAAATTCAGCTTCTGAATCAGAGCACCGGCACGAAATGAATAGACTTCAGCTCGGGCACTAAAAACTGACATTAAGGGGAGTGTGTAACATCTTGGTTTATCCACTTTGCTTTTAATTTCAGAGTTTTAAATAATTTCATTGTCAGAACTGTTGAGCTGATGCTTGACAGTTGGGGAAATAGCCTGAGAGCTATTTTGAGCCACAGTCGCTTGACAGCTCGGTGGCAACACTGTAGAAATGGAGCTCAAGACATGCAGCATTAATTGAATAAAAATACACTTCCTATGAGCTACTGAATCTGATATTTCACTGGAGGAGGAATATATGGTTAGTGGAGGAGAGAGATGTTGAAAAGACTACTAAAAAAAACGTTATATCAATCCTAACTAGCACATTCAGAAATTAAACTGAGCAATTATTTCCGTCTTGGCCTTTTCACCGCGTGATAATACTGTTACAGCTATGACAGAAAGCTACGCGCTAGAGTGTTGGGAATTTTATTTTCCATCTTATCCACTAATGAGTTAAAGAGGGACTTTGATCTCAGACTGTAGATTCCTCGCAAAAGATTAAAATGCAAATTACTTAAAGGGGAACTGTTACTATAAGTATCAGAGAACATTTTCATAATAGTCAGACAGAGAAATTGGTTAGATTAATTCTGAGCTAAAGTACACAGATGGTGGGCTTGTGGATTTTCAAACTTATTTCCTCATGTTAGTCATACCGGTTGCATATCTGTAATGTCCACAGCTCTTGCCACTGTTGTTGTATCCACCTGTAGCACCTGTAGCAATTTGCTTCCACCATCCACTGACATATTGGATGCCTGAAGAGAGCAGATAGTTGAAGAACTGCAGGAGGGATTTGGCAAGTTTTGTTCTTTCTCCTCACTCCAGCTCAGTCTGCTATCAGAGCTGAGAACCACATTTTGGACACTCTATTTCCAGGCATGCAGTGGACATTATGGATTCCTGCACACTTTATAACATGTTGTCAGACTTAAAGCAGATTTGCATAAACCACAGTCCAGCAGAGAAGGAATAAATCTAGGTGTAGCAGAGGATAGAGACTGGGATGTCAAGTGTGGTTGACAATTTTAGGTTTTAAAACTGTAGCTTAGGATGCCGGGTTGTGAAGTGTATTTTTGGAAGTAAACTTCTTTCCTAGAGTTAGATGAGAAGATCAATACCGCTCTCATGTCTGTGTGTCAAGTACAAAGCCCCTAAATGCAAAAGAGTGCCAATCAAAATTTGTGAAGCTTACTAATAATGACATGCATCACGCCAACTGTCATTATTTGTCAAGAAAAGACAAATAGATGCACAATGTCGCTCTTTCTGTGACAAACGATTAATTTGTGGGGACGTGCTCGAAGTGCTGAAAAAGGCCAATCTCAAGCATCATAGCAGCTCAAAACATGCTGAACTGGATGAGTTGCAAGGACAAATGTGCTTGGATAAAGTTCACGTTCTTCATCAGAGTTTTGTGGTGAGCAAGCTAATACCTAAAAACCCCCAAAGCCTCATTCAGAAGGAGAATTTTTGAAGGAGCATCTTGTTGCCGCTGCAGAGCTGCTACCACCAGACAAAGCTAAATTGTTCCAAAGTGGCAGTTTGTCAAAGAATTCATGGCTATGGAGGGAAAACCTGTCGGGGAACTCAGTGATAGCAAGCAGCTGTGTGATTTGGCCTCTCGGAGACAAGCTCCAAGGTCCAAACAAGCTTCTCAAATCACTGCCTTCAAATGTGACACTTTTTTGAAGCTTGAAATTTAAGCTGTGTCAAGTGCAACTCTAAAGAATAAAAGTCTGCTATGGCATCTGAATATGCTGGTGAGTGTGCGAAACGCCTTCATACATTTGGCGAGAGGTTTCAGTACATATTGAACATACTGAACATATTTGATGTGCCATTTAATGTGGAACCAACTAATGTGCCTAAAAAGCCTTCGACATGAAATCACTGACCTGTAAAGCAGCGACAAACCTAGGTAGAACGACCTACCTCTGCTCGAGTACTATAAATTGTACATACGTCATGAGGATTCTCCTTTTCTGAGGAGACCTGCACTGGAGTTTGCATCTCTGTTTGGGACAACCCACTGCTGTGAGTGGTTCTTTTCAAAACTAACTTTGCAAAAAATCTGCTGAAGCCTGACCGACCCAAACCTGGAAAACCAGCAGCAAGTAGCATCATCGTCATCACGGCCATCTGACGTCAAAGAGAAGCAGTTCCAGCCATTGCATTAGGTTAGTGTGATGTGTGTTCAGTAGTTTAGCATGGCCCCTCAAAGGATGTTATAAAAATTGAAATGGCCCTCAATAGGAAAAAGGTTCCATATAGACCATATAAGATCTACATTTTTTACTTACTCAATGAGGTTATTCTGGCCTTGGCTGTAGGAGGCGTCATGCCCCATTACCCCTATTTATAATGGAGGGAAAATGGAGTTCCTGGATCCTCAGACACGGTTTGGCAACACCTCTGACCACTTCTGGTCCACTGACAAGAATGCCGGCTATCTTGGATAATAACCTGTGAATCACCATCTCATATGACTCACACAGGGGGAGGCAGGGGATGTGAGTTCTGGGAGACGGTGTCAACTGTGTAATTGTCTATGATTTCTGCTTATGGATGAGTGAAAGGAAAATAGTTCTATTCATGCCCACTAACAATTACAGAGCCACATGAATATCTATAAATTGTCCTTTCCTTCAATGTGCCTCCCAGGGCTGTGACACATGGCAGACGCTACACACTTTCATCCTGTCACGTTTGCTCATTATGGGAAGAGAGACACACCAGCTGTGACTGGATTCCGTCTCTCTCACCCACGGCTGTACCGACTGCCCTGTGTCTCCCTCCTCAATCACGCAAAACAAATGAAGAAGCATTTCCTCACAAATGAACAAGGAAATTAGGGAGAGAGAGAGTGAGACTGGGAGAGAAAAAAAACAAAACCAGAAACACAGAGTCAGGTGAATAAATGGTATAATCATAGGTAACAAATTCCTTCCGACCCTTGGGCTTGAGGCCAGTGTATTTCACTGTGTTATGATTGCTGGTGTGGTGAGTGCAGACCTGCTCCTCTGAAGTATTTCCTCCTCGGTGGGGGTGCTGGCCAGGGTGGATCACAAGACTTTTTCATAAAAAGCAAGGTGTAATGAGACGGAGGATAGGGTCAAGACCTCCAGACATATTGCATTCATATTTAAGGATAATGGAAAAATCTCTCTCTCTCTCCTCATGTTTATGAATGGAGCATCTGGTTATTGATAGACAAGGTCAGCAGCCGTCGCTGACGTCGCTCCGTGCTAAGATGGTTTGGTATTGAGAATTGTATTGAAAAAGAATCAAGCACAAAAGTTTGCAGAACATATTGTGAGAAGAAAATATATTCTCTAAAGTGTTTGTATACAGAATACACCTGTAAAAGGAGCTTGAGCCAAAGAGCACTGCTGACATGACAAACAAGCTGGATTATAGCATCTTCACAAAGTCTCTCGTCTCTTTAAGATTCAGCAAAAAGTGTTTTTCTGTTAAATAATGAAAAACAAACACTTCACTCATTCAGGTTTTCTGAATAGAGCGCCAGACGTATGTGAATATTTAACAAAAGCAGAGGCGAGATTGCTCAATCACGGCTATGTTTGATGCTTGAGGAAGTTTTTTTTTTTTTTTTTTACACCGTGATCTGTTCCTACTGTGTTTGTTTAAAGCTGCTCTAATCAATATTTATATATTAAAAATCACTCAAATCATTAACTGCTCTCATCAGAATCGTTTCAGCTGGACCAGAGGAGTTGGTGGAGACCAATGCCAAGTGAAAATGGTGAGTGACTACTGGACTTATAATTAAATGCCAACCTGTATCTGCCCAGTGAATAAATAAGCCGACAAACTACAAAACTAATAATATGTCAATGTTTGTCGCACTGCCCACAAGTTAACAATTACTGCAAGTTTATATGATATTTGAAAATTCAGTTCATTTATTCATTCATTTATTTAGCCACAACCTTCAAGTTGAGAAGGTTTGAATAATAACCAGCTTTTTAAAACTTGGGCATTAGAATGAGCTGAAAAAAAGACGATTAATTGCTTAATTGCTTGTAAAAATTTGCTGCTTTTCTTTGTCATAAATCACCCTAAATTTAATATATTTGTGTTTTGGACCTGGTTGGACAAAGCAACCAAAATGAAAAATGTCACCTTGGGCAATGGGGAAAAAAAAAATTCACTATTTTTTGGCATTTCACAGACTGAAAAATTAATCAAATAGGAGATGGGGAAAGACGACTCATTACATTTTCACCCACATTTTTCAAAGCTAATTGCTGGATGCCATATTTGCAGTCATGCAGAAGATGCGTTATTATGTTTTAGTCTTATTATTTTCTCATTACTCCCTTGGCTTGGTGTATGTCCTGAGGTTAATTTTTTAACTATAAAGAGTTTAGAGAACTATGAAGACAGCAGCGACGGTTGTAATGATTCGAAGCATACTGTATATTGTGGTTTCCATCGTGTCAAACAGGATTGTAATTTCAGTGCTGCTGAGTGGGAATAGAGGTGTGAGAGATCAGGATGTCCAATATTACAAGTTTCTTTCTGTATAGTATACATAGTGATTATTTCCCCTCTGATTATACATTCATAGAAGTGACTGTCAGACTAATACAAAACTGCATTACGTGCATTTTTTTCCCTTATTATTAGAAAAAGTTGGTTTAATATAAATGATAATGCAACAGTAAAGGAATCATTATATCCTGCTGTGTTATTAAGGACTTACTTTTAAAACAAGAAGAGGCGACCACAATAGCCTATAACACCACGTCCAATCTAAATTTGAGCACAGATTGCCATTACGCAGTTCATATTTGTTTTACATATTTTCCATGGTCCATTAAAATAGTTATTTCTCACAGAATCCATTATGCAAGTTTAACATATGGAAGAATGTGTTTTAATTCTGAAGATTATATTGGCTCATGAAGATGAGGATGCAATTATAAACCCCAGTGCTGTTTTAATAGACGCCTGTGTGACTTAGTAGAAATGCATATAGTTGAGACATCTGCGGAGCAACAATTAAAATTCCTGCATCATAAATATTAAATATGGACTTGGAGTGACAGTATCTAGTCCATGTGCTGCTGTATTTGTTGTACTTACACAATAAGTTCCTGCTTTGGTGCCATGTCCCTCCAAGGAAGTAATGGATGTCTAATCAGATTATGAACCGTCTCTGTGTCCTTTCAACCTACAACAGGCTTCGACATGTCCAGGAAAATCTGTCCTCTATTTCTGCCACTGGGCCGGGAGCTCTTTCATCTTATTGTCTGATGAAATGTACACCTTCAAAGGCTAACATATTTTCCATCAGGGGAAAACTGTGGTTCAAGGAAATGAAAAGAAACTCTCTTATTAGCAAACTGTGTCTCCACAAACGTTGGCCGCATTGTGCTGCATATAGTACTGCATGTTCTGTGATGAAGGCACAAAGGAAACACATCTCAGCTACAAGATGTTCATTACATTCATATATCTGATGCCTGAAGGAAGCAAATTTAAATCAGCCCGAGTGAACATAATCTAATTACACAGAGACAGTGTTTGTGCTGTATCTTTCTATTTATCTCTTCCTTAAAGGTCTGTGATCATTTAAAGGACACAAGCATAGATAGCCATTATATTTATATATCTACAATGTTAGAAAGAGCTATTATTGCATTCCGGTTAAGATAAAGTCACAATTTCCTGCGGGTTCAACACATTGGAGCCTAAAGATGCCATATCGTGTCTACTTGATGGAGCTTAAGGCAGCACAGACACTAATGGGCAGGGGTAATGTACTCGTGAGGTCATTTAATTAACATACCAGGTTGATGTCTGCTGTTGATTCCAGCTCCTACCATCAAAAGAGATGTCGTCTCATCTCCTCTTTCTTTTTCGACCAAAAGTTACAGTAAAGTTACAGTAAATTCTTGCACAGTGTACTTTTTGCCAAATCATTTAGTTATTTTGTGGTTTTACACGCAAACCTTCTTTAAATCCAAAAAATAATTTGATGCTTTTCTTTTCCATAGGTTTGGATTTTCATGGTCAGACAAAACATGACATTTGTAGATGCCACCTTTGGTAGAAGAGTAGCGGAGCTGGGCAAAAACTTTTCCCACTCTGGCTGACACTTTTAACATTCTACAGTCATTTGATCCATAGTAATCCAAACTATTGATTACAGCAGCTTTAAATTAATTTTGGGTCAGATTGTCAGCAGAACCGTGACATACTGCCGTCTGGAAGACTAACAAGGTAAATCTCTAAATCAGCAAGGACAGAAATAATTAAGTTTGCAATAGAGGGCATGTCATAAACTATTACAGAGAGAGTTGCTGAATAGTTTAGTAATATGTATTAATGATGATGTGTGAATGCTGTACCACCCCCAGTGATGGAATCTGAGTACATTTACTCAAGTGCCACTCGGAAGCAAATACCATTAATACCAGTTATTACTCCACTACAGTTGTCTGACAGACATAGATACTTTTCAGATTACATGTTTTTCTGTCCTGTCCATTGAAAGCTATGCATCTCCACATTTTACTGATAAACTGTATTCCTTAAAAATTCCCACACTTAAACTATAAAAAAAAATAATATTTGGGTAAGCTGGAAAATGAATCGTCACAAATGTGAAAACTTACAGAATATGTTGTATTGCAGTGAATTAAACTACCCAACAGTATATAAAGTAGTTAAAATGAGCTCAACCTTAAACAACTACAGCAGTAAAATGCAACATACACATTAATGGACAAGTAGCATTAACCCAAAAACACTGCTCTGCTGAATGAGTACTTTCACTTTTGATACTTGAAAGTTTCAAGCTGATACTTACTATACTTCGATACTTTTATATAACTATGGTTTTGAAAGCAGGACATTTACTTGTTGTGAGTAATTTCACAGCGTGGTACTGATACTTTTACTATAAAAGTGGACTTGAATACTTCTTCCACCACTAACCATGCCACACAGAAAACCCTACAACTCTCACAGCTGAACCGCCGCCATAATTTTCAGGGCTGCTCTTGCATACAAAACACAGGTGTGCAAGCAACTGTAGCAGGTCTGTTATTTCAGTCTTACTAAAATGACAGCATGAAACTACTATTTATAGACATTGTTTTGCTGCAGGGTGAAAATCAATGCGCTGCATATGTGTATGACAAGAGAGGAGGATGGAGGACTGAGAGTGCCCAGACCTCTCAGCTCAGAGAGAAGCTATAGTGGCACGTCAATCTAGATAATTAGTGCTTACACTGAGGGAATGGGACTTTAATCAGCAGAACTCTGTGTTGATCATCAGCGTTCAGCTTTCCACAGATTACCATCAGCCTGTTAATGAAGTTGCTGACCTATCAGCTTTTTGGCTAAAGGCAACAAGAGCATATACATTCACTGAGATATTCTGCTCTTCACTTACTCATATTTTACTTCATTCGTTAAATTGGCATCAAAGTCAGTTGGTGGTCTAGTAAAAGTCTTTAAAAATGCTCAACTGCCAAGCAGGAATGTCGATATTTAACAATTCTGCAAAATTCAGATTGACCACAATGACAAACTTTTTTGCCATATTAGCAGTATGGGTCTAGTCAGCTGGTCAGCTGACCACATTGGAATATCTCAACAAGTATTGGATGGATAAAGATACACAGTTTGGTACAATCTGGACCAGGCACCCATGATTTCTAGAGAATGATATCAAATGATTTTCATGATTCTCCTGAATTTTCTTAAAACATCTTGCCAGTTTTACGTCCAACAGCAACATTTTTTAAATTCTTCTGTGCACGGCAGCTCAGACAGTGTAGTTAAGGTCAGGGAAAGGTCATGGCTAAGAAAGAGGTGAACATTAATTGCAAGTTTGAGACAGAACACAAACCCATCATGTTGCTCACTCATCCACCATCGTGACGTCCACACCCACACTGAACAATGACATTTAACAGAAATCATTAAGAGTGGATTTGTCAAAATTGGATGTAATTCCTCAAGATACTGAGCTTGTATACTACTAAGAAATACTGATATTCAGTGCAGGACTTTGATTACTGATTTTAATAAAGAGAATCACAGACCAAGAGAAAAACCAAGAGAACTTTCAAGAGTGACATTTCCTCCAACTTCAAATTTGTTTGTTGGCATTAAATGCAAAGCTTGCGGATAGGATGTGGTCATGATGGCAGCTGTGTGGATCTGAGAATGCCCAGCCATCACTCTCTTTTTGAAGCCAAGTGTGAAATGGGCTTTAAATCACTTTTACCCCAAGCAGTCACATTATTGATGGCAGCCTCTGAATCCCATGAAAGAGGGCGTCTTATCGGTTTAGCACAAATGCTGCAAATTAGTAAAGTAATTATTATGGCTTTAGCTTTATAAATGCAGCTAACGACAATCCTCTCAAAGACACGCATGCACGGAAATTAAATATTTTAGGAATGCTTTAGTCAATGGAATAGACCAGAGGGCACCTTCCACAATCCAGTCGATTCATGTGAAATTTATCTCTTCGTTTCTACAGCGCAAGAACAAAACACTGTGAGCACCAATTCATTATGAGAGGCCGGTTCATTTTGAGATATTGTTTCATTAGACACAAACGAATGGAGAACAAACAGAAAAGCAATAAACGCTGCTTGTTGTTGTTGATCTCATTGTTGATGCCTGGAGCCTTCATGTGTGATTTACTGCTTCAGCAGATCATCACAAAAGAGATCCCAAACCTAAAATAAAAAATACATAAAAAAACACAAACTTGGCCTTTCTAGACTTGTAAACAGCAACATGTCTGACCTAGCAGGGGTACAGTTAGCCTATACTGAGATATGGGGCATGACTCATGAGACCAAGTGACCTGCTCAAATCTAGATCATTTCCCATCTGAGCCTCGCTGACCTTCAGTTTGTCCAAGCTGTGCAGAGGATTTGTGCAGCAGAGAGGAGAGGGGACCATCAGTGGACTATTGCTTTTTTTAAATACAGGTACTGGACGAATATCATAGCACTATCACACCTGTGGGCTGTGCTGCCACGTTCAGTGCCAGCCCCGGGTCGGTGTACTATCAGCTTCCAGCAGCCACAATTCATCTTCGCTTTGTGTATTTCTCCGGGAGATATAAAATGACACCGTTCCCACTCTCATCTCATCTCATCCTCCGGAAGCTGTCTCTGCTGTGATGAATCATTTCATCTTCTGTTCATTGCTGGATGGTGGCGAGACAGAGCAGCAGGCGTTTCCAAGCCAAATGTATTGTGTACTCATTTTTACAGACCTTAGACGGTGAATCAAAACATCGAATATTACATTTCCTGTCTGCAGAAAAGATGATTATGGACCCATCACCGCCCCCTATACCCATATGCTGCACACTCATACTCACAAATGCACACTCAGCCTTTGCATTAACGTTGCCTTCATCATCTTGTTTTGTACATTGTAAATGATCCGTAAAATCCAAACTCTGACTTGATCTAGAGGCTACTGAAAGACATTGTGCAACCCCTCTCAAGAATTTGACCATTTGCTAAACCCCACCTCCAAACAGCAATTGTCCAATCACTGCAGGCAGACCTGTCAATCTTTGTATTTATCCACTTGTTGAAGCCGCGTGCCTGGCTGGAAGAGAGGTACTCAGCAAGAGCTTCTTGAGTCAGTGATTTCAGTCTTTCCAAAAATACCAGTGCAAAAGTGTGAAAAATGGATTAAACTATAGAACATGTTAGTATATGTAAATTGCAATCGTTGCAATCGTAATCTACAGTAATGTCAGAATATTACTTCCAAGGCCAACAGTTACCACATGATTACTCATCAACATTTGTTTGTGGGGTTACAAAAAAAAAGCCCCATACATGATTATTGGATTTTTGAGTTTGTAATCCAGCAGCCCCAGCTCAAAACACTTTAATCTTGTAATGTGTAAAGCGAAAGCATGCTGTTTCAAAATATGATAGGGAATGAAAGCTAAGCAGCCAAACAGAGCAGAATAACATTTTATATTATCTCAGCGAAGGAAGAGGCATAAAGGATTATACCATGTATGTAGCCATCAATGCATTTTTAATGGAGAGAAATTTTTCATCTGACTGGAGTCATACTTAAATCAGCTAGCTAGCTCGAGCTGATAAAGGCTGCTATCAACAGTTGTCATTTTAGCTGGCAAAGAAATGACAATTGCCAGCTACAGATGAGAAGCCTACTTTTGTCTACTTCTGTCTGAATCTGTCAAATTACAGAAAAATTGCACTGGTAAGTGCAAAAAACGGAAAAACTGACAGGTGCAGCAACAATAATTAAGGGCGGACAGGCAGAACAAATGGTCAATGATGTATAAGTAATATACTTCAACTAGGAGAGAAGAGTATGTGAAGAAAGATAATTTATTACAACATGTGACATTGATGGGTGATGAAGTGGATGATGATTCGAAGTTGAGGTGGAGATGGGGAGGTGGAGGGGTGTGCAAATTACATGAAAGAGCTAGGGCACAGAAAGCTGTCTCTCACAAACACTGAAATGTGCATGAGCAGGCACAGTAGGAACGATGAGAAAGAGTTTGAGATCGAGAAGCATTGTTGTCTTCCTGGATGAACTTGTGCTAGAGCTTCATTTAATGAATAAAAATATATACATAAGTAATGTTTCCAGACACCACTCTCATACACTTTATTTCTAACACAGAGCTTCATGGTATTGGTGCCTCTCTCTTTTTCACTTTGTCCTTTCACAGACACAAACAATGACATGATGAGCTGGAATTAGGAAATCTGTGCAGTGTAATGGCTTCAGCCATGCCCATCACACACACATAAAAAAAGCCTTGTTATATACTGTGGACAAATAGCGACCAGGACAAAGATGCATTTCATCATTTCATTGTTAATCCCCAGTTCCAATCACCACCCCCTTGTACAGCCAAATCCATTTTTTAGACAAATTCGCCATCTTTATTCCCACCCCTTACTGTACACTTCAGACAAAAAAAATTACCTATAGTGGGTGGTGATTGGGCAAAATGGATGTGAATATCTCAATTGTGAGTGCAGCTGGGCTCCTTGATTGATATAGATGTGTAGGCTGCATACGGGAGGATTGCAATTTTCACCTGTCTGTCTCTGCTGTAAGGGGGCATTTTCAATCACAGCTTCCAATCAGCCCACAGTGATATGCAAGGCAGCCACTGATGCTGTCGCTATTGTCTCCACTGAACTTAGAGCTCTAGTGATGATTGAAATTGTAATCAACACTAATAAATCTTTACATGTATATATACAGTATACATACCATACAAATATATTTATATGTATTTTTTCTCAAAAGAAAATTGTTCATATATTAAAGTAGCCTGTATCAATACATAACTGCAGATAGAGAGTTGACAGGTCAGACATTTTGAGTGTATCTGAGGTGATAATTGGAGGATTTGGGTATATGGGCAGTGACGTTAATGAATGTTGAGATCATCTGAGAAAAAATGTTGATAGCACTCATACTGTAAGATGACCTCAGTTCAGGTGGGCACTCACCATGAATAAAAGGCTTTGAAGCGTGTGATGCTCGTGGATTTGATTTGTCTGGTGCATTACTGGAAGACTCAGTGAATTGATAGCACACGTAGTATCTGCCAAATTACATTATCTGCAGCTGAAGAATCTGTTTGTTTCACAACATGTCTGGTAGGTACCTATAACCACCAGGTTTGAAATAACTTCACCGGTGGTGCAGTTAATAGATTAATTAGAAAAACGTCAGGTTAATCTAATGAAGAACTATTAATTATTTCATTCACAAAATGTCAGAAAATAATGAAAATTGCAAATCAGAAGTCCTAAAACTGCTTGTTTGATTCAATCGAGGATATAAACGAGACAAACCTTTATGAGAGGCTAGGAGCAGTAATGTCATTTTGACGATTGATAATTGAACTAATTGATCATTGTTTCAGGGTTTAACTTCACTGACAACCTTGGCTGTAAATGGTCATTAGAGATGCAACTAACAGCTATGTTCATTGGTGACGACCTGCTAAATATTTTCTCAATTAAAAAGTTTATATTTACCAAATGTCAGAAAATCTTGAATATGTCCACTGTAATTTCTCAGAACCCAAGCCGATGCCGTCAAATGTCATGTTATGTTCGACCGAATGTCCAAAAAGTATTTAGTTTACATTGTTATACAACAAAGAAATGCAGCATCCTCCCAGTCACAAAGCTGAAACCAGCAAAGGTCATTTTTGCTTGAAAACTGGCTGAAACAATTAATTCCAAAAACAAGTCGCAATTCATTTTGATTCACTGATCAATTCTTTATTTCTGCTAACGATCATATAACATTTACCCGAATTTCCCCTATGGGGGATCAATAAATAATGATCTTATCTAATGCCAGTTCTATTTTCACAGGAGAGTCTATGATGTGATTTGTTGGTGAAGAGGCTGTTAAAACGTGAATGTGAGTGTTGTGCATTTTCATTGGATCAGCTCGAAAAGCAGTTTTTGTACATCACACAATTAGTGTTTACACGTCATAGACCTGGTTTATTGACAGAGTGTTTGTGTATGTATGATTGAATTACTGGCTTTGACATGCAGGGGGGTCACACATTTATTTACTCATTCGGAATTGCTTCGTCCCATCAAACACAGCACAAACACAGGAAATAATTTACGGCAATGGCCTTAACTGCACCGTGCATCTGTTGTTGCAGGGTACAGAGCTGTAAATCGTGGAAAAGGGATGTTGTCATTGTGTCTGTGAATAGCTACATGGGTCTGCATTTCTATGTGCATGCTGTATTTATTTACTGTGCATGGAGACAAAAGTAAAAGACATCTGCACAATCTCCTGTGTCGGTGTTATTTCCTCATCCGATATCAGAGGCAAGAAAAGGCGAGCAAAGTGAAAACTCGCCATTATCTGAATACATCAGGATTAGAGTCATCATTAAAGTAAGAGAGGAGTAATTAAGGAACTTCTGACTGGTGACGCATCACAACTCAGTGGAAATTACACCTCGGAGTGGATAAATTGTCTCTCTGTCACTGACACATCCTTCTGTGGGAGAGGAGTGTAGGTTTGGAGGAAAACATAAATTGAAACCGAGACTGTTTCATCAGAGCGACACACTTTGCTGATAGACTATATAACTGTGATAAGAAAGTCGACAAATTGTTCAGGACAGACTTTGAGGAGCCTGGGTAGCCACCAGGGCCACAGGAAAAAGGCAACCAGAACAGCTTTTAGAGCCTGTGTTATACTGTCAAGCCATAAACGGAACAGCAAGAATCTTTTACATTGGCTTTTAGAATGTGGGGAAAACCAACAGCAGCTGTAACATCTTTTTCTAATAGGTGTAATAGATGATGCTCAGTTCTGCAGAGAGAGGAAACTGCAAATGGTATATTGACTTCAGTACATTGTATCAAAGTCAATAATTTTTTCCTGGGCTGTGTTTTTTTTTTTTTCAAAGATGCAGAAGCTTATTGAGACAACACTGGAAATGTCAGAGTCAGACAGACGCTCTAAAAAGACTCAAAAAATAATGTTGGCCGGAGGACAAAAAAAGTTTATATCCACTTTTAATCCATTCATCTGCTGCTGTTGTTTAGTTGCATTGACAGATAAATGAAAAGGGGAATTCAGAATGGCATGAACAACCTTTAAGAAGAACCAATTCAACATTTTTATTATTGATTGACATGCCAATTATTTTCTTGATTAGCTGTCTGTTCAATAAGCCACAAAGGTATTTGATTTACTATCCATAAAGCAGCAAATCCTGATCTTTACAGAGCTGTATAGTGAGTTTGAGTTCATGCTTTATCTGATTGACAGCTGTGTGAAGCGCAAAGAAAAAGACTGTAAACTAGCAAACATGTATTTAAACAATGCAGGATTAATTTTTTTTAATCCAAAAACATAGGCTTTACAAGTGTTTTATGAGGAAGGAAATGCATTCAACAGGTTTGTAAGATCTCAAACTTTAAGTAAGAAAAAGGAAATTCAAATAGAAACTCTATTTACAAGGGAAGTCCACAAGGCAGCCTTTTTTCTGAATGATGATCAGCTAATCGTGTCATCTCAGAAAAACACTGGGTATTATTACATCCTAGACTAGAACAAGCTTTTCTATTATGATTAAATTATACAACTTTTACATAAATACCTGCAGCAAATATCACTCTGTGTGTTTCATACAGTTGCAGCCTTGAGCGATGTACAGAATCAATATCTTAAAATCAATACGTATCTACACTGTGTGATACAGAAAACTGTTTGTGTTAAATGGGGCAGCTTCAAATCTGGTGAATATAAAAAAATTATAGCAGACTAATCATTTATACCTCTTTATTCCCTGTAGTGAATGTAGAAACAGACCAAAATATTTTGATAAAATCTGATGAATCAGTGCAAAAAAATCCATGCTAATACAAACAGATGAGATGTCACCACATTCGCTGACACAGAAAGTTGTTTTCATTCCGCAGAATCGAGCTTCTTAAATGGACCCTCTGTGGCTCAGAGACAGAAAAATTTGAATATCTTCAGCCTATTCATCTCAGAGCTGATCTCAATGTGCCTCCCATGTGCTTCTTATCTGAAGGGCTTTTAAACTGGCACATCTCTGAATACACAAACCCACAAGGCTGCAATAAGCCAAAGCTGCAGTCATGGCATTACTGCACCCAGAATTCTTGCACCACTTGTTCAGATTGGAGTAGTAATTCCCATCTTGGCATCTGCTGTGGCTCTCAGCGGATGAATGGAACATGCATATGTGGCGAATTCAGCCCACTCCAGGGTCTTTGTAGTACGTGGGTACAGGCACGAATGTCTCAGCCGTGGCATCTTTCCATGGCAGTAGATTTTTAATGTTTCCACCGAGGGGAGTAATTGCAGACAGGCACAGCCAGACTGGCAGTACACACCACAACACACCACACACACACACTCATACCTCAATGAGCACACATGCACACTTGTCCACTTCACACTGAGAGGGGGCATAATGACAGTGTTAATGGTATCTGCTATCAAAGGCAGGAGAATTAGCCATGAAGGACAACAAATTTTAACATCACAGACACAAGCTTGTTAACAGCGATGTTTATATGAGCTGAGTAAACAAACTCACAGCTATTAATAATGTCACAGAGGCATAAAGGGAATTGTATTAATGATGCAACTGGAATGATGTAGAGTCGCTGTCCAATTTTCGTGCAAAACAACAGAAATGGGCAGAGAAATAAGCAGATTTTCAATCATGCCTGTGTCTTTAAAACTGATTGATGGTGTGACATTTCCACATCACCATGCCAAGCAAAGCCATAATTAGTTGCACTGCAGAGAAAGGATGAATCGTGCTTTTTTTTTTTTCCAGAGTTATGTTCATGCAAGTTTTGATTTCTAGGTGTGAGCGAAAAGAGCAGCACAATCAAGTTCAACTCTGTGATAAAATACTACAAAGAGGCATAATATAAAGTACTCAGCTCTCTGCACTCACATACCCCAGTTCAGCTCAGACTCCAGAGTGTGACGATGTGTTTGATCACCATGTTCTCTTTGCTCCCAAGATTGTTTTTGTCAAGTATCTTGTGAGAGAAGCCTAATCAGAGAAGTTTCATGAGTTGCATCTGAGGATTAGCTCGGGCCTGAAGAGAGCAGGGGGGGTTAAAACTGCTCAAATTAAAAAAGAAAAACTTTGATCCTCAGTAAGGAGGGTTACACGAAAGAGTTTCCAAGAATAATTGTGTTTGTCTGACGCTGCTTTACTTATGAAAGAAAGTGAAAAACTTCTCCCACCTGTCCTTTGGGATGACGTCGGAGGCAGAAGTTTGCCAAAGGTAATATTGTCTTTGGAAGTGGTAGTGAAGACTATGCATTATTCATCACATCTGGTCAACTTCAAAGTGGAGATGTAAGCAACAGTAAGGTAGCACCACTTGAGTGTTATCACCACAGAGACCCTCCGTAAGTTTTTGTTCTCCAGGAGCAGCTTATCAAGATGTTGTCTTAGGAATTACACGTCAGATCAGAGCTTGGAGTTGAGCAAGAGGAAGGGAGAAAAAAAAGGGGGGCGCTCTCCCAAGGATTTCCTGATTTCTGTTTTCCATTTTGATATTTGACAGCAAATAATCAATCACACCAAAACTGCAAAGTTGCACTCATCACAGCACCTGTGTCATGCAGTGTGATGTGCTGGGTTTAGCTGTACCACCTACTGGTAAAAGGCACCTTCATCTGAACTTTCACTGAAACTAGAATGAATCTGTGCTGTCAAGCCACATCAAATCTTTGAGAGTCGGGGAAGCAGAAAGCTGAAACATTCACAACATCACCCTGATGTGCAGACGGTGTCCTGAATTAACTTTTTGACTCACTTACCAAGGGGGCCTGGTAGATGAAAAAGAATCCACTAGCTGAGCACAATTGTCCCCAGTCAAATTGATAAGATGCCTTTTATACATATACATTCTCGTCAGTACATAATGTACTTCACTATATCAGCTTTATATCAAAAAGCAGGCGGGAGTATATGAGAAATCAAGTAGTAATTTCCTTATGCCAGATATTGTAATACATGTGTGAGAGGTGTGTTTATATTCCAAGATGTAACAAGTTTTCCAGAAGTATTTTGTTGCAGTAATAGTGTTTGTGGATGTGTTGTATGGCTTCTGCCACCAGGTTGTGCTTTTAAATAAAGTGAGAGAGTTTTGAAGGACAAGCAGTAGAAGAACAACTTTCTCCATTGTCGTTGTATGTTACAGTGGTTAGCACAAAGCTAGTGGGCTTCAGCAGCAGAGAAAATATGCAAGCAGACTGTGAGCAACATAAATGTCTTCATTGTGGTTGCAAATAATGCAGTGCACAAATAAAGAAACTGAAAGTGATACTACAGCCCAGTATAGACCTCAGTCTCTGCGCCAAAATCATCACGTGTTGCAGCCACAATTACTCATCCAATAGAAAATCTACCTCCATTTTGGATTTTGAGAGTTCCATAGCTGTGCCGTTACCAAAGACTGTGACAGGTCTCCTTAGTGTGCAATAAGCCTTGATATTATCAGCCGATGTTAGTCCATCACAGATGTATCATATTGACACCTATTTCAGCTGACAAGTATAACAAACATTTAATTTATGCACTTTTTTTTTTTTTTTTTTTTTAAGAAAGAAATATTGGCTGATATAACATTATCAGATTAGTTAGTCCCCACAATTGGACCATAGAATCATGTACTGTCCACTGCCTGTGGAAAACTCAATATGCATAAATTAGTTTTATCAAATAAGAGACCTGATGACCTAAAAGGGGGGCAGTGAGACCCGGTCCAAAATAAACATGAGGATAATTAGATCTGATCCAAGATGCAGTCGACCCAAACAGACCCAAACAGAGAGAGAACACCAACACTGGCAGCAGCATGATGATCCACCAATTAACGAGCACAGCGGCAACACATTTAATCTCTCTTTGCTTCACAGTTCACAGTCACCATCCAACCTCAAAAAACATTTTTCTCCTGCTATTACTATGATGCACCATAAGAGCTAGTCTATATTAGTAATTATATTCAGACTAGATCCAAAGTCACGTCCTGGGTCAGGTTTTAGTTGGAACTAAATGGGGCCATGAAGACGTCTACAATGAAAGATGTAAAGATGGTAAACGCTTAATATAGCAAGGATAAGAGAGACGACATGAACTCCTGATTTACACACTGAAGATGTCAGGTTGTTATTGGGGACAATCAATGCACTAACACAGAGTTTTTCCTGCTACAGCTCGGGAAATAAAAGAGGTCTAAAGTGAGGGAGAGATCAGGAGCAGACGTGCAGCAGCTCATCCTGCATCCACGACACCCAAGCAGAAGGAGAAAGGGATAGAGTGAGCGGCTGTGGGCAGTTTGTTAGAGCGCAGAGACAGCCATCTGATTACTTTCTTCCTAAGCTAACGATGACTCTCACAACAGCAGGGGTACAACAAATATCTTACAGCCCCTGCGTTTCTACAAGGGCCTATTGTGCACCCATAAATCAACAAACTACTACCAGACCATAACATTAACTGCTCTCGGTTTCTCAGTTTCTCAGGCCACTGAATATATCATAAAACAAAATATGCACAGCAGATAAAGAAATCTAAAGGTGCATTGTGATATATGTGTATTTCAGGAGCCGGGAAAGCGCGGAGGGCGGCAAAACAAATGGGCAAAAAAATATATGGCTATAAGTTGAATTTAATTTCACAGGACATAAAGCTAGCCTTTATTAGTTTTTCTCTCAGACTGTGAAGCGTGCTCTAAAGCCACAGGCCATGGAATATGCTGTACCTTGGAATTATTGAAAATCAAATCATAAACAATAACTACGCTTCCTTTCCGGCCTGCTCTTATCATAAATTACACTGTAGGAGCCTTTTTGTCTCTGTCTTAATGCATCTCAAAACACACCACAAGACCAATTTTCTTGTTTTCACAAATTGAAAAACAAAAAGACTTTTTTTTTTTTTAAATTCTCTCATATCATTCAACTTGCCCAGGAAGTTTGAGGAGAAACAAGCAGAGGGGAAATGAAAACTTTTCAGATATCTGATGCAGACAGTGTAGATTACGACTCAGCTTCATTAGCAGTAGGTCCCTTAACTGGGTTGTCTGCTGTAATTGGCGTGGCTGAATAAAGCATTTAATGAGAGGGCCCTGCAGAACAGAAGTGACAAATAATATAGGCTGTCAGTGGTCCTGTGTGCATTAAGTACTGGGAGGTTTATGTGTCTCCATCTCACATAGTCACTACAGTGTGATTACCACCCAAAGAAAAAGATTTTTTTTGAGTTTGCTTTCACAACTAATGGTCAGTGCTTAATGAGAATTGCTTTACTTTATAATTCAGAATCCATACTGTCTGTGTGATTGATTACATGTGATAAGCGGCACAATAGGCTCCCTGATGCTAAATGACTATGAGCGACACTGCTTCCATCCATTTGCTCTGGAAAAAGGGATACGAATCACTCCGGCGACCGTCCTGAGCATCTATCTTTCCTGTCTTGTTGAATTCCCAGGGAGGATAAAAAAAAATGTGGCAGCAGAGATGGTTGAGTGGGAGACCATTTTTTATAATGCAGGTATATAAAAGACATATATTTTCCAACAACCCCAGTCAGCCCATGACTTTTGCCTGGTAAGTGGGGAGTGAATGAGACCCAATGGCCTTCAAATGATGCATCTTCCCTGTCCTCAACCTCAGAGGCGCAGCGACCATTTTTTTAAAAAATGAGAGTGTAAGAGGAGATACAGTAGGTGTGAAGAAATATGGAAAGGAGGTTGGAAATGCTTATTTCTCTGGGCAGATATTTTGCTAAACCATTATACAAACATGCTTTTAAACCGCCCTGTGATTTCTCTCTACAAATTGTTTTAGCAAGACCTGACATATAATTTGAATGATAAGATGCATTTTAAAAGCCATCGTGTGTGCTTCATTTAATAGTAAAATGGTTCCTCGTGGATCTACGTGTTGGCTGCCGCAATCTCATTATGATTGAGTGTGTTAATTAAGATCTCGTCGGGAGTGACATTTCCATGGTCTCTCCCTCTCCTGATGAGCTAGCGGGATGGGGGAAGTCAACACCACCACCTCCTCTTGCTGAGGCTGTTGAGAGTAATGAGAGGCAACACTGAGGAAGGTCTTGGTGCAGCCATAATATATGAATCTATGCATATACAATATATGTGAAGTCATGTATTAAAATTTCAAGCACCAGAATAGGACAAGGTTTCACAGTGTGTCTATTTTTGTTTGTGTGCATCTGTTTATGTCAAGGCTTTAAGTCAGTGGACGGTAACAGGTTTTGCATTATTTATAAATACATTTCAATAGTTATTGATTGTCATTGTCTTCAGGCTGGATTTTTAAAGACCACCTGTTTGCCAATACAAAGAAGCAAATAATTAGGAATCCTGAGAAGCATTTTTCTGCTTATAGAAAAAACACAATTGCTCTGTATTATTGTTCTGAGACAAATACTCTGTCAGTGATTCATGCAGCTCCACACACCCAGCTGGCGTCACAAGCAAACAAAGACAGACCAACTGGTGACCAGCGGAGTTGTCTCATTATTCCTAATTGAATCCCCATGTAATGAAATGTTCATATTATATTATGACGAACAGTTAAAAAGGCATAAAAGACACAAAAAAAAAGATTTTTGTGTTTTGTGATGATCTTACAAATGTCCAGTTGGGGCCAACAAACAGACTGAGACCTCTGTATGTTGGCAGATTACTTGCTAGTTAAAGCCAACGAACCACAAGAGGGAAAAGCTAGAAGTTCTGCTTTTGTTGCACAAAAAACACACTAAATCACACATCTGTCAGTCTGACCTGTTGTGAAATGTTTGCTAACACATAGGCTGTGATATATCAGGTTCTGCAGTTTGCTTGAGGCAACCTCACATCAGCTTGAAGCCAAGCAGAGAACTCTTATGTAAAGCTTTGTTTTGGTGTGTGAAAATGTTACTGAAGGTACAACTTGGACAATAACAACTTTTAGGCATTTTGTTGATGCTGTAAATCCTTTAAAAATAAGACTGTGCCACACCAGAGGCTGTCAGGCTGTTGCTAAAAGGCTCACACGAAGCCATCATGCTGATCTTTCACATGTATAATATTTATTATGTTCAATATCTCAACACCAATAGTTGTAATAATACAGTCTGGAACAATGAGGGGGGTTGAAGAAAAACCCACCAGCCCACCAAAATTGCTATTTCTACAGCCACGCTGCTTGCCTGGCTAAAAACATGCTGAAAAAAGCTCATTGAAACAGGTCATATTTTAATATCATATTCCAACTTAATTATTAATATCTTAAAATGTTTGTGCTTACTGTTCATCAATTTCCTGTTTTTATTCCCCTCTGCAATAATCTCTCTTTAGAACTACAAATATGCTCAGTAATGCTCAGTTCGGTGTGCATGTCAGCTGCGCCATCACCCTATGCCACCGACACCATGAGCTCAATTTCAGCTTTTTATTGCAGGACAGAGATAGGTGACTGCATCAGCCCCATGTGATCTGCCGGCCCCCAAAATGCTCAATCACCTCCCACCACCTTGTTCAGCCCGTGACAGAATATCCTGATAGCCAGCTAGCCTTCCGTTCACAAGCGGCCTGGTAATTCCACCTGCACCTGCATGCCTCCAAATTGATTCGTCCCTCTCTGCCTGTCCCTTTGGTGCAGCGTGCCTGTATGATTGAGGTGTTCCCTAATGAATTCTCAGAGACCAGGTGCTGATACTGTGTTAACTGACGGCAGAGAGAGGCATCTATAAAACAGGAGGGCATGAGCCTCATTGGGTAGTTAAGCAGAGCTCCTGAGGGGACAGGCCTACATGAAATACAGAGGTAAATATAATATCCACCACCTGCTTCACAGCTCTCGCTGGTGTGATTATTTTATGGAAATGACCCAACAAATAGTGCATACCTTAACTTCACCTTTGACAAGATCTTCTGCTTCAAATGATCAAATGACTTCATCAGGGCCAAGCTAGATAGACGTCTGTATTATGAGGCATGACACAAAGGCTCCTGTTTTACATAAAGCTGTCGTGATGGACACAATGTCACCCTTGCTGTTCAGAATTAATGTTAAGATGAAATGAGTTGTCTGTCTGGGGACATGCCATGCAGAGGATGGCTGCCATTAAGATGAGAGGGCAGGAAGGCTCTTTCCTGCTCATCTGTCCGACATTGTAATATGTGCTGACAAGTTTATTGCTGTGTCCCATCCTTGAACGAGCGGCAATTACTGTGGCAAGTGCTGATAGTCAGTCGGGCCATGCCAAAGGAAGTTTATCACACGAGGGGGGTTTAAGAATCAGTCAATGAATTAATTTAGGATGTGTGGATGATTTAGAAGGTAGAAATTGTTCCAGTTGAGAAATGTGGAGGGAAAGTAGTCAAAAATATGCATCAGGAAGCACAGCTCTATTTGAGATTCTTTTTTTTGCTCAAACCTCAAATAATCAAATGAGTGTATACAGTGAAAATTCACCTGGCTGGTATCTGAAGATGTCATGCAACCACCAAGGCACACTGAGGATTTTCATTAGGTTTGTAATGTAAATGCAGCAGCCCACACAAACCTGGAGGACTGGTGAGGAAATCATACGTTAGTCATTGGCTTTGGATTGAATTTTCATAAAGAAACCAATGTAGAGTCTCTCAACTATAAACTGACACTTGATGTGAAATCGTCTGAGTCACCAATTAACCCCTTGTTACACCTCCTGCTCATTACACTCTGTTGCTATTACCATCAAGCTTCCTGCTCTCACATGACAGAAATGCAGTTTACAATGCTGGGGGCAAATTGATCACTCAGATTTCTCAGTTACTTTTGAAACACTGGGTCTTTGATTTCATACAGATAGAGTAGATTAAGTTCAGTATACAAAAGAGGGCTTCTCATTTCTAGGCAGAAACCCATCGATCACCTGAACTGAAAAATGGCACACACAGATTATAACAATAGCTTCAAGAGTTGGTTTAAGCTGTCTGACTTTTTAATGTTTCCAGCTGACACTTTTTAAAACATGAACCCTACAAAAAAGGGTCTTAAACATAAACTTAGGTCTACATGAAATTGTGCTGAAGGACTAAAGCTAAATGTCCCAAGATAAAAAGTCATGACCCCCAGAAGTTGCAGTGTTTCCCATTAATTAATGTTGTGTCTGTGCCACTGCTTCAGCAAAGCATCTCTCAATCCCAGCTCTGGTAATAGCACTACAAATACACCTCTGTGTGTCATCACCATTCATACCCATACAGCCCATGTGTTTATGATTGAAATGTTTACAAGGGCACAAAATTCTTCATAGATTGAGCCTCTTGCATTTAACTCATGCATTTAACTTTATAATGTACAAGCTCCCCCAGACCACCCTGGACCAGGGATTTTCAAAGTCTGACAATGTGGGCGACAAAGCTTCAGACAAAGCTTGGAAACAGGCACCCCCTTAGTTTACTTGCTTAGTTTCACTCAGTCCTGTTCTTCAATTCTTTTATCCCATAGACACTCAACAATTGAGGCATGCTTAATATTGCTGTACTGACATAAGTTCAGACTACACCAAACACATAAAAAATTTCTGTCCTAAGGCATTTATAAGTTTCTGACTCTTGGAAAGTGAGAAAACAGTAATATGCCCCAAAACTACTCTCTCTGAATCTGATCTGTTTAACAAAATCACACACATCTAGACTATTCTATGTGATCTCCTTTTGATAACTAATGTAATTTTTTTCATTTCCATTCACTGAGCCTTCCCTGAAACTGTTTGCAGCCCCCCTGGGGAGACCCGCCACCCACTTTGAAAACCTCTGCCTTAGACGGTCTGAGGTCCACCCACCACAGTCTCATGACGTCCTGTGGGAATCACTGAGTTGATGATCCATGCAGAAGAAATGAAAATAAAGAAAGAGTGTTGTTCATGTACTGCAGCGTAGAGCAAGTTAATGTGAGTGTTTACATATTAAATGAAGAGGAAAGTAATTATTAAGGTTTAAAATGACACTGTTTGATTGCTTAGCTTACATATTTGTTTGTGTTTTCAAGCATCAATGCACTATGAGCATTAACCGATGTGTTAAAAACTTAACACTATTGAAGTAAAGCTTGACTTCTACTATAGGCAGAAAACTAGTTAGTTGGACAAGCTAATGATTGCAGCATACATCAGAACAGAACAACACCCATGTTTTATTTTGGAAAGGAAAAAGTAGATTCCTCCCTCCCTAACTCTTTAAATACAAGGATAATTCCCACAATAGCCATGTTAAAAAAATCTGAAGCTTGATGGGCCTGCCGTGCCTAGTTACTCTTGCTATAAGTTATGATTGTACAATCACTGTCAAGGGAGCGATTTTGCAGACTTTCAATTAAAACCACTGCAGAATTGAGACACAAGCCATTGTTATCCCATTCCTCCAAGTCAATCAACACAAATAAGACAATAAATATGTTTGATGTTTCCTGTAATGAAAGCCTTGCTTCTCCGGGGATCAGTAGGAATACTTAAAAGAAACAGCATGCATCTGTCTGTCTCTCTTGTTTCCTCTTTAATTACCTGCACAACTAGTTTTATGTTTTTAATATCGGAAGATTGTAGACTGGAGTGCATTGTGCATCCAGAATCCTAAACAGCTGTACTGAACTAAACTGAACTGAGGTGGGCTGAACGGGACTGAAATGAACTGAGCTAAAATTAACTGATTTGAACTCAACTGAACTGACGTTAAATGTTCATTAAAAAGTGTAATGAACTGGACAGAGCTAAATGCAACAGAACTGAGCTGAATTGGCTTTGAATTGAGAAAGAGAATGAGGAGAGGATGAGACGTGCTGCAAACACGGGTATCCTTCTTATCCAGTCTGGTCACACCTTCGTGCAAATTATACTGCTTATTATCCCTGAGCGCTCTATCTCAGCCCTAAATCAGACTGAATTATGGGTGCGCAGCCTCTGCCTGTGACCGAGCAACACTGCCAGGTTGTGTGACAGCCAGAGAGAACATCATCTTACTCCTTCCATCCCCTCTCTCTCTCTGTCGGTCGGTCTGTCTGTCTCTCTTTCATCCTCTTTGTTTCTGATGCTGTGTGCCAGTGCATCTCTCCCAGTCAATTTGACTTCACTTCAAACCTGCTCTCTCCCTTGATTCTCTTTATCTCTAATTTCAATTTTCTACTTCTCTGACTTCTCTCATTTTTCCTTATCTAATTTTGACTAAAACTAATAAACCCGTGGACTCTCTCCCTCTCCTGTCTTTCACATATACAATAGCTAAATCATTGCCAAAGACAATATGCCAGGTTTTGGCACATGCTTAAGCCATGGCTGGCTACTTTCAAGTTAAAGGGAAAAAAACAAATCCTATAAGAATAAAAATGCTGAACATATCATTTTTTTAAAAATGCAAAAACATACCAATCATTTTAATGAAATGTCAGAAACAGAACAGAGTGAATCAAGGTAACAGGTGACACAAGTGTCTTCTCTGTGACGTACACTATTAATATTGTTCATACAGAGCTATTGTGTCTCTGTCAGAAACACATACAGTATCATATAGCAAAGAGATGGCAACACAGCCTGACTTGGCAGAATGGTTCTACTCCTGGGGACCCTCCCTGCTGCGGCAGTGCTGCATAACAATACAGAATACACAGCAAACGATAGCTAACATGCAGTGAGGATTGCAAATAATCCACCAGTGGAAATCAACTCTGAAATAAAGACCCTCCAGGGTGTGTAGACACAGAGGTAGAGACTGCAGTGAGGAGGCTCTTTACAACAGCAGCAGCAGATTTAACAAAAGCATGGCACGTGGCACGGTTTAGAGTCAATGTGAGGATGATGCCTGTAAATCACGGAAGGCAGGTTGTTACTTATTCTGTCAGTCAGATCATTGGTATAATAAGTGATAGTTGGGGGTACATGACTGCAGTGAATAAAACCACTTTAATCAACTCCACCTTGACAGCATATTTCTGAGGCAGCACAAGTTCAAGAACACAAGAGCTGAATAAATTCATTTATTCATCAGTTTGCAAAATAAGAGACCTCATTCCTGATACAGTAATAAAGCATATTCCACTAAACCAACTTGTGTATGAAGGCACGCTATTTACTATAAACTCAGTAGCAACGTTATTTCTGTAGGTACACCTGCACACCTGCTCATTAATGCAAATATTTAATCAGCCAATCAGGTGACTGTAACTTGATGCATAAAAGCATGTACACATGGTCAAGAGGTTTGGTCGATGTTCAAATGAAACATCAAAATTTGGGAAGAAATTAGACCAAAGTGACTTTGACCATGGAGTGATAGTTGGTTCCATACGAAAACACCATGTTAATGAGAGAGGCAGAGGAGACTGGACTGATTCGAGATATTAGGTCACTTAATCCCAGTTCCACCTCTACCTCTAGTATATTTTACCATGTGCATTCCGTTATGGCCACAGTCAACTCATTACAAAGCACACATCTTCTCAAAATGGTTCCACCAACATGTCAATGAGTCCTTCAGACAATGGAGCACCTTTGGGATGTTGTAGAACAGGAGATTTGCACCCGATAAATCTGCAGTGACTGTGTGATGCCATCATGTCAACAAGGACCAGCATCTTGAAGGAGCACCTCATTGAAGGCACACCACGAAGAATTCAGGCTGTTCTGCAGACCCACACAGTTTGTTCTTAATAAATTGGCCCCTGTGTGCTCCTGCATGAACTCTATATACTGTAAAACTATTCCACATGGACAAAGCAACTCATCCAATTAAAATCAAACAATTACAATAGTGAGAGACATGTATTATCCAAATCAAGTCACCAGCCATTTCATTAGAGCAGTCCTGGGAAAAAAAATGCTCACAGTCCGCTCATAGAATAAATAGCACAATTTGGAAGGCTCACATTTTTTTTTATATGTTTGAGATTTTAGAAATTGTCCAACCTCAAAAATGGGGTCTGTTACCAAAAAGAAGTTGAGATCCTATGCAGCAGCAAGTGACCCTTTTATATCTTAAAGTTTGGGAGGAAGATAATTGCAAATCTTGCTGTGTAATTAAGTGACAAAATATCTTGACAACATGAAACAGAAACGAGAAAATTAGAATTAATTATGGAATCTCAAAGGGCCAAATCCTCTCTCACAGTTTTTGCATATTTTTGCAGTTTGAAGAAATTTGACTTGCAGAAATGTTGCAGTGTATTCCCCAGATCTGTGTAACCTGTTACATCAGGATGAATGCATGATTAGAGTTCAGCAGCTTTCGACTAGCAGCAGCAGTCCCTAATGATCGGCTTTAAACTTTACTTATGCTGATTGCATTAGCATTATGCATTTCACTCAGTTTTTATTTGACTAAACTGTGGATTCCTCAGTTTGCTACTCTGCGCCTCACTTGGATTCTTTAAACTGCTTTGAAAGGAAAAACACTCCAATTAGTTCAGGTAATACTTTCACCACAAACTCAGGTGTATGTTTATCAAATCCCTGTCAGGATATTTTTAAAAACCCTCAAGAGAGCAGCAATTCGTGATTACACTAAAAAAACCAAGAGCCCAACCGTGCAGTAAGAACGGCCAGCAAGACCAACGGAGTTAAACAACTTGATCTTTCTCACTTTTTTTTCCAAGAGAGCAATTTCAAGGGCTCGAATCATTTCTGAAGAGCCCTCTCCATTGTCTGTATCAAGAGTTTAAGTTTCTCCCTCTGGAGAGAGATTTAGGCTGCTAAAGGCCAGGTCCAACAGGGTAAGAAATTCCTTTATCTCCCACACTATCAAATTCTTAAAGGCTCATGGGCCAGCTGATGAGTCCTCGCTATAAAAATTGCGGGTTTATATATATTTGATACTATATAATGGGTTAGACGGTGATGGCTGAATATTCTCCTGGTCGTTATGCAGTTACTCTTATGGACATTTTATTAGTGGTAGTTTTAGCATATGTTTTATATAAGCTAGATTCCTAAAAAGTTGGGACACTGTGTAAAAGTTAAATAACACAAAGTGATAATTTGGTTATCCTTTTTATCATAAACTCAATTAAAAACAGTACAAAGACAATTTATTGACGTCATGAACTCACAATTATTACTGATGTCTTTTCTTCAATAAACCTTACCAAACATGTAGATATGTAAATATATAGGGCCCTGGTTCCCTCCCCTGCCCAGTTAGAGCCAGTTTAGCACCCTGCTAAAGCTCTATATAAGCCTACATGAGAAAAACATCAGATGTCCTGACAGTCAGAGAAAGTGAAAGTGTGCGTAGTCTCTGCTGCCAGGCTGCTGACAGCGCTGTCAGGCTAAAGTCAGTCACAATGGACGACAGTAGAGGAGGTTGTACCACTGTCTGGTTCAAAACGGTTTAGCCGACTTCAGTGACAGTCATCGCCGGAACAGAGAGCAGACGACAGACTCGCGGAGTTGCTCTGCCCTGCCTCACATTGTCCGGTGTCATGATGGCCCCTCTATCACCTTTCTCCACTTCCAACACAGTTAAATTTTGAGGTTTGGGGTTGTTTTGAGAGTAGGTTTTTAAAGTTTACAGTCAGGAAGTCAAGCAAGCATAGGAGAGAAAAGCAAACTAAAAACAGACATTGGCAACTTCTCCTCTGCCAACATACACCTTTAAACATTAACATAATTTTGGGATTTATACTAAAGCACCTCAGAAATATATCTTAACACCGAGTTGGATCACAATGGCACCAACACATTACGGATGTCACACCGAGTGAGTCAAACGAAGACTGTGTGAACGAGTGTTTGGAGTGTGTGAGTTTGGCTTCCGCTAAGGGGAAACCTGCCCCCTGCCAGGCCTTAAAGTCTTTGACAGAGAATCTGGGAAGGGGAAGAAAGACAGGGAGGAGGAGATGTACTAAAACCCCAACTGTAGACATAAAAATTCAAATGCTCTGCAAGAATTTCTATTATTTATCCAGGACATAGTCTCTACATTCCAGGGATACGCCACAGTTGCTTTGATCAAAAATTCTCAAAACCAAAATACAGGAAAATTAATAATTCTAACTTCTACTGAGCCAGGAAGTTGGCAATGTGGCACCAAACACAAATCAAATTCAAATTTATGCAAGTTATTGTTGCAAACTCAAGCTAAACTAATGTTTTGCCAAAAGGTTTGTTGTACATTTTTCAAACTGTAGCAAACCCACATTCGTGCAAAAGTCACAATGAGAAACTCCGAGTCTCTCATTTTTGTCAGACGCACGTAAGTGTGTGAGTAAGCGCGAGTGCATTCGAGTTAAATTAGTCAGTAGGATTCGTGCCACTCCTTTGGCAGGCCCATATGGCACAGAGCTCAGCTCGAAGGCTGGCTCACTCATTAACATTCCCCTATCATAGAGGCCAAGGGGAATGCACAAACCAAAGTGTGTGTGTGTGTGTGTGTGTGTGTGTGTGTGTGTGTGTGTGTGTGTGTATGTGTGTGTGTGTGTGTGTGTATTTCTATCCCAGTGGGGACTAACCTGACTGCCCGCCAACCTATGGGGACTTCCTGTCACCGTGGGGACAAAAGTGAGGTCCCAATGAGTCCAGACTGTTTTTGAGGGTTAAGGCTTGGCTTTAGGGTTAGCGTAAGGCATTCAGTTGTGATGATTAAGGGAGCTAGGGAAAACATTGTCAATGGTGTTTCCCTGTGGGGACAGGGACACAAACATGTGTGTGTGTACTTGTCTGGCCTCCAAAATTGTGTCATATCAACACTCTTGCATCACAGCAGACAGCATTGAAATTACTGATCCATTCCCAGATCCACACACATGCACATGCACACAGTTTGACGTGTTTTGTTCTAATGAGAGCCTATAAATAAACGTTAATAGTTATGGGGCTGAATGTAAACATGAGCTAATTTGATGAAGAGGAGAGTGAGAGGCTGGGGGCGGGCACATGGAGGCAGAATCAATCCCCAAATCAGTGTGTTGCATTCCAAAAAGGGTGTCTGCCATATGCTTGCTGTTGAAGAGGCAGCTGCCCCCAAAGCCTCAGATTCCATGTTTTTGTGGTTTTGTGTTCTGGCGCCAGTGTGATTCTGTACTAATTACTATTTTGGAACATGAGGAAAAAGAGGAGAGAGACACACAGAGGTGGAGGGAGACCGAGGCAGAAAAAGAGAAAATAAAAACAGGATGGAGCAAATGCTCTAAGTTTGAAAAATACACAATGAGAAAGACATTTTATCTTGTATGAAGATCATTTACTATTAATCTATTTCTCTACTGTGCAGCTTACTCACATCAGATGCACACAACCATCTTGAAAATGGAAGAAAACTCAGTTATAGTATCAACCATCAACCCCATGATATGATGATATCCTTGCTGCCAGCACAAAAACGCAATAAATATGTTAAAGGTTTCAAGTTGAACGAATTTAATTGAGTTTACTCCAGGATTTTATAAATGTATTTCATAAATGCAGAGAGATGAGAGGGAGAGGAGAAAATCTGGAGGGAAAAAGCAGAAAGAACTGGTGTTCCTGGTGAGTTCTGAGTTCAGTCAGAGGCTGAGCTGAATACACACACACACATACACACCTAACCCTACTTATGTCACTATTGGGGACATATATTAATTTCCTAGAGAATAACCTAAAGGACTGCCCAACCTTAACCTAACCCTAACCCTAACCTAAACCCAACCCTTACCTTAACCGTTGACCTAAAGATGTATGTCCCCAATTTGGACATAAGTGAGTACACACACACACAGTTGCTGTTGCTTGCTCCAGCGGTCAAATTTGCATGAATGACATGAGGCTGAATTTTGCTTCACTTTCTGTTTGGGCTAACTTTTGGACTTTGGACTTTCTGCCTGCCTGCCTGCCATGTCCTCTTGGTGTTGGTTGCCTGTTCTGATTGCCTTCCCATTATCAATGCCTCTCTCTGAACTTCAACATGGTCAAATTTGTTTTTAACCAACCTGTCTTGCGCATTTTAGTCCTCTACCTTTTGCACTGAGTCATTACATTTCTGATGGAAGAACTACACAGATTTAGACCGTGTCATTGACTTTAGTTACATGACCAAGGGAAGATACATAAAATCAAACTGATGTTTATGGAGTGCCAACAAAAAAAACAAAATGGCCTCAAAGGGTTTTTTTTAAAGAATTAGTAAGAATCATTTGAGCTGGGTGAATCCCAAACACTCATATCACAGATGGCAATGACTTTGCAGTAGACAGCATCAAACTATAACTGGAACACTGACTCATTCAAAGCTTTGGTGTAAGTCATTTAGCTGAATGCCTACGAAACAACCAATGACCCAAAAGTTACTGGGGAACTATTTCAGACAAGCATTAGAAGTGGTAGATAGCTGTAAACTATCACTCAAGATCTGAATGTTGTGGACTTGAACGATGAGAACCACAGGGACTACACTGTCTAGATGCTGCAAAGGAATTACATTTACTTATATACTTGAAAGAATGTGCAGCAATTATTTTATGGCACGCATTGGAGGACCCACAAAATCCATCTGTCCAATAGTTCAGAGGCAAATACTGTAGGCCAATCCCTGCTGTTTCCATTTCTTCTTTCCATTCTACTGAGTCCCTTTGGAAAACATGAATCTCAGCATGACATCTTAACAAACACTGACAGTCAGTATCAGAACACAAGTCCAATCTCTCATCACTGCCGACCTTTAGGTCACAAAATCGTGCCTGCTACTCATCAAAAACCACCCAAGTGTGCCTCACAGAAAATACCAAGGTCAAGCTCCTCCTATCTCTGGTAAATAGAAATGTTATGGCCTTGTTAGTAATGGCAACTTTCATATAAATTGCATCTGAGACAGACGGTGAAGGAAAACATTCACACATGCTTTGGGAATGCTGTAGTGTCACAGCACTGACATACTTCACTTGCAGTGACACACATTCTTTGGGGCACATGCAATATAGGACAACACACTGGCAAAAATAACCACCCACATATTTATATACACAGTGTGAGAAATTTGGCTGATCTAAAAAACACACAAGCTAAAGTGAGTAGAACCACAAGTTAACACCTCATTTTCAATAAACCTTGTACCAGATATTTAAGAGCACTAAAACCTACACAAATTAGACTCCTTACATGTAACAGATATTTCCAACACATACAGATTTTTTTGTTCTGACAGTCAGAGAGGAGCACATATTGAAAAACTGAATGAATACTGAGGTCGTCACAGTGGAGAACTATGATTTGAGATGTGCAGCCCATCAACCTGAAACTCCCATGAGAACACAAATTCTCGTTTCTTGCTGCAGAAAAACTGAAATGATGACAGTCTGCCTTTCTAAGTTGTGCTACAATTTGCACGGGGAAGGCAAGGAAACCGGCAAAGATGCTAAAAATGGATGAGATACGTAGAGTGAAATGAAGGCAACAAGGTCTGTAAACTCTGAACTCAACTGGAGGAAAGTTAAAATTAGGACTGAAAGGAACTTCTGGTGAGCTCTGTCTCTGAAAGAAGACCTGTACGAAATATAAAATAATTCTTCTCTAAAATTCTCATTTTAGCATTTGCTCACCATTTGTTTTCAGTTTTTTTGGGTGCGGTTTTAACTCCATCCTCAATACAGAAAGTAAAACTCTCCACTCAAAATCCCCACCCACTCATGGAAAGTTTGGTTCTCCACACAACACTGAGATCATAAACTTACTGTGGGAGTCAAAGAAGCAGGAACCCCATGTTTGATCTTTGACATGAGAGAGTCTCTGAAGGCTGTAAATTTACTGTGCAGAACCAGAGTTTATTATCATATTTTACTGAATCCAGTTGCATTGAGTCTGAGTGAGGGACAGTGACCTGCGGTTTGGATTCTACCCCAATGTACGATATCGGGCACCCACTGTACATCAGCACAGACAACATTTATAAGGCCAGCGACAGGTGTGTGGGACTGGGGGAGCTTCCAGATTGGGCTTTTAGGACTCCTGTGGAGTTTCTGAACAGTATGTAACAGTGTGAGAATGGATATTTGGCCCCAGTGAGTTCAAAAATGATTTCTGTGAAATTGCAGCTCCACTCCAGCTCACTACCTTGATAGACAGTATATTTGATGACAACATAAACTCAACAAGACTGTAAATGTTCCCTTATATTCCCTCACCATCTGCTCCTTACACTGGTTTTCTTTCATTATACAAACTTTCTCCAGTCCTGGTTTATCACTCACAGTGATGCTCCCAAGGCTATCGCTCCTCTTTATTTCAGCCGCCAAGTCATATTGTTTAATCTCTTGCCTTCATCTCCAAGTTCTTAGCTATACATTTTCATGTACTGTAAATTTTATGAGAGACAGGAAATGAGAGGGCCAGATAGACTGGATCCATACATTAAAGGATAATTAAAGAATCAAGGCTACATAAAGACTAAACGTGCCTGTTTTAATACAGTTTTGATTGCTTACGTTTTATCAGTACACAAAGTGAGTTCCTCTAAATACAGTTTGTAATCAGGTAAATCTGACACACAGAATAAGATACACCTCTTTATCTGTTCACAATTAACAGAGGAACATTACTGGCACATAATGGTCAACGTGGCTGGACAGGGAGAGAAATGCATTTGTGAATACAGCTTATGAAAGTGTCATCATGAAACTGTGTTTTGTGTAAGTGGTGTTGATGTGGTGTTTTGTCACTACGTACATTTTTATATGAACTCCAGGAAAAATGTGACACAGCAGCTAATGTGGATCCAATTAAACAAATACTTTGTTTCACCAGAGAACACTGACTAGTTTATTTTTCACCTGTAAAATGTTCCAATCTTGGTCATGGAAAAATAACTATTGACCAATAAAATATTATCTGATCTTTAAACTCTCAGATATCAACATTGTAATCAGCCTCTATATCAATAAATTGTACCAAACAATCCAAATTTCAGCAGCAGAAAAGGCAACAAAAAGACATAATTATACTCTGAGAAGGTCAGTACTAAATCACTGTAGCAATAAACGCATATACAGTAATTATTTTTTCTTCACAAGATGAGAGTCTATAATAATGATCACTTGAAAACACTGTTTTCCATAGGTGTTGGACAAGCAGTCATGGTGGTAATTCAAACAAGAGCTTGTAAGAGACATAAAAAGGTGGCAGAGAGGAATGAGAGAAGAAAATGAAGAAATGAAAAAATTAGAAGCACTCCTGCTCTGGAGGACATTTTCTTTTCAGTCAGAGAAAGGACTCCTCTCTTCTTCCTCAATGGTGCCCCTGGCTGTGCCTATGTTTAGCTGTGGGAACAGACCACTTGGTGGCACGTACTGAATAGGGGGCCTTCGCCCCTTGGCGCTCCCTAAGTGGGCCTGCCAGCAAACAGGCTTTGGATCATCTCTTTCTCCTCTTCATTCTTATTTTATTTCATTCTCCCATAGACACACTTATCACAGCCTTCCTGTTACTACCTTCATCTTTCTGTGCCTTAGTTTCAGCTGTTCTCCCTTCTGCTGTCGCATCTTTGGTCCTCTTCCCCTCACACACAACAACAGAAAAGGAACTATCAGAACAAGAGGTAGAAGAGGAGGGGAAGCCCGATGTGTAGATGCCTGTGTGTAATAATTAGTCATTTCGTAGGCAGCCTTCCAGAGAGGCTCCCCTGGAGGCTGGGATCTCTATTGTGGAGGGCCAGACTTGGGTCACTTGGAGCTGGTCTGGCCCAGATTCGTCTCTCCCTCTTCCTAGGGGGGCTTACTACTGGCCCCGATGATCCAAAACATACCCACGCAGACCAAGTCTATTAACCATAGTGATTTAAGGTCCTGATGAGGGCTGATTTATCGCCACCTATAGAGATGTGGGGCCCTTTAGTTTGGCTAACATACGCCCCCTCCCATAGGGGTCTTGAGTGGAGCGAAGAGGGATAATGGAGGGAGGCGAGCGTCTAGGCAGAACACATTAATGGACAATAGAGCCTGCAAAGCAGATGGACTGGTAAAAAGGTGAAAGTGAAATTTATTTATGTGTGTGACAGAGAAAGAGAGTCATGTTTGTGTGCATGTGAGTCTTTGTATGAAATCAGTTCCCTTGATCTCTTTGCCCAATAACCAAATCACTGATCATAATTTCAAACTTCTTGTTGTCAAATATGAAAACCAATTTAGAGATGTAATGAAGCCAGTCTGAAAGGTGAAAAAAATATATTGCCTTCAAATGCTCTTGTGAGCTGAAACATGATTTTAACTTTTCAAAAGCTTCCTTTTCAAACAGGAAATCACTAATGAGCCAGAGGACTCTTAGATGAATGAATCTGTCAGATCTCATATTATATTAAAAAAGGAGGAATATAATGAAAAGGGAGGGCAGGGAAACCTTCAAAATAGGTCAGATGTGCAGCTACATATTGTGAATCTTTTGGCTTAAATTCATCATAACCCTTTAAAGTTTATAATGAAAAGTTATTTTATATATAGCGACTGCACAGGAATACAAGGGTGTGCAGTATCTGAGTAGTAATTTACAGCAGAGATGATTACAATGTCATCAGAGCCTCAGTGACTACAATGTCTACTTCAGGATTCGCCTTATAATTTCCTTAATAATGATAATAACCTTATTTAGCTCCTGTAATCATAGAAAACACACTCCATTGTACACAGCAGGAGGTGTGATGTGCTGCAGGTATCTATCATAGATATCCAGCAGCATTAATAATGACTATGCTCCATGTATATTGCAGGTTCTCACTTGGCGTGTTTTGAGTACTCTGCCTCCCCATGATCTGTGGGAGGACATGGCCCCATGTGGCACGAACCATACATAATCTATGAGCTGCCATGTTTGAATGGAGATAAGGATGGCTGAGCTCCTCAGCTGCTCTGTCAGACTCTGTGGCCGACGCTTCAGGACAACCTAAGTCAATGTAGAATTTCACATGCCAGTGGGAGGTGGAGCTGGTCCTTGCTGGTCCCTGACAGGTTCAAACATGCTTTGTAACACATTACAATGCAGGAGCACACACATTGAACAATATGTTTTAAGAGATTATTCCATCATTCCTAAAAACCCGATGATATATGTTGACAGTGGTAGATCAGCTGTCACTAATCAAGGTAGCAGTAAAAAAAATATTACTAGTTTCTTGTCTTGTGTGACAGAACTATGCTAAGCTGGAACCAACAGATGTTTGACATTGATTGATTGATTGAAAAATGACTGAAATGATTGATTGTCAAAATGGTTGCTGATTAATTTACTTCCAATCAACTAATCGTTGCTGCTCTAATCCATATACCAGTAATTTAAGATTAATAACTTTTGTCTAAAGTTTTGTATAGTTTTATAGTTTACTAGTTCCATGGGTCGGATTTAGTAACTACAGCTGCTATTTCAATGTATCGGATATATATTTAATCCACTTTCAGGAAAACTAAAGTCTTGGATTGGACAATTATCTGCAGATACTTTGTTTTATACTTTATCCATCCCTAATGCTAACCTCACACAGGCAGGGCTCATACACACGAGGGTGATAAGCTTGCTGCTACTTGAATCTTGAGTATGGTACAACTGAGGCAGTCATAAAGGGCTTGTAAAATCCCTCTCCAAGTACAATATTGTTTGGTAGCCTAACCCTTTCTAGTCATTTCGGTTTGGGGACTACAGTGCTGGTGTGAGGCATTAGTAGTTGTCTTCTTTCCCTTGCGGCGGCGCTGAGTGATAGCCTGCCAGCAGAAACACGGGGAGAGAGTTGATGACCCGTGTTACAGGCCAAAGTGAGGAAGCTCCTCAAAGGTTAGACAAGTGGCAGGGTGAAAAAGAGCGAGCCGTGGAACAATGGAGAGAAGTGGGGAGGAACTAGAGGAGGGTAAAGAGCAAAAGAGGCAACTGTGTAATGACCGAGGAAGAAAAACAAGGGACAGAGGTCTGACTCTGAAAGACAAATGGAGCCAGGGACTAAAACACCCGTAGCAGGTGTGGCTTTTGCTACAGGGAAGCACACATTATCCCAAGAGAATGAATGGGGAGGTGTACTGGGGCTTATCTGTATTCTGGCCCTGTTTAGTGAAAAACACGGGGGTGGTATTCATACAAAGAGTATCAGCCCACAGCTGCTGCTCCAAGAGTGATCAAGAATTCAAACACCAACACAGCAGGGGTTAACGGCAAACTCTGCAACAGTGTTATGTGAGGACTCGTGGTGGCACCAATGCAAAAATTAAATTCACCAAACAAGCTTCAGAAGTTGTGATCTTAAAAGTCCTTTTTCAGTCTGCAGTCATTTGTAACAAAACAATAGCAGCTCATTAGAGGGAATTGTTTGAGACACTGCATCTGTGGCTGGCCCGGAATATTCTCAATGGCTGGCTTGGTGTGTGGATTGGCAGCAAAGCAACAGTGAATCAGGTGCGGACAATTTATGGTTATTCTACACGGGGAGTGGAGGACTCGGTCCAGAAGGGTGCAGCAGTGTCCCCATCAGCTGGCACAGCTTAGCACTGGCCTCTGTCTAAACAGCTGCCGCAGGTAGGCACTCTGGGATGCCGAGTGCGTCCTTGCAGGCCTGATCTTTGAGCACAGCAGTTGAGCTAAAGTGCAACAGCAGGTTGTTCTCAGTGGGTTTGCAGACCTGAATGTCCTCTGGTTTCAGGTCTCTGTGGAGGGGCAGTGCTGCAATGCTCAAAACACATGCCTCATTATATGATCTCCTGCAAAAAGTCCTTCCACTCCAAGTTTGGGATGTTCAATTGAACAGGTAACTGGTGTAGAAGAGAGTGAAGCAGGTAGGGTGCTATATCAGATAAGCAACTCATTGTATTTCAGATGATTATTTTAATGAGGCTTTAATTCATTAACTTCTGAGCCACTAGCTGATTGTTAGACTTTCCGCAACATGTTTTCACAGGCTCAATCATACCCAGTTGAATTCAAAGTCTCCCCTCTGCCTACCCAGCCTTCTGGAAGATACTTTTATATGCTACTAATTTGCAACAGCAAATACGTTCAAGAGAAAGATAATGCCACCGAGATTATGTTTTTATAACATAATGAGGAAATATTTTCAATGTGTCTGCAAAGTCACACAATGTTTATACAGAACATGCCTGTGAAATGTTCAGTGACAACACATTTTTAATTAGTTTTCCCTCCAGTAAGTCACTCACAGCATTTGGTTAAGTGTAGAGAAGGATTGTGGTCTTGTTATGGTTAAATATTCAAAAAGTCAAAAGTGATGTGAAGCATGAGACAGGAAATGTTTAATTTATCAACATTTAAACAAAACCACAATCTTTACACAACCTTAACCAAAGTGCTTATTGGTGCTTAGACCTAATCACATGAAGGGCTCTGGTCTGTAAATCCTGGTGCCAAATTACCGAGCTTTATACACCCACCATCCAGTCTGACCACCTCCCTGTGGCCCTTCCTCAATTTGAACTTAATTTGCCACTGAGCATAATCTCTCAAGAAGTATGTTTATGGCAAAACACATTAGAAGTACATAAACATAACTTTGGGGAGACTGGGTTGCTCTTTAAGCATGATGGGTAGTTTGTGGTCTATGTTGAGTACATACACTCAGTCGCCACTGTGTTCTGTCTCCATACTTTATAAGCCTATAAAGGTCCAGTGGCCAACCAGCAGTGCAGCACAAGACAGACAAACTAAAATCAAAGCATAGCTAAAATGTTCAGCATAAGCAGATGATTAAATCCTTGTATCATAATTGCAGCACTCTAAATTGTAGGTATATTTTTATGCATTCAGTGATAAAATCTCCCATAAAATTGATATAGTTAGCAGAATAAAACGGTAACAATGAGGAAACTGGGGCACACCTATCTCCTCCTGGTAAGTGCGTCCCTCACACACACACTTCTAGTTCCCATAACTTATAAATCCCGCCTCTCTTTTCATAATGAAAGAGGATAAAGCCAGAATTCTCTTTAAAATCTGGTTGTCCATGTAGAAACAGAATCATACAGTGACTCGCTCGTGCAACATTCAACACCGTCAATCTTATCAATCATTACACTCTCAGTAAAATTTAATATGGTGAAATGCTGCAAGGATGTGAAAACAGCTTGACAGGACAGGCTGTTAACCCGACATTGAACCATTTGTCATTTTACAAATCAAGTAAAAAAATTTCTGCCATATTTTAGCTTCTTCTTTCCTGCATCTTGCACAAGATTAAGAACTAGACAATAAAAAACGGCCTTCAAATATATTTCATTTAATATTCACAAAGCTACTATTCAGAATATAGATGGAAAGAGGAGAGAGAAAAAAAAATAAAAAAAAACCCAGCAATGATGCATTAAAAGAATTCACCTGTTGAGAGCCACTGGGAATATCGGCTGCATTGCTGCAAACTTGTACACTTTGGTCACTTCCTGAACTCAGTGTGAGTGAGTCACCATGTTATTTTTATCATTGTGAGGAAGGAACCCCTGCTGACTCCCTCAGGTTGGACTCCTCAGGGAGCATCACATGGGAAGAGGAGAGGGAAAGGGCTCCTCCCTGTGGCGAGGCTACAGCCGTCCATCTCAAAGAGAGGCTGGGAGACTCATCCATAGCAACAGTCCTACATAGCAACAGTCTCTTTGAATAAAGATAGCCTTGGATGCCATTCAGTGAGTATCGTGTATCTTCAGTCCTGAGAAACAGAGGACATTGTAAGGAAGTACTGTATCATACGCAGGCTGCTTTAGCATAAATTCAGTGGTTTCTTTTGCTTCATATCTGGTTTGTACAAGTGGCCACATGCTGTTACATTGAGGAAGTATGAGATTCACTCCAACTATTCGCTGTGGAATTTAAAAAAAAAAAAAAAAAACTCTGATCCTGATTTCCTTTTTATGCGAGGCAGAGAAAAGAAATCTGAAGCACAAAAAGTGGGAAATCTACTCAGAACAGAAACGGCTTGCACAGAGCATTCAAAGACTTAAGAGCTGCATTTGAATAACAACACCTCTTGGCCCCCTCCGGTAGAAACATCTCAACCAAGAATTTGTCACTCTCTATTTGAACTTTTCCTCCGTCATTTCCACACTCCGTATGATGAATCGTTCAAAACGGCGAGCTCGAAATGAGACTAGACAGGACGGAAACTTGCCTCATATTGAGCTTGCCGCAGCCAGCGCAAGTCCAATTTCAGTCCAACAATGCAGTACTTTGATCAGTCTATACGGCTGATTTAGGATGTCACTACTAACTGTCTATCACTCCTACGCAGCCCCTCCAGGAGCAGTGGAGCTGAGCACGCCGGGATTGGGACATGCCAGGAAATCGGGAGTAGAGTGATAATAGACGGTGGCTGACTTCCAAATCAAAGATGTATGTGAAGCCAAAAATGCCCAGACACTGTCGTCCATCATGTACAGTAAGCCATACTATCCTGATGCGTATCTCTTGCAAAGTATCACAGGATAAAGTGGGTGATATTTTATATATTTATCTTCAAATCAATGAATTGGTCCCAAGTATTGTCTTGTTTCCAAAAATGCATACTACACTGTAGCTTTTTCCTCTTTGCCAAAGACCTCCATTGTTGTCCAAAAACAATTAAAAACACACAAATGAGCCACACCATTGCACTGGCTCGCATATTCCTTTATTACGATGAACACTTAGGACACTGTAGTTTATTTTGAGTCCCACGTGCACTGTTCTGCTGCTGTAAATACTCACAAGAGCCCCAGATCCAAAGCTGAAAATAGTCCAACAAATACACTGTTTACTTCTGCTTGAGTAACATTTGGTAAAAAAAAAAAAAAAAAAAAAAAAAAAAAAAGGCAGTGCCAAGACTCTGGAAATGATCTTACCTTTTTAAAATGAAAGTATATATCAGTGACATGGTTTTAAAGATTTACTTAATCAGGAAAAAATAGGTTTGGGTCTGAGATTGGGACGAAGAATGAATCAAAAATATTATCACAATCACAATATGTCCTGGCCTTTCAATCGCTTGTTTGGTCCAGACCCCAGCAAAAAATACATCATCATTATTTTTATTTGTGTGTGTGTGTGTGTGTGTGAAAATGAAATTCAAATATTAGCATTCTCACTAAAATCGGCACTCATTTCACAATCACAATATCACAATCACTGGCTCATCATTCGGCTCTAATCTGAGAGCCACAGACAGAATAAAGAAGTCAATAGGTACTGAGAGACAGAATCAAAAATTGTTGGTTTTGCTCTTTTCACATGATGTGTTATATACAACATCCACAATATATTAAAAACAAATACCTGCACACTGACTGAAGAAGTATGGAAGTATGAAAATATGAAAAAATGTTTAGGTAAGGCAAAAGATGACACAATGTGGAAAAAAATCTGAGAACATCGAACACTCTTTTGTCTTATACTCCAGATGAAAAAGTGTAGACTGTGACCAGCATTATGTGTCAACTAGTCGTGAGTCTCCTTTTAATGCCGCATGGCTCAATCAAAAGACAATCCTCCTGCCTCTCACTGTCACATATTAGCTTTGTCGCTCTCGGCTCCCTGTGGCCGTTATGTGAATGGGGCCTGTGCCTGTTCTGTCACACTTTGATCATTGTGTTATTAACTATTCACCAGATATATCTGTCACATGCATTTCGGTTATGCTTTCACACAATTTAGTACCTGCTGCAAATCACAATGTCAAGTAACCACAGGGGTTGGACACAATGCTAGCAACACCTGTGCAATCTAATGCAATCTAGTGCCACAGCCCCGCAACAAATGCTTCAAATCCTTTTGAAGACAAGGCTCCACTTCCGTTCAGACGGTGTCAGAAGTGTGATCATTTTTGAGGTTGTATTTCAATGAAACCCAACTATGAATCATCATCTTCTATTTGCCACTGCACAATGTAAATAACCAGCAACCAAAATTCAATTTCTGTAAACATTTAATAGCTTAACAAGCCTCTCTTTAAGCCTGCTATTCTTTATCTCACTTTACTCCAATACTCGGAAGCTTTGTTTGCCATTTTCACTCCAGGTCTCACTGACACAAAGAGAGACAGGAGGATGTCAAAGGAAACAGATAAGAATGCTTCTGTCAGTAGAAATATAGCTTCAGTACCTCGGTGAGCACTCTGGGAATTCTTGGCCCAGCTGTAGACAAAAGCAGACATTTTCTATCATAGACTATTTGGTCCTTTTGTTTTGAGGAATTCCAGACTTTGCCTTACCCATGTAGATGGTCTCTTCTAGTTTTATTTGTGTTTCATCCACTATCAAATGTAAAGTCAGGCAAGTGTTAGGTAACAAAGTGATTAGCGGAAATGTCAAATTCTGAAAAACTGAATCAATAATTCACACTTCTTGCTGGTATTAAGCAAATGGAAATGACTAACTTTTTGACAAAACAGTCATCAAGAAGAGTGTGAAGCTTTGTTTATACCACAGTTTACAATTCTGATAGATTATGCAGTCGAATATGAGCTGATATAATCTGTCATAAGAAAGAACAGAACGGTTAACAAAGCTCCATTTCACATATGCACGTACACATAAGACAACTTCAGCCTCTTGTGCCCACAGACACACACACACGGACTGATTGCTGTCACTAGGTCATTCCTGCTATATTTGCACTCACCATTATCTTTTATTTAACTGCATGCATAACTGCTTATTCTTTATACTGTATATAACATACTGTTCTACTTTACAAACCATTAATTCTGTTAATGCTCTACATATCATAGTTACTACATACTGACTTCTCCACATGTGTCTTATTTTATGTGTACACTCTCTGATAATGTAAAAAGCTAAATGAGAGCATTTAATCAGAATATTAGTTGGCCTTGATAAGACAGAGGGTGAAACCATTTATCTAAATAGAAAAAATTCAACCAATTGGAAAGCCTCAGCCTCATACATTAAGTGTGGATTTTTGGTACAATAGTCAGTGTAACTTAAAGTCAAGGGCATTCAAAGTGGGATTCTCTGCTGTCAACTGATACTGGATTTATAAAGGCCAATATAATAACGATAGTTTTGAGCGGGAAAAATTTGACAGCCACCCCGACAGCTGATAATTGTTGTAACATCCAAGTCAAAATAATAAATAGCCTTATAAATATGTAAATTGGTGGTGTACATCCCCGCCTGACTGGTAGAAGCTGCAGTCATCAGCTAACATTAGAGCTAAGTTCCTGCCATACCAGTAGTGTGTAAAATATCCTATTAGCACCAGTTAAGCAGCCAAACCTCAACTTTGAACAAATGAATCTCAACAACACAGTCTGTGGGAACATTAGCAAAATAAATTCACCATTACCTACTTTAAGCACCAGACCATAATAGAACTGCAGGATTAAGCACTATCCCACACTGAGTATGTAGTTAATCATTAAAGCAGCATAAAGTATTTTTAAATCAATACAGACAAAGAATTACAGTGATAGAGAACTGTAAAGCAAACTGTATGTTTTGTAGCTGTCGACTGCTGAGAAATGTTGAACAGCTTGTCGGGTCGTACTTGTCCTGGTTGACAATGACAATAAAGTCTGCTAAAACCGCACATTGGCAGCTATGCTTTTCACACCGAGTTTGTACAGTCACACATTGAAATCAACAGCATTAGTCCATCAGTTTCACACTTCAACTAGCCATCCCGTTTTCCTAGTTTTGCAGTGTGTGATTGAAATGAACAGCAGGCTTTCACAAAACATTCCTCCACAACTCCAACATCTTTGATGCTGCTCAAACATTAAACAAACATTCGATCACCTCTCATTGCTGGAGAGAACAACACTGCACAGGAAGTTCCGCATTTCATATTCAAAGAAACTTTAATACCACAATAGGCTGCAGAGGAGCAAAAGAAGATAATCACTCAGCTGTTGTAGTTGAGAATCCCTAAATAGCATAGTTGGAGAGTGGCCTCTACTTGACACTCTTTCATTTATTCAGTCACTCCAGCAGAGTTCAGTTCAATACATTTTCATTATTACTATTATTTGTCCCAGGAAGGCAATTTGTGTGCATCAAAGTCCACATGAAGCATGAACAATACACCATACAAAACAATAGGCAGAGACATGAAATGCAAAACAACATGCATATAAAAGCAGTCAGCTGTGAAAGAAATCCTCAAGGATCACAAGAGCAACACAAAGCCTGGAGGCTATCATTCAGTTCAAAAACTGAAACTAGTTAAATATACCTATCGGACAAATCTCATAGTGCACTGCAGACAAGTAAAGGAAGGCTCATTCAGCCAGCCTCCAATTGAATGCCTGTAATGGATACAGAGTAGTACAGGGTTGATTTGGTGTCGAGAGACTGACTCTCTGCAAGCACACACCAAGCTCAGCACAGAGAAGATTGAGGAGTGACAATGATAAACTCCTCCAGAGGGGAATCAGAGCCTTCAGGTGGATACTGGAGCGGAGGTGGGGTTTATAAAATGCTGGATGAGCAGCATCAGAGATGCTGAAGCAGTGTTTGCAGCAGCTAAGCTCCACCTTCCAAATAACCACTACATCCACCTCTGACCAGCAGTGTAATAAACTATGTTGCGAATTGAGAACATTTAAATCCACCTCATATGTGGAAGCAGGCATGGACATGTCAGTTATACAGCAGCAACAATATATAACCATACTAAAAGCTTAACAATCTCTTACTTATAAACTGCAGCAGATGACCATGAGTTATGTATAAAGAGCTCAAGGTTGGCAGCTGTGCTGTTTATATCAAACTATGACGTAAACCATAAAGCAAGCTCTTCCATATCTAATGCCTTTGGGTTCAAATTTTCTGTTGTGTATTGTGAAATACGTAGAAAATGTGAATGTTAACACCTATTATATGTGCCACAATAGCCATGTTGAGTTTCCCTTTAAGCCATTATTACAGGGAAATGATTATGTGAATGGGCTGTGTGCAAGACAGCAGTCATGTTGACATTTCTAAAGCCATTATACAATAAATTACACTTTGTACAGCTATTATACAATACTGTAGCTTCCTCTACTTGAGACCCAATTTGCAGTGAGCCAATTGGCAACTCCACAAGAACACCACCAACAAACCTGGGAGGGGGGGCATTCTGCACAACCAATTCATCTCATAAAGCTCTAATATAGAAACACACTGCATTTCACCACTATGCAAATTAACAAGCACTAAAGCATCATAATCCATGTGCAAAACAAACAGAAAGAAAAGCCCTGCCATTACAAGAAATCAATTCACCACTAACACCAATGCACACACGGCACATAATAGATGGCAGCAGCGTAAGAAAGGAAATTAGCAGCCAGCATGAGCCAATGTGTTGCCAACAGACATCAGATGAATGTAAAATAGCAACAGCAGAAATGAGCTAGCACACAGAGCTAATACATGAGTCATGTTGGTAGCACAAGAAGCTGATTCTTACCTTGGACAGGTGAGATGAGGCAGACATCTTTGCATCTTTGAAAAGACTTGTAGTCGTTTAGAAAGAGTTGTAGGCCTTTGGTGAGTGTCGCAGTCCCAAGTTTCCAACAGGTATGACAGGGAACAGATGCTAACAGGTAAAGCTAATATGACAAGCTAATGGAGCCCGGTGAACAAATATTCCCACTCTTGGTCCAGAAAAAAGTTGTGTGAGTGGACCTTTTAGGCAGGCGTGCCATTTTCTAAAATTTAAAGAAACCAAAGCTATGTTAAAATTGTTTGTAAGTGCAGTTGACCCGGCAGCAGGTGGCAACAGTGAGCGGAGATGATCAACAAGGGCGCGTTTGATTACGTCACAGTCTGTGAAATACGTCACGTGTCAGAGTGTGGCAGCCAAACTGGAGCTGTTGCAGACAGGGCTTGGATGTTTAAAAAGTGTTTTTATTTAGGAATTCTATTGCAGTTTTACGCAGACTTAGTTGAATGTCTGGATGAGTAATAATAAGTACTAATAACTAGTACTAATAACATCAACAATTGCCCTGTTCTAGCCAAGTTTAAAGATGAAATATTTTCAGATAAGATAAATCTCTAATCTCTCTAATTACTAATAAGTATGGTATACATTAACTGCTGGTTTGACAATGATTGATTCATATGTATATTGCATGTTCTTTTCTATCAGGCTGAAGACTATCACTGCCATTGTGTCTGGAAAATGTTGCTGGTTCAGTAAGGCAATCGTAAAAGGGACAAAAAGAGAAAATGGCTTTTAAACAGCTGATAACACAAAGCACAGGTGGATCTGATAACATCAATGATGACTCCCTTCCATTGACCTGTGACAGTGAGCCAGCATGCACAACACAGAGGAACTAGCGAACCTAAGTGAAATTTAGTTTTAATTCATGTTATTGACAACATCTGTGCTTCTCTTGCTAAAAACGTCTGTCATGAAAAAAGCCCGTTACAGTTACCAAAAAAGCAACAAAGCTGAACAGCTGTTGGGATGAAGGACATTCAAAGTTACAAATTAAAGTGACCTGTTAGGGGTGACCTTAAACCACAGGGCTCAGATGTGTCAAAAGAAAAAAACAAGTCCTGACAGACAAAATGAAGAAAAAAGCATATTGGATTTTCTCATTGCTTCACTAGGCTGGAAAGGGCCAACCTATCCAAAACAAAAACATATTTTTTATTTTCCATGTAAGTGACAATAAAAAATCAATTTCTTTGGCTATTTATTATAACGTATAAAATGTAGAGATGGGAGCGTTTGTTTTTCCACAATGTACTTTATAGATAAGCAATAAACTGTAAGCACATCCAGCCATGCAAACAATAAAGACTGAGTCGATTGTAAACCATCGAGACATCATATAAATGTTTAATTGTTGGCCGGGAATTTGACTTGTAACACTACTGTAGTGGCTCAGCTGTCAGGTTTATGAAAAGGAAGAAAATTGCCAAGTAGTTGATGTTCAGAATGGATCCGTTTGGGGTATTCAAGATGTGATCGTTTCTGGCAGCACCACACAAAAGGGAAGAAATCATGCCTAGCCATTAGCAATGGTCCAAAATAAGAGTCTGTGTGTGTTTCTGTGTGTGTTCATGTGTATGTGTGGGAGGTGATGTGATGTGATGTGAACCCCTGCTGCTGTGTAACCCCACTGCGTGAGATCTGACAGCTCCCACTGCTGTCTCTATGACAGGATAAAAGAGCGTCTATGTGTGTGTGACTCAGATAGTGAAAAGGAGGAGGAAGTGGCCATAAGGAAAGAGAGAAACCATGGCTTATTCACACACAATATAAATACATTCACTCCACTAAACGTCTCTTTGAACGCTTATCTGTGTGAGCGCGAAGAACAAGACGTCTCGCATCCTTTTGAACCCCACAACAAGCAACAACGGGCCTGATGGTATCTGCTGAGCTGATCATTATAAAGTAGAAAATCTTAAATCATTGTAAACTCAGCGTAATGAAGCCCTCAGCGCCGTCTTCAGACAAGGAAAAGCACCATGAGAACCTTTTAACTTCTTTCTGCAAAACATGAAAACATGCTGGTACCAAACATCTCCTCAGTTAACTTTCAGCTTGCATTTTTAACAACTATAACGTCTGAAAGTATTGATAAGTAAAATACACAGTAAGACTTGCGCTAGGCCTACACTTTAGGATAACAGGTGTAGATTTATTTCTCACTTTCAGTAAATCAAAATGCAGGAAATTAATACATTTAAAATCCGTAGTTTGCAGTTCTGGGTCCTCTTTATTGTTTGATTATGAGCATAAAAACTCGGCCCACAAACATACAATTTACCATGACATTTGTGAGGTGGGTCCTACTCCCACACAACTTTGATGTATTTGTAGCGTTTCCAAACTATTTTCCCACTCTGGCAAAAAGAATCAAACTTCCATCAAATAGCAGGAAGAGAGTACATGAAATACACAACTGTAAAAAGAATCCACCATTACATATTCTTAAGCGTGCTTAAAGTCTTAAGGACTTATGAGGATTTCTGAGAGTACAATATCCCCGTCACTGCAGCCTGGGGAAACAGGAGGACAGATTTTGTGAATGGAAAATTATTTCACAGCTGCAATGGGCAGATAAAGGCCATTCATTTGTGTTGAATGAAGTGATGCATGATAAAGTAAAGATGTGTTTTAAAGAGTTTTGACAAATCGTTGTTCATATTCAACTAAAATATAGCAAATTATTACAGATTATCAGTGAAATGTATTGATTCTACTGTATGTTTACACTGATTCTGGGTCAGATTTACAAAGTCTTATTTTTATGTCTGACTTCGTATATGTGCAGCAGTTTGAAAATATGTCACAATCCCGTTGTTCCAGATGGAAAAATGCATGATGATCTCTCAAAGAGTTCTTACCAAAGCTCTTCAGGATAACTTTTGGCAGTGCCTATGTTCCCTCAGAGAAACAGCGGGACAGAAAAGCGCAGGAAGAACAGCGATGCAGGTGGAACATGCTCACATTTCACTCTACTGAGACAGCTGTAATTGTCGCCTGCTACCTGACTGGCACACACCTAGACACTGAATATTGAGATAGCACCTACAAAGTGTTAGGATTCCCCATTTAAGACAGTGCACACTGTTTTGTAATGATGTTCACTGTGCGTTATGAAATTCAAACTGGCTTTGTTGTGGATGAGCTAGCGCTAAGAAGGATTTCACTTTCTGCTGTAGACCAAGTGTTGTAGAATTTCTGGAAGAAAAATGTAGGAGCTAAAGATTTATGATCATGGAAAACAAATTTGGGGGACGACTGTGGCTATTCTACTTCATTTGATCAATAAAGTAAAAAGCTTAGTCCTTGTTTTTCCCATAACCCTCACTCCGAAGAGCTTAAAATGAAAATGATGTATTTACACATTACAGTGCCAGAAGAGGAGGGGACTTTGCATATCTAAGTTTTTGGATGCATACCAAGAAAGTGGACAATTGCTCATTCTTAATGTGGCATGCCGTGTCATATCTGCTTAAGTAAAAAGCTGTTTACTTTGAAGTGAGGCTCGACTTGCACACAGAGCAACATTTTAGTGATGCATGACTGTTCTCCTTTGCAGCCTGTGGATGACTCATGCATCTGAGTGAATACCAGCATATACAGCTGAGGGCAAAGCTTGTGTCTCCAAACACATCAAATGAAAACTCAGACAGACGCTTTCATCGCTGTGTTATGCTAAATGCCCCCCTCCCCCCCCCTCCCTTGTACGCACATAGACTTGTTTTACCAATGTGTTTTGCATTTCAAATCTTTGCTGAAAGATTTATTAAAGTTTGATACTAGGTGAAACATACTGGTTGAGTCAGCTGAATATCGTATCCACATGAGATTGCTCCAAGCTCCAAGTACATCATTACATCACCACTCTATGTGCTCAGGAGGTGGAGCAGGTTGTTCAAGATTTCAGGGTTGGTAGTTCAATTATGAGCTCTTCCAAGAGTCAATGAGTAAGACACCGAATCCCTAAATTGCTCCTGATGGTTTGGCATGCTTGAATGCCATCTTGATGCCGTGAGTGTGTGAATAAGTGGTAAAAGTGAAATTAAAGTGATATATAAATGCAGTCCATCACTCTGCAACTTAAAACTTCAATTCATTAAAATTTGGGACAATGTATAGAACAAATAAAAACAAATTGCAGTCATTTGTAAACGAACTGTGTTTACCTACATTGGTTTTGCAAAGTGTTCCGTTTTGTTTGTTTTACAATAGTTCTCAAACTTTTTCGGAACTGGGGTGGTACATGATAAGTGAGTTAATAATGATCTGCTATTACATTTAACTTTGGCCTTTTTCAGGCAACCTCGTAATGTTCTTAAAGGAAGTTAGGTAAATTTGTTTCTAAGGTGCATTTGAATTGTACTGTGTTAGGGACAGAGGTATTTCAGTATAACAGTCAGTATACTAAGTATTAGAAATACCTCTTAGAATAATGCATTTTTCACAGACAACATCCTCCAAAATTACTATAAATTGAATCAGTAACTCTCTAAAAAAGTTTCAACAAAAACAGACCTTGAAATTAGGATTTACTTCAGGGGTGTTGCATTACCTCATTAGTCTCACCTTGCTCTGCCTAATAAACTGGTAATTAAGGAGAACTTTCTTTCCAGGCTCTGAACATGCAAAACAAGGTACTGCTCCCATCACAATTTTTTGTTTAAACTGACTGAGAAATGAATGAAAAATACGCAGGACAGGATTAAAGCAACTTTTACTTTAAGAAAAATGTGACAGAAGAGGAGTTGATCCAACCCTGAAGGAAAATGAAGATAAATCAAAAACCTAAGAACACAAAAACAAATCATAATTACTCTTTAGTCAGGAGTGATCAGGACAATGACCATCAGTTTCAACTCCAACAACTTTCTAATCCACTCTGTCACACTCCTGAACTGGAGCCAAGCTCTAACTTCTAAAATGTACAGGCAGAAATACTTCTTCTTTTTAAACTCCCCAAAGTCCAGGCACATAAATGAGTACACTAAAAACAGGATTTACCCCAATAAAAGCCAACATACAGTATCCCTCAAGTGCCCTGCATAAGAAATGTGACTTTGCATATGCAGGCTACTAAATGTGCGTCATAGACAATACAAAGAGCATCCATATAGTAATGTAACAAGGTGATACATAAGAAAGCCATTTGAACCAAAGGGATAAATGTTCAGCAGTAGGCCAGAGTTAAACTGCAGCATGTCACTGCAAACAGGGTCCCATGATTGACATCTGCCAACTGTCTCAGTCCTTGTACTCGGTGTACTTCTTGGCCGAGCCGTGCACTTTGCTGGCGGGGTACTTCAGCCGGTTTAGGGCCATTTTACGAAGAACCGCTTGAGGCAGGTCGACGCGACACTTCTCGGCGAGCTCCACCAGGTAGATGAGCACGTCGCTCAGTTCGTGCGCCAGCTGTTCCCGCTCAGACTCGCTCCAGTCCGGCAGGCCCTCGGCCACCTCCCCGCGCCACTGGAACAGCTCCGACACCTCGCCGACCTCTCCGACCATGGCCAGCAGCAGGTTCCGGGGCTGGTGGAACTGGTTCCAGTCCCGCTCGTCTGTGAACTCCGCTTGCATCCGCCGTATGTCCTCGATGGTGGGCTCGGGACTGAAGGTGAACCGGTCAGCCCCGCCGGGTCCTCCGTTCTGCGGCTTGTGGTGGCGCAAAGCCTCGGTTGTCTCTCCGTTTGAAAGTGGCTGTGATTTGTTGGCAAAAGTATCGCTGTGGCCATTTAAAGACGCCGATTTGACTTCACCGTTACACGCTTCTTTTCCGTTTGTTGCCATCATGTTGTCGATTGTTATCGTCGTTGCCTCTAAAAATTGTTAAGGTGTGTAAACAACCAACTCAGCAACTACAGCATGGAGAAGTCCCGCCAGTACGCAAAACGGAAATGGCGTAGCACTTACCGGAAACCGGAAATTCACTAAGCCTGGGCTTTGTAGTTTTACCCGTAACCCAGCGGCTCAAGCTCTCCTGCTAAATGTCACTTTAAAAAAACTACAACTCCCGTATTCACCGAAACTTTACAACATGGCTGCCTCCTCTATTGCGGCAAGTGAGCTGCTACATAATATGAATAAACAAATATCGATATTTTATCCAAAAGCTTCGCGTGTCATTAGACGAATAAGCACATCGAGCTCAAGATGCAACCATGAACCGCAGCTAAGAGCTAAAAGGTAAGTGAGACTGAGACTCTGTGTTGTAATGTCCCTGATCTGCCCCCTGCTAACCTGTATGTAGGCAGTAATTAGCTAATTATAAACAGTATGAGTAGATGAAGAGGGTGTTTTTAGAGTTACTAATATGATCTAGGTCGTCACTTGAAGTCTGTTATCATCTTCACATGTTATTTCCCCTTAATTTAAAGGGGTAGTTCACTGATATAATGTACATTTATAAAGTTTGGCCACTTGCAAGATATATTTTTTAATGAAATGGAAAGATATTAAAGCTGTAGATGCTGCAAGATACTGATTTATAGTCCCTAATATTGATCAGTTTCCCGAAAACACTGCATCATTTCCCATAATGTACCTCTATAGCATCTTTCTGTTAGATTCTACAATCTTTCAGACTTCATATCTTCAGGTTTTAAAACTTTCTGTTAGAAATGTATTGTCTCCGAGCCCAGTTTCTAGGCTGAATTACCAGCTGGCCGAAGTGACAACCAGAAAATGCCCAGTTTTCACTATGAGGCCATTTGTTTTTGGTAATTTGATTGAATGTAACTTTATTTAAAGCTGACACGATAAGGGCCTTAAAAGTCTGCCTTGAAAAGTCCCAGTACCCATATCTAGTTTGAAGACGGATCCTATGCTTAGATAGTACATATATTGTAAATTTCTCCACTGTGGGACAAATAAAGGTTTAGCTTATCTTGTATTTTTAAATGCATTTGTCTTTTATCAGATAATCACATAGCAAACAAGGAGCCATGTTATTCCAGTTTATGAATACTATACAAATGCACAGAGAGAAGGAGGAACAGCTAATTTGTTTCAGGGACCCACAGATTAATCGTGCTGTGCTTGAGATTTCTAGAAGACAGATGACATTATACAACAGTCTTAATGCGCTCAGCAGTAGTCTGTGAAGAGTCAACCGGTCTTCATGTTTAAAATCAGTGGAGCTCCCGTTTAACCTGAAACCAACCGTGGCCTTAGCCCCACTGTGCTCTCTTCTGCCATGTTTAATTCCAAATTAAACTGTGACGCCTGATCAGATTAACCCAAATTAATCCTTGACCCAAACCGAGGAGGGCAGTGCTACAGGAAACATTATTTGAAAGGGAATCAGACTTAGATACATACAACAGACATAATACCAAACTATTGCTACGTCCCACTAAATAGTAGTTGTATACATTATGTACCATATCTAATTTAAACTTGTACTAATTACATCCTCATAGCCTGCTGAGAATAAGCATGTCGTAGCAAATCAAGACACAGCTTGTGTTTGAAGTGTCCTTATTTAAATGGATCAGTCAGACAGAAGTAAGTGGTGGCTTTGTTGTGGTACACAGCCACTTTTCTGGCTGACTTTGTTACCCTCAGTCTTTCTGTATAGTGGGTGTTTTTTTTTTATTTGGTTGTGTCTGTACCCTGTTTTTCTCTTCTCTGCCTCAGTGCTCCCCAGCAGCTGGTCGGAGTCGTGGGCTTGGAAATCCATGCCCAGATTAACTCCAACACCAAGCTATTCTCCGGCTCATCGGTTCGCTTCTCAGCACCTCCAAACTCCCTCGTGTCATTCTTTGATGCATCCTTACCAGGCACATTACCCGTAAGTGTTGTTTAATGTAATTTGAAACAAAGATAACTGGTTTTTTCTGGATTGCTTTCTTGTCGGGTAATGCCTCTGTGTTTCCCCAGGTCCTAAACAAGCGATGTGTCGAGGCAGCAGTGATGACAGGATTGGCTCTTAACTGCACTATAAACAGGAAGTCCCTTTTTGACAGGAAACACTACTTCTACGCTGACCTCCCTGTGAGTTTTTCACTCCCTGTCCTCACTTTCCTACCACATCTAGAGTTTAATGGGTGGGAGACTGATAGCACAGGCATTAGTGGGGGCACCTTATCTGAGGAACAGCAGGGTAGACACACGATTGTCCTGAACATCATGCTGAATCATTGCATTTGCTTTGATATAAGCTGTCCTCATCTGCCTCCAGCTTCTCCATCACAGCACTTCCAGTGAACTTTCCCGGCCATGAGCTCTAATTGAAATAGTGAGCAAGTCTTGCTGAAGCAGCAAAAATGCTCCTTGCCACACGTACAGAGGAACGACACCGAAAGCTGTTAAAGAAAATGACCGGTGTTTTTTTTTCCACCTACCAGCTCATTTCCTCCGGTGCACTTCTATTTTTTACATTATCCACAGGTCATTTCCTTCTTCATGCCTTTGCTGATAATTTGGGCATAGATTTTTTTTTTATTATTCACATCATTTGAATCATTATTGGAGTCATAAAAAGCCCAGGTAGTGCTGTCTTACTGAACAGTTCTGGGTGTGATATATTTGAAAATGAACTGAATGAATAACAAGATAGGAAAATTAAATCGTTAATTTAAATGAGCAATTTTGTTAGGTTAAGATGACTGTGATATTCAGTAGTTACCCATAATAGACTTCACTTAGACACCAGCCATTTTCTGGATGCGCTGGCATTTTCTAATGGTGGCATTCTTAATTAAAACTCCTCATATACTTACCTCATATACCATTGAGTGCACTCCGATAAAGCAGTATTATTTAACTAATTTATTTATTGTGGCCACTTGCAAAGAAGTAGAACAAACTGTACATTGATTCATAGAAATCTGATATGTTGAACATCATAAAACAAAAACAGTGAGCTGAACGACCCTAAATGCCTCAGTCGAGCTGGACTAAACTGCAGAGTCACAACACTTTTCACATTATATTTAGTTTTTTGGCCCACTTCTAATACAAGAGTATTGATAAGTGCGGTTTTTAAGCGGTTATAGTGGACATTTTTATAATGTATCAAACAGACAATGTGAAAACAGGGTGAATGAGGTCGCTGGTAGTGACAAACCTAATGAAAATTATCACTCAAACCTGCAGCTTCTTTCAGCTTTGCTTGGCATTTAGCAGCTAAAGAGACAAGAGATATTTCCCTCAGGGGTTGTTAGACAGAAAGAGAGCTGAATGAAAGGGAATATTGGACTTACCGTCACCAGGTGGTGAGAAGCTGGTAACTGTTGGGTGTTTAAATAAGCTGTTTTTCCTGCTGCCCCAAGTGGCCAACATTTTTCATTGCAGCATTAAATTCTTATTTTAATTTTACTTTAGAAGAACTGACATGTTTGCAAGTGGTATTGTCATTCATTGGTATTTGAGGTGTTACTTATCAGCAGTGTGGTAGTGATATTGGTACAGGTAAAAAAAAAAAAAAACCTTTTAACACTGATGTTTCCATTGAACAGTCTGGCCCAAGTAATGTTCAGTTTGCTCTCTTTAATGGGGTACTCGCATGGCAAGGTTTCAATACCCCCTCAGAGCCCCAGGGTAATTTTACTGCCATTATGGGTGACATTTTAAGGCTTAGATAGAAAAGACAAAATGTCATGGGAACACTGCAGTGACTTGCCCTGCAGAGACCTCTTCTCATAAATCTGGAAAATTCTCGGAGGAAAGGTGTTAGAGAATTTTGCATTTTGAGTTTTCAAAGTCAGCCTTTCTGTGGCGAGATATCACGCTGACACAGCTTTGGGCGAGGTAATGAGGAGGATAATTATGGAGTGAGGAATTTAAGAGACATATTTTCTTATCCTCTGGTATTATGTCCTCAGCACAAGGAAGCGGTTTAAGATGAGAGGACGCTCATGAAGTAGCGAGCGATACACTGAAAAAGAGCTTTAGTTGCTATTTTTATTGCACTATTCTGATTAAACATTTTAATTGCACTGAAATAAATTATCTGTTTCTTTGATATTTATGATTAGTTTCCGCTCTCATTTCTTAGCTAACTTGACTTTATTGTGAAAATCTGACTGATAAGGCTTGATGGACCACAGCAGTTTTCTGTAGATCTTGACAGAGTTTCTTCACAGTCGTGCTGGTTATCACAAAGTTACAGCAGCAGTACATATTTTAATCACAATGATAGGGATACATTATCTCCCCAGAAAGTCCATGCATCTTGAAATTCCAGCAAAATCCCCTCCAGAAGCCCTGGGATTACTGCTGGGTTCCTCTTGCTCCATTGTATGTTTACCAGAGATTGCATCACCTCCTTTGGAATAATTGTCAACAGTTGACACACACACACACACAGCAGGGACGATAATACCGGATTACATTTTTTATTTTTCTGCGAGATCTCCCAAACAACTCATGCCGGCAGGTTGAGCCCAAACTTTTATTTGTCTTTTAAATCGACTGTGTGCCCTGTGCACAACACCTGCTGTCGCCTTGTTTAGAATTATTTAGTTTGTATTAGTCTCATCATCTGCTCCAGAAGAGTGATCTGTCCCAGTGTTATGCGAAACAGCCTGAGAAACTCAGAGTCAGAGTGTCTTTAATTATGCAGATGGTGGGACATTTTTCACATTCGACCTAAGGTTTGAATATAATCTATGCTCATAAAGCCAAACTAGCAGCAGGACTGAGGAAGGAATTATCCCACCCTTGAAAAATACATTTGTAAATTGCATTGTACATTATTGATATGTTCCACTAGAAGTCCCTGATTGCATTTTGTAAAACACCACAGTTGCTCATTAAATGATTAATGCCGCTGCCCTACCAGAACTCCTTCTTACATTTGAAATGGCAGGCAAGATGCATACATAAAGTTTTTAACAGCTCTCTAATAACATGCGTCAGCACCTCCACACTAACCAACCAGTAAAACCAAATAATTACAATTTCCTCTAGATATTAAGTCTCCAAATAAACAGGCATGACCCGGCCACTGAAGCCCTGACATGTGTTTAACGAGAGCTATGAATGTTTTTGTGACCTCCGTGGGTAGCTGAGAAGAACATCAGTGCGCGGGAGCGAGTAATGAGATGACCGACTGGTTTTGTTTAGAGACTTTGAAATTAATCAGAAAATGACTCAGCGGCTCATGACATGGAAATTAGAGCGGAGCGTGTCCAATCCTGCGCGTAGGCACGCATCTGCAACTTTGGATATGAAAAGGGCGAGGAGTCACAGGAAGTGTTTGGAGCATCAGTCGCTCATTAGGGTTCAATCTGCTGTCAGAGTGTAAGTGGAGGAAACTTGGTTAACAGGATCTTATCAACAACAGTCTTGCCACGTCCTTTGTTATATAGCGACAGTAACTGATTCATTCTGCAGGAAATGCAAAAAAAATTACTTACACAGATGCTCCCTAATGTACAGTGCTTCATGCCCATGCTTCAGCCAGCAGAGGCGGCATTTTCAACGGCTGAGACAACACTCACGAAAAGATAAAGTCAGAAAGAGGGGATTTCTGATAAGCTGCAACAAAGCCGGACGATTTAAAGATTGAATCCACCAAGAAGAACAGATATCGATGTAGAAACTCCACATTGATGCGTATTCTCTTTCTCTCATTTGTTTTTAAAAGGGGGAGATTGCTGAGGTGATTGATTGTGTCGATCAGGCACATTGTACAGAGAGCCGAGTGACTAACGGCCCCCCAATCATCTTCTCCCTCTGCCTCGCTCTCGTTAGCATAAGTATGATTAATGTGTAGTTCCCGTGATGTGGTTGCCATAGTAACGCGGGGAAATTAATACTCGGGGCAGCGGATTCTTTCAGGAATATAGGAGCAGGTGAAATATTTATTCTTATGCTTTTGTGAGCAGAGACCTTGAGAGGAATTTTTAATGATGGCCCAGCCAATCAGCCTGCACTGAGTGTGACTGATGTTGCGTGCCTCACCTTTACATAGACTCGTGACACTGACTGCTGCATAATCACTGCTGCTCTTTCACTGAAATACTTAAAGAAAGACTCCAGGAAATGATGTCTTACCTGCATAATCTGATACGTTTCCTGTTGAAAAAGGATATTTTGGTTACAAAAAATGAGGAATCATTGCATTGACAACAAACTAAACTCTCTGAATGTTTCTTTTACCGACTCAAATGTACTCACACTGATAACAGCTACAACAAAGCAGTGGCATCTAACAAACGTCTATGCAACCTGTCAGTCAACAGCAAAGTATTTTCATCCATTAAAAGTTAACATGAAGGTAATTAAGATAGGACAAACATATCAGATGCAAAGAGTAGAAAGGATATTGTTTTCAAGGTGAATGTTATTCAGACGGATTTTCTAGCAGCTCTATTCCAAAGTTAAAGAAAAGGATAGACACAGTTGAATAAAAGTTAAATGATGGCATTGTACTGTTCTTCCTGACTGATGTGTTAGTTTTAATTACACCTACTAGTGCAGCATGATATCACCTTTAATGTTGGCTTCAAGGAAGTGAAAGTGATGGGACAGTTTTCATCCTAATTTTATGTGGGTTTAAGTTTGTGCCAATGGTGCTGTTCTCCTCATTGACTCAGCATCACTCCACTAACACAGCAGGCAAACATTTTGGTTCTGGGTCCTCTATTTTACTCAACCTTGCTGCTGCCCAGAGTTTTTTTTACAGCACTGAATTTCCCTCACGTCAGGTTGATATACTGTCAAATTTCAGGCTGGATACCAGATCACTCAGCAGCGGCGGCCCATCGCAATAGATGGCGTGCTGAGTTACAGTCTCCTCGGAGGGAAAAAGAGGAGCCAGGTGATCAGAAAAAACGTCAAAATCAAACAGATTCAGCTGGAGCAGGACAGCGGCAAGAGTCTCCACGATGACGTCCGCAGCCAGACGCTCATAGACCTCAACAGAGCAGGTACCAAAGACCATCAATCTGTGCCCTACATTTAAGGAATATGGGTTTTCTATATTTTTCTTTCTTTCTCTTTTCCTCTCATATAGCTTATTCCTCTGTGCTATAGACCCTCACTCTCCTCAAATGCTATTAAAAAAACATCACTGAGTCACGTCTTTGAACTGGTTGAGTCAACCCCCACCCTGAGATAAGTCCCCAACAAATGCATTTCACTACTTTTCCTAATTACTTCTGTTTCTGAGATCTCTATAAAGTACAGCGACCAACTGTCTTTGGAAGTTACTTAAAATCAGAAAAAGACTCTTGAAAAAATTCCATCCTCAGTAAGAACGAATGGGTGCTGAGTATCATAGACAGAAGGGGAAAGTATTGAGCAAGGTACTAACACATTTTCGTCTTCTTATGAAATTTGACAATAAAGAAAACATTTCATAACACCAACCTTCTCCTTCAAGACTTCAAAGAAAAAACGTTCAGACAGACATTATTCTATAGATTTAAATAGCTCCAACAATGCAGGAGCTCTTGAGGTTTGTTGCAGAACTGCATGGCAAGGGTACCTTAGAGATGTAAAACATAGCTGTCTTCACTTGCGTCAGGTGTAGGTCTAATGGAGCTGGTGATGGAGCCAGACATGAGCTGTGGAGAGGAGGCTGCTGCAGCTGTCAGAGAGCTTCAGCTCATCCTGCAAGCCCTGGGCACCTGTCAAGGCAACATGTCTGGTATGGAAATCACTCTCTGCCTTCCTCCCTCTTTTTTTTTTCCCCGAGCTGCCGTACCTCTGAACTCAGACTTATTTCCCACTGAGTGTGCGTGTTGTTCGTCTTCCCCACAGAGGGCCAGCTAAGAGTGGACGCCAACGTGTCCGTCCACAAACCAGGCGAGCCCCTGGGCATCAGGGCAGAGGTGAAGAACATCAACAGCGTGCGATACCTGGCCAGGGCTATAGGTGAGCACAATGAAAAATTCAAAACTTAAAGGAAAGGATGGCAGAATGGCTTAAAAATGCTTTGAATGCTGTTCCATCGGAATGATTGCTCACACAGTCCAAGACCATTTTGTGAGCTGGCATTTGCACAGAAAGAATCCCTGCAGCAAGTACATTTACTCAACTGTATTTAAAGGAAAATGGTTGTTTTTTCATGTTGTCATTATTCAATATTTGAATTCAAAAAGACAATGTTCAATTATAAGCAATATAACACAAACCACAGCAATTCACAGCAAAAAATGAACTATGATCATACAAGCCAAGAGTTAGATGAAAGTATTGCTACCATTCAACATGTCTGCACAGCAAATGTGAAACTGCAGCCAGCAACCGGCCCACTTAGCTTAGCACAGAGTTTGGAATGGGGAGGAAACAGCTGTCTCTTTGCAAACTTAACCTCACCTACCAGCACCTCTCAAGCTCAAAAATGAACTTGTTGTATCTCTATACTTTACCTAAGTATTTCCATTTTGTGCAACATACGCTACATACACATTAATGGATCAGTAATAATAATCCAATTATATAATATCTCATATAAGATACACAAAGGCCTGCATTATGAGTACTTTTAGTTTTTATACTTTTAGTTTTTACAAATAAGGCTTTTATGTACTTTTACTAAAATACTTTTTCTTGTAATGGAGTATTGACACAGTATTTTATTGCCACTTTAATTTCAGGACCTAAATGCTCGCTTTTGAATCTGCAACGAAACGTGAGACAGGAAGTATAGTTAGTATTGACAGTAATGTGTGACGCATAAGTTTAAGACTGACACACATTCACAAACAATTACTTGTGTGATAGAAGCTGAAGTGGCTTCTCACAGCTGCTCACTTAAAAAAAAAACAAAACATAGATTTTATGTCAAGTCTAACTTCACTGACTGTTGACTGAGCTTCACTTAAAAAGCTGACAAAGAGCCACAGCCAGAAAATTTCAGCTTTTTACATGCAGGTTTTAAGTGTGGTTTGACATAGCGTGGTGCTGCGCTTGAATTATTTATCAATAAAGTTGTAACACATTTACTCCGCTGCTGAATTGGTATTTAAAAGTCATGGAGAAATCGTTTATCACAGTTACAACCTGGCTGAAGTCAGAGACGTGAGGATTGCCGGTACATCACAGCAGATGTTTGGTATTTACCTCAAAATTATATTTGTGCGTACTGGTGTTATTGAATAAACTGTGTGTATTTGTGTACATGTTGTCCCATACATCACCAGACTATGAGATCCGGAGACAGATCGATGTCCTGCAGAGAGGGGGGAAGGTGCAAAACGAGACCCGGGCGTATGACTCCAAATCAGGGTAAGAGGATGAAAGAGAAGTAGTCGTGATGCCAAGTTTGAGCCACTACAACACCCTCTGACTGGGATCCCTGCCTGGTTCATTAGTCCTGAGCTTTGCTGAGGAAGAACCATCACGGTAATCATGATGAATAGAGCCATTTGGATGCCGCCGTCATCCTGTGTTATCCGTGAGCTATGTGCTACTCACAGGCTTATGAGCTCACAGAATGAGCCAGCTCGCGCACAGCTGAGGCCTTGATCATCTTCTGGTGCTCTGCCTCCTTCCCATGAGGCCTTGCATGTCCAAGGTACATGGTGAAGTGTGTTTAATAGAGTGCGATGGCCTGTGATTGGCTCGGTCTTCTCTTTCCTGTGAAAGGGGGGCACAGATTTGACTGCACTGGAAGACATCAACACTCTCATGTTCCCAATCTTTTTTATTATTATTATGGGCTTTTTTGTTGTTTGTTTCAGGGTTTTTTGCAATTAGCTGTCTGAACATTTTTTCTGGGGTCAGAGGTTAGAGCTGGAACTAGTTAGCTCCTCTTTATCAACTGATCTGCTGATTCTTTTCTCAATTAAAGAACAAACAACAGAACAGAAAACAGTGTTAATTGGACTTTGTCATAGTGCAAATTGATGTATTCAAATGACTAACAGTCCAAAATATGAGGATGTTCACTTTATTGTTAGGGAAAACAAAGAAGAGAAATCCTCCCTTTTGATATGCTTGAACTAGTATTTCATTTTCGGAATTTCTGCTTGAACAAATATTGAAACTCTTAAATGATCATCAAATGTGTTGCTAATTAATTTCCTGTTACTACTACTTCATTAATCACCTCATCGTTCAAGCTCTAATCAGTGTTGCAGAGCTGAGATATCTCATATTTATACCTCAGTTCCTCCAGTTAAATTTCCTCTAATATCTGTTTTTATGTTGATGTTGATGATGTGTGCATGTTTTTGCTGCAGGGAGACCATTCCAATGAGGGACAAAGAGGGTCTTCAGGACTACAGGTGAGTGTCAGTTTGTGCTCATTTTAAGTCCCGGGAGCTTGCGTTTATTGACGTGCAGTTATGATATCAGAAGATGATCTTGTCCTCAGTGGGGGCTGAAAGAGGGTGGGAGCCTCTGAGTGGCAGCTAGATGGAGAGAAATAAACAGACGTCACTCAAGGTCTGGACCTCAGTCGTGTGTATGTGTGTGCGCTCGAGTTTAGGAGGGTTGAATGATGGACGGACAAGTTTAAGGCTGATGGAGTCAAATGATTAGAGGAGTAAGTGAAATGTGACAAGTGTGGTGTCAAGAGGACTATTAGTATCTCAACAAAAGCCAACCTTCTCTTCTCTGAGCTTATCTGTTCTGCTGATAAAGCATCCTCCTCTCTCCCTCTCCTCCCTTCCCTTCCCTCCCCTTCCTGCCAGGTTTATGCCAGAACCCAACCTGCCCCCTCTGATTGTGTATGAGGATAACGCTTCGCTGCCTACTGGCATTGAGGCGTGCCAGGCGGTGGTGGTGCAGAAGATAAGAGAAGGGCTGCCAGAGCTACCCGGCGTCAAAAGAGACAGGCTGGTGCAAACGTACGGCATCCTGCCCGAGCACAGCTTCACTCTGGTGGTGAGTTTATACGTGGGTGAAAGCAACCGGTGAGAGAGTCGATTCCCTCATTGAATCTCCTCCCTGCATCTTTCTTTTAATTGCCATCTGATCAGGTCCAAGCAGAGTCAGCTTGGATGCAGCTCCGCTTGAATCCAGGAGGCAGCTGTGTACTGCTGAACTCCGCAGAGCTGGTTTGATCCTAATTAGATAACACGCATGCGAAGTGAAGCATTTTCATGGCATTTTGTCGCAGAATGAGGACGGGCTGGTGGAGTACTTTGAGGCCGTGTTGAAGGCGACCGAGACGGAGCCGAGGAAGGTGATTGGCTGGGTCACAAATGAGCTGCTGGGTCATCTCAAACAGCAAGACATCAGTGTGAGCCAGAGGTGAGTCGTTCACAGATACCCCCATCGTGTCGCCTTTACAGTATTCACATAATGCCACCAGAGCTCACGAACGCAGTGTTATTCTGCTGCCAGTGATAAGGTCTAAGATGTCGTGCCCCCAGTGCACAACCGCTCTGAGCCTTTTGTGATCGCTCGCGTTGTTCCTTTTGACCGCTGTATCCGAAAATGTGGCAGGAGGAGGAAGGGAACATGTACAGATAAAGGTCCCCATGGGAAGACGCTTCGCTGTGGCTGCTTTCAGCTCGAGAGTCAAAAGGTCAGGAGATACTTTTTGTGAATTTGCTCAAACTTTAGCTGTTTTTCTTGCAAAATACTGAATAGTTTTCAACCTCCACTGATAAATGAAACAACCTGAATAGAAGAAGGTTAGAAAAACAAACGTTTAACTATTCACTTGGGGCACCCTCGTAGCTTAGGGTTTAAGACGCTGACCCACAATGCCCCGACTTCAGGTCCGGGCCGAGGACATTTCCCTCCCATCTCTCCCTCATTTCCTGTCATCTTTTCACTGTCTGTAATCACGATATAAACATGCCCAAAAAATACACTTAAAGAAAATTATTCACTCTTAGATCTGTGTCTCTGAGGCGTCTCCTTATTTTAAGCTGCCACGTCTTCAAGGATTCATGCACAAAAAGCAGTTTTCACATCAAAATAAATTGTCACCTCAAAGTGATTTATTATATCTGGTATCAGAAGTTCAGCTCCTCAAGACTAAACTTTTGTCTAAGACGCTTACTCACTGCTATAAATTGACCATTTGTAGCAGATGGTTTTGCAGATGTACAATATAGACGTACAAAGCTCTGCTCTTTGAAGGAGCTCTCAAATAATCCCAGCACCTAGGAGGGCTCTACAGGGACAACTAATCCCCTCCTGATGAATGTATAAATGAACATTAGATCTTGGTTTAATCACTAGTTCAGCACATAAGGAGGATATGTTGGCATATGAACATCAGCAGAGTCGAGTTGCAGTCAGACCAAAAGTGTCCAAAAGCAGGGGGACAGGAAGTAGGTATGTAAACATGAACAGCAGGAGCTAAGCTAACAACACACATAGTCATAAATTATACAGCATCTTATCAAACATTTTACTGCCATTGACCTCAGTCACTGTTCTTGCACCTACTGCAGCTAAACAGCATCTTTTGTCCTCTGCTGGCTTTGTTATTTCACAATATAGCTTCACAGCTTTTGCCGGTCAAAGTTCAGTGTGATTAAAAAGGAGGTGGATAAATTCACAACCAGAGGTTAGACATGAATGGGAAGCGAAATCTGGTCTGGCTGCAACACAACAGTGAGAAGTATCAGGTTCGGACGGCAGTGGTGCACACCTGCATGAATATGATTGGCCGTCATTAGTCAGCTGATAGCCGCACAGCTGTGAATGAGCCAATGATTGTGAGGCATGAATGAAGCAGCCGATGCCCAATAGCTAATGCAAAGCGACTTCAGTGCCACCTGAACCGATATGATTCATATCTACTGACAACCACTGAAGTCTGTTTGATGACTTTAAATATTGTCAGCTTTTTATATGTAGTTGTAGATGGGATCATATTGAACCAAGCAACAGCCACAGCCCTAATGATATTCACTTTACTAAGCAAGGGAAAACAATAATTAGCTTTCTAGTGAACTGAAGTGAAAGCAATAAGTGCAGGGCAACAAGAATCATAACGACAAACTCACTTAAAAGTAAAATCAGTCAGGTTGAGACTGACTCCCACCTTTGACACACATTAACATACACAAACCTCCAGTTGTTTTTGGCTCAATAGGAGATGCCACTAAAATCTAAGTTATCGAACTGCTTCCTGCTCTGTTCCCCAGGAAGGTTTGCATTGGATTAAAGGACATTTAGCTACACAAAAAACACTTTCTGTGCTCAGAATAATGTTTTCATAATCAGGCTAGAACGGTTTGAAAATGACAGCGAACTGGTTCCATTTGATTGACGTCAAGGATTATTAGATTCTTAGTGTTCGCAGAAACTGATTAGACCGTCACACGCTGTACAACAATAACACGTGTGAGTTCATAAATCATCCGATGTGACCTGATTCTTTGTGTCTGACGAGGAGAGAAAACCCCTGCGACAGACTGACAGCCCGTCGGGGAAAAGCCTGTTTTGACAAATCCAATTACATAAGTAGAATCATTACTTTTTGGAAGAAGGTGTTGTTTTGATCTCTCCCTGCTGAAAGGCCTGTCAGCTGGAGCAATGTTGGATTTTGTAAATGTTCGAAAAACACTTGAAATTGAAAGTCTTTTTGATATTCTGATACAAAGAGCAGCTGCCGTAGTAGCTTTCACACTCATGCATCAAATAACATGAAGATGCCTATCGAGCCACCGGCTATGAAAAAAAACAAAAAGCACCAATTGTCTCCCACTGTTTCTGTTTAAGACATACTGTGACGCTAAATATCAGACACTCATTTTAACTAATTTCTTTTGCAGCAATTTTCTTAAAATGGAAGTTTCACAGTGACTAAAAGAAAATGAGGGTTGTATTTGTGAAGCTCTCACTGAAGGTCAGTCACCAGATCACGACTTTAGAAACTTCAGCTCGAATCCGACTCAGATTGAACGGAATTTTCACTATTGTTCAACTTTGAGAAATATGATAATTTCTTTGAATGAAAATCTCTGAGTCATTACAGAGCAAATTAAATTGGACCCAAAAAAAAAAAAGTAATGGGTTGACGTCAGTGCAGATGCTCTGAGCTTTACTTTATCTGCCATTCCCAGACGGTTGTATGCGTGAATAAACCGCAAACTAGCTGGTGTTTATTTGTGCATAATGTTGCCTTTGCTTTGAAGGAGAGTTGAAGAAAAACAAAGAGTGGCCAGCAGGACTGTCAAAAGCTGCAGGCAGAGAGGAAGCAGAGAAACTCAAGCTGCAAACATATTTGAGTGTGTGGATCCATAAAACTGACATTTTGAGGTCACCAATGAACCTGTTTACCTGTTGATCATCCGAACAGGTGTTGTTGTTGTTTTTTAAACAGCGTCGCAACTTTTTTGGAATCAGGTTTATATTGAAAAATCATATCATTAAACTGTCAATGTTCCCATTGCTTTGATCAAGTTTGCAGTAATGTTGCTACCTATGATGCTGGATGTTTCAACTATTTATTCATCACTTTTATCTATTTCAGCTCTTTGTTCATATTTAACTAACCATTTAAAAATGTTTTCATTACTTTTAGCTATTTAACCCTTTATAGTGCAAGTGACTATTTTTGGTAATTTCCGCACAATTTCACAAAAGTGAAAAACTGCGAAACATTTTACAACAGAAGTAAAGTTTTCTTATGTCCTCCAATAACAGTCTAAGGTTAAATTTTTGAATTTCAAAGTATTTACATGAGTGCCCTATAAAGGGTTAAACTGTTTATTACTGTTGCTTTGCTTACTAGTTTGAACACACTTAGGTTGATGGGCAGGTATCACACCGATTAGTAATCCTATTCAGCTGTTTATATTACTCCTCACATACAAGGATGGATACATTTTTTAAAACCAAATTACAATTTCTAGTTAATTAACAGACCTGTCCATGTTCCCCCCGAGGTCCATGTACCCCAGGTTGGGAATCACTGATTGACACATAAACGTTCGGCCAAACTGAGCTGCGTTTGCAAAGATGGATTCTTTTCATCTATTCTTTCCAGCATCTTCGGACTTTAGCTAAGATGGACGGTCTGGCCTGCAGTTCACTGAATGAAACAGTGCCTCTACTAATATATTCTAACAGGCTTTTTGATTCGGTTTGTCTGGTAGCCTGGGGAATAAACAAGGATACACAGGAAACACATTTAGTCAAATCACAAATGTTGATAGACTTTAGTGCCCTTTCAGTCTGACACTCCCACTCTTTCTCCCTCCTGCTCCACCTCCATTTATATCACTAATTCTTCAGTACACCTATTAAACTGTAATTAAATTAGCCCTTCATTTGATTTCAGCCCTATCTCTCCCTCTGCCCTGGCTGAGCTGCTGAAACTCCAGGAGACAGGACATATCTCCTCTTCGGTTGCCAAGCAGGTCGGTCAGCTGCACAGACCGTGCAATTATCCCCTCCTGTCTGTCACTCAACACAAACACCCAGCTAGTGCTTGTTTGCATTCTGGTTCTTACCTGTGTCTTGCTGCTTTGTCTCTGCTCTCAGGTGTTCCAGGAGATGTGGAGGTCACCCGGCAAGACGGCCCCGCAGATCATCCAGGAGCAGGACTTGGGCCTTGTTAGTGACACTGCACAGCTGCACAGCATCTGCCAGAAGGTGGTGGACTCACACCCTGAAGAGGTAAAGGCTCACATGCAAATTCTCACTTGCAGTTATGGGTGTTTTTTGTTTTTTTGAGACGTTTTGTCTGGCTGTCTTTCACTGTAGGTTCACGCTATCAGAAATGGAAACAAGAAGGTTCTGAACAAGCTGATGGGGCTGGTTCAGAAAGAGACCAAAGGCCGAGCCGACCCAGTTCTGGTGAGGGCGCTTTTACAAGAGAAGACTTCATGAAGGTCGGACTCTTCATCACAGACAGAGACAGACAGAGTCACTGAGACCTCCATGAAAGACAAATGTACAAGTGAAGATCTATATAAAGATGCAGACATACAGATCATGTCTATGTCACTTGGCAGCATATAGTAAATACTATTGATGGTCAAGCTGAAAATCAAGCTACCATCCTTTATTTCCTGACAGATTTTTGTAAATACTGAACAATGTTTTCACTGGACAACAATTATCTTCTGTATTTATGTATATGTTTAAAAAGTAATAAAGCTTTTCATATTGATGCTCTCATTGGCAGTGTTGTGTCACTGTTCGATTTATCTTTATCTAGCCTTGCAAAATCCCTAAATACAGTTTATATATTACATATTCCAACCAGGTGATAAGATTTTATGCAAAGTGGAGAAACTAAATTCAAAGATAAATTTAAATGGTCCAGTTAGGAAGTAAAGACGATGGGGATTTCAAGAACGTTTCCTCGAAACAGTGCCGCATATAATTCAATATAACCTTTTCAGTATAACTTTATGTACCATTGTCCTCTGCCTTATTGGCTGTTATAGACATTTGTGAGGCCAGAAAATCACACAGGCAGAAGATGAAAGTGCTGACATGACAGATGCTCTCTTATCAAGAGATTTAACACAAACATTGCCTCTCAGATATAAAGTGGGCTGGAAAAAAAAAAAGAGACACATACAGGTGGGAGAGCAATCAATGAGCTCCCTCTTGTGGTGGAAGCCTCTTACTGGCCTTGTAATACTTCCTGTAATACAATGCATTAGGTTCTCTCCTCCTTTGCACAGTCTTCACCTTAATTGTTTCAATGCTTAGATGTGATTGGTACATATGTAAAAAGGAAATTAATACAAATAACTGGCCAGTTTGCTTCTTGCCTCTAATTGCAGTTTATTTAAATGTAGTAAGTCTTATTTCGAAACAGAGAAACTGGCAAGATTTGTGCACCTAATCCTATTTGGAAAAATTTAAAAATTCCCTCTTTCATATTGCAGTTTTTTAAATGTGATTAAGCAAAGAGTCTCAAATGGTTCTAGTTCCTGGACAAGACTAAGTCTGACAGCATCCAGTGTCCCATATTTTGCCTCATGTACATATTTTTTTTCAGTTTATCCCACACTGATTTACTTTCATGCTGTAATACCTTGTTTGCATGCACAGGCATAACATGGCACATTTCACTTCCACCACCAGTTTGCTTTTTCTCTGCAGTATTTCATAGCTATTGCATGTGACTGGAGAATGTAAGCTCCCGTGTTTACCCAAGAACAAGACCTAGTTTTGAACAAAATCTCACTGGAGGGGGGAGAAGGGGCTGCTCGAGAAGGAAATGTGTATTAAATGAGGACGTCGATGTGTCTACAGAACAAATAGGCACAAACCACCTCTGGCAAAAAAGGGAAGAATATATTGATTGTGTCAGGTGAAAACTGTTTGGTAAAGCAGCCAAGTTTGAAAACCTCCATTTTTTTTTTTCAGTTTAAAGGGTGGGGAGAAAAAGTGAAAACATGAAGTTTCATTTACCAGAAGTTGTCTTTATTAAAAGAGGCATGCCTTTTTGTGTCAAGACATCAGAAACAGACAGAAACCTGATCATATCTTGGATAGAAAACTGAGGCCAAATGGTGTCAGAAAGGATGAATCTTTGGATTAAGAACCTACTGAGACAGAAGCTGGTTTTGTAAATTTGGTTATAATACCCGTTTTCAAGCCACAATGTTGCTAAAACAGTGATTGTTGTCCTGTGCTGGGTCTGTTACTGTGCTGGTTGAGGGTCTGTCGGCAGCGCAGACAGACACTGCGACATGAAAAGGCTGATAAAGTGCTCCGAAACATTCTTTTACCAGAGAGAAAGAGGATTCTGAAAATGGCTTTGATTGATACAAATATACATCTCCGAGCCATTTTCTGTAAAAAGTACAAACAGATCCTACTGCATAATTAACCGAATGGATTTAAATAGGAAGAAAAACACACAATCCAGATTTAAGTTAAACACTATTCTTATTCTTAATCGTCTTATTAACCAACCTAGTGTAGTTAATAAGAAGTATGGTTGCCACTTCATCCTACTTTCTTCTCATTTTCTTTCTCCTAATTTGTACAAAATTACATTTACTTTTTATTAGACAAAGCAGTCCATTATCCCAGAGTCTGAATCTTTTCATAATTGAAAAAAAATCTATTCTACTAAACTATTTTCTGACACATGTTCCTTCATACAATTCAAGATCTGATAACTTGTACAAATTATCTCAGGTGTCCAATTTTAGCTGCATCTTTCTATTAAGTTGTGAATGGATTTTTTCTTTTAGAAGTTGAGTTTTACCAAGAAACATTATTTTTGAAAGCAGTGTCTTCTGTTAAATTAATTTGAACATGATCACATCAGAAATAATGGGACAATGGGATTTTCCTTTACACTTTGAGAATGAACAGCTTCAAATTTTTTGTTAAATCACTACAAATTTTAAGCTTAAACCGTAAAATTTCGCATTAACTCCTGAGTAAATCCATTCAAGATCAGGCAATAACGTGAACTAAAATCATATTTCAGGCACCAATCTATAAGTATTTCTGTCCTGGTAAATCCATTTAGACAGTAGAGGCATGTTTTGTAACAAAATACTTTAACAACCACACTAACAACCATGTGCAACACCTGGACTACGATAAAGGTGATTTCCAGCAGTTTGCCCTCGGTTACAATCGAAATGGTGTTCGACAGATGCAAAACTCTCCCGACAGTGAGATTTCAGACTTATCACAACTTAAAACACCCTACACAATCCCTAAATAGAAGATGATGACAAACCATAACAACTAGCCTCAACTATAACCTCGTTGGAAGAAAAAAAAATATGGCAATAGAAACTCTCATAAAAGCTTAAATACCCCTTCCCAGTTTGAAAATATTCAAAACTTAATTATACCCAAAACATCCTTGATTTGCATAGTGTTCTATGTTATTAGAACGTTTTTCTTACAGTATGTACATTATAAAGCATCACTACATTAAGGCAATTTAAATATAGCATGAAGAATTCTGGTTTTGGTGCTCTTGATTTGGAGAACACATGGAGCCTGTTAATGTGAGAAACTAGTGCATCGGAGGAAAACTGCTTCACCCAAACACCGTTGAAAGAAGAGAGAAGAGAAGGTGCGTTAAAAATCTCCTGAGGTACCGTCATGAATTAACAGAAAGACATCGAAACCAATGTGCATCGAACACCTAAAGATTTTGTGGGAACACCGCAAGTGAAGTCGAAAGACAAAAGTGATTGATCTGTTTTGCCCCCCCCCCCCAAAAGATGATTTCAAATGCAGCCGTGTAACAGTTGTAACAGAGAACAAAGTTTGGATGTGATGGTGATAATGCCAACCCTTCTGTAAGTCGGCCATTTTTCAAACGCTCGTCCTCTCAAAGCGGCAGACAGCTCCACGTGGTGCTCAGTCATGATGTGTAATCCAATGGTAAAGAGGCACCTGAGTATTTAGGCGGACATCTTGATGTGGCTGGAGCTGGTTGGCAACGACGTTCAGAGAGAGGGCAGAAACCTGAAGTTCCCATAAAGGCTGATTGCTGAGAAAATGCTGGTGTTGTTATTGTAAAATCTTTGCAGTCTTTGGTTGGTGGACCTGGAGTTAAATCAGCTGGTGCAGGTCAAGATTTCTTCCTTCTTCTTCTTCTTCTTTCCTCCTGCTGCCAAACCTGTCCTGTTCTGTTTCACAGAACGACAAAGACGAAACTGATTATCTCTGCTTGGAAAATAATTACGCCATCATCTTTAAAAATCTTGTATAAATCACTTGAACTAAGAGGTTTCTTCATCAAGTAGTGCCTGAAAAGGATGAAAAAAAACATAGAAAACCATCATAAAAGAGTCTTAAAATCTTTCAGAGTTATCTTGGACTCATCACAGAGGCCTACTGGGACACCATCACTCTTCCATAGGAATGTATGATAAGATGGAGTGCTCTTGTGCCATGGCAGCCAGTTCTTTGAGGAACTCCGAGAAGAGGACGGTAGCGAAGACGTCTGTCCGATCCAGAGAGATGGCTTTGGGTTTAGGTGGAGGCGAACTCTTCAGGATCCTTACCGCCTCACTGTGGGTGGAGAGTCTGCTGCTGCTGCTGCTGCTTTTGTCTGAGAACATAAGGATTTAATAAGTTACAAGGCCCAAATGAAAACAAAGACTGGATACAGTGAACTCAATGCCACGCAGTTAAGGCATTTTGTAAACATATTCCCGTTAATGATTTTGTCATTTTTAAAATAATTTCAGCAAGAAAGTGGGATCGTCAGAGCAGAGAGGATAAACACGTTCAAGAAAGGAAAGTATTCCAGTTCAACAGCTAAAAAATTCCCTTTAAATTTCCCCATCTAAGAAAACTCCGGCTCTTATGTTTTCCGCAAACACGCTCCCGACAACGTTTTCTGTAGCTTGTACAACTCGGAAACCACGGGGAATCTAGTTCAAACACAGGCTTAAAAACTCCAGGGTTTAGCTGCAGCTAAACTGCAAAGACACATGACTTAACAAAATCAAGCAGAATTTATTCGGATTCCCAACAGGAGCCAAAACACAAGCGGTAATGAATGCAGATGTTGTTTTGAACTTGACCCATTTTTGACAGTAAGTTAGTGAGATTGAGGAACTCTACAACAGTGCAGTTTGTATTCTAGTCACTGGATCATCGCCAGAATGTTCCGTATAATAAGAAAAAAACTGTGTTAACTGAATCCAATAAATCTCATCCTGAAGCAACTGTTGTACTGAAAATATGTTATAAAAGCTTTCTGAGGATGATTATTCAAACTCAAAGGATTAACATCAGGAACTGGAAATCGCTTCTCCTCTCAATGATCAGCCAGAGAAATTGCTTTAAAATTGGTTGCACTTTGAAGATAATTGCACCTTTCCCCAAACCTTCCAGTCCAGTTATCAGTTCTGACTTCAGTTATCATGTCGCCCATCTGGGCAAATAAACCCCTTCACATTACTAAAGCTCGCTCACAGTAAGTAAACGAGTGGCTCTGGCCTTCCTGTCTTTAGCCATTATTAATGATCTATATATGCTCTCACTTTCTGGCAATGACCGGCCTGCCATCTCCCCGAATCTGGTTAACATTGAATCCATGTCAGTTTAAGAAACATCTTAAACTGCTGCTTGTTTCCTGAGCACAGCCTTCCTACAAATCACTTGGTCACAACTTCATTCTCAGAAACCCCCTGAAGATTTTGAATCAAATTAAAAAAAGTTCTTTGCACAGCCAATAACCTCACTTGTTCAAACCAATATTGATGGACAGTGTTTCAAGGCTGAAGCACGAGGCAACTGAGCTGTATCGAAGATCTTTACGTAGATAATAAATTCACCTCATTTCGGCTCCAAACTAAATATCACCTACCTGAACCGCATTTCTATTGCTATCTTCAAGTCAGGCATGAGTGTATCCCAGAATTCACAATCAAACCAAGGAGCCACATTTGTTATGATTGACTTCTCTCACATCCAAACTCTAATTTGAATGCGCCATAAATGCTGTCACCTCAGTAGAGTACAGAGTCTTACACAGAACTGCATTACTCCAAAAATAAACTTGAGATATTTGAATCAGTTTCTCCCATGTGGCGCTGCTGAAGAATCGCTATCACACTTATTTTGGCACAGTGCGGCACGAGGTCACTTCTGGTGGGACATATTTAACTGGTTTTCCCAACAATATGAAATAACATTCAGCCAGACTGCAATTTGGCAATCGAGGCGGGCATGGTTGCAGTTACCAAAATTAATATTACTGAATTGGAAGTCTCCATAGCCCCCCCTCCAAATTTCAGGAGGTGACTCAATGAGATGCTTTCTGCTGCTACGATGGAACAGATTCATTTTAGCAAATGGACAAACCTATTTCCAGAAGGAGTGGAAGCTGTTTTTTGACCCAACTGTGTAACACATTAGCTCTGCTGCTATGTTGTATCTTTAGTCTGTGCAAACTCTGCATTATCCTGCTCACTAATTATATCCTGTCAGTCCCCCACCCAGGTGTGTTTTCTTTCTTCTTCTTCTCTTTATTGCTGTTGACTGGCGACTTTGGACTTTAATTGGAGGTTCAGATATGAATCTTGTGTTTTTCCGTTTCTTATTTTGTGTAAAGGTCCTGGGTGCTTTATGTCTATTTTGTGTGTTTGTTATATTACTTTAAAAAAAAGTCAATTTGTAAAAGAAATAGCTGGACAATTTTGAAAATTTGTAGTTGACAAGAAAGCAAATAAGCAAATTTCCCAAAATGTTGAACTACTAAAAGTCTCCGCTGTACATACTGAAGTAAAGCCCACTTAGATTTCAGCTTAGATGTGTGTGTTTTGTCACCTGCTGCTGTGAAAGTCTCCCTGGCCAGCAGCCAGTGTTGGGCGGCGACGATGAGCTCGGGAAAGTCTTTTCTGGTGGCAGCCAGCTCTTCTATCTGGTGCTTCACGGTGGCAAGTACCTGAATGGAAACGCAGAGAAGAAACTGAGGATTAACATTCACATCTGCAGTTTATATACACTGACGGAATTAAAGCTAAATGAATGAAAACAACCTTCAATCTCACTTCTGAAAAATTCACGTTTTAACATCTTTCAATGAGGCCACATAAACCAAGATCCTACTTGATGATACAACAAAGGAAATAAAGCCTACAGATGCACACATATAGAACAAATTTGTGTCACCTGGTAAAGGGAGCGAACAGTCGGCTGAAAGACCAAGTTGGTGTTGAGGAGGAATGAGCGCAGGAGAGGCTGAGGGTATGACGCCAGCTGGGCCAGGATGCCCGTCAACAACAAGTTGACATGAAGCGAGTTCGACAGCATGTTCTCCATACGGGACAACAGCACACTGACGAATGGACCTGCAGGAAAAAATAATCACAGATGTTTTATTGTGCTGTTTGAATGTAATTTTTGGGTAAATAATGAGGCTGTTGGCAAAGAAGATTTCCCTTAACTCACCAGTAAAAGGCACTGAATGGCTTCTACCTGCACTTGGGCCACTAAATTTAGTCCCAAATGGTGAATGCACTTTCTCTGGCTCGGGCGTCTCAGCAGAGAAGGAGGTGAAGTCCATCTCCTCCTCCTCCTCCTCCTCCACAGGTGTGACAGGCTTCTTCAACTCTCCTTCAGTTTTCACCTGTTTTCCACCTGCTTCAGTGTCCAACGTACGAATGAGCTCCTCGTATTGAGCCAAAAGGTCGTTGCCCAGTTCAGCAGCAGCAGCAGTACTGTTGTTTTGGAGGTTGAAATTACAGTCTGTCTGACCTTTGACCTTTGAGTCAGAGCCAGTCTTGCTGTTATCGGCCATGAGGGAGGTTGGAAGTGTTAGACTGAGTCCGTTTTTGAGGGGAACTTCTGCTGAGCCTGGTTGGGTTTCTTGTGATTCAGACCTTCTGGATTTGAGTTTACCACGCTCGACATCTTTGGCGTCTTTCTTGGCGACAAGATCGTACACCATGACGTCATCCTGGAACTCGTTTTCCTCAATATATGAGCCTTTTACCAGCATGATGGCTGTTTTTCTCATCTCCTGGATGTGCTTCGGGGGCTCAACAGGAGGCGGCTGTGGAGGTTTACTCTCCACAGGAGCCCCGGCGGTCTGCATAGGGCACGCATCGTAGCTGTCATCCCACTCTAGCTCCAGCGGGTTGGTGGAGGGCAGCTCTGTACTGGGCGGCAGACAGGGTCGAGGGCGCGGTGCTAGCGTCTGTGGGATTCTTATGAGAGCCACCTGGGTTTGCCGGGTCTTCAGCCCTGGCTCCTCCAGGACGCCGGGCTGGTATTTCTCAGGAGGGGGGTCCTCACCGTCGTACGGAGCCGACCACACCTGACAGGCCCGCATGCAGCTGCTGATGTTCAGATGGGCGTCGTAGAGGTAATGAAGGTAGCTGACATCTAGGTAGATTTCTGAGCCGATGGTGCAGGAGTTCCCTGAGCCATCATCCTCTTCTGAGAAGCTCTTGTTTTCCACTGGGAAAAGAACAGGTAGGAAATGTTGACAAAAGCTGGCGAGCGGCGCCTCAGTGCAGCGCTCACACAGAGCAGAACTAATGAGTTTGACATGTAACTACAGGGGGTAGAGTGATGTAACACAGCGAAACAGCGGGAGATCTCACCTTCTGATAAAGTAGTCATTATCATCCCCTGCTATATGTTCATGTCCCAGATAAATGCAGGTCGACAACACGCATTATATTCAAAACCGTGCTTGTAATGTAATGTTACCCAATTATACTCTTTATTCTAATTTTTGTGTTTTAGCACTCAGCTGCAGTGAATGACTTTCCATTTTCCTCCATCATGCTCTGTTTGTTCTGTTTGTTGTGACTATGGCTGAAGTTATAACACACACACACACATGAACACAAGAAAATGAGGTTATGAATAGTGAAATCTTCTGGATAAATATGCCTCACAGCTGATTTGAAAGCAACAAAAAACTTCCATGAAAGCTGATGAAAGATGTCTCTGAAAAGCAGTCATTCAATTTAGCACATAAAGTACTTAAAAAATTAAAAGCATTCAGCAGTCTCAAAGAGCATTATTAAAACCTCCTTGCTTTTCTCTCTCATGTAGCTGGTGGAGGGGCTCAGTCTCATGCACAAAGACAACGAAACAAACAGGCCAGACAGTAACATTAACAGTCCTTATTCATCAGCTGAAATCATACATCACATGTTACAAATCAGCTTCCTGGTGTAACTAGATGTGCAGTTTTCCTGTGCAACATTTCTGCCGTGAAATGTTCTGTTTTCCCTCCAAATAAAGTAGTTTGGATAATCTGGCAAAACTGTTGGCTTGTTTACAACCTGTTTGATCGTCCTTGTGCTTCTCGTCTCACTGGACTTCATTATAACGATGCCTCCCTGTTCCCAGATCTGAGCCATTACTTTGGCGAGTACAGTGCTGTCATAACCCATTGAAATGACGTCCAACACTGTAAAAAATAAGATCCAAACTGTGACAAACCAAAATGTTCCTATCCCTCTTACCCGTGGTGCTGGGGTTGCTGGGAGTCTCTGCACCCTTGGAAAAGAGGATGGAGTCCAGCTGTCGGAGGGGTGGAGGGCTGTGATCAGGGGAGCAGCAGGACGGCGTTAATGCCAGGATCTTGGCTGCCGACACCGAGTAGCAGTCCCTCTCCCTCACCACACGTCTCTGACTCAACATCATGTGATTACAGGGGATCAGGTACCTGGAGAGGCAAATGGGAACGGATCCTGTTAGGAAAACCGGCGGGCGGTCGAAGGAGGGGGAGTACAGAGGGGGGGGAGGTGTAGACAGATGGTAGCACAAGTCTGCACGGTGGGAGGTAGACACTAAAAGCTCATCATGTCGTAAAGCAATTAGATGTACCACGTTTCATAACTGGGATGAGACTGTGTATGTACCACTCACCTCAATATGAGCTGCAGCATCACGTCCTCACAGCGTAAGCCAATGAGAGTGCGGAAAAGTGCCAGTGACACAGTACCTAACTGGAGAGGTGAGCAGAAAGACACAATGAAAAACACAACTGAGGATGGCTTTTTTGTACTACTGCTGAAATATGTGTTGGTCTGACTGATAGACAATGATAGAAAATGTGTGTAAAATAAAGCTCATTTTATTCTCAGTAAAGGTAACTTTTGCTTTGATTTCTAAAAAAAAGTTTGAAATAGTTTGAAATCATATTCTGTTTTTCCTTCAGTCAAAGCCACTAAAAACTAAAACAACCTGAACTGCCAATTTTTAATTTCATTAAACATCAAAGGTAAAAGCAAAGAGGAAAATAAAATAGCTGAAATGTGGAATATTTGCATGTTCATCAATGTTTAATCTGGCTCAAAGTCAAACATTTGAAAAGCAAACATGTTACTCATTTTCCCCTGAGTAGCAGGTGTGGCGAAGCCGACTGTAGGCAAACACTGGAGGGAACTCCCTGAGCCATTTACACAGCCAAACAGGAATGTAAAGAAGATATCACTTATTCATGTTAACGATTTAGTTGGGCCAAAGTGTTTGAACAAGATATTCCAACATACAGGACTGTGTGAAAATGCTGATATCAGTTGTTCCACTTATCAGCTTGTTCCAATCTTCCAGCTTTGATGCTGACATTTCAAGTTTCACCATGAGTCCAAGTGCATGTGGGATCATGCTGTATATGAGTGCAATGTGTGTGTGTTCATAAGACAAGACACACAGACCAGGGTTCGCCCCGTACCTGGAAGGGTGTGTTGATGCGGCTGACGAGGGTGTCTAAAATGTGGACGCTCTCGTGTTGGTGGAGGAGGATGAAGGAGAGGAAGGTCTGCAGCAGGGCCGGCTCGGTCACGCTCCTCAGGAAGAGGTCGAGGTACGCTGTGGTGGTCATCACCTCCTCCAGGGTCAGCTTCACCGAGGTGGGAAAACAAGAGATAGAGGTCAACTTACAGAATAAATACAAATACCACGCCAGAGAAGGAGCATGTTGACAATATATAACACGATGTTGGAATGGTATGTGGATATATATTTGAGTATACAGTGAACTATAAACTGTATTTATTACTGTTTTAATTTGCATACTATAAAAGCAAGTGGAATAATTAAGTATTGTTTATGATTTAAAGCTAATAGTTCAACATTTAAGGAAATATACTTATTTGCTTTTTTGCCCTACAGTTAGATGAGAAGCCTGATAGCACTTTCATATCTGTGTGGTAAATAAAACACTACAGCCAGAAGCCAGAATGTCAAACAATTCCTTTAAGTCTCAAATTTTCCAAATATATTAATCTTTATGTCCAGACACACACATTGTATGATTGTGTGTCACATGATTTTCCAGTAGAATATCCTTGACTTTTACAAATCATCTTCTGTAATTTGGCAATAGGTAATACTTTAACTGCCCCCTGGGATGAACTGTATACATTCCCAAATGAGACATGGACGTGATGAGGAAGAAGAGCACCAACCTTGTGGAGAGCTGGTGCTAAGACAGGCACAAGGAATCCGTTGTAGATGTAGCACACAAGCTGGTCTCTGATGTCAGGGTGGGCCACCTGGGAACAGCCAACAGTAAGTCAAGCAGAAGCTTTGGCAGCCGTTTACCACGTGTCAATACATTTTTAAAGTGGCGGAGCCTCGTGTGCGGAGACTCATCACCTGAATGACAGCGTTGCAGAACTCAAGCGAGTTGAGAAACTGGACGAGGGACGGCATCTGGAGCCAGTCGTCTTTGCGCAGGCAGTGCCACTCCTCGTTGGGAACCTCCAGCTTGGTGGGCAGAGACGAGTACAGGCCGCTCAGCCCTGTAGCCAAAACCTGAGGAGGGGGGAGACAGGTGTCAACATCACATGAGATGTTATTATAGAGAAGGTCAACAACTGATTTGTGATTATTATTGACTGATTATGATTGATTTTGGACATATTCATGGTTTCCAGACACTCATTTCTGAGTGAGACTTCGTGACAACTATTAGATGGATTGCCATGAAATTTAGTACAACTGGGATCCCCACAGGATGATTTGCAAAAACTTAACCCCCAAACACTTGTCAAAAACGTTGAAGGATGTTTGGGTTTTTTTAGAACGCTTAAGAAAATGTTTTTGAAGCTAATCTATAACACATTTTTAATAATACACTTGACTTTCTCTACAGTGTTTTTCAGCTGTTAGCCTTCAAAATAAAACTACACTATGAAGAAGATTAGGCCCATAAAATGTTTAAAATGTAAGCACTATGCTGCAAACCTGGTATGTGATACATACAGTCCAATGAAAAATCATACGACATGAAGTAATTACAGAGAAAATATTATGGGGCCTCATTAAACATTAATGAAGCAGAGTATGGCATAAATTGTTTATGTGCGGCATCTCGGCAGCCAGTTCAACTTTCACCTTCACACGACAGATCTACAACGATGTCTTACTGCTCACAACAAGGCGACATACTTTTGTAAATCACTTCATCTCTTTTTCCACTTCCTGATAATGTAATGCAGATGTGAGCAGAGCACTGCAGCGGCCTACACATCGGCCTGCCTCTTCCTCCTCCCACAGTGAGGCACCATATAGATTTATGCCTCCTACAGGTCAGCTCTATAAATATTTGAGCAGCAGAGACTTTTATTGCCTATAGCTTTCTCGTCGTGATCGTCACAGTATGGTAATTAGGTTGCTAATTAATGCATTAATGTCAAGGGGCTTTCCACTTAACAGTATCTATTTGATTTGCAGGGATGGATTTCGAACAACAGAGTCTATAGCACTGCAGTTTAATTTAACTGTAAGATGAGTGCTTCATTAGTGTTGCATTGATGTATACATCCTCTATAGGATTATCCTTGTAGCTTGCCAGTGGAACCAATTAATTTCAGACTCCGGTTGTTAACCTGGCATCGCATCAAAAGCTATTTTTCATCGCAACGTCTGCAGCTGCGAGTAAATGGCATTATTTACATGGGATTAGCTCGCGACCGTGCCATAATCTTCTGAATGCCAGACGTTTGTGACATTCAGCGCCAGAGATGTTTTAACCTCGCTTCGAGTGGTATCGTGAATTCATCTGCATGTGTTGGCCTGATTATGATGGAGGTCTAGGATTTTAGAGTGACTGTCGGGGAGTGAGAATGAGCAAGTGCTTGTAAAGTAAAGTTGAGTTTGTGAGGGAAATCAAGACAGGGGTTGAATCTCAGACAGCAAAAACCATCAGGTACATGAGGGCAAGAGAAAGAGAAGGAAAGGTACATCACTTCACTGCAAAAACTCAAAATCTTACCAAGTATATTTTTCTAATTTCTAGTCAAAATATCTCATCACACTTAATATAAGACAAAATCACCTAACTTCAGTAAGATAAAGTAACTTGTTTTTAGATGGTGCATCTTGAATATCTTGTTAAGTGAAACAGTCTTGAAAACATCTTGTTTTGAGTCATATCTCAGATGAAACAAGCTTTTTTGACATGCCATAAGGTTTTTAAGCTGCTGTGCTATTTGTAAAAGATGAATCATCAACTTTACAATACAACTAAAATATAGCTAAGAATGAGTTTTTCCAGCTAATTTCAAGATCTTGTAAGGCGTAACATATTGTCTTATTTCAAGAAATCTAATCAAGACAATTTTCACTTGTTCCATTTTTCACTTATTACATGCAAAAATATCTTTTTTTTTTTTTTTTTACTTATTTTTTGAGGGGCCTTTTTTCCAATGTTGGGACTGACCGGACAGAAGTAGGTGCTCTCTGCAACGTGTTTGGCCACTCGCTCGTTCTCGGCGGACAGCGACATGATGAGCAGCAGTGCGTCCCTGGCTTGCTGGCCCACCGTGCCCTCCCTGTGGATGAAGGGGATGAGCAGGGAGAAGATGAGGAAGTTGGTGGCTCCCTGATCCTCGCTGGTGTGGAAGAACAGCTCCAGGATGGAAGGGTCCTTCGCCAGAACGCAGCACAGCTGGTTGAGCAGCAGCACCAGCTCGGCTTCGACCGGCGGCGCCGCCGTGCCCGAGCAGGACGACAGCAGCATCATGAGCGGCCGTAGGATGGGCTTGTGATGCAGCAGGGGCTGGCGCGCCTGGCCCACCAGCATCTCGTACATCTTCAGCTGCTCCAGCTTCATGTCGTCCGTGAACTCCCGGCGAAGGCTCCACACGAAGAGACGCTCCATCACGTTCTCCATCACCACGAACTCCAGGATGGGGCCCATGGCGCCGGCCTGACCGCTCTGCTCCTCCATCAGCAGGAACAGCATGTGCTCCACGTAGTTCTGGACGGCGTTGGCCTCGTCTCCGGGGATGGGGCCGAAACGAGGGCCGGCGGCGGCGCTGAGGTTGATGACACTCAGGGTGGAGCTGTTGCGCAGGGGATCATGCTTTTCTAGGATCTTCACCACCTACAAGAAACAAGAGGAAGATTACTGTCATTCACTTTCATTTTTCATTCCAATGATACAGCAGATTTAACAAACTGGTGAGGAAGCACAAATAAATAAATATACTCTTTGATATGACTGATGGGAATGACAACCTCCCACATTTACTGGGTTTACACAAATTAATACATTATTTTGGGGTGGATGACTCTTGGATAGGAGTTTGAGTGATGCTACAAATATAATTTTTACAATCTATAAGATATTAATATACCATTTGATTAACCTGCACTTTGAACTGTAATTATGTTTTAAAAGTTCAACAAAACAAACAGAAAATTAAACTACAAAAGTCAGTTTGGAAAGGGGCAACCCAAATGAGTTCTGAGTTCTGAGAAACACTGCTGACTTGCTCCTTATATTGGTTGGTTAGTACTGGACAGTGGCAGCCACCACTTTGGAGAACACAACATGAAGATTGACAAAACTCAATCAATGAAAACCAAAGAAAAAGGAAATTGATTCGGTGTAAAAAAAAAAAAAAAAAAAAAAGGTACAAAAACCAATAAATCACCTTCCATTTATGTTGACAAATCTTAACCATTTTGGTCACCATGGTTAGTATGTTCTTTTCATTGCAGTTTTAATCTCACCGTGCTTGTACATCATGTTAAATCAATGTGAATACACAGCAGGTAAAATCACTCCCTACTTCCTGACAGATGAACTATGAACAATAATGGGGTGTAAACAGACCAGCAGCAGAGTGCAGATAAACTCAGTTTGGTAGGACACAGTGAAACAGTCCTTTGTGTATCCACTCCCCTCCCTTGTGCGTCCGCTGCGTAGAAACCAAGTTACAATAATGGAGCCAGTGTCCCCGGGCCTGCCGCTGCTGCCATGACAATCGCTGGCTGCGCACAAGAGAACTGGGCATGGCCGATGGAAACAAGAGAAGAGAGTTTGTAATCCCTGTCTGAGCCCGACGGGGCCTGAGCCCAGCGGCCTGAGGATCAGGGATCAGTCCAGTTCAGGCTCCCTGGCCATCACAGCGGTGACAGGAGGAGGCCAGGTCTGGACATATGGAGGAGTCAGACTGCAGTCATGGGCAGAACACTGACAATATAAAGTCAGCTGCAGACAAGGTTAAAGTTTGGAAACTACAATGTTTAGAGTTTGAGAAATATTTGCAAGTAAGCATGCAGATTATTTGTGTGTTGGTTGACCAATCAACTGATCATTTCAGCTCCATGGTTTTTAGTGTCCCACTTTATCCTTTATGTTTTTACAACCCTGATTCCAAAAAAGTTGTAAAACAAAAATAAAAACCGAAAGCAATCACTTGCAAATAAACTGTGTTTACTGGCATAAGTTTTACAAAGTGTTCCTGAGTCCTTCCATTATTTTATCCTTTATTCTGTGAACGCTGAAAAGAGCTCAGTGTTTTAAGGGAAACTTTCCTTAATAAGAAGAGGTTAAATCAAGACCCACTACAGTGAGAGTTCACGTTAATTCTGTGTCAGAAAAATTATGGAAATACCATAATATATGTCATGTTTTCAACCCTTGCCTGAAGTTCACTGCTAATGAGACCTTTGCATTTGCTGTTGTAACAATGCATCAATGCCAGATTTGCTGATGCTGGTGTCTATTCTAAAAATTTTTTTGAAAAGTTTTTTGATTAGTCAGCTTGTAAAGTACAGCCTAGATGGACGTTTCAACACATAACTTATGTATTATTAATACAAAATGATGGTGTCAGACTCAAGTGCTCTGACGTGCCAATTTTAAGGCGTTAATATTGCTAAAACTATCTTAAATTCACATTTAATATCTGTTCTTTTATATTCAGCTGACCGATGCCCATGACCTCATCTACTCTTTTGGTTTGGTTTGATAACAGAGAACAACGTCAAACTGGTCTGAAGATGCTCTTGAACATACACTGGATGGGAGTGTTCCCACATAAACAGCACGACAGTAAACAGAAACACATTCATAAAACTTTGGCCCTGAATGGGATGAGTCAATAACTCAAGTACCAAACTGCCCATTCTCCTCTGTCTATAGTTAAAGATTGTTGGCAGCCACAGCAACTGACAGATCACTTTGCATGTCACAACAAACACAATGAGGCCTGTGAGGCCTGGGGAGCAGCAGATAAGACTCAGCAAATGAACATAAACCCAATCTGCCAAAGAAACAGGCAGAGTTTCTTACAGAGAGACAAGGCTAATATTACTTACAACATGTTGCTCAGATTTCAAGGTTTTCCGAACTGAAACCAAAGTCAAGAGCGCTCTTATCGGGCTACAGATTAACCAAGCGTGGAAATGCCACTCTGCAGGAGGAAATTTTGCTGCCAGTTTGCCCGAAGCAAAACAAGTTTTAATCTAAAACAGGGAGCTCTCATTTTTTTTCTGTTCATAGTCAAAAGCTGGGACGAGTCAGACTCTTGTATTTTTCATTACAACAACTTAAAAAGATAAAAGTAAATCAAGCAGACAGCTGGTGACGAACTTGAAGAACCAAAATAAAGTCAAAAAGTGAAGAATATATGAATCTGTGAAAATGAAGAAAATGTTTTGGGGATTCCTGATAGATGTCCTTTACCAGGCAGGACTGTATGTACGTGTTAAAAACAAACAGACAAATGGTTCGACCATCATGTTCAGTGCCAAGTCTCTCGCTGGTCTGGTCTGTACTGTGAAGTCTGCTAAACTTGGCAACCACCCACAACAGGTTAGTTTGTATTCACAACAATAAGCTCACTTACAGCTCAGTGCATACAGGTTATGGAGCAACATATGCTACCATCCAGATGACGTCTTTTTACATAGACGTCCGCGTTTATTCCAGCAAGACAGTGCCAAGCTATATTCTGCACACGTTACAACATCAACATGGCTTTGGAGTAAAAGAGTGCAGGTACAAGACCGGCCAGGCTGCAGTCAAAACCTGCGTCACATTACAAATGTGTGCTGCATTATGAAAATATGACAACAGAGACCCTGACTGTTGATGAGCTGCAGCGCTATCAAGCAAGAATTTCAAAACTTCAACAATTTGTGTCCTCAGTTTCCAAACATTTACTGAGTGTGTTTTTAGAACATGTTGCATTCATCAAATTCAAAATCAGTGTTTACATCAGTTTGACAATTCAATATATTGCCTTTCTACTGCACTGAAATAAACATACATTGAAAAAGTTCCAACATTTTTTGGAACCAGGGTTGCAAATTCATGTCCAAATGTCTAAAAAATGTACAAACTAGAACTTATTTTTCAACTCACTAGAATGCTATTCCCAAGGTTAATAATAAGAGTCTAAGCTCAATTTATCTTTATTCAAGAAACCCAGGAAAGTAATACATAGAAAAGTTACCTACCAAAAAGTCAAAAGAAACTATTAAGGTTTAAATTTCCTACTAATGTTGACCTCTGCACATGTGTCGTTCTGCACGGTGAACCAGATTTATGAGTAGAAAGGGATTTTAACTACAGTTCAACAAGGGCTACAACATCTGCATTAAACCACACAGCTTCTGGCCACGTAATCCCAACTAATCCTGACAAGCTTATCTGGTGCAAATTTAATAAAAAAACACAGAGGAATTCAGCTAATTTCGCTGTGAGCACCTCACCGACAGAGGGTCAAACCCCACGCTGACAACCCCTAATGCAGACATAAAAGCAGACCTGACACGCTGCTCTATCCCCTCTGTGTCTGGCCAGTGTCACACTTTTGTCAGTGTGTATAACGTTTGTTCGTCTCAGTGTGGGAGGAGCAGGTCTCGCAGGCTGCCAGGACCTACAGGGGTGAACAGGGACACATGCTGCTGCAAAGAGCCAAGAGTCTGAGACATCGAGTCGGCTTCACACTGCCAAGATTCCAGCGGCCATGACTGAGCTGCAGTTTAGTGTTGTAGGGACAGTGCTGGCAGTTTCTACTGTCAGTGAGATAGAAGTAAAGGAGGAGAGTGCCTCCATAAGAATGTGGTGGTTCCCAACCTGGCAACACGATCTCACTTAGGGGCCTTGGTATAAATCTGAAGAAGTAACAAGACGATTAACTAGAACACAAAATGATGTTAAATTTCTAAAGTCTACTCTTTTCTTGTAAAATTCTACATAGTCCTACCTGTTCAAGAAAATGGTTTCTTAAACTCAAAGTTTGTAATGAGGGGTTGCGAGAAGACTGCGAGAAAGTTTTAAGGGTATACAAACAATTTTTTTAAGACAATCTTAGCTGAGATGTGGAGAAACCATTTTTGCAACTATTTTAATTGAATAATTCTCTGCAACTCTGCAAATAACCAAACTTAACATAATTAAAACTTTAGGCTATTGCCCCATTTCTGCCTGACTCACATCAGGTTTTCATCACCAACAGTGGTTGTTTAACATTGAAGACAACAAGTCCCATGATCCCCGGCTGCTTCACAACATCAGCAAACTACATATCATGTTGTCATTGTTTTGATTGACAGACCCCTAAATGTTAGTTGCAGATTAAACATTTACCTGAGCCCAGTGGTTCTTGAACACAATCATGCAGGTCTCGGGATCCACCCCTTTCAAGACCAGAGACTGCCCATTGGCAACCATGGAGGCCATCATGGTGACCGGATCATAGGCGGGTTAAACCATGTCATAGGCAGGAGAAGGAGGACGTTCCCGACTGCTGACTGGGTGCGACCATAACCACAGGAGGAAGCATAATGACAGAGGACCTGAGGATGCAAAGAAAAAAAAACAACACAAAAGCAGGTCATCATACACAAACAGTCACTTCAGATGCAATGATATGAGCTTGGTGAATGCAGTGTGTTTCTCTCCCCCTGCACGGCCAGACAGCAGCTATGACAGGCATGCAGGAAAGAGAACAATAACAGGCAAAGTCAGATGACTCAGTCGAGGAGAGAAGGAGACGCATCTCGCTCGACTTTGGCTCAGGGAGCTGCCTGACGCGCTCTGGACTTCGGACCGGGCTGTCAAATTGCTTTTGGAATATTTCAGACGCCCAGAGCGGATTCCTGCAGGCCCCCTGACATCACTCTCATTACAGAAACATCTTTTGACATCAGAAGGCGAACGAACGGCAGCTGGGCGTGAACAACTCGGGCTGAATGTGGGGAAGAAAAGAAGATTGCTAGTTTTTCGGATCACTGCAGGGCACAAAGGAGAAAAGTCTGCACATTGTTAGGCTCCAAATTAATAGTTTAATTCTCTTTTTATGGCAATGTTTTTGGAGCCTAACAGGGAGCAGACCTTTCTCCTTTGTACCCTGCAGTGATGCACATTTCTCATCTCGCATGTTGAATATTTTTGCTCATTCAGTCCAGATTTGCAGATCAGACATGAATTTGTGTGTGTTTTCGTTCCTGAATGACATATTTTACAACATATTTAAGCCAGTGAGGTCGGCACTGCTCACTTTGCTTGCTTGTATTAAAAATATATACATGTTATTTTAGTTGGAAATAGCCTGAGGGCAGCTTTGCAGATCGGTTCCAACACTCACATTGGCACAGTGGAAATTTGGACGATGCCCACTTTTTCCCTCAGAAAGGAACTAATTTGTTGTTTCCCTTGGAGAGGACGTTACGGGAAAGAATGATTCTGCTAAACAAGACAGAAGTTTACTTTGAAAACACTGGAAACAGAACGGCAGTAGTGTCGACAGTAGCTTTTTCCACCTGGATAATGTGCTTAAAAAAACCTTATCCAGGATAAATCCAGTTCTCGGTTACTCCGTCCCATGGTGCACGCCTGCACTTCAAGAGGAAGGACGCCGGCCTTATCTCCCTTTGTTTCCTCTGCATGCAGATAGTAAACATTTGTGACGACTATCATTGGAATTTGAAATGAGGTCACGTGTACAGTAGGTGAGAAGCACAGTCATAATGAAAGGATCTTGCACTCAATCTCTCCATGAACATTTATTTATTATATTTATTTAGTGGTCACATCCTGATGTTCAGCAGGTAATGTTCACCAAGGTCACCATTATGGGAAGCTTATAGAAAATCTGCAGGTATTAGGTCATAAACCAAAGTACTAGACAAATTAAAATGTTGGTCTTGCACTAGAGGGAAAGTCAGGGGTTCACTTAAGTCTTTAGGATTCATCATCTGGGAACCGTTAATGTCTGTACACAATGTTGTGCCAGTGCATTAAGTAGATGTTATTCATTCACTGAATAATTGAGAACTTTAATCTGCTGGTGGTGAGAGAGAAAAACATCAGGGGATTGATCGTCTGGACAATATGTGTATCTAATTTAACATCCAGCCAATATTTAAATGAGATATTTCACTAAAAAACGAGGAAAAGTCTGTAGGTTTCATCCACAGGAGAGCATGAATGTCGCTCACCTGAATCCATCCAACAGATATTTAGTTTTGTGATGGACCGTCTGACTGACAACAACCCAAAAGCCAAGCTGCTAGTGCGGCTAAAAAGGCCACGACACGGTTTAAGTGTGTCTGCCTCAGAGCGTCAACACAATGTCAGGACAAAGACAAACACTCCAACACATTGACAATACACAACTCAGGATCATATGGACGCCGTCACCGCAGGGGACCAACTGTAAAACGTGCAGCAGCTGCATGCCACAACACCAAATTAGAGCCTGGAGCTCCTGCCCCTAAACGTGACACTCAACCAATCGCAGCTCGCCCCCTTCTTTTTGAATCCACTTTGCCCCAGTACCACAGAAACATCCACACCGACCACACAGCTCAGGCATAACAAGGCACGCAGTGAAACTTTCACCATCTGCTTTCAGTTAGGAGGAGAGTGTCGGCCGCTTGGATTCTTGAGGAGGAATGTGAAGGCAGCGTGGCGAGTGTGTCAGATTGTGTGTATGTGTGTGTGTGTGTGTGTGTGTGTGTCTTCTTACCTTCGCCGAACCATCTTTAACAGGGACGGGTCGCAGACAAGGACCTCATTCTTGTCCTGTTGCCACAAAGAAAAGAGAGAGAGAGAGAACGAGAGATGAGGACACGTGAAGAGAGGAGCAGGAAGTGAGTGTCCGTGCGAGAGGCCAGGCGTGGTGGGAAGTGACTGGACATGAGTAAGCTGCTCCGAAACGGCACTTGGATGGAGATGGAGAGGAGGAGGTTACAGGGAAGAAGGGAGGGGAGAGAGCAGGAGAGGGGAGGGAGAAAAAAAAGGAAAAACAGGGTGAGAGAAAGTCTGCAGAAAAGGAGGAGGTGCAAGAAATGACAGCAACAGTGTTCAGAAAAAAGTACAGAAGAAATCATGAGAATATGGAATTCGACCTGAATATCACATCCTCCTGATGCCTCCATCACGGGAGAACAACACTACTGTCCCTTTCAATTAGTGCTGAGAAGCCCACTCCTCACCAACAGTACAACCTCGCCTCCGATCCATCGTGGGAATCGAGTCATGTGAGCCTCAAATCTTCTCATTGACCACATAAACCCTCTGCTTCTGCTGTTCATGTTTTGGTCTGTAAGTATTTGAAAATGTGGGTTTTCTTGGAAAGCGTGCCATCTTTCCTGAGAGCGTGATGCCGTGTAAACAGAGAGAGAGAGAGAGAGTGAGAGAGAGAGACAGATGGAGATGTGTGTGTGGGTGAGTGCGCTAAAGAGGAGTCATCAAACACTTATTTTGTTTTCCAGCCTGGTTTTGTGTCTTTCTATGGACTCACATTTTTACCCCAGCAGCACAGGAAAGAAGCCACCCATGGAGATAATGCTGGTAATGACATTTGCATTCATTATAATTTTTTTTTGCCTACATACAAGAGGAGGCACCAACCTTGTGATTAAAGACTGACCCACACCACCAACTGGAAAACAGCAGCCTGAAACCTAACTTATATTTTCTATTTCAGGCTTTAAACATGGCTGCAACACTGGCAACCAGCCACCAGCAGCCACTTGCCAAAGCTGACAGAATGGTTGCCATATTTGAGTCCTTTATAGCTGGAGTGATAATGAGTGCATGTGTAATCAAACCTCCCATGTCAGCAAACTGATATCGAGAGAAGTTAAACATTAAACTTAACACAAATGTTACGAGCATCTAATAAAATGGAATAAAACAAAAACCGTGGCTCCGTTTCACCGCCGGAACTGACATCAGATATATTGATAAATGTTGGCCAATAAGTAACTACAGTACGGAAATGCCAAGGATAGGTTAGAGGAGTCAGGTTTGAACACCAGTGTTATAAAAATGTTGTAATGCAAGAAATAAGCATCAGGCAATGTAAACTAAGAGACTTCAAAAACTCAAAAATATCAAAACATGTGCCTCAAGGGTTAAAATAATGATTATCTCCTGTTGAGACTTTTCTGACCTTGAGATGCAGAAAACTAGAAACAAGGTCTGGTCGGACTTTTCAAGCTGCTTGGACCTGTTTATCAGCCTCATGTTAATTTTCTGCTGCTCTTTTATTCAAGCTCAAGCGTCTCAGTGATGGTCCTGCTGTCTGATTATTGTAAAAAAAAAAAAGGTTCAGGTTTGTATGTAGTTCCTGCTTTTTTGGGTTATTTTCTGATTTACGGCAGACAGAAAGATTAACCTGATGTAAGCAGTGATTAGCTCCTCTCAGACAACAATACACTCTTAATTATGCTCCATTTGGTAAAGTAAGTTCATGCCTTGAACCAGAAGCCAAATATGTTAAGACTCGGATTTACCAACTCAAAACACCACAGCTGAGACCCAGAGAGAGAACCAGCATCTTATAAAACTAGACAATCCACTGAGGGTCTGAAACGTGTGATTTTCCATCCGGCACAACAAACAACGTCACTTGTTATCGCAGAATAAAATGGGCTTTTTCAGCTAATCTCGTGAAGGCCTGTTAATGAAAGTCATGACCTACATGGTGCTCTGGTTTACAGTACCTGCTGCCATGCTGTCACACAGAGGGAGAGCCCACAGTTACCCAGAAGACACTGCTCTACTTTCTCAAAATAACCTGAAATACAGGAGAGCCAGAAACGGGACGAGTGGGGCGCGTGTCAAAATATAGGCTGTTAAAAATACATCTTTTGCCTGTGTGTGTGTGTGTGTGTAAATCTGTGAGTCGGTTCTGAAATAGTTTCCCAAGATATGAGTGTTTACACGAGAAGGCGACGTAGTGTGCGTACGCTTATCTGTTTACAGTCTCAAACTGCAGTCGGCTCATTTCTACACAAGCTTCTCCTGATTTCGTAATTTCCAATTATCCAATTATGGCAATTTGATAATTACACATATTAGCTGCTTCCACTTCAGCAACAGATCAGAAGAGCAGGCAAATCCAGGCTGGATTCCCCTCCATGCAGATACAGTTGGATACACACAGACACTGTTATACTGCATTTCTTTCCTATATAAGATTACATTAGAGGTCATAGGGTGACGTCTTTAAGAAACACAAACATCTGATAAATGAATCATTCTCAGAGTAACAATAATTCACCATTTATTTCCTAAGCATATGTTGATATTGAAGGATTCGTTTTCACCTACAAACCTTTTAAATGATTCAAAACATTTTGTTGTGTTTCAGCATCTTTTAGGTCACAATGAGTGGCTAAGGGAAAAATCATCATCACATATTAAACTATGGAGAAATCTGTTTCAAACATGTAAATAAAACACATACTACAACACAGTTTTTGTTGCTGTTCCTTCCTTCTCTTTCCTTCTTCTTTTGACTAGTTTTTCATTCTTTATTATTTTCTCTTGAGCTGTGATTGAAGGGTCTTACAAGCCGTTCATTCAGTCACACCAACAGTTATAAACTAAGCTGCCAGTTATTTTTTATCATCAGTTACACCTAGCTATAACTAAAGCATGAGTTGACAGTCAAATACAACAGCCCTGAAATAAATCCTGGCATCATAACATTCAGTTTTTGTTGGAACTTTAAAGAGGTGTTATGGAGGCTGTAGTTTGCTGCTGTGATATACTGAGAGGTGCATTTACTATTACAGTCTACACTGAGTCAACAAAATATATCAAATATTGTCCCATGGGTCTTAGTTGATTGGCAGAGCACGGACTGAAAAGTAATGCTCACATTAAATGAAAAACCAAAAAAAAAGGCTCAGCTCAGGAAAATTAAATAACAATAAAACAAAAGCTGGAACGAAGCCAGATTCCATTCCCTTGTCTTTTAAAACTAAATTAGCAGACACAATCCACCATTACTCAAAGTCCTTGCCTGGTTTCTTTACACTTGCGTTGCATGGTTTCTAATAATGACTCTGGCAGCGTCTTGGGGCTTCTGCTGCTTAAATCATCTCCTCCATATTACCGGCACAAAATTAACGTTTGGCTCCCACATATGAACAAGGAATTAGATAATAGCTGGCTGTAACAAACAATCGATTCTTGCTGAAACATCACGTCTTTCCTGCAACTGCAAATTGTTGCATCGGGTTAAGCAATTACTTATTATCACTGCACAGATACAGCTGGAAACGAGACATCTCCCTATTCTCTGCCTGTTTATTGGGAATAGTGGGGAAACTGGTGCATAAAGAGCAACAGGCTCTTCGGCCTCCTCGCCCCCAAAGTAAACACGATGACACAGTGAGAACATGAGCTTGGCTATTGTGTTGCACCTCACTGCTTCAGAGGAATAAAAAAAAAAAAAGAGATAAAGCCCGAGGCTGAAAAGAGCAAACACAGTGCAAACATGAAAGAACTGCTCACCTCCAGGGGGGGGGATTTGTCTTTTTTTTCTGATCTGGTTTCTGGCATTGTCAGCTTTCTGCCATCCCAGAGGTTTCATGGATTCAGGCGTGGTCTGGACAAATAGCTTAGAGGCAAGACACACCCTTAACTCAGAGAGAAGATCATCTTTCTTGCAGAACAGGAGTTTTAAACCTGGATCCCAGAGACTTGATTAATGAGCAGTCAGAGTTGAGATGATCTACTTTAAACACATTTCACTTCACTGCAAATTATTTTTGTCGACTGTAACCTCCAGTAGACAAAAATAAAATCTTTTGAGTTTCATTTCTCCTTTCCAGTTTTCCAGTCTCTGCCGAAGGTGGCGCTCACAGAGGGGAAATTTACTGTAACCAGGTGGCGGCCAACACTGCAACCCAGGCCCATTAAAGTGATAGCAGCTGTTGAAATATTAAAGGCTACAGGTGAAGCCATTGAAGGGTCAGATAATGCCTGGTTTGACTATTTATAGTGTTCACCATCCTCGTTCAATCAACACCACAGCAGGAGGGGGAAAAGCCATTCATTTTCTTATCTGTGCTTCTATTATTCCCTTCAGCCAGCCGGGCGTTGACCACCGGGTTGGACCATTTATCTTCAGGAGAGACCGATTTAGAGTGAACTCATATGTCAAATGGACACAAGTAGCGTCGCACATGATTGGTCATTTTCACTGTCACAAACCAAACAGTTAATAAAGATAATCACATGTTTTAAATTAACAGCAAATAAATGTCAAAATGGCTGTAAAAAATCTCAATCTTTGTCATAAATCAGTGCGATATCCTGATGCTACTGAGCAAAGGGAGAAACATTTAATATGGTTTGTTTATTTTTCTCAACCAATAACGTAAAGTTGGAAACATGGTTTTCCTTGGACAGAAACAATAGTATAATTGTTTAAGTGTTTGGAAAAATTTAAAGGAGAATTTCACTAAAACTCTGATATTGTTTTCCTGTTGCCAGGATAAGTCTCCACTATACTTCACTGTATCATACATAAACAATCATTTTGCATATGAAGTCTCCCTACAAAGCCTGTCATAGGCTGTTCAAACACACAACACAAGCCCAACAGGTGCTGAATAATGACTGTGACAAGCTTATGAGATAAAACTGTGATTATGTAAGCAGATCCAAGCTGCATGTCCACAAGTGCATGAAGGCACACGGGGTGTTGGCTGCTGCGTTCACCTTAAAACTGGTTTCAGAAACTGGATTTTCCTCCCATACTGCTCAGTGATGGCCAAAAGAAATTCATTAACATGTTCAAACACACACACACACACACACACACACATACAAATACAGGTGCTTAGTTTAGGTTCCATCAATAAATGAAGTAAATAAAGACCTAAAGAGACCAACAGGAGGATCCAGAGCCATCATGGCCCGTTGTTAATATCAAAGCCACAAGGCCAACTTCACATGCTGCTGAAAGAAAGATCAGCCAACAGACAGAGATAAGACTCACAGAGGCTTTCTACTCTGGACAAGGACATGAGACAGTATCCTGCTTCCTGTCACTGATACTGACAAACTGTGACGTCAGCCTTCACCTGTGTGTGGGTGTGTGTGTGTGTGTGTGTGTGTGTGGGTGAGTCAGTGCACGTGCAGCATGTGTGTGTGTGTGTTGACTGTTCTTTACCACCCAGGGAGTAAATCCAGGTAGTGAGGTCTGGATAACACTGTGAAGGAGCACACGACATAGCTCGCAGTCTGTTGTTGGTAACGTTCTGTCGGGACCTATTAAATCCACACATCTCATTTCTTGTTTTAACTGAATGTATTCTCCCAACAACAGTCAAATTTATTCTAACAAGACAAAAAGTGTAAAGCACCATGAGGCTTAACTTAAAGCTGTGCAGTCTGATCACAATGACAATGCTAACCTACTACTTGTACTACTAATACATATACTACTACAACGTCTACTACCACTACGTCTACTATCTCTACTACTACTATGTCTACTTCTACTACTACCACTACGTCTACTACTACCACTACTACTACGTCATCAACTACTACTACTGCTATGGCTTCTACTACTACATCTACTACTAGTACTACGCCTACTACTGTTACTACTATGCCTACTACTAGTACAATGTCTACCTCTACTACTACTACTAATAGAAGGTATAATGTTCACCTTGTTGACCATCTTAGTTTACCATTATACCAACACTTGTCACTGTCCTTCCCTCTGGAGCTGCTCTGACCTGCTGGACTTTATCCAGGAATATAAACAGGTGTTTATGTCAGTAGGTTTGATGCGAGGGGCTTAGTGTTCAGCAGCTCACTGGTGATTAGACAGTGCAGATTTGTACGTCTAGGAGCTGAACTATCAGACTGATCTGTTTTAGAATGTTGTCTCCCTCCTCCACCATATTACTCATACGTTTTTTCTACCTACTAATGTGAATCACAAAAATCTAATTATCATCCCTCACAGCACCTGATAAAATCGTACAAAACAGTTTGCATTGTGCTGAAACCAAAATGTTTTCGTATAATGACATCAGCCTTTAAATACCCAACATGGGTAATAAGTGTGTAATTCTCTTCATTCGCCACACTTTTTTCCACCATGTTCTTTCTGACCCTCACAGGCTTAATTACCTCATTGTATGTGCACAATGCGGGCCGGTGACATCACTCCTACTTTCATGCTGGTATGAGGCCTCAGCCCGTCCTCACACTACAATAGGCCTCTGTCAGTGATAAGAATGTGTTTAGTGTGGGTATACACACTATCTCTGCTCGTGTTACTTCCTCTGCAGCTCGTTTGCATCACGTCTCGGTCGCCGATAAAAAAAAAAAAAAGAAGCCGTGTTTGCATGTGGAATGGAAGGAGGAGGACGGAAGATACGGCGTGTCTGTGAAGTTCAGAGATTTTTATCAGAGAGATGGGAGCGAGCCGCGGAGCTGCACTCACGTAATTAGCCAACTGGATGAAAAGAGGGTTTTTTGATACGAAAACTGAGCCCTTTTGAAAAGCTATGATACAGAGATAAGTCAAAACCCGGAGTTTGTTTTTAAAGGGAATACAGTGCATACCAAAATGCCTGTCGGGCTCATGTGTGTCAAATATTTGCTTGGGTGTGGATAACTTTGAACCAGTTTTTTTTCTCAGTTCTTCTGACTTTAAAACAAGTTCAGTTGAGGGAAGGAAAATGTTAACTTTAACCTTCAAGTGTAAATTTTCAAGGCAACAAAGATGAAACATGTATACGCTGCTGGCTCTTAAACACCTCATGCACAATAATGTTTTACTTTATGTCTGAGACTTGACTTCTCGATGACACAAACTGCAGGTTGGCATAAACATAACTTCACTCCCGTTCATGCTTTGGACAACAGAAGTGGTTCAACCTGATTCAGTTACAACCTTTTCACAAAACTCTGAAGAGGAACTTTTTAAAAGACACCTCAGAGGGTTTGTAGGGGACAGAGGGAAATCCTTTGTAAAAAACTGGAACACAGGTCAAAGGTCAAAAATATGCAACACCTCCGAAAGGTTTCTCATTAACATATCTCATTTTTTAACACAGAGAAATGAAAAACTTCCATCCTAAAAGAAACTACTGCTCCTGGTTTATGTCTGTTATGAAATAGTTAAAGCATCTCTGCATTTGTCTTGTTTGTATTTCTGCTTATGTATGGGTCAAATAAATTAGATACCATATGTTATGAGTGAGCTCTAGAAATGCTGGTAGGTGAATTTCTCCAAGCGTCCAGTGTTTATGGCTCACAGCATCAACCTCTTCATGCAAGTCTTGAGCGTGAAGTACAAATGTTCATCCGCTGCTAATCAACATTGCCACGTAGCTTTCACGCTGTCTGTAACCTCTCGGGGGGGTCAGCGAGGGGACACAAGCGGTGGAAGGTGGGGGGCTAATCCCAAACATGGGATAAAGCTGAGCTGGCTGTGTCTGTGCTGGGAAAATGGAAACAGGTTAACACACACACGTCTGCTGGTGTGTTGACTACTTCACCTGTTGCACGTAAATTTCTCAGTTCTGACAAATGTATTTGACTGACTGACTTGGAAAGAAACTCTCTTGCTTATGATTCTGAATTAAAAAGACTTCAATCAAAAAACACTGCTTTCAAACCATCAGTAACATTACAACAATCCAAAGCAAATCCGATCCCAATCACAATCTTGTGACCTGAACCTAAACATCTAATCACATTAGTATGACCATTCTCCACAGTCTAACATGCTGCCATGGAGGCTCACAGACCCTGTGTGTGAATATCTCGGTTGCAGGTCTGACCACTGACTCGAGTCCCCTCTGAAGTTCACTACTAATCTTACAGATGACTGATTAGCCTCACATTCCTCAGAAAAGCTTGTATTATAGAGTCTGAACTTCACTTGCATTCTTGCTGCAGGTCAGTGTTCACATTCAACCTGCTCATGTGTAGGATGCCATAATGGAAAACTGGAATTTTTGCTGTTGATTCTGGAGTGAAGCCGATCAAGAGGCAGAGACCTGCAGCATGACACCACTTATGAACAACAGAGATCAGAGTGAAACTTTTTAAAAACAGCCACCAATGAGTGTAGCTTGGTTAAAAACAGCAAAATGACACTAAATTGCTTCCCTACAATCATGGAATTCCCATAATTCCACATCCTCAAATATCTTTGAAGTGGCCATTCTGCTGAGAAAAACCCTGATATATTTACATCCCTTCCCCTGAGACCAGCCCAGCTCAGAGAGAAAGAGCTGCTGGTAGTGTGTCAGTGGCTTTAGAGAGCTTCCTGAAGAGCATTTTCGAGAGCAGCTCATCGACCACAGCGGCCACACTGGGTGACGACATGCAGACGTTTGTGGAGGACACTTGTTCTCATGATAAAAAGCAGTTCTACCAAAAGGGAGATGGAGATGGTTCAGTGGTTCTCACGTGATCAAAGTGTGGAATTTCAGTCACACAGGCTCCTTTCCCAACTTTTCCTTCAAGCTCAAAAAACAGACTTGATAAACAAACTTGGTTCCATCCATAAAATAGAAGAAAATATAAGATGAAGGTAAAAGTACTGCATGTTAAAAGCATGAATCAAAAAGTGAAAATAACAAGAAAAAATATGAGCAAAAAGAATAAATATGTACAACATGACCATCATTTAAGCGACATCATTTAAGTTATTTGCAGGAGGTTACCTGCGTTTTATGTTAAACAGTCTAAATCAACCAAATGTATCAAGTGAAAACAAATAATTGATTAGTCGATTATGTTCAAATTAACCAATTTGTATATTTGAATGACTATTTTGAGTCATTTTTCAGGCAAAAATGCCCAAAATTCTCTGGTTCCAACTTCTCAAATGTGATGATTTGCAGCTTTTCTATGTCTCATATAACAGGAGATTAAAGATCTTTGGGATTAAAGTGTCAATCAGACAAAATAAACTATTTGAATTTGTCACTAATTTTGCCATTTTACAGACAAAACAATTAAATGATAAGTCGATAATTAAAGTGATTGTTAGTTGTAGTCCTCAAAAAATGTCAGGTGGAAAAACAACCCAACAAATCAATCAGATGATCCTTTAACATTTGACCTCTTTTCTCCCCAAAAACCAACCTCAACAGCTCAGTTTCCACCAGGTGACTGTGACACTGATTCAGCAGGTGGAAGGGAACACCTGTGAAGGAATGACACAGCCCTGAAACATTGATGATGGAAACTCAACACCAACTGCACCATCACAATGGACATCTTGAGTCCATTAAAACAAACAGGAGCCTGCACATTAAACTTCTCCTGCATGTGGCTGCAAAACAACTTAACATCAACACGTGGATATATTGTGTTTAAAGGAATGAGCCCTGCAAGTTCCTGCAAGATCATGAAACCAGATCCATTTGAAAAGGTGTTATTAAGCAGTGACTGGTTTATTGGCTGAGGTTGCATAATTGTGAACTATGATTAGAGACAGGGTGGGTCTACTTCATGGTGAGGACACAACAGGAGAGGACACTTTTTTTCCCAGCTTTACAAGGATGCAAAAGTAGAAGTCATTTAACTGGAAGTCCCCCAGTAAACCCAGTAGGGGATTGTGGTTTTGACCCTGGAGGCACTTCTGGAGAACCTTTCCAGACGCACATGTCAATCACACTCACAAAGCAAAACACAAGCACACACATGGTCCAACGACACATGTCACTACCATGTTGTCATCTAATAAACAGATAAAACCCACAGCTGTTAACAAACATCAAGTTGTGTTTTCTCTCTCTTTCTTACCGTCGGACGGATCCTGGATGGGAAAAAAAGGCGCACAGCAGTTTGATGGATCAGCAGCTTCAAGCACAAAAACACACTCAGTATTTCCTCTCAGGGGTAAAAAACCGAGTCGATCCTGCTCACAGCTCCATAATGTCCCTCTTTCATAACACTTCTTTGAGGTATTAAACGTGCAGCCAGGATCCTGAACCTGGTCCGAGGCGCACTGATCCTCATCTGACACGCTCCTCCCACTGAGCCACAGCAGTTTGTCAGCTTCTGTGGGTTGAACCTTCCCCTCATGAGACATAAACCAGTGACAAATCCACGCATAAAGCCAAAACAAGTGTCATAACCTGCAGTAATGCTCAATATACCCATGCACTCAAATGCACCACTCATCTCAATGGACGCAATATTTTCTATTCTAGATTACTGAATCCATGATTTGGTTAAGAATTGCAGAATCTAATTTTTGCATTAGAACATTAACCTGGTTGTACTGATGTGGGCAAAACATAATATAGTTCATTTCTGTCAAAACATGCTCAAAATAATAAATTAGATTATTTAAATGTAACATGTGACAACACGACATAAACTATATGTTTATGTCGCCACCTGGTGGAGAAAATAGTGAGCTACAATTATATTCTCAAAAAGAGCTATAACAAATTTAGTCTAATCTGTCTTTTAATAAATACATGTAATTTCTCTACAAATGAGGTCTTTTAATACATACTATTTGATTCAAGCACCTCTCGTTCCCTGTTCATCCAGAAATTCAGATTTTCCTCCAAAGCTTATTTTGCTCATCTTGTATATTTTCACCTCATTGTATCTTCCTACGTTTCATTGGCTCTGTATCAAGTCTTTTATACTGTAGGCTTCAGTATCTCGAAATACACCCCGTGTTTCCATCTGTAGCTCCAGTGGGATCATGATCATTATGATTTCCAGCCTGAAATTATACTGTAGAATTTTAGGGGGGAAAAAGACAGAGCCTGTATTTATGCTTGATTGAAGGTTGCATTTAGCCCAAGCCACAATTTAAACAATTATAATCAAACTTAACTAAAATTATTCAGTGGCCATTACTGAACTGAAAATCTTGGCTCAGATTTAAATCAAAGAGATTTATTTTGTTTTGTTTTTTAAAACCAGGCTGTAAAAATAAACGTATCTGTAGCGACATCTAGTGGAAAAGTAGTTAAATTGCAAATTCCTCACAGTTGACTCCCAATCAGTCGGTGTAAAAAATACACAATTACAAGTAAAGGTCCTGTACTCAAAATGTTACTGAAGAAAAAGCATCAAAATGTACTTAGTAGTAGAAGTAGTAGTAGTAAAAGTACTCATTATGTAGAATATTGCCTGAGGATTATATATGGATTTTAATTAAGGATGTATCATGTGTAAAGCATCAATTTAAATGTTGCAGCTGCAAAAGGTTCATTCCAGCCGATTACTGCGTAATTTACAGTCATCTATGACCATACATCATATTTATTAATTGCTCATATTTTGCATGAATAATGAGCTTACAAAGGAAATAGTAACTAATATTGTGAAATAAAAGTAGTGGAGTGAAAAGCACAATAATTCCCTCTGATACGCAGATGAGTAAAATTATAGCTGGAAGTACTAAAGTACAGAAGTACAACTACCTCGACATTGTACTTTAAAAGTTTCTAGTGTTATATCCTGTCATAAATTTTAAACATGACATTGATTTCATGTCTTTTTCAGGAGTTTGTTTTAAGGTCATTTTCAACTATTTAAAACTAACACATGGTTTGTTTGATGTGATTTATGGGCTGATTCCAGTATTTTTAGATTAAATATACAGACAATTAAATTACCTTTATTTAGGCCAACAAACTGTCACGTGAGACATTATTTCTTTTCAGATTTTAAAAGGCTTTCAAGCAATATTCAAGAGCTTCACATTGGGAGCTAAAACAAATATAAGTGAAACAAACAACTGAATCATGACTTATATATTGATACTCTGAGTCATGATGTCATCATTTCTAAAATACTGGTTTTAAGTGAGAACGTTTCGAACTTTTTATTGAAGTCTTGAGTTTTATTTGTCCACTTCAGTTCAGTTTTATTTTTGAGGAGACAAAAATAAATGAAGAATAAAAATTAGAAATGATAAATTGCCTTTGAATATTTCCTCTCTATAATTTTTTCCTCCACTACTGTTGTTGTGTTCACTCTGGTCTGATGGGATAATCCCGCTCTGACTGTGGACATTCCCACACAGAAAGTTGTCGGACTGTGTTGCCAGTTGGGGTCCTGACAGCGAGGCACCACCTCCATCCACCGCCTCCATCCACACCGCTCACCACACGGAGCAGAGTGAGGACAGACTGAGGACAGATATCCTCGGTCAGATTTCCAGTGAAGGATATTTTCTTTCGGTCTGTGTCCAGCTGTAAAGGTCGATGGCTGAAGCCCGGCGCTCGGAGGAGGAAGAGGAGGATGTGCGCTGTGTCCGGATCAGGAGCCAGACTGCAGGTATGTTAGGAAACAAACCAGCTGACAACCATCTGACCAAAGTTCCCTGAATCTCACATCATGATGCCAGCTCTTTATTTGTTGTCGCAATAGAGCAAAACATTCAGACTTTTGAGAAGTTTGATGATTATGATTTTACATGTTTTACTTTTGCATCATTCAGCAAATTATGATGCTGCGTTTAAGGAATCTGGGTGGATTTTTCCCACTATTCCAGCCATTGTTTTCCACTCAGTTCATAAATGACTGGAAAAACAATGGCTGATTGATTGTAGGTGAAAATCAATCTGCAAACCCTTCAGACTGAGTTGAGAGGTTTAATCCATCACAGTGAACATCAAGCCTGGAGTTTTTTTCAAAGCTATTGTTGTGTAGCCATGTTATTTAAGTACAGATTGAAGTTTGATTTTTTTTTTCTATGCAGAAGTTAATGGAAACTCATGGTGGTCTGGAACAACAGGAAAAATACATTAATCACAGGGCAGGAAAAATGTAAAGTCAACATGATTTGTAGATAAGGTGCTAACATGGAAAAAACACCAGATTGACCCTTTAACTGACTACATAAGTTTTTTGCTACCAGGAGAAGAACTGTTAAAAATGTCTTTATGAATAGACACTTAAAAACATAAGAACGATCCAGCTTGTGCTAAACATCTTTTCAAGTGTGTGAACAGCTGTGATTCGATGCCTCTGCTCCTCCTTCAGCTGCAGAGACACCAAACTCTTGTCCAGTATGAAGCTTTTTTTCTCCCATATAAGATAAAAGACTGCAGTACAATAGAAAGGAGACTTTACATTCATTCATTAAAATTGCTAAAATGATGCCTTGTGCATTCTCTGTCATTGACAATAACCTGTTGCTTTGACAGTACACCAGTTATTATTGTGTCATCATGTCATCAATACCAGCTGCTGATGGGTTTCTCAGTGGTGGTCAAGAGCGACAGAGCTGAAAACCCGTCCCATGCTTCTTCATTACTTCATTAACTTCCTTCATCTTTCCAGTCAAACACACCTCATAGTGTGCTGGTGTCAAGTCTGTGCATGAAGAAACATGAGCAAACTTTCTTTTTCACTTAGTTTGAGTTTCCTCTCTGTTAGGGTTCAGATGAAAGTTCCTCGTCAGTGGAACAGTTGTCTTTGTTCCCTGGTTTTCTTAGTAACACCTGCCCAGCTATCTGCAGCTCAGACCCCCGCCCCCCAACAAATAACCACACCCTGACCCCACCAGCTGTCTGGATGGGAATTTCTGCCAGTCTCTCCTGCTGCTGTGTCATGAACAAACTGTACTTGTCTGTACTTGATGCAGTTTTCATCCTTTCAGAATAACATTTTAAAACATTCCACCACGACTGGTTTGCTTTGGCCCTCAGTATCTCAGGTCCACGCCAGCTACCTGTCTCAGGTAGCTTCCACCGTGAATCACTCGTCTGAGACCGTCCAGTCTTCTCTGACTAAAGCTGCTGACGTCGTGTTAGTCACTCACCTACTACACCATAATCTGCCTTGTTTTTCAAGTGAGGGCAAATCTGTTTTGTACACTTGTGTACTTTCAACAAAAAAAGATGTTGAGCTCATTCTTATGTGTTGAATATGACGCACACGGGTGGAAGAAGTGTCCAGATCCTTGACTGGAGTAAAAGTATCAACGGCACTCTGTGAAAATACTCCACAATAAGTAAAAGTCCTGCATTCAAAGTATGTAAATATTAACAATTTACTTAAAGTATCAAAAGTAAAAGAAGTCATTCTGCAGTAAAACGTTCCCTGTCAGTGTTTTACTGATGATGACGATATATTATTAAAGTGCATGTTGCATTTTACTGCTGTAGATGTTTAATTTCTTTATATAATGTCAGGTGTTTTAATTTCCATCAATCCATCATATAATATAAGATCATTGTATATTTGTAGTGTTGCTGTCCTATGAGAACCACATATCCCATTTTTAAAAATTTAGCTTAAGGAGTAGGAGCATTTTTTTCAACCCATAAAGGAACACTTAGTACTTCAGTTTATCACAGAAATAAAAATTCATGATTGCCAATTTTTTCACTGGACATGAAGAGTATGAAAAATTGTAATCTATCAATCTGTAATCTGTCACAAAATGTAAAGCTTCTGAAATACAGTGAAGTAGAAATGTGACGTTGCACAAATGGAAATATTTGTACTTGAGTAAATGTACTTAGTTACAGTCCTCCTCTGTGACTCACTGGATGTAATTGAATCAGCAAACCTGCCTGTGGCTGCTGGAAAAGGCCACTTTAAAGTTGGAGGAAAAACTGAAACCCTTTATCTTCACTAGTCCGACGATGTGGCCGGTGAAGTGCGACACTTGGAGGCCGACTGTTTTTCTTTCTCTCCCTTTTGTTGCCATCCGCCTCACCAGCTGCCGTGTGACTGCTGTTGCTGTGCTGAGTAATGTCAGCATGTGTTCAAGTGAGAGCGCGGCTGTGAGGGGGAAGCCTTTTCCTGCTGACTTCAGCGGCTTTTCCGTCTGTTTGTGGTGACTTTTCAGGTGTCGGTGGCCCACAGATACCGAGGGATTATTTGATGATGTAGGATGTGCATTTTCTCAAACTCTTCAAAATGAGTGGGTTCAGCACAGTTTGCACAGTCTGGGCTGCTACAAATGTCCTTTTATGTAATCTGTATGCGTCTTATGGGATGGTTCGTTGCATCACTGCTTTGGTCCAGATCGGAATAAATCTCCATTGCAGAGAATAGAGATATCCTCAGTCCCCAGAGGATGAACCCCACTCAGTTTGGTGATCTTGTGATTTTTCCTCGAGTGCCACCAGCTGATAATTTTTGGTCCAGATTGAAATGTCTCAACAGCTGTGGGATGCCATCAGACCAGATCACGCTGAATGACATTGACATCCTCCATAGTGTAAATTATAAAAAGTTTAGTGATCCCATGACCTTTTGCCGGGTGCCACCATCAGCTCAGAATTTCAATTTCTCATGAGCTGATGTTAGCATGCTGATGTTAGCATTTAGCTCAAAGCACCATTTTGCCCAAGTACAGCCACACAGAGCTGGCGTGGCGTCAGACTCTTTGCATGGAGACTAATTAGCATAGATAGCTCTGTGCCATGAGACACTGGAAAATTTTATAGATGCATATATCTATCTATCTATCTATTTTGGTCTCACGTACAGTTGAGAATTTCCACTTTGTGTAATGTTGTATTCATGTTTTAGATCTATAATACTGATACCAGATGAAAACAATTCCAGTACAAACATGACATGAGAAGAAGCGGCCTGTCCTCAATATATCTTACATAACCTGTATTTTATGGTATTGCCACAGGTTATAATGGGATCAAATATTGCTTGCTTTCCCAGTGTGCCGGATCATGTTATCTACTCAAATCTCCTTTCATATCTGAGCTCATAATACACACCTTCATGTTGAAAATGTGTTTAACCCATTGATCTTAATGTCTGCAATCATTCCTACAGCTCAACCAGAATAAAAATGAAAGTGCTGGCTGTTGGTAGGGAGAATCTGACTTTAACTAAGACTTTAAGTCAGCCAGATGTTGAGCTTTTAAAATGTTATTTAATTGTCACCAAGTTTGCTATTTAACATCTCTAATGTGTCATCAAAGTGCTTAAAAGTCCCAGTAATACAAAGAGAATAATGCTTATACTAGCTGACTTGAATATTGTTGTTGTCATATTGATCTTTAAAATTTTATTACTGTTCAAAGCAGTACAGGAGCTGACCTTATATTAGATGAGCAGGAGGGCTCCTCAGATTCTCTGGGAACATTTTAGCTCTTTCAAAGTACAGTACAAACTCCTTTGGTGAAGCAGCATAGAGCTCATGTGCCGTATGCAGCTTCTCAGAGGGTAACTTAAACTTTTTAAAAGTGAGTTCAAAAGCTGACCTTTTTGTGTTTCTGTGATCATTAATGATCTCCTAAAGCTTTGTAGTTTTTGTTATTTGTCATCTTCTTATGCTTTTTCAACATTTTGCTTGTAGAGTAATTGTGGATGAAAGATGCTACATATATGTAAAGTTTACATGTTCAGCCAAACAATTAGACTTTATGATAGTAAAGGTCCAATCAAAGCTTTTGAGCTTAATGATTCCAGTACTTCTAGACTGCTGCCAGTTACGATTGGCACGGAACAGTATAAATATCCCTGTGACATTTTACTTTGTAGGGAAAAAAAAAGACAGTGACAGTGCAGCGTCATGCGGCACAACCACTACTTCCTGAATGACCACATTCCAGTGGATCAGATTGGCCAGGTAAACACATGAGAGCTGAGATATTACAGGGCCCTCCCTCTCCTTTCTGTTGTCTGTGGGTGTGTGACTGCTGGATTCAAAGTCTTTGTCACACACGCTTGATGGACCGGGATCGGCCTTCCTGTTGGGAATATTGTCCTGATGCGGATTTGATATTTATTCCTTTAACTCCTCACAGGTAGGGTTGTCACTGCTTAGTATCACAGGAGCTGTGCAACACGTCACATGTATAAATGAAGTTAGACAACTATGCTGTTATGTGTATCAGACTGCATGTGTACAAGGAAATGTGTGTGTGTGTTTGTGTGTGTGTGTGTGAACTAACAGCTAAAATACGTCTTTCTCATTAAGTGAAAGTGCAGGAGCTTCTCACATGTTGTTAAAGTGTAACCTGATGCAGCAGCACTGTGGCACTGACAGATAACAAGTAACAGGTGTGACAGGTGGATTTGACCAACAACGAGGTCACACTTTCAGGCCAGAGGCACGAACCACAATGCTGCCTTCAGCCACCGCCAGTATTCTGATAAAGAGTTTACTGTCAAATGTGAGGATAGAAAATGTCTTAGATCAGATTGTTTGCATTAGTGACACACCTCCCTAGTTTATCTGTTAACCAGTGGACTTTTTGCTCCTTGCTCCTTTAAGACAGGAAAATCAGGTCACCGCTAAATAGTACAGGAAATACTAGAACTATGTGAGTTGTGTCTGAAGCAGCACCTGAGTATCAGTCTGTTTCACTCTTGTCTGTGAACTCCATTATAAAATCTGTCATTCTAACACTAACTTTCCTTTCAACCAACATCATGTATATTCATTACCAGTCTTTAGGGTCACCAGGTCTTATTGTTATGAAGTCATATTAACACATCACAGAATCTGTTGACCATTTTTAGGACTTCTTTTGAAGGATTTTTGTAAGATTATTCAGTGTAGTGTATGTTCAGTTATATTGCCAAATGTTTGATTGCTATAGGACATATAATTTGGTCTCTGTATGTCAGTTACTTGTAATGGGAGATATTAAATGTAAATTCACCACATGTACAAACAAGGGAATGTATAGGATAACTCCTTTGCATCAACAGCAATAATAATGCATCATGGTTACTAACTCATCACTTCTTTGTAAATTTAGATTTAAAAGCACAACTTAGGCTAATTGGTTCATTAAGATTTCATTGCTGACCCTGCTGGCTAAAGGGTAAGGTTCTTGTATTTCTACTTTATAAAGTCCAGTCTGTAACTAGTAGCAAGTAGTATTTTAAATGAAGTGATGACTATGGCTTAAAGTGAACCATATAGTAACATCGCTCAGTAGTAGTTTCTAACATTAGAAATATTATTACAATTCTTAAAACTTTAAGTTCTGATGTATCATACTTGGTCCTTTGTTGTCAATGTGTTTTTGAAGTTTAGGACTCGCAGACAAGAGGAAACATTTGATTTTCCGTGCTGATGATATCACTCCTGCACTGCACAGGCTTCATTTCCTGCTTTTTTTCCGCCTTCAGGTGATGATACTCCAAGTGAAAAAAAACAAAACAAAACATTAGGTCAGGTTGCTCTAAAGGGCCTTGCTTCAAACTTCCAACAGTGGTGGCGATCTCTTTAATATTTCTGTATATTGGGTTATTATGGGTAACCCACACCCATAACAAACCACATGACATGAATCTTCATGGCATTAATGCTGATAAGTGCCAGGATGTTAATGTTTGTTCCTTCTTTTAAAACCAGTTCTCTCTCTTTTCCTGCACAGATCATCCTGAAAGAACCAAGCCAGATCATTTACATTCCAGGTACGTCATTCTTCCTTCAACCTAGTTTTTTTTTCTTTGCTACTAACAGTTGTTAAGTTTCACCAAACTGCATGTGTTTGCTGGGAACGGGTCAGTATCCCTTTAACAGTCAGATCTGCTGATGGTGAGTTTGTGAATGGGCCAAACAATGACCTGATCTATTCTCACTGACGGACACAAGGTCGACGTGGGGACGAACACATCATGCTGCTTTTTTTTTTTAACTTGTTGTTTACAGACATTAAGGAAAGTAGACACTTGTAGAGCGTATGGAGGAAATGATTAAAAACACAGTTGATGACACAGGATGTTTTTGGCCTAAAGATACTTGTGTTTACAGCTGAACTAATCAATTAAAAAAACCGTGTTGTATTGAGACGAGGGCGAACGCTGTTGATCTTTCCCCCTGGAGGGTTTACATCACCCCTCCTGCAGTCAGTCCTTAATGAGCAGGATATGTGTTAATGATGAGCCTCCGTCATCAGGAGACTTCACCATAGCTTTGGTGAAGAGACACAGGGAGTTACAACTGTTTTTAATCTCTACACTTTTAAAGCAGAAAAACACAAAGATGAGGGAGCTTAATATTATAACGTGACAAGATTTAGGGATTAGAAATTAACACTGAGAGGTAAACAGCCTGAGGATATCAAATCGTGCCAAACATGTTTGGCTCCTGCCGGGAGAGAGGCTGTCGTGTAGAAGAGTAATCATTTATCCTGTTTACCTGGAAGTGGTACCTTTTACTGGGCACCCAGTTGCATGTAAGGTAGGTGCTTTTCCACTGAGCACTTCTCTTACGCAACTCTGAAAGTTGCCACCTTGTGCAATATTGGAAGTATGTTTTGTGATATAAACCTGTGGCAATTATTCAGTTTTCTTTCATCTGCAAGAAACAATTTTGCCTTGAATAACCAATACCTTAATAGTAATGCAGAAGTGAGTGACCGTTTGCCTCCTTGCTGTTCACTTAATGGAACCATAGCTATCTGAAACAGGACTCTGATTTTGCTTCTGCACACATTAAGCTATAAACTTAAGCTATTTCTACTGTTCATCATGTCAATTTTTAAAGTCTTAATTTTCACTTTAAGTTGTTTCTCTTTTCTTACTATTGACTCCATCTGCTTCTGTTCACATGTGCAACACCTACTGTGTGTTTACATCTCAGTCAGCAATAATATTTCTCTGTAACAATCATACCACAGACTAAAATGCAGTATGGAATATACCTCGCTGGATTATGGTTCAGATTGGATGTTACTTTAAATCCTTTACCTTTGCCTAACTTGGCATCAACAGTATAAAGTAGCAGCAGGGATAGAGTGTATTGTGTGGTGTTGCCCAGGGGTGAGTGCCGAGATTTCTCTTCAACAATGGAGTCATCACAAAGGTATGAACCCGACTGTCTGTGTGAGCCCCACACCTTAATGATTAATGTGCTTCCTGCTCTGCTCTCTTTCCAGCCAAGGACCTCTGTCTTCTATACGAGCTGCTATCAAACGAAGTAAGTTTGCCAAAAATGATCTTCGGTGACATTTTGAGATCACGTAAAAGCAACACACACAAGGTAGAGTTAGGAGCTTTTTGTAAGATGAGCAATTTATTTCTGAGACAGTTGACAGTCACAAATGTGATTGAAATCTTCTCTTCTAATCTTGTTATTTTTAGATGCAAATTTATGACTTAATTAATATCTATCTTCCTTCAGCCAAAACAAACTCCCAGAGTGACCACACCAGAGAAAGAAGGTAATGTAAACACAATTGTCAACAGTGAGAAATAACTCATCTGTACGCATGTGTATTTGGCGTTCTGAACTGGTGCCATAGATGTGTATGGTTTATTTCCAGGCGACCTGAGATCACCATCGTCTCAGCAGAACCTCTGGTCAGTAACAACTGGTTCTCAGGATCCTCTGTGGTTTTCCCTCGTCCTCCTCCTCCTCCTCCTCCTCCTCAGCCGGGCTGGTCCTCAGGCCTCCAGGCTGTTTCCCAGGTAGGCCTTGTCTGATTGGCAGATTTCACTTATTTCATCGTTGAGAAATGCTTCTTCTGATGAGCCACTGTCTAGATAGGACAATTTATGAATATGGTTCTGTGTTTTCTAGGAATGTTTCTTTTATACAACTGGGCTCAGCCTTAATTTGTAGATCCTCTTCTCAGAAAACAAATGGAAAGTTTTTGTTTTATTTCCCAACCTGAACACTGCCAGGAATAACATTTTGGTGGAGAAATGTGTTGACAAAAAGATGTAAAAGTTCATATTAAGTCTAAAAAATACCGGACACCATTTATAAGTTTTTAATTGTACAATGTAAACGTCATATGTTAAAAAAAGGTAAGAACAGAACCTGAGTATAGTACAGCACATCACTGAATAAACTCTTGAAAACTTGACAAACTCAGCAGGCACCATAAGCAGAGATGCCACAATATATGTGAAAATAACATGTTTGACTGTGAACTTTTTTTCATGACTTAGCCCCCACCATCCTATGACCAGGTGATTCAAGAGAAGACCCAGGAAGAGACAATAGTCAAGCCCACTGCAGCCCCACGCCGGACCACCTGCACCGCCACAAGCTCCACGCAGACCGACCCCGAGAGGGAAGACCCCTCCACCGCCGCCCCACCGTGCAGCGCTGCTCCACGGTCAGCAGAGAGACGACCAGCAGGTGAGGAACATGAGACTCATTAATGATGGTGTGGAGTTGAGTTTCAGTCTATCTCACGATGAATCTTTCCTGATGATCTCATTTTCTTTCAGGTAAAAAGCCGAAAAAACCACCAAGACCGTCACTCCCAAAACCAGTGAATAGAGCTGAAGAGAAGGTTGGAACAAACGTGACAGTATCCACAAACACTGAGGACCACAACGACTCAAAGTCAGATGTAGAGCAACCCAACCGAGCAGTTTCCTCTCCTGCATGCACCAGATCTGTCACTGTTCACTGGGATTTTCCTACTGAAACCGCTCCCTCCTCTTCAGACTCAGAACACAGTCAGCCGCCCATTCCACTTCCTCGCACAAAATCCCGAAAGCAGACGACTACAGAAGAGGTCGAAGTTCAGACTTTGGTCAGGTTCAGTGAAACTTGTGACAACATTCACTCTGATCCAGAAGAGCTCCAGTCGAATAAGTATTTAAAGGAGTTATTGGAGGTATTTAGCACAGATAACGGTGACGACGTTAACCAATCAGACGAGGCCTTAGAAGGTGAAGATGCCGGCGAGATGAACGCCAGCAACAGTCATCGCAACATCCGGGCCAGGATCCAAGCCTTCGAGAGCCAGGCGAGCGTCGAGGAGGGAAATGTAGTTGAACCAGCCAAACCAGAACCTCGACCCAGGAAGGCGGCCATCAAACCTCCAGTCGCCGCGAAACCTTCCGTAGCTCTCAAACCCCAGTTCAAACACAGCCTAGATGATGACGATCAAAATGTCTCCAACATCCAGCAAAACCCCACCCTGGCCCCCAGACCTCAGCCCCCCAAGAAACCTGTGGGACTGTCCATAAAAGAGGAACTAGAGACTTTGCACAACAAGGCGGCCGCTGCGAACAGATCACGTCCTTCTGTGCTGACCAGAGCCTACAGTGTCTGTGAGGATGAAGCTTCGCCGCTCCCTCCCACGCCTCCAGTGAAGCCGCCGAAGGAGCCGCTGAAACCCAACCTGAACATCAACAACCACAACTCAGCCTCCATGGCCAGAGAGAACGAGTACGTGGACAGTCCGACAAGTGAGTACTTTCATTTTTGTCTACTGTGTAATGCTCCACAGGAATGAACCTCGTATTCATTATTGATTCATCTGTTGATTCTTTTTTTGGTTCATTAATTGTTTTAGCATAATAATAATAAACCTTCTTTCATAAGTGACCTAAGTACAAAGTGCTGTATTAAGCAAATACACGACAAAGAAAATGCAGAGACAAAAGGAACAAGTAGAAGTTTGTAAAAATAATCTCTATAAAGGATCCAAAATAATGAAAGATGCCTATTATCACAGTTTAACCCTTTATAGGCCACTCATTAAAATACTTTGAAACTCAAAAATATAACCTTAGAGTTTTATTGGAGACATACTAAAATTTTATTTCTGTTATAAATTGTTTTTGCAATTTTTCACTTTTGTAAATGGTGCAGAAATGACCAAAAATAGTCACTTGCCCTATAAAGGGTTAAAGTCTTAAGAGCTTATTCTGATTGACCAGCTGTTAAATAACCAACATTTAATTAATGATGATCAGAAAAATGAACATGGCAAGAAATTATTTAGCTAAAACTAGCATATGTTTGTTATTTAAAGGAAGTAGTTTTGGGAAATTCCAACATTTTGGGAAATAAACTGATCTTTCTTTCATTAAATTTGAAACTCTCATGAAACCAGTCTCATACTCTCATTGACCAGAGGGATGAGATAATGGGCAGCTCATCAAAATTTAAAAGTACACCAAGCAACACCTTTAAAGCTTACTAATTAACACATATTGCATTGGTTTAATCTGTACGCAAATCGAAATGTACAAATGGAAATTTCACTAGGTGTATACTGGAAGTATTTCTCAACAGTCAGCAACCTTGATAAACTGCTGTTTGTCTAGAAATAGTTACAGGATATAAATCCTTGTCAATATATCTGTTTGTGTACAAGTGATAATGAATAAATGAGATTGGAGGTGTTAATTAATAAGCTTTAGATGTCTTTCTTTAACTGATGAATCGGTTAACAAATAACTTTTCAATCACTTGACATCACCATCAGATAGTTAAAGTACTAATATTCAGGATTACAAACAATAAAACTTGTCTGTCTGTGCTTCCGTTGTAAAACTCCTGATCATCCAAAGACATCAATACACTGCTCAACAGTCAAGTGTCTCGTTATTCAGATCACATCCCAGTGAAGCCTCAGAATAACGTGGACATCAATGGAGGCTCGTTCGCCAGGCAAAGTGTGACGCGGAGGCCGACCACCATCAGGGTCCCGAGCAAAACTGGCTCACGTGAGTCTTTTGTGTGTCTATTTTTAAAACACTGTCTTCACAAACATCATGTTGGATCTCAGCTTTTTTTTTTTTAGTGTGTTGCTCTAAAGACAGATCTCTTCTCAGTGTCGGATCACTTTCAGGACAGTCCCCCTCCTCTCCCCGCTCAGAAGCCCGTAGGCCACCTGAACGCCTCAGTCAACCACAAACAAAGCCCGACACCCAGCCTCCCCCTCCAGGTAACGTTTTCTTCACTGACAAACCTTTCAACTTTGCAAGTTAAAGGTCATTCTTTGTCGACCTGAAAACACATCAACAGAGTTTTTCTTCTCGTCACTCTTATTCTTTACCCTTTCACATATTTATTGCTTTACTCAAAAAACAGTTTTTGAGTCTAATTAAAATTAAGATTTGGTTATATCTACTTTTTCAACTCGGACTTGGTGCGTTTTCTCTCTCAGTCAGGTTTATCTTGTCTGTCAGCCGTGTGGCTTACCTGCTTCATTTCCTCTGCTTTCCACAAACAAAGACACCATTGTAGGCCCGTGAACACATTTCCTGCTGTTGAGCTGAATCTAGTTGTGGCTGAATGCTGCGTGTTGTGTCCTGGTTTCTATGGTGTTCGGTGCTGTTGGCTGCGCGTTTGGTTTTAGTGCTAATAAAAATGCACAATTGGATTCTTCTGCAGGAGTCAGTCCAGTTTGGGCCGGAGGCGTCACTACCACCTCGGTGAGTGAAGAGAAAACAGATCCAGCAGTTTGAATAGATTTAGACAAAAATGATGATACATGTCATTAAGATGCTACTCTTCTTAATTTGATGTTGGTGTCACACTTCAGGAAGCTGAGTACGAGCAAAGCCCCTCCACCTCGCCCACCTCCAGCCAAAGTAGGCCCAGGAAGACCTCCCCCACCCAACCTCCAGGCCAAGGGCCGATCCCAGTCGACATCATCAGCTTCACCAAAACCCCAGACGCAGAAGCCCCACAGGAAAGGACCCGTCTTACCTCCGAGGCCCAACCCAGGCCACCGTCTCTATAACAAATACACTGTGAGAGAGATCCCACTGCACGACCATGCACTCTTCAAAAATCACTTGACGAGTCTAATTCTTGTTTTCTTTCACCAGCTTCAGCTTTCTCACGCCATCGCTGCCGTCGACTACAACGGGAGTAACACCGGAGAACTGTCATTTCAGGTAAACTACCTTTACTGGCTTACATATTAACTTTACATGAAAGTGCAATATTCGTTTCAGTTGCACAATCTCTCTAAGATGATTTGGTCTATGGAGCTGATGCAGTGATAGTGAATATCTTTATTGGCTTTTTCAATAGAAAAATGAAGTGCTGCTGCTGCTACAGGAGATTGACCACAATACATTTGAGTGCCAAGTCGGAGACAGCAGAGGCCGAGTCCACAAGTCTCGCATCAAGGTCATAACTCCTCTGGACTCGGTCTCACACACGTCCCCATCACAGGTAACTTATCCTTTATGAGTAAATGTCTGTGAAACCAGGGTTCACTTGTTCTTTTGTGTTCAGTGGACTCTGATATATTCACCTTTAAGTTTCTTTGTCATCTCTATAGAGTGCCAGTCCGGCTGGTTCAGGTGGAGCCAGTCAGGGGCTTAAGGTGCAGGCCATATACGACTTCACTGCAGGTGAACACTTTTTTTTTTTTTTAAACCAAACAACTGCTAATACTCAGACTGAGATGAGACAAAATATTAAAAGAATAGTTGAATAGTTTGACATTTTGGAAAATCAGTTACCACCTCTTGAATCTGATTTGGATCTATAACACACAGATAGGAGATTGGTATTCATGTCATCACTCTTTGCAAAATAAGTCTATTTCCAAATTGTCTAAACATACTTTTAATACATATTGAATTAAAAAAAATAGATGCTGGTTGTCTGAGAATAATCTAAATGAGTGTAGCTGATATAAAGCAAATGATTTGTGGTACTGGATTTGGATCATGTTTATGATGCCATGTGTGTTCTTTTTGCACAGAGGGTCCAGGAGAGTTGGGTCTGAGAGCAGGGGATGTTGTGACCACGGTGGAGCAGGTGGACAGTGAGTGGTACAGAGGTACCTGTCGAGGATCTACTGGTTTCTTTCCTGCCAATTTTGTCAAAGTCCTGGTAAGTTTCAACCATTCTTGCAAAGTTCTGATCAACTCTTTGGTGACAAGGCTTGTAATTTATAGAGGTTTACTATGGTTAAGGATTCTCTGTATTAATGAATGTCATCATCATTTCCCCAATTAGTCAAATTCACCAAAACCCCTGCCTGAGCGGAAAGTGAAACCACCACCTGCCAAAGTCAGGTACTGTCTTTACATCACAAACTGCACTGGTCTGTACACACTACGCTGAAGAACAACCCTGATGTTTAAAATGCTGTCGCCTTCTTAAAGCGGTCCGAGATGCGTGGCAAGGTTCGACTTCGAGGGGGAGCACAGCGACGAGCTGACGTTCACCGAGGGGGACGTGATCCAGCTGAAGGCGTATGTCGGACAGGAGTGGGCTCGAGGACAAATCGGCACCGTTAGTGGCATCTTCCCTCTTAACTTTGTCGAGGTGGTGGAAGATCTGCCTCCGCCCCCGAGTCAACAGATGAAGCAGTCCACCAGGATCGCACTGCCTGGTAAGACTACCTGACTAAATCCATTCATTCTTTTCACTATGGTTTGGCCACTAATCAGTTGAAATTGTATCACACATTTGTCAAGGTCTTAAATTGTGAATAGTTACTTCATATTGTCTCATTGATGCTTCAATTGAAACCAAAGAGTGGCTGTGTCCATTAGTGAAAAGCCTTTCCCTCTATGTTGGCTGGCGTCTCCCTCTGTGGCATGTCAGGAATTTGTGCTCCTGTTTCTGTTTCATTAAATAGCTGTTTACAAAAGGCCTCTCAACAATGAAGTTGACAACACACTCAACAAGGGCCACAGCTCTCCATAGCCAGGAGTTCGGAAATACTGAGGCCGTCCACAGAAATTTCTCCCAAAAAAGTTTATTTATTTTGACTTTTTAAAGAAATTAATTCATTCAGTCAGCTGTTGAATTATACAATGTTCAGGTTCCTTTATGGCAAAAGTACATACTGTATGAACTCAATACAATGATCTCAATTCTAATTAAACTTTGAACTTTAACTCTGAACTTCTTAGTTTTATGGCATCATGAAATTCAAAATACCGGGTCAATGCCCTTTACATTTAAAAATTGTATAATTATTTTTTTGTGAAACTGTAGAGTATCTCACAAATTTGTCTCTTTTACTTTCTTTCCTTACTGGATGGTATTTGTGTTTGATTTTTAGTAACCTGGTTGCAAATTTTTTTCCCACAGGCATGGCTGCTTCTCCAAGTACACACCCTGAAGTTGCCAAACCTGCTCAGGTAACCAATATTTATAGAAATAGAAAGTAAGGGTGATGTTGGTTTTGCAGCAGATCCCCATGTGTTCTGTAAAACAAAGAAAACAGATAAAGGTACATTCCAGGTAAATATTGTGCATTATATTATATTGATGCTCATGATGATTTCTTGTCCCTCTGCAGGCGTCTCAGCCCAGTGTGGAGTGGGTGGTGGCTCTGTATGACTTTGCCGGCAATTCAGACGGTGACTTGTCTTTTCAAAAGGGCGACCGCATCCTGATCAGCCAGCATATTGATGCCGAGTGGAGCTGTGGCCGGCTCAACGGCAGAGGGGGCATGTTCCCCAGGTCGTTTGTTGAGAGCTGCACAGGTACAAAGTTCATCTGTATGTTGTTGATATGACAAAATTACTGCCTCAGCACTTCCAATTGGTTGTTGTCATTGAACTTATAAGGGTGTAAATAAAGAGAAATATTTCGAACAGGTTGTCTCTCTGCTCGACATGCTCACATTGTGAATAATAATTAGACATCCTAAATATTAGTTGAGCATAAAAAAAGCAGCATGAAGTGTGATTTGATTGTTTTAGGCTACATTTATTATCTTATAACACTCATGATGTACTGTTCACATTGACAAGCAATTTATTGACAGTACGGCTGCAACCAGTGGTTCATTATTGATTCATATATCTACTAATTCCCCAATTAATTGTTTGATCTATGAAGGTTGCTCTCATAATTTTACTTTATCAAATTGATTGTTTCACCTGTTCAGTTTATTAAGTCAAGGGAAGCACCAAATACTCACTATTAATAAGCTTGAAGAATTTGACTCATCGATTAATGTGCTACATATTTGAGCTCTAAATGACACTTATGGACAGTTTCACTAACTCAGCATCATTATTATTCATTAATTATTGAGCAGGCCAGCAGTCGTCTGACAAACAGCAGGACGTAGCTGCTGGTGGTGGCAGAGCCAGGGCCTTGTATGACTTCACATCAGACTGTGAAGAGGAGCTCTCTCTGCAGGTAAAGTGGTTTCTGTTTTCCTAACGGTTGCAGAAATATCTATTAAAACCACTCAGAAAACCTCTCTCTCTCTCTCTCAGGTTGGTGATATTATAAGCAGTCTGGAGTCCGTTGATGATGAATGGTTCCTGGGGGAATTGAGAGGGAAACGGGCCCTGGTACCTAAAAACTATGTACAAGTACTGGGATAGTGGTACTCAATACAAGAAGAGAAGGACACTTTTGGATGACCAGACCTGAAATGAGATGTGAAGACAATGTTTTCAGCGAAGTCTGAAGTGAACTCTCTAAAACTGGAATTCAGTATTTCATCTCCAAGTAGTGCAACATCTTTTTTTCCACCTGCTGCATTAACTTGAAATTGTTCACTGAATAATTTATCATGGTTATAAATAAATATTAGAGTAAAGCTGGCTGGCAATTTGAATACCCTGGATATTGATTCCACTGTACATCTGCACCATCTAGTGGTTAGTCTGATTTTACAGTTGATTAAATTTTGTACATGTAAAGATGTTTTTCCTTCATGACCTGGTTTGATTACATGGAATTTGTTTCAAATGAAAAATCAAACAACTTCAGGGGAGCAAAAACATTGTTACCAGATTAGTTACTAACTCAGTCCTCTGGGGTTTTGCACCGTTTCACTAATCCATTTGATTATTTAACATCCTGAAAACCACTGTAAGGTCACAACCTCCAGAACAGCTGTTTTTAAATTGTGATTTTTACTTATGCTTCATGTAGTTTGCTTATGTCTTGTGAAGAATGTAAAATCAGTTTTGAAATTGCTCTTAAATATTTATGCAAAATGAGATTCATGCAGTTTAGGCTCCATATATTCCAAAATTACTTAATAGATGTCATGGATTGGAAACATTAGTCTCATGGGCCCAAAATATTAACACTAATATTTCAGTGCACATGTTCAGAAACTGTAGCCTCAAAATGTAAGAACTGAAACACTGAACACAAGCATCAAACATATTGAAGGTCTACTGGATTTGACTTCATTGCTTGTACAAGTTTATATTGCTTCCCATGATTAGTATATGTGCAAAAACACAAGACCATAAGAAGAACAGTACAGTTTGTTGGTCATTTACATTTTTTATTAAATCTGTCAGGCTGTTTTTAGACTGTCTCCTGGATGGGGGGCTCATAGCCATCAGCCCTCTCCACCTTGGCCCCAGCGTCGTCACCGGATGCCTTTGCGGCGCTGCCGGCACCGCCCTCACCGTGGAGCTCCATCAGTTTGCCCACTGCAACAGAACAAAAATAGCTTTTTTACACTGGCTTGTAACAAAGATTAATAGGGTGTGGTGAAATTTAAGCAGCTAAGTCAAAAACTGCAACGACGTAATGACATTTTGTCCATCACTCCTGAACTCCGCTCCAGATTTTACACTCAATCCAATTAATCTGGAAACCACTCAACTGCTGCAAACCTGCTTTATCTCTCCACACAATTATTGATAACGTTTCTTGTTAGGGAACATCAGCTGATCTCAATAGGTAGTAATCAGGCGATCATATGGGACCGAAACAGTTTGTCATCATGCGTTCCCATGGACATGTGGAGGACCCAAAAAAAGTGCTCTAGCTGTGTTTCACTTACACTCAAACTTGGGCTTCTTAAGCATCTTGACCTTGCGGACGTAGACGTCGTGTAGAGGGTAGATGGACTGGCAGGCCTTTTCAATGTCCTTGCCAACACTGTCAGGGATCCTGTGACACAAAACAATACACAACACATTAATGCAAAGTGTAATCAATCCAGGAACCATTTTCAGGGACAACACCAAGTCTACACAAACTGGTTTAAGCAAACATCAGGAAACCGCAAAATACACTAATTTTGTTTCATAAAAATAAACTATACCATTGACAAATTCTTAAGATGAGAACAATTTGCCATTAATAAGTAACTGAAAACCAAGACTAAAATGTAGCAATTAAGCTAATAGAGGCTTATATTGAAAAGTCATTCAGGGGCAGGAGACACTCTACATGCTACTTACAGCTTGTTGACGACTTCCTTCAGGTCGTTGGTCTGAACCTCACGGGTCATGATCTCCATCATCTTCTTGCGGATTTGACGGACCTGCTGGTGCTGGGCGTAGGAGGTCTTTCTGATCTGGTTGGTGCGCTTCTTTGTGAAACCCACACAGAACAGACGCAGAAGGTAGCCGTCGGTGGTCTTCACATCCACATGGGCTTCAATCATGGTCTGAAAGGAAACATCAATCCTGGTTAGACATCTTAGGGAGCATTTCACACCAAACAGTCTCAAACTCACCTGTCCATTAGGGATACCTGTAATCATAATCCAACCTTTGCTGTGCTCACCTTCCCTACACCTGCTTCTAACACATTTCCTTCTTCACACTAGGTACACTGTCACAACGAATTTTGGTGGAACTTCACTTGGTGTTTGGTACATAAGCTTATTTAATGTTTTGTAAATAGCACAACATACGTGAAGTTAAGCCATTCCTCCATATTTCAGAACAAATGACTTTTGCGACCAAAATCATGTATTAATTCTAATAATTGTAAGTTTTTCCTCCAGTAATAGCAAATACATTTGACACTTCGACCAATTACTTTACAGAAATTACTTAATGCATAAAAACACCAATCTAACTGAACTGTTCTTTTGTGTTTGCTCAACTCAAGACCTGTGGTGTTTTCAAGATTAGATAATGCTGCCTACCAAACTCAAAAGAAATCTCTTGTCTCACTGCACTGTTCCTGCTGAGGCAGAAGGAAAGGTTTCTGAATTTTCATCCTATTGAACAAAGCTCCACAACATGAAGTCTAACTGAAGATGTTTTTTTTGCTTTGCTTCTAACAAAATCTTTGCCTGAATGATGCGTTACTGAGCTCCACTGTAGCTTCACAGTTCACAACAACCATAATCACTGTTGACTGTGACAAGGGTGACATCAGGGAGGAATTAGATTCACGAAGTAGTTCCCTTTTGTGAAATACTGCAGTTTCACTTATTTACTCCAATATCCAAATCATATTAAATTACATCACACTACAAACCAGAAATGAGACAAATTAGCGACTGCTTTCTTTACTAGCAGTCGCTCCTCCTGTATTCAGAGGCACTTCAGTGCCAGTTTCCTGTTACCACTGGAGTAGCTGAAAAAGCACCTGAAAGTAGACACCTAACTGCCATTCCTGCTAAATTCTCCCAGGTGGCCCAAAGATTCAAACAATCCTCCAGTCGCAACCCAACTTAACGAGTACACTAACCACTCTTCCTTATTTTTATGTAAGGCATAGAAGGCCAACAATGAACATTTTACTGTGAAAATGATCAGGTTGTAAACTGCGCTCAAAAGTTACATCTCAAAAGTTTGAGGATTAATAAGAGCCAAACAAGTATTGATTTGTCATTGTTTCCACAATTCACATATTGGTGACCATGAAATTTTCAGAAGCACATCCAGTTCCATTTACAGAAACACGGTCATTACCTGCCACTTCTTGACCATGGAGCACATCTTATCGCGGGTCAGGTCCATGCCGTGGAAGTTGGTGAGGCAGTTCTTGCCCTGAACATCCTCGGTGATGAGCTTGAACTTACGGAAGGCGACCTCGTCGTTCTGCAGGTCAGCGAGGCTCACCTCGAACACGCGTCCCTTAAGACCATCAGAGGCGATTCCTACATGGTTGGGAATAATGGGAATAGGTTAGAAAACAAGCACAGTTGGGGAAAACAGTACAGACAGTCAATGGAATCAGTGGAACATGAATAAGGTGGCAACCAGTTCATCTCATAATCAGCAACTGCCATGTGGGACTGAAACAGTTTGTCATGCTTTCTGACTGCATTGTCACAAGTATTCAAGCATCACAAGAACATGTGTATCCATAGAATTCAGCATGTTACTATCATTTAAGATTTACAGCATGATTTAAAGCTTAAGCCTCAATTTTGATTACAGTCTCTTTCCTCCTGTCACCAACATTGTGTAAGCATGGATCTTCAGCTAATGGCAGTACCATGTATGAGACAGAGCTGATTGTTAATGTACATAAACCTACATATGTCAACATTTACACTGTCTTGACTTACTGGTTCCCTGAGTCCTGGTGACCAAGGTCTTGCCAAGATTGCGGATGTTGAACATGGCTGGTGCCTTGACATCATACCAGTCCTTCTTGGAAAAAGGGTCCACACTGCATTAATAAAACAAGCAAAAATTAGAGTCCATTCGTCTGCACAAACGAAAATACAGCCACGGTAATAGAGTGAGTATAAGAGCTGACTAGCTGTTAGCTAACAAGCTAAACACGCACTGCAAAGGACACTGATCGTGCTAACAGACATCATGGAGGATTAACTTCAAACTGATCACTTCAACAATGTCAGCGATTTTCTCAACAATTCGACCCAACAAATCAGACACTCCTATTGTCAGTTTGTGCACAGCAACGTTACCCTGACCAGTAATCAATTGCTTGTGGCGACTGACTGCCATGCTGATCTGTAAGCTCGGCTAAATCCATGCTAACATTTGGTAGCATGTCGTCAATATCGTTACTGATCAGGTTGTACGGCCAAGCTAGTCCACAGTCTAATGCAGAATCATCTAAAGGTTAAATACAAACCTATGATCAACTCAACTAAATTTCAATAAAGTGCTCCAGAGCAGGAAAAAGGGACGCGGCATGTTACAGTTCCATCCAGCCACAGAGGCCGGCTGTGGCGACACTAGCACCGGCCCGGTAACATCCATTTAAAATCGTCTTCATCCTTCACATTTCTCGGACCACGGCGGCATTATTGAAAAAGGCGAAGTCTGTTTTATGTAAGGACGCGTGAATTCGCTACTTACATCTTCTTTTTGGCACCTTTTTTGCCGCCTTTAGTCAGCCTCTTATTCTTGCCGACTGCCATGTTGGCTACAGGGAGTGAAAGAGGAGGAAATAGGAAATCCCGCGAGAAATAAAGAGACAGATCAAGATCGTGAGATTTGTCTTTTCTCGCGAGTCTTTGTAGCTTTCTTTGGCGCCCTCTGTTGATAAAAGGCTATTATTCTGAAAGTCAAGAAGTTATCAAGTCTATAACTTTTTTTGTGTGGAAGCAAATATAAATGTCACAATGATTGTAGTTTTAAAGCATCTGGATGCCTATTTGTGAACATTTTTAACTGAAATACCACTGAATTGATAAAGTTTGAAAAACATCTTTCTGGTTTTATGTGCAATAGCAAGTTGCACAGATTAAGCTGCCAGTGATAAGCAACCAAACCAAAATTAAATTCCTCCACAATTTCATCACTAAAAAAGAAGATGTCAACAGACCATAATGCACTAACTAAAAACAGTGAACATGATTGCTAATATGTATAATATATTAAAATCAGAATCAGCTTCATTGGCCAGGAGTGAGATAGAAGGAATTTGACTTTTTTTTCCTTTGCCATCAGTGGACATACACAGAATTACACTTACAGCAAAGGTAAATATAAGCATTAGACAACTAGATAGTAAGATAATAGAGCAACATATACAGTGCATAATATATATATATGTGTATATATATATATACACACACACACTCATTGATCTTGAACATAATGTTACATCCAAAATGATCGACTTAAAGTTAGCTAAAAACAAACAAACAAACAAACAAAAAGTAAAGTTGTCTTGCACATTAACTTCTAGACTTTTAATTGAAATACAAAAAGAGCAGTGATATTGGATCAATACTCAATATCAGAAATCAGTTGATATAGAAAAAGAAATCACTTTTGTTTCTTTGTTTCTGAATTTCTCTAAAGACGTAAAGCAAGTTTTTAAATTTGAAAAACTATTTATCTGCTGGAAATGGAACAACGTATATGTTAAACAATTCTTTTTAAAGGTAAAATTCAAAATATGAATTCAACATTATCCAGCGGTGATTTTAGTGAAATGAAAACTGTTGCACCATTTCTTTGCTTCCATACATATCAAGTGCTACACAGATACTGCTTTAATTTGTACTTTACAATTAATTCAAATACCCAGTAACGGTGCCACGATTACTTGGAAAAGAAATCCAATCACCTCTGAACTGGCAGAACCAGTCTCAAGGTGTGTTAACCTGTCACAAAGGTGTGTAGCTTGTTATTCACCCACACTGTTGTTGTAACAAAAGGAAGAATTTTGTCTGTTGGTAAAATATAATCAAAGTAAAAACAATAAAAAACATCTTTGCGCTTATACTGCTCATTTTTCATGTGCAGTATTAATTCTCAGACTGTTGAATGACCAGGCCTTTGGTGAAGTAAACAAATGTTGGTATCTAAACAAATAACTACACTCTGATAAATGCAATGTCACTGTGCATTTGAGAATATTTAGAAAATGTAAATTTGAGACATAAAATCTGTGCAGCCATTAAACAGCAAAGCCACTGTAGGAGAGGCGCCATCACTTTCATTATTTTTCATCTAAATTGTCTGCTGTGTTTTTGAACAAACATCAAGATTATGAAGCTGGTTTTAATGACAGGTTTTAAATTGTCCTTTGTCATATTTTCTCTGCTTTCCATGTGTTAAAGGCAAATCTTGTGAGCTTTGAATTATTGCAATCTGAGAGTGAAGCTCTTGGCGAACGCTCATTGATTTACCTGTTGGTAATGTTGTGCTCAGACAGTAAGGCTTTCAAACACGATGGAAAACAGAGAACAAAAGATGACTGCAGTAAATCATTGATATGTCTCATTGAATGTCTCATTATCGCTACAGAGCCCAGTTAGAAAAAATAATAAGGCATGGTTCATGTACAATTCAAAAGGTCAGTTAAAGCTTTTCAGTCTTGTTTAATAGATCTACCTTCCGGCTGCGGTGAACAAGGCTGCTGATTTCAGGCCATTACATCAGGGATGAGGCCCGTGTCTCATGGGCACTGCTGGCTTCCATGACTCCCAGGGTCCCTGAGGCCTCAGCTACATTTTCCTGGGAGGCCAGTGGTAACAGTGACGCCAGCTGCCTCTGTGGCAACCACACTCATAGATGCTGAGCCACCCTGCAGCCCAAATATTAAGTCACCAGTATGAGCAAACACTGTATAAAATATGGGCACTGTTTAATATATATAGAGTGTGTATTATAGATTGGGTTTGGATTTCATGCAATAATAGACATGGATGAAACTGGGACCTCTCATGTAAACATCTCACATGGCATAGGTTTGTCGGTGGTAATTTGAAAAGGCAAGCAAAGCAGAGCTGTCACTTTGCTTTAATGTTTGTTTTCCACTGCCTCGGGATGCAGACATCTGTCAATGTGCTGTTGTGCTGCAGAAAAACAAAGTTCTAAATGCATCTCACTTTCTGTTTTTCTCACCTTCAAGCTGTGTCTGGTGCTTGTTGGACATGTTAGTCTACCTTAAGCAAAATTTAAAGATTCATTCTGGAGGTCATAGTATGGCACAGTAATGTATTAATTTATTCTTTCATCAGTTATATTCTGATGCCTGTTTTTATTATATCTGCAGTTGCTGGATGATCTATATATATATATATTTGTAGATTCCTATAATATGCTCTAATAATTTACTATATGAATTAAGGGTTTATTTGGTATGACAAATTTAATTTTGTGAACAGTAGATGCTAATGTTATCTCTGATATTCCACAGTACCCTTTTAATTTCTAAGCCTATCTATAGCTTCCTATGCATCTGTTCTGGTACTTCAGCCGCAGTGGGTCAATAAAGTTAATTTTATTTCATAAGCAGTTTAGAACAATGCACTAGATTACATAGAACCATTATAGTATATAATGTGAAATCTTAGTCTGCTGTCTGGTGAATGTAGTGGAGTAAAAAGCACAATATTTAGCCCTAAAGTAATATTGAATGTTGGTATTCGAGTAAAGTACAAGTACCTCTAAAACGTACTTAAGTACAGTACTTCAGTAAAGTTACTTTCTACTATTGCCTTAATCTCCTTGACAAGCTGATCACACACGGATTGTTGATTTTAAACGAATCTCATTGCGTCGTGCGCGAAAGTCACCTGAGCGCCTCACCTGCCTGTGAGCTGGAGACACTCCGCTACGTACTGCGCATGCTCCGCTCACTCAAGGGCTCCACTGTCATGGCGGAGCCGAGCTGAAGCTACCGGGGGTTGAATCAGGAAGAGAAATGCGCCGCGGCTGGGTGAACGCTGACATTTAGGCAGGTGTGCGGAGCTCAGCGGGGAGGAACCGAAGCGGACCTCGGTCGACCGTCACCGGGAGCTGCTGACGGACTCGCCCCCCTTCAGTTTGGGAGTTTTTGCCTCAGTACCTGTCAGCGGTTCTGGACTCGGTCACAATAGCAACTTCCAGCACTAAAGTCCTCGTTTGACCGAGCAGAGGAGGAAACAAGGCTCAGGTAGCTTCACCTGCTTCTCCCACTTCCTCCCGGCTTTGAGCGGCTTTAATCCACCCGTCTGCTGTCAAGTTCCGGACCAGGAGAGGAGGACTAGTTCTCTGACATTTCCCAGCCTCAGACTCGCAAATTCTCTTTAACAAACTATCTTGAATGGGGAGGGAAACATTTTCTCTGAGCGCCTGCACACTGTCAACAGTTCACCTGAGGAGGAGGTAGATCCCTCTTCCTCCTCGCGACACCGGCTGCGCCCGAGGTGAACAGGTGCCTCACCTGTGAACGCCACCTGTCCCGTCCTCCCTTCAGCAATGGCGAGCGAGGAGGCGGCCGACGCCAAGGACGGCAGACCGGGCGCCATGGCGCTCAACCCCGGGGTGCCCATCAGGGGGATCCGGATGAAATTCGCCGTGCTCGCCGGCCTGGTGGAAGTTGGGGAAGTTTCCAATCGAGACATTGTGGAGACGGTGTTCAACCTGGTAAGCTGATTATGAGAGCTCAGGACAGGCCTTAGATAGATACCTGACAGTGACATCTGTGGCATCATCTACATTAAAAAGCATGATCATCTGCTTTAAAACAGGCTTTGATGATCTTTCAATACTTTATAAAATGTAGTGAAATACTTTGGCACCAGTTGTTTTATTGTCACTTTATGGTGAGCAGCTCCCACTGGAAGCTATCAAGAGTCACATGATGAATTACTTTTTCACTGCTTGCCCTAATTGTCCTTGTTGACCTCATTTGAAATAATACACTCTTTATTTCATACCTGATATTTCATGTCAAATTTCAAATGCCTATTAGAAATTTTAGACCATTTTTAAAGGATGGTCTTTTTGGGTCTCCGCATATATGTAGAGACACATTTAACATCTAATGGTGCTAAATAACCTTTTACCTTTGTCCTGTTCTTATGCCCTTATTTTGAAATACTGCAATTAAAAAAAATATCTAATAGCTTTGTCTGCAGCTTTTAAAGTGTGTTGCAGTTTTAAGTGCAAAACTACTTTAATCCCTGATTTCGGCTTAAATATTGTGCTCTAGTTCTCATTTGAAACATTTATTCTCTTACTTATCTAATTTCATATATCTATTACAGATTTACATTGTTTTGAAATTATGCTCTTTTTGGGGTCTCTACATGTATGTAGAGGCACAGAACATCTAATTATGCTGAATTACTTTTTTTATTGGCTTGTCCTGATTGTCCTCATTGCCCTTTTTTGAAATACTATACTCTTTATTAATTGCATATGTGATAGCTTTGCCTGCAGCTTTTACAGTGTGTTGGTACTCTAATTCAATATTTGTGATTACATGTGGTGTTACAGTTTTCATTTGGCTTATTTCTTATATTGCTTTTTACCATTTTAGACCATTTTAAAATGATGCTCTTTTTGGATGTCCACATATTTGTAGACACACATATGCGTACAAATAACAGCTAATTCTTAGGTTTGCTCAAAAAACAAACACACTTTTCCTTAGTTTCTAATTAAATACGACATGATTACTGATGTCTGCAGAATCATCTTGGTAGAAAAGCTGTTGAAAGCAAATCAGCTGCTGCTTTTTGTGACATATCCAGGTCAGGCAGAGTGTGTGTGCCTTATCTGTCTACTACCTGTTGGCCACCCTTAAGTCCTTATCCAGCTTTGTCTGCAGCACCGATAGCCCTTTGGCTTCAAGAGTTATGAAATGACTTTGCAGCTCCTGCCCGAGAATGAATGAAACTGCCGGTAACAAGGAAGTTTAAGCGTGAAGGAGAGAGCATGCTCAACTCGAGCTCGGCTGGTTAGGTGGGAGGAAGAGAAAGCGAGAGAGAGAGGGAGAGGGAGGAGAGGTGAAGGTGGAACCTGCAAAACTGCTTTGTCACTGTGGCAACACAATGGAGTCCTTTTTTAGTAAAAGGAGGCTCATCCTCCATGTCTGTAGTCACAAAATTTGCTCCAACACCAACCCCCACCGTGGAGGCAAATGAAACCGTAGTAGACATACCTCTCCTCATGAGGCTGTAAAACACAAAGCTTCTACACCACCCAACCAGTGAGCCAACCACTAGGTCTGTATGCGGAATGGAAAATATTAAATTATCAAAACAGGTACAGATGAATCTTATGTTGATTGAGTAGTTTTTTTCAGCTGTAGCGTTGAGCTGTTTCACAATGGCTCCCCAGTCAGTTGCAATTCACTGATGAGCAAGATGATGCTTGTTTGAAAATAAGGCCAAGAATTCCAGCTGTAAGGGCAGAACTGTGTGAGCGGCTCCTGTTTGTTCAAGTGATATTTGTGTATTAGAGTCTGTATATTTTATATTTCAATGAGAGCTAAATAGTGACTAGAGTAGCTTGATAGATGCCAATCACTCACTTCTTGCATCCTTGATTGCGAATCAGTTTTTCCGTCTGTTATTATTACCAAGAGTTAGAAACACGATGCTAGTATACAGACCTTATATAGATCACATGGAGGTGTTGTTTTTAGCTGCACAATCCTACTAATTACCATGTTTCTTGCATTTTCTATTTGGAAAAGTCACGAATATGGCATAAAAATTAGCTGGAGAGGCAGCCAGGCACATGTTTTGACAGAAATCTCAGTGTGCAGCAGCTCTGCCTGCGTCCCTGGGACTCCATGTTTAGCACGGTCAGTGTCCTTTTAGGGCTCTGAGAAATGGCACCATGCATTTCATTACGCTTACCACCCTCCACGCTGTCTCTTTCCGCCCTCCACATCGCTCTGCTCACCCTCCACTTGGGCGATAATGCGATTCTCAATGCCTGAGTTCTACGCTGTATTTGGCTAAATGCAACATAGACTTCTCACACGAAAATATCTCACAAATGACCCAAAACAGTGGTTGTGATTACTCGTGACACATAGGTTGCGGTTATTAACCCGTCGATTCTCTTGTTTTTAAAAAAGCATCTCATTATGCTGCCTTTGTTTTGGCCTGAAGTCATGAAATAGGAAAGATGAGTGTATCTCCTCATCTCATTTAGTCAGTGCTACTGTACCTCACACTGCACTGTGGGTTTTTACATGTTGATCTCTCAGTTGTTAGATCTCATCCACGCTAGCTGTGTGTCTATTTAAGGAAATACAGTATGTCATTTATAGTGAAAAGTGAAAGTAAAGTTGAGTAAACCAGAGAATGAGCAGTGTAAACCCTTTTAAGCCTCCTTTTTTATAACGCTTAACAGTGAATATTTAAACGGGTATCCTAAACACACATTGCTCACCTAAGACTGGTACGATACAAAGTCTTTGTTAAAGCAGAGCTGGTGCCCTGGAATCACAACATTTAAAAAAAATTTTTTTTTTTTACATTTAATTTAGTTTTTAATGCATTCCAACCAAGCATAAGTTCAGTAGTATCTCACATCAAGATAAGGCATGTTTTTTTACATTCCCCCCCCAGTGGCTGATTAAATTGAATATCAGGTTTACATGCAACCTCCCTCAGTAAATCTGACATCTTTGCTGCACAGAAGCGCAGCATGTGGACAGTTAAAGTTCAGCTGTAGCCTGACTTTCTTTGCATCGGCTTTGAGTTGTGTGTTATTAAAGGCCCTACACACCTCGATCAGTCCGCCCACACAGGTGTTGTCACTTACATTGTCTGATTCGACCTCTTCTCCGGTCCGTGTGGGTGTGTATGAACAACAAAGCCGAGCTCCATCCACCTTCAACCTGAGTTGAGGTCTATTCAGCAGAGTAATTGAAAACACCTGTGTGGTTTTGCAGGGCCTTTAAGGTTTTATTGCTACCAGTATCTATCACAGTTTTGGTTATTGCGAGTAAAAAAAAGCATTTAATGAAAACACTTCTTCAAAACATTAACGTAAGCCTGCACACATTTGGTAGTAAAAAGCTTCTTTAAGCACACATTTGTACCTTTTTAGGTTTTCAGTGCAGCAATAAGCAATATATTCTACACTGAATCGAAGGACTAATAATAATGTGAAAGGGCTACTCCTGATCCCACTGAGAATCAATGCCCTACTTCACAGCCCGATGCAGCTTTCTATCACTGTGATCTCATTGTTGAGTTTGTGGCACCGAACAAAAACCAAAACTGGTTGAGATAAAATACTGGGCAGCAGCTACCGGCCCACAAGATCACACACACTGATGATACAATACGCTTCCTGCACCACATAAAGGTACTGGTGAACAGGGTTGAACAGAGAAACCACTGGAGAGTTATTCCTGGCTTCCTGTCAAACGTCAAGTCCAACGGTCACTGGTGTTGTAGCCCTAGTTTGGTCTGCCAACTCTTGAGAAAAATATCTGGGAAACTTGGGCTTGGTAAATGTTTGACTTTGCTCACCAGTCGCCCGCTCACTTCATTTTCAAAGGCACGTAGCTTACAGCGAGTTTGTGTGAGCTCCTGTGCTGTAAGTGGCAGCCCGCAGATTTACAGGAAGCAGCATTGTGGTGGTTGTTTTTTTTTTTTGCTTTCGTCTGGCTAACCAGAACAATATGCTGAAATGTGCAAGGAGCTGCAAAGCGGGGTGTTACTTCTCTGCTGGGTCGTCCGACACAAACGTTACTGACTGATGCATCCGTCTACCCTGATGTCACTTTCAGGCAACACCAAGGCGGAGGAGGGGGGGTTAGCTCGGGGACAGTCAGCAGGCAGTTGAATGTACATGCTATGCAGAGACAATTTTCTGACTTAGTGCTTGATAACACATAATGACACCTCCTTATGTTGGATCATAATAGATGAGATGGAGATGAAGATTTCCACAGTGACAAAAGGCAGTGCCAGTTGTATGGCACAAGGGTCCACATGATAATACAATAATAACTGTGGAATCATAATAAGAGAAAAGTAAACATTAGGTAAACTAAGCATAATTTATTGGATAATAAAATCTATTAATATCATCATTTGAACTCTGCGGCTCTGTCATGTGCTGAATTGTGATATAAATCAATGGAGTCTGCTGTTCACCTTATGCTGCCTTGCTCTTTTTTCTGGTTTGGTTTCAATGTATTTGTATTCATTCTTCTGGTTTACAAAGAACATGATGTATTTCTCTAATGCAATCGCTGCTAAATTTAAAAATGCCAAAAACTCTCCTTTAAAAAAGCATGTCATTTATAGCCAATGAAATGGAAACAAAAATTGTGTATTATGTGTGTACTTTTATACTATCCGGATCATGTCCTCCAATGAAGTAAAGGGTTGCGGATAGACTGTCAGTTGGTCAGATCTCAATTGTCATCGCTACCCATCAACTACACATGTTCAGCAACAATATCACTTCGCTTGTCACTCGTAAATATTATAGTTCTCCTTTTTCTGCATCAGTAGAGCATAGAGTCTACCAGCACTCTGTAAACCATTGACTAATGTAAAGCTGCCTGTCTGCCAGGCTCATGGCTCCTCTGTTAGCTGACACAGGAGATGGGTGAGTTTGTGGTGTGGAATGTAACTTTGGCTTTACGTGAAGACAAGGTCATAGGGTTGGCTGCTAGCTTTGTGGACAGCAATTGAAACCGGGGCTATCCTTGCACATCCTTACAGATTTGAAACATTATATCAATCTGTTTCACTGCAAACTGTATACTTTTACTGCAAAAAGTGTCAAGACATAAGGTCTGCAACAAAAAGGCAACTTTACTCTTTCATTCAAACACAAACAAGCGTTTCTGTTCTATTACTACTTTGCATCATTTTCAGATGTTATAAGCACAGTGGCCTCTCAGTATAATGACATAGTTTGATGACGTCGTGAAATAGCGTGGGATCGTGAGAATTGTTGTCTTGATCATTAAACAACCTCCATTGCCTGGAAAAAAAAATCTGCGCAACTCTGGCAGAAATCATATTCATGGACAACATAAATGTATTGGTTATATTCACATTATGCTTAGTGATGCATCACTCTCTCTTTGCCATTGACAGGTGATCAAATGAAATGCACCATTACCTTATATAAAATTACAGATTTGAACATTATGGGAAATATTTGAGATAGTTTAAGTACACAACTCACCAAAATATATAACTGGTGTAGTTGTTTTAAGACATTTCAATGTGGAAATGTTGCATATTATACCTTAAAATGTGTAATTTTGGAAAATGTCTCTTGATCTGTTCTCTTGAGCCAATAAAGATGTAAATTGTATTGCCAGTCTAAATACAATTTATTAGGTTGTAGCTATAGCTTAAAAGTCGTCTTATGTTTCAGGTCTGTAAATATTTCATGTTCTGTGCCGGGCTTTAGTTTCCTTTGTAAGGGGCACCTGCAGAAAAAATAGACACCTGACTTTGTTCTGAATTTCCTGCTTGCTTCCTCTGAGAAAAATCAGTTTTATTACAGTTCTTCAGTCTTATTTTAAGGTGTTGTTCTGTGGCTGAATGTGCACAGTATCTGTTTGATGGTGAGTTGTTGCCCACTTCATCTTCTCTTGTTCTGATGTTGACACAGAGGAGCCTCCTTTGAGATCGACCGTCACGAGTGAAATTAATTGTTCTAAACTGCCTCTTCCCTGTGCTTCTTTAAATAGTCTGCTTAGTACCTTTGCAGCACACCACTGCAGGGGAAAAACATGCAAAGTGGCTGCGCTCAGAAATTTATAATGTATCAGGTTTTAAAATCTCGAAATTGATTTTACAAGCTTTTCTTTTGCTATCAGCAGATGTAAATTATGTTTGCATCTACTAGGAACTAAGAATGGCTGCAGTTAGATATTGAGATAAGTGTTAAACCCCAAGGTATTAGACACATTTTAATACAGCCACTTTAAAGACATTCAAATCATATTTCACTTACATCTCTTGGTGTCCAGCACTGGAGATGGTTTTGGTCATATGCCAAGGTGTTTTCTGATCAGGGTGAACCATTTAAAGGTTTAACAATGCCAACACTTTCCTGCTTACTTATGCTATGAAAGTAGGAAAGTAGCACTTCAAAATAATTTACGTGTCATAGTTAAATGTGGCCTTTCGAAAACCACCACAACAACAACATTGGAGTTATGACCCCGACAACCAAGATGGCAGCTTCTTTGAATTCCCTGCCACTGTGCATATGATGTAGACAGGAATGCAGCAAACACACAAACTATCCTTTCAGCTTGCACACAATAACACAAGCGGTATGGGGAGTGAGGGCGATCCTTGTCCTCTCTCCAGGCATGCTTTGCCCTCTCTGCCAGTAACAAAGAGCCCTCTAATCTGACACATGAATGAAACCCTATCCGCTTCTCTCACTTATCTTTTGCATCAGCCCAATTCCACGGTCACACCTTTTCCCTCTTTCTCCGCTGGAGCCGAAGTGGTTCGAAGCCCCCGAGGGCTGTTGACTAAATAAGCATGACCAGACTCTGTTTATAGTCCTTAGTGTGTGTGTTGTGTTTTATTTCTATCTTTACTTGTTATGTATGTAAGTGACCTTTTGTATTTCCCTAAACAAAAGAAGGCATTTTTGAGGCCTTTGCACCATTTGGGCTGTAATATCATATTGACAGTTGTCGCAGTGTCAACACGAGCATCTCCAGCGTGAGCACACAGGTTTGACTACCCAGCATGCAGCTGTAGCTGGTTCTAAAATAACCATTGCTGGTATGTCTGCTTTTTGCTGACTATTCAGGTAAGCAGAAAGGGGACACTCCAGTAATGTGTCATTATTTAGCCCCCAAGCTGCTCAGATAATGTACCCATCATGCCTCATCACCCTTTGTGTGCTGACAAACAGGCGTACGGCCTCAGGATTTAATGGTGTTAGAAAGAGATGTGTGTAGTATTTTGTGGGTTTGTGATGGTCCAATGGTATTTTTATGTTTCTAATTCAGTTGAAATGGCAGAGAAATCATATCACAGTATGATTGCTTTCACATCTTTTTTTTGCAAATACAGTGGGATCCAAAAGTCTGAAACCTCATTGAAAATCTCTTATAATACCACCTAAACCTGGACATGATCATAAAGTTTGAGGATTGAAGGTTTGAAGAAGTTATGACATGTGAAATGATAAAGAAATATTTAAGATTCTCCACTATTTCTGTGTCAGCAATTGGGGCAATTTAACTCTTTTGTGCAGAAGGTTTCTGTTTGTTGTTGTGTCCCTTCCATTGAAGTATGCATGCAGATGAAACTCAGGTGGACTTTATCTACTCATCAGAGGCTGAAAAAAAAGTTTTTTGATTTGATTGCTGACCTAGAAATAGTGTGGAATCTTAAATATGTCATCTTCATTTTACATGTCGTGTTATGTCAGACTTTTGGGTCCTGCTATAGTTGCTGTGAAAACTTGTTCCATATGGCAATTTGGTGCTTAACTAACTCAAAGGATTGTTTTGTCTTTTCCTCCTAATTGCTCTGAGACATATGGACAACTCGATTGTTTTGGGGCTATTCTGAGCTCGCTGTCACAGAGTTTTGAGGCAGCACAGAATAATCAATTAGCTTCATTGTTTATACACGTTTCAGCCCATAGAGCACGATTCTAATTATTTGCTGGAATTTGGTGCACTTATTAGTTGACTAATTATTTTGTGCACTTATTTGTAGATTAATTGGTTTGTGTGTACGGTCGGTAAACACAGAGACAGAATACATTTTCAGCCAGACATGCTTTCCAAAGTCTTGGTAAAGTATTAGAGAGAAGCCACAATAGAGAAAAGAGTTGTTTACTTGAAAGTTTGGTTTTAAAGTAATTGGAATACATACCAATTATTTTGAAGGGACAAACCTTTGAAAAGGACTATGATGTTTTTAAATATGTGGCCCTCTATTCCTCACCATCGGCTTTCAATGAAGCGATTTCTTCCTTGATGAGTAATGTTCCCATTCCAAGAGCTCAACTTCAGGTTTGCTTTCAAGCATGGTTCAATTGCTGAGCGTTAAGTGAAGGATTAACCAGTCACAAATCATTTCTTTGCCGGTGACGCAGACGTTTTTTAGGAAACAGGGCCATAATGTAATCTACTTCTTGGCCTACATCTCCTCTTATTGTGTCTTCCATAAACAGTGCCAGCTCACAGAGACGTTGAACAGCACACCACTGGGTGTGTTGGAGGAAGCTGGGAACAGGAACTGCTGGTGGACACTGTCAAAGACCAAACGTCTTTTATTTAAACCTGTATTTTATTGTGTGTAGACTAATACTGGACCAATGAAAGAAGAGCTGAGGTCAGTTCACTAAGTGCTAGTCACACATGGAGTTTGGGATAACTACTTCTATTGAAGAGATAGTTCTTATAAAACTGTTGACATTGAGATCTGTAGATTATCCAGAGTAACAGGGACACTGATTCTAGAAGATGTTGTTTAAGGAGAGAAAATAAACTCAGGGACATTCCATAATTCCATAATCTGGACGAAGCTATTGTGTCAAGCCCGGATAAGGTCAGAGTTCAGATAGAATAATGGTCTTGTCTTTATGCAATTTATGCTAAATAAACTTTATTTTTTAGGGTCCTTAAGAGGTGTTGACCTCTGTCAAAATTTTTAAAATTCACATTATCGATGGATAGCTGCATAGAGGGAGAGATTTCTAATGGTTGTTGATCAGCCAGCTTTGCTTCTCCCTCTGAGTCTTTTGCCTTTAGAGAGAAATTTTCCCTCCACTGACAGTGTCCTACAAAAAGAGCAAACCTGTGGTGTGTGTCAGACACTGAATGCCCTTCTCTGCTGCAGCCTCATTTGGACTTTTTGTTTTGACATAATCCTGCAGCTTTAGCTTTAAGCACTTACACACATTACGCACACACATGCAGAAGCTACACCTCGCTGGGCTTTTACGTGATCCTTCCCTTCACCCGCCCGTCAGTTTTCTAGCTGCGTATTCAAGTCAGGTTAGCAGCGGCAGCAGGGACAACTCAGTCATGATGAATTCATTTTCCCCCACGAGTTTGCGTCAAACCTACAGCAGGCCTGTGTAGAGATGTTGTTCCTTCGAGTCTCCACCCAACCAATACCCAGCCAAGATCCAAAGGGAGTCTGGGGGCACATCGTTACCTGCTGCCAAACCTGCCTTGACTACTTGGAATATTTGTGCTGCACTTTTTAAGCCAGTCACTTACAACATATCTTTTATATTTAGAGGTATAACGGACAGTCTGTGTCTTCATACCTCTGGTGGTACCCTGGGGTGATGATCCGTCAATGAGCATGAATTAAGCAGATGCACTGAACAGTTCAGTACAAATAGTATATTTACCATTATGTATCTAGAACACAGCACTGTATCACATAACTTTGAATCTGACCTTGGTGACGAAGCTCAATGTCATTTTTGAAATTAAGATGACGTGACAGGGTGAAAATGCACATGGGCTTTAAATTCACACTGACTAATACACACTGGTACGCACACGCACACACCATGCAAACACTCCTGCCAGCTTAATGTACTAGCACGGTGGTTAAATTGACATGTTGGACCATTACAGCAGAGCTTTTTGGCTAAACGGGAGGCAGTATTAACCCCCTGGCCCGCGATCCTCTCTTCACAGTAGGGGGTGTAATGATATGCTAATAGTGCCTGCCTGCTAGCCAAGTTTCAGTGTTGGATGCTGGAAAAGGTGTGAATATTAAAACATAATATGAGATGCTGCTCCTTTTTGTAGAAGGAGCCTTAAGGTGTTGGCTCACCTTAGTCCCTGTGGGGGAGCTTTCTCAAGGGAAAGCACGATATAATTGTGAAGTCAGATCAACGAAGCTTCTAACAGGTTTAAAGCACAGTGCCAAGATCCTAACACATATTTTTTGCAGTGTCTTCTACCTTTTTCTTTGCTTTTTAGGCAGATTAATAAGTAATATATACACCCTCTATAATTAAACATGCTTGCAAATATTGCATGATCGAAAGAAAACTAATCACCAACTATCTTGATAATTAATCATTTAAGTCATATTTCAAGCAAAAGGGTTAAATATTTGCTGGGTCCAGCTTTTTAAATGTAAGGATCTGCTGCTTTCCTGTGTCATTCATGATAAGAAATGAATGTTTTGGACTGTTGGTTGGACAAAAGAAGCAATCTGAAGACGCCACTTTGTGCTTTCTTTTTTTTTTTTTTTTTTACATTTTATACACTACAACGATTAATTGTGAAAATAATCGGCAGATTGTGAAATAGTGACAGTAAGTGTTAGTTGCAGCTCTAGTTTCCAGTGGGCTTTTAGCAGTGCAAATTACTGTAATGCTTATTGACACCTCATCATTGCTTATGGATTGATGGTCGTAAAATCTATGATTCCATGCTGTCGTCTGTTGTTAGTACTGGTCATAATGTGCTGTAGATCTCACAGAGTGCAGATGGAGTCTTTGGACACTCTGCCATGTTCTTAGCCTTATGTTTTAATGGATAGGTGAAAACTGTTTTACCACAAACAAATAAACCTTTGCCTGACAGCACTATTGTTGAATACTACTACAATCATTACCATTTAGGAAGTTTTCTCCCTCCCTGCTTGTAAACAAATGCTCTAGGTGCAGCCCAGCCTGTGGCATACTCCTCTTTAATAGTTGTGGGATAGACTGCATGATTGTGCTTGTCTTAAGGGATCTTAGTTGTTTGGTAATTTAGTTTGTCCATGCATGCTACTCAACTCTACTTGTTTGAGAGAACTGTTGTGAAATGAGGTTTGTTGCGGTGAGATTCACGTTGGCAGAGAAACCACACCTTTTGATTGCATGCATGTACTATATGCAGACTTCACGTCCAAGACCAGAGGGCTCAACAATCCAAACTTCTGCCCTGACTGGAAATCTGGGTGTGTGTGACATTTGTGACCTTGTGTGAGTCTGAATGGCAAAGATGGAACAGGGCCTATTGATTAATGGCTTAGATAAGGTGTCGGCACAAAGAGGTCTGTGAGCCAAATCTAGCCCTCTACTGAATTCCATGTCCAGCATGTAATCTGAAGTTTTTGCTACAGCAAAACTTTAGCATGTTTCAAAAATATAATATAGAAAAAGCTCTGGAAATATAATGTCTAGCAACTTAATACTGTGCCTTGCTCTGTGTGTGTGTGTGTGTGTGTGTGTGTGTGTGTGTGTGTGTGTGTGTGTGTGTGTGTGTGTGTGTGTGTGTGTGTGTGTGTGTGAGAGAGACTTTTTAATAGGCCATACTATGGACAGTGCATGGTGCTGAAAAGATTAATATCTGTGTATCTGGCATGAAGCTGTGGTGAGAAGATATTAAATGGTTATAAATCAATTTTATTCCCTAATGAAATGGAACTAATACACCAACAAATGATCATAGGTTGCATAGAGTTGTGTATCTTGACTGTATCTGTAAGTCTCTGTTGGCTCTCCAGTGCTGAAAAAAGTGGCCCTTGGCCGAACCTGACTGTCGACCCCTAGATGCTTCCTCTACCCTTGACCTGCTTTCACACTCTCTGCATCAACAACTCATCTGTTGCCAAGGTCTGGCATGCAAACTGTAGGGAATGCAAGCAACACATAAGAGATTCAGCCCACAAATATATACTGCAGCAGGCCTGCAACTAGTGATTATTTTCATTATTGATCAATCTGCAAATAGTTTTCATGATTCATTTAGTACATAAAGTGCTATAAAATTTGAATCGGTGAATGAGTTTAATCTAAAATTTTTCAAAAATGTTTCCACATGTACAACTCTTAGAAGTCTGTGTCACCCGTTACTACTTCCTTCTATACTGCAACGTCTCGTAAACCACAAAAGGAAACACTCCACTTCCTGAGTGCTGTGATTTAGCTTTAATGTAAGCCAATAAAGAAGTAATGTGTCATCCTGTACTCCTTTTAAACAGCAAAGCTTTGCCCTCATTATTCTGATTTAATTCAATGTCAACCTGAAATCATCTGTTATGTTCTGACACTGTCCTTACCTGAAGTTTGCTCAAATGTTTTAGATCCCATTTTTAATCTTGTCTGGTTACACTGATTTTTTTATTAGTATCAAGTGAACTGAGCTATTTCAAACAGAAATTAAGAAGTTTTTCTAAAATATTTGTCCCAGATTACGATGTCTATCCAAAATTTGAAAGGTTATTATTTTACAGGAACATCTTTTTCATCTTCTTTGAGCTTATGTCATTACATAAAAATCTAAGTTTGCATTGCTGTAACACACCCCCTTTGAAAGATTAGCTCTTGGTTTGTGTGCATTTTCTCGAAGTACCAGGCTCTGCTTCAGGAGAAGAATGAGGAGCATGAGGAAAAGGTTGGGGAAGGTGGAGGAGTGTGCACAGCCTAAATTAATGAACTTGTTTTGGTATAAGGGTGAGTTTAAGGCCAATCCGCATCCAGATAGTTGATCATCAGCCAGAACCACTGAGTCAGCATTTCTCTCTCTGCCAGTGTTGAAGAGGAAGAAAAGTGAACAAGTAGTTTTTCCAGTATTTTTGAAAATATGTCTCTTTAATGTAATGCATACTTTATTTTAAACCTTTTGGCGTGTGTACATCTATTGTGACATCTATCCATTTAATCTGGCTGAGTAATATAGTAACAGCATTAGAGCAGAGAGTAAGCAGAGGTTCAGCTTATTAACTGTGAGATCTATGAGTAACATGCAGTGAAAGGAAGTGTGTTGAGGCTGATTAAAACCACAAACTTCCCCGGATCATATCTCTTAAGACTGTTTGCATTTAACATCCAGTTTCCAACTCTGAAGCGACATTGTGGTAGAATCAGCAACCACATCTCAGGATATGTGGTCTGACAATATTTGATAAGACAAATGTTCAGTCTTCCTTTAGATCCCATCCCTCTTGACACTTACATAATACTGGAGCAGTGTTAAAATTATAGATTTACTGACCCATTCACTCTGCACAAATGCCCATCACAAGCTACCAGAGATTTTCTTACTTTATTTGTGTGTCGTGTTGCAACCATATACATTAATGGGCAAACCAACATTGCAGCCTCTTATACAGAATATTTTTCCTATCCTGTCATAATCCATGTCAAACATACATTTTAGATGTCAAACCAATGATGCAGTTAGCCATGAACAGAGCCTGTCGCAACAACAGCAGACGCCGTCGTACATCTACAGGACCATCAGACAGACAGCACCTGGCCACAGTCCACTGAAAATAAATGTTAAAAGGTCGTGTGTGGGTTCATGCCAGAACATCACCGCGGTTATCAAGTTGGCATCTTACATCATGGATGTTTCATTGAATTATGCCCAAGTCATCAAGGTTCAACAGAAAGTTTTGGTGTCCCAGAGGCACCTGTCTCTAAAGCTGAAACATCCAAAAACATGGCTGTTTGTCTTTCTGTTTTTTAAAAGACTAAACTGGAGTTGTTGCTTTTTTCAGACCTGGAAATCAACTGTACTTTTCTGATGCTAATTCACTATATACTGTATAAACATATACAGAATGCTACATACACTTCTGGCCCACACTGTGTTTGTCATAGCCTATAGGCTGCCATCGATTTCAGTTAATTTCAGTATACAGTGTGAAAATCAACCTAAATCATACTTGAACTAGATAACTCATATTATGGATACATGATATTGGATTTTTGCCGATTTCCTATAAGCCAGTATTTTCCGAATCATTTTGGGCTGATTGCTGAAACCAATGTGTGCGCTTATTTTTTGCACCTAATTGCAGAGAAATTCGAGCCTCTCTTGTAGTGGAATTAACATGTTATCATGTCTCCTATTATGTCTCCTATCTCCTATCATCAGCTGATTATTGTTGTTGATATTGTCATGCATCTCCACCGTTTATCTTTTGCCTGAGTGATTGTCTCCACATCAGGATGGAAGAACCAAATCACACTTGTGTGCTCAAGATGATTCACTGTGTTAGCATTTGCACCCAGGGCTGTATTCAGTGACTTTTAAGATCAGCCTTTGGTGACCAGAGGTTATGGATAGAGAGAGGAAGCCACACTGACAGTTGCTTACAAACCACAGGAAACCGGTTGGAGTGGAACAACTGTGTTAGGATATGCCGCAGACAGTTTCCTTGTTCCCCATTCACGGTTTCCTTCAGGCAATTGTTTAGCTGAGATGCTAAGCTGTCCAGATCCTGACACCTCTTGTCTCTTGCAATACAGATAAAGGCCTAAACAATAGTTGCACTCCACAAACATATGGCTTTTGCTGTGTGAAACAGCACCTCTGCTCCTTTTCTCCAAAGGTTAATGTGTTATATAATAAAATTGTATTAATTTTTCATGATGCTCGTGAGTGGTTCAGATGCAGAAGCCCACCTCAGCTATAAAAGACTGAAAGAAAAACATTTTTTTTTTAGTGCATCAGATTATGTATTTTATGCTTGTGTCTTACATTGGCTTGGTTTATACATCAAAGTTTGTAATTTTACTACAAAATTCCCTCTTTTTGTTTTTATCCTTCCACTGCAGCTCAGCTTAAATCACTGTCTGAGGAAAAGATGAGGGAAATTTAAACTAACAAGGCATTAATTTTGAAAGATTTGTCTAACTTCTAAGCATCATATCAGCTTCAGATAAACTTTAAAAAAAAAGATTTTGTTCCCAATCACTTACATTGAAGATCTTTTAATGGCCAGTATGAACCAGAGGAATGATTACAGCAAGGAAAACCTGGTTCAGTGTTCATATGGGCACCTGACTATTATCTTAAAAATTGTGACCTATCCTTCAAAGGTGCATACCATGACCACAACTGTTTACATTGAGAGCTTCACAGGCTACCTTTGACAAATCAAGGTGGATCCTTCATGTTGAAATTCTCACTCCTCACCTCCTTACGAGGCAGGCTGGAACTCCTCACTAATATTTATCTCCTTCCTTCTTCACCTCCCTGATCCAGCTGCTATTTTTAACACACTGCACCCGAGCCAACCTTCCTATTTACCACCACTATGCAAACTAAAATCGTAGGCGTCGCTCTGTCAAAGAATGACATTCTTTGTTTACCTCATGATCAAAATTCCCCTTTCCCGTGTCTGCTATCTGGCAGTCGCCTCGCAGTAACAGAGCAGGAATATTCTTCGGCATGAATTTTGTTAATCCTTGCCATCTCATTCCAGACAGAGACCACATAAAGATTTTCTGAAGTAGAAAGCTGCGAAGTCAATAGATCGCATTCAAGTATGATTTTCATTTTGAACATCTCATTCCAGAAGCGGACCACTTTGGTCGAAGTTGGTCTGGAAAACTTAAAGATTGCCCTGAAGGCTGGACTGTCTAATGAGGACCATTTCCTGACAAGCCTTTTCCCTTTGTTGACAGAAGCAGCCACCCTGCAACACAGACTACAGTGCCAGATAGATAGTCCAAAATTTTTTTTACACAGTAATACAATACAGCTCCTGATTTGACATTTGCTTGTACTTTATTCGCTTAATGTTGAAAATGGTCAAAATATAGCTTCTCGCTTTAGTTCAAAAGTCATCAAAGCACATGGACTATTTGTGTATGTGTTGGTGATTAAGACATGACAAACTGCTGCTATAGATTACAATCCTTCTTGTCTTTCCGTTATAAGTTATATTTTGGAGGATGGTAGCATAATAAATCAGGAGAATGCTGACGTGCTTGTAATATCATCGCACATTGCGCTGTCAACAAGTGAAATAGAAGGATGGAACATTTTTGTAATCTGAATCCTCTCTCTTCCATTTGGATGAAATGCACTGCGGGTCCTAATCAAGTTGTTCCTTTTGTCTTTCTGTCTGTTTCTCCTGTGACACCATGCAGGATAAATGATGTTTGATTGTATGAAAGAATCCAATTTACTGCAATCCAAAACAGCATGGGCTTACAATTATATCCATGTGTTATCTACTGTTTTCCTCATGTTGTGCCAGATTTGTGTGGCAAATAACAAAGGGAATAATGTGTTGATCAGGGTACTGTTGAGGCATCATCACATTTAACGTAGTGTAACAGTCAGCGTGAGACTGCCAGCCATTGTTTAAAACAAAAGCTTGGCAGGTTGCCCTTCTGAAGATATTCTTAGAAATCCAGCTATTTAAGTATCTCTCCACCTACTGTACCTCTCCTCTCTGTCTGTCATTGTTTGTCTCTCAGTGTAAAGAAGGCACCGATGAGAGAAACCGAGCAGTTGTTGCACGATCAATCTTCCAATTTAAAATGAATTCATTCAACAATAATGAGTGAAAATCCAAGAATAATTTAGCAATTAGAGCGGAATAATCACTGTTTGTTTATTAATCTCAATGTTTGCTTCCAGCACAAAAAGAGTGTTTGGTGCCACTTGTGTAAAATATTCATGAAGTGTATTTGAAATAATAGCTTGTTATATATGAAGTGAGTGAGTCAGGTTAAAAAAAAAAACGTTGAGCCAGTGTATTCCATGGTCACTTGCTTGCATAATTGTCACCACTTTACCTTACCCTGCTTTGACAAATGTAGAGTGGCAGGCTCATCCACCAGGCACGATGTTTGGTTTGATGTTCTGTGAATATTGTCAACAACAGAAACTAGAATAATGAGCTGCGGTACAAGACAGCAAAACCGGCAGTAATGTGGGATTCTTCTTTACTTCTGAGCTGTGGTCGTGTAGAGCTGGGAGTATCGAGGGAGACTGTGTGAGAGCTGCAGACTGTGTCGAGAGATGGGCTGGGCAATATGGCAGAAAAATGTTATCATGATAACAATTTCCTCATCATGTTTCAGCAGTTTATCAAGATTCATGCTAAATATATTTCTCTCAATTAGGATTTGTTAATAATTTTTCTCAACTGAAGAAGCAAGTAATTATAAATGAGCTGTTTGATTTTGCTGCACACGTTGTTCAAGACTTGTCAGGAGGATCCTCTGATCTCGTCGGGTCTTAGCAATATACCACCAACACGCAGCGACATTGTCATCAACTTAACTGGAATTGTCACTTGTTTGCAACACTATGCGAGTCATCCCACAGTTTTCTTGCAGTCTTTGCACTCTGCTGCTCTTTAATGTGTGTTTGTTTACTTAGGAAGTTGGCAGACGTCCGTTTCCTGCTGACACGTAATTGGCCGGTGGACGGACTTTCCCCCGGCCAATTGTGTGTCAGATATTTGTTTTCCTCTAACTTGACTCTTGCATTTTTTTCCCTGTGCCCTTGAACTGATTGTTTGACCATATTTCAAGAGGAAAAATTATAGTGTTTTATAGCCCAGTGTTAACATAAACCATTTCTCATATTTTTATTATCTATCAAAGCAATCACTTGTTTTTCACAGTACAGTACAATCAACATTCTTTCAACTCATATAATTATTCAAGTTGTGCTTTACTGATCAACAGAAATGTTCTAAGGAAATAAGATTTTAATTGATATGCTAAATTGATTTCAACACCTACGAACGAGCTCAAGAGACGAGACCATGTCCATCACTGCCATTAAATTTAGAAAGATTTGCCCAAACCTGTGAACATATCTTGCGTCCACATATTCCAGAGTTGCTTATTTTAAGGACATTTTGAATGTATTTATAACCGGAGCATGATCTAAAGCACGCATTTCATCCCCTCGGTCCTCTCATCCACTCCATCAGAAGCTCATTCCCTCCTATCAGCGCTGGCACTAGAGGGATTTGAGTAGGACAGATTATTTGGTTGACCTCCCTATCTGCTGGAGCCATTTCAACGTCTCACATCAGCAGCGAAGAGCGCAGGATTATAAGATGTTGTCATATCACGAATCATGTTTTGGGTCACTGTGATGGATGGTTCTTTGAAGGGGTGGGGGCTCTCGTGGAAGAATAAGCCCAACTGCCTTTGGTTTGACAAGATGGCTCGTTAAAAGAGATCCAGTTAGAAGAGCTGTTGGAAAAAAAAAAAAAAAATAGGCCACTGATGCATGGTGAAAGCGTGGTCACTCTAACGGCCCATTTGTTGTGTCTTTTGTTGCCTTGATTTTATTTTGGGATGGATTGAAAAATGAAGCACACGTAACATGTAAGCTGACATTTGCAGTCCTCTTGTTAAGGGCTAATTGAACATTAAAATGACATTTGTGTGTTTTTTGTCATCACTGAGGTGTCACAAAAATACTTATTGGACGCACTTTAATTAAATCAGACCATTCATATCTTCCCATAGACCTGTCCTCATATTTTACGCTGTCCAAACTGACAGTTAATGTCAAGTGATGTACTGTGTTCTGATTGTTATTAGTAATTCAAAGCCATCTGACAAACTGGAGACATGCTAGACACGAACGCAGATTTGTCACGAGCGTCCTCCTATTGTTCATGTCTGCTGTTGTCTCCTGCAGGCAAATGACTTTATATTCAAATGATTCCCCCCATAGAATTAATTGCAGTTTCATTAGGGAGAGAACTGAAGGACGAACATCAACACACACACACTCACACACACATACAATGGATAGAGGGTCTCATCACCCTGCAGCCGTGGCTTGGCAGCATCACTGTTTCTGCCTGTTACTTTTAGCTGGGTAATTTCCTCCCCTTTGCTACAAAATGACCATCATTTGTTGCTTTCTCTCATCTTCAGCGTCACATGTCTGTCTGTAATGATTTTGAAGAATTTTTTTTTTTTTTTTTTTTTTTTAGCTCAGACCTCAAATAGCTTTGCTCTCTTAGTAAACCTTTACTTGTTCTATTTTCAGTCTCACTGCCAAAATGTGCGGTCTCCATGGTTTGTGATAAGAGCGGAATTGATTTACATTACACTATAATTTTTTATATAAATACACACTTTAAATATATGCCTTTTCAACAGCCTTACTCCTAATGCATTTAGAGAGATAGGGAGATTTTGGCAAAGTAAAATGTCAATCAGTGTGTAATGTTACCTTTGTACAAATATATTCATGAGAATGTGACAAGATTACAAAATTGAGTGCTGGTTAATCTAACACATCTTCCTCCCTACCATGTGAACCCTGTGGTGTTTTTCTTGACAGTGAGGGTCGAAGAGAGGAGGGGTGACACGCAACAAGAGCTCCTGTATTGACTGAAAACAGGGACATATCGGTTACATAGACCCTCAGCACCTCCTCTCTTTTTATTCATAGTTTTCGGGGGAATTTCTGGTTGAATGAAGGCAGTAAATGATGAGCGGCAGCAAGACTCGAATGCTTTGTTTATAGCAGAAGAGACGTGTATCAAGATATCAAAGTCTATCCAGGAAAAGACTTTCTGTCAGGCTTCACTGTATTCACTCTTTTCCATATTTCAACTTTTGCACCTGAGCCAAGTTACAAGCCTTTTTGCAATATTTTGTCTTTTTTTTTTTCATTTCTAGGCTCAATTTTTGAAATTCTAATTAAAAATAAAAAGGTGACCTGGTCATAACAATTTTACTTCAAATATCCATTATGCATTATTATGAATATCCCTGACACTTTTTTGTTCTAATTCGTTTGTTTACATGTTAGAAATGTTGACCTCATTTTTTCCTGACTTTGGGTTTCAAATCTCAGCTTTCCCAGGAATCCCAATGCCATCGTTGGTCTGACTGTCACGTAACCTGAAATACAAGTTCAGCTCAGGCAGTAGATATAAATTGTGGCTGCGGCGTACCATTTAGCCCTGCCATCCTCCAAATGTTGTTCTCCATGGAGACCATAGAAGCCTGTTTGTGCTTTGTGTTACGGCCCAGTGGCTGCTTGGCTGCTCAGCCATGATTAATTCAGGCAGGCCTCAGGGGAGAACAGCCAGGCTAGGTTACCCAGCCAGGGATCTGGTGTCTAGCTGCCATAAAGACACTGGCTTTATGGCAGCTCCATCCGCAGAGCCCTCCTGGTCTGTAGCTGAGGCTGGAGCTGGCAACCTTTCACACCTGTTCCTGAAATAGAGCAATGTAAATGATTGAACCGGACGATTTAAGAAATTGAAATATTGTAAACCTCTTTGCCATGCGCCATCAGACACATTAAATGTTCTCACTCAGCTATAGGAAATTGCATTTAGTTTTTAATTAAAACAACGTTCAGAGTATCGCATCTGATGAATGGCAGCATGATTCAATCTGTTTATAATGTAAAGGATCCTGATTGTTATTGCTATATTTTGTATCCAGTAACAACACAGAGACAATCATCTGCTGTGAGCTTTTATCCCAGGTGTATTGATTAATTGATTGACTGATTCAGCTGGCACAGGTGGTAAAGGTGGTATATAGTTTCCAGGGTTGGAGCAAAGTGCTGCCTGAGATAAAGCACATTTATATATAGATTTTTTTATTTTGGACACAACTGAAGAAACTGGTGCACTCACAGATTTGGGTCTTTGCTCTCTGGATTTCACCTTTTTAGATAAATTGATGAAACATTTATTGTGAATTTCCCCACTGTGGGACGAATAAAGGCTTATCTTATCTTATCTTATCTTACATCTGCATTGTAGCTTGATTTTAAGTAATTGGATAATACTGTATTCGGCAAAAATCTAAAAAAACAAACAAATAATCATCTTTCTTTCCAAGCAGACTCTATAGAAGCAGAAATTTTTGAACGATGATGTGAATTACAGACTATAATTCTTGTCACACAGACTTTTTAAATCCTAGCTGATGTTAAAAGAATCAACTTATTCTGTAACGGCAGATAACGTCAGACTTCACTGGTCTTTTGTTTATCCATTAAATAACACACACTGGCAGATTACAGCCATAGTCAGCTAATAATATTTCACACATGACTTCAAAATGACATTTCAGAGTTGTTTATTCACATCACGCTGCAGAATTATTGTATGAAACAATGACCACCAGGTTGCTGGAGATTTCCTCCAATTGCTTATTTTGTCCAACCAGCACTCAATGAGCATTCAGGTTAGAATGAATGAAAAGGAAAACCAACTGTAACCACTTTACTTTTTAAAAAATAGCCTTAATTATTTGTTTGTCGTTTGCTCATAAGTAGAGCTGGAGGGAGGGAGTGTGTTACAGTTGACTCTCTACAAACAGGACCACAGGCCGTTTGTCTTAAACCTTTTTGATTGTGACAAATCGGGTCCAAAATCAGCCCCATTACCCTTGCATGTGTGCCAGGTGTATGTCACTGTGTTGTGGCACTCTGTCCTCATATTTGTTCCCCGTCTCCTTGGTCAGCTGACTCTGATGGATGGATGACTCGCACGCGCTGTCAGGCTCATAAATCAACTCTTTCTCTGGCAAAATGGCACCCAGCATCCGTTAATGGCAGACCTGGCTGCAATCAGAGGCATCTACCCCCCAAGTTAATGTGTGTTACGTTGTGGAGAGCGGTGTGATTTATCAATGACTTGCTAACAGACAAAAAAGGGGAGAAGACAAGTTGCCAGTGGGGCATTAATTGGTGCATGTGTTACTATGAGTGTTGTACTTCAACACTGGCTTGTTGCCATAATGGGTGGCGGGTGGATATTTCAGCTTTGTGTTTTTTCCCCAAACTGTCTTTATCAGACTTTTACTTTAACTGTGTCCTGTGTTTGTACTTTATACATTTAGTACCAATATATCTTTTTAGCTTTTTGCAAAACTCACCCAAATTATAACATCTTTTTTCTCACGTCTGTTGGGTTCTATCTCTCTATGCAGATAATTTTGATGGAATTTTTCCTGGGTTTGAGATATCTCTATTGTGAACAACACAGCACTGCAGTTAAACCTGACTTCAATTGTTCAAGGGTAGCACCTGCAACCTCAGATTTCCATATTTCAAACCTTGGCCACCTAAAGGCAAAACAACATGACTAGATACCAGGAAGAGTAAGGAAGATTACATGTTGTTGTTTTTTTGTAATTTGGGTGAACAAAGCCTTTAATTCATTTTAAAATCAATGCATTTTCAGGATGATTTGCTGTCATATTATTAAAAATTAATTGAAATTGAATTTATTGAATAATTATGATTTCAGCGTCTTCAATCAAAGAGTTTGCTGCTTTTTTTTGTCTGTATCAAAAAGTAGATCTCCAGATACAACAGCTGAATATGACTTAATGCATTTTGGTGCTTTAACTGACTGATTAACGTTTGTAGTTGAATATGTATAATATAAGATATTTTACATTACATCTTAAAAACACGACTGTAGCAAGGCGATAACCTTGTATGTTAGGTGATATAGCATCATTGTTCTCATATTGATGCTTCACATGAAAGAATAAATAGATATCTGTGAGAGGAGGTTAAAGGGACAATAGGTGAGGTGTGTGTCAGTGTTATCATTTCATCCCCGTCTTTAAGGATGTTGTGGCAGCAGTGTTACCCCCAGTTTTTCCTCCCTCCCTATCTTGTACTCAACACACACGCACACACACACACACACACACACACACGCATTTAATCCAACCTCACTCATTTTAATGGGACAGTTTCCATTCCCTGCACCAGATCATATTGTTTTCACATCCAGCCTGTCTAACAGCCGAGCACGACTATCGCAAGTTCATTTTTTTTGTTCGGTCGCACCTCCTCGATTTGAAATGCGACGGCCTTACTCACAATATTAATTTGACATCAGCATTGTTATTTTCCTTATCTTTTTCTATTAGGCAGGGTTCAATAATAAAAATGCCATCACAACTATTAAGAAGTGACAAATTGTGACATTTATGGCTCGCGCAATTTATTTCCACACACAAAGAACATTACTCCTGTGACATAAGACAAGCATTTTTACCTCAGCCGCTCCTGAACAGGCTCAAGCTGGAGATCACTGCTACATGATGGGATGCGTTTGCTTTCTTGTATGTTAATTATATGTTAATTCATGTGTGTCAAAGATTTCAAAATGTCCTGAAAAACATTGCTGTCACCTTTAAAACGGTGCATGTTGGTAGCTTGTGCTGTTTTAATACCCGCATTAGGATGAGGCTCACATGGCTGTTCTCTATCACTGTGCATTCTCTTATATGTCAAGTGAAAATTAATTTCAGCCCAAGTTTGTGTCTGCCAGGCTGTGTCAGATGCTGTTAGTATTCTCTGGCCTCCTACAGGAACAAAAGACCTCTAAATACACTTCTCGCTGTTTTTGTCAGGCTGGATGTCTCGGTTAGTTTCACTGATGTGGCTTGTTTGATTTTTTTTTTTCTCTGGGTTCATCACAGTGTCTTAAGGCTAGCAGTTGAATCTACTGTCAGACAAGCAGACATACAGATACAAAGACCTGTGTTTCTCTGCTGACCTTTAATCCACTTGGCTAGCAGCATCTCTAATACATGATTAATCAGTTTAAGAGTATGCACACACAGTCTGAAAACACATGTATGCATTTTAAAGCTTGTGGTTATATGTTGGTTATGTTGGTTATGTGATAAGAGGAAACTTTGTTCTATTTACTCACTGACTGAAACTGAACGCTTTCTAATTCCTTGTCTCTCTCTCCTCTGCTTCCTCTTCCCCAGCTGGTCGGCGGCCAGTTTGACCTGGAGATGAACTTCATCATCCAGGAGCCCGAGAGCATCATATGCATGGTGGAGCTGCTGGACAAGTGCGAGCCCACCTGTCAGGCCGAGGTCTGGAGCATCTTCACCGCCATCCTCAAGAAAAGCGTCCGCAACCTGCAAGCGTGCACTGACGTGGGGCTCATCCAGCAGGTGCTCCAGCGTATATCCACCACCGACAGCATGATTGCAGGTACTGAGAACAGCACCTTGTGGACAAAGTGATCTCTTTATTTTCTTTCCATTGGAGGCGTAGGACGCATTTATTATGTTACTGCAATATAATCAAAGTCATCTCAAGATATATATTTTCATTGAGTTTTTAAAAGGTTAAAGGTGCGATGAAAAAGGCTGTAAAATAAACCAATTCTAAACTGTCCAATCTATCCACTCTTCTTGTTTACAATGGCTCATGGTTTCATCCTCCATTGTTCCATACACTGTGATGTATTGCACTGAAAGCAGACACAAACATCCTGCACAGTCTCCCCTGTGAATCAGTCTAGACTGTTGGCCATCTGCAAATTAGTACGAATTAATCCTACGGTGTTCGGCTCAGTGAACTTTTGCTGGCTAGAACAGCGCTGGCCTGAAGGGTTTGTGCAGCCATGCAGGGGTGATATCGCCCAGCAGTAACTAGGCAGAATGAAAAGTAGTGGTTAAAGTAAAATTCACTACGTTAGAAATACTGGTCTGTTGTAGTATAGTCTTTTATAAAAAGTAGTCTCATACAACTGGTGTAACATTTTTTTTAATTAACTAGCATTTGCAGATTAAATGCAAGTTCAGTGACTTCATCCCATTTGCTGCAGTTACTATGTAATAGATTTTCCGACCCCTCTTCCTCTCTCCGCATAATTTTCTGAAAAAAATGATCATGTAGGTCAGAACCGAGCTTTAATACTTAAACAGTAAAAGACCTGCCGCTTATACTCATATTTGGAGGGTTAAACCAAAGGTCTTGCACGTGCTCACTAGTCATAGATTTGACATACTATGCCTCATCATTAGTCAGTAATAACTAATGAAAGAGGCTGCACAGTGGCTGGGACTCCCAGAGTGTCCTCTCTATTTTAAGTCTCCTGTTTTTTTTTTTCTTCTGGTAGCTGTGGCATTTAGATTATGAAGATTCCAATTAAGGCTGTAATAATTGTGAGGTTGGGTCTTTTTTTAAAATATGAAGTCAAACTATCTAAATTCAGGGACCACCTCATGAATGATTATATCCCCAAAGTTTTTAATAGCTGCAGTCAATTAGTCCTTCTTCTCATTTTAAGAGTCAATTATTATATTTTGTCAGTCCTTCTGTTTGAACATGTTTGACCTCTGCTGTGTGTATGTGTCTTGCAGACCTACTGGTGGACATGTTGGGCGTGCTCGCCAGCTACAGCATCACTGTAAAAGAGCTGAAGCTTTTCTTCAGCAAGCTGCAAGGGGAGAAAGGCCAGTGGGTGAGTCAGAGTCATGCCACGGTGATCTGTCTTGGTTGTCTGGGACCTGCATGAGGAATGTGCTAGCAACACTTCAACGCTGCTGCCGTCCCACAGGCCAACGCTCTCGTCGCACAGACAAGATAAATCATGTGAAACCAGACCACGACTCCAGAGTGGTCTTTGATCCACAGCATGTGTACATTATTGATATTAGGTGGTTAGTGGGATTAGGCAGGCCTGAACAACATTTAAACAGTGTGAGCCAAAAAGACATAGCCAGGGGATGTTTTCTAAAATAGAATGCACGAACGGAATGTTGCTATAAGGTAATAGCCACAGTGAACTTAAGACGTTTGATGCGTGTAGAGGAGACGAGTTTCGACATCCAGGCAGAACCAGTGGCACACAAGGGGAGACGGATGAAGCGAGGAAGAGAAGCAGCGTAACCCATTGATCACTGACACTAATCAAGTTGTCAAGGAAATAGGGCGAGTTGCTTTTTATGCTTCTAAAATTCACCTCACTCTCCCTTTTTTCAGCAACTCTTGCCACTGCTCCTCTCCACGTTACATTTTTGTGGGATATCAAGGGAGACAGGGTGGATGGGATGCGTGCAGAACTTTTAACTAACTTGAAATTGCTATAGTGGAGTGGAACATTATAAACTGTGACCTTCAACCAAAATAGTAAAAATGTATAGGAATTTTTAGCATATTTAGTAGTAGCATATTTCTGATGGACGTACAGTGCACGATGTTTATATACAACAATCCATATATTATGAAGAGAATGAAGTGTGTAACTTAAGCTTTGTGTAACATCAACGTTATCAGTTGTCCAACATGACCCTTGCATGTTTTTCTGTTCTTTCCCAAGCCTCGTCATGCAGTGAAGCTTTTGTCCGTTCTGAAGTACATGGCCCACAGGAATGGCCCCGACTCCTTCTTCAGCTTCCCGGGGAAAAATGCAGCTGTGAGTATAAAACCGCACCACAAAATGAAAAAAGCATCCCATTAAGTGTGTTTACACATAGATGATGAGCTGACCGGCTTTAATTTTAGAGGTTAGTGTTTGAGAGAGCAAGATCTCCCACTAGATATTAAAGCAAAAAATGGTGAGCCACCAGAATGTGGAACCCCAACATGACTGCCTCCCAAAATTACAATAAGTCTTATTTTTCCTCTGATATTACGTGATGATCTCTCCTGAATCCTTTCATAGTAAGTGCTTTCTAAGCTGATTTCCTGTGAACCAGCCATTCACTGACCCAAGCATTTTTTTTCTCTAATTGATAAGCTTTGCACATTCTCTTTTTCTAGTCTGCCTTTACTACTCAGATCTGTCTCAAGCCTCAAAGACCATTGTACTCCTGCTGAAATGTTGTTCAGTGTCCAGAAATGGAACCGTGCTCTCTTAAGTCTACATGCTATTCAGCTTTGGACTATTCAAACCATGCTTTCGAGTATTTTGGTGTTTCCTTTAATACACATTAGTTTATTAAAAACCTCGGCCTCCATGCTCTGCATTAGCATCATTGAAAATCAGACTGCTCACCAATGTCTTTTTCTTGTCTTTCTTTAGTTGCATAATCTGTGAATTTAAGTACCAAAAACCTTTATTAGTTCAGTGAAACTTTACAGAGACATTGTTTTGCTCATATCTGCATCATTTACCACATTGAAAGATGCACTGTAGTTGTTGCCTCTTCCTGCCACAGGGTATGGTATAGCATGCCAGTGTGTTCATTTCAGGATGATTTTCATTCCTTTCTACTGTTTATCCCAACGCATGTTTGATCATTCATTAGTTGAAACTGAACAGCTCATCATCTGTTTCTTCAGGATTTAACTGGACAGGAAGTTCCTCCATGTGTGTCAATCTGTGCCCCATTGAATGTTGGCCCCTTTATATATATATAGTGTATGTCTATGTGTGTGTGTGGTTGGTTGCCAGCCATCACGTTTGGATCTTGTGACATGTATTTTGTTGCTTTCAGACTGATCTACCGCACTAACCAACAGTGTTTTGTTTATTGGGCCCTTTAATTCCAGCTGGCCACATCTCATGTCAAGTTCTGTTTTCTTGTTATTCCCCAACAGGCTATAGCTCTGCCTCCTATAGCAAAATGGCCATACCAGAATGGGTTTACATTCCACACATGGCTCCGCATGGATCCTCTCAACAACATCAATGTAGACAAAGACAAGCCTTACCTGTACTGGTAGGTAACAATACTGTTCTCTAACCAGGACATCTAAACCGTTGCACTTTTATTTGGCATTTGAATATTTCATTGAATTTGCTATAAATAGTATGCAAAAAGGACAGAAAAAGAAGTAGTGCATGTTTGTAATGTAAATAATACAAAGAAGGCAATTACACGAAAGGTGTACACCAGTGCAATGAATTTAACTTGTGTGTATAAGTGTGAACATATGCATGTGTACATGACTCAGGTAAAACCAAGATGTATCTTAAATGCATTTAAATCCCCAAAATGTTCTGCAGCCTTCAGCCTCACACATGAAAAAGAGTTCCCCCTCCATCTTTCCTGTCCCCTCATCCTTCGCTTCCTCTCTGAGGAGCGAATAAATCAAGCCTTCTGATCATCTTTTCTTTTCAACCAATAATTAATTTCTGTCAGAAATCTAATTTATACAACAGGGATCTGTTTGGGCTTCTGAGAAAATGATAACCAAGCCGGATGGCCGGCGAGCTGCTTGAGAGAATCTGTAATAAAAGCTCCTCTCCATCTCTGTGCTCTTTTAAAAAAGAGATTAATTCACTAAATCACATGCAGGGGCCCTGTCTCGCCGGGACAAGGAGAATGATGGGAAGAGTCTGTGAAGTTAAGAAATGATTGTTTGCTATATTTATCCTATTGAGACCTTTTTAAAGTGTTTATTTGATATATTAGACACTATAGCTCATGTTACCCTTGACTGTAGTCAGTATGAAAGTCTGTAGCTGCACTCAAATCAATTTTCCCTTTCTTTTCAGTTTCCGCACTAGTAAAGGCCTGGGTTACTCTGCACACTTTGTGGGCGGCTGTTTGATAGTGACCTCATTAAAATCCAAGGGAAAAGGATTCCAGCACTGTGTAAAGTACGACTTCAAACCACAGAAGGTACGTAAGGAGCAAAAGCTGGTTCGGTAACCCAGGTAAACTAAATGTTCCCGGAACCTGAAAAGACAAATCCTGGAAATGTCTCTGCTAATGGATCACAGAAATCACATGTCAGCACACATAATCAATCACATGCACCCACACGAACACACATGTGCTCACACAATAAATCTAGACCTTGTTGCAAGAGAGAAGTGTCACGTCTCACCTGACTCTGGGGAGAAGCAAAACTCGACGGAGGAGGAATGAGGGCGATGGGAGAGAAGGATTATCCAATATTTTCAGTCCCTTCCAGGCACAGCAGACGCCGAAGACCACTGCAGTCAGAAAGATGCTTTGCCTGTAGACAATTTGAAACATCCTTCACCTTCCCCTGGGCATGAAGGCACCACCTTACCTCAATAAACCTCATGAGGACTCAGTACTCATTTTAGTTGATGTTTCACTCTATTTTTAATGCCTACCCTTTCATGTCTGGAGGATAACATCATAACCTGTTTCACTGGTTGTAAGACTGGGGAGAAAACCAGAAATCTAAGTAGGTGGGATTGTAGCTTGAGGGGACTGATACCTGAGATGGAACCAGGCTAATTGAGTGGACAACAAGATTCTCACCATGTGCCGACTTATTGATCTTGTTGTGTGTGATTGACAGATATACAGTAAGAGATTTCCATTGTGAGAGTCTGCTTCTTTTTTGTTGTTGCAGTGGTACATGGTGACTCTGGTTCACATCTACAACCGCTGGAAAAACAGTGAAATCAGCTGCTATGTGAACGGGGAACTGGCTTCCTTTGGGGACATCGTCTGGTTCGTCAACACCAGTGATGTGAGTAGGAACAATTTGGACCATTTTTTGCTGTTTGTACACCACTCAGTAGGGGGCACCACATCGGAATATCTGGAGCAATTCTTATGAAAAACTAGTAAAGGACACTGGATATTTTGGAAAAGATTTGCTTCTCTTGCTGAGAGTTAGAAGAAAGAATTGATGCCACTCTAATGTCTGTATGGCAAATATTAAGCCAAGCAGCCAAGTAGCTTGGAGCACAACAATTGAAAATGGGGGAAGTCACTGCACCCGGCGAAGAAATAGTCCCCCTTAGAACCACAACTTTTCCTTTTCACACTCTGGTTTTGCACTGTTTAAACACAGCTATAACATGATAATTAGTGGCCTTTAAAGATGAGAGAAGGTGACAGACCAAGGCTACCTGTTTCCCTCTGTTTCCAGTCTTTATGCTAAGCTAAGCTAAGCGGCTGCTGCCTGTAGCTTCACATGTACTACACATACATAAGAGTGGTATTCTTCTCATCTAACACTTGGAAAGAAAGTACGTGAGCCCTGTAATGGAGAGGTGTATTCTGTGTATATTTACAAACCCACACATTTTACTCCATGCACCCTCAGTCAAGATTTTATATTTACAATTCCACCTGCTGTCTTGTCTTGTATACGTCTATATCAGGGGTGGGCATGCGGGTCAGATTTTCTGTCAAATATCAATTTCAGAAGCAGATATTGCTGCAGGAGTATGTACCAAAAACTGAAAAGCAAACCTCCCTCTTGTGCCCACCTTGTTCAGAGATATATCTAATACCAGTCTTTGCTTTCCGAGGGCTCGGGGGTGAAACTCATTCTCTCCCATCTTTTAGCATGGATAGTACAGTGGAAAATGGCTTCATATACACACACCCTGCGCCTCTTCACACATCGCTGTATGAACTCTGTCGCAGTCCTCAGGATTGCTTTCTGTCATGCTGAGATATGAGATTCTTAAATCAAATTTTGTTAGGAGTGAAAATGCCTCCACAGTGTAGCGTAATCCCCCAGATGTGTCGGCATGTCAGAAAGCAAATTAGCAACTTGATTGAGATGTGGACTCATCTTTCTCAACACTTCTGCTTATGCCTCACTGACCATGACCAGAGGAAGCTGGAAGATTATCACGTTAGCTACAGTATGCTTATAGTTTAAGGCTATGTGTTGCCAATTATAGCTAGTGTTAACCTGCCTTTTCCCTCTGTTCTCCCTGGCTATTTTTAGTCTTGTTTATACCTCATTCCTTTCTTAATTCCTTATTTCCTCCCTTCCTTCCACATTCTCTCCCTTCCTTCCTTCTCTTCTTATCATAAAGAGTACAGTCTAGACCTGCTCTATACTAAAAGTGGCCAGATCTGTTGCAGGTTTGGTTCTATATGAATAAAAGTGAATTGAATTTTCTTCTTTAATTGTGAGTCTCATTTCCCTTCTTGATTCCTCCATCATGTTCTGCCTGCGCCCCTCCCGCTGCAGACGTTTGACAAGTGTTTCCTGGGATCGTCTGAGACAGCCGATGCCAACCGGATGTTCTGCGGACAGATGGGGGCAGTTTACCTGTTTGGAGAGGCTCTCAGCGCTGCTCAGATCCTGGCTATCTATCAGCTGGGTCCGGGCTACCAGGTTGGAAGGCACACAGTATTTGCAATGAGATGTAGTTAGATTTCACAGAGACATGTGAAAACTTACATAACATTTTCATAACATTATTCTGAAACACACGAAAAGCAACATTTAACATGGTTGAATAGACTTTTCATTGTCTAATGAGAATTTTTAATTAGCTATCATGTAACTACTAGTAAATAATTTACATTGGACTTACCTTGTCAGTCAATGATAGTTTTCTCTGCAAGATCAATAGCAAAGTGAAATGACATAACAAACTTGGCAAGAGATGGACCGCTGTGTTTGCTGCAGTTTAAGGGCAACAACATTTGGAAAGACATGCATTGCAGCCTTTAACCAAGATACATACAATACAAAACAGAACAAAAGCAAAAGAGGTTGCCTGAATATTAAATAACTGTAATGCTTTCTTTCACATAATGTCTCTCTGTTCTTCTTCTTCCTTCTCCTCAGGGCACTTTCAAGTACAAGGCTGAGAGTGACTTGCTGTTTGCGGAGCATCATAAGACCTTATTGTATGACGGCAAGCTGTCCTCTTCTATTGCCTTCACTTATAACCCTCGCGCCACCGATGCCCAGCTCTGCCTTGAGTCCTCCCCCAAGGACAACGCTTCCATTTTCGTTCACTCACCCCATGCGCTCATGCTGCAGGTAATTGTGCTATTAATGTAACATTTAGCTTTTTTAGCGGGCGATAGCCTTTCCTGTTGGAGTTAATGTCGTTTTCCGTTATTTAAATTTAAGCAGAATTCACCCTGCTGCCCCGACATTAAAGAAGTGTGGTTACAAATTTATTCCCCACCTGTACGCCTGCTCCTTTCCTCCCACTGTTCCACATGTACTGCTCTTTATTCTGTCTTTCTACCTCTGCAATAATGAAAGTGGCCCAGTTGGCATCTTTTCATTTTAATAGCCTCATTAGGTCAGAGGTGCAAATGTGTTGAGCTAGTCAGGCTGCTGCAGCTGCTGAAAAATGCCGTCCTGGTGCTCTAATTGTGGAATTAGCCTTCTCTGGGTCTGAGATTTAGTTTGGAACTACATTCTAGTAATTGTGCATTTTTCCTGTTAGAAGTAGGTGGTGAACTTTGGGGAAGTTCTTCCATATGCCGCTTACAAATACACACACAAGCGCACACACACATACACACATGCACACATACCACATGCAATGCCGTTCCTTCACTCATGTCGAGCTTTCTTTTCTCAAACACTAATTGAGTTTTCTCTCATGCCCTCTCATCAAAGAAAATGCTTTGTTTCCTTTGTGAGGAAGGCTTTTTCTGCCACACAAACATATGCTCTCTCCTCTACACTAACTCGCACACAAACAAACATACACACACACACACACACACACACACACACAAACACACACTGTGTGAAATATGAATGAATGTGCGACCTATATTTTCTGCTTTGCTGTGCCATGCTTAGAAATTCCAATCCTATAGAGACAAAAAAGTTTTGCCAAGCTACTGTTTGTGTCGCAACATACAACAACACAGACACCAGTTAATGCATCAAACTACCAAACGAAATATGATCACTTGTGCCTCATGTTCTGTTTTCAACATGTTTTAAGTCAGTAGTCAACTAAAGAAACACTCTGAGATCCTGAATTGTTTTTACCTTCTCCAACATTAAGCATATCTGCAGCCGTGATTTATCTTGAAAGTTACAAAAATATGTTGGCAATGGCAACGTGCCTGTTTGGATAAGAAGCAGACTGCAGCATGATAATGAATCACCATTTTGTTCAGTTGTGACTATGAAACCACTTCCAAATCCTTGAAAATATGTCAACCATAGATCTAGTGCATGCCACTCTGAATATTAGAGCAGATATCTGTGTGACCCATATGCAAATGTTTGTCATCTTACATGTTTAATGTGGCCACGTGTGTTTGTTTCGGTAGGACGTGAAGGCCGTGGTGACTCACTCAGTCCAGAGTGGCATACACTCGATTGGAGGCGTGCAGGTCCTCTTCCCTCTGTTTGCACAGCTGGATTATTGCCAGCCCTCCAGCCATGAGCTGGACACCTCCGTCTGGTAAACGCACACACACACAAATTGTGAATACCTGCATATAGCATTTAGTGATACTACAGTTGAAAAGAGACCTACAGTTGTTTTCATATTTCAACTTTTGATGTAATGTTTAGCTTGAAAGCTGAGAGGTCATCTTGCTTGATAATTGCAACGTGGTTGTATCTGCTGCCCTCAAGGTGATGCTAACGAGAATCTGTCCCTCTAACACAATGGGGACACGACACCCTCATTCAATCACATTTCATGTAGGATATGCCCTTCACAGTCAGGGCTTTGTCAGCAGCTTACATAGATTATTGTCACTGTCTAACTCACGGCTCTCTCTCTCTCTCTCTCCCTCTGTCTCTCTCTGTCTGTCTGTCCGTCCGTGGGCCTCTTAGCTGCACTTTGCTATCCTTTGTGATGGAGCTCTTGAAGAACTCAGTGGCTATGCAAGAGCAGGTCCTGGCCTGCAAAGGCTTTCTCGTCATTGGCTACACTTTGGAGAAGGTGAGACAAACACAAATTGGCTCAGCTGGCAAACGAAATACACGAGAGAGCCATCCTCCCGTACCAGTAGCTGCACATAATGAACCCAGTGCAGTAATAAGGCCGATCTTGATTCCCTTAACACCGCAGACACACTAAGACGGGCACACACCAACACCAGCACTTAATACGAGACACACTTTGTTTTCCCTCAGCTGTATTTTGGAGGTCACAGCTGGCTTGTGTGCTTGTTAGGCAGAAGAGGAGCTCCTCCTCGTCTTTCTCTGCATGTGTCCTTTCCCTCCCCTTTCTGTGTTGGACCCCATTTGCCCTTTCTGCTCTCCAAGTCTTTGACTCCTTTCTCTGACATATCATCCTTTTTCTTTTTTTTTTTTTCTCCACCTCCCGTCGTGGCTCCTTCTCTCTCCCTGTCTGTGCTCCAGTCTTCCAAGGTGCACGTGATACGGCCCGTCCTGGACATCGTGCTGGCCTTTTCCAGATACCTTAGCAACTTGCAGAATGGCATCTTGCTGCTCAAGCAGCTGTGTGACCACATTCTGTTCAACCCTGCCATCTGGATCCATGCCCCTGCCAAGGTAACATGAATGAACGCGTACATACATCACGCACATTCTTTTGCATTATTTGTAAAGATGGACATAAACGTGTGCAACTGTAGATAAGACGCATATCTGTTACTACATACAGACGTGCTCACTCACACAGACCTGCACAGTCATTACCATCTTCGCTTGCTCTGTAAGGTCGTGCCCTACTTTTTATATTCAGTGTTCAGGAGTTCAGCTCAGAGTTCAAGGTTACCAGCTGTGACTCAGTGACTGCTATTTAAATGAGAATGGCTTGCCTACAACCCTTAGGGGCTTAGAGGCCTCCACTTTCTTCTTTTAGGAACAAAAAGCTAGGACACACTAAAACTGGATTATTCCACTCAAACTGTAAAGCATGTGTGTGTGTATGTGTGTTTTTATGTGTGTTTTATCTTTTCCAGGTGCAACTGACACTCTACACTTACCTGGCGACAGAGTTCATCAGCACAGTGACCATCTATAACACCATTCGTAGGGTGGGCACCGTGCTTCAGGTCATGCATACTCTGAAATACTACTACTGGGTCGTCAACCCCCAGGACCGCAGTGGAGTCATACCCAAAGGCCTTGGTGAGGGTGCACACACAATCCAAAATATAAAGTAATGGCGCACTACTAATGCATACTGTGCATGTTCCTCTTCTGGTTCTCTTTTCAAATATATGCACAGATCATGCATGTAAAGGTAGATTTCACATGCACACAGAAATACAGACACACACACTCCACCAACACTCAGAATTTATCATTCCAAGTCTGTCAAGTGATAAATCTGGAGTAGAACTTTCCTCCTACAATAAAAGAAATAGATTGATCATCATCTCATTTCCTGCTTGTTTGGGTTTTCAGATGGTCCAAGGCCAACCCAGAAGGAGATCCTTTCTTTGCGAGCTTTTCTGTTGTTGTTCGTCAAGCAGCTCATAATGAAGGTAAGTTCATGATGCTCAAATTAAGATGACCCCCATCCCCCAACCAAAATAGACCCGATAAGACCAGATTCAATTGAATGGATTCTATATATAGAATGACATAAAGCTAAAAGCCAAAAAATACTACAAAATATAGTATTAATATTTGGCCATATTTGCAAATGTTGTGATTAATTTGTTATTATGTTTGTCAAATCAAGTGTGATGTTGTGCTGATGTGTTAGAGGTATATCTGGGGCATGTATGGAGTAAAACATCATGAAACCTAGTAAAACAATTGTGAATTGATCTATGAAATTACATTCTAGGATCACGGGGTGAAGGAAGACGAGCTTCAGAGTATCCTCAACTACCTCCTCACCATGCATGAGGTAGGTATGCCAGACCTCACCACCAGATGGCAACATAACACAACTGTACCCCACTTTGTCTTCCCACCGGCTGATATGCAGAGAGAGAGAGAGCGATTCCTGTTGCTAAAGGCTGGATCACTGTTCCTTGTTATTTTTCCAAGTCTGCCAGTTAGAAGTCTTGACAGTAGTGGTTTTGTTTACAGTGGAGTGATGCATAACAAGTGAATCAGTCAGAAACGCAGTGAACCTTGTAAGAGTAGAGGGTGATTACAGCATTGCCTGGAAACCCCAGTGACATGTAGTAGCCCTTCATTTTATAGAGCACATACTGTAATTCTTTAGCTCAGATGCTTGTGATGTATTCTATTATTTTTACTGAAGTCCCTCTCCCATTACTGCTGCTACTGCCACTAATGATGCACATATTTGCTTTTATCTTCTATCGACATGTACTGCCAACTAAGAATTCTTCGTAATTTATAATATCCCTCAAGCTGACTCACTGTAGCTTCACGAGATGCAGTATTTTCCCCACTGCTCTACTTGAACACCACAATAGCCTCAGGTCCCGTCTGCGCTGTCCCACAGGATGACAACCTCATGGATGTACTGCAGTTGTTGGTGGCTCTGATGTCTGAACATCCCGGGTCCATGGTCCAGGCCTTTGACCAACGCAACGGGATTCGGTAATCATCACTGTTTTTATTGTTTGCAGATGTACAGTTTTTTCTTTTTTTTGCTCAAAGTGAAAATGGTCAAAGTTCGAGCAGAACATTTTAAATTTTTATCACTTCGCTCTTGAAGTTTTCAGGAACACTTTCATAAGAATGGACTGAACAAATTAATTTCTATTTTGAGAATGTGTTTTTGGCAAGAACGTGCTACACGCTATACTGCTAAATAGTGTTAATTGTATTCTTCAAATATCTTTTTAATAATTCATTAAATGCACTGTAATGTAATTTTGCTTTTTTTCCGCCCCCAGTGTGATTTACAAACTTTTGGCCTCAAAAAGTGAAGGGATACGAGTACAGACACTCAAAGTAATGGGCTACTTTCTGAAACACATGCCACCAAAGTAAGTACAGTCTCAAAACTAAACTCCTTGGCACTGTCCTCCCAGAGTGTAGAACTGTAGTTAGGAAAATGTACATGCAAAATTATATTTGAAAACACACACTTCTAATAGTAACACAATGGTTAATAACTGAAAGAAAATCACATGTTTATGGCGGAAACCATTACATTCTTTTCTTAATGCTAGTTATTTATTTTTATGTAGTTATAATTTTTAAGAGGCAAAGTCAGATTTCTCATGGTTCCTTATAATGACAGAACAACCTTAAGATACTGACATGTATTTGCTTGTGTTGTATCTACTCTCAGATGTACATGTGCAGAAAAATATCAGCTACATTTAGATAATGCAATCAAAACAAAAACACTGTTAATGTTAATTCTCTATTTAGCTGCAGGCCTCACTGTCAAAATGACAGAAAATGAAAAAGTGAATTATCATGCATTTTGCCACTGCTTCTTTTATTTTGAAAATTCTTTATATTTATGTGTCACTTGATATCTTTCTTTTTGTCTAATGAGCATTCAGTCCAGTTTGCACCACTGTCCAGTGATCACATGATTGATATAATGTATTATTTTGGGTGTTATCATGATGAGATTCAGCTCATTTTAAAAAAAGCTGTTCATCACTTAATTTTCACAAACAACCACCAATCATAGTGTGTGCACCCTAAACTGAAATAGGAGCACCAGAAACAACTTGGCAGCAGTTTTGAAGCCAGATGTAAGACTGACTGCAGACAGTCCACAGTCCTTTAGCTGAGGTACAATGCAGAAATTGGAGATGAACCATGATCAGAGATGAAAGCAACAAAGACTTATCTGTGAAGAACTGTTCTTACTTAGTCAGCAGGGATTCTCTTTTTCATTTCCTCCATGTCAAAAGTCAGCCACAACTCAGCTGATTTATATTGTTACAGATTCCAACCGCTGCATTTATTTGACTCATCAGAAACTCTAGATTTTGCCTTTGTCATTTCTCAATATGGATGATATTCCAGGACAGTTTGAAAATGATATGAGGATATTCGGTATTACCTTTCAAAAAAAGGCAGTTTCAGTATATTTGTATGGCATATTCATATCAAATGGCGCTCCATTGCTTTCTGACACAACAAGCATCTGGCAATCACTGATGTTTACTGACTGACCTTTGACCTCCAAATATCCCAATCAGGAGGAAAGCTGAGGTCATGCTGAGTCACGGCCTCTTCTCGCTGCTCACTGAACGCCTGATGCTCCACTCCAGCAACTTCAGCATGACAACCTACAACGTGCTCTTCGAGGTCAGTCCTCTGCAGACGCGCACACTCACAACATCTGATCCTCATAATGATTACGTACAATAACAACCTCGGTGTTCAAGTGCACGCTGACTTTTATTTTGTCGAAATTTACCTGTTAACTACTTCTTTGCCCATTTTTTAAAATTAGATTCAACGTTACTGTAAATGCACAGAGTAGCAGTACTGAGACAGTGAAATGCAGTTTAGTCTAAGCAGAAGTGCAACATATATAAAGAGATATATAAATGAGGGTGAGGGGTATATGTGAATACACTAAGATAAATACAAGATGAACAGTATTAACAGTACGAACGAACTGAAATGAATACGCCAAGATGTAAACAGCATGTGCAGCTGTTACAGCAGGCAGTTGCTGGTATAAGTATAAATATACAGTGTGAGAAGGAGCGATGCTAGTTGTAGACATTATATACAGAACAAACAGCTGGATGTGAATACACTACAGAACAGGACTGATTATTAGTCATTATCATTTAGTTATTATTATTATTTTTCAGCATGACAATTTAATGAGTTTGTTGAAATAATAAATTGTATGGCTGACCACCTGCAGAAACTTGATTTGACAATTATTCAGCCATCTACGACGTGATGGTGAAACATATCCACAGCTTTGTGTATCCGTATCCGTGGTTTGTTTCTCTGTTATTGTTGAGACCGCGGTGGATATTTACGGCTCGAATCCCCTCTCGGTCCCCTGGTAGATTCTTACAGAGCAGATCTGCACTCAAGTGATCCATAAACAGCATCCGGACCCCGACTCCACTGTGAAGATTCTCAACCCACGTAAGTGCCTCCTCTGCGCCACACTACTCTCCTAAATCATCCCCCGCAGCATACCCTCTACATACCTATTGCTCCACACTGCACTAGAGGATAATTCCCCATGGAGCTGTGCGATGGCTATATACAGTCAAACAAATGAAGGACATAAATTTTGCAGCCGGAGGGTATTTTCATACAACTGAACGTCAGATGTAAACCCAGCACGAGGACAGTGGAAACGCTTTGTGTGACAAATGTACACACATCTGCTGGTTTTATTGGAAGGCTGTATCATGTTTTGTCAGGATTCATTTGCATATAAAGAAATGATAAATGTAAAGAAATTGCACTTAATTCGGTTTGGAAAATGTGTTATGTTTGTGTATGCATTTGTTTAATTTAATCAATTATTTAATTCTAGTTTTTTTTGTTGAAATGCATTCAATTTAATCATATAATGTTTAAATATTATTTCCATGCACTTCATGGAGTAAATATTTAATGTTCCAATATTTTGTTATAATCTAATTATTTTTATATTTTGCCATGAAACTTTAATATATTTTGTGTTTTGCATTTAAAAATATGATTTAAGTTTTTTATGGCTAATAACAACAATTAACATATATTCAAATAACATTTATGACTTAGTGTAAAAGTATATTCAAATGCACACGTACTGCTCATATTAATGTATTTATACTGTATTACTATACAGTATACTCACACACATACAATCTCTCTATAAGGAATATACATATTTTTTCTACCAGTGCATCATTACTCGTACAAAGTGCAGGCTCATTTTTTATACACACATAACAAGCAGAAACAGCGACTCCAGGCTTTGATCAGTGTTCCCATCTTATGTTTTCAGGCCATTACTTACCTCCAATTTCACGTCAGCTCACAAAATCTTTTCATATGTTGAAATCTTTAAGTATTCATTTCAGCAAAGAAAAGAAAACATCCCTCTCTCTTTCATACTGGAGCTTCCACGCATACGTGCACCTTCGCGCACACACACACTTGCAGAAACAGCTTTAATCAGTTTGAAATCCAAGCACTTGGTGTAATCACAACCAAGGTTTACTTCCAACCAGCCTTAATCTGACAAGGTCCTGCTGTAGTCACACATTGATTATCTTAAGCCTTTATTGTGTTAAAAACTCTCCTACCCAACCATCCTAGACAGGCGGTATATATCATAGAAACCTTGTATGGGTTTGTACATGTGAGCACATTCTATGGAACATAGAGCGGTGGTCTGTTTCTCCTTTGCCGTGCATTTTCTTGATTTAATCTGCGACAAACTCCCAAAATGGCCCCCTGATTGCAGTCTTTAGTAACGTCAGAGCCAATCAAACAAACCGAGGAAGTACCGTTTCCCTCAAATTAACTCAAGGGAAAGGAACCAAGAGCAAATGGAAAAAAGAAGGGAATACGCCATCCCTCCATCCTCATTCCCGGTACATGCTGGGGTAATTTTCTGGCGGTAAAGGTTCAGCGACTCATAATTTGAGTGACTAAGGCGTAGAAACAACACAACCGTCTGCCGGGGCAAGGGGGCATCGGTTAGCGCCAAGGTCTGAAGAGACAAGTGAAATCCAAGCCCCGCCGTCTCTCGACTCAAAGCAAATGGACACTGACATTGTCTAGATAATTCATCTAAACAGTCAGTCTCTTTGGTTTAACCCAAGCCAAGCCTTCCAGAAGGGCCCGCGACTCTGGCTCTCTCGTTTGAAACAATACCAAAACCATTACAGTATGATAAAGATCAATGGCCAGAACTTTTTTTTTTCCCCCCTGTTTTTCTTACCACAGGCACAGATTTTCAGGTGTGTACAGCTGGAAGTTCAGATAGTTTGTGACACAATGATTTGCACATGTTGAGACCAATGTATGATTTAGTTGTTAATTTGTGCGCTGCAGTTTCTCCTTCTGTGCTACAAAAGCAAGTTTCATTTCCGAGCAGAACGCTAAATGATCCAAAATCCTTAAAAATACAACTTATTTTGATATTTTCTGACATTAATTTCTGCAAAGCCGGAAGTATTTTTCTACCTCAATCTTTTAACAGAATGGTTTTGTTGATATTTTTTAGAAATTCTGAAAGTAATAGCTGCTCTGCTGAAGAACTCCCCCCCATCCCCCGAGAGCATGGAGGTGCGCAGGGTCTTCCTGTCAGACATGATCAAACTGTTCAATAACAGCCGAGAGAACCGCAGGTAAGATTTCCACCACTTCACAGGATGGAGATCGACGTCACACACTCGTCCACAAAGTGTTTACATGCCGGTGGGATTCACATTCGGGGCTACACAGCCGTGCACTTTCTTTTATTGTTTCGTTTCAGGAGCCTGCTGCAGTGCTCGGTGTGGCAGGAGTGGATGCTCTCTCTGTGCTTCATCAACCCGCGAAACAGCGAGGAGCAGAAAATCACAGAGATGGTGTACGCCATCTTCCGCATCCTGCTCTATCACGCCATCAAATATGAGTGGGGTGGCTGGCGCGTCTGGGTGGACACCCTGTCCATCACCCACTCCAAGGTCAGAGCGCTCATTATATCCATGCACAGCTCACACACACACACACACACACACACACANCCAGCCAAATGGACAGCAGAGTTCAGTCAAAGCCATCAGCTCTGTCACCCATATGTGTAGTTTGAATCTGACATAATGCAGCTCATCAAATAAGAAATTAGAGAGCATTATCGTCTGACCCTCTAACTCGCAGAGCAGGCTAGTATAGTAATTGAACCTTGCCTCTTAGTGCCCATCAGATTACAGTGATTATAATTTAAAAGCTAGTTGCAGTATAAACCAATGGGAATGAATCCACCAGCCCTTCCACTCTTTATTTATGTATAGGGTCTCTTTCTTTTACATTGCACAGATAAAAATAAACTTCTGGCACTTCTTATTTCCAAAGGCTGAATTCAAAATACTGCTTTAGAAATTCACTGTTGATATCATATTACGCCTCTCTGTTCCAATGCAGTGAAGTAATTGAGGTTGGTGTCAGATTGTGGTCTGGGGGGTTTTTAAGCCTGGCAGATTGAAGGTCGAGTTAAAGAAGTGCTTGTGATATGAGACGCTCCACCGTGGCGAGCAGGTGCTGTGAACGTCGGCGTCCAGTAGGGGGCACAGGCAGACTGCCTGGGAGCTGGTCGGCATGAAGGCAGCAGTTAGCAGGACGGTGTGTGTGTTGGATACTTGATGCTCTGAACCCCCAAACGGCTCTCTACACCTCTGAACACTGAAGAACTAACCTGCAGTGAAAATACAACATGTAGAAATGAATGTCTAAGGAGATTTAACACATTGGCAGTCGAACACAGTATTTGATATGAGACACAGATGAGGGAACATTGTGGTGCAGACATAACATATTTTATGATATATTATGTCTTTACTGTATTGTCCTGCTCATGTTAAAATATTCCAAAACGTTTTCATTTTCTCTACTTTACTATACATCTGATCTGAAATCTAGCAATTTCATTGTATTGTAATGTTTCCATTACACAGAAAAAATATAGTGTTAACAATAATAAATAATATTAGCGTATATATTATAGTGTTCAGAGATTATGATGCAAATTTTGTCCGTTTAGGATTTTGGTCTCACCTGAAGCTTTTGTTGTTGTTTCATCTGTTCATACAGCTGCAGCGTGTCATGGTCTCACTTTGCGACATAGCAAAGTGTCTGCATGGCGTTGTGCAGAAATTATTTATTGTTCTTTGTACACAGCAGCCTGTAATTGCCTTTTTTCCCCCCCATAATTGCACAAGATTAATGCTGTTTCTTCTTGGCTCCAGTTACGATGCCCAGCACTCGTCTAACAACAGAATTTCACACATACAGTGTGTGTGAATAAACCGGTGTAAGATGTGAGATACACGCACAGTGCAGGGACCCCGCCTGTGACTTGGATAGTTGCAGCGCGTGCGAGCCACCGAGATACATGCATCTGCTATAAAAAAAGCTAAAGAAACTCAATTGCAATTTTATTGTCCCGTTTGATAGATTTCCTGCCACCTTTGTAGCACCAAAGCTGTTTGTCACTGTTGCTCTCTCCTCCCACTGCTGCAGGGCTGTGTGTGCGCATGTGATGTGTGTGTGTGCGTGCATGTGTGTCTGTGTTTGTGTGAATGTGAGGTACATTTTCTCTTTGCCCTCCTTTTCTCTTGGGCTCCAGGAAGCCTTTCTTTCCGAGCCCATTGAATATTCATCGGAACCGTGCGTGAACAATCAGAGAAACAAGGCCTCATAAATACAACCAGTCCGCTGGGAGCCTCTTGATAAGTGCATATATGCATTCACAAAAACATATTTGCACACTTCCTCTTTACGTAGACTGTATGATTTAGTTGCCTTTTGTCAAGCATGGTAAAGTTGTCAGTTTGGCATGTGTAGAGATAATATGCCTCATGCTGAATGCATATAGAAGAGACACCTCTTCTAGTTGAGATTTTGTCCTTCCCTTAGAATCTATGCAAGTAATTTTCTATCGATGCATTATTGTGTTTATAATCATTGATTCCTGTTTTTTCCTGCATTTAGGGCACAGGTTTTGTTCTTTAGTTTGATTAAAAAAAAAGTTTCCGAGTATGAGAGTTTAATTTTTGATTTTTCTTTTTTCTTTCTCATTTCTGTGCAGAGTTCAGGTGCTTTGCTCAAATGTGGCTCTATAAAGCTCCAGATATTCACCGACACCTGCCGGAAACCTGTGATAGAGCAGGATGTGCAGCTGTACTTGTCAGACATAAAGTTTTGACTACATTTTTCTTGTTGAGTGTATCCTGTAAGTGATCCCAATGACTGTACAGACCATATTTCATACCTTGTTAGTTTTGTCCTATAATACCAGTCTGCAGGTGTAAAAGTGTGTATTTTAGACTTGGGAACTTTACAGGGGCTGGATTTGGGGCTTGATTTCACTGCCACACTTCAAAGCGAACTCAAGCAGCTCTTTTTATTTTATTTTTTCATCTACGGGGAAAGCATAGACTAGCAAGAGGCACAACGACTAGATTATGATTGGTTGAGAAGCTAAAAATTGTGAGGTTAGAAAAGAAAAATGTGTGCATTGGTTTGCTATGTGTGTGTGTGTGTGTTACTATGTGTACATCCTTCTGTGTCAGTCATTAGGAAGTAAGTGTATCTGCTGATGCGTCTCTGTGAATAGACAGATGTTCCTGCAGGTGGGCACGCTGACACAACAGCCCTCCCACCCTCAGCCCACACACCCACCCAAGGTGCCCCTCGTCCATCTCTGCACACAAATCAGTTTGAGAACAAGGAGATCTCCAAAAGAGAAAGATTGGGGCGTGAAGGTCCCTCCGTCCTTCAGACTCCCACTGTCAGCTAACTTCATTATACCTGTCAGACATTTTAGCACAAAGATAAATATGAGCTGAAATGAGCCAACAGATCTTTGACAAAATATATCATACGTTATGAGCTGGTCAGCTTTATTTGGAGGAATTTAGTTTAACTGTATCTAATCCCCTTCCTTGTGCATTTTTTATTGAAATGCAGAATAGTTTAGCAGCTTCTGCCCTCTGGGGTAATTGAGACATTACACACTCAAGAGTCAAGCTGTGGTTCTTGGCAAAGACTTTCAGATAGATGCATTGACAAGTGGACAAAGAAAGGACAGCGCTAGAACATTGAAAAGCCAATGCCGGATAATAGCCGTGCATCAAGTGTTGTCTATACTGTCCTGGAGGAATCGCCACTACGAGTATCCACGTATTAGATCTTTTATCTTGTAATTCTGAAATATACGAATAAAAAATATTAAAATCTCTAAGTAAAACGTTTAATAATCAGCTGATGGAAACTCCATGAATTTGACTGGTTGGCTTGAAACTACTTTAGCGTACAGTAGCCTGAAGGATCCTTGTGCGAGCTTGTCTTCCCACGGTTGAGATAGAAATTTCAGATAAAGGCTGTATGCACATTACTGGATCAGATGGGCAGGAAAAAACGCCGATAGAAAAAAAAAATGTTTTTACAAGGAGTGAGAAAGAAAGATATGGCGAACAAGAGCGAAACCACACAGCCGGCGCAGCAGTAGCAGATGACATTGATTTTGGAGGAGGAATTGCATTTAGCTAATCGGATTAGAGCCACGCTGCCCTCCCCATTTCCCCTTTGTTTTGTGGTTGGTCTCTATCTATTTATCTAAATGGGGACTCCCAGGCTCCTACTGCGGGGGTCTCCCAAGATGAGTGCTCCACCACCCTGACCCTCAGCAGTTTGTGGTGTGGATCAGTTATACAGCACAGACATGGAGACATTTGAAATTGCAGGCTCGCTATTGATTTTGGAAACGTGATCGCAGACATTGTTTTTCTGCAAGAAAGATGAGATTTATTTTTTTTGTCTGTTTGATATTTTTCATTTCCAAAAACTATCTGGTTAAGTGAAGCTACAGAAAGTTGATGCATTGCCTTTTGGTTTATGACCGTGTGTCCCCTTCCAAAGCTTCTTTTGTATGATCTGGCCATGCTGCGCCCAGTTAATACCATGTTACCTGTCACATTAGAAAAGCCCACCATGTTTTTGTACATTACCATAACATTTTTCCATACCCCACTGAGGCCGGGCCGAGTCGTGGAGTAGAATGAAATTAGATTAGATCAGCGCTGATGTCTTAGCCACCCAAGGCAGTTTCTATATATTGTAGCAAGGCTAAACGCTCTTTTAAAAACCACAGAGACATATACTACCTCTGTCTAATGGTAACTGGATCTGTTACAGAGCCCCATTTAAGGCCAACATACATCATCTTAATGTACAGACTGCATCCTGCATCTATGACGTTATGTTCTGCAATGCTCTCCTGCATAATTTCCATAGCAGCGCAGCTCTGAATGCAGCCTTTTAATTGCTAAAAATGCTAAATGTCAAATTAAGCTCAAACTAATGGGGTAGAAGGTCTGGCTGTGTGATCACTGGGGGAGAGAGAGGGAGGACGAGAGAAAGGGACGGACCGCTGGCGCATTTAGAACAGGCTGTGCACTCAGAAAGCAGCTATGGATTACCAATCACTGCTTCCCACTACAGAAGATTAATGAGCACCCATGTAGCAGGCTAATTTAGAACAATAACGCCTAATTAATTACAAATAATCAGCTTCTTTCTCTCCCTTTCCTTTCTTCCACTCGCAATGACTCACTTTCTTTCTCTTCCTGCTTTGCAATTTCTTATTTTTCCCCCTTTTGATCTCTGGCTTTCTCATTTTCTTTGTTTCTCTCTCTCTCTCTCTCTCTCTCTCTCGTTCTATCCAAATAGCCTCAGGTAAAAAAGCAGCAAAGTGGGTCTAGTTTCACCCCTCCCTCCACCACCAAACCCATCTTTGACTTTCTGTCCTCCAAGCCCAGTGATTAATGCAGGGTCTTAAATTAGGCGTGGGAGGATTTGCCGATGCTGGACACGCACTCAGCACAGCCAGCAGACACACACTAATAGTATCTACTGCTAATCTATGACTGCTTACATGGATGGGCTCTTCCTCAAATGCCACTGCAGACCGTTGTCGTTATAGACTAGCAGTCTAGTCTACCCATATCAGATGTAAGAAGACTGATAGAGGTTAATAGGCTGTGGGCAGCTGCACATAAGAGAACGGAAAAGTTTCAAACATGGCACAGTTAACCACAAATGGTCCTGGTGGGTAGATGTAGTAATAAGAACACAACAAAAAAGCATTTTGAGAATATCTTGCTTCCACAGTTTGATGTTTCTGCATGTAGAATCTCAAATATTTTCATGTAAAACCTGGAAATAATCAGAAAGCTTGAGAATTCAGAAACATTTAGAAAAACAAAAGGTTATGTAAAATGAAGAATAAATGTAAGATTCTGCACTATTTCGAGGTCAGCAATCAAATTTAAATATGTGGTCTTGACCAACTTAACTTTGAACAAAAGGTCACATTTCCTCAAATTGTATCCCGTCCATTGAAGTATGTGTTCAGATGGATTTGATCTACTCGTCACAGCCTTGTTCAAGTAACTCAGCTCGCTCTGCTTTCTCAGTGCCCCCATAAACGTTCAATGGGCTTGAGGTCATGACTTCTTGAAAACCTCAATCCTCAAACTTCATGATTATTTCCAGGTCTGCATGAAAATATTAGAGATTTTCAATATGGCTTTAGACTTTTGGACCACTGTATAATTTAAATGGTAAAACAAACAAGGAACTAACTACCAAAAGTCTGATTTATGACATATGACGTATCAGTAACTAATATGATGGTGATGATTTTTCATTTTACTGAGACTTTTAAAAGTCTCATCAATAAAGGGATACAGGATCAGTTTAGAACAATTTGGGTCTTTTTGTGGTTTTGGCTTTATTTCCTAATAGTAGTAACTGTGTTATTTGCTGGAAACACAGCAACTTTAAAAAGAAAATGGTGCAAGAAACACAAGAGGTCAGATGATCATTCAGGTTTTAAACAAACACCCAGGTTAGGCAAACTTATAAGGAAATCCCTCCATCACAGTTCCCAGAACGACTTCCTGGTTCCACTGTTGTGACTCTAACTTTCTGCGCATAGGTTTTACTGTGCAATGACCTTTGTACTCACTTTCTGTTTTATCTGCAATTAAAATTCTATAAATATTCTCGAAACTTTCTTGTTTACAACTTCCATCCATCCATCCATTATCTACCGCTTACTCCTCTGCAGGGTCACGGGAGGGGGGGGCTGGAGCCTATCCCAGCCGCGCCGGTTGTTTACAACTTGTTTGTCGAATGTCACTGCAGCAATATCACTGAGTTCTCATATCTCAGCAGTTAATTTGTCGAGTAGAGGTCATCATAATAATGATTGGAATGATGCCCAAAATTACAAATCATTATTACTAATTACTCATTAATTAAGACCCAAGTTGTAATAAATCATAATTATCCTTCCATTCATGTACAGACCAGTATGGTTTATTGGTGGTGCCAAGACTTCACATGTTTGAACATATACTCTTTTATGTTTGCAGGTCTCCTTCGAGCAGCACAAAGAGAATCTGTCCAATATGTTCCGTCAGTACCAGCGCCAGGAGTCTGCAGGTTCTCTGAGCGCCATCCGAACCATCTCTGGTGTCAGCCAAAGCTCGGAGACCATGGAAAGTGTCAACGGGCCACCTGAAGAGGAGGCGGCCCCTTCCACTGTCATTGAGCTCACAGTGGACGAGCTGTCCCAGAAGTCTCCTGACTCAGCCTCTAGTTCAACCATCACCTCCAGCCCGCTGGAGACTGCTGAGGAAAGGGGACCCGCATCCATCACCGTGTCCAACATCCTGGCGAGGGCAGAAGAAGACGAGTCTTCCAAGGATGTTTCAGGCGACAAAGAAGAGACTGAAGTTACTGAGATGCATAAAAACGATAAAGAGGAACAGAGCGAAGACACCAGCGTGCAGGAACCAGCGACTGAGACCAGCGACTTGGCCACTGCCAAGAACACTGAAACAGATGACAGGAAAGCAGTGGAAGTGGTCACAGACTCTTCTACAACATCTGCGAGTGATGACACAAAACCACATGTAACAGATGACGAAAAGTCCGAGAGTGAACCTAACAAAGGTGAATCATCAAACTCCATGACAGATGACTCTTTGAATGAAGCAGATGCAGAACTGCCAGTGGTTTCAGAACAAGTAGGTAAGACTGAGCAAACATCTCCTGAGACTGCGGCCCCTCTGGAGAACAGCGTGCTCGGTGGAGCCTCAGTCTTTAACGAAGACCTGGTGGACGTGTCGTCTGTTAGTGACCAGATCCACCCGAGTGATGCTGATGATAGCCAAGAGGAGTCGTCTTATGCTTCTGCTGCTGCCGGCGAGGAAGGAGAGGAAGGCAAAAAGCAGCAAGATAAACACGAAGATGACGAAGGCAAGAAAAATGATGAGGGAGGACATGAGATGAAGACGGATGAAGACAAAGAAGAGAAACAGGAGGTTAGAAAACAAGAAAAAACTGAAGAGCGTGAAACTGAAGAGAAACCTGAGAGTCAGACTTCTCCAGCTGAAACACCTGAACAAAGTGTGACAGAACCACCCAAAGAAAAAGATGAAGATGAACAGTCTTCCTCCGTAACTGAAACCGCCACTGCAGACCAGCAACCCTCAGACCCCACACCGCCCCCTACAGCCCAGGAGGTTGCAGCAGTATCAACCTCCACCTCACCAAGCCAGCCTTCAGAGACCACCACCACCACCACCACTGAGGAGGAAACCCCATCCAGTCCGGCAGACAGCAGCACCGCCACCTCCATCTCTGGTACCCAGAAGAGTGCAGACTCTGTCAGCAAGACCAAAGAGATCAAGATTGCCAGACTGGATGTGTCCAATGTGGCCTTAGACACAGAGAGACTTGAGCTGAAGGAGACCTCTGCCACAGTACGAACCTTTTATCTTGTTGTTTGTCTTGTTTTTCCAAAATTCTCTTCTATTGACTTAATAATATTCAGATTCAGTCATAAACCATTTATGTTTAAACTCTTAATGTTGTCTCTCTGTAGGAAACAAGCCAGCCAGCAGCAGCGGCAGCGGCAGCAGGGTCTTCGGGTCAGCAGAGAGAGGGCAGCTCTTCAGCCCCTCGTTCCACCATGTTTCGTATCCCAGAGTTCCGCTGGTCTCACATGCACCAACGCCTCCTCACTGACCTGCTCTTCTCTATTGAGACCGACGTCCAGATGTGGAGGAGGTAGGGTTTGCAATCCGCTGACTCCGACCTCACTGATGCTTTAGCTAACAATCATTTTGTTAATTGATTAATGGAATATAGATTTATTGGCTCATTAGTCCTCTGAGGAGCAGACAGAAGATTTAATCTCACAAGCTTTCTTCTAATCAAGCTGTACATGTGTCTGAAAGAGTCCTTCACAAGTCTTTGTTTTGTCACAGGGAAGATTTTGCCTCTGCTTTTTTTTTGTAAATGCATTTTCTGTGTATACAGGATGTGCTTAACTTGCATCGCTTCAAAATAAGGATTTTCTCTTTGCATATTTCATTTGAAGGCATAAAAAGATATTGGCAAGAAATATTTGGACACAATCTTTGTACAAAGCGGTGTTTCAAATTACATTAAACTCAAAATCGAGCCTCTGTGGATGCTTTGAAATTCTCACCCCATTGAGGAAACTTTATGAGGTGTAGCACAGAAAATGTTTTTTTTAAAGATGGGATATGTAGGGTATTTTTATCCTTGAATCTTGAACAGCAATTAGGTCAACTTTTTTTTTTTAGAACCAATTGAAAAACATGCTCTCAGTTTAAGTTTGTCAAAATACCACAGACCTATTTCTAAGAGGACATTTGACATTGTACTTTGTGATTTGTTAACAACTCAGTGTCTTTGTCCTCTGTCTCTCAGTCACTCCACGAAGACAATCTTGGATTTTGTGAACAGCAGCGACAACGTGGTGTTTGTCCACAACAGCATACACCTCATCTCCCAGGTGGTGGACAACCTCATCATGGCTTGTGGAGGCATTTTACCTCTGCTCTCCGCTGCCACCTCTTCCTCTGTGAGTCGGCCGTGTGTGTGTGTGTCTAGTTAACTACGGCTGTATATGTAGTTAATGGCTCCAATCGCAGGAAGTTATCTATCCACATTGACCTTTTCCCAATCACATTAGACTACAGTTAGCTGCTTCCTAACATTGTTAGTTTGTTTTGTGTTGTCTGATCTCAGCGACTGTGACTCTCTGACGTGATTCTTTGACCCTGTCACTTTACTGGCCTGTCAAGGAATCAACTTGATGTTCAGTTCCATTATAATCCAGTTACATTTAGTTGCGTGTGGGTCTGTAACCACATTTAAAACTGGATGTAAATGCTCTGTTATCAGGATGTTTTATCAGTATAGTATATACATTACATTTAAATACATTTCATGTTTTTCCACTTCAATCTTTATTTTCAACATTTAGTAATAACAGCAACAAAGACAGCTGTTAAAGAAATATATTCACACATTCATGTTTTCCATCATTCAGTCAGTGGTTTTGAGTGCTCTGTTTTTTTTAGAAACATTTCTCATATGGAATAGCAAAGAAATCATATGGAAAGTAGATGTAAACAGATTTTAAGTAGATAAATCTTTTGAGTTACATTTTTTTGTTAAACTTTAAGTCAAGAATGACCTTTTTTTTCCTTTTTTTCCATTGACTCATCTGTGGGAGATCTCATATGGTGTACAAAAAAATGTAAACGCAGCTCTACCATCACTTATTCGTTAATTACTGAGCCCATTTTCCTCTCTCTGCTACCAGCATGAACTGGAGAACATCGAACCGTCTCAAGGCTTGGCAGTGGAGGCTTCCATCACCTTCTTACAACGCCTCATCAACCTCATGGATGTTCTCATCTTTGCCAGCTCCCTGAACTTCACTGAGATCGAAGCTGAGAAAAACATGTCATCAGGAGGCATATTGCGACAGTGCCTTCGCCTTGGTACGCACACATTTTCCCATCACTCTCTCCTCTAGGCTCATTATTCTTAAAACCGCTCATTTGCTTTTTATCTCATTTTCCATTGTCCTATTTTTTTTCTACATTTTTTTTGTTTAACTCTCATTCTACTCATATGTGTCCCCTCTCTGAATTTGTTTCTTTTATCTCCTCCTTTTACCCTCTGTCCTCCCCTGCTCATCGATCCACCTCATATCAGCCGGCAGTAGCCTCTTGTATTAGCCTCAGTCATGGCTCCCCGTAGCCTTTTTGACCCTCCCCTCTGTGTTCTCTTTCTTTCCTGTCGTCATCCTCTCCATCTCCAGCCGCCGCTCTCATTCCCTCGCCTCTTTCACTCCGCTCGTATCAGCTCGCTCTTATCTTGTTATTATAACCCCACTGCATGGCAACACTCTAAAATGGCTGCTATCATGATATAGTGAGTTCTACATAATGGCCTTGGCTGTACTGTACTGCAGCGTAGCCCGAGGCCTTTTTCTGCCTTCTGTTCCAGACTATTACAGTTTCCTCTGACAGCATCAAAAGCCCAGCCACGCTCGAGCTGAATAAAAGATATTGAAATTCTTACATTATTCATTTTATGTGCTGCACCTTTTCAGCAAACACAGATCAACACAATACACACACACACACACACTCACTCACTGAGGAAGTGGTGCAATGCTTTCTCCACTGATTTGAGCAATTTCTTCATTCTTTGTTCCGCATATGTGCTAGTGCATATCCAGGTATTAGGTTTTGCTTTTTCGATGTTCATTACAGTGAAGGATGCAAACAAAAAGGCTTTCAACATGCAAACTTGTTACACAAAGAGCACTTCTCCTCGCAGATATTGTCCAATGACTGTTGCTGCTGTCAGGGTTTAGCGGGAAAGCGATGCCACTGTACTACAGGTCCGGTTTTAGAGAGCAGCCGTTATGAAATGAATATTTGATGAGGTATGCGCTCCCCATTGCTGGCACCTAATCTGATTTTGTAAGACTGTAACAAGGTTTTAGCATCTCCGCCCCTCCCTCCCCCTCTCTTTTTATAAATGGTCGTATGAAAGAGTAGTCCTAATGGAAAAAGCGAGCCCATTTCCAGACAGAATAATTCCCTCCTTCGTAATCTAAATGGCTCAGAGTTAACATTTGTCAGTTGTCAAGTACAGAGCAGTGGGGGTTGGGAGGGTCTCCAACAGAGGAGCTGCACATTAGATTACGAATGGTAAGTGTGCCAGTTTTGAACCCACCTAAAGTTGTCGGACCACAAGATTTTTTTTTTTGCGACAAAGGACATGTCTTCCTGCCTACTCAGCATGTGCACGCCCGAGCGGTGTCATTTGTTATGGGAGCCGCACGCAGTGGATGTGATTCAAGAGCACACCCTCGCACTGTGACCTTGGGAGGAGAGGTGGAGCAGGGAAGAGTGAACGATACTGCCAGAGTTGGCCAGAGCGCTGACCTTGTCATGGCCCCACTTTTTCTCCTTTGTTTTTCTCTCTCTCAGCTGCTCCCATTGTGGTTTTCATAGTTTATGAGCTGGATTTTTTTTCCTCAGACATCTCTCTATTTTATTTGTCCTTTCGCTTTGGGTGCCATCTCTTTCTCGGGACTTCAGCATAATGCTTCTACATATTTCTCAGAAAATGACTTTATTTATGTGATGTCACATAATATCTCTTTCCCCATCCCTCCCCAGTGTGTGCTATGGCAGTGAGAAACTGTCTGGAATGTCAGCAAGCCCAATTTAAGCATGTCACAGAAGGCTCGGCACGCAGCTATACGGCCATGCCCAGCACTATGCTTGGAGCATCCAAGTCTGCATCTGCACAGGCAAGTAACCCGAATCATCTCCTCACTTCATCATCATTACACATTTTGTTTACAATCATCCAGTCATCCACTCTCGCTCATGTACTGGATGAACTTTGTCCTTTTTTTGACACTTGAAAATAGCTTCCATTGCACTTTCTCATACAACAACAATAAACCAGAAGCAGCTTTGTCCTTTGCCCTGCTCACCAACAACAACCAAGTGTTATTGCATTAGCTCATCTTATTATATTACGGCACTGGTTGCTATTTGTGACACCAGACGAAGCCTTTTGTCGTTGCCCCTTTGATTTGATACAGTGGCTTCCAGTAAAGTCGTGTTGTTCTTCCCTGAACCGGGTGTTAAAGCTCATTTATAATGCAGAGGCTCCATAGAAAAGCCATTATGTTAAGGACATGATCCCAAGAGGGATGGCTTCCCTAAGCTGTGAAACCTTAGCTTACTCCATGAAGTACACATGGATTAATAAACATCCCGATCGGTGTAAAAGTATACTTGACTTGGAGAGGACAATGCATTTGGTGCGGTAATGGTTTGGTTTTCATCCATGTGTGCAGAGTCCTGTTGATGCAGTGACAGGTGGAATGTCTCCAGTCAGAGATCTGGACCGGCTTCTTCAGGACATGGACATTAACCGCCTCAGGGCTGTCGTCTTCAGAGATATTGTGAGTTGTACGGAAAACACTTCAGTTCAAGAAGTTTGGCGTTCAAGCCTAACAAAATGTGCATGACACTCATGAAACACACACACACACACACAGATTGTTTAGTGTATGTTGTTTGTTTCAGGAGGACAGTAAGCAGGCTCAGTTTCTGGCTCTTGCTGTTGTCTACTTCATCTCAGTCCTAATGGTGTCCAAGTACCGCGACATCCTGGAGCCCCACAATGACAAGAAACACCCTCAACGATCGCAGTCTGCCAGGAGCACAGGTATGAAGTAGTTCCAAAGAAAAAAACATGAAATATTTATCTGCATAGAAAACTCATAAAGCGACCTGTAATTCAACGTTCCCAATCTTTTTCTGCTTTTGACCCCAAAATACCCAAAATACAACTTGTCACGACCTGTTCCTTTTTAAGATCCATCATTTGAATAATTTGAAGCTGTTTTATACAGTTACTATTAAACTATAGAATAAGAAAAAAGCTGAGAAAAGTCTAAAATATAAACAGAACTTTGTCAGGCAGAATTGAGTTTTGTATCGTTTTTCTTCCCTGTCTTGGTTGCCCCAAGTTCAAGGTTGGGACCCACTGTAATTAATCTCTATGGCATGGCTTTACTGCTCACATTTCTTCATAATTATTTGTGTGTCCTCAGATAGCGGTGCCATTTCTGGCGGACTAGAGGTGGAAAATGGTGTCTCTCTCCGGCGGTATGATTCTGGCATCGGTGATGACCACACCTCAACCGCAGCGAGCGAGGGAGACCTGTCATCCTCCGGAGTGACTCACGGTCCAGACGCAATCTCAGAGGCCTTGTCCACGCTGTCGTCTGAGGTCCGACCTTCTCAGCCCGCTGATTCAAAGGGCAAGAATGTGAAGGATATTCTGCGCAGCCTGGTGAGCGCTCCAGCTGATGATATCATGGTGGATCCCAGTCTGCTGCCTCCAGCGTTTCTGGGAAGTGTGGGCGATGTGGCCAGAGAGTCATCGCTACAGTTTCGCTCATTTGATAGGTGAGGGCTCACGTTCATACATTGAAGTGCACATACACTAACATACTATTTATAGAAAATCATATATTTCTGCTGTGCACACTGGTGAAAAATCTGGACTAAAATTCCTCCGGTGTTGGCATGGGTGCAGACCTGACAGCTTCATCAGTTTCTCAGTAGCCCATATGGTGTGTGTACGCTTGTGATTCTGGAGTTGACAGTTTCATACCATTTATCCCAACACAACTACAGGGGACTTTTCAAAGTCAGACCTTGAAGACGTCTTCCCCTGGTATCCTCGGCTTCGGTGGATCTTGAAAAACATTCTGTAACCGAAACCCTTTTGAACTGGGGAATCTTCGTCTCCGACTCTTTCCCTCCTCCTTTACGTTGTTCTCTCTTTTAGCTGTCGATGTTGGTCCTCATCCCGAGCAAACCGCATTACAAAGAGCCTGTCTTTAGGAGAACAGGAGTCATGTCTGGGATGAAGAGGCGAAGATGACAGGAAGCTGTTTCTTTTCACTGTGTCACTGATATTTAAAGACTTTCTTTTTCATCTCTCCCGCTGCTCTTCTCTCCCTGTCTAACATTCAAAGTGGTACCCCCCCCCCCCACACACACACACACACACACTTTTTTTCCTGGCATAAAAGCTGTACAATTTGCATTACCCCTCGAGGTGCAGGGGTGAACAGTCAGGAGTAAGGCTTCAAAAGCAGAGGCGGGTACTGAAGCCACAGACGGGCCCAGGTGAGAGAGGATGGTCACTGGTCTGGTTTCCATTTGGAGCGCTGATTCTGAGACAGACGTTCACAAGAAGCAGAGGGGGGGGAGAGGGTGGTAGAGACTGAGAGAGAGAGAGAGAGAGAGAGAGAGAGATGGGAGAAGGGGGAGAAAGGAGTCTCCATGGGGGTGATGTCAAGTCAAGGTTCTCATGTACTGAAGAAAACATTTCTCTGTTTCTCCTCTCTCTCTCTCTCTCTCTCTCTCTCTCTCTCTCTCTCTCTCTCACAAACACACTCAGTTAGTCTGCCCACCCCCCAACTGTGGGAATTCCACGGCATCTCTGTGATCGCGTGTCTTTATCTGAGGAATGCTTTGTCAGGTCTCAGGGCGCTCCTCATATCAGGGGGATTAGACTGGCTCCTGTCCGCTGAGCACACTCAGTAGGAAGAGAGGACGTCAGGAGAACTGGAGAACATAGAGTAACAGCTCGGTCGCAGCTTATGGGAGCCTCTTCATGCAAGGCTGACGGCCCAGGCACAGCCGGCAAACTTCTTACCCAGGCAAGAGGAAATGGAAGCCGCTCTGAGGGGGTTTACACATTATCACATAGGGCTGTGAAGAATTATTTTATTATCAGTTAAAGCACAAGGCTGGAAAGAATCTATATTTTTGTTATTGTCAACAAATCCCATGAAAAAACGCCAACAGTGCATTAGTCCATTTTTTTCCTCCAATATTTCCCGACTTCCCAACCTCTCTGCAGCTCTCAGCACCAAGCTCCCTGCTCCCAACTGAGGACGTAAATCTTTTGTGGGCATTGTTGCATTTAGCAAACGTCACTCAAATAAGATTAAGTAGTGATTATATAGGAATTATTGACAGCTATAGATTAATATATATTTGGTTATAAGATTGAAATTAATTAAGGAACATGTCAGCCAGTGTGAAGGTGTGACTCACTGATGTGTGGTTTTTTTTAAACACATGTTGATGGTTTTGGTCTTTTCATGAGATTTGTCGACAACAACATATAGAATATCGCCTGCCTTATTCTTTAATCTGGCTTTTTTTGTTTCAATTAAGTCTAAAAGTTTCAAAATATGGTGGGAAATAACCATCACGTGGTGACATCTTCAAATTACTTCTCTGACCAATAGTCCAAAACTTAAAGCATTAGAGTGAAATAACAGAGAAAATCAGCAACTCTTCACATTTGAGATTGACTTGATGGTTCCAGCACTAAACATATGCACATACATATGCACACATACAAGCCTTTCTTCGACCCAGTTTCCCAATGTTCCCCCATTGTCAGACCTCACTGAGGGGGAAGCAAATTATGTTGATGCATTTCAATGAAACTCCTCTGCCATCCATATCTTCACTGGCTTTAAGCCTATATTTATTCTCTTATCTGCTCAGTTTACCGCTCTTTATCAGCCCGCTGTCTATAGTCCTTACCCTTACTAATTCTACCTACCACGCATGTAGACATGTTCTGTGTTTATTATCTTGTTGTAATGACTCTATCACTGCTCAGCATCTCCCACTAACCAGGAAGCCTCCCAGTGACACCAGTTCAAGCCCGAGCTGACATTCTATACTGACATCTCCTGCCAAAACATGGCCACTTTCCACTTACCCAGGGGGCTGGATTTACGAGAGCGATGTATGAAAGAAGCTGGGATCTCCCAGATAAAAACTGCGGGTTGGTCAGGGGGTGAAGTATCCCTACTGATTTATTTACTAGTGGAGACCTGCTGGATTTCTCCCATCCATTTCTCAGCCATGCCCCTGTTATGACAGCCAGTCTGCAAATATTTGCTGACACTAACCAGAACTAAACAGTGTCATTGTACAAGCCGGTGATTTAGTCTGCATGCTTCAGCAGAATGTGTGTGTGTTAGACATTGGGATATACATGGTGCAGTTGTTTGCATTCCTGGCTGCAGGCTCTGCATGCATGTAAGAGCTGATGTACAGATGAGTTTTGTTGATGTTGAAGTGTTGTTAATGTACTTCTTAGGAAGAGGGTAAGCATGTCAAACACAAACACAACTGAGAGAGTGAGGTTTTCTTCCTTTTTCAATTTCTGCATCGCACTTTGAAATAGTGCAAACGGAAATTCACTTTCTCTGATGCACCTGAAACAAGCTTACCCGTGATCCTGCATCAAACAGCTTATATTTTTTATGCAAACACTGGACATAAATGTTTTTGTTCTATTCTCTCAAAAATGATTATTAAGAGCTTGTGACTAATATCTACCTGAGCAGAAAATTTCAATCATCAAAAAATATTACCCTGATAAAATTTAAGATGACAAAACATTTTCTACCAAATCATCATAAAGAATCAATTCACATACTGTATAAATATTTGAATCTTGATTGGAAAAAAAGTACATCTTCAAATCACACCCCCCTACAAAAAGCAAGCCAATATTTGCACTGCTGATATATCAGTTGGGCTCTATTTTAAATTTGCTGTATTGTATTTTTTTCATCTGTACTGCATTTCCAAGCATATCCATTTTTAGGTTTGCTTATTACACACAAACACAAGATATTAACACACAGAAGTCACATAAAGACAGACAAGATGCCTCCCTGGATTACAAGATTGGAGCTGAACCACAGCTATAAGCATGCACACATTGTATATCCATACATATCCACAAATTGTTTGAGGTATATATAAACAATTTTTTTTTGCCACTTCAGTCAAAATATTTTCTAGCTGCCTGTTGCTCTAAATGAAAAACATCCTCCCCATACATATCTGATGCATACACCATGTATTCTTATATCCTTGTGAAAAACATTGAGATTCTTCTGTTCTCATACTTTGTAGGCTCTTAGGTCCCAGTTGTTCCACTCATTAATCACTGATGTTGTCGAGGTAATGCCCCTCCCACACCAGCCATCATCATCCAATCACAGCTCGAGGAACTGTCAGACGCCGCAGACTTTATTAGAGTTAATTTGAAAGTAGTGTGTACACGCAAATGTGTCAGCGTGTGTGGTGACTGAATAATGTTTTGAACGTTCACATGCATGGGGTTGCGTGAAGCGAGGGTGAAAGGGGAGATCAAAGCTCTCCTGGGGGGGGAACACTCTCTCACATGAGCTGGCTCTGAAGTTAACACTCTCGAGATTGGTATTTTTACACACACACGCATACACACCATTGACACGTCCTTACTCATTCTCGCACTTGTTTTACCTAAAATAGCAGAGATTACTGGAATCACCGTGTTTACTGCACTTAGCCATTGTAGGTTAAAGCCTTTAAATAATTCAGCTTCAGCTCAACATACACACACACAAACACATGCACACTCTCTCTCTGCCCTGGGCTCCTGTTTGTGGGTTGAGTGGGGCCGCTGACGGCTGATTAATCGACTGGGGCGGCCCACTCATGATAAGTGTGGCTAATGACCTGCTGAATAATTCACTGGGCCTTTTGCTGGGGAACAGATGGAAGGCCAAAAACATACACGGACACGTTCACTGGCAGACTCGTACACACTTGTGCACTCATGCATTTATTTGTACACTCATATGCATATATTCGCCTATGCACACCAGGGGTCCTCCGTCTCCCCCGTCTCTCTACTCCTGCTGTTGACACCTTGGGTGCTTCACGTCAGCGCCGCCCTTGTTCCCTGATAGCAACCATCCAGCCCCGCTCGCTATCAGAACAGAAAAAAAAAAGTTACCAGAAACTTTTATCTGCACCCTTCTTCGCTATCAATACTGATTTCATTCTGTTCTATCACCACTTCAGTTTTTATGTTTCACTCTGGACCTTCTCAGTATGTGTTTGTATTTTAAACACAACTGTCAGGCCACTGGGATCCTTATGCAGCTCTATTATTCTCAAATCATAGATCACTCCAAGCAAAGGTCAACTGTCAGGGTTTAACATTCACAGTAACTTTTAATAGATCTGATCAGCTGCCTTAAGTCAACGGAGATCAGCCTTTGATACTGCAGCCAGGTATCTGTCTGAACCACAGGGAGCCAGACACAACTATCCTCTTGTGTGTGTGTGTGTGTGTGTGTGTGTGTGTGTGTGTGTGCGCGCTTGAAAGCATGCATACACGCCGACTCTGGGAATGTGCAGGAATGTATGCAAGCTCTTTTTGTCCGTATACTCCTGCTCCTTTCTTTTCCGTATTCAAATGTCGTGCATTTGGTGTGTGCTTGCCTGCATTGGTTTGTGTTTCTGAATGGGAGCCAGTAGGCAGTGATTAGACCCTGCTTCCCTTGTGTCAGCACTGATAAGCAGGGCCAGGCTCTCTTTGATATGGCCAGTGGTCTGTCAGAGCCCTGGTCTAAAGTGACAGCTTATCTGCATGCTGCTCTCCTCCCATCTGCTGTTCGCCGGATGGGAATTGAACTCCACTCAGTCATACCACATCAGCATGAGAGACGCTTCCTGTTACTTTACAGGATGGACATCTAAAGAAGCAGCATTATCATTGCATAGATAACTGTGTTTAGAAATTTGAACCAGCTGTCAATGATCAGGGATTCGTGCTCAGATAAAAAGTTGTAATTTTAGCAATAATGGACGTAAAGCTTATCCTAAGCTTTTGTGTTAAGGCTGGATGTCAAACCTTAATACCTTTTGAATACCAGTGGAAACGTGAGAATACTCAAGCACTGAAAGCTGGAAATATTGTACTTATTCTTCAATCAGATGTTTTCTGATCTAAAATCTGATTTAGGAAACATGTTCAGACAGTTTGTATATTTTATTAAAAGGATTTTGTCAAAGACTATTCTTCAAATAAGCTACTGAAAAACAATTGTTAGAAAAATAATATCAGCATTAATATGTACTTACAGTTTTGAAAACTATTGCTTTTAATTCCAAAAAGTGTTCATTTGTTCTATGGAAGTGGAACACACTCACAAAAGTGGACAGATTTCTTTTGTATAGAAATATACTGTCCACTTTACCCATACAGTACAGGCTGCAGTGTCCATGACTGTGTGTCAACAGTCCTTGTAAAAGATTTGAGGATTATTCAGAGAACAACTGCTGCAAGTAGCTGCTGGTTTACGGCAAGATGAATGTGACTATTTTAAAATGTTTTGTGTCAGTGGCCCTGTAATGACTCTTACAGTCTAATGGATTGATGATGGAGTTTGTGTTGTTCTATACTGTGTACATTACAGTCTTCTGAGACTTGCTGTGAAATGACGCCGTCAGCATTTTCTTACAATAGTTCCGTCAAGGTGACAATTCGATGTATAATTTATCTCATCCCTCTACAGAAGTGTCATTGTCGCACCCAAGAAAGCGGGCATGACACCATCTCCGGGCACCTCCACTCCCGTCCCAGCAGCCACTGCAGCGTCTGTGTCTGGTGGGACACCCATCGGCAGCGTTGCCGTAGTATCTTCTGGAGACGCCTCCCAGAGCAGCTCTGCAGACCCTGCAGCTAGTGAGTACACACACACACACACACACACACACACACACACTCGAATATTAGACTGTTTCACTGAGGGCAGATAAGTCATAGCCTGGATGAGCCTTCTATGAAAAAGTCAATATTTATTGAGAGATTTTGCTCCTCTGTATGTCTGGCAGAATAATATTGCTGTGCTTGTACAATGTAATCCAGTTACCAAGAGAAGACAGGATCAAGGATTAGAGTTACACTAACTCTGGTGTAATTGCTGAAGCAGCTATAGTCTCGGCTTTGCAGAGTAGAAGATTAAATACAAGACACATTTTCAAAATAAAATAGTACATATGTTAAAAAATAGAAATGAAAATAATGCTTGCTGGTACAAATATAAGTGCAAAAATAGCAAGCTCATCAACTCTCCTATATTCACTTCATTCATGTATTATTATAAATATATTATAAAGAGTTACATTGAAGACCTTCTCTATATGTAAAGTACCCTGAGATAACTTTTGTTGTGATTTGGCTCTAAATAAAACTGAATTGATTAGCAGTGACAGTAAATAGTGATCAGGAGGCCAATCACCTTTCTGTATGTGTGAGTGTGTGTACAAAAGTTTTCACTAAGGAGTGTGTGTGTTTAAGAGAGGAGGGAGTGAATGAGGATGAGGTTTGTGTGTTGGAGGAGATTGTATATTTACTGTAAAATCAGGTTGGGGAGTGTGTGTGTGTGCGTGCGTGAATAATGATAAGTGTTAAAGCTGTGTGCGCAGGGTGCTCGGTGTCAGTGAGCAGCGTTGAGTAAATATGCTTTGTGAGCGTGTGTGTGTTTTTAGTGGGGCAGTGGGAGGACTAATGGAGACGTTCATTTACTCCTCTTTGTTTGAAGGAGCTACTTCAGCTCGAGAGGGATACTCTCACCAGGCCCACATGGCGCTGCTTAACACCTTACATACACACACATGCACACACATTCCAGCCCACATTACATTGTCTGTCATTCCTTAAGAGTTATCCCTGCTCGGAGACTGTCCTGGCTGGAAAAACAGGCCCGCTGAAACACCAGAGGAATCCCCCTCCTCCATATTCAGCTGGGCATTAGCTTATTTATGAGCCACAGGGAAGTGAATTTACTGCCAGATCAATCAAACATGGACTTTGTACCTCGTGCGCCTCTGTCTCCAGAATGAAGTCGTAAAGCACCTTTTAGTTGTATAATGAAACAGTCACAAAAACAGCCCAGAGGGGTAAATTGGTATGTAATGACTTAATGACTGAAAACAATTTGAAAAAAATAGTCGGCATTTTTTTTTTAAACATCTCACATTACCACAGGTGTAACACTGAATATATTACTACACACTTAATATTGTGCATGCGTTTGATATACGGCTGAAATATAAATTGAAAATGGTCACACTTTTTAAAGTATGACTGCAGCTGACAGTGAGATGTTACCAGGCTTTCTGTGCACAATTTAGAGGTTTCCTTCATGAAAACCTCTGAATTATAAAATGATAAGGAAGACATATTGTGTTTGGAGTACATCATCCACTATCTAACCATAAAATTATACTCGTACCCCCACTTGCCCTATTTGACCATAAATCCCCCTCTTCTATACATTTGAATGAAGACCATTGTATTATTTCATAAGACGCATGTTTCCACACAGGTTTATGGTGCTAGCCTGGTCGTATAATGTATTGCTCTGTGAGTGTGTGTGTGTGTGTGTGTGTTTGTGTGTGTGTGCAGCGTCTTATTCTTGTCCAACATCCAGACTAATAACAGAGTTCTTTGGTTTCTCCCTGCAGCAGGCGGCCAGATTCCAGCCAGCGCGAGCCTGCCATCTGTCCCCCCACTCTCCCCTGTGACCCAGAACACAGCCCCCAATATGAGGTGATTCATCTTCTTTTCTCTCTCTCTCACATACACACATGCACACACACAAGCACATACACTATCAGCTTTTTTTTAAAACTCACATAAGCACACACAATCACATATTATTGTTGCTGTGTTCCAATTTGCCTTCACATTAAAAATGATATTTTACTGATTTTATATTTCTGAATTTAAATCTAAATGTGTTTTAGAGTTGCATGCCAATTTAATTTTTCCCATCCTGTACTGTTTGTGTGTTGTTTGGATTACTTCTCCAGTATCTCAGAGCGTCTGGAGCACGCTCTGGAGAAGGCAGCTCCTCTGCTGAGAGAGATCTTTGTGGACTTTGCCCCCTTCCTCTCTCGGACCCTGCTGGGCAGCCACGGACAAGAGCTCCTTATTGAGGGCACAAGTAAGCACAACATCATAGCCACTCCTTACAAATACGTTATTTAGAAAAGCTCTTTTCAAACCTGAAGGATGGTGCATCTTTTAACTCTTCTCCTTCATTTAAATGCTATAACATCTCCAGGCTGTTGTTAATCTAATAGTGTGATGAGTGTGCGTTGAGCCAAGAGCTGGTAGTTGTGCTGAAGGTTTCTAGGGGGCCGGGTCAGAGGCCAGGCCACTAATAGCAGTGTTTGGGATGTCTGCTGCCACCAAACAAAATGGAAAGTTGATTGATAGCTGCAGGGGGGCCTGAAGAGAGGGCAGGGGGAGGAGTGTGTGTCTGTGTGTGTGTGTGTGTTTGTCTGCATGTGTGATGGTGCATGTGTCATATGAAGAGCAACTGAAAGACCAAAGGCTACTCTGCCTTTTTGCCGTCTGTGCCTGTGCAGCAGACTCTGGACACTCTAGTGGCCCCCTGCCCCCTGAAAGCCCAGAGCTCACCATTAGGGATCAATGGGACATATGCTGGGCAAGTCAGGCCTGTAATACAAGGCCCAAATATGTATTAGTTTACAGTAACATCATGTCGGCTCATTAGGCCCATCAATACTATCTGCTCCCTTGCAGATGGCACAAGGTTAGGTAATCTGTCTGTTTGTGTGTGTGTGTGTGTGTGTGTGTGTGTTAAAATAAAAAATAAATATGTTGTCAAATGTAATGTTTTTGACTGTCTTTCTCTCATATTTCTCCAGGCCTGGTGTGTATGAAGTCCAGCAGCTCGGTGGTGGAGCTCGTCATGCTTCTGTGTTCACAGGCAAGTCTGGCATCTATATCCGTTCTTACATCCGTTCTGATTTATCAGGCTCACCTTGAGTGCAGTAAATCCACAGGCCAGAGTGGACAGTGAGCCATCCAGCGCCTTATCATCTCCTCCACACTCCCTCATCTACCTCTCCGCGTTCACCCCGTCCCCGAGCGAGGGCAGAGAAACCAGAGAGAAGGCATCTCTGACCGCAAATATTGGTTTGAGGGTCAAGGGTGGCCGACCTGTCCGCGTCACCTCTGACCCGAGCGCCGGCCCCTGTGGCCTGGCCAAACTGATGAGGAGGGATAATGTAGATTTGATGGTGCTTTGCATTGATTATCCCTCCCTTCTCTGTTGTCTTGTGGGTGTTTTGTTGCCAAGTTTATTTAGCTGCTGCCGGATTCATGAATACTAATTCGGGGATCATAAGCTGGCGTGGGCAGATCAATGATTGGGGATGTCAATAGATCACTCCAGGATGGCTGATCGGCATTAGCAGACACAAAGCTACCGAAGGCTATTTAGTTGCTGCATGTGGACCAAAACATGTGCAAATGCATCTCATATGAACAGTGTGTTTATTCCCTACAGAAAAACTCATTTTCGGAGCGTAATACACACCAACAGTTGCCCATATACACACAACCAGTGACAAGGACAACAGATAATAACTCCCCTCTGGCCCTGTTTGTTTGCATCTTTACCATTTAAAATACCTCATGAAAAAACAGAGATCTCCAATAATACAAAAACATGTCTGATTAATGACACCTCTCACCACTGCGCTCTGCTTTTTTTTTTTTTTTATCAGCTTTATTTTCCAAAGAAAAAGCGCCTGTCACCTGGCTTTCCTTCCTTCACCTTCTCCCCCTTTTAACCCCTACACTGTTTGGTTCCCATTATTCACTTCGCTTCATCTCTAAAAAGGTAATACAGTCAGATTACACATCTGTTTGGATGTCAGTGGCGGCGCATAGATTTGCACTAGTGGGACACATGGAGGGAATGTGAGCCTCGTAATGTGCAGAGACGAAGGAATAGCAGGAGTGAAAGCCAGATAGAAAACCAAAGAGAGAAGAATGACAGGCTCTAATGCACCTATTTGTCATATCTGTCAGGGTGTTGTTTAATGCTAATCTAATCAAAGGCAGAATCTTGGTGATTGCTCCTCTGCACAGCTCGTACCTCGCTTCCCCCTTTGGTCCCCAGCCCAAGCTATTTCTTCTTTTCTCTGAGCTCCAAGCTACCCCACCCAATCTCAGCAACACACACACACACACACACACACTCTCTGTGAGGGGACCAGGGATTGGCCAGCGTAGTGTTGATTGCTTCAATAAATCATCCAACCAAATTCTCTCACAGCTAATGCAAATGTAATTTTATTGTTGTGTAAAGGGAGAAAGGGAGGGGGGGAGGAAGGTTGGGGCGATATGCTGCTTTCCACTGGGGAAAAGGGGAAAACAGGGACAGACTTTCCTCTGGGCTAAATTACAATGTATAATTATTTGTGTGTTTGCTCTCCTTGTGGGGCAGTGAGAGTGAGTCGGTGCCATGATTGATGACATTATTTAGGAAAGTTTGTTGGGCCCTCTGGCACAGGAAGCGCTCAATTCTCTCACAGGAAGTGCCTCCGTAGCCATCTTGTGACTCCTTCCTGCCTCCGAGCCAACGAGCAGAGGGAGTAGATGGAGATGATTTTGATTGATTTTTCTTCCCCCTCCACCCCCATGCCTTCATTGGAGATGCGATGTGATACCATCTCTGTGAAATTTTAATTAATTTCCCGAGCTTTGAGATGGAGTGGAGCCAGGGTGAAGGGTCAGGAGGCGAGGGACTGCAGAGCAGTTTTTAATCAGGGATCCTATGAAAGTTGCATTGGCGGCCACATCAGCTTGGCATTGAGGAGGGGATTGTAAACCGCTGTTTGATAGTGCCCCATTTCTAAACAACTACAACAGTGCTCCCAATTAAAGGACCATTTTGACCAGACATTAACTGTTGGGGTGGCATGCTGCCTTGTTCTCCGCTTTAATATTGATCCTCCAGGACTGCTGAATATACAAAATGAGGATTAATGATCATATACTGTAGCTGCAACAGAGTCCTGCTCAAAATAGGAGAAAGAGCTTTCACTTAGCTGTATCTGCACCTGACATCATTGTCAATTCAGGATGTGTGTGTTTAAGTACTAAAACTAACTAATCAGCAGGTTAGTTTCTCAATTCTTTTTTTTGGTCCATGAAATGTTAGGCAATAGTGAAAAATAGCTTTTACCATTTCCTTGTTCTGGTCAACCAACAGCCCAAATCTCAGTTTACTTCCATAGAAGACGAAACAAAACCATCATGTAATCGCATTAGAGAAGATGGAACCATTTTTGCTTTAAAAATGACAAACAATCCTTTATCAAAGTTGCTGCAGATTTATTTTCATGATCAGTCAATTGCCTAGTAGTTTCAGATCTTCTCAGTTTATAAATACGAACACTCAAAACTATAAAAGATTTTCCAAATGATATTAGTCATTTTACATTAACAACAATTAGAATGCAAGAATTACTCAAACCTTAAGAGCGTAATTTTTGCATTTCTCTTGTTTGAAAGAGCTCAAACTATCCTTTGACCAACTCAGATTTATACTCAATACTCAGCTAATTAGATAATTTCAAGTAAATAGAGAAGAGATTTTTGTAATATTGAGACATCATAGTGTTACTGAATTGAAACTAGCTCTTACATATAGCATGAATATCATCTAAATTTTCTTCCCATGCCCCTTATTCGCCTTGACAGCCTCACTCTCCCTCTCATACTTGTTCTCTCCTGTCTTTGTCATGCTTATGGCCAGCCTGTTGTTTCCTGGGTGCAATTCTTGAAGTGGCTTCCACCCAAAACATCTGATTAATAAATAATGCGCTGGGACAAGAGAAAGAGCTTTCCCTTGCGCTCGCTGCCGTCCGTCCAGAGCTTTTGAGAAATCATCTCATCGGTTACTGGACAGTCTACGATGAGCAGAGGCCCATAAATCTCCTCAGTAGCTGCATTTGTGTCCTGTAGATCAGCCATTATTGTCCGGCCCCTCTGTCAGCCCATCCATCCTTCTGCCATTTATCAGAAATACATCCTGTACATGGAGTGGAAGGAAGGGAGAGAGAGAGAGAGAGAGAGAGAGAGTGGAGGGGGCGCTGGTTTCATGATGGTCAAGCCCAGATAGGAAAGCTAATGCGGATTGTGTTTTAGGCTGCTTTGGCATTGAATGTTGTGTAATTACACATAAAGTAATGCTGCTATTTATTCTGTTCTTTAATTTAAAACTCAAAAAACAGCAATAATAATTTGAAGCATGATCGATATCACAGTATGGCCAAGTACAATATCCAGACGGCACAGGAGCAGCAGTTTTTGGATAAAGATAAAGAGTGTCACAACATTACCATAATGCATACATACTAGAAATTAATGTCTAAAAGCCTGAGCAAATAAAATGCATCTAACTATGATTTAATTGAGAAAATTAGTTTTTTTTTTTAATATGGGTGAATCAACCCTTTAACTTCCTATATTAGACGTTTTCGGTTAAATGTTTGTGTGTTATTATTTTGGACCATTTCAAGAAACCATTTAATTGGTTTATTGAACTTCTCTATCTGCAGCATACACTATCTCTGTTCTAATCTTTTAATAGTAATTCAATAACATCAATGTTAACCTGCTAATCCGATGAGCACACATTATCATATGTTCCCAGCCAGTCTCTCCAAAGTTAACCTGTTTAACAGATGGACACCTCTCTCTCCCAGCCAGCGGGAAGAAAGACATTGACTTCCCTAAACACTTGGCTCCTCCTGACCCTTGACCCTCTGACCTCCAGGTTAGAGGGAAGAGTGGTGGAGGCAGAGAAGTTTAAACCCCTGCAGTCAGGGAACAGGTCACGAGTGCACGGTGATCTTGCTCCACACGATCAATAGCATAATCTGAGAAACGAGGGAACCGGTTAGAAACTTAGTGGCCCTGTAAATGAGAACAACCAGCAAGTTAAAGCACAGCCATTGTTAATTTGTATGTTTTATTACGTATTCACAAGCTTTGTTTTTAAAGTTATGTTGGTTAAAGCGAAGTCTGATTGAATTGCTAAGCAGTCATTTATATCTGTCAGTGGACGTATTTCTTCTTCTCCCCTGTAAGTGAGGCTTTGATGGATCAAGAGCAGACCATGTTGTACGAACCACTCGGGGAGAGGTGAGAGAAGTGGCGAGGAATGTGATGAAACCAGGGGACAGAAATACTTTCCCCATCATTTCCCTCACAGCAGACCCACACCCCACTGTGCAGTTAAACAGGCACACAAGGTTCAAGATCAGTGCAAATCAAAGTGTTATTTTTCCCCCTCCCTCCCTGTTCGCCCTCACCCTGCGTTCTGCTCCAGTGCCCCTTTACAGCCGTGCCACGCGGCTCGGTGTCCCTGCCATCGCTCTGTAGTTCAGAGGATAATATCACGCTGTTTATTCTTTGAAAAGGCGCTCTCCTGTGAGACGTAGAGAAAACACAGTAACACCAACTGGCACTTAATTCTGCAGGCTCCCTATCGTTGCCAACTATGCAGCCAGTGAGGGGGCGGCGCGGTGTGTTGTGTCGGAGGAGGTGGGGGTCAAGGGGGCCTTCCTGACAGGAAGTGAAGTCTAGCTGAGAGGGGAGAATCAGACAGGAGACTCCTCAAAAAATTGAGTGGCTTTTAATTTGGCTCCCAGCCGCTTTTACTGGGAGCTGGCTTCAAGTGGCTCGGGACTGGAGGGCCTCAAGTGGCATGAATGGTTGGTTATTTATACACAACGTATAATCGTGTTTCAAATAAATGAATTTCCCTGACAGAGTCCTCTCCTCCTGACAAGCACTGTTAATGTAATGTTTTTTTACCTGACAGGTCCCACGCTGTAAGACCTTGGAATGTATTCTTATGTTTCTCCCCCTGCTATCCTCTCCCAGCTATCCTGCTGATAAAATCATATCCAGGCTTCTGAGCTCAGATCTGGAGAGAAAGTTGCACTTCCCCGCATTCTCATCTAGTTAGACTGTTAAAGTAGGAAGTTTCAATCTTGATGCCCAATCAAGAATTTAGAGTTGAGTGAATATATACTTTTACTTTGACATTGTAAACAGTAACATTTGTTGGCATCCTTGAGTGAACACAAACGTGGATGCAGGTATTGAAAGTTGATATTGACAGACACAGATTCAGGACTTTGTACTGTAAAGAAATGTGCCCGTGAATAGTGTTTTTTCCATTTAGGAGAGTTCTGGTTCCAGTTTCCAGTTCAGGTACAAACAAATGAAAATATTGTTGCATTTCCACCAATATTTACACATCTGGGAAAAATTGTGCTGCTTCATGATTTACTTTTTTAACTATAAATGTAGCTTTCTGAATAGTCTGCATCCCCAGCCGCAGACCGAGGCACCAGGAGGCCTACCACACAAAAAAAAATCTATAGTATATAAGACAAACATGGTCTGGTCTGTTTGTGCTGCACCTGTCCTCACCCATCTGTGTTATATTCACAACAATGGGATACAGATTTTGAACTTAATGCAACACACGCAAGGTAGTCGGTGTGTCATACGCCACATGATCTGAAGGCTAACATGAGTGAAAAGCAAAACAAAAAAAGATTTCTTCAGACGTGGTCGATAAAATGAAAGGAAAAGAATAAGTCAATGTGTTTGTATAGCACCTTTCAACAGCGAGGCAATGTGCTTAACCGCAAACACATGCGCTATGATATCCAAACATTTGTCCTACAGAAGATGTTTTTTTGCCTTTGACATATGGCATCAAAAAGCAAATGGCTCAAACTGGGAGATTTCAACATGTGAGACTGTGAATGAATATTGGAAAACGTATGTCATAGGCCTGTCTTCAAGTTTGCAAACCTTTGACTTAAACTGTATTCCAGTTGTGAGGTCAGTGAACTGATTGATCATGACGAATCAATTGAACGATTTGATCACTATGCATCAACTTTATACTTGAAGTTTCATCATCAACTAAAAGCTTAGCTGATAAAACATCTACTCTGCCCTCACCAATAGAACAAACTGAACACAGTGTTGAGGTTTGATGGAATGAGAAAGGTAGATACCAGTTTTCAATCAGCATAATTTGAAACCAGTCTATTTTTACTGCAACAATATGCAAAATGCTCACTTGTAGTAAATCACTTGGAAAAATCTACAACCTCAGTTCTAGCACAAAATAATTATTTTATAACAAAAGAATATCCTGTCACGAAAATGACGTTGTTGGATGAGGTGATGATTTCATTTCTTATTTAGAGCTGAACATCTGTTCCATTTGGATCTCAAACAGCTGCATGTTGTTTGAGTATTCCTGCGCTCGTACATTATCAAAGTCCACCGACGTTAAACTGTATGAACCTAATACCAGATCTGCTACAAGCTAGGTTTGAAACTTCTTTACAGAGGAGTCAGTTTTTCATGATGTACTGCTCTCCGTACTGTATTCTGCTTAAACATACTTTTCATGCACGGCTCAAGTGCTTTAACATGTTTTTGGTTTGTCTGTTTGGCGTATGGGGGGTTTACGTCCTGTTTTTTCACTCTGTGTTAGTGTAGCCATGAAAGTGTGAGCCCATGAAGCTGCTGGAGACCCTGCAGTATAAATATTTTGACATCAGTAAATATTCCCTCAGTTGTGAATTTGATCACGCAAACACCAATACGAGTGTCTGTTTTTCTTTAAGCAGATACCATCTGAACACGCACATGTGGACTGTCGAGAGCTGGAGTAGACGCACCGCTCTTAAGTTATTCACACACACACACACACGCTTTTCAGACAAAGCGGCATGAATGAGCAACAAACGACTCAACTTCTGCATTAATCAGCCCAGAAGAACATTGATGAAAAACATATTTGATTGTTTATGGTAAAAGTGATTTTATGTTTTGCCTTTCTCTTACTCATCCACACACACACGGGTTCTTTTTTTAGTCACTGTTGATATGAGCTCTCTATTCATAAACATGTGGGTCACACAGCTACAAAAAACAGTTTCCTCGCCCGTTCTTTTTTGTGGTCGTCAGCGCTCAGAGTTTTAATTCGAAACGTCAAGATATGTCACCACCTGTTATTGATATGTCATAGGAACTTTGACTTTATAGCAGTTAGTGACAGAATAACTCAAATTCGTTTAAGATGTTTGAAACATGCGCATATTGCTCCCGTCTGCTTTGTCTTTTTTCGCAGTCTTATTCTGTGTCATCTTGTAATCAAATTCTTATCCATGTAACTGTTCAGAAAAAAGAAAAAAAAAAATCAGTAGCTCTCAGCCTCTTTAATTTTGCTTCTGCTCACTGCCACTTTTGACATGAGGATTTATGCTTTTGTCGTCTCATCTAAAGTTGTATTCCCACAGCCTTTCAAACCAACAAATACTTGTGATTATGAGTGATGCCACCGAAAAGCGCAGCTGACTTATTTATTATTTCGGGAGAGCCGAGACATTTCTTTCTTCGGTGTTGGAAAATGTTTTCCTTGTGTTGTGGCGGGCCTGATGTTTGAAAGGCGATTTTGCTCAGGAGGTCTGTGTTTTCTCACTAGTGGTAGTGGTATATTTAGATGTTGATTATGGATAATCAGCTGTAATGACGGAAGTGCGTGGCATGTGTGTTTAGACTCAATGCCATCATCATTGAACCCAGACCAAACAGAGCTGTCTTATTGACTTCAGATTGAGAAAGGCATTTCCAGAAATAGGTTCAAACTTTCATTCATACACACTCGCATGTGAAAAAGGAAAAAGTAACAAGGCCTCTGAAAGCTATATTAAACATTGACAGAATTTCCGATCAGGACCAAAGGGGCAGCCCTCTCTCTCTCTCTCTCTCTCTCTCGCTCTCTCTCTCTCTCTCTCTCTCTCTCTCTCTCTCTCTGTCCTATCATCTGTTAGGAGGTCAGGTTAAAGGTGAGGGGTCACAAATGGCTGCTTGTATCTACTCATCAGGCGCACTGTGGTCATGGCCCCTATAGCGGCCATAAAAGCTGTGACACCGCTGACCAGGGCAGCCAAAATCCAATATTCCATCACTGACCTGTCCCTGTTTCCTTTTTGTCACCGGGAGATGTCCCTCAGATCAGGGTCACTGCTTTTTTAATTCAACTAGAAGAGCCATTTCTTAGCCCGTAATGACACCATTAGTCTTGCTATCACCTTTGTCTGTGTCCACAAGATGCCAATGGCCCTCCGCGTCGTTCCGGCAAACCTAATTTAAAACCGAAGCCTTTCGGAGCTGCGCTTTTGCGATAATCTTTTTATTGCTGCCGAAGAAACCTTTAGTTTTATGTTAAATTTCAAAGACTCCTGCATCAAAGTATTTTAAAGACGTCGCATAAAGGAAATTTAACGTCACCGGTTTCCTGGTTTCTCCAGAGAGAACAACTCTATTTACGGCCTCACTTCCTGTGGTGTTTATTTGAAATCCAGCTAGCACAGCCTGGCCCGGTCTGGAATATCCCCACGGCCACAGGCTAACACTCATGTTTAATGTCCTTCAACTGCAGTCTATGCTTAAACTAGAGGGCCCCAAGGCTACTCTCACACACTTCCTCTAAAGCAAGCCTCAGCCGCAAAACCCTCTGCCAGTACTCAACTCCAAAACACTGTTTCCACTCCCAAGCCCAGACTTTTATTCCCTCTGTGCCCTCTTTATTTGGAATGTATTGTAAACACGGTCAATGCCAATATGGTTCTTCAGGACAAAAAGCAGTTATGAATTGAGGTTAAGTGTTAGGTTGTTGTCTATATGACGTGCAGTTGGTTACGGAGTGACGGTGCGCAGGCGTTTCAGACAAGCGCTTTCTCTTGGCTTTGGCGCCTGATTGGTTCTGATGGTTTCGCGTTTGTTGCGCCGAAAGGGACAAACTCGCACACATTTGAAAATCGTCACATATGTACAAATAGGTTTGGAAGTGCATTAGAAATTCTTGTAAATTGATCTTTTCCTTCCTAGCGCTGATACCCTCGTCCCTCGGGCTCTCGAGGTTTACTGAAAGGCCGGTCTCTACATAAACACACAGCTTCCTCTATCAGCTCAAGAGACGATGACAGCAGAGTTTAAAAGGTTTATGCTTACATACATATACACAATGTATGTTTGTTATTTATGGTTGTTTCTCAAATCAGTCAAATGTTAACTCAAATAAAATGTTGTGCTCTTTGTTGAAATTTTTAAAGTTGAGTAAAATGATGTATCGTGGATATTCTCAGCTTTTATGAAATTACTTACTAATAAAAGCTGAATAATGTGGAATGTCGGCTGACTTAAAGCTGTGATTAATGATTTTTTTAAAGAGTAGTTTGGTAGTTTAGGTCTCTAACCCGAGGTTTTACGCGCATATTTCCCCATCTCCCTTGAGAGGAAGAAGGGGGGAAAAAGCGCTGTGAGGTTCAGACAGGCCCCATGACCTTGTTGCTTTATTATTCTTTTGACGGTTGTGTTGAAGGTGTTGAAATATTGAACAGAACATGACAGACGATGACCACTGAATTTCCCTTCTCTCGTTGTCCCTTCCAAGTTGAGGATTTAAAGTCGCGCGCCGCTGCGGCTGGATTGTTTAGACTGACACCTTGAACCATAACGCTAGTCAAAGAGGAGGAAATTTGTGTATTTACTTGTGATAAATGCACTCTCAACACAGCTCTTTCACTCCTCTGCACTGGTCTGCCAGCTGATTACGTAGGCCGTGCTCACCAAAGCAGTCAGTATACCTTCTGAGATGAGGTTTTATTTGATATTATGGGCCTGTAGTGGCAGGAAAGCTTATACACAGAGCCTGAGTCATCAGAGTGTACAAGAATAACTTTCTACAGGGTCCATTTGTGAACAGAGAATTGGAATTCAAAAAGTGTTTTACTGCACTAATCCATCTGCTGCAAAACAATCTGCAAATTAATCTGCAACCTTTTTGAAAATCGATTAGTCGTCGAGTATTTTTTTCAAGCACAAATGACAAGAAGTCACTCCTGCTTTTCTTTGTTTTTTATCGTTGTAAATTGAAAACTTTCAGGTTTTGCAAAGTTGGCCTGACAAAACAAGCCATTCCAAGATGCCACCTTGGGGTATTTTGAGATTTTAGACCGAATGATTAATTGATTATTTGAAAAAAATAAATGACAGATTATTTCTTGATAAAAATAAAAACTCATTGAAATGTTACTGAAGCTTTGGGAATATGACGGAATTCCTACTTGTAAAACATGGGTTTCTTTTTAGTAGCTTTTAGACAGTTGGTTCACATCACATTTGCTGTTTAGCATCTTAGGGTATTTACCTTTAATGCAGTCCTCTTCATCCAAATGTAGCAGATTTATTTCCTGCTTAAGATTCTATGTTATAAAAGAGTGTAAATTTTGACTTTAACTAATGGAATTGCTAAAGTTATTTCAGTGCGCTCATTGATATTGTATGTGTTCACTTGCAGGAATGGCAGAACTCCATCCAGAAGAACGCGGGTCTGGCCTTTATCGAGTTGGTCAATGAAGGCAGGTAGGTAACTCTGACCTGCTAACCGCTGCTCTCTCTCCTCGCAGCAACACTCCTTCATTATCTGTCCCACCTCTACCCACCAGCCACTTTCCAATTTTACCATTCCTGGATCACATCACAGCCCCTCAGGGCCCCCACAAGATCCCCAAGGCCCTTGTGATGGGGTGTCTATTCAAGATTCTGGACAACAATCAATGATGGGGGGTTGAAGAGAAGCTTGGGAGAGTGAGGATGGAAGATCCTTGAGTTCAAGGCTCCATTCAATACCTGCTCATCCCAGAGGGATTTGGGAAAAGGAGAGAGGTTAGGTAGAAGGTGACAGGGCCTCTGATCGCTGGTTCCTCTGTGACACTTGGGAAATCGCTCTTGATTTCCAACTGTCCCTGTGTCAGTTTATGCCTTTCTGGTTGAGCCTTTATCTGCCTGTAATCATCTCCTCTGTCTGCCGCTGTCTTTTGTTTTTTGTCTGTTTTTCAATTATCCCGACATATGAGCCTCCTCACCTCTTCCTAATAAGACTCTCTCACTCCCACAGCAGCTCCTCTTAGTCTGAGAAGTCTGATCAATTTCAAATGTGTCCATTATTCATTCTCAGCTTTAAGAATTGGCAGAGGCTAATCCACAGTAATGCTAATGAAACGAGCTATGAGTTCTTTGTGGAGAACAGGATTAGTATTTCACTTTAAGGAGGCTGATCTTACAGAAACATAACTGAAGTTGGGGATACTAGTAAAAGATCCAATCTGTATGTTTACATGTGTCTGAAAATGTCTGGTTTGTCTCTTTGTGGGAATCAAATGGGCATTTAAACATGATAGCAACATGATTGGTTGAACATCAAATTTCCTACAACTAGTACTTTATGTTTAATTTCTTTGATTAAATCTAGATTTCATACATCCAAATTTAAATTAAGTATTATTTTATTAATTATTCCATCCATCCATTTTCTGCCATTAAGTCACATTAATTTAGTTCATTATATCATGAGCGAAACACTGAATAAAAAGTGATTCATCATCACCATCGTTTTTTTCTTTCCTTCCTTTCCTACTTATGCTAGAATGACTGTTAAACAAGGATTAAATAGCATCTGTTGTTGCACTCTATGTTGTGGTAAAAATATCTTAAAATGTCTTGAACTGAGCAACTCCTGCAGAAACTCTATATTAAATTACTTATTACTAGGTATTTGACTTCCCATTTTCCACAGTGTCTTCAGAGAGGTTTTGAATACATGTGCATAAAAAAATGCACTTAAACTTACCCACAGTCTGTTTTGTCCATATGTACAGTCTTAAGCGCAGAGCCCCATAAAGACGGCCAGTGGCTCGGTTATTGATAGCGGGGCCTCGACAGGGCCATAGAGGCTGCAGAGGCCCCAGCACCTCCGCTCCCCTGCTGCCCTGTTCTGAAACAGCAGGCTTAGGTTACAGTCATCCCGTGGTCCCAGCCTGCCCCATCCCTCCTCTCTGGCCCCTGGTCTGTTATTGTTCCACTTTGCACAGCCCTGACCTTTAGGGCTGTAGAGAGGTTTCTACGACCTGCACACACACACACACACACACACACACACACATAACATGCATGTTTCATCAACGCTGATAAGAAGAAGGAGGTGGACTACATATGTAGCAACACAGGCAGAGATCCTCCCTCATGTCAGATGCATATCATTAACAAATCAATTAGCACCTGCAGCCCAGTTAAAGGATCTATCTGCTTTGGTTTTGTTTCCAAATTAGATTTTCTGCTTATTTTGCACGGCTCTTTTTCAGCATTTTATGGATATTACATGGCTGTTCCTTGTCGAGGTTACCACATATCACAGTGTTAAACAGATGTTTTAAATACTCTGCAACTCAAGCTTTTATGATGTAACTTAACATCTGTCTGACGTTTTTCCCTCTCTATGACTGAAGTAAATTGACAACCATAAATATAGCTTTTAATAATAATTGTAAATACCTTTATGCAGTATTCCAGTGTTGCTGATGTCCTTCTCGCCTCTCTCTAGGCTGCTGAGTCACACCATGAAGGACCACCTGGTTCGCGTGGCTAATGAGGCCGAGTTCATCCTCAGCCGACAGAGAGCTGAAGACATCCATAAACATGCAGAGTTTGAGGTGAGATGCTGCACAGTTCTGGCAACCTACACACACACACTCACAAGTCTGAGAACAAAATCACCATTGACATAACTTCTTGTTATGGAGGCAAGCTAAATCGTTCTTAAACATAGGAAAACATTAAATTCTGGCCAAAATATATAGATTTTTTTTTTACAGGAGTTAGATCACAGCCAAATTTTGAATGAGGCAAACACAAATAATGTTCTGCAACTTCAAGCTGAAATCTGCAACTTTTTTACCTACTGCAACAATGACTAAGCATTTATATCTCATTGTTGGTGGTATGCAGTCAAAGTATGGTCTGCAGACCAGTTAATGAGATTGCATGAAAAAAAAATTAAGTGAGTTAGACATGTCAGCTAGACATATACAACTTGACAAATCTGCTCATGTGACTGTCTCTAACATGTTATGCTGCACTCTACTATACAGATGGATATAAAGATATGTTAATTAGCAAAATTGAAAGATTTCAACTTTCAACTGTAGCCTTAGCAGATTTTTTAAGATCAAGCTATTAAAGCATTCCAGTCCAGACTTTTCCTCTAACAAGAGAAATTGTTAACCAAACATAATCTACCTGTCATAGTTTGCCCTGTGAGATCCACTTCAGGCTGGCTGAGCTTGGACAATAACATCCATTTGTAGCTTTAGGCCCATCGCACTAAGACTCCTTTGATAGAAATGTTTAATAGTTTGATATTCCAGTCAGTGAAAGGAGCTGATCCAATAACTACTTAAAACTTGTCCGTCAAGTTTTTAAGATCTGTCACAGCAAACCTAGAGGACAAATGTTTACTTTTCAAACATAACCCTAGTACTAATCGTGAACACACACACACACACACACACAAATACACAGACATACGTACACACTGAATTAGTTTGAGGCTGGGGATCATGCTTGGCACATATCACTAACCAAACATTGTGTAGTGTTAATTTATCCCTGTGCCTCTCCGTCGAACTGCAGCCTTGCCCCTGAAACATAATTCCCCCCTCCCCTCCTCTCCTTCGTCTTCCTACCAGTTCTCAGCACAAATGTTGCCATTCACGTGTAGCTGCCGGGCCAACTCCATCCTGACCCATGGGCACTTTTCGTTGCCCCCTTTCCCAGTCCAACTCTGATAAACCTCCCCTCCCCTCTGCTTTCTAGATCTCACAAAAATCATTTCCTGTCCTGCTGAGATCCTGTCCATTATACTCCCGCTGGGGGTGTATTTTTGCCAGTGACAGCAATATGGCATTCTCCCCTCTCTTCCCTCTCTCCCTCATTTCTCAGGAACCTGCCAGCACTAAAAGCTGTAGACAGACCTGAGAGGTGCTGGCCTGAAGGGCTGACTGTGTGTAAACCCACCATATCCACCCCCAAGCCTCAGCCCCCACTTGCAGTAAAATGTGATGCTTTTTTTAAGGTTCAAGGAAGGGTCTCTCTTATATTCGGGTAAAGTCAAATCCCTGAAGAGTGTTGAAAGTCAATCAGGAGGGGTGGCAGCACAACTCTTGCACATCAAAGTTTTGTCTGCGTTTGCTATGTTTTTCTCTCTTTCTTACATATGTCTTATCTGAGATATATCTTGCTCTTTCTTGGATTGCCTTTCTGTGTGACGGGCATCCTCTTCTTGTGAACCCTTATTACTCACACTGCAAGTGTCAGTCATTCGCATCGTGATATCTGACATGACCTGACCTTATCATCATCAACACAGACCGGTGGAGCATGATTTCGTTCTGCCAGGTTGACATATCAGACTTTTCATTCTACTGCATACCCACTTTAGGAAACTGTGTACAGTATTTGTGCTCTTGCGAAAGTGCGTGTACAGTATGTCCGCTCAGGCAGCTGTCTTCATCTGACACAAGAGCAGCACAAGTAAAAATGGCTCGGAGTATGTTGCCTGACTGGCAGACAGACAGACAGACTTGGCAGCCAGTCTCCACACAACAGCCCCAAATGATCCTGCTCTGAACTGGCCTCTCGCTGTGGCTGCAGGCCACACGCTCTCTGAGAAATGGAGAAGGGACCGAGGCACGTTTACACAAACTCCCAGGCATTAGTCCCTGAGTCCTAACCTGGCATACAGTAAATTGACATTGCATCTGTCCCAAACTCTCCAAATCTAATTGATTGTTTAGCTTTTTTGTTGTTATAAGTCCTGGTGGAAGCTAAGTCTTCTCTACATAATGCAATATGTCTAGATAGCAAGAGCTGGACATAGGATTAAGCAATTTAACAGACAGACCCCACCTCATAAGAGTACAGTTTGAAGTCTGATGCATGTTGGGTAAGATGATGCAAAAGACAATTTATTTAGTTCTCCTTATCAACAATATTTTCTATAGTCATATTTGTGATATATATATAAAAGAAGTTGTGGGTCTATGTTAGTACAACACCCTGTGTAATGCAATAGGCTCAGGCTTTGTTACATTTCCAAATGACGCAGCACTATCAGTTACATAAACTGTCACTCAGTTGACTGCAAAAAAATACAACTAATGAAAAGCTATAACTTTCCATTAGCTGTGTTTCCGTGTTGTCATTTGAAACTTACTCCACCTTCGCAATCTTCCAGACGTCCTTAATCAGATACCCACCAAGGCTCGTCCCAAACTATGTTTCACAATTGAATTCCCCACTTAAATGCAGTTGCTCCTCAGTGACCTCTGAGAAGAAGTGAACCCCTGATAAGTCTTGCTCTGATATTGCTGTATTGATTTTTGCCTCCGTGCAAGCTCTGCTTGAGCCTGCTGGAGCCAACGGTTTCATTTTGCACTGCCACAATAAAAATAACAGGCCAATGAAACATCCCCCCTGAGGGCGGGGGTGGAGGGTTTTGAAATAATTTTCAGCTATGTCCCAGTTTTTTAAAGCGTTGTTTCTCTCTATTGTGTTGCAGCGACACTATAGGTTGGCTTATTGTTTTGTGAAAAAAATAAACCTCAAAATAAGCTCTCAAAATGACTCATTTAGGATGTCATTGTGTTACACTGGAAGTGAGGAGGTTTGCTAACTCACGCAGCATCACTTGCCAAAACATAATCTGCATCCTCCCTCACTTTACTATTCTGCATTGAAGAGCTGTTGTTGTACTTAAACGGCTTCCACAAATGCAAACCAAGGCACCAGAAAAGAGAATAATTCGATACATAAAAACAAATTTATGTTTGCTCCTTGTCAGAGTTCATATCCTTGTGAAGGCAGTGATAGAGGATTTAGATGCCACTTTGCCTCAGAGACATAACATATGCTTTCTCTCTGCCGCTGTCTCTCTCTCTCTTTCTCGCTCACACTCTCACTGGCTCTCTGTGGGACAGAATTGAGTTATTTTTGGTCCTGAGAGTAAGTTATTACAGTGGGCTTAGGGTGAAACAGATGAAGATAACTAGGGGGAAATCCAATTACCTTTTAGGGTTCTCTATCTAAAGGGATCCTTAATGTGAAGGAGATCTGCAGATCGGATGCTGCTGCCCAGCACAGCAAATGATAGACTGTGATATCTTCCAGAGGAGCAGGAAGGAGAGGGAGCCCAAGAGATAGAAAGGAGGGGAGAGAAATCGAACTCCCTCTTTTTATGGGGTTGTTCATTAGGGATGAAATGTGGCGGGCTCAGGGGCACAAGGGCAGATAAGGATAGAGATAGGGAAGAGTGAGCAAGACCCAAGTCATTTCTATTCTTCCTTACTCTTCCCTTCTGCTCAGTCTTTTTTTTTATATACCCCCTTGATTCATCTTCTGCAGTTATATGGAGTAATTGAATTGACTGTCTGGGAGATCATGTGAAAGCCAGACGATAGCAGCTAATTAGTGCTTGGCATCATTGTCCTCCCTCTGCTGAGCTTGTAAAACGATCTGGTCCTTCTCCTAACGTTAATGACATTAACATTGAGCTGATGCTCATTATGTTCTGTTATCATAGTGCTGCTCTCTGGAAACTTGTGTATCACAGAGCTGAGTATCACAGAGAGAGCTTTGGCAAGCATCGATTTTAATAGCTTAAGTTAGGTCTGCTCTGGACCTCAGCTCCAAACGAGTAACTGTGATTTTCGTTTTGACAAAAGCACCACAGCCTCTTGTCATAAAGATCTTGATCTGGCTAACTTGTGCATTTGTTTTGAGGCAAGTGAAAGAAAGATGCAACTTCTTTTTAATATCATTTTTCTTTTTTAATACACAGCAGGAATGTAATAATTTGTCTATTTGTGGCTGTATGACATTAATAATAATATGCAATTTGACACTTCGTTAGATAGTTTTAGGAGCACCAAGGTTACATATAAGCCTATAACTAACAGATTTGGTCACTCAGTAATAGTAATTTTGTTGAGAGAGCTAAAGTTATCAACATGTCTTCATTATAATAAACTAACAGCAAGATATAACTTGATAGACCTTTATAAAATGTTACATTATAATCCAGTTTTAGTTTCAGGATTACAGTAATGTCCACTGTGACCTTGACCTTCATGGACTGTAAACCACGTCTCGTACTGTATTTCATACATGTGTATATTACATACAGGTCTTAAAGGAAGAGGGATCGATTTTGAGTCCCTTCAAATCCCACAATTCTCACCATCTATTGAGTGACCAACCAGGCTGGATTCACGTTTTCACTCTTAATCTATCACTGTTCTTTTTAGTTTTCTTTTATTAACCGCTCATTTCTTTTCTTTTCCTCTCTGCTGTGCTTGAACCCGTATCAGCCATAATTACAATAGGTAACTTAATTCTATAAACTGTCCCAACGTATTACTTGCTGCTAAACTTTGCCTGGGAGAACTTAGGCTCTTCTGTTTGTCTGTCATAAATCATTTTGTCTGATTTTGAGGGGAATCAGACCCCAACGAGAATAACTATATAGAAATAACCATTCTTCTCTCTGATGGCCTTGTTTGCTTATGTAGGTCATATAGATGCATCAGTATTAAATTGAAACTGTTTCATAATTCGTAAAAACTCTTAGTAGGTGTTCTCACAGTAAATCCCAATTTAGCTATAACCAGCAGGCAGAAAAGTTCATTGATTCCACAAGAACCTGTTTTTGTAACTTTTAAAACAGAAGCTAAACAAAGGTTACTCAATCACACACAGGCTCAAGAGCCGGAGAACCACAACTCCCAAAGGCTATTTTCAGACTGATAGATGCCACCAACTGTAGCTTGCTGTCATGTAGTTGTCGCAACTGTAATGTTGTATGTCAGCAGGGCAGCGTGCCCGGACACCTCATTATGGGCAAAACTGCTGTCAAGAGAATGAGAGAAAAAAAAAATAGAGACACGTCTATATTTGTGATAGCATTGTTGCACAAGCATCGGGATGTGGGTTCTAAACATGAGTGAGAAATATCGTGTAGTGTCAAGACTGAACAGCAGTAGATATCTTCATACATTATGATGCTGTTGTCAAAACGTATAGGAAGTTGTTCTGCATTGTTTTCTGTCCCTTCTTGGTTGATTTTTTTTTACTGTTCAGCATGGACTGTTTTTCAGGAGACACCAGGAGCTAGAATGGGATAAGTGGGGTACACAATATGGTTTTGGTACAGTCATCTCTGTCCTACTGACTTTTCCACATTAATGAAGTCCCCAGGTACGTCCTCCGCTGCTGCCATCGTTATGTGTGACCAGCTAACCCCGAAACATGACTTTACTCCACTGTTTCCTTTGACACAGTCTCTTCAGTCAGCGGGAGAACGTTCTCATTTTTCTACCTTCCAGCAGCTGAAGTTCAGCTCACAATTCTGACTAAAAGTCTTCATGTTAGATCAATTTATCTAGCTTATGCAGAGCAGACTTGCGGCAGTGTGTTGTGTTATGTGGCTTTTTCCACATTTTGTTTTGAAGAAAATTAAATCCGTTTGCTGCTTAAATTTCAGACCATTCATAAAAATGTTTTCAAATTCAACCAGAGCGCTACCCTGTTTTCCCAGTTTCAGGCAGGATTTCAGTGACATTTATTTTTCATCCGGCCGCGTCCTTCCTTCATTTGACTATTTTTCACCTCCAGACGACAGTTTAACACGTATGATTTTTCACGTGGCATGACCTTGAAGCTGAGCTGGAGTCATCATAAAAAAAAAAAAAAAAGATGGCAGCAGACGCAGACTGATGCGGCAAGAGGAGCGCACGGTTTTTGCAGAGAAAAGAGGTTTCTGGGTAGAAGAGATGAAGAGGCTGCCAGCTGAGCATGGTGACCAGTCCATTAAAGATCAGCCACAGACAGTGTGAGGGGAGGAGGAGGAGGAGGAGGAGGGAGATACTTTGATAAGTGTTGCGCCTGCGTTAACCTTGATGGCCGCTAGCAATGGGCCGGTGCCAGCAGCAGGGATCTGTTTCAACTGGATTAGATTATTTTTTTTCCGTCTGTGCTCCAAGAGAAGAGAAAAAAAAAAATCAATACTTGGGAGCACGGCCTGACAGGGGCATCATTTCAGAATTGAAGTGGCTGTCAGGCATTGTCATTTGGTGACTTTTGTTCGCCATTGTACTTTTAAGCCCTCATTTTTCTCCCCCTCCTCTCCCCTTCACTCGTTTCTTCCCGAGCCCATTGTCTGAATTCCCCTGGTGACATTTTATGTTGCAATTTGAAAACTCGAGGGCAAGAGATCAAGTGCAAGAGAATCTCTTTGAAACCAATTGGTGGACTGGTTCAGCATCTACTTTTGTTTAGCGCCCCCCCCCCCTCCTCATCCTCCTTTCTCATTTCATCCTCTTGTCTCCCCAGACCTCCATTGTGTTCCAGGAGGAATTTATTTGTAGCATATTTGCATTCTCTGATACCAGACAAGGACAAGCCTGATGTCTCGCCTTCCTCTGGACAGTTTCTCTGCCCGTTTGTAAATGAAACCCTCTGGGAGCGCTTGTCGACGGATGTGAGAAATTGGAGATTCTCGCAGAGCGATAGCCCGGCCACGGAGAGTGTGTAGCCCTGATGTGCCACCAATGTCAAGACATTGCAAATCAAGCGCTTTAATAACATCTCTGCTGGTTTTGTTTCTTCCCTCCTGTTCTCCGACAGAACCTCGAGACCCTGGTTTTGTCAGTCGGCGCTTCGAAGGCTCGCTGTGGCACGGCACCGCCGCTAAACCTCTCTCTCTGTCACTCTAATTGATAAACATAGGACTGATATCTTGTAATGAGCCTCCATTCTCCAGCCTATTATACTGGTTAACCCTCTCAACCCAGCGAGGGAGAGGAGGAGGAGGAGGGGAGCCGAGGCATCATCTGACAACAACTACAGCATTTAGATAAGGCTGACACTGTTACAACACCAGCACCACCGTCAAACACATCTCCTCGTTTCCCCACTGCTTATTATTTGTGGGATCAGGATGGCAAAAACATGAGCGAGTGACAACCACAACAACAATTTTTAGCAACAAATAGTTTTGTGTGTTCAATTCGTCAGTTCGAAAATGCTGCTATTAAAATGCATGCGTTTCAAAGCTTCGTCTGCCTCTCTACCTTTTCCGCCATTATGGGATTTTCAAGATGATTACTGTTCTTTCCACTCCCCCAGTCACTTCCCCAGCAGCCCATTTCCTCCCCAAACTTCAACACACATCCATAGTTATTTATTTGAACCGCTGATGAATTGTGGGAGACACGACTCAGTGTAATTGACTCGATTAATGCCAGCCATTATCATTTCGTCCTCACCAAGCTGTCTCCCCCCGGCAGAGCAGGCACTCGCTCCGGCCGACCCTGTCAGCCAGGCCATGTAATGGAAGGTGCTGCCCATGATTACAGTGTCGCAAGTCATAACGGTCTCACTGCCAGCAAGTCGTGCCCTGGTGGCTGTCTGGGTAGGGAGCGAACAGAAACACAGTCTGCCATCCCCTTTTCTTCAGCGGCGCTTTTTGAACTCGGTGAATGGAAGTGCTTGCCTGTGGGAAAGTCTCTTTTATGGTTGTTTTCCTTGTCACAATATGCACACAAACTGCTTCAGTCACTCCGAGAAGAGGCATGTTTCTAATTGCGAACGGGGGAACAGATACTTTTAATTTACTTCTTATGTTTCGTGGATGTTCTTTGAAAGGGAAGAAAGAACAGTTTGTTTGAAAAAATAAAAAAAATACCCCGAAATGCTCCTAGTTGGTTTCTGCCCTTCATCCTGTCTGTGGACGTGGATGGAAGCGAACACAGGATGGTGCCAACTGGGAGATTTAGTTATTCACTTTAACCTTCATAATAACATAACATAATAAGTCCTTCATAATACCCTGGCATGTTCTCTGACTTCACATCAACGGAATGACCCCTGGAATTAACAGTGACTTGTCTTTTCCACTTACAAGCAAACCCAACTTTGGGCTTTAATGGCACTACTTACGTGTTCAGCTTTTTTGGTTGTTATTTTAGGGGTGAGTCTGCGAATTTGGCCTTTTCTCCTGCAGTCGACTTTGGCTCGGGATATGAGGAAAGCCCATTACAGCATGGAGGGTTTGGGTGTTTGGGCAGGCTCAACGCACAGGTGATGAAGTGTTTGTTTATGGTTATGAGTTTGAACCCAGCACTGTTGATTAGTCCTGCAGACTTTACGTGTCTCAGACAGGGGCAGATGGAAACGGACTCTTTATAGGCTCGCTACTTACATCTGTTTAAAGGACGGAAATCCACATGAGCATTTATTTTGCTAAAATGGATCATTTCTTTAATCGTGTATAAAATGTTTTGGGGAATGTTTCTGCATGTCCCGGATTAACATATTGTTTTGTGTTTAAAGTATAACATACAGTGTCTTAAGCAATAATTTGTTGCCGAACTAGTCCCTTTCTTTGCTCCAGCTTTTCACTTGTTCCAATCCCTGCTCGCCTTCAGTGCCACTGATCAAGATTAATGGACGTACAACACACACTCACACACACACACACACACAGCAAAGCAAAGCATTCTCTGGTTGAAAATTTCGAAACACTTACTCAGAAATTCCTTTTCCGTCCTCCCTTTATTTTGCTGTTTCCCAGGTCATCGTGCTGGAAGGTCAAGGCCCACTTTAATGCCACACAAAGAGACATAGATTGATAATTAAGGCGCAGCAGCCTGCAGAAAAGCCCCTCTAATGTGATTTATACCTATAGATTTTCTGTCAGGTATGAAATGTTGTCGTTCAAATTGAAGAGGAGGACCCATTATAAAACGCTTTACTGGTAACTTTGGAAAAGCAGGTTGCATTTGTTCTGCCGTGCATCTGAGTTAATCCCTACTGTACGACTGCTGTACCAATGGGTTACTTTAAGGTTAATTTGATAAGCAGAGTAATATACAGCCCAAGCAGCATTAATAATTGAATGAGCTTTTGTTCTTAATGCCACAGCCATTTGCTTCAGCTGCTATCCATGCAGAAGAAAATCAAAATGCACCATTGCAGTGATGCTCTATAAGGCTCGTTGCACTATACATAGCACATATTTTTCCTCCCTTTCCTTTACGCTCACCTTCAATGAGAACATAACTTTGAAACAGTTCTTTCAAAGTGAGCCACGAGTGTGCAGTGGAAATTGATTCTGAACTGAAACTGGAAAAAAAAAACACTTTTTTTTTTCAAATTAACGCTGTTATTTTCAGGAAGTGCTTTACTTTTACCATCGCTGCAGAGTTCAAAGGCCCGTTCTGATAACAAATTCCGACAGAGAAAAATGTCCTCCCTGTGCATTGTGGGTATCGTGTGATTTGGTGTGCCGGAGGGCATTAGTAAATATGTGTCCACTGTTATTAATCAACATGACACGAGGACAGAAATGACCCTATGCTTTTCATTTGGTTCTACTCAGAGTAGAGTTTCTATATGTGAAAACACTGTTGTGCTTGTGTCTGTGTTCGTATAGATCTGTTTTCGTATATTTCAAGATGCTAACCCATTTTATGATTTATACAGTGTAAAAAAAACCCATACATTTGTGCATGTGCTTGCAAGGTACACTCTTGCCATGCCTTCACTTGCAGAATGTATAATGTGTTTTTTTTCCTCTTTCCTCCCCAGTCTAACTGCGCTCAGTACGCAGCCGAAAAGCGAGATGAGGAGAAAATGTGCGACCACCTGATCCGAGCAGCCAAGTACCGCGACCACGTGACGGCCACGCAGCTCATCCAGAAGATAGTCAACATTCTGACCGACAAACATGGAGCCTGGGGAAGCTCTGCCAAAAGGTAAAACCAAACCCGTGTCTGAAAACATGACTGGACGTTCTTACATTATTAGTTGTCATTTCACTTTTATTAGTCTAGATTTTAAAATGTAAGTTTTCTTTGCTCAGTCACATACTCACACATACATACTGTACATGCACATAATAATTTCCCATTATTTCAATCCAGTCATTTTACATGGCAGTTTTCTGTGTATATGATTTTAGAAATATGAAAATGACAAATAATCCCTTTAATTCTATATTTGATCACAATTGTGTTTTATTGTCCACATACTAGATATTTTAGAGAGACAGTAAGTGACATTGGTACCTAATTGAGGCATTGTATAGAAAAGCCTTTAATCAAGAGGATGCACCTGTTTTTCTTTGTTTTTTTCTGAATTGAGTTCATCGCACATCATTTTCTCCGCCTCAAATTATTCTAACCTGTGTAATGGATTTAATCTCATCATAATCTTTTCTCATCCGCCCAATACTCATGACTTTGATTAAATTAGATTTGCAAAGGTGAAAATGTCAGCTGCGGGTTGAATGATGCATTGACTCGGGAGAGAGATGAAAGCCATTTAAACAGCTCTGCTCCCATTAAGAACAGAGGGGAACCCAATCCTCTGTGTTTGTTTCGCCAAATAGGCAGCACAAGCCAATGCAGCTATTCCCTAATGATGGCTGTTTGTGCAGGTAGTGTGTAATGGTGAGCTGGAGAGACGGCCGCTGGCTCACGCTTGTTAGGCTGAAACCAACTCTCCAGAGACTCGTCTGGCGAGGGTTAGTTTGCTATTGGATCTGGAGTCTATCTCTGGCTGCCTTTGTTTCCCTTGTCTATTTTTTTTCTCTCATATCAGGATGTGGTGTATTATTTGTCATATTTCTCTTCTTTCCTTGATCCCATCTCCTTGCCTTTCTTTCTATTAGTCTCCACGTGTAATCACACAAGGCTATACTATTTACTATGGAGATTGTGTTCTACGAGCCCTGGCTAGAAAAGTCCCCCATTACTGGCCCTTTATGCCGTTGCGCTATTGATGGTTTTCCTAATGGCTGCCGATGGGCGCAGGGAGCCATTGGCACCGGGCCTTGGAGTGCAGCGCTCTTTTAATAAATCACAATCAGTCCTGTGCCATTACATCAATATTTTTGGTCAATTACTGTGAAGGTCAGGTGGTGCGCACCGGAGCCCGTGGTATGCGGGCATAGGAGAAACATCTGGTGCTGCAAAAGCCCAGAAAAAGAAAGTAAAAAAAAAAAAAAGGAAACGATGAACGCAGAAAAAGAAAGTCACAAGCACACCTGCATACCTGCAGGCGTCCTAATATAAGAGATGTTCTTTCCCAAGGTACGCCGCCTGTAAATACGGACGGGAGGGGAAGGACGGATACACACAATGAAAACCGCAACCTTTTTCCAGCTGTGAAAATGAAATCCAGGAACACAAAGACAATACGCAGCTATGATTACGACCTTTTGTTGCTTGGGTGTAAAAATCCAAGCCTGCCTGCTCACACGCCATAAAAACGTATTCCCCAAAGTTTCCATTCAATAAAGAGTCTGAAAATGAAAATATTATTTTCTCACAAGCTGATGGGAATTGTTGTTTCCTCACGGCAGGCATCTAATATCTTCTGACACAGTGTGACCTGCCTGAATGCAATTTGTGTCTTAATATCCAGCTTACAGCGGCCCTGGCCTCTGGAGAGAAGAGGTGTTAGGTGATTTTCCCTTTTCCATTCCCCTGCTACGTCTCTCCTCCTCTCCTTCTCTTCCTTTTTCTTCGTCGCAACGTACAATTTCTTTTCTCGTTTCCTCTCTCGCTCCTCGTCCTTTACTCTTTCTCGTCTCACCATCCGCTGCGGTTGTATCGCCAGGCGTCCGGGGAGGATTCCCTCCACCAGACAGAGGCAACATCTATCGTTTTCGTGCCCTTGTCTGTCATCTAGTGTCAAGACAAAGACAGATCCACAAGCCAGACAGAGAGGTCGACTACCTGTTCATCCATACGTTTCTGTCCCCGGCGCCTCGAGACTCAGGTGTACAACACGCCAGCCTGCTGTCTTTTTAAGAGATGGAAAAAAAAAAAGAAGTAAATGAACAGCTCGAAAGATAGCCACAAATGAAACAACTGGCAGATGTCTTTTTTTTTTTCTCTCCAGTTTTTTTTTTCCTCCTTTCTTTGAGCTCGGGCCCACTGAGCATCCAGACCGCTGCCGTGTTTATTTGGGTCAGGAATCATCTTTCATGTATATGACACCTAGACAAAGTCGACGGACAGAGAGGGGAGATGAGGGCAGATGATGGAGAACGCCAACTCACCGTCTCTGGGGACACGCACTACTCTCCTCTTTTTCCCCTCTCATACCTTCTCTTTATTGCATTCTAATAGGCTGACTAATGTACCATGGAAATTCACTCTGGATGCAGGAAGCGGGGGAAGCAGAAGGAAGGTGGCAGCAGCTGAGAAAAAGGTTGAAGTGTGATGTAGAAGCGGCGTGCACACTTTTTTTTATTTTTTTTAAATCCAGAGCTGTTGTTGACAGTCGACTGATGTAGCCAGTCTGTTTGAGGCAAATGGAAACATTATTCAACATGCAGAGGTTTAGGTGTACTTCCTGGCATTTGCTGTTCTCCTACTTTGTCTTTCTCTTTCCTTTTTTTTTTTAAAGCTACATCAGCATCTTTTTCATTCCTGGTTTATTCCAACAGCCCTCACCTACAGCTAGTCCGCCCCCAGAACACCACACCTCGAGCACCTACTCCTCACCCTCTGCTCCTCCTCCCTCATATAAGCAGCTCATTTTCTGCAGCACCACTGCTCTAATGGACGCCCTTAGGCTAGAGGCTTCCCAGCCAAGGGACATCCATCTTTTGGCATGTCACACTCCCGCCCGGCAAAAAATCTTTGTGATGTGCACTCCAATTTTTCTTCAGTAAATCAAATCATCCTTCCTTCAGAAAGACGAATGCTTTAGGGTTGGAGTGTTATAGAGAAAATCAATGCCGGCAAAATTGAAACAGTATGCCCCCGTATTGATCGGCCTTGTGAGATCGAAAACGAACAGCTTTGTAACTGTTCCACTGGACAGTTAGCTGACCTGTAATGGACAAACTATTGATATTAGCATTACTATTTTATCTTGTGCTATGTCATTTCTCCGGCACACTACTGGAGGAAAGAAGCCGGAGCAGAACATTCACAGATAGAAAAGGTTTTAACTTCTTATCCACTAATGATACAGGAGATGGTGTGAAATGTTGTCTAGACAATAAACTGGAGGGGTTGTCATACAATCAGGTTCTCTTTTAATAAAAGAAATATTTCCTTTACATAATATTGCCTTTAGATCTGCTGCATTGTATCTGCTGCATAAACAGTGAGAGACAGTGCAGAGCAGCTACTACTTTGTATACATTTTCTGTTGCTCTTTAGGGCAGCAGCTGATTCATTATAAGTTAATCATGTGATCATTTTTAAGATGAATTGATTTTTTTAAGCTTTTACTGTGTTCTAGAATGATGGCAAATGCTCATCACAATTTCCCACAGCTAGACCAAAACCTCTTCAAATAGACCAAAGCCTGAGAGTATTTAATTAATAGTAATAGAAAGCAGAAAAGCAGCAAATAATCCTATTTAGGAACAAAGATTTAGGAATAATGACATAAACAATGAATGAATGAACAATGAATAGTGAATTTTTTGTTGATCAACCAATCAGTCAACTCTGTTCTTCATCCACAGCTACTACCCTGTGTTTCCCATTAGGGCTGCAGCTCATGATTGATTCCATTATTACTTAATCTTTTGAATATTTATGATTAAGGATTTGTCTCTTGATCTAAAACATGTCAGAAAATTGTGAGAAATGCCCCGACATGATAGCTTTAAATTCTTGTTAAACCAACAGTCCAAAGCCCCAAAATACATTGATACATAAGAGAGAAAAGCAGCAAATCCTCCAAATTCTTGGTATTTTTCTTAGAGAATGACTTTAATGGTTCATCAATTTTCATATTGTTAACGCCCATAAAAACATAGTTTTAAATCTTGTTGCTCTGTAAATTCAAATATTCCTGACTAAATAAGCTAAAATCAGTTCAAGTTTGGATTAAAAATGAACTTTTTTTTATTCAGACTTTAAACTCATCACCAGCTAATCAACCTAATAATGAAAGTGTTGATGTAGTTTGAGCTGCTTTGATTGACACTGGCATCAACCACAAGCACACAACTCTAACACTACCAAGGAAAACACACAGATCTCTGAATTGATTTTTTTTTCTCTCAGTTGAAACGTTAATTTATCACTTACTCATTTTAAGAAGTTAATTGAGTGAATAGGTTTTCCAGACCTTTATTATATTTTATTTTTTTTACCAATTCATCAAGCCTATAATTGCAACACAACTGCTCATTGTCTTGCAGTCATAACAGGTCTTGTTAGTTTTACCCCACTTGTCGAGCCTCCTCCTCTGGATTGCCGCTGCGTCGCCCTCCCAAGTCATCAATTAATTATGCACTGAACGTACCATGGAGTTATGCTTACTACAGCGAGGACATTCACGTTCACATAGTACTTTTTTTTAGATAAATGATTGCATGAGAAGCAGCGGCAGCCAGATTCATCTCTTCTTGTATGCTTTCATTCCAGACTTAAATCACAATTATGATACATAATACTGAATGTAATGCATGTGTTAAAGCCGGGGTCTGCTCAGTGTCTGCGCTGCCTTTGCGTGCATGTTTTATGGACACGCTGTACATTACGGCCGCGCTGGTGCTGTGCACGCAGAGCTGAAAAAGGAAATGGGACTGCGGCACGTCAGTGGAGATTATAACCATAGGAAACAAGAACATAACTGTTTAGAGTACACTCACTCTCGGAAATGCGCGACTGGAGAGGGGCAGGAAGACAGAGAGAGTGAGAGAGAGAGAGAGATGGATGGATGGAACGGAGGATGAGAGGGAGATATTTGTTACTGAAGCATCAAAAGTTGAGATGGAGACAAAGACAAGACAGGGACAATTTTTTTTTTTCCACATCCTTTCCTCTCTCTGCAGTATATACTAAACCATAGCGATGAGTGATTGCACGAATCTGTATGTAAAAGGTTGAGAGCGTGTCTTGTTTGCTGGATGGAAAACTCTGCAGCTGCTGCCTTATCTGACCATCACATTGCCTTTGTTGCATTTGGGAAGAGAATAAACACTGTAGCCGGATCCACAACCGCTCTCCATTCTGATTTATGCACCAGATTTTCCAATTGGAATCTGCCTTCCTGTTGTTTATTATTTGTATTCTAATCCTTTTGTTTCACCAAAATTAAGCCTGTTAAGGTGCATCTACAGTAGATAATCTCTGAAATGAGCCGTTCTTTATGTTGATGTCCAGTACTTTACATTTCTAACTGATAATGGCTTTTTGGTTTGCTTATAAATACTTGCAGTCTAAACACAAACATGGCCCGATGTCCCTCTCGGTGGCAGCTGCAGCAGCCGGCAGCTCCCGTCTCATCCCAGGCGGAGACAGTTGTTTCCTTTAGTCCAGATCCCGACTACTTCAAAAACCAATTAGCCGGGGCTCGAGTTGTGCTCATCCATCTGCCTTGATACAGTCATAAACACATAGCATAAACACACTGGACGAAGCAATGCGAGCCTGCCTTCCGTTACGTTCATCTCTGTAAACGAGACTCTGCGTATCAGGCAGGGGATCTTCAACACCAAAGTCCTTAAACGGGTTTAACGTGAAACCCTCCACCTCATTCATCACGCGCACTGACATGTGTCTGGGACAGAAAAGTTGTGACGGGGACGAAAAGGATGTTCCTTAAATCTCTGGGGAGACTATTCAAGTTTGACAGACTCGCGTTCCATCAGTTACATAAAATAACGTGCCACGAAGGTCCTACCGTGCAGGCCGGCTCATGGATATGAATTAGAATATAGCCTTAATGATAACATTTACCTCCACTGTATATACAGTACAGTGGCCGGGGCTGTAAGGAATAGTAACAAAGTGTCATGGGGGAACATATTAACAGCTGATGATGTCCATATGTTAGCATGGTTAAGTGTTGCAGGGCAGGCCGAGACTCAAAAAAAAAAATTACACTCGGTGGATCATTTGAAATGACAACAAAAAGGCAAGTGGTTCAGTTAAAACCGGTACTTTTAATCATTGTTGTGGAAATGATTCATAATTTATAGTTTTAGCTTTGATACCACCTGTCATGTTGCAAATGGGCTCATTTGAATTCACGATGAACAGGATGTTAGTTATCACAATTCATTATTTAATAGTCTGTCTTGTTATGATAAAAAAAATGTTACTTCATTATGAACCCATGCTTGTATAATTTAGTTAAATCTGTGCACTCTTGCCTGGTACGAGAGATGAGCTACGAAAACTGTGCATGCGTCTATGGCTGTATACGATGCACTTAGGCTAATGTTGGAAAAGATGCCTTTACATGCAAAAGATGTGTTACACTTGTGGCAATGAGCAAGTGTAACCAGCCTTTTACTGTTTAATTCTGTGTGTAACTCAAAGAGAGAAATCTCTTCTTCCGGGTTGTGAATAGTAAAAAGACCCATTGATGAATGTGGAATAGATGAATTTTTCCAACGTTGACAGCAAAACCAATGACGTTGGGGTTCATCGATACTGTAGTCTTTAATAGCAGGTTTCAGTACCCATTCCTAGCTATGCAGTCAGTCTGTCATAACTGGTTTGATTGTGACAATAAATATACTAAAGATCATCCTTAGACCAATTTCTAATCTTATTTGTTTTGCTACCAGATGAATTCCATTTTTTTTTTCAAATTAACCGAGCTTCTCTAAATATTTTCCACGTAACCATAGCAGCTGCAGAAATACCCTCTGGTGTATAAGTGTCTCTGTTGTCAGTTGTTCCACATGTGCCCATTGCATATTTTGCTTTACTGTGTCACTGAAACTATAGGTGAAAATCGACAACTAGTTCTCAGTTTAACAAATTTTCCCTGAACCCATTTACATCTTCTCGACCCTCCAGTTGTTCCACATGTGCCCATCGCATATTTTGCTTTACTGTGTCACTGAAACTATAGGTGAAAATCGACAACAAGTTCTCAGTTTAACAAATTTACCCTGAACCCATTTACATCTTCTCGACCCTCTTCTTTGTATTAACGCCATCCGTTTTGTCCGTCCTCTTCCTGGCAGCTCGGAAATGTAATGGAATCCTTGTTATGAAGTATGAAAGAAGCCCGCCATCCCAGAAAGACCAATTACACCATCCCGCTTCCCTGCCTCGCTGCCTCGCTGCTCACGGCCCAGTGTGACTCTGTAGCAACTCTCAGATTTATGAGTTCCATATACCCTTAAGAAAGTATATGGCCTTGGTGGAGCAAGGTCATGATAAAAGGGTGCTGATCAATATCTGAATGAAAAACCATTTGGGAAGTTTTTAGGGCTTTTTTTCCTCCTTTCTCCCAGGATGCAATATCTGCACAGTATCGATTGTCCAGGGCCAGTAGTTAGTCAAAGGCTATCTCCTTTGACTAACCCCTTTGCAGCGTGTCAGCCCCCCCCCCCTTCCTTGTGATAGATTGGTATGCTTCCAGCCACTGTAATTACACCATGGGACCAGCAGGTCATTTATTTTGCTACTTTCACCATTTGCCAAAAAATCGCCTTTATCTTTGGATTCCAGCACTTTCTTGTGCAACCAAAGCAGGAAAAAGGCCACATAAAATCCCAGTGTCGCCAGTATAGAACCGAGGCTCATCTTTTACTCTGAGATCTTCAGCTCGTATTCATGCTGAAGATTTACTTCACACCCCCGTCTCTGTGTCTGAGTTCAAGTTTAGAACCAGCAGGAGAGGATAAGACCCGGAAGCTTTGTGATGTAAAGAACTGTTATTGATGGAAGATGGAGGCTCAGATTGAACGTTTGATTCAGTCTGGAGTGATTTTGTGTTACAGCAGTTGAAGCTTATAACATTTTATGGATAAAAATGCTCAGGAGAGGAAAGAATTTTGTAACAGAAAACAGAATTAGAAGAACAAAAACAGTTCACAATCTATTATATTTGCTTATTTCTATAGAAAGTTTAATTATATTATAAACAGTATAAAAAGTGATCAAGCTAAAATTCTGGCTCTGGGGTTCATGAGATGTGAATTAATATTGAGCTATACAAAACTTCCAATATGAACAACATAATAAATCACGGTGATATTTAAAATTCTAGAGAGACTTTTATCAGCGGTGATGCTTTCTATTTTTTTTCTCCCAGGTTATTTTCTCAAATGAAGAGATAACTACATGGCCATTATAGTTAGTCAGACTTGTGTTTATATGATCGTCTCAATCACCTTGCAGTGGGATGGCTTCACTCGACACACACACACACACGCACATACACTGGGCTATAAGTGTTGTATAATGGGCACGGCCGTATGATGGAGAGAGGGGAGGAGGTGCTCATGAATAGCAGACAGCCCCGCTAGATGAGATTGCTGAGTCTTGTGGTCCTGCATCACACTGAAGCAGGAAACACAACAGACTAGTACACAGAGTTCAAGGGAGGATTTTTTTTTTATTATTATTTCAACAAACTCATCTTCTAGGCAAGATTAGTGTATTTTCTTTTTCAATTCTGTGTCGTTTTAAAATCAAAAACTAAGATGAAATTTCTGTTTTGCTTTAAGTTTTAAATCTTACATTTCATAATTAGTGTTTTTGTAAGTTCTTACTTCAGACCTCATACTGGTTTTGGTATTTGAGGTATAAATAGGAACTCTAAAAAAAAAAAAACCCTCCTCAGACTCCCACTCCCAGCTGACCTTGAGCTTCTTCTCCGCCGTGTTTTTCTTTTGGGGTGTGTTGGAAACGTGGCTATGCGTTCAGATTTGTCATACCATTCAAGATCAGCTCTGAAAGGTAGAGGTCAGAAGATTATTACAATGGGCCAGTAATGGCAGAATTATGCAACTCCGGTCCAGTGGATGCCCTCATTACCTCGCAGTAGTGGTGATAAATGGCCTTAAATGCATGTTGTCAAAATCACAGGAAAAATGTGACCCTTCATCAAAAATACAGATGGTACCACTTCAGCGACGTAGCAGGGGAAGTCTGTGTATACTGTTTATTATGCAGTTGATGCTAAGATCAACTTGATAAGACAAACCTTAATTTTACATTAAACAATAAAACTCGTAGAAGCAACATTTTTCATTTGATTGTTAAAATCTTTTTCACAGCATTCCTGTCTTTGTTCAATATTTACTGCAGCACTAAACACTTTTCCTTTTTTACCTCCCATGAAATCTGATATAATTAGTGTGTAATTGTCTGGCTTTTTGTTGGTGAATTTACACTGAGTGTAATTGCTGCTAATTGGAAGCTGCACACTAAGCTGCTGGTAATTAGGGCTTGATTTGCATTATTTCATTTGGCTGCACTGCATTGTGGGGAGTCTGAAGCCTTTTGCCTCCCACCCATGGGAGTACTTTGATCCTCACAAGCCGGTGATGTTGCAGAGATGCAATATCACTCCCTCTGTTTTTTTTCTCCCCCGATCTCTTTTTGAAAGCTCTTGGATAAATTGGAGTTAATTGGGAGGAGTGGTAGGTGCTTATGTCGTCTGGTTAATGAGAGTGTGTGCACTCTTGTGTGTTTGCAGCAAATTCAGTGAAAAGGGCGTTAACAAGAGTGTGATAAAAGCACAGGATGTAAATGTACATGGATTTCTTTTCAGAGTGAGTGAATTCCTTTTGCATTTTGATTTTAGTTCATTTTTTTCTTTTTTTGATAAAGTGTAGCTTCTTTTATTAGATATGTTTTTACAAATTCTTCATCACAGGTCAGATGTGGTGTTGAATCACTTAATGCACAGTATTTAAATTCACATTAAAAATAGACAAATTAAATGACTCGATCCTGTGATTAATAATAAGGATGGGCAAAATTACATGTGGACTGTCATTTAAGGGGATGAGATGAAAGTGTTGGCGGGTCTGTGACCCTAACATTACCTCTGGTAAATCTTGTAAACAACATTAGCTGAGGTGAATTAACATACACACATGTAGATGGTCTCTATAAACCTCATTGGAGTGGGAAGGATAAGCATTAATGCACATGTAGAAAATCACTCCGGCAAGACTTAATCATGCCAAACAATTTCAGTGGGAAGGTATTTGGTCCTGTTTCATTTTAATTTGAGTCTGGAGATACCAGCAACGCCATCGCTGCCACCATTTGACAAAGAGCCAGTGCTCAGGCAACCAGTCCTCAACATGACAAATCCTCAATCTATTCCTGCTCTCCCGTTTCTTCTAAACACATGGTTTATGCAAATCAAAGCAAAATGATCCCGGGGATAGCAGCAATGTTTGAGCAATTTGAGGGCTGCCAATAGGAACTGGCATTAATATAAAATAAGCAAGGAGAGAAATCTCTTCTGCATATGCAGCTCTCATTGACTGTACCCAAATTAATTTAGCAGAAAGGTTATGAATGACTTTTTGTGCCAAAGTGCAGTCGCTTGTAGTGATATATGAAAGCATATTCACTCCGCATGTCCTGCTTGCTATGATAAAGGTCATGGTATTATTTACATAATATCATATGCTTTGAAGATAAACGTGCAAAAACAGTAATATTTTCTTTCCCTCTCCATGTTCACCCAATGTAAAGTCTGCCTCTCCCGACAAGCTCAATTCAATTGAAGTAATATAAAACGATAAGGAAGAAAATTGGATGCATCTCTGGTTCTACTATCAGTTTTTAATGTCAGTTTCAAAATAAACTTTTTAATACTGAAAATGGTGAAAAAACTGTGATGCATCTGTTTTTGCACGATCCTGTCTGATTGAATTTTGATGGATGGCAATCATTTGTCCTTGTCAGGCTACAAACAATTGTTCCATAGAAATGGCAGCGCTATCAAACTTTCAGGACCCGCAGAGAGAATCTATTAACATGTTTAAACTGGCCGCTTTGATAATGATAAGCAGTGGTGGCCCTCGTACACAACAACTCAGAAACCCAACAATCCCAATAATATATCCTGATTAATAGAGGATGCCTTGGAAGTGGATTAGGATTGTTCATGATGGGGTTTCTTAATGCTAGATTAGTATTGTATTTAGGGTAAGATTAAACCTTGATACCCCCCAGGGGAAATTGGGTTGGCCCATCAGGAAACCGTAATAGAAAATAAAATAACATCAAGACTCATGCATAAGATTGATGTGCAACAACAAAATATATTTCCACAGTTATTTTTTTTATTTGGTTGAAATTTTAATAATAGTATTTTTAGCTTGACCTTATATTGACTGTTGCTTTAAAAACACTGGTTATGTGATAATGCGATTTCAGCTTTTGTGTTGTACTTTCATTTACACATTGTTGTTCTTATCTGGCTAAACGTCACCTATGTGTTTGGCAATAGTTTATTGTAGTGGACATAGTTAATATAGTTCTCTTGGTCCTCCACTTTTCTAATAACTGTTCTTTCCAAATAAGCTCTTCATTAATCCTGAAGCAACTCTCGAACTGAAGAACTCCTCACAATTAAACCATTTGTTTTGCCAGATCTACTTGGACGCCTTCTCTGTTTTGATGTAAATGGACAATTTAGTAGCGCAATTGAAATCTTAAAGAGCCCCCACCCCCCACCGAGTAAAATATCTCCTTGCAGCGTGTTGACAGTTTGTGTTGAGTTTATTAAATTGAAGGCACAACTGTTTTGTTAACTGATTAGGGAGAAAGAGCGTCAGGGCCACATAAAAGGAGAAACTTGAGCTCCCCCCATTCGTCCTCTGTGTTGGTAAACTTCCTCAAATTTACAACTCCAGAGTCCTGAAGAGCATCCAAAAGATGTTTAAAAAAAGAGAGGGGAGAAAAAAAAAAAAAGATAATCACTATTTACTACCTCACATAAAAGTCTTCCGGACCCCGTTTCATCAGTAGCCAATGCGGTTCACATTAAAGGCTCAACAAATTCTCCTTAATACACACAAACTCAGAGCTTGCACATGTAAGGCTTGCAGTGATATATATTGAAGTTAGGCTCAGATTTTAAAAGGACACACACTCCCTCTGTCAGATCTTCTCTCCCCCACTTTCATCATCAGACAACAGCCACTTCAGGCCTAACGAGCCGGCCTTCCAGACACCTTTTATGACCGAACTAATTACTAATTACACAAGTGGTTGGCGTGAGCCACGGCACAACGCCGGCCCTTTGTTATTTTAATTGTTGTTATTTTGAAGAATGGTGCTTCAGTAAATTCTGCCAAGGATGCCCTCGGAGGATGGATGAGCTCTGAATAATTTATCATCTTTGTGGAAGCACGCTCGGTGTGTGGTATGGGGGGTTGCATAGCGCTGTACATCTCCATTCTTGTTAAGGCGGCGCTCTCATTGGGGATTGATGACGAGGTATCTTTCATCGTACGTCCACCTCTTCTAGCACCCCATCATTAGGACTTCCATTGTGGCACGTTCACGGTGAGCTGGATGAATATGACTGGCAGAGGTGGTCCCCCCATGCCGTGACTAATTACTCCAGCCAATGGCTCCCCTCCTGATGGATTAATGTGTATTGTGTGAGTCGGACAGACCCCCCTCTGCCACGAGATGAGAGACGAGTGCGTCCTGATTCAGAGCCGTGCGCCACGCACAACCTTTATAATTATTTTCATAGATGAATACCATTGCAGGCAGGATGATGAAGTGGCCATTTGCGTTCAGAGACTATCACATGCAAACATGGAGCCGGGTCTTTGTCACTGGTGAGAAATCTGGTCCTGCACAGACCTGCGTCCCTTATGTCTTTCCAACTTGCAGTCAGCGCACACACACACACACATATACACACACACACACACTCTCTCTCTCTCTCTCTCTCTCTCTCTCTCTCTCCATTTATGCCATTTTCTTAATTTCAAAAACATCTCCTCATATTGCAGCTGTCTCCTATGCGCTCAGTTAAATGTACTCTGCAGAGTTCTTCACATCCAGACCTAAGATATGACCCGCAGTCTTTCTCCACTCGTCATCCAGCCTTTTGAGACACCTTTTTTTTTCTTTCTTCTGTCCAGATAAATCAAATAATCAACAGTTTTCATTACCTCGGACATTCAGGGTTTTAAAGGACCCGCTTGGAAATTGTATTTATTTTCTTGCGTAAAGCTCCTTTCCCTTTTAGAGGCCCCTGTGTGATCATTGGTGTTGGACTGAAGATTTGTGAGGAGCCCCCGGCCAGAGCAGCGTTCAAGAGTAGATCCCATAAAGTATGCTGGGGTTCTCCCGTCATAGCTTATGCCACTGAAACCATAAACTGTGTCTTCCTACACCTTCACAGGATTCACTGCTGCCACTTCTGAAAACCCTGGTCATGGTTTTATTATTTTAGAAATGTTTTGTGTTGTTTACACCACCTTAGTTGTTTTAATTATCTTTTTAAAAAAATGTTCATCTGTGGAATAGAAACCAGTTGGTGTGGAGGTAGCACGTATCTTAATTTACTGTGTGAGAGCGTAGATCCTGCTGGTCTTATTTTCACTTTTCACACAGCACAGCAGAATTAAAGACATTTACAGTATTTCATGAGCCATGGTAATTGTTGCAGTGGGTTTTAGGAAAATGTAATGGTGAACAAAAACCAACAAAACTAACTCCAGCACAAGCCTAGTCTTGGATTTTCTTATTTCCTAAAAGTGTTTTTCTCATGAGAACATTTAGTGCAAGTGAAATGACTATTCGACTGGATCCCGACAGTCAGGATTTAGTCTCACTGAAGACCCAAGTGCGTGTTGTTTTCCCTCCCCACCTGAGTTGTTAATCATTAACACATGAGCTGTTTTTAGTTTTTAAAAAAAGTGAATTTTCAAGCTACATAATTGACACTTGAACAGCGTTGTAGTGTTGTTGCACTAAAAAGTTTTTCAAATTAAAAGCCCTTTAAACTGGGAAAAGGAAAATTTAAAAAAAAGCTTACGTAATGAGAAAAATGATTTTCCATACACTTTGCTGAGCCTCCAAGCTATGAGTAATGAATATTTTAGATTATATTTTAATTAAATCACTCTGAAAAATAGAAGTGATATGTCATTACAGACAGGTACACTGTGTACATGCACAATGCTATGTGGCCTAGCTCCTCATTAAAAGTTAACACTTTCTTTTCCACGAGATGATTTACTGAGCGGGCCTGGTAAAGGGAGATGTAAATTGCAAAGAAAAATGGGTGCTGTAGACATTGATTAATATTGGTAATGCTATCCACCCCCTCCTCTGTGTTTGTAATGGCCTTCTCCTTATCCCACCAGCCATGAATCCTGACAAGAGGTATCCTGCTGGGCTTGAAATGAGCCCAGAATGGAAGCACGTGCCACAAAAGTGTGTGGAAAATGATCAAGCTGTCATTTTGCTCATTGCACTGTGATGTGCCCGGTTCACCTTCTCAAAGAGACAGAAAGAGGGAAAAGTAAGGAATAAAGGGAGCAACCTTCTGAGATGGAGATACTATCATTGTCAAAGACAGGGGGTACAATGATTTGGGGTCCGAGCTTGTGTCTAAATGACTGTTTTTAAAGAGTGATTCCGAGGGTTTAAAAAAACACCAAACACAATGCCGGCTTTATGTACGCTTGCTCGGACCGAGTGCTAATGCTGGGCTGCTGTACCATGCTGGCTGGTAATTGCTAACACATGTGCTACCTCTGTCTCGCTGCAGCCGGCCGAGGGAGTTCTGGCGCCTGGACTACTGGGAGGACGATTTAAGGCGGCGACGTCGCTTCATCAGGAACCCCTCCGGATCCACTCACTCCGAGGCTACGCTCAAAGCCGCGGCCGAACACGGTCAGTCCCATCCAGCCGCTCCTTGCCTGTTGTTTGCACTCCCTCTCTCACTCACTTGGTGGTAGCACCAGGTACATGGCAATAAAAATTAGTCTTCCCGTTGCAATAAAAGATTTATTGTACCACAAGACACAGTAAAACAGGACCCTCATTTGAATTTCACAAAGGTAATTTCATACCCTGCCACCCATTATGCAAAGCTGCACTGATAATCAACCTGAGTGTTAACATGCGTCACTCAGAAATTCTGCTTTGAATGAAATGTGAAATTTTCTTTCTTCTTTGCTGCAACAGTGGCTGATGTCAGTGGTGAGTAACATTAATGTTCCCGCCTCTATTTTTTTTTTCTTATTATTTAGATTTTTAGGTGTCAGTTTGGGATTTATACCCTCAGTGCATTCCTTTGGTGGATAATTTGCTAGACCAGAGGAAAACATAAAAACATATGTACCTTTTGAAGTCAAATTAAAATGTGTTTTGAGGTCTATAATTATGGTGCATAATTTATTCATTTAATGTCTTATATTGTTAGACAGAGATAAGTTTTATTGGTCCCTCAGGTTAAATATCATGGTTGTGAAACGCAAATTGCAGTCGACCCAACCTCTTAATTGAAGAAAGAATCCACATTGCATGTTGTAATTTAATGTGGTTCTGGAAAGACTTCATCAATATTCTGCTATTCTCCAAAGCACAGAGTTGTCATAAAAAATAACAACATTACTTTTTCTTGAGTATTGGAATAGGTCAGATCGATTGTCATAGTTTCTGTGCACTTTGCCATAAAGACAGGTGCAGATTTTTAATAAACCTTGTCTGAGAACAACTTAACATTCCCAGCAGTCACTTATAAACACAATATCCAAATGACACATGTCCTCGCATTAAAACCAGGAGTCCCATTTCTCTCCTCGAGTGCATCTAATCCCTCACTTCTGCAAAGATCCAGCACACACCAGGGTTTGCAATCATCGTCATGCTGGGCCTACATTTGCCAGCTCAATCAATTACTCTCACCGATAAATGGCCGTTTCTGGGCCGAAAAACGTCCTCAATGTGTCGCCTGCAAAAGTCCCCTTAAATGTGACATCATTCCCAAAGACAAATGGCAGGTGTGACAGGAGTCAATAAGAACGTGAAGTAAAAGCAATAAGTGTTGGGAATCCCAGGATCCTGGGAGACTTCTGGTCTGCAGTAATGGCTGCAGTGTGGCGGCAGCTGCAGACCAAGAGTCCAGCTGCTCGCTGTTCTTCTGCTATAAGCCTCTAAATTTTACTTGGTTTCCATCTTATTTCCTGCTTGTTTTCCCCTCAGCTAGCTCAGCACAGAGAACACACACATCACTTATGTTCTGTCATTTGCTTCTCTGAGCTAATGAAAATATGTTGAAGCTGTTTGATGAGTTGGTTATTCAGGTATTTTGTCTGGTATTTAATTTGATTCAGAACCATTTTAGCTGCATATATTCATCACTTGTGGGGGAAAAAAATCCTGCAAACAACATTTGGTTTCAAAGTCAAGCCTGTGTAAAAATAGCCAGCAGCCAGTTGTGGCAAGGGTATGCTACCTCAAGAGAGTATACTGCCCGGCTGAAGTATGGGAATATATCATTAAAATAACTCTTTGACATTGAAGCCTGACGGCATCCATTTTCTGATGTAACCTTTCGTCTTGTTTTAGTCGACCCGACATTTGTTACGGAAGTGCAGCTCAAGATGAGAATGCAGGGCTGAGTTTTCAGACGGAGCACAAAGGTCATATCTGGCTGTAATTATATTCATCAGATGCAGAGGAGAAAATGCAGCCTCACTCCCTAAGAAAATATTTAGTATAACATCAAGCCTGAATTTACCCAAATTTTCTCGCTACTTGTAGCTGCACTTTTCAAATCTCACACTTGATCGTAAAATTAGAAGCAGTGGAAAATATTTAGCATATTTGACTGAGTGATGTATAGTAGCAATTTTTTTATTTTTACTTTTCAAGAAGAGGGGAAATGTATGTCTTTCCCTTTTTTAAACATGGAGAAAAATGTGCATTTCTGTGTTAAGGATATGGACAACTGTTATCATTCATACTGCGCCAAGATGATTTCCACAGGAGGGTTTGTGGCTGCCAGTAGCCTTCAGTAGGCTGTTATGTATTTATGGCTGGAAAGAACCATCTTTTCTGGGGATTGATTTGGTCTGGTCCAGGGCCCGTGTACCAGAGGTGGCAGAGTAAATACCTGAAGACTAATGTCTCTGTTCTGGTAATCAATACTCGCCTCATGACCACACTCCTGGCTACGCTCCCATTAAAAACAAATTTGTTAATTTTGACAATTTAATTGCTGTGAACCATGCATGCCTTGAGTTGTGTAAGCAGGTAGTTGAACCTCTCAGTCGGGAAATGGGGTCTTGGAAAAAGTATAACCTGTTGGGATTTATGCACGTTTCTGCTCCCTGTGTGATGAGTGATGAGGTTGAAGTGTAAATTTTTTTTTGCGTGTGTGTGAATGTGGCACGCCTGCTCTTTGCATACATTATTTATCATTGTAATCTTTTTGAATTCCACACTTATTTAAAGAAGTAACAGAAGTAATTTTTGTTGTGAATTTAACATCTAAATTTTTTTCATAGTCACTGCTCTTAGTATTATTTATAACACTTTTAGTTAATTTAATTCCATATTTTACACTCACACACTTTGATATTTTACGTCCAACTCATGCAAGTTTGTTCTCTAAAGTTGTCTGCATGATTCCCCAGACACACACACACACACACACACACACACACACACACACACCCTCACACACGCACACGCCCTCACACACACACGCCACCAAAACCTCAGACTTGTCAAATTAAAAGAAAGACAAAAATAAACAGTATCTACTTGAGGAGGAGAAAGAGTGAAAAGTTAGCACGTAGCCTGTCACTTATGTGCACGTGTCTTCTCTGTTTGCCTCCTGGTAAATGACACACACACTGTTCAAAATAGCTTTTCTCCATGGTCTGATAGCCAAACAATATGCTGACTGCTCATTGTTTTTGTTGCACTTACAAACTATTAATAACTTGTGTGAGGGTCACAGTGGGAGCACGGTTTTGGATCAGCCCAGTCACGAGATGTAGTTGCATCAGACTGTGTGTTTGTAAGGCTTGATGATCTGTGTTAGTAGTACTTGTATACTGGGGTGAAAATTGCTGATGCATGTTTTTAGCGAAATAGAAAAAAAAAGTTCAAATACTCCTACAATCTCTGTTTTTGAGCTCATGATCAGCGCCCTGTCCACTTGCTTTGGTGTGAATACAATGGCATGTGGTACGTATTAGAGGAGCTGGTAGTAATTTCAGTGCTGCTAACTAAAGAATCCTCCAGGGAGGCTTAATTACAGGAAGACCATTCTAAATATCAGTGAGCTGCATATTTTCCATGACAAGGGATTTTTTATCCCAGCTCTTGTAGCAGTTTCAAAGTATAGAGCCACATGACGCGGCTGTGCATTTTTAGGAAGTGCAATTGATCTCCCCTCAGGTGATGATGAAAAAAAAATCCACTAGGTATGTGTTCAGCGTCTTGCAGCTTTTTGCCAGATTAGAAAACATGCACAGAAGCAGCGAAAGCTCTCACTATATTGCCAGCTATGTTTACAAAGAGGGAAGAGTCAGCAGCCGGTCTTTGTGCTGTGGACTTGTGTCTGTGGATCCTTACCATGCACCACTGGGGAATGCAGGGCTCTGTAAATGTTTGCAGATTACCATTTTTCTTAAATAATCCATTTGGAACCTCATGTCATGTTCAGTTGAAATCAAAATGGGCAGTGTGCGACCCTCGTTTTGTTTAAACGTGCTCGAATGATGTTTGTGTGAAATGGTGTTTGTTTTGATGTATGTTCTGGGGTAAAAATACATTTAGGGTTAGGGTTATGTCAGTCTTTTCTCTCTCGTATTGTGCCTTGTTTTCGGCTCGTCTGCCCGCATGTGACTCTGCAAGTGAATGCAACACAAGTCAGTTCCTAACTGATGAATCGAGGTTTAACAGCGGTGCAGCTTTAAAATGGTTTTATTGGAGGGTAAATGCAGTCTACTGTACAAAAGTTGACCTTTTTGTCTGTTGAGGAAAAAGTTTTCGGAAGCTGGCAAAAACAAGATCCCATAAAGATAAAGTTTTAAAAAGTTGCTTTACTAAGTAGGCTCAAATCAGGGGTTAATGAATGCAGGTCAGAATTTATAGTTGTAGTATATACGCAAATTTTGATTTTGTTTGAGGTTGTCGTGATGATCACTGATTTGAACGGACAGCCTTCTTTTTATTTACAACCGCCCCACTAGTAGCTGCAGCTTCAACTGAGGCAGCGGGATAAAAAACTGATCGCTCAAATTAGAGCACAACAACTTTTTATTAGTTGAACTGTGATGCCTAGTGAAAACAACTTTTCCAGTGTCATTTTTCACTGTTTGTAATGTTTGACTATAATTGTTTTTCTACAGAGAAAATATATCAGGTTTCCATTAAAACTAAAATCTGCTCAAACGTGTGATCATTGAAAGCCATCAAATAAAGTTAAAGAGGTTTATTGTGTTAACCTACAATACAAGACGAAATCAATCACTTCATGCATAACACTGTGTATGACCTGCTAACTGTACTGTGTTAAAGGCAAAAATAAAAAAAAGCCCCTTTCCTTCCCTGCAGCGTCTGAGGAGGATATTCTCAAAGGCAAGCAGTCCATCAGGAGTCAGGCTCTGGGAAATCAAAACTCTGAGAGTGAGACATTACTTGACGGAGACGATGACACTCTGTCATCCCTAGAGGAGAAGGACCTGGAGAACGTAACAGGTAAAGAAACGGCTCATCCTCTTCACCTCTCAGTCATCCTCAACCCTCCCAGTCCTGCTACGGTTTGGGTTCGTCCTGCAGCCCAGTACGCTCATTGTAGTTTTTTACATATCTTAATATCCTACATATGCAATTCCACTGCTTATTATTGAATCACTCTGCATCCATATTTCCCATCACACAATTCCACTGATTTTCCCATATGATGTTTGCTTTGTTATCACATTAGCATTAATTGTTTGAAAGTGCAGACTCCTTATGTGCAATAAAAAAAACAGGCTTTTAAACAAAGCCTTATTCAGCATTATACCTCTGGACAACTGTTTCATTATGGCCCCACTATCCTTAGGAGAGTGCTGCATGAAAACACAGTATCTGCAGTTTTCTATCTGCCACTGGAGGTCTTGCTTCACAAACACACACACACAGGCCTGAGTAGCAACTCTCTAAACATTTTTTTTTATGCAGCAGTAGCCGAGTTTATCCCAGGATACTGCTCCCCCCTCCTCGAAATGGGACATTATCAGACTCAAGAAAAGCAGCATTGCATTAATAAACCCTGCCCTGCTTGATCCACACAGCCTCAACCCTCAACCAGTGCTTTGTTGCTTTTTGATGCATCTGCTAATTAAATAATCTTAATTAAATATCATATAGTCCTCTAATCGGATTGCAGTGTAATCCTCATTTTTTTTCTGTGCAGCTCACCACACTAAGCTGCATTAATGGGGGGGCTCAGGGTGCATTTTAAAATAAGGCAAACTGGATGACAATAGGATTAAACCCTGTCTAATAAAGTGATGTGTACAAGCCAGCGGAGATGGTCTAGGAGCAGCTGTCTGCTTCAGGTGTCACTTTGACTGAATGCAAAAAGGAAAAAAAAAAAGTTATTTCAACCCACGGATAACATGTCAGTTCCCACCAGAGGCAGAGGGATGAGTGTATGTATGTGTGTTTATTCCATCCCTGTGCATGAGTGTGAGGGGAGCTCTGGGAAATCAAGGCGGCCTCTGAGCCTCCTTCTCTCCGCAGCGCACATCTGCACATACAATGGCTCATATGTGCGGAGCCTCCACCCACAGCTCCCCTGAGCCGGACTCTCATTGTCATACTGGCATAAATTAAGATTGATGAGAGATTAAACAGGGCTTCAACCAACCGGCCGCGATCAATGGATTCTGACTGACAGGCGATTTTTTTACTATTATGTCCCCTAATTTTTATTATTATTGTTTTTAGCTTTCGGAAGCTTTAATTTTTAAAATGTATTTTATATTGCACTATAGGCTCGTGCATATATCGTAAAATGTGCAGCCCATAATGTTATTGCATGTTTTTTTTAGATTATCTGGAACTCATCGATTAATTGCTGATAATCGATTATAGGAGCGGAAGGACAGTGTTGCAATTTTAATATATGACTAATGCAAATCTAATGCAAACAGTTCTTAAAATCTCAACTTTAAAAATAGGCAAACATCGTCTTTTATCTTTTTGCTTGTTTATCTTTATCAACTTTCCTTATAATAAACCACATCCTGGATTAAAGGCCCACACTGTTGTTATGATCTCAGTGAAATCCCTTATCGAGTTTTATAAGTTTACCTTTACAGGTGGTAAAAAAGCCAGCATGCTCCTCCACACGGAGAGGAGGAGGAGGAGGAGGAGGTGGAGGACAGACAGACACCCTGCTGGTTCTCTGACCGCCATGTGTGTCTCTTCCTCCAGGCCCAGTGAACCTGAGCACCGGTGCTCAGCTGGTGGCTCCGGCCGTGGTGGTGAGAGGAACCCTGTCCATCACTGCCTCCGAGCTCTACTTCGAGGTGGACGAGGACGACCCGGGCTTCAAGGCCATCGATCCCAAGGTAAGAGGCTCGAGCTCCATCGATCAGATTGTCACTGAATTGAAGCCAGGGCTCGACTTTCCTATCGTGCTGCTTCACGCTGCTTTTAACGCTGTGGTTTATGTCTCAATATCTGGTGGTCTGTTATTTAAAAAATAATAAAATAAGGAGTGTGTTTTCATGTCTTGTCAACTTGTTGTTGAAGTTACATTATGACTATATTTGAATTGAAATAGGCAGAATGTCATTTAGAGCAGACGATATTTTTTTTGCTCTTTGCAGTATTTTTTAGGATTGAATATAAAACGACTATATTTTGTTAATGAATATTTTGAACGTATTTTTTCTAAATATTGTTTAGTGGTGACAAGAAAATAAGTGTTTTGTTTTTTAATACATGAACGGTCAAACTGTCTTTATTGGTAAAACATAATAGCCTATATAAGTTTTTTTTATGGTAAGCAAATATCAAAAATTAAAATTGCACAGAAAATAGTGCTGTAGTTGAAATAATAATAAGTAAAATTTGAAGTAATTGTAGTAATTTTGTGAGATAGTACTAACATCATGTTGCTGACCCACAGGTGGTTGTTTGTTCAATCACTTGCTCCATGAAATTATCGCATTTGTTTTGAACGTGTGTCGTTAAAGGTGAATAATAATCATATTTATTTTAGTGTGATTTTTTTTATATATTAGAATGCATTAAAATTAAAGGCGACAATAAAGGTCCCTTAAAAGCTTGATCTAAAATCAGCTGCATTAATCAGATGAAAGCTTGAGTTTTGCTGCTGTTAAAACAGGCCTATATATTAACATGAGGCCGTTGATTTACATTCATGAGAAAATCCTTTTGAGCCTGAGACGCACTGTTAAAATAACTTATGGCCTAAAGTCGACTGTGAACATTCCTCCTTTCAGATTTTGCACAACTGCATTTTCCTTTTTTTTGTTTGTTTTCATGAGTAATTTAAAGATTCCCTCCATCAGACACCATGCAGAAATAAAGCTGCTCTATGTCAGCTGTCAAAACACGTCAAGACACGAGGCCAAGTTGTAATTTTAATTTTCAACATTTTATTAACATTTCTTTTCTTCTTCTTTTTTTTAAAGTCACATAATGAAAAAAATTGAACTTGGCACGCTACATTTTATTCTTTCACTTAACGCCTTTGTGCATATATTTAAATAAAAGGTTCTTCACTTTGTGAAAACATTTAAAGAAGACAACTAAAAGTTCTGACATTTATCTGAAAATGTACCTTCACTTTCTCTCTGGCAGTGGCCCAATTGCTCCATTTTTAAAAATTGTTTTTTTTTTTGTGGTTTATTTTCTTACTGATTTTTTTTTTCACATTTCTTGGAGAATCAGTTGCAGAATCATCTTTGTCCTCCTGGAGTTTTTTTTCTTCTTTTTCTATTTAATTATCCCAAAGTGTCTTATAGTTTGTCCAGGCTTTTGGCATTGGTGAGGATTTCCCTCGCTAGTCTCCACGTCTGCTTAGCAGCCGCCTCCAGGGCCGAGTGAGGCTTTCCCTGAAACAAGTCCAAGTTTGGCAAGAAGTAGTGGGGGCATCTGCGGCACTGCAGGCAGGAGATGAGCTGCAGCAGGATCCCGTTCAGCCGGTCCCCCAGGCACGACTCGTCCCAGTCGGTCTCTCTCGGGTGTTTCTCGCACTCGTACAGCAGCAGGGTCTTCATGTGGTAGTTGTTGAGCGGCTGTCCCGGCAGCTCCAGGTGGCGGTCCCTCAGAGTCTTCAGCACCGACAGACACTTCTTCCTGCAGCCGGCCATCAGCAGCCTGTTCTCGGCCTCGCTGAACTGCAGCACCCAGGCGTCGCTCTCCGCCGAGCTCTGCTTCCCCGTCAACGAGTAGCACTCTTTGGAGAGCAGGTTGAACCCCTCCGCTTTCACCTCCGCGACCCGGTTAGGCCCGGGCCAAGGGATGTGGGGCATGGGCCACTGGGCTGCGCTCCGGGGCCAGATCCCGGTGCACTTGAAGGCGGGGGTGATCTGCACCACGTACCTCTCCCTGATCCGCAGCTTGACCTCGCTGGTGTCCGCCACCATCTTCACCACGTCTCGGTAGCTGCACTTATCCACGGCCTGCGCCACCAGAGTCTGGAAGCGGGAGCGGATCTTCCTGGCGGACAGGTAGCCGGAGGCGGTGATGAACTCCACCCACAGCGACATGCTCCTCTTGCGGCCGTCGCTCAGCTTCAGCACCGCGCAGCCGGGCAGCGAGCCGTCATCCACAAAGTTGAACACCCCCATCTGGTTGAGGTAGAGCACCACCTCGAACTCGTTGGGGGAGATGACCTCCATCCCCTCGTAGCGCGCGTCTATCTCACTGAGGGAGCTGATGAACCTCGGCTCCTGCACCTCCACCTCCTTCAGGACATCCGACACCACCTTGCAAACCTCCCTTATGGTCTTCGCAATGGCCGCTTTGCGCGCTTGGCACCTCTCGTTGTAATACTTGTTCAGCTGGTAAACCAGCTTCGCCTGCGTCGCGATCATGTTGGGGCAGAGGTCCGGGCTGTACACCGGAGAGTCGCAGTAGGTTGACGGATCCAATGCTTACCGGTAAAGCCAGAGGCAAACGCTTCCCCGTGCAGGAAAAGTCAAAATCAAAAGTTTTTTTTTTTTGCTTTTGCAGCGGATGGACGTCAGTGTGAGGAGGAGGAAACGGATAGGGATGCAACGCAAGCTGCTGTAGTATCAGTCCAAGTCCTGAGCTCCTCCAGCTGGGTTGGGTGGATGCATATTCAGAGTCTGGGTCACCATCCGTGTCCAGGTCTGCAGGCGCAAAGAGGCTAAAACCATCGCCTGTGACCGCTCATCTCCTCTCCTCGCTCCTCACTCTCTCACTCTCTCTCTCTCTGCCACAGCTCACTTTTCGTCCACACTCAGCTGTGAGCCGGACTTGTGTACTTTATGAATGGCTCCTTCAGGGAGAGTGAAAGGGGGTCGGGCTTCTCCTCCTGCAATCATGTGCGGAGCTGTCAGTGCGCGCAGCCAATGAGCGCAGGGCAGCTCCGGTCCGCCTGCATCTGGACGCGCGGAGCTGTCCGCTGCTCAGGTCCACACAGGGGAAACACAAACCTTTAGGCTTCATACGACCGAACCTGAGTGAGCTCTCCAAACCTGCAGTGAAATATTTTTTTTTTATTACTGCAAACAAAAAAAAAGTATTTTGCTTTGAAAGTGTTGTGCGTAATTTGGCACGGTGCGCTCTGTGGACACAGTGTGAGTGACAGCCTTTAACTTTAGACCTTTATTCTGCAGATAAGTCTCTGTTTCTCTCCGTTTTTAATTCAGTGTGTTTCTGCGTGTTTGTCCTCACATTTGAAAAGCTCAGTAATTGCAGCCTTTGCCTCTCATTGGCATCAAATATTCTTTATTGTCATCCGATAATTTACGCATCATGTCCTACTTTTATCCTAAAATTTCTGCTGGGCTGCACGGCGTAATCTTTAAAATGTATGCATCTTTTTTAACTGATTTGAACCAGATTTCCCCTTTTTCCTAATTAGACATCTAACAGTTGCTCACGTTATTCATAAATGAAATTAAAGCGTGAAAATTAACAGCTAATTTATCTCTTTCTTTTTCCCCCAATTCGCTTTTATTCTGAGGGTATTTTAGCAATTGCGGTTTTTTACCACTTTCACGTGAAATTGCATCTTTTCATTAACGATAAATATTTTATTCCGTTCAATATTATCCTTTATTTTAATGTACGTGTAATGTGTCCAATGCACCTGCAGCTTTGACTCAGACAAGCTTGAATTAGAGGATAAACTCACATGATCCGACGAGTTAACGTGATTCCTCCTGATCAACTTTTTAACTTGACTGATGTAAAATTTTATGTTATATCTGATCATTTGGAGTCATTATAACTGTAAGAAAAAAAGCGTGTCCGCGGCTACACACACACACACACACACACACACACACACACACACACACCGGTGCGTGCGCCTTAATTTGCCGGTGGGTTCATCGCCCTGAACCTGCTCCATGCTGAATAATTGAACCGGGGGTCTCTCCCAGCTTTGTAATTGTCGCCCTGCCTCGATGCTGGAGGACTGAAGAAGCCATTACTCTCTTCCACAGGCGAGGGGCGGCGGTGTGAGACATATTTAGACATGTAAGCATGGTGGAAAAAAATACGACAGATCAGAAATATTTTGAAGTATTGTTGCAGCTTGTTACCTTCAACTTGTGTCTGCTTGGCCACTTATAGCTGTTAAGTTAATTAGACATTTTCTCAAGTGTCTTTGTAATTCAGTTAAATACTTAAGTTTTTTAATAATTTCAACTGATTAACTTTTTTCAAGTCACACATCACTTCCTCAATATCAGAGCAAAAGTACAACTTTTCTGTACAGCCCAATCATTGCTGTAATTTTCTGAAAATGAATTAGGCCTCCAGTAATAATCAGAGATCACAGTTCCGCCTATGCTGTAATATCTTTTAAAGGCTTTCTGGAAATGATCAGAGACATTAAGGCCGACTGTATTTGCCTGCTTAGCTTCATTATGGAAAATGTCTGTATGATATTTCTCTGCATCCTGCCCTCAGCTACATGTGCCTGTTGCCCAACCTTATTTCAAAGACCATAGAAAAAGCAAACCTGAGTCTATTATAGTCCAATAATGTTGAAAATGTGTGCAAACTTCATGTCACTTGTTACAGAAATGATTTAAAATAATGCAGAATATTGACTCAACAATGATTTCCAGAAACCCGTTTACTGATATGAAGTAGCCAACTATGCAAAGGATTCTGTAATAAGCCTCAAACATTTCAGAAAAGGCACAGATTAATGAGCCGCCCTTCATAGTTGCCACATCTTCTGGACTTCATCACGTAGCCTTTTTGCAAGTGCTGATGAGACTTCAGGGAGTGTAAAGTAACTTGCGGTTACATTTGTAGAATTTATTATTGAGTTCAGTGTGCAAGACCTGCAGAATAGTTGCAGCATTTAAAGTGCAAAAGACACAAATGAACATGGATTAATTTGAATTTAAATTTGTTTTATCTATGTCAAAGACAGGAACTTGTCACACAGACTGTTTACTGTATTATTTTCATTATTAATTACTCAGTTCGTAGATGCATTTTCTGCCCAGTTTTTATTCCTTAGCAGGGCTTGTCCTCTCACCCAGAATAGTAAAATTGCCTTTGGTCTCAGTGGAGAGGTTTAGTGTCAAGTTCACCAGTCCCCGCCAAGAAAAAAAACATTCGAGGGAAAACATTACTGGGTAACATTTGCTGGTGTGTCACGGATTTTGAAAGCACAAGCAGCTAAACGAGGACACAACATCCTTTTGGATATTCCTCTTAGAACTAATAGATTATCTAGAAAAGCTGTGGTAAGACAAGCAACAGTTGACAACCTTGACTTATTATGATATTTAAAAGAAATGTTAAACTGAGATTTGACATTCCTTCCCTCAGCATCATACTGAAGTAATGCGATAGTTATCCCAATGTTTGGAATTAAGAAAAAGATAGAAACGGAGAGAAATAAGCGAGGCGGGGAAAAAAATGGCTGGCTGTTTGATTTCAGGATGACTGTTTATTATCAAGCTCACAGCTCCAGGGAGATTAATTGACACCACTTGGAGAGCGAAGTGTCCAAATATTATGAAGGGCATGCTAACTGTAGTTTAATGAAATATATGGTGACTAAGGCGTTTTATAAAGACATTATGAATCTGTTTTGGCCCACTTCGAAAACCACATGTTTCTGAGCATATGTGTCCGTTTTTCTATTGCAATGTGTGGGGTGGATACGGTGGATTGGATGTCATTAAATCTGTCTTATTTTGCCAGTTGAAATGGAGATGGGATGAAACAGAAAGGTCAGTCATATCTCAGAAAACTGTGTGAAGATGTGCGTATGTACAAGTCTAACTATAGGCTTATGTGGAAAACAGCGGTTTCAGCATTGCACTGTGAGAAACTTTAGCAGCTTTTGAAATAGTTTTTAGTTTCAGACCGACTTTTCTTTTTTATATATATTAGTCTGTTTATATATATATATATAATACACTAATACTCTTTCATCCATTCTTGCTACTTCTTTGTGCCCTTTATCTCCTAAAACATTCAGAATTATCTGTGGTTCCTAAAGAGTTTCCCCCTGGTTTATATTGACTGGAGAAAAGATCAGGGGCCTGTCAGAGAGCTCTTTGATCTGAGCCTGTGTGACGACTCCACAGTGATCCCCTCACAAGCACAAAACAGTGTCCATGCCTGTGCAAATCTCTGCCAGCTGATGAGTAACCTCAGCGCCTCTCTCCCCCCCCCCTCTCTCTTCTTCTGTCCTTGTCTTCCCTACTGCCTCTGCTTTATTCTTCTTTTCCCTCTCTTCTCCTACCAGATTACGCTGGTTACCCCCAGGTGGCCCAGCACTTTGTTTACTACATAGCTTACAATTAGGAAAACGACCTCAGAGGCATAATTTGCCTTTTAAACATATTTGAAACATATTTGGTCCCTCGTATGAGAGTCTTGTTTCATAAATGTCATAAAATGTTTGTGGTAAAATTGAAATTCAGTGTTAATTTGGTCAATCTGGTTCATCTACTTGTTGAATCTTCACTTGAAGCTGCCTCTAAATACAGGACATGCAACAAATACGAAGTAAAAAGTCTCCTTAAATAATTTACGGCCGAGTAGTGCACAGCCATTTTTAACAATGACCTTTCTACTTGCAATACATTACATTGTTATGGCTACATTCTATGGCTTGGCATTAGAGATATTTGAAGAAGGCAACAGGAAAAAATCAGTTTGTTTTGTAGCAGAGAGTGCAACAGTTCCCCCCTCTGTTTACTCGAGTCAGTGTGCTTTGTAATTCCAAGTGATAAGGGAGGGGGATGTCAGGGCTTGGCATTTTTAGGTAGTGCTCTTTTTTCCTTTTTCCTGTCTCTGGAAACATGATAGGTGCAGCGAAAGTGGCCTGCTGCCTGACAACACACACACACGCACATGTGCACTGTATTGAGCGAGTACATTTTTGATGCTCTTGTTCACACATTTTGTTGCTGTCTCCCAAACCCGGATGGACCCAGCTGCTCCCTCCATAGAGGGCTCAAAGAAAATCATCGCAGGCAACTAATTGCCTGGCAGGCCCCTGCATCTGCTCGGCAGAGAGCAGAACTGATGAAGTCACAGAGCAGATGTGTGTTTGCCTGTCTCTCTCTATGTGTGTGTGGGGGGGGGTTAGAGAGAGAGAGCGAGAGAGAGTGTGTGAGTGTGTGTGTTTAGCAGCGCCCTCTCTGTGCTTAGACACAAGCCATCAATATTGCATGTGGAGTTATTGTTGCAGAGCCACTCCTGGAGACTACTAATATTGCATGAATGAGGAAGTGAAATTCGCTCTGCTCCCAGCTGATTGGTCAAAGGAAATACCAGCAAAAATCTGATTGGAGGAAGCTTCCCTTAGATCCCTATGGCAATCTTGAGTCTGTTATAGACTATTCCTGTGTCCTGATAGCAAACTGTTTACTCATTCTAACTGTGGTTTGAGATTGTAGTACATTCATTACAAATGTACACTTAAAACTGCTGGAATGCTCATTAAAGTCTTTTCATATTTGATTGACACTGGTGTCCCACAGTCCATCCCACATAAGGTAAAAGCAAAAAAAAAAGTTCAAATATATATTAGAACAGTATGACAACTATAGAGAGAGATTGAAAAATACAGAAAGTAAGATAAAATACAGTGGAAACGATTTTGCTTGTTATTGATGAATCTTCCAAATTTGAAATCATCATTAAAATTTGAAAGCCACAGATTAATGTTGGCCAACAACTTGTCACTACAAAATAGTTGTATATACATACTATACATTATAATAGAACATGTAATTTAGTACTGCCAACATTAGTAAAATCTTAAAACTTTATCAATATTTATACTATGAATTTATGGTATGCTGCTGGAACGCAGTGTACATATTGCGAGCATTTGTAAAATAATTGATGAAAGAGAAGTGAATAAAAATTATCATCTTTTTGGCCACATAATGATCTGAAAATCAAATCTATCACAAACCTCAGAGAGAAAGTTATTTATTGGTGAAAGTGTGAAATGTACAACATGCATAATTATGCCCTGCAACTAATGGTAAGTCACAATAAAACAAACAATACAATAAATTATGTGAACAATATTAGAAATCGGAGCACTTCGCTTTGAATAATAGTATTTTTACCTCTTTTCCACCTCCTCAGCTTTAACGCTCCCTACACAAAAAAACATGTTAAATTGTGCTGTTTTTTTCTGAATCCATATCATGTTTCCAAAAACTTTTAACCAAAGGCCAGGTAGAAAATTATTTTGGAAAGAATCCAAGTAAATTTTTTTCCTAAAGGTCAGTGTCCAACCTTGGACTATGCAATGATAAAACCCCCATTGAGAAGACATTGGTAACTCTAATTAGCGGGGTGGTGACGGCTCCTCAGGGTTAGCTGGAGTGGCTGAATGGATGGTCACTCAGTCAAAGAAAACCACCCTGGTGTTATGTAGCGACCAGTCCCATATCGTTAAGCTCTCCCTAAAGTGTCAAACTGCTGGGACCGAACCCCCTCCCTCCCCCAACTCCTCCTGCTCGCTCCGCCAAACTCTCATGGCCGCCAGGGACGACCTTCGGCTGCAGCTGCCAATCACAAAGAGCCATGGCAGCGAGAGGTCTCTGAGAGAGAAGCCTATTGATTTTCCAGTTAGAGCCTAAGTAGTGTGTGCTATAGGACTAACGGACAGCCCAAGCAGGTATGTCATTATCAATGAGGCAGAGGAAGCCGATCCCCTCACTCTCACTCATTCATATTGGCCTCCTTCGTTCCCTCCCTCCGTCTCTCCTTCGTCCTCTCTGACAGAGTGCGTCCAGAGATGGTCAATAAATCGCTCAGCCACACCACGACAACAACTGGCGGAGTGATGGGTGGTGATGACCTTCTTTCTCTTTCTTTCCCCTTGTTTCCTTCACTCTTTCGCCGTCTGCCCCTCCCTGCTTTCCAGGTACAGTAATTATAGCTCCTGGAAGACATGAAACGTGTCCTTACCAGAGACAGACTTGTTAGCATCACATCTGTCACGCAATCCTCTCAGATCCCCCCCCCATCCACCCATCCCTGAATTCTCAACATCCAGGGTCAGTTTAATCTCAAACATCATCCCCTCGCGGCCCACTTTGGCTCATCCAGTCATCAGGAAACCCAATTATCATCATACTGCTCCTCTTGATTTGCCTCGCTGCTTATGACAAGCCACAGTCCAACGTAAAGACATGTGCAAACAATTACGAATGATACAGGCTAATTAGAGGAGATAAGGCCCAAAATACAGGTTTAAAGCTTCCTGAAGTGAATTTCTGTTCCCCAGCAGAGCAGTTACGTCTCGTTACCTTCTTTACTGTCCTTTATCTCTCTCTGTCTTCTGCACACTGAATATGCACCCCCACCTCTGTGTCCTCTCCCTTTTGAGTCTCAGATCGCATCAACAGTTGTAATATAGTCTCTCATATTTCACCCCCGTTGTTTGAGTGAGGCTATAACAGCGACGATGATGAACTCATTCTGTGGGGATGAGGTCAGCGATCGCCCGGGCCAGATGTGGAGTTTTTAAGAGTGATGGAGAAAGACTTCTTAATGATGGGATTCAAAGCTTTGGAGAACCCAAGATGTTGACTCCTCCTTTACCTTGTGGACCGTATCTGTTGTACTTTTGGCCATTGTCGTACTATGAGATCAAGGGATATATATGGGCAGAATTTGAGATGACTCTTTTTCTGTTATTGTTTGATTTAAGCTTTGCTAGCAACCTGGCTCTAGGGAGGGCGATGCTGGCCGTTCCATCACTTTGGTTGCAAAAAATCTCAGCAGCTATTGGAGCGACTGTCATAATATGTTCAGTATATCAGTATTTGTGGTCCACAGACAATGAATCCTACTAAAATTCGGGGTCATCTGACTTTTCCTTTAGCACCATGAACTTGACACTTTTGGTTTTCATTGAAATGTCTCCACTATGAGATGGATCGCCATGAAATTTCATACAGACATTCATTGTCCCCAGAAGATGAATCCTTGCGAATATTTGTTTAGGGTCACCAAGTTTTCACCTATTTCAACATTTACCTCATGTGTTTATACATAATTCTGTGCAGACATTCATGGTTTCCAGATGATGAATCCTAACGTTCCTCTAGTGCCACCATGATGTTAATATTTGTGGTTTTGAGTAAAATGTCTCGACAACTATTGGATGAATCATGAAATTTGCTTCACACGTTCATGTCCTCCACAGGATGCATTGGTTGTCCCTTACCTTCATTTCTATCATCAGGCTGAATGAATATGTTCAGTCCTGCAAAACTAATGATTCTTACTCTTGTTGAAACATCATTCTTTCTGATATTTATGCCCAGCTTATTCCTCAGTTTGCAGTTTATAATCGATTTCTGTCCCGTTTGGAGATATTTGAATCTCTCTTGTAACCTTGACTAGATGTAAACTGTGACTCTTGTGCAAAACAGGCTGATGAATCTCTGCAGCCAGAGTTAACCAGGTAGGACAGGTCAAGGAAAGACGATCGCCACATTGCAATCACATAAAGAACCATTAGACACGGTGTCATCCCGCCACCTAATGATGACTAATGTCTTCCTTCCAATTGCTCTTCCCTCACACACAAACAGCCACCCCATCTCTTTTCACTAATAAACATGCTCGGCCTCCCTCTGTCGCTCTGTTTGTGACCTAACTTCGGACCTTAACACGACCACAGACCACTGTGGCCGAGACCTGACTCACACTTAACCAAGCACCTCCAGACAAAGAGCTGCCGCCCCCCTCTTTGCACCTGAGCCTAGCCCCTCCATCATGTTCCATCTCTGGGCTTGACTGGACCAGTCAGGGGGCAGGTGCCTCCCCTCCCTCGCTTTGATTGATCCCCTCTCTCCATCATTTATTCCCTTCGTCTGCCTCTGACACGCGTGTCAAAGGCAACACAGCAGCCTGATGGATAGGCCTGTTTATGGATGCCAGTCTGCCTGGTAGGCTACTGATATTACAATCAGCACCTGTGTACCTGCTGTTCACACAAGCCTCTGTTATTCAGCTGAGGTCAGAGAGACACCCAGCTCCGATTGAAAGATCGATGTCCGGCCCGGCATATTGGAAATTGGAATTGTAAATGTGATCTTGTTTTGTCAGGACGGTCTGTGCTGCATTTCAGATGATAAAACTAGATTCATGTGTTGTAGAATATGATTAAATATATGTGATGTTGAGCTTCCTTTTATCTGTATATCTAATTGTGGAACGCCTCATAAATGCAAAGGCTAAATGAATGGACTGCTCATTAAAGCTGTTAATTCCTAAAAGAAATGAAGAGATGGAGATGTACTTGTTTTTATAAGGTGCACTGATAGCATTGATGTGTACTCGGTGTAAAGACATCTCATGTGCCGGAGAGCAGAATGTTACATTACTGAATTCTGGTGCCTCCAGTGCCATTATGGTTAATGACCCATCCAGTCTGGTTGAAATGGCACATCCATAGGGACATTGTGCAGATTACTTACTCATCCAAGACTCCTTTCTAGCAGACATCAGCACAACAGAGCTTTACTTCTGCTCTCTAGAAGCAAGACTGTAGAATAAGATGCAGTATGAATTAACAAAAAGCAATTCTAATACACAGATGATTTTTGATACTAAAAGTTTTTGTTGTGTCCTTTCTGAACCACAATTTCGTCTTGATGCAACATTTCAATAACAAACATTGATGCACATTGAATTAGTTTTACACCAGCCAACACAGTATTCAATATGTATAATAAAATAAAATGCAGAGTCCTGATTGAATTGAATTGTAAAATGTCTTCATCAGTTATTTGATTCTCTATAAAGCTGCGGTAGTTTTTATGTTAACAGCAGATCACATGACACATGTACTGCGAGAGGGGTTGTTTGTGCAGATGATTATTGCCAACTCTGCTCTTCCCCTCAACTGTACAGAGCACTTCAGCCTCTTATATTCTTTCATAAATGCACTGCACCCTACCAGTGCAATACTACTGCAGACAGACAAAGTTTGAGATCAGGTGGTGAACATAGTGTAATATTTAGCTGCTTGAGAGCTAGGTACAGTATTTCCCTTTGGATTTCAGAAGATCACATATGTGGAAGCGAATATTGAACTTGCATTCGTCAGGTGGCCAGAGTACATCTCACAGGAATGCTAATGTTGTTTCATGTTTGCTCTTGCTTGTTAACATGTTTTTTTTTTAAACAATTTTATGAAGTGATGTCAAAGTTTTTTTTACAGCAAAAAAAACCCATTTTGCCTTAAGTCATGTCAAGTCCAATCAATTTAGATTTTAAAAAAGCCCTTTAAAACAGAATCTAATCAGAAATCTAATCTACAGATGTGGCTTAGACAGTAGACTTCTACTGTAAGCACATCTAAGTGAATCTTGTATTTCGTTTGTACATTAATTACTTCATTACTTCTGCCTCTAAATTATTCAAGATGTTTACTAAGTCAACCGAGTCTATTACAGCTGTAACTCAAAATGCTTGTCACTGATAAACCTGTAGCTCCAATTGAGTCACCTTCAAATTCTCAGAAGTCTCCCCGGTCGTTCCTTTATACAATTCCCTTTCTCTCCCTCTTCTTTCGCCTCGGACAAACCAACCCCGAATTCCCCAAGAGGGGTGTACTTTTCACCCCACACCCACTTAAGCTGGTGACAATAGCCGGATTAGAAAAGAATTTACTCCAGCGAAGCCTCGCACCGACCCCAAGAAAGCCTTTCCTTCGCTAAATGGCAAAATGAGAGATTGAGGGAAAGCGGGGAGAATGCGATAGGAGCCGGTCAGCGATCTTAACCTGTCTGATGTTTGCCATGGCAGCTTATAGGGGGAGTGGGGCGCCAATAGCGTTCAGTCTAAAGCAGCTCCTGCGCCTCAGTGGTGGTTCTGGGCTGTCTCCTTGATTTTCTGAGTATCGATGAGAAGCATATACATTCTTTTCCTCCTTTTCCTGATGTCTAAGTGTTTACTGATGAGCTTGACAAATCAAGGAGTGTATTTAAGCCCTTTGACTGCCATCTCAATAGGTGCCCAGCAGTACTGTTATAGGCTCTTATATATGTAGCTGCTGGTGTCTCAGGTGGCCGTTATATAAGCACTATATCCTGGTACAAAGCTGATCTTAGTTTTTATTGCTGATTTTGTTACTGTAGTATCATTGTAATTGTGACTGTGTATTAAGTTTACTTTAGTGATGTATGCATTGTGTAAATCTTTACCATGACATGTCTTTATGGCACAGAATCGATGTTGCACCTGGAGTTTTAAGGTTTTAAACATGCATTATGATGAGTGCAGAGACAGCAGAGAGGATCTTCCCAGTTTGTGGATGTCTGCTGCATTTCACACCCCTCATCCCTTCACTCATGTAGCTTTATCCATCCTTTGTTCCCCATCACCTTTGAGCCTCTACCGCTGCCCTTTGTGGCCCCGTTCTAAGCTGAGATGGGTTAAAAAAAGGAAGCGCTGGTCTTAAATATTTTTTAAAAATAAACAATTGGAGCTATTTTATATCGTTTGGTGTCCCTTAATGCCGCCTCTGTTTAATTTGCCAAAACATGTAACTCGTGTTACTCTCTGAGGCCTTACTTACTGAGATTATGATTTGTCATGTTATCAATTATGAATTCTATGTTTACACTGGTATATCTGCCACCATTAGTGTTTAGTATTGCTGCTGTGTATCTTATATGTCAGGGCCTATCTGAGGATTTCATCCTCATAGCTTATATCCAAAGGCTGAATGTTTAATGAGTTACTGCACTGAAGTCTTCACTTCTCTACCAATTAACCCCGAGACCACTGCAGCATTTCCTTAAATCCACACAAGACCTTTTTTTTTGTTCCCACTTCAAAAAGGCTAAGTAGCCAAGGAAAGGGAAGGAGAAAAGGCTAACCTGTTGGCAAACAGTGAAAAGGGCCAAAAAGGGGTTTAATCCTTATTAGGCTAAATTCAGACTAAGTGGCCCCAAAGATCCTTTCAAAGGGGACTTTATTCCGGGAGTGCAAACTCTTACTGGGCGACGTTTGGGACTGAAAGCTTTGAGCCTTTGGGCTTCATAACCTTCCACTTGCTGCAAGCTGGGCTTGTTTATTTTGCTTTAATTCTCTCACACTCCAGCGCAGCTTTTTGGTTGTGTTTATTTTTTTGGACCTTGTAGTTTGTTTTACTTCCCTCAAGGCAAATAGACCTTTACGTGTAACCAGTGATTACATCTTGAATTAGTTACAGGATGGTAGAACAATCGAGCCTGTCGATTGCGGCCTGTGCCTTTTATATTAGAGCCTCTTGACAACGTGTCAGCTCATCTGTTCTTTCTTATACATAAACTATCATGGATATATTTTTTACTGTTTTTTAATACATAATTGTACATGTTCAGTTTGTCTATAGTGCTGTGTTAAAGAGATAGTTTGACATTTTTTTCTTGCTTCCTTGGCGAGAGTCAGGTGAGAAGATCGACACCACTCTCATAGTGGTCTGTTCAATATGAAACTACAGCCAGCAGCTGGTTAGCTTATCTTAGCATGAAGACTGGAAACAGGGAAACCGTGAGCCTGGCTCTGTTCAAAGGTGACATGATACACGCACCAACACCTTTAAAACTTGCTAATTAACATCTTGTTTAATTCAAACCAAACCTAAATTGTAAAACAACAGTTTGGACAGGACTGTTTCTTGGCGGGGTGCAGTGGCTTTCTTGAGTTTTATTGTCTCCATGAAGTTGCCTGGAAACTCCAGGAATTGATATGAGAGTGCATGGTTTCAATCTTCTTCTACTTCTCAAAATCAAGTTCCTTCTTCTCTTTGGTAACCTGACTGTAATATCAGGTATATCACTTTTATACCTTTTTATATATCAATACTTTCTCTGTTTACCCAGATCCTCTACTCCATATAATTATGGAGCACATGGCCAGACAGAGATGTTGTCATGGCCGGTTGGTTAAATCATACTCTTGCTGAGGCACAAAGGCTACAGGATAACTGTTGGAGTGTGAAAGCAGAGTCATGTGTCTGCACTGTCTTCAGGTCACATGACTCCAGGTTCTTGTGGTGAGGGAGTTTTGTTTTCCTCTTGAATGACTTGCTTATTTTACCTCAAGCACAGCCTCCAATCTCCTCACCAACCATACACCTTCTGCCTGCAATGGCTTTTGCTTGAGACACATTCAACAAATCTTTTCAATGAAAATACGTCGATGTATCTTTCTGTATGTCTTTCTAATACAGTACTCTGAGTCCTTCCTACTCCCTTCTCCTTCTATCTTTTTTTTTCTGCTATCACTCAATCTCAAAAGCAAAATCTGTCTTAATTGGCTCCAGAGGGCTCGGGGAGGCTTTGTGTCAACGGTGATGAGGGTCCTGATTGGTCCAGAGGCACAGGCAGCCAACAGACCCTTGTTAGTGTGTCGGGGCCCTTTGCTTGCTCGTTAGTCCGATGAACTCATTTACTGATGGGGGGTGACAAGGCCTCGTTCACCAGTGTGGAACAGAAGATTGGGGGGGGGGGTTAAGGCGAGGGGGGAGGAGGTGAACAAGAACATGGGTAAGGAATACTGTTGGATTATAGGAGTATTTTTGCGGATGCACCAGATGAGAGTGTCAAAAAGCCTTTAAATGTCAGCTTGTGTTTGTCCGTGCTTTCTTTCTCATTTGCTGCTGCAGTAAAAGCACAGTCATTGTCTCTGCCCGCTGAAACTGGTTCTTGAAAATGGCTTGATTCTGTGATCGCTCAAGTGAGAAAGAGTCACAAACATCCCCTGATACATGCAATGGTTTACTTTGTATTTGTGGCTTTTCAACAAGAAAAACAGGAAGCTTGTTTAATTAGCAATCTGCATCCTCACTCCATTGTTTGCATGTAAAAGTCATCTTATGATGCGTGGGCACGTGTGAAGTAGTGAGTGTCAAGAGAGCTTTTGGGAAATGAAAAGCAATAAGCAACTCAACATGCTGATAACTCACTATTTTTTTTTTTTTTTTTATGAATTCTATCAAGTTCTTCCAATACCGCTTGTCCCTCGTCTCCGTTTTGATGTTGATGGATCACCTCTCTTCCTCCCGCTCATTAATTTCATCACCTTATCTCCCACACCACTTCATTTGACCAAAAGGTAATAATAAATCCCTCATCCATTATCCTTTAACTGAGGTAGCCATGTGGAAATACTTAATAACAGGCAACAAATTGAACTTCAATCACCGCATTTGCCTTGAAGGATGCACAGCACATTAAACTCAACGAGCCAATATGCATATACCACTTATCAAATGCTGTTTATGTACAGTTCCGTTTTGCAAAAAACAGCACTGTTGGTGTTCAAATGAGACTTTTATGACAAATAAGGATTTACTTTATTAGGAGTTGGCAGTGGCTTCTGTCCTCCTCAACTCAAGGGTCTTATCAGCCCCAAAACACACACACACGCGCTCAGCCTGGCGACAGCGAAAGCAGCTGAGAGCCTCATCTATCTTGAACCACACCGCTGATAGTTGGTCTGTTGCTCCCCTAACTCTCCCCCAATTCGGTGCAGTTTCAATTAAATTTCATCTATGTCAACGTGTTCCTCCACTTGGCTTTACCTGTGTTTCTAAAGAGGCAGCGGTGGGTAAAGGAAACTGGGTTTTTACGAAGGGAAGGTTGATGGAGAGGGTTCACTGGCAAGGACTGTCTGCGAGATTCAGCAGTGACAGTGTGTGTGTGAGTGCGCGCGCATCTGCGTGTGTGCGTGCGGTTACACACCACAGCCACAGTCACACGGCCCCTCTTCATGTGTCCCTCTTCATTCCGCAGTCTTTTGGGCATCTGACAAAGACAAACGACAGTGCTTCAGAAATGAGCAGCAGCCCGGGCGCACAAACAGGTTGAAAGAGGAGGAGGGAGCGACGGAGAGGGGAGAGAGACGGAGAGAAAAGCATTGCAATCAAGACTAGTTCCTTTGTTTTCCGTTTGGCTGTGTCCTCCCGCGTGACGCTTTGAAATTGATCTCGCGACGCGCCAGACCTGAATCCATGGATAATGTTCCACGTGAAATGAAACATCAATAAAACTGCTTTATACTCAACCAATCATGTCGACATATAAGCTCCTGATTCGTTTCATATTCCCTTTGTGGAATCTTCTATCCTCTTATAACCTCAGTCATTTTTATTTGTCTTTATTTTTAAACCAAACAACCCTTTTGTTGTTCAGATAGTAAAATGTAAATGTGATGCAAGGCCTAGTACAGTCTGGTGGGGTTTTTTTTGTTTTTTTTAAATTCCTCCTCAAGCTCTGTAGCATTATCATCTCTTTGAGCTTGACTGATTCACTTCCACCATTACTATTTATCACAGTGGAAGCGGGTGCAGCCATAATTCCAGCTCGGACAATAACCTCCACACCATTGTAATTTGTCCAGACGTGGTCAGAAGGGCTGGAGCATTACAGCACGGATAGTTTGTCACGCTCCTTGTCACCCGCTCGGCTTTTTCATCTGCAAGGGAAAAGGGCGCCGCCGATACGGACAATGATCTCGGGAACATTGAGTGCTATTTACAGCGTTCCAGGAGCTTCATCGGCCCAGAGAAAAATGATATCTGGCTGCCTCCGCTTCTGTCATATCTATCTGTGGAATCAGAGACTGCAACTTTATCACATCAGCCCTGGGCGTCTTCTTGACATCCGTGGAGAGGTCCACGAGCGTGCTCTTGGGGATGAAATGAGTCAACCCCTCCCTGTTGGAGGTGAAAGGTTACTCCCCAAGCATTCACTCATCATACACCTGAAAACAGGAATTTCATTTTTGATCAGATAGAATCCGAGACGCTGGGTTTTGACATATGCTGGGATTTTTTTTGGAGGGTTCTTGACATGGTAATCTGGCCGCCATCATATCTGTCAGTAGAGAAATCTCATAAGGCGTCTCAGCCTGTTTGTCATTAAGTGTCTCAACTTGCAACCAGATTGATAGAGAGACAATCTCTTCATGCAGCTTTAGACCTTTAAGCTCACTAATTACTAGGTTATGACACGTTAACTCAAGTGTATAAACAATAAAGTTTTTTTTCTTTACATCTAAAATTGAAACTTTTCCCAGATATTGTTTTCCCTTCCTGCAATTGCATTAATTTGCTGCATGAAATACCTTTTCCTTGAAGATGAAAAATTGTATTGTTTACTCTTGTGTGCCCTGCGCTATCTTTGTGATGGGGTTTGCTCCAGGCTGGCGGTGACTGCTATAGTCATCTTGAACCCTGTTAAGGAAGACAGGAGGCTGGCGGATGCAGCCCCGGCGAGCTTCTCCAAGCCACTAATCCACATTTAATTGAACTCCAGAGACTTTGAAGTGAGTCTGTGATGCAGGCAGGTCTTATTCCTCATAGAGACGGCAAGAGAGAGGCTGTCCTCAGCTGGTTGGCAGCGGCCTCAGCTGGTCCCCTCCGCTGTCCCCTGCCTTTAATGAGCTCCTTTAACTTTACTCTAGGCCGGGCTCGCTCGCTCGCATTTGAATATTTTTGATTAATAACGCAGCCTCTGAACCACGCTGTGACAACCTAAAGCGTCCCTTTTACCTTTCTGCCACATCCCTGTGTGCCCCCCCGTCAGCAGACGCTTTGAAACTAAAAGCAGAGGTTGAAACAAAAGCCCGGTTAACAAAGCAGTACTAAGTAGGTTAGTAGCGAATCTAAACGCTGGATTAGTAGGAGTACGTATCACAGGGGCAGGGACAAGCATATGGGTCTGTCTGTGGCAGCCATCAGAACAAGTTACTCTGACAGCTACCACAATCCTCATGGGGACGGATTAAGCTCAGCTCATCGAAGCATTTTGAAATGTGGATCGAGCTAACATAATATTGTTTGACCCTTGTGTCAGTTCCTTCCACGGAAATACAGAAAACAGTCTAATCAGATCTTTAGCATAAAATAGGCTCTTAACCTCATCCATGTCACATCACACTATCACTATATATCACAGCAGTATTTGTATTTTATATACATATATAGTAATTTTCTGATACTCCCAGTCACCTGTGTGCTGTAATATGGATTATCTTTTAGTGAACTGAACATTTCCTTCCCTCCTTCCAGCTGAATAGTTGCCCATTCTCTCGCTGAAGGAATCTCTTTTTCATTGGGGCTGATCAATATAAGACATTAATCGTGCCGTTCAGGCCGTCGTGCCATCACCGTGTGAAAAATGAACTAACCTAGCCCTCCTGTCCGCTCTTCTTCCCTTCCCTTCTTTTCCTCTCATTTCTTCTGTCCTCCTCTGGTCTCTGTCTTTTTAAACATTTCCGTTCGTTATTTCATTTTCATTGTCCCCAACGAATTTATCCCCCTTCCCTTTGGGTTCTCTTGTCCTGTCCTGTCTTCCAGATTCTGGCCTATACAGAAGGTCTGCATGGAAAATGGCTGTTCACAGAGATCCGTGCCGTCTTTTCCAGACGCTACCTACTGCAGAATACAGCTCTGGAAATCTTCATGGCCAACAGAAGTAAGGCAGCTCCTGATAATTAGCTATATATGACCATTTCATATGTTCATTGTATTCTTGATGGATATACAGTATATACACTTTCTTTATTGTTCTGTATACTGGAAACATTCTTATCAGGAGTTGAGCATCAGTGCGGTCATTTTATGCCATATTAGGAATATTAAGATGATAAATAGATGTCTGTGTCTCTCTACAGCGGCCGTCATGTTCAACTTCCCAGATGCAGCCACGGTGAAGAAGGTGGTCCACAGTCTTCCTCGTGTTGGCGTGGGCACGAACTTCGGTCTTCCACAGACCAGGTGAGGCAGCTAAACACAGAAATATCTTCAAATATTTTCTCACATTTTCTGCAGGCTTGGGTGCAACACATGCAGCAGAGAGGGGGGGTGAAGCAGGATTAGAGAACATTAACACTGTTGTTGCTTCTACAGCACACACCTCTGAACTGAATGCTCTCCCTCCCCGCTCTTGCTGTCACATGCACACAGGGCTTTGGTCACCGATTTGTCCGTCCCTCCCACTCTCTCCACACCTCCCAAACATAATTGGCTTCACACAAACATAGTTCAGTTCATTTATTTATTTCCATCAGTGTGAAGCAAATAGTTTCTTGTAAGCCTGCGGGGCACACACCCGCCCTTCCTCACATCATGTCTGCTCCATGTCCGGCCAGTGCTGAAGCCAAGCCCAACCCAGCTGCTGACATGTGTGTTCCTACTATAAGATCCCGTGTCAAGAGAAATGAAAGTAGTGGCCAGGAATTCTCACTGTATGGTGCCTTTTATGGCGTATTTTAACAATGTGACCAACTAATATTTTCAGTGGGATATATTATTTGGTGGTCAGTGTGTCATTGTCAGGCCAGTTTTTGCTACAAAGGACGAGACCCTTGATCTGACTCCAAAAACTTTTCACAGGGAATTAAAAAGGGAAACCTCATGAAGAGTAAAATATGGATAAAGGTGTGCAAAATTGTGCACACAATATACAAGGCAACTGGAAAAGCTAAAAAGTTAAAGCAAAAATGGGCACGAAACCAAATCCAACGTCACGGTAAAGCATAACTCTTTCTGTACACAGTGGGGATTTGTTTCAGTTTTCATCCTGCATCTTGTGAAATTTGTGTCGTCATTAATCTGAGCCGTGACAGTCGTTGTCTGGTTGGATACGTGAATATTTTGGGGAGTTAACGTATGTAAGTCAGGAAGATTTAGGACCTGTGGGAAATGCTTTCTCAATATTAGGAAACAAAAAAAAAAAAGCTCCACGTAGCAACTGTGAACACTGAGGGCTATTTAATCAGTCTGAGGAAGAAAGTGCATCCAGTAATGAGTCAGTAGGTGTGTGTGTGTGTGTAAATATATATAACACACACAGAGTTGGGGTGAGAGAATGTGTGTTTGCGTTGGGTTCATTAATCAAGCTGGTTTGCAGGCCACGGACACCTCGCCTCTTTGACCTGAGGACAGCTGTACAGGGCAGCTCAGTGCACACACGCTCACCAGCTAAAACAGCCAGCACATATTATTTAATGTCCATAGCGCCACAACAATAATTCACAACCAACACCTCATTATCCATTTAATACTGTTGCTCATGATTGGATATAATCCTTCTGCTTTTAAGACATTTTGCTAATAATAAGCACCTTTTCTAAAAGTTTACATTTAATGAGGATGTGATCTTAGATAATAAGAAAATACAGAAACCTTTATTGAAACTATACTAATGCTCATAATAGCTTGGTGGTGTGTCGCACATTCGTATTTGGAAAGTCATATTTTCACCTTTGAGAGGCCTAATGACTATAATCTCACATCCTGACAATGATTAATTCCATCATTTTCTTTTGTTTTAATTGGATTGGGGGTCATTTGTTTTTGTCCTGCTGCATACATCATGCTCTAGGTTTTGTGTATGTGTGCACAAATGCAGGCAAATACAGATATTCCACCCAATTTACTGCATATTTGTCTTCTTAATTAGCAAGACTGCAAGATCAATAGATTTATTATATAATGACATTCGTATTGCAAATGTCTAATAAAGCCTTTTTTTCAGTGTACAAATACAGTTCTCGTGATGTGGTGACTGACTTTGTCTCCACTTCACAGTTTTTGAACAACTGATTGGCTCCAAATGTTGTAATTTCTGTTTTTCCGTCTTTCTCATTGTAGACGTATCTCTCTGGCCACACCAAAGCAGCTATTCAAGGCAGCCAACATGACCCAGCGCTGGCAACGCCGCGAGATATCCAACTTTGAGTACCTCATCTTTCTCAATACTATCTCTGGTGAGGACACCACCCGACCTGTGTGATATCACTGCAGATTGTTCCTCATGGAGGAAATGTGCACCGAAACAAAAGTTTCAGAAATCATTTTGTGGTGTTCGTCCTTGATGCCTTCATTTCTTTAATCTTTTCTTTCTTCACTCTCACAAGGTCGGACCTTCAATGACCTGAACCAGTACCCGGTCTTCCCCTGGGTTATCACCAACTACGACTCAGAGGAGCTTGACCTCACTCTGCCCAGCAACTTCAGAGATCTGTCCAAGGTCAGACACTCAGATTCTCTCCTGCTTTACTCAGCTTTTTTTCTTATTCTCAAAGAGAGGGGAGCAGTAAAGAGGAAATATAAGGGGTTAATATGTGTGTGTGTGTGTGTGTGTGTGTGTGTATGTGTCCCTAAGTTATCTTTGCACAACTGTAGCTCCGTCCTTCTCATTAAATTACACAAACATTTGATTGTTTGTGTCAAAAGACTAAAAGTTAGTGTAGAGTTTTACAGCAATTACAGTTGTGTTAGATTTTTTTGATACTGTTAACAATTAATTGTCTACATCTTTTATCTTAAATAAATTAAACTGGGATTATACTGTGATAGATCTCCCACTGGCAAGTTACAGGTGATAAACTTTACAGATAATCTCTATGATTAGTTGTTGACTTTTGTAAGTTGAGGCAGCTCTGCCTCGCTGCAGTCAAAGTGGATTTAAACTGCTCATGTTCTCTCCCATTATCTGGGTCAGTGTTGTCATTTTCTGTCCATAATTCAAAGTTCATAATTGAATTCTTTCAAGTTTGACCTTCTGCAACGCCCCAGGAAGTGAAGTAATACTCCCTGGTAGCTCCAGGCATCAAGTGATTGGGCTTAAAACAATAAAACCTGCCCTAAGATGCTCCCTGGCACATCAATACACACACTCACGCAGCTGAAACTGCTTAAAAGATTCTCCTCCATGTTGTAAGTAGACATGCAATTATTTACTCGCGTGGACTCCCTGTCTTTTCCACACATACACACACAGAACAAAAAGCTAAAAAACATAATCCTTAGCTTGCCAGCTCCCCTCGTCGGACTGAACATCAGTCGCTCGTAATGTTGCAGCGGTGGGAGGACAGAGGATTAGTTTTGGAGTGAAATGATTGAGTGACTGTCTGGCTGCTGGAACCAAAATGACTGAATAAATCAGCCATGGAAACAAAAAGGCATGTGTTAATGGACAGGGGGTACGTTGGAGGAAATGCATTTCAGAGTTACACTTGAGGGCATTTGTTAGTTCCTGGGAGCATCCCGTGTTCGTGCAGGGTGAGGGATGGGTGGGGGTGTTCACCTAGCGAGACAGAGTGGAACATATTACAGTTCGTGCTGAAACCAAAAAGGGCATTGCAATCCAGGAAGTCCAGCTTGTGCTAAACAATCTTGAGTTTGTTTAACGGCAAAATGCTGTAAAACGGTTTGTTATACTATGAGACAGGATTTTGCAACTCAGCATTTATCTCTGCAGAAATAATTTTATCTTTCATCTTGACGAGTGTAGAATAAACAGTAGCATTCTGGTGTTCATGTTGCAAAGTAACCCAGTACCTGGTGTTGCACACTTTTGGCAAAAGTTGAGCATTGACAAAAAAAAGTTGTCTTTTCTGCCAGAAGTCTGTCTTCCTTTTTATTTATATTTTAATGTTATCTTATTATTTTTATCTTTTGATGGATGGCCATAGCTCAATGTAATTCGTTTTAAAACCTTTTAACCCAGTTGGTGCTGGAAGTTTTCTTATTTAGTGACAACAGAGGGAAAATGGAAACGATGAGAAAAGCTCTGATGATGTTGCTCCTCATGCAACTGGTACAGCAGAGTGAATATAACAGCTACCTCCATGTTGGACTCTCCATTTCTGTCTGTTACCTGAAGTCAGAGATTCCATGGAAATAATGAATCTTGACTTTTGGTGTTACAAACTACGGTGTGACTAAACCTATACCTTCAGTGAAATGCATTCAACATTGGAAATAGAGAGGGGGAGAAAACATGTGAACAGTATGATCCAGCGCAATGCAGTAGCCCTGCACATTTAGTACAAACACACAAGCCGTCCACTCACACTTCCTTTCTTTCACGCTGCCCTGTCATACAGATTCAAACACCCCAACAGTCAACACCTCGTCCCTGAGGTTCTCCCCAGTCCTGCTTTCACTTCCGATCTGCTCCTCTATGTCTCCATCCTCTGTTTTTATCCCTCCCAGTGTAGCTTTCCCCGCTGTATGAAGCTGCATAATTCCTCTGTTTATCTGGCTTCATGTTGCCCAGTAGGCTGAAATGTGACAGTTGTACTTGCCCCACAAACACACACACACACACAGAATCACACAAACACGCAGCCCTCCTTCAGTTTCTTAGCTCGTTTCTGCCTCCTGCTCTTCTCCTTTGCACTGCCTTGGAGTTTGGACAGCTCAGCCTCTGTGCTCAGTCAAGCCTCGCAGCCCTGGGGACCGAGCGAGTGAAGGGGAGATGGGCGAGAGGAGGAGACACAGAAAGACAATCCGAGAGCAGAGGAAAGAGGAGGAGAGAGTGTAAGCGAAGAAGAACGACATCATTTGTCGTCCTTGCGCTTCTTCTTCTCTCCTCAGAGCAGAATAGCAGCAGCGAGAGGGAGGGAGGGGAGGGGAGGGGAGGGAAGGGAGCGGGGGCCAATCTTTATTACATCTGTTTTATTCATGTTGTTGACACACGTGTGATATCAGTGTATGACCAGTGGAGCGTGGCAGACTGCAGTGTCTGAGAAAAGGGCAAGCAGCACCGCACAGCCCCCCCCCTCAAATCAGCCCCCAACCCCCAGCTCTGCACCCACAATCATTTGTGCTCTGTGTTTCTTTTCTTTGCATCCTAATGTTCTCTGACCTTCACACTTATACGTCTGTGTGTGCATCATCCGCCACCTCCTGCTTTGTTTTCTTCTTCTTTATTGTTTCCGTTCTCTCTCTCCTTCTGTTTTGCCTCTCGCTCTGTCTCTCTTTCTCACCGTCCACATCTCTCTTATCCCCCTCCCTTATGTCACGTTGGTGGCTGTCTCTTATAGAAACAGGTCATCTGAGAAGCCTCCAGTGACATTGAGAAGCCAAATTGCCATGAACGTGTGTATGTGTGTGTGTGTGTGTGTATGTCACACACTGTCATCATCCCCAGCACAACAGAGGCCACACAGAATTTATGTTCCCTGCTGCCAGAGCCATTCTGACCCCAGGGACTTTCTTATCATAAACTCTAACCTCAACCTGACATCAAACGCCGACCCCCGAGATAACATTGTAGTCACGATAAGCACACAGAAGAACGGACTGCAAGTGTTGTAACTCTCTGTTTTCTTCACTCCAGTTCTGCACACTGTCACACATTTCCCCACAAAACTGCACTTGTCCTACATATAGAGAGCTGCAGGATGATTACAGTTGGTCAATGGGGTCATGCTCATCCCCTGAAGGCTCAAAGCACAGTTCTTCTTGTTGTTTGTCCGGCTTTTAATGAAGCACAACAAACAATTAAAGGAATCTTTAAAGCCCCAACAAAGATAGTCTACATTTACATAGCAGCAGAAATGGCGAGGATTTATTGAGCATTCCCTGTTACCTTTGTGCTATAACCTACTACTCACAGCCACATCAGCTAATGGTGTATTGATTTCACCATACGCGCCCCATATGTTTATCCCCCAGGCCCTCCACACCATTTTCACTGTTTAAATAGGACATTATACATAAACACTCCTTTCAAAAGGCTCTTTTGATTTATGACTCAAAGCCCAAGTGATGCTCAAATCGTCGGTAAGCCATTATACTTCATCACCGGTGACCTATTATTGTTTTAAAAGCAAAGCGGCACTGGATAATGTTCTTATAATAGTTCTCAGGAAGATCCTTGTTGTTCCATAACAGGGCTGTTTTTTCCTATGAGGATCATTTTTACCAAGTTTACTTATTGAGCAGATTCACTATGGAGGACGGTTCAGGTAGGCTGGCATTCAGGGAGAATTATGTATAAACTCAATATCTGTTTCATGTTTCTGTGACACACACTCCTCAGCTGTTGTGCTCTTTGAACATCATAACGCACAGTTTTAAACATGAGTCACATCATAAATGATGTACGAAACATGTCGATTTGTTCTGAGATACCTGCCCTTTAGTTTTAATAACTGTAATTATTTCTTGTGGTATTTTCCACACAATAGCTTCAAATGGTTCTGTAACACCATCTTCTCTCTTGATTAAGAACTGATTAGGACTAATCCAAGATTAATTCTCTGATGTTGGCCACTTCAAAGCGCCAACACATCTTTGTTTTGTAGCTTACTCTCCAGTCTAATTAAAACTACGAGATTGGGTCATTTGTCTGAGTCCTCATCAGAGCGCTATTCTTTGCCACGACATATTAGGCCAATCTGCGGTGGGGCGGCAGCAGGCGCTCCATCACCACACTGCCGGGCGCTCTGCTCTGATGTACGGCGCCGTCACTGCTGCTCTGTTGTAGCTACTGTAAGCTGAGAGTGCTCGCCCCACAGTAATTTACAGCAGTAAACAATGTCGGGCTCGCGCAAACCAAAAGCCCCCACATGCACTCACACACAATTCTCCCTCTCTCTCTGTCACTGTGGCACTTTCAGTCTTTTTTTTTATTTTATATGCCTCCTCTCCCTTTTCTTTTTTTAATGAGCCGACTGTTATTAGGGCTATAAATCAGACCAATGGGCTTGATGTATAATTCACTCTGTGTACTCACCCACCCCCAGTGGCCCTGAGGAAGCCCACAGTGTATCACTGTCAGCTCAGAGCTGCACAGTGTGGTGGCACGAGGTGCTTTGCCGTGTAAATCCGCGCACGCACGGGAACACGATTTGCAAAATTACAAAATATACACACACGCTAAACCAAAAAAAGCAACCGATTCTGCTCAAATCCTGCTTGCATCACTCCCGCTACACACAAATACATGTGCACGAGCGCTGCCCCATTACTCCCACACAAAACAGTAGCCATAGCACAGATCAATATCAGTGGCTGGCCCTGGCTGAGTCTCGCTGTGACAGGCAGCCTATGATATGAAAGAGATCCAATTGATCCACGCCCTACTAGCCCCTCATCCTCAAAAGGCCATCATTCCATTACCATTGATCCGCCGTGTGTATATGAGTGTGTGTGTGGATGTGTATTACTCATGTTGTGGGGACATAAACCTGCTTACACAGTCACATTGTGGGGACTCTTCCTTATGGAGACGAAGCCAGTCCCCAAAATGTAAATCATTACATTTTAGGGTGAAGACTTAGGTTGAGGTTAGGGTTAGACAAGTAGTGATTATGGTTAAGGTTAAGGTAGGTGAAATGAATATAGGTTAATGTAATGTCCTCTGAAGTAATGGAAACACTACTGTATGTGTGTGTGTGTAAGAGAGGTGAAGGGGGGTTTGAGGGAATGAGGTACAGCCAGCTGAAGACTAATAAAAATTGAACCAGCCTGAAAGTGATTTCTATAAATGACTATTTAAATAATAGCCGAGCAGCACCGGGTTATTGGTTTTGCAGAGTGATGGAAAATTAATGCAACTTAACCATTTTTCTCGACTACAAAAAGGGCCAGTGACCAGTGTATTAGTTACAGATTAATAAAAGTAGAAATTAAAGAAAGTCTGCGCCTGGCTATTGATATTCCGAGTAGGTGCTCTTTCATTGGAGCACATTAGTTTTCTCTGACAGACTACAGCTGCAGGGGCTCTGTTTCACAGCCTCTAAAAAGCACTCTGTGGGAAAGGATTGATCTCTGTCTGAAGGGAAACAACATCTAATATTCATTCGAGATTGCACAAAGGTTACCAGCTTCATTTGCCTCCCAACCGTTGTGCTGCAAAAAGACTGTTCCCTGAATGTACAGCGTTCACAGGAAAATTCAGAAATGCCTCCCTGCTCTCCCTTTGCTGTCACACACGTGTTTATCATTTGTTCATCTTTATCACTGTTGTCATGTCAACCAGGAATTAAAAGAAGTTACAGGTTATTTTTCACACATTTAAGAAAATGTTTTGTCTTCAATTTTCTCCATAGCCCATCGGTGCCCTGAACCCCAAGAGGGCAGCGTTCTTCTCAGACCGATATGAGTCCTGGGAGGACGATCAGGTGCCCAAGTTCCACTATGGCACCCACTATTCCACCTCCAGTTTCACCCTGATGTGGCTGCTGCGTATCGTAAGTTCACTGTATTTAGAAAGATGTGTCTTTTTAAAAAATGGCTGGTGATTCAAAATTGTTTTGCAAAATTCTTGATTGTTGCTTTTTTTACAGTGTGAAAAAAATCCTAAAGAGTAATTGTATGCTTCCCAAAAATTCTATGCATACATATATGTAGTCCAGGATGTTCATCTTCAATGTATAGATAATGCAGCCCATACACTGGCTGTTTAAAGGCCCCACCTCCACTGAGTTATAAACGTAATATGTATATCAAGCTTAGTTGTCAAACCAATTTTAAAGGATTTTTTTTAAGTTTATGTTCATTTGAGTTGCATATTGTCATTAATTCATTCTTAATTTGGCATCTGCTTCCTAGAAACTAATTAATATCAAATTAAGAGTAAATGTATGCTAAATATTGCAGCACAAGCATATTTCTCCTCATTTATTGTTGCATATGATTTATTATCCTCTATGTTGTTGATATATAATAATAAACAAGTGCAATTAAATGCCTGACAAAAAAAGTTCCCCTAAAGAATTTTTTGAGAAATACCAGATATTATATGTGATTCCTTTTGCTTTCGAAGACTGTATGCAGCGTACATTGAGCACTGGAGTGCTCTTTTCGGTACCTTTTGTTGAATGCATGCCATCAATCTTTCCAAACTGCACTCAAGGGAGAGGGAGGTTACTAAGTTTCTCCAACGTGCAGTTTTCTCCTGTTATTGTCCCAGTAGCTCACCGTCTCAGTGACTCCCAGTAGAGTTACCTCATTGATCCCTGCACATCATTAGCGGGCTTACTCCAAAGCCACTTTACCAGAAACCCTCAGTTAAAGATCAAACTTAACATCAGAGAGTAACTGAAAACTGTCTGTGCGATAAATGTGAACAATTTTTGTGTGTTTTGTGTTTATTTGGGTGATTTTACAGTCTGCTTATTCTCGTTCTATTGTTTTAACTGCATGGTGAAATTCAATGTGGTTAAAGTCACTTTTTAAACAAATGAGGTTTACATCATTTCAGGCCGATTTTAATTAGCTATCTACAGTAGTAGTTTGTAGCTGCGGCCAGGCATATTGTGTCCATGTCACTTGGGGGCTGTTGCGTCAGAGAGACAGCTATTGATCTGTCCTAACAAGATTATACATGATTAGAAATGCATCAGTAACACGAGTGTATTGGCTTTAGTAGCTCACTGGGATTATTGTTATTTCGCTTGTTCATTTTTGGATTCCACATTGTTACAGGGTGTGTAAAAGGAGTAGATTTTGGTTCAGATCTGTTGACATAGTGCTGTATTGAACCACAGGCAGAAACACAGACTTTTATTGCATGTTTGTTATTGCACAAGGGATTCTTTTCTAGCAATCACAATAGCTGCTGTCAATTACAGCAGCACAGTCCTGAGCTCAGATTTATACCTTTTTTTTATTTCTCATCAACAGGAACCCTTCACCACGTTTTTCCTCAACTTCCAAGGAGGGAAGTTTGACCATGCCGACCGCACCTTCTCCTCAGTGTCCCGGGCCTGGAGGAACTGCCAGAGAGACACATCTGATGTTAAGGTACTCTATACACTGATGCATACTTACACATGATGTGAAAGTACTTTCCTTTTAAGATGGTTGACTTGTAAGAAGGTTAGAAGTTAAAAGAGATAAAGGGCCGAGCACTGCAGGAGAATAAATCCCTATCCAGCATCTTTACAGACAAAGAAGAAAAGGTTTCAAAAGAGTAATGTCCAGTCACTACCAATCATTGTCCCTATGCAATGAAAGCTTCCTGGTCTTCTGATCAAAGCGTTGAACTAATCCTCATCTGTCCCGGCCGTCTGTCTCAGATTCAGCCAGCTATAACCTGGACTTGAATCCCTGCCCATTGGGCCCCCAAACTCTGCTGAGCTGTTGGATCTGCCCTGCAACAGCACAGGTCATTCTCATACTGAGGGCCCTCGAACCCCCAGTGCACACTTTAACTGCTCTCCTAAAACATTTATGACTACAGTCAGACATTCTATGTCAAAGCTGGGCTTTGCTTGGTCTCCTGGCACTGGGTCACTGGATGGGGGAACAGCGGTGGTGTTGGGGGTTTTGACGCTTGATTGCGTTTACCACCCCCCTCACATCCCGCCGATAAAACATATGGATCGTGTTACTACGTCGCTGGCCAATGCTTGATTGCGAAAGCCCAACAAGAGCCCTCGTTTGCTCTCTCAGTCTAGACCTGTCAATGTGGATCAAACTGTGAGAGCTCAACCTCAGATCAAAATAAAGGGGGAAATCTGGACCACATCACTTTGTTTTCTTGTTCGGTTTGAATTTTTAGCATATTCTGAATGGGAGTCGGTCGACTTTATCCACTTGGACGCACATATTCTTGTTCCAGGCTAAAGAGGAATTAGGGACGAGATGTATCAATTTAGTATGCTAAGTACACCATTTAGCTTTTGCATTGGAGCCATTGATAGCACCCCTCTGTCTGTGGCAGAGGGCAAAAAGCCCCAGTGTTTTCTTACCCCACTGGTAAAGAAGGGGTGATAATAGGCTACAACACCCAGATTCAATGTGTCTCTAGCCTGGGTGACGCTAGCATGACCTCCAGTCCCCAATCCCCTGACCCCTGGCTTAAGCCTAAAGGCGAAGAGAAGAGCAGAGGGGTTGGAAGTAGCAACAGTGGAAGTGTAGCAGAGGAGCCCAGAGGCCAGAGCCCCTTCCAGTGACCCATGACAGGACAGGATTGGGGATCAGAGGGGCTGGCCTCTGACCAGGCCGGAGCAAAGGGGCCACTGCACATAATGGTCCATGCTAGGCAGGCTGGAGTGTTAGGGAGCGAAGCCCTCAAGGTTTTGTGTGTGTGTGTGTGTGTGTGTGTGTGTGTGTGTGTGTGTGTGTGTGTGTGTGTGTNTGTGTGTGTGTGTGTGTGTGTGTGTGTGTGTGTGTGTGTGTGTGTGTCCTGCCACCTCCACCTCAAATTTACAGCGGGCTGCAGCCAGTGAACCTGGGTGAGCGGGAGGACTCGTTAAGAGGTCGACCTTTAGTTTTAGGTCAGGTTTTGTGGAGTGAAGAGATTTCAGAAGTGAGGAAGTGCCATGTTGTTTTAGACCTGCGTGTTTGCTTGCTCATTTGATTGCATGTTTTCACCCCATTGATGAGAGGCGGATGCCTTGTGCAGCTAATCTCAAAAAAGGGGTCATGTTATTATTTGAGTATATTTGTTTGTATTTTTTAGAGATCATGTTGAGCAGGCTCTTGAAAATTGGTTTAAAAAAAAAAAAACCCTAAACCTGCTACTTGAGTTTTAGGATGGACTACTTGCACATTGTCATGCTGTCATCATCGCGTGACAGACTCGGGCATGCCAGCTTGGTGTTGGCGGTGGTCTGTTCATCTCTGATGTCAGACTGTCAACATGTTTGTATCTTTCTGTCCTTCTCAAGAGGACCAGTCAGCACTTGTAGTCACACGATATTTGTCCACAGATAGCAGGGCTACGATTAAACCCCCAAAACAAATGCTGCTAATTAGTCTTTATTTTGAAACTATTGCGCTAGATGAAAGATTTAATAATATAAAACTAGGTATTAGTTGAGTTTTGCTAGTTTTATTAGAATGAAAATTGCCATAGTAACATAGACACACCTTGCATGGATTTATGTACTTTGTCTATGCACAAATGTTTCACAGTGCAGTGAGAAATTAAGCCGTGCTTTGTGTTATAAAGTGCATATAAAGACAATAGGAAAACGTATAATGTCAGTTTTAATGTCAACAGTTTACGACACAATATACATTTCACACTCTGCTCGTTTTACTATTTACATTAAGCAGCCAAGAATTGAGAGACATCCTGGTCCATCCTCGTGTTTCATGATCACAGAGACACAACAATAACATGACTGTTGAGGCCTGGAGGGCAGTATGGATTTATCTACATGTTTTTAAGCTCCAACTCAATCTTAATGTTTACGCTCACTGCGGCGAGTTCTGCTTTGTTAAGAATGACGAACGGCTAAACATATGGGGTTACAGCTCCTGTCATAACTGCATTTCTCTTCACTCTCTGCCAATTTGAAAATACTTTGTGTTGTTTGGGACAGCCAAATAAAATCATCATAGTTAGGAAAGAATTTGGCTGACTGCGTCTTTTTCTCTTGTTGTGGAAGAGAGAGTGGGGGGGAAGTAGAAAACACTTTTTTCCCTCTTCTGCTAACATACAGACGAAGCAAACGAGTACAACTGAATAGAGAAAAACCACAGCCGTGTGAATGCTCGGAGGTTTTTGACATCCTCTATAGTGGCCAAAGCACAAATGTGGGCAGACACATAGCCAGGAATGTAATTTCCATGAATAGTAGTACAACTAGAAAATACCACAATCTAACTGTTGTAGCAGACACACACTCCAAATCCTCTCTGAATTGGATTTATTCCGGGATAACCCCTCTGGTTTTCTTTTACTCTTACTGCTTTCTTTTTGTTCTTGTTCTCCTTCAGCTATTTACCATTCACACCTTTACTAGGGCTGGTTGGTGATTTACTTAAACCTTCAGCATCTTACCCCTAACTAGGCCTGTGCCAACTATTTACATAAGATGATAAATATTCCTTTATTATCAGCAGCAAAGAGAGATAAATAGATAGTAGGTAAATTTACAAGACGTATAAAAAATGTTAATGATTCAACTTGGGTATAAAAGTATCAACAATTTAACTAGAGTAGAAGTATTAACACTAAACTATAATAAAAGTTATGGCAATTTAACTATAGAAATATACAAGTACAGGAGTATTAACAGTGAAAAAAACAGGCTACTAATAAATTAACAACATTTCATTGTTCGCCATTTTTCAAACTGTTTCTTTCTGTTATGTGCAATATTATCTGTGTATTTATCTATCTATATTCACTTTTATATTCAATACCACTACTTAAGTGCAATAATTCAACTCGCTTCTAATTTGCTCTGTGCAATATCCTTGTATATATCTTCATTACTGATAACTATTGTTCATTTACATATGTTTATATATAGCTCCCAGCACCTGTATTTATATTATATATTTTAATATCACTCTCTTTTTTTTTTTCTTCTTCTTCTTTTTTTTTTTTTTTTTTTTTTTTTTTTTTTTCACATATTTATATATCCACCGACTGTCACTACTGTATACATTGCTGACTCATCCTTGGAAGCCATTGCAATGTAATTTTGCTGCCCAATATGCACTGCTGTGTAATTTGTGTAATGACAATGAAGGAAGTCTAAGAATATAAAATATGAGAATATGAAAGATAAACCCAAAAAAAGTAGATTCTCTCTTGAAACTCTTGTCATAAATGATAGCAATCTTTTTTGCTTTACCCATGTGTAAATCTAAATATATCTTGGTGCTGTATCCATACAGGAGCTGATCCCAGAGTTCTTCTACCTCCCCGAGATGTTTGTCAACGCCAACAGTTACAACCTGGGAGTGATGGAGGAGGGCACCGTAGTCTCCGACGTGGAGCTGCCGCCTTGGGCCAAAACCCCGGAGGAGTTTGTGCGCATCAATCGCCTGGTAAGAAACTGACACAAATTTGCATTCATACACACTGGTGTTGAGCAGCAGGAAAGTGTAATGAGATATCGATTCACTAAATTCATACCAAGTTATATTGTACACTCTGTGGGCATCTATATAAAGTGTTAAATTACTGTTATAGTCAAGATGGATTTTTTTTTAAATTTGTAGTGTCTACAAGTTGCTGACACACTTTGTAAACATACACACATTTTTGTCTCTGCCTCATATGTTGCATAACCCCGACCTACTGAAGTCTTGCCAGAGGTTTCTGCCCCTCCTATTTCGCCTGGAAATGCTAATTCAAAGAGACAGTGTTATTTCCTGATCGTCTCACAGTTCTTCCTGTTACCTGAGCCTCACGCTCCTCCGACATGCCCCAGCTCTCAGGTTGCCGTGCCGGCAAAGCGATCCAACATCACCTCGCCTCCCGTCTCTATCCGCCTCGCCATCTCTCCGTCTGCTCTCGCTCTGCCCACACACACATCTGGCACATGTTCGTGTGTGTGTGTGTGATCTGTTTTTGTGTGCAGAGAAATGATGCAGTATCCTGTTTCTGATCTCCCCTTCCTGCCCGCTCAGCCCAAAGCAGGAATATTCTGTGTATATGCATGTCGGATGTTGTCAGATGTGCTGTCATATTTTGATTGTGCGTGATCTCTCCTCTTCTACACACACACACACACACTAGGCTGGAAAACTAAGGTAACTCTTTGGATCAGATTACCTTGCTCTGCTCTCGAAGGTCACAAAGCACCAGATAGATTTACTGTTTCTATTGTTTGTTGCTGGAGCAGCTTGTCATTGGCACTTTTAGTCCTTCAACTTGAAAAACTTGTTGACTTTAAACAGAGTTTTACTGATACTCAAAAGCCAGACTGTCCTTGTAAATTACAATTAGTTTCCTGAATATATAGGGTAAAATTAAAGAAGAAAAAAGTATATAAAAGCAAATCATAAGTTATTATGTAAATGTTATGTCTATTTTTGTTGTTGCCCTCAAAGAGCTCAGTCTGTTTGGTTGTTGAATTCTTTCAGAGGCCGCATTCTCTTTCAGTAAAATGTTTGGGGTAAAAACAGATGTAGCTTGCCGTGCGATGTGTGCCCACAGTAGTAATGGGTGCTGATGAGGCCGGGTGTGCTCTGTGACCTATGTAGTCTTGTGGTGGGGTCTGTTAACCAGCCTGCTGATATGAGCAGGCCCCTATCATTAATCACACACTCCTCTCTCTTCGGCTGTCAGCGTGCTCTAGGCCAAGGTGGATGTACCGGGGGGAGCTCACTGTGGCGGCAACGGCCTGTGGTTTTGCAGTGCTGTACTCAGTCAGGGAATTGTGTATTAATTTGTTCTAAAGAAGGAATATACTTGATGAATTTTTGATCAGCACCTGATAAAGAAACTTAAAAACTTTACTGCTGAAGCAATTAGTTTTAAATACATGTGTGTTTTGCACTGATAGTCAGACAAAGCAGGTAATTTGACAGTATTGCCTTTGGGATCTCAGAATTTATGACGGCAATTTTTTCACAATTTTCAGACATTTAATAGACTAAATGAATCCGTTAATTGGAAAAACAATTATAAAGCCAATTGATAATGACAATAACAGTTAGCTGCAGCTCTGTCTGATTTTTATTATCGTGCTTATGCTCACAACTTTTTATTATCTTATTTTGCAGCGGGTGTATTTTTCCGTCTTCGATACTGCTCTCCTGAGGAAATCTTGTTTTATACACAGAAATACTCACCCTTTAAAATATTCATAATTTGGTTAATATTATTGTATACACTAAAAATCTGTCAAAACAGTAACACTACAGAAACCAACTTGTTAGCATCTGTGCGTTAATGTGCTTTGTGCTCCTCTAAGCACAAAGCGGCTTTTCATTGCCTGTTTAAGAGCGCCACTCTCATCTACCTCTGCTCCCTCAATTTCCTCCGGTCCTTTCCTTTGTGCCCAATTTAGTACAGCGGAGGCAATTTGGACTTATCCAAATGGTCTCGCACAGCTACCTGCTAGTTACTGCCAGTTCCAGGCTGATAAAATTTCAGTCTGCGGTTTCTTTCACTGCTGTGTGCAAATTGAGATATTGATCCAGCGAACAGGCAGGTGTAGGTGAAACATAACGAGCTCAGTGGGAAAAAAAAGGAGCTTTCTGAGATTTCATAAGGGGGCTGAATATTTTATAACCACACAGGCACATACTGTAAGTTTGTAATATTGTATCACAGGTAGTATTAGATAGTAAAATTGCGCTCACATCAGATTTTTTCCTGCAAAATGTTTTCACATATCAGTGGTTTGACATTAATATATTTTTAATGTAGAGCAAAAAGCAGCATTTACATTATGTCATATAGAGGTTTTGATCAGTCAAATCTATATTTTTGGTATAAGACTCTTTCCCATTTATGAGAACCAGCCGTACAGTTCTGCAAAACACACACAGGCAGAATCAGAGAGTCGGAGTACAGGAGGGTGGACAGGAAGAATAAAGGAGAGAATGGGCCGAGGACGAGGTGGAGGGAGGGATGTGTGGGTGGACAGGTCTCTGGTCGTGACAGATAGCTGGCATTAGAGGGTGTCAGCTGGCAACTGTGGTACTGCGGGGAGAGAGATGAGCACGGCGGAGACGAGAGAGGATGAGTGAAAGAGTTAATGGGCTGTTTGGCTCTCTTTAGCTTGTCGGCCGCTAATGGCCTCGCAACACAAGGATCGACAGCAGGAGAGAAGGCGCAAACACACGCAAAATGCACACACGCTCGCAAATACACACACGCCTGCTGTCTCCACTCTGGTTATGAGCCCTAGATGATTAACAGCTAATTAGGGCCCAATCTGGAAAGGCCATTAAAATCCTCTCACAGTAAAGGATTGTGCTGCTGTGCAAAACGGCAGCTTGTTTTTGTTGTTGTGAGAGTTGCATGGTTGGTAATAAAAAAAAAAAAAATCCGAAAAAAAAAAAAAAATCCAGCAGAAGATATAAACATTACATCAAACTGAAGCCTGGTTTATATTACTCTGATGTTGGAAGTGTCATAGTTCATCACGTATGTTTAGTAAAAAATGTGTTGTATGGCAACAGATAAACTGCAATTGATTGTTGTTTAACCTCTGGCTCACACAACGCTGTAGTCTCAAAGGCTCCAGTTGAAAAACTTGGGTTTGATGTGTTGAAGAATGGTCGGATTTTTAGACAGACTTCCTGGAGACAAAGCACCTCAGCGCCTTAAGTCAAGCATGCACCTTAACTATACTCAAGTGCCTACAGTATACTTACATTCTTGCTTGTAAAGGCGCACTCCCTTTTTCTTGGTCCATCACGCACCCACACACACACATGTGCACAGGACACAGGGATCTCGAGGCGGCATGCCACAGAGATCAGGGGCTGCTTGTTGTTTTTACTAGAAGGTCGAAGGAGAGGTTAAGAACTTGATCCCTCCTCCAGCAGATAACTACATGTCTCTGGGCACTGTCAGCCTCTCTGACATTCCACTATATATGACCACATCTCACTTCTCAGGTCTGCTAACCATTAGCGTGTTAGCAGGTGATCGTGCATGTACGCTCGTGTAAGTTTGTGCGTGGATTTGTGCGCACGATGATGTTTACCTGCACTGTCATGTGTCCAGGTTTCACTGGAGCTGCTGATATGGAGCAGGATAAACCACCATCTGTTACAGTGGCCATCTCCTACTGTGTAATCCAGTGATAGGCTTAGTTAAGATTTTAAAGCACCAGACAGAATCTTCAAAATTATATTAAAATTATTATTTACACTCTACGGCACAACATCCAACATTTTCATTTCTGTGGGATGTAACAGGAACAATTAAATATTTGGAATCTAATGAATCTGGTTCTGCTGCTGTTAGTGATTTTCTTCTGTTTGTAGGCAACAGGCATCTCTTTATTCCTAACACTGATTTGTCCAATCATAACTGGCAACAAAAATTGCCCATTTCTTTTCAATGAAAGCTGGCGTGCAATCACCCTCTAACCCATTTGAACTCTACAGGGCCCATTTACGTCTCCATAGTTCACATGTTTGGTTCCTTTCAGTCATCTATGCTGTTCTAGTGCTGCTGACAGACCTGCAAACCACACACATGGGAGAGACGGACAGCACATTACTTTTGGCCTTTTTGCCCCTTATAAAGCATCTGCTCACTCAAAGCCGTGACAGAGACGTCAGCTGAACTGCCCTCACTGAACGAATGAGAGGCTTTTTCCTCTTGGTGAGTGGCCAAAGCCGACTGAGTGATGGGTCAGAAGTTAGTGGGAGTGTTGACCCACATGGTCACCACCACATGTGGTGAACTCTCACTGTAAGTTACAGACACCTCTCTGCTCTGTGGATGACACTTAAGTAACTACTTACCTTTGGATGCTAGAACAATAAAAGCTGTCATTATTACAGGACTGGACACCTGTGTTGTTGTCTTAAGCCATGATCCTGAAGGGCTTTTGGAAACAATGACACCCACATCCGCTTCCTGATTGGTTCTTGTCAGTCCAAAAATCCATCCTAAAGGAATCAAACATGAGTCTGTGTATATAGATGACCAATGTTTCATGCGACATGGATTGGATGGAATTTACAGACATTGTTTATCTTGATGCTAGCAATTAATGTGCTGATAAATTCTGAATTTATTGTGCTACTAAATGTGCAGGAGGCAAACACACATATGAGCATGCCCAGTGAGTGTGAATCTTTATGTGATATGCCTTTTTCCAGTCATGTTAGTCTGGACTGAGATTAGTTCTGAAATGTACTAGTGTGGCCATACCAAGACCAGGACCACTTCATCGAATCATTTCATATGTGGCTGCATTTTTACCATTCCTCCATTGCTCTGACATGAAGGCAGAGGATGCACGAACCTTTACCCATTTCTCTAAAAATGATTTGGCAGTGGGTCAGTAACCTTTGTCCCTGGTGCACTCCATGACACATACGCAGTTTTTTATGTCATTGTTTGTCAGATCTAATTCCGAAGCCCAGATTTCAAGTAGTGCTCTATTAAAGGATATATTTTTTATGTTGACGTTCAATCCGCATTAAATCAAATGACTCATTAAACAAACAGTGACTCAAATACTCCCTGTGATGTGAAACTGTTCTCACCACCGATCCTACTGAGAATCGACAGCCAACTTTATCAGCTTTCTTCCCTTAAAATATGGAATCGGGTTACAGGAACAAGTTCAAGTGGTTGAACATCTAAAAATGGATAAAAAGCAAATAAGTATTGAACTTACTTCCTGGTAGTCGAAAATAAGCTTAATAGAGATCTTGACATTGAACGTTCTCTCTGAATTCAGTTGGACAATTTTACCTTTGAACTCTCACATTTGACCTTACAGCTGTTAATGTAATCTCGCCTGCAGAGGTAAACAGCGACATGGCTGCTCAGCGCTAACAGACAAATGTCATATTAGTATGAGCCAAATCACCTTTACCCCCCTCGAACCCCTTATACTCACACTGTGGCTGTCTTTGAAAGTCCTTTTCTGAAGTTTGTCAGTTTTATACGCTGACAGCCATTCACACTTACAAAAACTATGTCATCATGCCAGATAAGTCCCATTATCCTCCCAGCTTATGATCAAGCAAAGGGATGGAGCTTTTCCATCTGATACGATCAATTACAAGTCAGAGTATTGTTGCCAACGCTCCAAACATTTAAAAATATTCTGTGTTGTTATGCAGAATTGTCCAGTGGCTGTGTTTACCACATCTGAAGGGGGGCCGGGTACAAGAAGACAGAAGCGCGTCCCACTTTTTTTTCCCACAAGACACGATCGCTCCCGGGTTCAGACCACCAGCTACACAAAGTCAAAGATCACGGCTGTTTACATTCACCTCTCATCCGCGCTGCGCTCTCTGATCAGACAGCCGCTGGGACGCACATAATGCCGTTCCCACCAGCCTCCACATCTTATCCTCACGGGAACCCCATGGGAATTCATGTGTGAGCTGAGGTAAACCACTGCGAGGACCAGTCACTAACCACTAAGATATACTTATGCACTTGTGAATGACTGAGTGAGTGAAAACCTTAACATCGTCTGGCCCAGCGTGGCCTTGTGTAATAGAACACAGTTTACCATGTTAGCCTAGCGCTAATCTATTCCCCCGGTGTCTCCACTGAAAGCCTTGTTGTTGGATGAGAACGAGCACGTGGGGCAGAGGGGGGGGTTATCTGGCTAATGTCAGGCAGCGCTCACTGTAGGGGTATTGTCATGCATAAGGGCAGACATGTTTACTGTGTGCTCGGTGTTTTACGAGCTGTCCCCCCCTTCTTCTCTGCCTCCCCCTCATCTTCTTCGTCCTCCCCTCCGATGACGTAATGGAGGAGGCCGATGAGAGCCTGAGAAATGGGATGATCTACTGCTGCTGACATGCTCACTCACTAATGTTGTCCTTCTCCCTTTTCCTGCGCTCCTCCACACTCTCATTTCACTTCTGCCAAAATCTACTGAGATGCTTTTTTTTGCCTTTTTTTTGCAGCATTAGTCAGTTTTCAGACTCCTTCGCTCCAGCACTTTGTCTCTCAAAATCCAAGACATCAGTGTTGTCAGAAATCACAGTATTTATATGTATATTTTCTCATATATATAATCAAGATATGAGAGATGTATGCAAAGTCTAAAAAAATTAACTGATGGGAAAGGATTAAAATGAGTTGCTCTTCATAGTGTATGCTTAAAAAGAAAAACTTAAAATTTTTGTTGCAGTGTGATTAGAATGATAATTTGAATAAACCAAATTTGTAGAATGAGATGATATCATATCATCACAGTACGATTGAGGAAGTTGATGAATGATAATATTGAATTGTTGCCCTGCAAGAAAATCAAGGAATCAAGGAAAATCAATTCCATCATTTGTTGTGTATATATATATATATATATATATATATATATATATATATCCAGGATAATAAGGTGTCATCATCTAATGATTCAATTCAGTTCAGTTTTATTTGTATAGTGCCAAATCACAACAAACGTTATCTCAAGGCACTTTACATACAGAGCAGGTCTAGACCATACTCTTTATGATCATTTATCATCATCTTAAGGTTCATTCCAAAACCATCAAAAATGTAAAGTTAGAGGTGCAGGCATCAAATGGTTGCTCTTTTTTTTTTTTTTTTTTAGGATGCATTTGCCTTTTCAGGACAATGCATACTTCTTTTGTTCCATACATGCACACACACACACACTAACAAGCTGCAGCACCACATGACCCAACACCGTAACAACCGCTCCTCGAAAGCTAACTGCTCTCAAGCTGATCAGTTGAGTCATTCATCCTAATCATCTCCGCTGTGCGCTCAGAGGCCTCCGCACCTACACGCGGGCGGAGGGAGCGTCCAGTCCTCCAGCCAACTCTATAATCATCTGAGACAACAATGCTCCTCTCAACAGCTATCCAAATATTCTCTCATTCAGCTCGCTCAGCCTTCCTCACTGACTCGGTGTTTAATCAGCTCTGACTGTTGACTTAGCTCCTGCTCACTTGATCCTATTGTGGATGTGTCTTATGGCACCGGTGATGTATTTGCTAGCTTGTTAGCCTTTCTGTGTGGAGGCGTGCAGATGGTTAGACTCTCTGCAGGTGCAAGATGCCGACTTGCTGCCTCAGTGTTTTTGTGTCTTGATTTTTCCCCTCAAAATATTTTCTCCAAAGCATTTTAAGACAAAAACTATTTAAAAATATCTGAACTCCATGTACTTCAACTCTTAAAGATTATTAAAGATCATTATTTATTATGCTGCATCATATTCTTTGTCATTATCAAGCATTAAAGTCAACAAACCACAGCATTATTGCCGTCTGAGATTGAGTCAGCATCATTTGCTTCATCCATTTTCTTCTCAATCAGTATTGTTTACTCCTTTGTCTGTGCTGTAAATTGGACCACTTAGTGCACTTCTGCAGTCTATACTATGCCGTTTGTCTGACTAAGACCAAATCCACCATGACATGTTTGTTTTGGGGAGATACTTTCCCAATCAAAGCTCATTCTGCTCCTTTTCTCCCCATAACATGATATTCTTGCTTTTCAAGTGGGTGAGGGATAATCAGATGGGAGGAGAGAATCGGGCGCAGAGTCTCAGGTTCCACTTGCCAGCGAGTGCCTGCGTTGACCCATAGCCAGAACTCTCACAGTTGTGACCTGTCTAATTAGTAGAGCAGGAAGGAGGGGGGAACTGAAGTAACACACACAACCCATCTGGGGTTCACTCGGTGTGTGTGTGTGTGAATATGAGAATAAAGGAAATGGTTTGTTAGCTGTGCGGCTGCTCCAAGGCTCTCATTCCTTACGTCACCCATTCCTTTTTTTTTCTCCTTTCCTCTTCCATGTTGGGGGGCCCCCCTCTCCCCTGGTTGGCAACAGGCTTCCTCTGCCTGCTTCAAAATGACAATCGGCTTCTCATTTACAGCGAGCTAATAAGCCCTTTAATCAGAGTGCTTGTCAACCTCAGGGCAAGGCAACTCCAGAGGAGTTGATCCAAAGGATCAGATGACTGGAAGAAAGAGCAGAAGGAAAAAAGGGAGTAGTGCTGAGAGTGAGAGAATAAGTAGAAGGGAAAATGAAAGTGGGCTGTTGAAATTGGACGAAGAAAAGAGAATCGAAACACAAGAGATAATACATTTGGATTAAGGTAGGAAGAATAGGGTGGCTTCCATTAAGGATGATGATGCTTGGTGTCCTTGGAAACACATGGATTTGTTGCAGTCTAATAGTTTTTGAATATGACTAAACGCAGTTTGATTGAACTACTGGTTGTGTGGTTTTGCAGTGTAGTTTTTCTCATGTGAAAAGGAATGATGTTTCACTGTCACACATACTGAATGTGGTTTTCAGGATGTTTTGATCAGCTTGTTCTTAAACAGTCATTTTAGTATATACAGACCTGACAAGTGTTTGCTTTATTCATCCGTAATCGATACAAAAGAAAACAGTCGGCTGCTGACAGGGTTCTGCGCGCAACATGTGCATTCGATTACATCAGCGAGACGGGCGCGGGCACACGCACGCACGTACGCTCGCATCACCGCTGGCATGCAAATGAGTGCATTGATTTGTTAAGTGACATTTTAACATCCTCACAGACAGCTCTCCATAAGTCCTTAAAAGGGTTTTTAGGGCCAATGAGGGAAGGAGGAGAGCATTCAGTGTCACCTCGTTAAAGCTGAAGTGAAATCCAGCTCAATCCAGACCATAAAGCTCACCGCAAAACATGGCGAGGCACAGAAACTCCCGCAGACCTGTAGCATGGACACACACGTTAACTTTTAAGCGAAGAAGGATAATCACTAGAAGAAATCCAAAGTGAGGTAAAGGAGATAAAAAGTACTCCAAGATGAGGCTGAGTCGAGATCAGACGTTCTCCTCAGTTTTGCTCCTCAGGACTCCTGAGTAATCCAGGTTTAATGTCCACCAGCTGGTTAATTGCAATCACTTGGTGTCTCCGGTTCTGACGTCTCAAGTAAGGATCACATGCCTTTAGGTCCTGAGTCTAGAGTCTATCTCCCTCTGAAGAGTAACATTGACAGACGCGAAGTCAAACTGTCATTCTGTCAGCGTTCACGTTTTTTAGGCTTTAAGTTCACGTTGCGGCTACAGATGTTTCAGAAAGGAAGGAACAAAGTAACTTGAGACTTACACAGCGACAAAGCTTGTTCGTTATGACACATTTTCATCGGAATTCACGTCGTAGCTCTGCAAACTGGCAGGCAAGAAAAATAAGCAGTAAATTCAGGAATACTTGGCGCCTTGAAGGGCAAAAAACTGATTAAGGTAAATGATTACATTTTCCAACACAGGATATCCCGAATTGTTGTTTCCACTGGAGGCAAGTGGCGGCACACAACAAAGGGGACCCCCCCATGCTTCAAAGGTGTACTTTGTCAAATCCGTAACAATAGAAATGTGGGATTCCAGTGACTTCTACCCCCTATCAGCATTTACATAAAGGCATGCTAAATTATTCATTAATTATCAGAGAGTCCCCTGTGGACGAGGATGACACACACACCGGCTGCTAATTGGCCCATCAATAATCCTGCCTGCTTCTCCTGAAGTGGCACCAGATCCCACCTCAGGAATCTGCTATCTGCTCCAACCTTCTGCCTCGCTATTTCCACAGTGTGGCACGACAGAAGGAGACGTTTCCACACCTGCTCACCTGGCACATTGTTAATGGCTTATCGGTGCATGTCCGACTTCTGTGCTCTGCTTTTACGGCTTGTCCATCGAGTTGAATTCCTCATATGTAGTCTTGTAGACATAAGTCGAATATTTGATCTCATTGTTGATTTTATCCCAACAGTTACAAGTGTATAATTGAAATTGCATTAGTGTGCTATTGTTTTGATATGTGGATGCAGTATATTATAACTTTGTGAGCTACTAAAAAGGATAAGGCTGGTGATAGTCTATATTTTTGTCACCATGAAAAGACAAAAACCAACAATGCACTAGTTCGTCTCTCAGCACTTTTAAACTTCCCTATCCTGTCTGTGGCAAGTTGTGAAGAGGTAAATCTTTGGGTCAAAAATAAATTTCATTTTGAAAGAAGTTCAGTCATGTCCTGAAGCAGCAAATGCTCAAACAGGAGTGAAAAGTGTATTTGTTGGGGTCTGTAGTTGTGTTTGATGACGGTGACTCAAAATAGACTGCAGTGTCCATGTTCAGGGTAATGAAGGAACATGTCACCCAAAGCACCCACTGTTGAGGTTTTTTGTCTTTACTTACATCCTAACCTGATTGTTGTCAGAGTGATATTTTGCTTTTTTTGAAAGAGTTCTGAAGAGCCACGATCAAGGCAGTTGACTGTTTCTCCACAGGCAGATATCTTTGAATCTCTGAGTCCGCTGAGGTTAGATTTCCATACCTGCACTTCAGTCACAGTACAACTGAGCTTTTTGTCAGACAGACAGTGACAGACCAAACAAATACAATCATCCACAGATACACACTCACAATGCCAGCACAACACACACACACACATACACACACTCTCACTTCTTCTGTCTCTCTCCCTCTCCAAATGGTACACGCAAGTGATTTCCATAAAGGCGGGCCTCTGGAGAGGGAGCTGCAATAACATGGCTGCTCTTTGTTTCCCCATGCTGATTGACAGTAGATTGCAGTGCACATTAAATGCCCATCAGGCCCAGCTTTAGATTTAGAAACAGGGGAGCAGGGCCTGTCAAAGGTCAATCCTAAGGCATAATGAACTGATCTCTCTCTTTCACTCACTCACGCAGGATTAAACCTCACTCTGCCTGCTATTAGAGTGAGTTTAAATAAAGAGGTTTGCCTGGCTTATAACGTAACATTAATAAAAGGGATTGGCTTATGACACAAGCCTTTTAACACACTTAACACTGTGAATATGCTGATGCCAGAGGGACAGATAGACGTGGAGTCTAGACTGTCTCTAGGGGTGTTCTGTTTTATCTTAATACTAAATTTGAGCTTAGTTGTGTTTCAGCATTGCCTCACAGTTTAGCCCCAAACAGAAAATGTTGTCAAGTGAGTCACACAGAGGGGAGAAGAATAGACAGATCTCTCTCCATCTGCTAATTTTATCAAGTCTCAGAACAGCGATTGCATCTAAGCAGGACATCGTCCAAAATACCACGGTGTGTAATAACCGTAAACTTACAGTATGCACAGATGAATTCCCCAGCTTTGACAATAGAGCTGTGAACCAAGCAGCCCTGTTGATAGTAGACTCAAAATTTTTTGATACTAGTGCCAATTAAATACCCGGTTGTACTGAACTCTCTCAGGTGTTACGTCGGTTCTTCAGTTGGATCTTCATCAGGTCAAAATGTGGACATACACATAAAATTTAAAATACTGAGGAATAGGAGACAGAAACAGTAATACGGCAAATATATATAAAGAATACTAGATCATATTATTATTATATTAATATTAGATCGCAAATTTCCCCACTGAGGGACAAATAAAGGTTTATCTTATGTTATCAAAATAAGAGTATTTACATGAAAGGAAACATTACACATTGTGCATTAAAACATATTTTAGCAGAAAAAAAACATATTTTCATTGTAATATACACTAACATGTACTATTGTAGAGACAGCTATCGACATAGACCAATAATGTTTCCAGTAGTTTGCACCTTTGCATTTCTGCTGCATCGGACAAAGGATGCATTTTGGTCTGTAACAATTTTTTTTTTTTTAGCAACCAATTTAATGATTCCTTCCTAATATTCCCCTTGTATCATCCACACAGTGTTTGATACAGTTAAGCTTCTAATCAGCTCAGATTATTGAATTTGTGACGGCATCAAAGATTCGGTCCACACTCGTAGTAGAAAACAGCACCCAGTCTCGTCTTTGTGCCCCTTTGCTTCCCTCCCTGATTGAAAGTTGTAATTAAGAGAGTGGGGAAGAATTAGATGCAGAATGAGCTGTCAGAAAGTCACATTTAAGTGAGGGATGAGTCGATCTCCGCAGTAAAAATTTAAATGATATAAATTGCCATTTAAGTGTAGCACAGGCTAATGTTTTGTCACAAATTAATGTGACACAAGGCAGCAATGACAATCAAGGGCTGCCTCATTCTAATTTGGTCGTGTTTAGAGGGCTTTTGTGAGCCGACAGCTTTACACAAATTAACACAATTGCCTGTTTTTATGAGGAAACCATAAATGTTTTTTCCCTCCTTTGCCGACTAATGAGGAGAGAAAACGGCTTGTATCTCAGCGTTATGGCGACGCAGGGACGTCTGCAGGAGAGCAACACGGTGCTCTTAACCGCCCGCAACCAGCAGAGAACAGAACAAAGACGGAGGCTTGAAATGGCTCCCTAATGAACTACAAGAGTTCTCTAATGTTTTGATGTTCCCTTATGATCAGATATGGATTTACTGTGCTTTTTGCTCATTATAGAAATCATTGGCAGATTCTGTCGCAGGAACAATTAGCAGGATATTCTGCCTTCTCTGAGGACTTCATCTTCGAGGGGCATTAGTGAGAACTGCTGTTCAGTAATGGGATGAGGAGCATGTTCGGGGAGTAGCTTTGCTTAAGAGTATGGTGTGTAAATGGCTTGCATCTGTTGACATTTACTAATACTCACAATCCCTCTGTCCTCTCTCTATTCGCAGGCTCTGGAGAGCGAGTTTGTGTCCTGCCAGCTCCACCAGTGGATCGATCTGATCTTTGGCTACAAGCAGCAGGGGCCCGAAGCCGCCAGAGCCCTCAACGTTTTCTATTATCTGACCTACGAGGGGGCGGTCAACCTCAGCTCCATCAACGACCCCATGCTCCGAGAGGTGAGGCTGGTGCACGACACAGCACATGATACACATTTTAATACTCATTTACTGTATGTACTGCTTCGGAAGATAATGCTGAGTAAGGGGGAAAGTACCATATTACAGTAAGTACACTTGAGCATTAGGGCTCTTAAATTGATGCTTAATCTGACTGTAATATAAAAGCATTTGTCCACTCACTGCATCTGCATGTCAGCGGTAGTTTTGATGCCATTAGCCACGTTAGATCGGTTGTAGAACGGGATGGGAGAGCGAAGCTTACAATCTCCCGGCAGGTATTGCTGAGCAAAGCCTTTCCCCCCCCCCGTCCGTGTGATACCTCTGAAAGCACTCCACCAAGTGTTCCACTTTAACGCCTTAAAGCCTCCTCCTTGGCTTTCATTCATTATTCATCCCTCCCTCACTTTGAACTGCTGCACACTCGAGCTACACTCGCCTTGCCCGAAAGCAACCACACAAAACACAGCGCTGAAAAGAAAAACACAGCTAGCTTTGCCCGCAGCCAAACACCGGCCTGACAACTTCACCAATCTGCTGTAAGAGGCAGCTGGCCAGCAGCGGGCCAATTGAACCTGCTCCCATCAGCCTTTTTGACGTCTAAGTTGCCGAAAGAGGCACGCATCCCGTTTTTATTCTCATCCGAGTATAGTCACGGGACTTTGCACAGGGTTTCTCCTGAAGGACAATCCAATTTTATACAACTTGTTTATTGTGTTGCTAGTTTGGGGCATCATTTCAATTTGCTACGAAAACACTTTGCCTACTAAAGTAATTGCAGAGATGTGGCTGCAACAAAGTCTGACAAGAGGACGAGAAACAGGAGACGATCTGATAGACCGATCCTTCGTTTTAATTTATTTTAAGAAGTGAAACAGAAAGAGGCTGACCTGGGAGACTGTTTAAAACTGATTGTCCGACTGTGTTTCTTGCCCCATTCAGACATTGGTGGAACTATGTTGCCATGTTGCCAGATCATAGCCTTTAACATAATAGTGAAGTACAATAGGAACAGAAAAAGGAATGATGGACGAAACAATAAAAATAAGACCTTTAAGTTGTACAACAGAATTATTCTTTAGGCAGAGGTCCTCATAGCATTGAGGTCTAAATGGAGATGGGTTCAGAGTACATCAAGCAGCGAACAGCCTTTTGCCTCCACTGTTCTGCTGCCCTTCATGCTCAGTGACTGGAGCATCACGGGCACTCGGGGTGGATCATTGATTTATCACCCCATTCACCCTAATTCCCATCCAGATGTGCTTTGGCCTTTAGCTACACACGCACACACACACACACACGCACACACACACACACACTCATGCAGATTCATTACCAGCCTGCACCGGTCATTTCCACACTCAGCCCATTACCCATTCGTCTGGTTAACACACAACCACAAAATTGGATCTCGGGTAGACCACCATTTCTGCCGAGCTGTTGCAGTGACAATGGGGTTGATAAATCCACACACAGGACGCCATCAGAGGCAGATGCATGTGATTTGAGTGGTATTGAAATAACACCTCCTGCCTCCCTGCTTGTGACTGCAGCAATGCATATTTTGGATATGCATGCTTCTGAATATATGGCCTTTATTTCACTGTGTGGTGCTCTCTATAGCATTTTACTGTCAATAAATTATGATTTTTTTTTTTTTTTTTTTTTTTTTTACATTTGTATAACCATAGGACATAAACTAGACCAGTGCAGAGAAGATTGGTATTTTAAGTGTTTTATTTTGTGTGCTGTGTGTGAAAAGTAAATGCTGTTGTTTTTCCTTTGCAAAATGAACTGTTAGCTACTTATTGCCCTAAACAAACGATCACAGTTTAATGAAGTATCATACTGATGGTTTTTAAAAAAAAAAAAAAATACACATGCCATATTAAATTAAAAACTGACAGAATCATACTAAACCTAAAATCATTCCAGGTAGTTGCAAATTTACAAATTTCAGCTTCTGTCTGTGTAAAATATGAATAAAGCAGCAAAGTTTATTCCAGTTCCTTGAGATGAAAAAAGAGAGCTTGTTGTTTTCTCCTCCTTCTCTCCCTCTGATGCAGTGAGTTGAATCTGCTGGCTTTCACCTTTCACAAACACCCTCACTCTGAGCGCTTTAATTAGTTAAATAAACCAAAGCAGTGTTATACCTGTGAGCTAAGCCAAGGCTCTCCTTCAACTGTGTTTGTGCGGAAGGAAGCGTGCCCTGTCTGTGCACAAGGTGGAAACAGAGTTCCAGGCCTGGGCCTCGTCAGGACCGGGCGCTGGGGGTGGCTGAGGGCTACAGGAGCTTTGAGACTGAGGGCTTTGGGTATGAAAATGTCCCCTGAGTCTGCCATTACTGAGTGACAACTGTTTCAGCCAGAGCTGTGGTCTGGGCCTGGCTAGGCTGCATTAGGACAGGCCCCAGGGCTGTTCATTGTCAGGGAGATGGGCCACAGACGTCTGTGTGTGTGTGTGTGTGTGTGTGTGTATGTGTGTGTGTATGTGTGTATATGTGTGTGCGCACGTAGGTTTGTGTGTTTATATTGTGGTCGGAAAAGGTAGTAGATTGAGGTAGAGAGTTCTGTATTCCTGACATGCTGTTTGGCAGCCACCAACTCTCACTCGCACCAACCCAACCTCACACACACACACACACACATACACGCACACACAGACACAGGAGAGATTTGGATGGATCATACCTTGATATGTTTGTACATACACATGTGTATGTATACACGTGTCCATTGGCATGTGTATACCTTTGTATATTTATGTGTGCTCATCAGCATAAATGCGCACGGTTGTGTGTTTACGTGTGCATTTCTGCTCTGGGAGAGAGAGTTTGGAATATCTCAGCACAGATTAGGGAATACTGTGGAGACCGCTGCACTGTTTTTCAAAGCCATGATTACTTCCTGTCCTGCCTCTGCCACAAGTCAAAACTCACCTCCCCTCTCTCTAACAGAGCTGTGTGTGCAGATGTGTAGGTGTGTGTGCAGCATACATGCACATCTGTGTTGCCTCTCAGTGCATAAAGAGAAACACACCCTGCGTTGCTTTCTCATCGTTGTACAGGGCTTCCCCTCTTTCACATGTGATTATGGAAAATCCCACAACCTCTCACACCAGCGACAAAACACAGAGCCCAGATTCTGAATTGTACAGCGTTTGCGTAATTCGGCAGAAGACGGGGGAATATACCCACGCGAGTGAAGCTCATTTGACAGTCAGCCAAAGTCACTCAGCAAACACACAAGGCCCACTGGTTTATTTTCTTTGGACAATACACCCTTCACTGTATTTATTATTTTTTTAAGAGTATGAACATCTAAAGCCAGAGATACAGAGGATCCCATGATGCTCCTTGTCAACAATACAAGGTCATTGCAGTTATTCTTTTCATTCTATTCATAGAGTGACGTTGGTTCGATTTGCATAAGCGCACCGTGTTTTACATGGAGATCCATCTTGTCAAGTGGCTGAGTAAATCAAAGGGCAGGCTGGGACATCTGAGCCGAGGGCATCTCAGCCATTTAAATGTATAGAATATAGAAAACCTTCATCAGACATGGGCCAGCGCCCCCAAAAGAGATTGGCCTTTTGGATTGCCCCTCATATAATCACCTGAGCATTGCATTGGCATATAGGCACAGGACATGCTGACCTAGACTCAGCCACTTTCCACCTTCCACAGCCTCATAAATGTCAGAGCTGAAGTTAATGAAGATAGGTTGAGTGGCTTTGAGGAGTGTCTTCCTCACATTAGCTTAAGCAAAACGCTCCGCTCCATAGGCAGAGGAGAGGGGAGTCACTGATGTCCTCTTGCTGACAGACTCACTGTGGATGAGATGGAAAATGAGGTAATGAGGTCGTGTACAAAGGTGTTGTGGTCTTTGATGCCACTGAACAAATGACTAGTCTAACACATGAGTCTCAGTATACACAGCATCCTGGAGCATCATGGGAGCATCTCATGCTTGCACACATACACATGCTTGGGTGCAGTAAATCTAAAAACAAGTTTTAAACTCTCTTCTAATCTGCCAGTGCAAAAACACACACTTAGTTTTTTTTTGCACATATCACACCTTCTCTGTGTTTTTTCTAGCCTCATATAACAAGTACTGATCGTGTATCATAAAAGCCAGTGTCAAGTTTTACCATTTTGTACAGAGGATAATTTGAGGCTGTCATTTCTGCTCAAAAAGACTATTTTACTATTAAAGTTAAAGGAGGAGAAAGAAAAAGGAAAGTGCTAGCAGAGTGAAGACAGTTTGCATAAAGTTAAGAAAAATGAGTGAGATGTGAGAAAGAATATGATCTCCTTGCTGTCTTAGTTCTACACCCGCATAAGATATACTGTATTTTGAATTTTTCGGCACGTGATTCTTGGCTGCATAAAGCCGATGAAACCTCGTAATGGACAGTTGAGATAGCTCCTTCTCTACGCCGTCTCTGGCCTCTGGTTAGTTTCAGACAATGGGTAAGAGCAGACTAACTTCCCAACCTTTTTTCTCATGGAAATACCATATGCAGGCCTCAACCATGAGCTCATTCTCGCAGGCCTGGCCAAGTCAGGCTCAAACGTCTCAGCCTGCACACACAAGCTGTCACTCCCACACAGTCAGTCACAGTGCACACCAACACGCTGACGGCTCTGTCATAATTTTGTGTTGGCCATTTTCTCTCCGCCGGTCCCTTTTATAAACCATCTATCATGCTGCGTGATAGATTTTCTTACTCAGCTTTGTTTAACGTTGTTATACAAATTTACACTGACACTTATCTTGTATTGTTTTCTACTTTTCGCATAATTCAGACGATTTTTTTTGTTTCTTCATTTTGATTTGTTTGTATTGAAATTTTCACAAGCGCCCGCTCATGCTGGGAGTGTGTTCCATCTTGTGCTAGTTGGCCTGACAGTGAGCTGTGTGATGATGTCCAGAGGCTGCTCGGCCGGCGTCTGCTCTGACATTTATGGTCCTATACCTCTTCATTAACACCACCTAACCAGCCAACGAGCCCGCCTGTCCCGGCTCCCTCCTCTGATTCTGTGTGTGGTTGTGGAGGATAAATTGGTGTGTGTGTGTGTGTGTGTGTGTGTGTGTGTGCCTAAGTGTGTTGGACAGTGAGAAAGTATGTATGTACCCATGAACACAAATCAAGCATTTCTCCTCACACTGCATTGGCTTTTGTTTTCATCTCTTTGTTTACTTTTTGTTGTGATACAGAATATTGTTGAGCACGACAACAGAAATTGGTCAACCAGATTTTTGTGTTCCTGTTACTGATGTATCTAGCCTTTTCATGTCTCTAAGTGTTTACAGGAGTTTTACATAAATGGCCTTGTTGCAGCTCATCTTTGCTCTGTAGATTCTTAGGCACAGCAGTGAAAGAATAACACCTCCTTTCTCATCTTTCTCTTTTTTTCTCTCAGGCCGTCGAGTCTCAAATTAGGAGTTTTGGACAGACCCCCTGCCAGTTGCTCATCGAACCACACCCACCCCGAAGCTCGGCCATGCAAGTGGTGAGTGGTGCACACACACAGAGGACATGCAAACACACACAAACCACTATACCTGTAATTGCACATCTCTGCAAATGCTATGATATAATATGAGTCAGTAGCCAGCTGAGCTACAGTATCAACCACTCTGCCTGTTTAATGCTCTGACTCTGACTCAGCTTTGCTTCATATAACTCTTCTTTTTAATTTTTGACTCACTCTCTTTTCATCCTCCATTTACCTCCCGCCTCCCCTTCATCCATGTAGAACTGTGGGAAAATAAAGTCTCGGGTTTGAAAGCATCTCCTCTCTCATCATTAGAGAGGTGTGTGTGAAAGGGAAAGATCACAGGCATTTGTGTGCATGTGTGTTCAGTGAGAGGTACGCCGGGGGAAAGGCACAGCTCTGTGCTGGAAACCTGGGCCAGAGCCAGATTTTCTACCTGAGCTGGAAGCGCAGGAGATCAGCGAAGGAGAGCCATGAACAGCAGTCCTGAAGTGACGGCTTTTTAAGGGGCCGAGCAGTGCAGCCAGTGTGCCTGCTTGTGATGGACCAAGGCCCCATGAGTCCCTATTAGTGTGGTGTCCCTGTGGCGCTGACAGCTGGCTGTAGACCACCACCCAGCACACACATGTACACACACACACAAACTCAGTCGAAGGCTTTGAATCTGCCTCGCTTATGAGCAAATTCCTATGTAATGTTTTTATTTTTCCTGCGGCACATCTAGTTTTCAAACATAATATTCAGACGCCATTATTCAAACACGTTTCTAACCCTTCATGTTCCCTCAGTCCTCTTTGCTTTTACGTGTTCGTGCTCTCTACTTTCTCTCCATCCTCTTTCTCATGCGAGTGTGTTGTCAGAGTGTCGGCATCTGCCCATGCCGGTGGTAATGATACTGTCAGTGCATCTGGTTAGCTGTCAGACACAGCGGATTTACTCAGGTCTCTTCCTGATGTTAACACTGATGTTCCTCTTCTTTACACGCGAGGAGGAAAATGGCTCTGTGTTAGAGCTGCTTAGTACAAACACTCTATATAAGCTCCTGTCTAACAGGCAAACAGCCTGATAAGTCAATGACATCACTTTTTAGTTATGACTGCATCGTGGCCAGTTACTCTTATTGTATATGTGTAAGTGAAGTTTAATGCAGCTTAAATTCACATGTATTTCATACTTGTTGACTCATAACTAACATCTGTTGGTTAAACAAAACAGTCAATTTGACTTTTTTGAGTAAACAACTGATTAATTGTAAAGATCATTATTAGATGAACTGATAATAAATTTAACTGATAGTTGTAGTCCTACTCAGGAGAATGACATGAATTTCAAGGGATGTAAGCATTTTACATTCTGAGTGTATATATACCTACACAACATGTATGTCTGAAGCAAGTTTTAGTTCCACAATATACTGTATGTACTTACAGACACTCTCCAGACAAAACATATGAAAATACTCTGGACATGAATGTTTACAATAATAATTTGTGTCAGATGTTTTTTTTTACAGAAAAAGTTCAACTACATTGCAAAAAGAACTATATCTACTCTACTCTTTCTCCTTCATTGAAAAAACAACATATGAGTATGCAAATATTTTATTGTTTTCAAAACATCTGGACACAAGATGTCTGCTACTTCACAGAAAACTCTATTCTGTGTTTGTGTACTTGGCACTTCGAGTTTCCAAACCGCTCCGAAACAGCTGTGACGTCACAAAATCACGCTTGTAGCTTCACGTCTTAAACTCAGATTTAAGGTGAACGTGGAGAAACGACATTGTGTCATTTCTTCATTTTTGAGTTGAAAATTATGAGAACTGTTGATTTTGCTCTTCGTTGCTGTTTTTTCTGCATCACTGTTTCAAAAGGGATTTCTTGCTTTTCTGTACCAACTGAACTCTGTATCATGCCTTTACTGCTTACTTGCTGCTCTCCTGCTCAAGCTTCCTAACTTTGTCTCTATCCTTGTTTTTTCCTCCCCTCTCCCTCTCTTTTGTCCTCGCTAACACCAACCGCTGCTGCTTCACCCTTTGTTTTACTCTTCATCCGCCGCTCCATATCTCGGCTCTTTTCCTCCCCTCTCTTCCCTGCGTCACGTTGTCCGTCCCCGGGGCCTGAACAGTATCTTCTCCTGCAGACCCCGCTGATGTTTACGGAGCAGATGCAGCAGGATGTTATCATGGTGCTGAAGTTCCCGTCCAACTCTCCTGTGACCCACGTAGCAGCCAACACTCAGCCGGGTCTGACGTCACCTGCCATCATCACCGTCACCGCCAACCGCCTCTTCGCCGTCAACAAGTGGCACGGCCTGACAGGTGAGAGATTTGTGTCCATGCACCCATGTATTTTTGTGCAAATTCACATCATTGTCCATCTAAAAGGAGCATTTAACTGAAAGAGTTTGTTCTGTGATTGTGCATCAAGTTAAACTCAAGGGTATTTTAGGCAGGTAAAGACGATCTCTCACTACCACAGCATCATTTTAATAACTCCTCAGTTCATCCCTTTCCTCCACGCTGAGTGTCTAATTTATCCGAGCCGAGGATTGACCCGTCTCGTCTCCATAGGATGGACATTGATTTGGGAGACGGTTGACTGTGTCTACTGGATAGCAGTATCAAATGTGACACATGCAGCAGCCAGCATTAGGTCTCACGTCCACCTCCATACATCAGCCTCTCACTTCGCAAAACCTTATTTACTCAACATCCATCCTGCCCCTGGAAGAAACATTAAATTTGATATCTCCGAATTTATGAGGATGAAGACTGATCGGCTTTCAGTGGAACCTCATCCGTGTGCACCACAGACCAGACTGATTAACCTAATTGGTTTTAGCGGGTTGGTATAATAAACAAGATGTGCGCTGTTCAGAAGTAGTTCATTAATTGTAATGGATTTACTGGAGGATGCAAATGGCTGTTTGAAGGTAAAGGATAAAGATGTGCATATTGAAAAATCCTTTCGACGCAACACAGGATGCATGATGACGACAAAACTGAAGAATGATTCAATGTTATTTATGAGCGTGTTGAAACAGTGTTGCACAAATTCCATTTTATTTTTTCTGCTTTTAGAGAAGATGCAACTACATTAAGTAATCAACACTTTGGGTTAAGTCAGATTCTCAAATGTTGGATTTAACTCCTTCTCACTGTTGTATATTTTTGTAAGTTGAATATTATTTGGTTTGACAAAATCAGCAAAGCGAAGAGAAACCATCTTGATCTCACAAAGAGGTATTTTTTCAGTATTTTTTTAGACAGAAAAATTTTGCATAAAAACAATATTCAGATGTATCCTTGATGAATGTAATGGTTAGTTGCAGTTTCACCTATATTAAAAGCTACTATGAGGATTTTCTACATCGTAAACTCAATATCTGTTTATTAGACGACAAAAGCAATTTGAAGATGTCAACTTTGGGGCATTTTGACTATTTTTCAAAAACAGTTTTCAGATATTTTTATACTGTGAATTTGTAATCACATTGTTGATTGATCATGAAAATAATCTGGGGTTGATGCTAATGTACATCTTGCTTTTACACTTGAATGCAAAGTCTTTGATGACATGTTTTGAATCAGTTTACCAAAATACTCTTGTGGCTAAAGCGAGTAAAGAAATACCCATTGTAGCATATAGTTCCCATGACGATACGTATTCTCTACGGCCTTGGTAGCTTTTTGACGTAATTGATGTCTAATTCTAACTGTGGACCAGCAGGTGACACTGTGACTTTATGGTTATAGTTTTCACTGTGTTATAATGAACAGAAAGCCAGCATCTACCTCACAAGGCCACATGATTACAATATTAATCCAATCTGTCTTCTTCTCTGTCAGGTCATCAGAGCTCAACGGTGCAGGACCAGCAGTACCAACTTCCTGTGGAAATTGACCCTCTGATAGGTATGCTGTCCTTTATGGCTGTATAAGAATCCACACACGTGTATTTTACATAGAACTCGTATGTGCATGAAATGATTTTTTTTTTGTGTGCGTGTGGATTTGTATCTGGCATCTGGGTGACTCACGGCGATCTGTAGCGCTGTGTCCCTGGACAGTAGATTAGAGTTGTTTCTCAGCCTCTGCCCCAGTTCGCTCCTCATGATATAGGCCCTGCTCTCACACTAAACCATTTGCATGCAAATTGGAATGCAATGAGCTGTGGCCTAGGCCGGCATTTCATCATCAACTCCCCCCCCCCCCCTTTCTCCCTCTCCATCGTCCCTTCCCTCCCTCCCTCTCTGCATCCTCTTTGGTTTAATTTGAGCGGAGGGAAAGGACGCGTGTCAATGGAAATGAATATGAATGTGGTAATAATGTGTGATTGAGAATGCACTGCGGACGGCTGTCAGGACAATATGGGCGCCTCTCATCCTTCACGACTTGTTGATGAGCAGGAGAAGAGTGCCGAGCTGCGGTGATGTATGGGGATGCGCTGGCGGAGCAGGGAGAGAGGAGCCACTTCTCTCTGCTCTCCGCCTTCACCTCCGTCGCTTCCCTGCAGCTTCTCACAATCTCACGCACATCTGCATGAGTAGGGGGGGTGGGGGGGGTGGCTGATTTTTCTCTGTGGACGTCGTGGTCACTCTTATTCTCACCAGACCATTTCCACACGTTTTATTTTTTTTCTCTTGACTACTGAAAATAACCAGGGTTTCGTCTCACATATTCATCTTTATCTGAAGCAGAGAAATCTGCCTGTGCATCAGTCTTTATACATTCAGTGCATGTTTGTATGAGAGCTTCACAGTGGGTGTGTAATATTTGTGTTTTGAAAGCACACTTTTCTGCCTAATTCCATCCTTTCAATCTTTAGTACTTGTGTTTTATTCTATCACTTGACGTTGTTGTTTTCCCACCATCTCACTTTTTATCGTCATTTCCAACACTAAAGCATAAATCATGCGCTAAATAAAATTTTTTTTTTGGTGTGTGTGTGTGTTTGTGTGTGTTTCAGGGGAGGTAGAGGGGATTTTTGTGCTTGTCAGTAATATATTTACACTGTTTGCATTCCAGGAGGAGTCTGAGATAAACACAGTAAATTGAGGATGAGTGCGGCTTTGGGAAATGTTAAAAAACGGGTTGAAATATTAGTCGTCGCAGTAAAACTGGACTTTCTCAGCTTCCACCCCTCGACACCTGCTCTCCAGCGCTTGTGACCCCACCGAACACGAAATACTTCACAATGGACATATCTCTCTAGAAAAGAAGAAAGATTCCACTTACAGAAGAAGAGAATGTCAATAAATTTGCTTTCTCACCAACCATTGGCTAAATTACACAGCCCAGATGAATTTGCAGTGTGTGTTCTGACTTGAGTGCTGCGCATATTTCGCCTTCTGTCATTACTCAGACCAGACTCTTAGACTCTCACGGAAAATGTGAAGTTCCGTAAACTTAACCTCTGGGATGTTTTATGTATTCTCTCACAAATCTTCTTCGCACTGTGAACTGAAACTCCAGTGGAGGTGCATTGGAGTGTGAGCTCTTTGAAAATAGCTGATATATGTAAACTGTGTGTTGGATCGTGCATCTGTTTTCCAACCTGTCGGGTTTTTTTTTTTAATTTGTTCATTTTTTTTATTCCTCTTCTCTCCAGCCAGTAGCGTGGGCAGTCATCGCCGTCAGATCTCAGACCTGCTGGATCAAAGCATCCAGATCAGCTCGCAGTGTTTCGTCATCACCGCCGACAACCGCTTCATCCTCCTGTGTGGCTTTTGGGACAAGAGCTTCCGGGTTTACTCCACTGACTCAGGTACTGTGTGTTCACATTATGACTGGGACCACAAAAGCTGTTGCATTTCAACATTGGGAAATTTAAAATATACCACATCAGTTTTGTCCCATACACACATTAGCCAAGACTTCCATGCAATAAATTTGTTATTTCATGTTCAACTTTGTCAAAACAACCATTCTGTTCTCCATATATCAGTGTATAATTTGGGTGAACCATAATCCTCACATGCACATTTTCTCTGGCCCTAAACTCTTGGCATCACTTCTTCACTTTGATGTTTTTATGTCTTCACTCTAAACAGACACAAACCTAATTGCCATTGTTGAACACTTGTAATTTACTCTACTTTTGGCACAAATGGTTAGCTTGTAAAATGTGGATGTACTTTACACGTTTTGGTTGGAACCAAATAAAGTTTTACAAATTTTATAAAAATTTGCCATAATGGCACAAACCTCATGAGCCACATCAGTACGTGCTTTTGTAACACTGAATTCATGCCCTGATATTAACGGGCACGTTGCCATGACATTTACCAAGCACATTCATACGACCCAGATGATGATGTCATTCTCATTTAGACACATAAGCTTTCCTTTTACTACCCTCAAACCTCAGCTGTGAACATAAGATGTCTCATAGGCAAATAAGCAGTTTAGTCATTAACGTTATTAAACCTCTTAATGTTAATAAGCCCCGTGGCCTTTCCTCTAGCACCATCCTCAGGACAAACTTTTTTTTTTTTCATTTTGAGCCCCACGACTAGTGAGAGTCAAAAAAAAAAAATCATCTGTATGTTTTTTATTTTGTCTTGTATTACTGAGTGCAATGAACCTTGCAACCTCTAGCAGCCGCTAGTAGCCTTTCAACTTTAGATTTTTCAATACTATAAACACTACAGAGCACGGTCTCAGCTGTTTGTTATGCCACAGATGGTGCGCTCTGCGTCACTGTGTTGCGCTGCATTGTGCTGTAGCTGCAGCAGTCGGATTGTTTCAATGTACACACACAATTACTGGCTGCAATAAGGATCTCTTTAGTTTCTCTTATTGTTTGCCAGGTCAAAGCATGTGTGCTGTCAGCAGTTCATTGTAGCACAAAGTCAGCTGTAACATTTGAGACAGCTCTTTCAGATACTTTCAGTTGTTGCACAAAACTCTATTTGCAGATTTTATTATTTATTTATTTTTCTTCTATATATCTTGTAATATAGTTGATCTTTATAAATCTTAACATGCCCAGTCTTTACCACTGACTTGCTACTTATACTTGCATACACACATACAATGCAGACAGTCCACACACTCAGACGCCATCAGGTCAGGGGTCTTAAATGAAACTGTCTGGAGCTTCATCTCTGCACCCCGCTCCTCAACTCTCCTCTCCCCAGCCCCATTCAGAATCCTACACACATCTATACAACGGACTCTGATTCAATTTCTGTAGGCCAGGGCCTCCCTGTCTGTAATGGTGGAGGGAGGGAAGGAGGGATGGGAGGACAGAGATAGCTCTATTGTGTGACTGCCACCGGGGTGCGCGACTGGAACGTGAACACAGTTTAATCGCACACACGCTCAACAGCTGCCACCGAGGTCCCTGAAGCCCCCAGGTTAAAGAACTGAGGGATTTTATCAATTACAAGACTTGATTGGTACACGTGCACAAAACACAGCCTCATACGCCTGCGTGCACACACATCCTATTTAATTTGTACGTGTGCATGCAAGTGTGTGTGTGTGTGAGCAGATAGGTGTGTGTTCAAGATGAGTTGCATGGCGACCATTATTGCTGCAGCCATCATTAGTTATTTTCGGTGTTTATAAAGATGTCAAACATTTTACATCTTTGATGTCTCTGTTCCTCTTTGAAAGTTTAGCCAGTGACCCCCCCCCCCCCCCAGCTTCATAACAACCCTCATCCTTTCAGCGAGATATGACTTAATTATCCGACGGACAGTGATTTTGACGGCCAGGCAGAAAAGTCATGTGTTGCAAACTATCTGCTGTTTGACTACAGAGGTCACACTATGAGGAGCGTAATGCGTTTTAGACAGCTATAGACAGTGGAGCTGTGGTCTGGAAATCTGACAGCAATTAGCCTCTTGCATATACACATGGAGCGCAGTGCATGTGCATGGACACACACGCACACACACACACACTCATCCACACAAAGTTGGAACAAATATTTATTCTTGTCTGGGAATTAGTAGACGTCTGATTTAGTGCGGATATTTTAGAATTACTGGCAAAGCAGACAGATGATCAACAAACATGGTGGGGACTTTTAAAGAACTACGTCTGGCTATAAATGTATATTCAGCTTAAAGTGCAATAGGAAATTATGTATTGCAACCAAATCTTATATTGTTCAAATGTTGTTGTTCATTGTTCATGAGTTCTTATCAAATACTGATTCTGAAGAACATGTGTGTGTATGTTTGCTTTTGCAGGCAAACTGACTCAGATAGTCTTCGGGCACCGCGACGTGGTGACGTGTCTGGCTCGCTCGGAGTCGTACATCGGAGGAGACTGCTACGTCCTGTCAGGCTCCAGAGATGCCACCCTGCTGCTGTGGTACTGGAACGGGAAGCACAACAGCATCGGAGAGAGCCCAGGCAGTAAGTACACAGGCAAGCCAGTCTGTGTGAGAGCGCACACACATACACACACACACACACACACACACACACACACACAAACGTATGGGTATTCTCTGAGTGCTCACTCTCCCAGACAGTTGTGACTGTGTGATTTACGGCCTCCCTCTGTAAAGTAACAACTAGTTTCGTCTGACCAGGCCAGGCCTCCTGCATACAGATTGGATTTCGCAGCACCGTCACACCAGGAACAGCTTTCGATAATGTGTTTGAGATTGTGAGTTTCTGTGAGACCAGATATTGTTTGTGTGAGTGTGTGTGTGTGTGAGAGAGAGAGAGAATCTGTCTTTAATGTGAGTGAAAGTGAGGGCCACTTAGAGACGTTAAATGTGATGTTGGGGGTCGTCGGCCAGCACATGAAAGTTCACCACCATCCGAGGGCCACGGGGTCACGCCAGTCGATAAAAGTGAAAAATGTCATGGGCCTCTCTTACGTTACCATAACATATGGCATTAGCCATGATCAAAGCCTCGCACACACATTGCTCAGCCCTCAGCCTGCGCGGTGCTAATTTGGTCAGCTTAGATTGGCGTACATGTTGTTAAGTGATCCATTACAAATGGGCTGAAATTTATGACAAATTGTGATTTGGTTAATAAGCCACATTGGTTTTTGATTTGAGGGACAGAGCGTAGATGATTGTTTGTCACTTACCTCATGTACACTGTGTTCAAGAAAAATGTTTTCTTATTCCTGCAAGTTGATTCCCAACTTTTTATGAAGAGAGTATAAATACTAGGTGAAAATATGGCATTGACCACATTTTCATTTTCTGCTTCCTTATTGTCATGTTTTTCTTTTTTTTTTTGAGCATATTATTTTACTTAACTGAGACAAAAACAAGTATTTTGACATGAGAAAAAAACAGAAGCACTTTACACTGATAGATGCCACATGGATTTTATTCTATTAGCTGATGTTTCAGTAACACTGTGACTTATTGAGAACCTCATTTTAGTGATAGTTTTTGTATTTCCTGATAGAATAACAATGCATGTTGCAAGGTTACACATTGCATATTTTCCAAAAAACATAGTCTGCATTTTGATTGATCTGTGGAATTATCATATGTCTGAAGGCAGGACTGTGTGTGTGTGTACTGATGCATGTGCTGTACATGCTCCTGTAAGCATGTGTGTGTGTGTCAGGCTAACGTCAGTCGGCTCGGTGCAGTTACCACGCTGTAGCTAGAGGAGCAGACAAAGCAGTCATCATCCCAACCCCTCACCACCACAATGTGATGCTCCATTGCCCCAGACCGCAGGAGGCTCTCCCAGACATGAAGCTCTGCTGCACACACACACACACACACACACACACACACACACACAAAATACATACAGACAGCACACTTTTCTTTATTCCTCTTCCAAAAGTGAAACACTTTCAAGCTAAAGTCTCCACATAAACTCCAAAGAGAGCACATGCACACACACACACACACACACACACACACACACACACACACACACACACACACATTCCTTTTCATGCATAATGTCCTGTGAACATCCCGCACACTTCATAAGCTTGACATAAATGCCTCTGAATGGCTGATATGCACATGTACACATTGACCTATACACACTTTGTTCCTGCTGCAGGCACATGAGAGATTCCACAGACACCACTGCCACCTGCTGGCCATTGAGGGGAAACCGTTTAATCACATGTCTATTTAGTAATATTCAAACCTCAGTTCCAATATAAATTTAGATGCTGTGTAAAACATAAATCAAAACAAAATGCAGTGATTTGCAAGTCATTTTAACTATATTCAAATGAAAACAGTACAAAGACTCAACCTAATCACTTTCATTGATTTTTGTAAATATCTGCTTTTTCTTAATTTGATGCAGCAACATGTTTCAGGACAGGAGCAGCAAAAGACTGTGAAAGTTGTGGAGTGATCCAGAAACACCTGTTTGGATCATTCCACAGGTAAACAGGTTCATTGGTAACAGGTGATAGTATCATGATTGGGTATGAAAGGTTCATCCTGGAAAGACTCAGTCATTCACAAGCAAGGATGGAGAGAGGTTCAACACCTTGTGAGAAAACAGTGTGGGCAACTAGTCCAACAGTTTAAGAACCACGTTTCTCAATCTGCAAACGGTGACGTAACACAGTGGTTAACATGCTGCTGTCCCAACTTTTCTGGAAAATGTTGTTAGCATCAAATTCAGATAGGGTGTATATTTACAAAACATATAATAATGTAATGCAAATCTTTGCCTTCTATTTTTATTTAGTTTTTAGGCAGAATCCCAACTTTTTTAGAATTGGAATATTCTTCAGCTGTATAATCAGCAATGATATTTGAGAATATGTGTAAATTAGTTATCTTGTGATTGGTGTAAACAGTTCTCAGGTGCACAAAATTGAAAAATACATGCCCACAAGTATACATTTATATTTATCTATATTTATCATAAACATGCATATAAACACGCAGATGCTCATACATTTAATCTGGATCAGTTAATCAAATCTGAAATCCTCATTATTCCAGTTAAGAAGGTCATAAATCTGGCTATTTTACCAAGTTTGAACAGGATCCAACATTGGAACTGGTTTTTGGAACCAGTTTCTACACTCACACTCACACACACACACTCACTCACACACACACACACACACACACACCCTGTCCACACTTGTCTAGATAGTTGATACCCTCCTCGGTGTCCCAGCTTTAGTCAGATACAGGTATAAGATTGTAATCAGATGTGGCTCTAATTCATACCAAATGGCAGGTAGAGGCTCAAAAGGTTAACTGATACACCAATATATCAGCTTTATTGATCTTCTCTGAGCAAAATCCAACATCATGCTTTAATCCACAGGCTTGTAGGTCATAAGTTTGCTTTCGGTGACGTTGAGGATGTTAACCAGTTAACTAAATGAAATGTAGATGTTTCGGCTGCCGACCTGGTGCCTGACCAGAGTTTATGCGGCTGGTACGGATTTGCAAAGTGGACATAAGACGAAGGGAGTTAAAGCAATCCACTGGCTTTAAATAATATGAGGTCAGTTATTAGTACAAAGTTGTTTTGCTTTGCAATGCATTTTCTGTAAACAAGATTTTTCAACGTTATAATTATCACACATGCATACAGAATATTTTTTCCACCAGGATCTATTGGTTGTAAATCAGATTATTTTACTGATTTTAAACACTGCCGACATCGTTTCTGTATGTGACTGGAGTTCAGTTTGTCCTCTACTTTGCTTTTTTACAAGCGGGTTCACTGAGCAGTACGGTCGCTATAGAGTCTTTCTGCTAAATCTAATTAAGGTTTAACAGTAGCTGTGGCTTATGTGGAGAACTTATCTGTCTTATTAGTGAACCTGTGTTGAGTTTTATGTAATCTAATTAAATTAAAGAGAGAAGCTGCATTAACAAACTCTGATTAGTTTGGCCAGGTCAGCAAGAAACTTTTTTTTCTCTAGAAGCACTTAAAACTACTTTAGTACATCACAAAAAATATTGCATATCACTGGCACTTAAACTACACATCCCCACAGCTGTTCAGGGTTGATACACAAATATTTTGTTGAGAAATAGTGTTGTTTAAACATGAATCTTTTTCTAGGCTGAACTTGACCTGTGACAGCGAAGAGGGAAGGGGTCATTAAAAACAAGACCTCCCTGACCCTTAATGAACTCCACACTCCACTGATGGTCATTATATGTACATGTGTAAATGCACGATTTCCTGTTTTACACTACAGATGCATGTATATCCTCGTGTTGTCATCCATCTCAACACTTTTACGTCGACTAAATGTGTGACCACAGCGTATATCTGCAGTTAATTCGTCTGCAGTTGTTTTAGATGTAATGTACAAAAGTCCAAACTCCCTTCAAGTGTGCTCATGCTTTCAGATGGAGAAGACAGACAGACAGCAGTAAAAGGCGATTTTGTTTTGTCGCTCTCCCCGACAGCTCAAATCAAAACAAAGTCACACAAACTTCATGAGTTGGACCATAACTTACTCTCGCTCTCTCTCTGTTGGCCCACTCTCTCTCTCTCTCTCTGTCTGTAGCATAGAAACATCTGGATCCAGTGAAGGCAGTCAGGGGGTGAAGGTTTTAAAGATGGGGAGAGGCGGAGGGTGACAAGTGCTAGAAAGGGAGAGTGAATGAGGGTCTCAAAGCGAACGAACTTCAGCACATAAAAAAATGAAACTAATTTCCTTTGAAATAATTAACAACCTTTTGACACTATTTGATTCTAGCTCTACATTATTGTGTGTCTTTTTTTATCTGGTTGTTCACAATGTTTTTACTGGACTCTAAGTTATTCCATTAGTCAGCACTGATTTGTGCTTTAATGAATTAAATCTCTTAGATTATTTTGCCTTTCACTCCCTCTAGTGATGAAAAGTGGTACTACATGTTTGTGACGCTTTTCTCTGGAATATACAAAACCATAGTTTGTGTTATCCTAGCAGAGTTCACCATACCACGGGCCATCCTCACGGGCCACGACTGTGAAGTGACATGTGCAAGCGTGTGTGCTGAGCTGGGTCTCGTCATCAGCGGCTGCAAAGGTGAGATCGTCTGTCTTTATCAATATGTCCAAAATCTACATTTATACTCGGCAACAAAAAGACACAGGTGAAAAATGGAACACGCTACACGTTCAGCTTTTCTAACTTCACCCATGATGTTTGTACAGAGGGTCCTTGTCTGATCCATTCCATGAATGGGGACCTGCTGCGGACCCTGGAGGGCCCAGAGCGCTGCCTGCGGCCCCGACTCATCCAGTCCTCCACCGAGGGAAACTGCATGATCTACTACGACAAGGGACAGTTCTGTCTCTTCACCGTCAACGGCAAGCTGCTGGGACACATGGAGGTGGAGGACAGCATCAAGGTGAGGAGGGAAAAACGTGCATATGGACGCGTGTGAAAGTGCACTCACACATGTGTGTCTGCACCACATCAGCGTGTCCTCTTACTGATTAAAGGCTTTCACGTGGTTTGAGATTTGAGTAAGGTAAGGGGGTCGGCGTGCCTCGAGGGGGGGGAAACTGTGGCTTCACGTCTCTTTTATTCCCTTTCACACGCACACACCAGAGGAAACGGTCCTTTTGATCCGCAGCCCTGTTGTCAGGTCAGATTGCGTCGGCGGCAGTGGTAGAGAACATTCCTGAGGAGTGGTCAGCTCTGGACACCAACGCCATTAACTACCCTCGGGCGCAGGACGACACATTCCCCATTTCCCACATTTCCTCCCTCGTGGTTAGAGCGACACAAGATAGCGGCTACTGCCTTTGGTTTCCTGACCCTTTGTTTCCGGTTTGGCCTGGGAAATGTAAGCCAGCTCTGACAGACAGCCGCACGCCTGGTTCCTATTAAGAAACCTCTCGTGCCCAGGCTTCTAACCTGCCAACCAGCCCGCGCCTGCACCACAAATACAACATGTAGAAGACGTGATTAATGAGCGCACACAGACAAACGTTGATCGATTTGCGTTGGCATCGCTGGGAAAGTTGCTGGTGTTCAGTTTGTTTTATTTTATTGTGTCTGTAAGAGGAACTAATGATGTTTGTAGATGCTTGCAGATCCTTTTCCCAGAGTTCCTTCTGAAGCAGTGAGGCTGTAACTTGGGAACAGTGTGGGCCACTTGTCCGCTCTCCTCCGCCGCTGTAAATTCCAGCCATGTCAGATGGCATTAGGAAAATCCTAACATCTTGGAGTGAGGCTTGTGAGAGTCTCAGCCCCCACCACACCCCCACCCCCTCCATCCCTGCTTTAGCTCCACCCTCCTGGTCTGAGACTCCAACTGTATTTAGTGCACTGGTGTACATACCAGAATCAATCTTCTCAGGCCTGCGAGCCTCAGCACGGTATGACTCCAGGATAAATAAGTGTTTGTCCTGGCCTGCAGTATCCGCTTAGAAAGAGAGAGGAAGAGCGAGAAAGAGAGGGAATGTTTGCACTGTGAATTTATAAGGGTCTGGAGTCAGAGGTTAGATGACAGGCTAACAGTCGGCATCCTAGTCTAATAGCAGAATCGAGCGACAGAAGCCATGCTGAATGGATTACAGTCTTTTAAGTACTAGTATAACTCAGGCAGTGTAACCACTCCAGTCGTTTTTTCACTGCCTCGCTCCGTGTAACAGGGGGATTAACAGCACCATAAATTAAACTTTTTACCTTCCCCAGCCTCAAAATCCGCCCGCCGTCCCCCGAAAGAAGTAGGAAATATGGGCATTAAAAGTGCATGTGTTTCTGCTGGAGTCATTTTTTAGTCATCCGAGCCCGCGTCGCCATCTTAGCTCCCACAGAGCCGTCGGCCATCTTGTTTGACCGCCCAGTGGCAAAGGGCTGATTTATAATGTCTGTCTGCAGCCTCCTACCTGGCCTGGCTGACATGTCTGCCAGCTCTCCGGCCTCCTGCTGGGCTTCAGTAAGATTCACAGACTCCGTTAGTAGCTGCACATTAATACGAAACAGTAACTGGTAAATGGTTCTCATATTCTGTTTTTTACTATCAGTGTGTAGTATGCAGAGGTTATGTAGAATATTTCTATTTTATCCCATTTAAATCTGCATCTAAGTATTAGTAGATGAACTATGGAGTAAGTGACTGTTTCATGTTACAGAGCAGTTTGTAGTGATGAACCCACAAAGAATTATCATCTAAAACTGCAGCCTTCAGCTCTGTGGAGTTTAGTGTCTTTCAGCTCATTGTTTTGTTTTTTGTTGACTCTCAGCTCTTATCAACCTTGTTTCCAACAGCTCCAGGCAACAGAACGGACAGACAAAAATTAGCAACAAGCTAACGCAGTGAAGCGTTTAGCAGCTAAAGAGCCGGATATTTTTCTGGGGAGTTGGTTGAGAGAACAAAAAAATCTAAACGGGCACAAATATGACTCTGATCAAATACTAATTATGTGTTAAGAAATTAGTAATAACAACTTAAAATTTGTGTTTTCAGCTTCTTTTGCTGCCCCCAAGTGGCCTAAAATTCCAATCAGTGCTGCTTTAAATAAAAGGTTGCCCTTCTTTTGGCAGATACATTGAATCTCAGCGTTTTTCCCACGTACTCTTTTACACCGCGCTTCAGTTCGAGCGCACGGATCATGATTGGCTGAATTGAGCGTTCTCTTCATCGTTGTTGTCAGATTAACCCTGAATGTTGATACACAAGACAATTACCGTACACACAAAACAGAGCCACACGGCACAAATCAAACCGGCGCTGCACTCAGTCATGCTCCATTCCCAGCCATCTTGGATGATGATCTAACGTGGCAATTAGGCGGGATTGATTCTCGAGGCCTCTCGCCAGCGCGCGCGGCGGCGGCGTGCGAGTGCATCGCTGTTCAGCCTTTTCCTGTCCTCCTGTCTGTGTGTGCGCGCGCCTTCAAGTGCGAGTTTTGAGCCTATCTTAAGCGCGCGAGTGACGAGAATGAGAAACAGAGCTCATTTAATCCACATTGCGGTAGGAAATTCCACGAAAAGTTTTTTATACAAAACATTTGCTTAATTTAGACTGCGCTCCCGCTCCGTCCGTTCAGCTCTCAGAGGGTTATTTATGTTTTCCTTACCAAGTCAAGTTCCTGAAAATGACTCGGTCCAACTTCAGCGCCGAAGTTTAAGTTTCATTTTCCCATTTAATATGAGCCTGATTCAACACACATGCTGCCGGTGATGGAAGCGTCTCCCGCTGAATCACCGCAGTTGAAAGACGGACGAGCTCGGCGTCATAAAACCACAAACGAGAAAAGCTCTAAATTAGTGTCATTTGCTGCTTTTAGAACTCACATTCTGCTTCGGTCATTTCATCAGCTACGGTTACTCTCTGATTGATGCTCCTGACTCTTTCAGTTTCAGCTTCCACTATGCACTGCGCCCATAATAGACTCCAACACACGACCTGATTTGTGTACGTCTGACTCCCGGGGGAGCCGTTCAGCTGTTACAGTTTGCAGGAAAAGCAGATGAGACGAGTAAATCTCCGAGCCTCGCTGTGGGGAGCCATCTTTGTAGCGAGTCAGGCTCTGTGTACAGAAAGCCCCCGAGGATGGCGGCGCTGACCTGGGATCTTTTGTCGGATCACATGACCTCGCAGTATGAGCTTTACTTTGACATGAGAGATAAACTGGTCCCACATCACCAGTCCTATTCCGAGACTATTTATGCATGTTGTTACAGCTTCTTCTTTTTTTCATCTTGAGCATGAAAGAACAGGTAATGAAGCCACAGAGTAATCTCATATTATACAGTGTGCTTTACCTTTGGAAAACTAACCATTATTAGTGTAAAGGCTGTAATGATTGGAGCATCCCATAACCAAAAATGAACCGGCAATTCTCCAGCTCATTAAAGAGTCTGTCCTCTTCTCCTCTCTGCCAGGCCATGCTCCTCAGTCGGGACGGTCAGTATCTGCTGACAGGCGGTGATGGAGGTGTAGTCTCTGTCTGGCAGGTCCACAACCTCAAACAGCTGTTCACCTACCCGGGCTGTGACGCAGGAATCCGCTCCATGGCCATGTCACATGACCAAAGGTAACACACACACACACAGCAAAAGTAAAGGCCAACCTGAAGTGGATTTTTGAGGCCAATAAGATACCAGTTTTTGAGAGTGTAAAAAATCTGATTAATTTAACAGTCTTTATTTTAACACAAACACATTTTTATAAGGATCCTTTAATTATTTTTTTTTTTTTTAATGTGACACCAACACTCATTTTACCAATGAAAAATCAGTTTGTCATTCTTCATGGTGCTCATACTGTATATCTGCGACAAGCTAAGCAGATTCATTGGTCTCTAATATAAAATAATAGTTGGTTATTTTCTCTCATTCTGACAATTTTTTTTCGATTGAACATTTAATCAAACATAAAAACATTCAACAAAAATAATGTTACTAATTGAACTGAAGTTACTTAGTAACCCTTAGTTACTCTCCACAACTCCCTATAACTGTGTGCAAACACATCTACAGTTTAGTCACCTGTTACAGAGTTTGCATTTCCCTCAAATTTACCAATTAAAAAAAAAAAAAAACATCTATTAGAATAGCCAAACCTCACAATGTTCCCTCCCAACTCTTCAAAGGTGCATCATAACTGGCATGGCATCTGGAAGCATTGTGCTCTTCTACAACGACTTCAACAGATGGCATCATGAGTACCAGACCAGGTACTGAGCCGACGACAGCGGCGGCAGCTTGACCGACGAAGGCCGGGCACTGACGAAGATCCAAACTGTTTCAAGTGTGAACTCTTATCAAAAGCACTATTCTGTCTATACCCTGATATCCTGAATGTATCTCGATGAAAGAAGAAGAAGAAAAAAACTGTCCTGTTATAGTAAAAACTATTTTTAAAAAAGGGCATTGCTATATTTTGTAGATCAGATAGAAAATTTTCATATAAATCACAGGGTGGGGGTTATGTTACTGTACGGTTAAAAACAAATCTATTTTTAGCTGTAAGAGTCTATTTTCATCTCCTCTGGAAAAGAACAGTGGGATTTATGGGGAGCTAGTGAGAACCTTTTCTCTTGACTTAAAAATCCAAATATTTGTGTACTTTAGGGTGAGTGATTTTTTTTTTTCTGTAGGTGTGTATGTGGGGAATAATTATTAAACTATCATTCACAGCTTTTTGCCATTTTGGCGCCACAGCCGGTAGAAATGTTTGAATAAATAATAAATGTATTGGACAGAAGGAGAAACGAAGAGGGAATATACATATATACATATATAAATATCTATATATTCTGTTTAAATGTAGTCCTCCATATTTAAAAATTGCATTCCCTCTGTACCTCTGTGCTTGCTAAGAGATTGCGTTTCTGTGCATGACGATTCATATGAAACATATCAGCGCAGAAATATCGCATTATCATTTAATACTTCAAACATTAAAAAAAATACTTCCCACAGTGATGTTAAAGATGATTTTGCTCCTTTTACATTTGCATTTCTTTCCTAAATGACTGAAGCAAACAGTGAATCTTTTTTTTTCTCCAAACGCAGGACTCTCGATTAACAACAGAGCATATGAGCTTTTTTTTTTTTCCCAAATCACTGAATAAAAATCATCACACCTTGAAACCAGCTTAGCATCTTTAAAGTCTTCTTTGAGTCCTGTCTCCAAAGCAGCTAACAGCAACGTGAGATGTGCAATGAAAGGAAGGACTTACTTTAGTTCAGTCTGAGGTTCTTTCTCTTTTCAGTCTAAATCACTGGATGAGTGGTTATATTAAGAGGTGATTTAGCCCTAAAATGGCGATGAGACATATCCCTTTGTTCCATTTAAGAAACGTCCAATTGCATTTTTGATCTTTGAGGAAACATTCCTTTTAAAGTTTGCGCTTTTGATGTGGTTTGAATCTCCAGTTATGAGAACTAATGTTATCTATCAACCAATTTTTTTTTTTTTTTTTTGCAATCATTTTGGAGTGTTTTGTGTGCTGAGTTCTGACAATAAAATTGAATTTTATAACTTGAATTGGTACAAGTGATACTTTTCATCAGGAATCAACAAGACTGCACAGCACCCTCTAGTGGCCAACATCTGCTCTCACACAAAATTCACAGACATTTGAAGTCTTTATTGCATTTTTATTTTTTTGCTGTACTGCTGTTTCCAAACAGTAGGACATTAAAAGCAGCCACTCTATGCCTAATAAAAACCATTGCTCCAGTTTGACACAGATGATATTCCTGTTTTAAAACTGTCTTTTCATACAAATTTCCCTTTTACAAACTGCTTAAGAAAATCTACTTCAACTACATATACATAAGAGGAAGCTAAAGGACATTATGTACCAACTTGACTCTGTGTATGTGTGAGGGTTTTGTCTTACAGGAAATGGGGAAAGGAGGATGCATGCAGCTGAAAGTCCTGAAGAGGGACAGACGTAGCCCTACTAACACCAGCTGGGAGAAACGCTGTGGAGTTTAAAACGGGTACAAAACGAAAACATACTGCCTATAACTTATTTTTAGGATGCACAAATTGGAACTCCATTTTTCAGCAAAGCTGGTTTTGATAAAGGCATCATTAAGCTATGAGCTGTTAGCTAGTGGTCAGGCACAAACCCATCACCGTGACAACACATTCATTCATATAAATCCAACAGATCCCAAACCAAGCACTGTCAATGGGAATTAAATCAAGTGGTAAATGTGCGTCCTTTCTGCGCAGCACTGGAGTCGTAGCAGAAAGCAGTTTGACGGTTCGCGAGAAACAAATCTGGTTTCACGTCTGTTGGATCTATTTGGTCTATTTTTATGTACAGCAGTCAAACAAACCTTCAAGTTTCAGGTGGACGACTAAGGTTCTTCACACTAGAAGAATGTTCACGTCAAATAATACAAACATGGATAAGAATGAATGTGTCTGTTAGTTACAGTGGGTTCACAAAATAATCGACCAAACTTGCAGGACTTTTTAAAAGTTTGTTCACCCAAATTAAAAAAAAAGAAAAAGAAAGAAACACTTTGGCTCCCTTTCAGAAGCATCTGGTTAGAAAAGAATCTCGTTATTATGCAAAAGCGTTAAGGTTAAATGTTGTTCATGAATTGCAACACTTGATACAACCTGTCAACCTTTTTTTTTTTTCTCAATTTTTTTCCAATTTCCAATACTTATTGACATAAATTAATTTGTTAAAAGACTAATACTTTTTTCTTCTTTTTACTAAAACTAGGCTAAAACCTTTTTGAGTTTTTGTCTACTAAAACTGGACTAAAATGGGACTAAAACTAATAAGCACTTTTCGTCCAAAAGAGTAAGACTAAAACCAAGATGGCTGCCAAAAACAACACTGCCACAAACAAAATTATACTCACTCCTATTTTATTGTGGTGGCAAGGCTTGAAATCTGAGGCGTACAGAGGTGAGATACAGGACAGGAAAGCAGGAAACAACACCCCTGCTACACAGAATTCTGTTTGGTTTTTTTTTGTGGTTTTTTTCTGATGCTTTTTGATTTTGACGTACGGGATATTTTTATAGTTTCAGGACCTGAAATGTATTTGAATAAAATCCTTTAAATCTTTGGTTGAAATGGCCACAATGCAAAAGAAAAAAAAAAGAAAAAAAAAAGATTGCAAAGAAAATGTTTTTTTTTTTCTAATTTGGATGAGCATGACCTTTAAATTGAGGCTGTTTGTGCCACAGGTCTGATTATGACCTCTTTTACATGCGTGATTTCAAAGAAGTCCTTGCCTCACTCACTATTAGCTACTTGGTACTACCCTTACTTTGTCAACCCACTGTACTTGTACATGGTAACACTTATCTTAAAGTGAATAGTAAATTTTCAGCTACCATCAGGATGGCTGTGGTCAGAGACAATACTGATAGTGGTTATACAGTAGTTGGATGACACTACAGGTAGCTAAGATAGCAAGTTCAGACGTCTGAGATATGATGAAATACTTGTATTGTTGACACACTGTCTCACTGCTAATGCAACAGGAGTTTACAATGGTGTGTGTGTGTGTGTGTAATGAATAAGTATTTACAAAAGAGCCACAGTGGTCAAAATGGGATAATAAATAAAAGAATTCACATTAACGTGATATACTGTAGCGATGTTTGACCTTCAAAGACAAACCACTCAGAACAGTGATATAATCAGCTCTCCGCATCCCCCGTTAATAAATACAAACATATATACAATCGACAAACTCTTAGAAAACGTCTCCGTCTCTGAAAATGAGTGGGATAAGAATGAGTGGGACAAAAATGGACACGGCGGTCACTGGCTCAGTTTACAGCTACTGGAAATGGTCGAGGTGGATTTTTAGCCTCCTTGTGTTCTCTGATACATACATGTAAAAAGGAGGAGTGGGTGGGGTGGGGGGTGAAGCTGGCTACAGAAGTGAACTGCTTTTTAAATCTCCATAAGCTCTTCAGCAGGTAGAGGGCCAACGGGAGAGGGCGGGGTTGTGGATCTGGGAGGCGTGGAAGGAGGAGAGGGGAACAGGGTTGGGTGGATGGGAGGAGGGGAGGAAGGTTCTTGTTTGGTTGGGGAAGAGAGGGGGAAGAATACGACAGGTTGGATGGGGGAGAGTGGGGGCGGGGAGGCGTGTTTGGTGGGAGAGTAAGACAGGGATGTTTCGTCTTTGGCGGGAGGGGCTGGTTTGGTTGGAGAGGAGGGGGAAAAAGGAGCTGGTTTGGTGGGAGAGGAGGAGGTTTGGGCTGGTTTGGTCGGAGATGCATTGGAAGGACAGGAGACGGGCGTAGAGGGAGTTGTGTGGGTGAAAAGAGCAGGAGGGCCGGAGGGTGAGGGAGTTTCTAGAGGCAAACAGGGAGCGACGGGAGGTGATGTTCTTATGTCAGGAGGGGCGGAAACAGGCAAAGAGGTGATGGGGACAGCTTCAGCAGAAGGTGAAGGGGAGACATGAAGCGAAGTGACAGGAGCAGACGGAGGGAAATCAACACTGTCAGTCAGGGAGGGAGAGCAGGGAGCGTGAGAGGCGGATGGAGCACCAGGAGCAGGAGTCCTCGCGGCCTCCAGAGGAGCAGTCTTGGTTGGTGACGCCAGCGTGGCGGGTTTTGGTTCTTTGGCGCGCGATGCCTGTTTGGTTGGAGAAGCTGGTCCTGACTTTGTCGGCGAGGCTGGTTTGACTGGAGGGGCTGATGGGACTTTGGTGCCGGTGGTTGATGATGGGCACGGCACCGTTTGGGGCCCTGGACAACGACCGGTGGTGAGCTGGAGGGTCTCCTTATCAAGAGCTGTGTTCTGGCAAAACAGACATATGAAACATCAGCTTGATATTTACAACAGCAATCAGAATAGAAAAAGAAAGAGAAATCATGGGTCCATCTACACTGAAGTCAGGAAAACTAGCAATTTAGCTTTATATGAATAATCCTTGTGTTTTTAATCAACTATCCTGAACTGCTGACCCAGTTTTGCATTTTTAATGATCTCTATGGATGAACAACACACACGGTGAATCAAGCTAATGACAATGGACATAAATAACTGAAAGATGATTAAACAAAAAAGACAGCATGTTGGCACAGCACACTGAGCCCACGAGAGGGCCAATCAGATCACCCGTGCTATTCTATGTGCAGAGAAAGGGCAAATGAGAACGCGAGCTTTTACTGTTTCCCTCAGCAGATGCATGCGAACATGATGCTTTTGTCTTGAGTAAAGCCAATGACGTGTTCTTAGGAGGGACACGAAAACGAGTAAAAGCCATGTTTCTCATTAGCCCTCGTGCTGAATCTCAGCAGCAGAACAGACGAGGCGTAGCGTTAAGTGTTAGTACATACCAGTGCCTTGGAGCTAAATCAGAGGGGCGTAATGCAGGGAGAGGGGAGAAGCAAAAAGGGACAGAGACTAGTCTTACTCACAGCTTCACAAAAAAAAGTCAACACAACAAGCATGACGGCCAGTGGACAGTTGTTGTTCCAGCTCGGTGCTTCTATCTGCTGTTTCAGATCATTAAAACAAAACCAAAAGAGCTTGTGCAATTTGAGAGGACTGAGTTGGAACAAACATCTATAAGTGATTCGTTTGGACACAGAACACAGTGAGTGCTAAGCTATTCTTACATACCACTCAATAGAACGCAGTGCAGATTTAAATCGACTGGTTTTAAAGGATAAGGCTGGGATCGCTCCATATGTTTCTTATGGTCAACAAAATCCACAAAAAAAGATGATCAGTCAATCCCACATCACTGTACTGTCCTGCTGCTGTACAAGCCTGATTCCAAAAAAGTGTGGACGCTTGTATATTTACAAAAATCTGTTAAGTTGATGAAGTCAAACTTTCAAGAAATCGTGTTGTTTTCAATTGAATGTCAAAAAGGATTATCAAAAGATCACACTCAGTTTATTGATGATTTACAGAGCGTCCAAACTTTTTTGGAATACTCAATTTATGCACCAGATATGTCGATATATTCCTGGTTAAAAAAAAAAGTAACAGCAGCACTATTTGAGTAAGGTTTGCCATAAATAGTGCTCAGCTCATTTGTGGAATTTGTTGACAATAACAAAAATGTGGAATAATGTCAGACTTATCCTTTAAAATGTGGAGGGGAGTCTTGTATCCAAGGCAATAGAGCTACATCAGTTTGCATCCATCTCTGCACATTTAGATTTCAGAATGGAGTCAGCGCAGTTCTGAATTTTCTCCACAAGATGGCACCAAAGTACCATTAATATAGAACAGTGCTGCACAACCAATTATAGATTTCATAAAGTTGATTTTTTTTAAGGTGCTATTTTGAATTTAGTCACTAAAAAACAACAATAATGATGTCAGAGAAGGAGGCAAATGAATCTGCTCTTGCATTAGCTTGCGTTAGCGCTGTAAACATGCTATATAACCTCAGTGGCAATCCTTCAAAATGATTATTTTCACCTCCCCTAAAAGTTTGTGGTCAACACACGTGGAATGAAATGTGAGCGAGGGAGCAGAATGACGAGTATGAAAACAGTCGAGAGGGGAAATCCAGGGCGGAGTGCATGTTAGGAGGAGTGTGAGCGAGGTCCACTCCAGTTGGTTATTAAGAGCAGATACTGCAGCTGGTGGCCTGAGCAGAGGGGAAGAGGGCCTGAGAAAGAAACAGGAAGGCAGGGAGAGGGAGGGTGGGAGTTGTTATAGATGGAGGGAAGAGGTCGAGGGGAAGGGCGATGGCTGGAAAGGAAGATGGGAGGCAGCAGGGGGGGTGGGGTGGTATGAAGAGTGTACCCGGCTCTCAGCTCCAGGCGTCCCCTGTGGTCCTGGGTCGGGTGTGAGGGTGGGGGTGAGGAGGAGGGAGGAGGAAGAGGATGGAGAGGAGGAGGAGGAGGAGGAGGAGGAGGAGGGGCCGAGGCCGGGGCCCACACTTACACCTCAAACTGTCAAATGAGATTTACAACAAAAAAAGTGAGGCTCTTTGCAGCAAAGATCAAATCAAATTTCTCTTCATTCCCCCCCTCCCTCCTTTTTCCTGCTTTCAGTTCAGACAGACTGAAGAGAGAGGGCTGATGGGTGGTGTGACCTGATGAGATGAGGAGTGGAGGAAGTCGAGGTGTACAACAGGAAATGATGCGAGCGAGGCTTGAAACGGATAGGAAGGAAGGATGTGGCTTCTACAGGAATGACTTCATCTGCCCTGTCCCATCTCTAAAATCCTGTCTGACATGTTTACAGCATAAGTTGTTTAGAAGTCGTCTCTAACGTCCTCTCGGATGATGATTGAGGTCAGATATTCTCGGCCCGGTGATTACGTGGGCCCGAGATTCATATAAAGTGAATTGGAAGGGGCTCAATCTTCTGTATTTGGGTCAAACATTCGCCAACATGTAGTAAATGTTTGGAAAGGAGCCTGACATGTTCAAGCTGCTTCAGACACTTTGTCAATTACTATTAAACCCATGTCAACACTTCAGTATTACAGAGTTAAAAGGTCACCGAAAGTTAACAATCTCATGAAGATTATAAGATTACTCTCTAAAAAACACAACAGTGATATTAACTAACTCAAGAATTTTTCATTCGCTGGTTTGGTTTCGGGCGCTTACCATGATGACCGACACCCCGGCCGTAGTGTTGTTGTGCTTAGGCTCAGTGTTAAAGTGCGTCTTCAGTTTACCTGTCACCTCCATCTTCATGTTGTTCCCAGTGACTGCGTCGTCCTACACACACACAAACATGCAATGAGGTGAAGCGGTTCAATGGTTCTCCATACAAATCACAGACGCACATAGTAATGTCACATTAAAAGTCTGTGTGTGCACATTCACATGCAAAACACAGACACAAACAGCTATGAGATACCGTGACCCAAGGGTGGGAGAGGATGTCTTGTGCCGTGTAGCGAGCCTCGACGTTGACCTGCAGCATCTTTCCGATCAGCTCCTGCAACAAAAACATCAAAACTCTTTCTTTCAACTCATTTCAAGGATTTATAACTTTTGACCTCTCTTGTAACACAAACACACACAAGAGGTAGGAATGGGCCATTGTTCAATATTACTGTCTATTAGGCATATTGCATTGCGAGTAAATGATCATATTGGGCTATTGCTTACAAAATTTTAGCTTTTTTTTTTTTTTTACACACATTAAGAGTTTTGCCTGATGTAACAACAGTGGAAGAGTTAATTGCCTTAAACATAACTTTAAAGCTGTGATGGTATAAGTTTAAAGCTGAACATGAACTGTGTGTGTTTACTGTTTGATGCTGAGCAGATGTGCACTGTTGGTTTTTCTTGCTGAAAACAGCTGCTTGCACTGATAAAAGTAGTGAGACTGAACCGGAACAGTTTCAGACCATGAGGCCAAAGCAATGAACTGGAAGATGCTGAAAAGCTACACAGAGGAATCTTTTGGTCATTGTCATTGATTAGTGCAGCTTTAAGTATTTTATGTTTGATTTTACATACACTTACTATATCGCGATACATGCAATTTCAGCCGTATGGCCCAGCCTTAAAATGAGTGCGAACACCATGCAGCATGTTAACACTCACTGTATACTCATACTTGTGTACACCCATAGAGTCAAAATCAACCTTTCTTAAATTTGAAACTGCACAGCTACATAACTGCAAGTACTTTCCTGCTGTGGTGTATATAACTGTGCACTTGTCTGCAGTGACAGGGCCACTGTCGTAGCAGTGGGTTTAATTAGCAGTTTAGTCTTGCATGCTGAGCGCGGGCTGTCACCTTAATACATGACATTAATTTAGAGGGTTGCAGGGGTTTCCGTGTCCTTGGGCAGACACTAGTCATTAAAAGACTGTGAGCTATGTGGGTTCATATGGTGTGTGTGTGTGTGTAAACCATAACATTTGGAGACCTATTTCAAACTTTGTACTACCTCTGCCTTCACTCAAAGGTAAAACTGTTTCTGAACTTATTCAGGTTATGAGACCATGCATGGTTAGTGGAATCCTCCAGGGAAATCAATGGCAACAATATGATGTCAATATGATCTGTTGATATCAAGAGTGACATACATGAACATGTTGTTATGTGTGGGTATGTCAGTGGTTCTAACCTTGGCTGAGTCAGTGATGTTGTCCCAGTAAGGACTGGGAAAGTCCAGTCGTCCCAGAAGGATTTGGTCAAACAGATCCTCTTGCATATTACTCTCACTACACAGAGACACAGACAGATGAACACCGGTTAATTAATAATTGCATGACTTAGCACACGTGGCATACCCTGCAATGTTCTGCACTTTGCATAATGAATAGCCTCACATGTGATTCTGTCTGATTCTATCATGTGGTTATATAATAACTGAAGTGGTATAGATTAAACATGGAGCAAATCCTTCCCATACTATAACACAACATCTATGTAGCTTCAGATAACTGACAGCTATAAAAACCAAATGCCAAACACTGTGATTGGACTCTTTTTAAACTATGTATGAAACCTTGACTCAACATAGTGTTTATTTTATTAAAACTTTCAACAACTTTTAATAATAATCATACTGGTTTGGTGCCATGAGTAAATGATGCCGATTGACATTGGTTCGAATCACTTCAAACATGAGCTTTACTGGATGATGTGAACTGAGGATGAGTACCTTCTAAACGGAGGGAAGCCACACAGGAGAATGTAGGTGATGACACCTGCAGCCCAGATATCCACCTTCAGACCATAACTGTGGAAGGAGAGGAGAGACATGGAGGCGGGAAAGGTCAGTAAAGGATTAAAAGGAGCTAAATAGCTTCAAGGAAACTGTCACATTTCTGTCCTCACACCCTGAATATTCACGATGGCTGCATTGGCTATTACAATAGTATTACCAGACTGCTTCAATATTCCTGCTCCCAACTACATGCTGTTCAGTGTGTTTCCTTCAGCACCTCTGTTGCTTTTACTGACTAGACTGAGATTTTCCAAAATCTTTTAGGAGCTCCCCAAGAACACCAACATGGCGGCGTGACAGATGTTTGCGGCGGCCTCTGCTGAAACCAGCTGATAAGTTTCTCAGTAGGTGAACATGGAACTCTCTTATCTGGACTCTCAGCTTATTTATTGCGTCTTATCTGACTTATTGCTTTCATTTATTGTTTTTATTTATATTTTTAGATTTATTGCACTGAAGTATATTATTGATCGACTGGTTGCATGTGTTTTTATGTAGAGCATAAAAAGGACCAAATAAAGGAAATGTGAATCTGAAATTGAAACACCACATTTTTTAACTAATTTATTCTATATGACTGGTTGTTTTCATTCCACTCTTATCAAAGTAGAGGGGTTAAAATACCCAATCTGTGCCAAAGCAAAACTCAAAGAAAAGATGTTTCATTGTTGCTTCTACTATGAGGAAATATTCAACCTAACCCAGTCCAGATTTTAACAGTTTGAGCATTCTTTGTGATTTTGATTCAAGATCTTATTCACTGTCAGATGTGTACTTCCTCAAATGGATTTGGAGAAAAATCGAGGCATTTATACAATTTAATGCAACTCACAGATAAGTAAAAATATGCATGTTTCTCTACCATAAACAGCCTCCATAGTGAAAACTAGAAATCCAGGTATTGAAAGCCTCACTCAGGATTCTGCCCAACAAAGCTCACCCAGCCTCTGCGATTATCTCCGGAGCCACGTATGTAGGAGTTCCACACACAGTGTACAATGGTCCATCCACCACCGTGGCCAGGCCAAAGTCCCCGAGTTTCAATGACTTGGTGCCATCTGGATACTCAAACACCTGAAAGGAAACACATGCTCAGATAAAGCCCACGGAGCAGCTGGGTTTTGCAGGCAAGAGAGGGAAGTGAGTGTGAATACATACCAGCAAGTTCTCTGGTTTAATGTCTCTGTGGACGATGTTGATGTTGTGCAGGTACTTCAGAGCTCCAGCGAGATTGTACACCATGACAGTGGCGTCTCTCTCTGTGTATTTAGCTGAGGAGGTGATGGCGTCGAACAAATCCCCTCCCTGCATCAGCCAATATCAGCAAAGAGGTCAGACATCAAACCAAACACTGTGTACTGACATTTCCCCCTGATTACTCTCTGCTGTACCTTGACAAGCTCCATGACCAGGTAGAGCTCAGAGGAAGTGTCCACCTCCTCTATCAGCATGATGATGTTGGGGTGCTTCACCTTCCGCAGCACAGCGACCTCGTTCTCGATGAGGTGCTCCTGGAAACATGCCAAAGACAAATAAACCAAGTGAGTATGTTGCTGTACCCTCCAGTACACAGGATTTGTATAAGAAGGCGCTGTGATGTTGATTGAATCTGAAATGGTGTCAAGAGTGTGTGATTAAGTGTGTGTCATTGTCTGTGTGTGAACGATAATTTGAGTTAGGTGATGAATAAAATATCAGCCTGATCTATCTGCGTGGGCTGCGAGGATCAGAGACGCACACACACGGGCGATCCTGTGGCGTGTGTGGGTGTTAATAATGAAACACTAACATATGACCCTTCCTTATGAGTGCGTGCATGTGTCTGAAGGCAACACACACGAAGAGGAGAGAAGAAATGGGAGAAGGAAGAAAAAAAAAGAAAAGACAGAGCGAGACCTTTCCGCTGCACTTGGCCTTGTCGATGATCTTCAGTGCGAACTCTTTTCCTGTGGACCTGAACAGAAACAGTGCAATTAGAGCAGATAATAAAAACAGCACTGACACTGCAGGTGTGTCTGTAATACAAATCAAGTGCTCACCAGAGAGCTGCAGTTACAGCGAGCAGGAGCACTGCCACAGAGTTATTGGAAAGGTATGTCGGCTGTACGAGCCAAGTTTATACAGCGAGCAGAGAGAGGCTCAACGAGAATCTGAGAACACGTACTTAAAGAGTAACTGAACACCAGGAGGAACAACACTTGTGTCCCTGCCATCTCAGGTTGAAAGCGTGTTTGAAGCCAGCTCTGTCGCACCTGTAACCACATCTAACGCTGACGACACACTCTGGAGAACAACACTGCCGCAAGGTGAGAAATTAAACCACGAGATGAAAGATTTTCAGGGGAGTTTTAAGCTACTATTAAACCAATCTAGAGGTTGTTTTTTTAAATTGTTTCAACTTGCAAATTATACATAATGAAAACTCGAAGGACCCCTGCAGAGTTTTTGACCGCTAGGAGCGCTATAGAGTAATGTTTTGATAAGCTGGTCTCTGTTTTGTTTGTATGTCCTGCTCGCTAACATGCACATGAGGATGCACCTGTACGTTCCTGCCATCGGCTTCATCATACTCCACTGATACAGAAATGTAGCAATGCACCAGCCCAAGAAGAAGAAGACTCCAAGCAAATGTAATCAGACATATGGATGGACTCAAACAATGCAGGTTTAAAAATAATTGACATATCTTAGAATTTAGATGAATTCTTGATTTGAAACAGTATCACTTTCAACTACATCTCACTCTCTTAATTCGAGAGTGTTAGGTGTGTTTGAAAGCTCAGAAAGCTTCGAAGTCGACCTTTGAGCTCAGATTAGTTTGGTCAAAATGTTTTCTCTGAGGAAGGAAATAATTTGGCTTTTATTTTTATTAACATGTTTCTTAGACCTCAAAGCAACCCTCAATGCATTTTGGTAAGAAACAGTGTAAACATAACTGTGTTTGTTTACAAGAGTCTCCACAGGGAAGTAGTTTCCAGGAAGATGCATCAGATTATGAGAACGCACACGCTTGACAGGCCTCCTCTCATAATCATCTCCCCTGTCTGCCTAAGCAGTGTGTTGACTCAGAGATTAAAAGGCTAATGAAGTGAATTCACCGCTGGGTTTAATACATGGGATATTTCTGTCTCCACAATGCCTGTCATAAGGACTTAAACACCCTGATGGAGCGGTTACCGCACGTGACGCACGTCTCATCAAGCTGCGCCACACGGCAACCTGCTGTGCGATTGCCGCAGACGGCTGCCAACTGTGAATCACACATTTTCCGGTCAGACTGAATGCGTTTCACCCACCTCTCCACGCACTCTTTGACCACCGCGAAGTTGCCATCTCCGATCACCTTGCCGACCTTGTATTTCTCTAAGATGGTGGAGGCAGGCAGGTAGCGGTTGCCATTAACTGCTGAGAGGAGACAGAGGTTACAACAGGCAACAGACAAGCTTTGCTGTTTATTAAAACCAAGGGAGCTCTGCCAGGAACTCAAACAGTTCTCAGACTGCATTAAGGGACCACATGCTGTGCAACAAAATAACACACAGGCACCAAGATGCTTCATGTTCTCCTGTGGCAATTAGTGAATGGAGCAGCAGTATTATGTCTACACACACACACACACACACACACACACACACACACACACACACACACACACACACACACACACACACACACAGAGCCCTAAAATCATTCAGTTAAGTATCTGCTCACACAGCACTGAGATATTTCTCTCTTATCCTCCACACGACGCCGACTCTTTGCCACTTTTGTCGGGTAAGCAAATTCTGAAATGTGCCCTGATGGGAAAAGATGATTTCAAAGTGATAGTCAATGTCACTTCCACATGCTAGAGGGGTGAGGGAGTCCGTGCAGTAGTGTCGTTTCAGCTGGCGGATCAGGAGAATGACTGAGGACAGGAGAGGAGAGGACAGGACGTACCCTCTGGACTCGAGAGTCGATTGGTTTGCTCCTGGTGGTTGTTCAACGAGCCATTTACATTTGGCGAGGAGATGTGATGCGACGGAGGGATCTGCAGGATGCAAATGCAAACAAAAATAGAGATGAGTGCCTGGCCTGAAACAAAACCCACAAACAAATCACTATGGCAACCTAAGGCTTTAAAAACGCCCACCAATCACGCTGCACATGGATGAAACTCAGGCAGTTATTGGTGGGTTCATTGATTTTTGAGCGGCTTTGACTGACACTGTTTCGATAGAAATGTTTGAGTCGACATTAAAAGAAAACATGATTTATATGCACAATAATTGTCTATTAATATAAATTTAAAGCAGTGAAGAGTAAGAATGCGAAAGTGTTGAACATATCTTTTATTCTATAACTGTGATTATTCAGTCTGGAGAGATCATAGCACAGACTGTTTGATAACTAACCCTGCAATAATTTCATTTCTTCAACAGTGAACTAGGTCTAAATTAAGGTTTCTCTTCAAAATGTACAAGGTGTCAGAGCTACTGGAATAGATGTCCTCCTCCGCATCCTCTTACCATCACTGCATGTTACGACTCCAAATGAATGATTAATTTGTTAAGAGCTCCATTCCTGCAGAGCACAGCTGTATTTTGGCTATACGTATGAAATGTCAGCCATAAACGCATGACAGCATTAAAGTCAGAGTGGTGATCTTTTCCATTATGTACAGTAGTGTCCTGTACCTTTCTGCACCATCATGTACATTACCTTACAGTGAGGATCTATTATTTAGTCTAAAAGGGAGGCCCTCTGGACCAAAGCAGAAACAGGACACCTTCAAGGTCTGAATACATAAAAAAGCTTTTCCCCTCTAATAAATAACTTCTTTATTTTACCTGACCACTTTCATCTGACTGTTTTAAGGGGTGAATGAAAGAGAGAGAGCAACTAGGCCATTACCAACCTTGTGCTTCCTCATTTAGTTTTTCAAAAAAAATGTTACTCAGGCTCTTTTGCCAGTGAATTTTAAAGCTGTCAGTAAATCATAAAAATCTCATATCCTGCCAAATGAATGTGGATGGATAAGTCTTTGACTGGGCTTAGAGAGGGACGGTGGCACTCTGGAGGAGGTTTGCCAGCTGGCTGGAGCAGTTAGAAACTCTGTAGTTTGGCACTAACAGGCAGCTTATAGAAGAATCCGTCAATAAATCAGATTAGTATCTCAAACGCTACCAGAAACGCCAGAGCTGCAACACAGGCTATACACAGACCTGCAGATCATACATGGCTGTCAGTCACTGACTTGATGACTTGCCACAGAAATATTTTATCATTTTGTCGTAAGTGGGTCAATACAATTTGGCCTAATCCTCCACCTAGAAGTACTGCCTTAAATGAAGTATCCTTCCTGCACTTTACTTTGAGTCATTAAAGCCAAGTCCAGTAAAAGTTTGACATTTTAAAGAGGACAGCAGACCAACCATAAAACCTTTTTCCAGGTAGCCAGTGGAGCTTCTGACCACTAGCGGCCATATGCACTGGTGTTTTGATGAACGCGTCCCCACTTTATATCTTGCACATGAGCACAAGCTCACAGGTGACACATTACAACAGCCCTCCTATAAAATACCACTCATTGAGAGGAGGCGGTAATGCATCAAGTAAAGTTGGAGGAAGGAGGGAACAAGACTGAAAGGGAAGGGGATTTAAACAAGGACATACAACACTGAGAAAACTGAATGTGAGCTGAACTGTGTTTGCTCAGATGAAACCTTCTTATCTGTTTAAGGTGCCTTTTGTCGTAATTTGTGACAATGAGTAGTTCTAAGCAATTTCACATTGTCTGTCCATGTCTGTTATGAATCTTTCTTTTGCTCCATCATGTGTTCTTCGTCTGAGCCAGGAGTGTGAAAGCCTACCTACAGCAGATAAAGATGTGTGCATGCGTAATGTGACCATCTTACCTTAAAACTGGGGAGGGGTCGGGGGCTGGTGGGAGACGGAGTGGAGGACTTGGTGGATCTTGGAGTTGAGATCTGGCTGCTTGAGACACCATTTACTATACGAGAGAAACAGGCAGGATATATGTGAGAGCAGGGAAAATGCTCATTCTTATTGTGGGTACAGGTTATTCTTACAACTTGTGCTTGTTTGAAGGTGCCTTTCTTTCTGCTACCAGGTAATGCATGTTTCTATCTATTCTTCAACAATGCATCCAGTAGAGACAATTAACAGATATTAAGAAAATGTCCTGTCTTAACATGCGGACACTTACTCTCACACAGTCACCTTTAGTAGGCTGCAGAAGCTCCACAAGGGGGAGCTGTGTGGTCATTCTGGACCTGATCCTAAACATCATCAGCAGCAGTTCAGACCTGCTGATGTTGATGTCGCCACTTACAGGCAAAGAATGTAATAGTCACTGCGACTTCAACATGTGTGCCACCTGCAGGAAACTGTTTTTATAAGTGCACTTTTATTTTTTTTTAAAGCCGGTTTAATTTTTACCCTCAGTACACTACAACAATAACCTACAACATTAAACGCTAACTTCCGCATAAGAACACACAGCAGCTACAAACAAGCTAAACCGACATCTCTAAACACTCATTATTCACAGTGCCAGTTCAATACTGCATAATGTACTGTTTTCATTGCCTGCAGATGGCGCACATAGGAAGGCCGCACGTCTAAACTGCTGCCACTGTTACTCTTCTTGCCAACTTTTAACCGAATGAATACAGTTATAAATGATACACGGTAACAGAATCTACTCCTCAAATGATTCGGTTCAGTTTACATCTTAATGAGGTTTTGTTCTTTGTGTAAATAGTCCAGATATTACACATATTCCTCTGTACTACTGTTTAAGAGTACAGTATATACTTCAGTGTGTATCACGAGGTGCACAGGCAGCGGGCACGAGCGCCTCTATTGTTTCAGTGATTCATTCTCTCAAAACTATTCCTGCCTCCTGCTCTCTTGGTTTCTGGCACAAATACAGAGACATAATGCGTCAAACTTAAACTCAAAGTCTCTTCATCTGCATAAACCCAGCTGAGCTGAGGAGAATCATTTCACACTGCCTACAAGCTGCGTCTTTGCGCTCCTGTTTTGTTTCATCGTGCAATCACTTAACCTCCCTCTGGGTATTTATCTTGCATTATAAAGGAACCTTTGAAGCGATATTGAGGGGAAAAAAAAAACATACTTCAGAACATGACATTAGCTTCTAATGTTTTAAAAGTGTAGTTTAACTTTGGAGCACCTCTGCTGCTACACACGAAGAAGCATCTGATTTAACCGCTCAGCGAGAGCAGGATTTAATTAACACAAGCTGAAGAGTGAGTCTAATCAGTTTGTGGCTTTTGAGTCAGTGGATCCTGCAGCAGCTGGCTTTCAAATTCACTGTGTATAATACATGGCATCCTGTGGTTGAGCCTTGGTCAGAAGCAGGAAGAGAAAGGAGGAAATGAAGCTAAAAAAAAAAAGTTACACAGTATATAATAAAGATCCTTTAAGTGAGTCTGGCTGAGTACCAGGTCACTGAAGGCATTTCAATACTGCTGTCACTGTTTAGATATTATGCTCATTTAATACCTGAAAGCATAAGTAATGGATGGATCAAGTCGAAGTGTGGCCCCTGAGGAGAGGCCATGTTACTACAGCACCTAAATCAAAAGCTTTTAGGACATCTGACACAAGAATTCCCGACATCTTGGAGGCATTACAAAAAATAAGAACCAATATAATTTCTTAATCTGTGGATCAACATTTTCAATCCAGTTTGCAAGATAATTCACTGTGGAACATGTTGGACTGACTGACAGTGTTTTAGTAGCCACTCTTGAACCAGCAGACTAAGCCTTTATTCTCAAGACGAGGAAGGAGCCCTAAAGATGATAGAAGCACCTTTTAGTCAATTACTATACCCTGATTACCAGATTCCTGATAACTGTGTGACAAGCCTCACCTGGGGATTTGATTGGAGACTGACTGGTAGAGTAGTGGACAGTTTGCCTTGCTAAAGCAAAAAGAAAGAAAAAAAAGGTGAGTCAGGCAGATATGATTATAATCACATCCCATCATACTTTAAAACTGATTAAACTTCCGAGGCTAGACTAAGACTGCAGTCACTCCAAACTGGCAGCCTCTCAAACACCTCTTCTTTAAACACTGACGAACGGCTCCTGGAACTCTAATTACTCAGCGTAATGTCACCATCTCTCGCTGCACCGTGCAAAGTGCTTAGTCACTCGTCACAGCTGTTGAGGGTTGAGGATGAGGCTGCCAAAAAATGTACTTACTGTGTCACTTTGGCATCAGATAAATGAGATTTTTTTTGTTTTATTAATTTTGTGAAACATTTTCACAGATAAAATGGAATAATTTGGACAACTTTCCGAACGTCTACTTACATGTTATCTATGCATGAAATCTCTTAATTCAACACAGTTATTTCAAGTATGTGTGCCCAGCCGTGTGTGTTACCTGCACCAGGAGACTTGCTCCGTCGTGATGGTCCCGGGCTCTTAGCAGTCCGGTTCGGGGTAGCAGAGCGGCTGTGGGACGACTTCAGCACTCTGCATTCTGAGGAGACAACGTGCTCAGGGTCACTGTCGTATATATTAACCTTCCTCTGTCAACAAACTGTTCTTTCTTCTCAGTCAGGGTTAATGTGGCAAAATTATGCCCAACAAGCTGCTGTACCAGGAACACAGGCCTGGATATGTTTTTTTTTTTTTTATGTGGCATGATTTCATGAATGCTGGTTGATTATGGGGACAGAGAGGCAGCAAAGAACAGAGGTAAACAATCAAAACAGAAGTAATAGTACACATTGGTTACAAAAATTAATCACATTAATCGTTATTGATTTGTTAAACATAGAAAATACACACATCAAGATTTGGTACAAGCAATTACATTTGTGTGCTTCTCTGGAATACAACATCTAGGCTAATGGACACATGGAAAAACAAAATCATGAGCATTTGTTTTGCTGGTGTTTGCTGCATGCCACAGCTGGGTTTGCTGTGTAGCTGTGTGCACAGTGAGAGCAGATGTTGTAATGAAGCTTGTGGTGAACTTGTCAGGGTTGTGTTAATGAGGGTGTGGAGGTGGTGAGAGGTGTAATGTCATGACAAAGCCCGCCCACAGAAGGACACCCACAGTGCATTTCTAATGTGTTCCCTATGGCATATATCACCTGATACATATTTTGTTGACTGATTAAAGGAGGCTCTCAATATAATGAAATTAAGATGTTTATCTCAAATTAAAAAGTGTTTGAACTGAGAAAAGATATCTTTTGTTTTTCGTTTATCGGCATTTCAACAATCGGATTATTCTCTTTATTCTCAAACTCACATATATTATATATTTAAAAAATCTAACAAAAACTAAAACTAGTAACTGTAACATATTCCTGATGGTGTCTACTCTTCTGATTACACTATTACAGCAATAATATTTGTGCATTTTTGTATGATCTGTTGCACAGGCCATCTTTATTCTTCGCATGGCTCAACAGCAGAGTGTGTATTGGACCTATTTTGCAGAAGGAAGAGCAACTTCTGTACCTTCAGCAGAGAGTACAGTGTGCCTTTTTTGTTCTTTCAAAGACCTAATTCTTAAAAGTGGAGCACAGGAGCGTAAGTGGGACGAAAGCTCCAAACTATCTATGAATACAACCAATCCACCATCACTCATCCTCAGTAACAGTTAACACAGTGTGAGTTAGGATATGACTCCCTGTTGTTAGGTAACCTGAAAAAACAACAAGAAAAATTAAACAGGATGTCAATACTTTGGACTGTTACTATGATAAACCCCTTTTTCCTTCCCACAAGGTTGTCCAGTGTTGAAGTGAAGTTCGGCATAGCTTTGGCAGTGATTAGATCTGCTGGTTTAAAGAGGTCACATCCTGCCTCCAACTTTTTCTTCAGCAAGATAAATAGAGTGTGACCATAATATACTTTATATACAGTGCAGAGGATGAACACAAAGGCAATTTACAGAAACACACAAGACTTAAATTAAACTCAACAACAAGAGCGCAGCCTCTTTATCTCACCTCAACAGCAAGAATGTGTGTGTGGAAATGTGTAGCACCTATATAATATTCTGAATTAAATTGAAAAGAAAATCCTATAAGAAAAGAGTATTTTACACACGCATATCCTGCTGTCAACTTCCTAAAGGAAAAGAGCATTAGTGAGGGACAAATGGCGAGGAAGGACACTGAGGCAAACACACACACACACACACACACACACACACACACACACACACACACACAGATGGATGTTTAGTTAGTCTTAGTCAGGCCTACCAGTCATAAAGGCTGTGGAAGCCTTACCGCTGTGATCCAACACAAAGTCGTCCTGGGCATAGCGGTACTTCTCTGGACCACACGCTATGAACACATCATCATCCCCGAAGAAGTCCTGCAGGCAGGTGATCTGGAGGAAGAAGGAGGATATTACAATATTATAATACTCAGTTACTTGCTGTGATACTCGAACACAGAGAAAGAGGTAGTCGGATACTTTACGTGAGCAAAGAGTAGCAACACAAGGCAACAGCCTGGTGAAGCCAACAGAGCAGAGATGTAATACTAAGACTGCGCCTTGACATCCTGTCCATGAAAATCACAAACAGGATCGGAGACAAGGGGTCAACCTCGTCCAACACCCAGTGAAAATGTTTTTGACAGTGTGACACCTTGATAATTGGAGCACACCCTCCGGTCCCCCTTTTTCAAAATGGAAACTGTCTCAAAAATGGCCCTGTCCCTAACCTCCATATGACACTGAAGAGTTGTGTCAGATAAGATGACTCAACAACAGCCAGAGCCTTTGGCCATCTATCGAATGTTTAGAATGTAAAGTCATAATCTGCACTGTACCTTGGACCTTAAGTTATGGGAAAAAGTTAGTGTTGTAGAGAGTACAATATTATCATGTATCATGTATCATGTGCAATAGTGCAATATCATAGCAATCCTGTGCAATATCAAATGCTTTTTCTTCTCAGGCTTATCCTTCGACAAGAAAAAAACATGTAACATAGTGTAAATACTTTGCTCATAGTGTAAATACTTTTTCTCGTTTTCAAAGCACTACTATTATTTATGATGCCAATTTTTTGAACTGCCATTTTATTTTGAGTACCGTATTTCAATTTGCCTGTTCTGCGAGCTGCTGTAACAATTGAATTTACCCTGAAGGGAATCAAGCTTATCTTATCATCTTGTTTAAACTAAATCTATTTGTGTACAGTAAAAGTACCTCATCATTGTACTTCTATATACAGTCCACATTAAGCTACTGTGAATACTATAGGCAGCAGCTTCACACAAACCCTCCATTTATTTCACAGTAATACATCTGTGAACAAATATAATTTAGCAGTTCCAGTTCTAGGAGCTTCACATGATTTTGCATTTTTTTACATGATTCAACTTCAGTCATTTTACTGTACATGTTTCAGTTGTACGTGCCTGTATTTTTGGATGTGAAATAATTGCTTCGCTCCGTGCTCATTGAAATAGACCAATTAAAATGAGTCCGTGTGATAAGGTTGAGGTTGTAACTATGTGACTCTGCATGCGACTGAATGCACAAGCACAGAGGCACAGAGCGTAACAGCAGGACGAAGGTTAAAACGCCGTGACATCCAGAATACTGCAGAGTCAACGCAGAGTCATGGGAGGGAAGCAGTACAGTTAGCGTTGGTGCCGCAGGGTCATTTGTCTTGCTTTTTCTATTCTGTCTCACGCTGTGATCGTCATTTTCTCTGCAGATCTGGCCGCCTTTCCTTTTACACCCACAACCCACTCCTGGAGATGGAAACAGGAGTTACTTTTAAACTATGGTGAGTTGCGCCCACACACACACACACACACACACACAGATTATCCCTCTGTTGCTGTAGGTGGACAAGTAGGAAGACAAAGGAGGAAAAGATCCGTTCATTATCCCACCCCCCACCACACACAAGTGCACCCACACACTGCCAGACATATGCACTGTATGTATACACACACACACNCTCATTAATAATAAATAAGACACTTCACATGACACTTCTGCATGTCCTACATTCAGACAGCATGAATTAAAAATGAAACAGGATGCAGTATCCATAACATGCTCATAAATAATAGAAAAACTCCATTTCATGGCCTTAATACGACTCTTTTGTCTAATCTGTAAAACTCTTTACAAGGCAATAAATAAAAAACAGTTGAAGTACAAGAGGTGTGTCTGTGTAACATGTGTCCATACTAAGCTGTGGCAGATCATCAAAAGTTCGACATAGCTGGAGTGGATGCCATTCTTTAGATGGGTTCTCATTCTGGAACTTGGCAGCTGATGCCGCGCCATACTGTCAGGGCACAGGTGTTGATTCACCACAGCAACTGCCCACACGGTTAGACCAACGTATGTGTCAAAAATGGACTCAAGCGAGCGATGATATTAAAAGACTATTACATGTATATATTAGATAATATTTTTCACTGACCTCTGATCTGACACACACTGATAACTGTGTGGGATATTTTTCCATCCTCTCCCTTCTGTTAGTGTGAAGCACGGCGGCCATTTGTTTGACAATGTCAGACGGCAACACAGGGACTGTCTAAGCAAGCGCCGTCCAACCACCATGATGACATCAGCAGTCACAGTTTGACATGAGCCTCCTGACAGCTAGATGTAAAGATGAACACCATTCCCAAATTTGTCTGTTAAATATAAGGCTGCTGTTACAAAATCCACCAACCTGCACCTCTGAATCTCTTTCCTGTTGCCCCAGGACGTGTTTGTCCCTGAACCACCTGAGGCAACAGGCTTATGGTGAAAAAGGAGGGGACTCAAGGCTGGACTATTATATATCTTTGTCAAGAAGGCCCCTGGCTATATTCTCATTTACTTTCACCCCTACAAACACCCCTCTCACTGTGCAAGGCTAGCACTGCTGTGGCCTGTGATAAAGTGCTTTTCAGCTGGCCTGTGACACCCAGGGGAATGCAGGGAAATGGAGATGAATGGTACCTGTATAGACACAGGTTTCAAAAGGCAAAAATGAAAAGAGGTCAAGTGGTTGAGAAATTATGTTAAATGACAAAGTTGTTTTGACTTGCACTTTTTTTCAAAATTCCTCAGTTAAAATGATTATATCTAAATAAAGAAGAAATGCTTTAAACAAATATGTTTGATTAGTATCAATATTCTGACTATACACAGGTGTTATAATCATCTGAACATCACGCACAAGGTGGCTTTAAAAGCCCTAAACTGCTGGAAACTGACAGGCTCTCAGTCACTCATAATGTCACCACTGTTAGTTATGATTCAGTCCCTCCAGCTACTTGCTGCTGTACTTCGCTGTGCAGACTGATTTCTCCCTCTCCACCCACCCAGTCTCCTGCTGTTCTGGTTTATTATTGCCATAACAAACAACAGCATATCATCTTCACTGCATCTCATCAAATGTGTCTGACTGATACATAAGCCAATATATCTAATATACATACAGTTGGGTGCAAAAGTCTGAGACCATATTGTCACTGTCACATTGCTACTTGATCTGCTGGAAAATTGAGGCACAGTCATGTTTATACCAGGTGAACCCTGGCTGCAAGTTGAGTTACTTAAATGAGCATCTGATGAGTAGAGTGTCAATTGAACGCATACTTCGGTAAACTGGTACAACTAATGGAAATTTGATGTTTCGTACAAACGAATTAAGTTGGTTAAAGCCACATTTGCTTAAATTTGATTGAGTTTTAAAAATGTATTCATCTTACATGTCTTACTTTTTGTGATTTCAAATGTTTCTACTACTCAAACTTTCTGATTATTATAACTTCGCGTGAAAATAATTAGAGATTTTCAATATGGTCTCAGACTTGAGACTGACTCTGAGTGTGTGTGTGTGAATTTGCTGAAAATGCGACTATACCTCCCTTAAAAACAACAAAATCTCTGCTCCAGACTATTTGAAGCAAAGACGTAAAAGGAGTGTATGAATGTCAAACTGCATTGTCCATGTTTCTCTTTGCTCTTGTCAACCACTGCCAGGATAAACAGCCAATGGCGCTCCATCGCCAGCGCCGTCCTGCTAGGCCTTGTCTCGGCCAATCAGTGAAGTGAACTGTTCGCAGGCCTCTGTATTGGCTGGGTGACGTGTGTCTTGAGGCTAAACCGAAGTTTGCCCTCCAAGATGCGACAACCCCCCTCCTCTCGTTTGTCTGACCTTCTCCCGCTCTCACCATCCGTCTGTGTCCTGCGTCTTGCCTGCTGTACTTTCTGCCCTGCTAAGCTTGGCAACAGAGGAAATACGGGCCAAGGGTTTCAAGTGAGTATATGTGAAAGCATCAAAGGAAATCTATTTATTACACCAATTACAAACCTCTTAACTTTTTAAGATTAAAACATTAAGTGTAAATTGAACATAGCCCTAAAACAATTATATGAGTTGAAGAAATGAATAACACAGTCTACATATGGATCCTTAATAACCAATGGTTAAACAATATATATATATAAGTAAATTGGGTTTCGATTTTTATATTAAAATGTATTATCTATTAACAACGTATACAGTATCAATACACAGCAGTAGGTTTTTATAGTGGGGGATTGTCTTCTCTTGGTCTTAATAAGGGCTCTGTTCCAAAAACCCAATGTGACACAACAGCAGGTGCTATGAATTTAGGGCAGTGGAAAAGCCTGCAAATGGCCGACCAAGATACACACAGGAAAGGCTCGATTAACACTCTCCTCGTGATGGCTGAAAGGACACTGATCACAGTAATCACCCGGGTAACATCAGCCCCATTTACCTCCAAACCCCCTCATTGCTACTCATCACCCTGAGCCAAATGAGCAAGAGGCAAAGAAGGTGGGTGGAGTCCTGAGGGCAAGACCAAAAAAAAAAAGGAAAAAAAAGAGAAGATTGAGATCTCTTGCCTTGGGGAAGGTCAGCCTACAGAGCTCCTGCTGCTACAAAGGAAAAAAAACCTAGATGTGCATTCTTTACACAAGCTTAAACTCTCACTTAAACTGTTACTTGCAGATAGGTAGATGCCAATTAAGTTTGTCAGGGTGATGCTTAAGATAAAGCCAACCAGATTATTAACTCTATTTGAACTCTTACTCGCAGACAGAGGCTGCTTTCCGAGACGGATTAATTCCTCTGGATTAGAGCGTTAAATCTCAGGCGAGTGTGACAGCCAAGACAAGGCGGTGGCGGCGGCGGAGGTGCAAAAATGAGCAATGAGAAATCTAAGCCCATCATTAACTCTCTGTGGATTGGCTGCATTACCCATTAGCTACTAACAAATTCAAGTTGCCTTCAATCTGGGAAACCTTCAACCTACACAGTAAAAGAACTACAAAACCATTACTCACTGAAGAAGACACAAGAATATTTGCTTGGGATTTTAATAGACAGGAATTCATTGATTCATGAGGCACATTTTTAACTGGAGACACCGAAAGCAAAAGCACTTCACAAGAAAAGAATCATGAATTCAAATTGACAGTTTCCCTGCATATGTAGACCAATTCAGGGAAACTCCAAGGCACTTCAGTGAACTCTGTCTCACACTGGCCCGTGGCTAGTTGGCCTATAACACACTACACAGCCGTCTGGCTCTCTCTGTCTCGCTCACTCCCCCAAGTCATATTCACACACAGAAAGAGAGACATTACAGTACATAACCTCTGGCTGTCTGAATGTACATGAGTGCCGAGCACTTTGTACTCAAGTGGAGCTGTGCAAGAAAGGAGGGAAGAGAGTGGGAGTGTGGGCCCAAACATGCACACACATCTTTTAGCCCAAACGAGCCTCAGTAGATTATCCTGCTCATTTAGAAAGGGAGACTTGCAGAATTGCTGAGGTGCTGAGAGATCCACAAGAGATGCATAAAATGTTGGTTTTGTTGCCAATTAACATAATGCTCAGTCTTCAATTAAAAACCGACAATATTACTACACTTAAAGTGGCAACTAAGCAATAACCTCTCAAAATATAATATTGCTATTCCAGCAGACGTCCCCCAAAGTCCCATATTAATATCTCTTAGAACCAGCATTTCATGGTTGCACTATTCAAATAAATAAATTACAAACTATATAAACTTGATCAACACCTCAAGACACCTTCAAGAAATAGATGCTCTTTGACGTGCAAACTCCACCATCAGTATCAGATACATGCTGCAGTTGTCAGGATCACTTAGCCGTACAGCTCCTGACCTGCCCTGTGCAAAAAATATTCACATCAATCTGCCAAAATGTGCTGAGGCAATCTGGGCTCGCTAGCATGATTAAACTCAAGTAGACAAACAGTGGTGTGTGGGCCGGGGTTTGAACACTGGCTATCCATAGCATGATGTCAGCTCTCCTGTTGGGAGAGTGAAAGGCCTGCTGCAAAGAATGGACGAGGGCCAGGCTTGGACAAAGGAAAACAAAACAAGTAGTTGAGATCACACAGCACACAATGGATGCCGTCCCCGTCTGCGGCCTCCACGCGTCTCGCACAGCCGACGGCCCCCTGCCCCCCCCTCCCTCAAATGACACCCTCGCTCTCTGTCGTCTGCCGGCTTTTTGTTTTCCTGTTTGTCAGTGCAGGGTATCATGCCAGCACTTGTGAAACGTGAGAGGCACTTTAGCTTTATAAACACAAAGAAGTATGCTTGTATCGCCCACCAAGACTGAAAGCATTGATTGTGCGTGTGTGCGTGTGTGCGTGTATAAGCCATCTGCTAGGACAAGAAAGAGGGGTTCTGGATTTGTAGGTTTTTATCTCCAAAGACCAGACAGTGACCACGTTATGCCAAAGCTTCATCTTTTCAACTTCCAATGACTTAACCTCTGACTATCAAGCTCTTAATTTGTCAAGTTTCTTTACACAACGACAAATCACAGTCAAATATATGATAAGCCCTGTTCTTCCTTAGAAAAAAAAAGGGAGAATCAGAAACAAGAGGAGAAGGTTTGCTGTTTCAGGATGGACATATATGCACATGTACGTACAGAACAGACAGAAGTAGAAGTGGTTTTTGATTAAAATTTTGATTAAATAGAGGATTAATAGAAGGTAAAACATAAGGGATATAACTCAAGTGTAATAATTTGGCAAGTATTACTGAAAATTCCCAATTCAAAATGGAGGGTGTGGATTCACTTCTAAGATGAGGCAAGATCAAAATTATTAAAATGAGTAAATTATATTACTATGTTGATTACATATGGCATTATTGTTGGCAAATGGCTAGCATTTTCCATTACTTGCAACATCACCCAACACGACTATGAAGTCAGGACACAGAGGCTTGATTTCTTCAGTGAGTCCAGAATAAACAATAGCATATCACAGAACCTATTCGACCATGTTCCTAGTTGTATGGTGTCATTGCTCTGCTGTCAGATGGTGCTCCATGCTAATGACCGAACAGAACAATAGGTGGGCATGCAAATTTCATGGCTGTTGACCTAAATGGCGGCGTTTAATCCAGACTTGGCCCTGAAAACAGCTCACGTCTGACAATCAGATGGAGCACTCGCGCGGCCTTGACCCTAGCTCGAGAGACAGTGTTATTAATCTAGTCTGTAACTGCCAGCACGTTTCGCCGTCCTGCCAGGGGGGAGTGCAAATGACAAGATATCATCCCCGTCAATATGATCACAGGATGGGCAGAACTCAGACACCTTAATGAATGTAAACCCTTTAACTGTTGGCACAAGATAGCAGAGCAGCACGTCCCCCTCGAACACATGTACTCAATGACCAGGGCTGGTTTAGAGCAGTAGAGCGTGTCATGTGAACTCATGCATCACGCCAACCAAAATCCACCTCCCTCTCATGTGTCCCCAAAACCCAGTAATCCATGAACTACAGTCTGGTGTTATCATCATTGAACAAATACTGTTCACCAATAGTGTGATGTGTTTCTGTGTTTCCAGTTTATCTTTGGAAACCAGCTAGACAGATATTACTGAGCACATTTTCAGTGACCGCCTACAGAACGTCAGCAGGATCTGTAAAAGTAATCGTTATTGTAAGTCCTCTATCCTCTCTGCTATCCATGTACAAAAGCCTTTTGCCCTGTAAGCTTCATTGATTAGTTTTCATAATTGTTTATGTATGTGCTGTCCTGGGTAGCTTTTGCATATCAATAATTGCACTTGAATTGATCACTTGATTGTGGAAATAAAGCTGTCTTTACTTATTTATTTCTCTTCTGGTGGCTTTTAGGACAGGTTGCAATTTGGTTTCAGGTGACTTGGACATTCTCTGGAGTCTCTATATTTTTTGTCCCATAGAATTACTCTTAAATTTTTAAAACATAGATATAAATGCAGGTAAGGCACAAAAAACATTGAGTGTATTTTGCTTGGAACTGGAAAAAAGTAAAGTGAAAAGCTATTACATGGGAACGTTGAACACCGCGAAAACTACAGAATAAAACAGAAGAAATACAAAATGCTTCTTTTAAATGAAATACAATATGTGTCACTCACATGATAACAATAGATACTTTTACATTTCCATACCTCATTCCGCTCTCCAAGGGCGCTAGCTAAGTTTCAGCTGTCTGCTAGCATGCTCGCTAGCTCGATGTACACCTCACAGCTCAAAGCTACAAACAATACAAAAATAATGAGGTAAATTACTTTAACTTTCACAATTTAAACTCTTTTCTCCTAGGACACAAACAAATGAATAGTTGAACTGGTTTTTACCGTTTCTCTGCAGTACATCAACACGTTGTGAAGAGAGGAAGCAGGAAATTCAGCATTGCAAAAAGCTTTAGAAAAAGAAAAACGCGCCTTTCAAAATAAAAGCGGAATAGACCGCTAGGTGGCACTGCAAGACTTCAATATCTTATTAACACACAAACAACCCTGAGTAGCAGAACATTATCAGACATTTACAATAATAATGGTTGCTGGTTCCATTTACTGCACTGCTTTCTGTAAATAAATTTAAAAAAAAGCAACATACAGTTAGAAAGAAAAAGTGCATTTTAAGTGGAGCTTGTTGGGAGTGGTCCCAGTCTGCCTCCACACAGCATGGCGTCAAATTCTTTGTGCCCTGAAAAACTGCTGCAGCGCTGAGACCTGCGAGTGACCTTCAACTTTTGTTATGCACCCTGTGTGAATGCAGAGGCACCGACGCACTTGCCTGGAAGAATTTTAGATGTTGACAAGACTGAGAGACAAAGAAACAAAAGTAGAAAAATCTAATTAAAGTGCAACATTAAACAGCATGAATTACTTCCATAAAACAACACTGCTTATGCAAGTTTTTCAAGATATACAGTGACTGCATCCTCAGTTCATTATGGAGGAAACAGTGCATCCAGCTAACTACTGCAAAGATGTAAACAAAAAAATTACATCTGAGCAAGACCGTCCAATTATCAGTGCTGAGCTCCATTTCCTCTCTCATTCCTCAGCTTGCTTTGTGTACCGAAAAAGGCCTTAAAAGATTTCAGAGAGACAAGCATTTCAGCCCTCGCAGCTCAGCAGTCTAAATGGTCCGGGTCTGTTTCCAGCCCCTGGTTAATGGGCAGACTGGCTGTCATCCTGATAACATCACTGAGTGAAAGGCATTGTGAAAGGCAAACGTATTTCAGGATTTTCTGGCAGATGTTTTTTTTCCGAGAGACAGACAATGTTCACCTTATCTAAACCAGTATAGAGATCTATGGTATATCTCTGTCTACATCTATCTATATACTGCCTCTGGGGAAAAAAATATTTGAATCAAGCACAGTTAGTATGTCTGTAATAAATACATAGAATTGAGGACCAAATTCAGCAAACTCTTATACAATAATCTCATCCTTTATGTTCATGCAGTCTGTTAAACTGACATCTATGACAAGTGCATATAATAAAAATACTGAAAACAAATGAAAGTGAAAGAACCTATGTTGGGCTTCCAAGACTGGGAGAAATATTAATAATATGTTAAGGATTTACACGTTCTTGAATCAATACTTTTGCATTCAAGTGGCGTTTTGCCTTCTACTCTTGTGAATGTCGGATCAACTGTAATGATGGATTATTCACTCACACCACCCACTGAGTATTTATCCATGGAAAAATGGGATTTGCGCTCATCCCCACCTACCACATCGATCACTAATGTTTTAATAGCAGTACCACACACTGACATGTTTTCTCACTTAGGAGGTGTCGGGGTCACATGGGGCTGAAGGCTACTTTGGATAAAAGGCAGAGAGAGAAACCCTGGACTGAATTCAGTTCCCCTAAAATTGCGCTGGAGCAATGAGAAGGTCACTAAATGGGCAATGATTTTTCTTCCGTCATCTGTTGACAGACTCTCTCTTGATGGAGCAGATATTGGATTTGGATATGACTAAGATGTGTGTGAACTCAGAAACAGACCAGGTCTAGTCAACGTTGCATCCACTCCATCATGTTTCCTAAACCTGCAACAATCATGTAACCGAAGTCTGAACATAAAATGGACTTTGTATATAATAATGGCAAACAGAAGTGGTTGTCAGCTGCTCTGCACAGTGGGATAAATATTTGGTGTTTTGAGGGGCCAGAGAAAGGTAGAGGAAAACAGGCTCTGGGTAACAAGACTGGGGGTGGGGAAATAAGCTAGGTGATGATTCAACCTCTTCTTTGCCCTTCGCTCCTCCTGTCAGCACATTTCTGTCGACTCTGAGCCGACAGCAGTCTTGATGTGGCGAGGTGTAGCCAGGTCGGGTGCAGCCAGGATAATCTACTGTAATGGAGGAGTTAAGAATACACCGTCAGGTCAAACAGCTTCTGAGGCCTAACACCTTTCTCACATCAGATTTGGAGCTGGGTTGTGTCCGACCATTATTCCAACCCTCCCAAACCAACAATATGGCATCTTCAAAAGAGCCAGGATTTGAACTTCTCTTTCCCTCTCCTTCTGTTTTAGCACATGCATTTTCCTCTTTGTCACCATTTCTATAGCTCCTTTCAATCTTTTTTTTTTTTTTTAGATTTATGATTTACCAAATTTTATTTACTGTCTGAACATTTTTTTCATTTTTTGAATTCAGAATTTTAGTTTTACAACAACCAACCTAACAGACATGTCTTTGGACAGTGGGAGGAATACCGGAGCACCCGGAGAAAACCCACGCAGACATGGGGAGAACATGCAAACTCCACACAGAGAAGACCAAGGTCCCCATTCAAGGATCTTCTCCTGTGAGGCCACAATGCTGCCCACATTTCGAAGCATGAATGCTTTTATAACACTTCTGTCCCAACTCCCCCCATCCGTCCGAGAGAGAGAGAGATGAGAAGATAAAATAAATATAAATATAAATAAATTTCAATCCTTTCTAAATGATTTACACATAAAAAAAGACAACTTAGCAACTGCTGAGCTGTTCCCTGCAACTAATGAATGCAGCGATGAAACAATAAAAAATAGAGAAATCTTATTTTCTGCCTGCCCAGTCAGCTTTGAGATGTAAAGCAGGGGTTTTCCTCTCAAAAGCAGCAGCTGATTCTGCTGGCCCCGATAAACAAGATCTACAATTAACATTCAGTCTGAGGGGCAGCTTTGAGTCGAGGAGGGACAGTGGACAGAGATGTGTTTTGTAGGCGCGCTCACTCACACGCTCTACCCACCCCTGAAAACACACACACACACACACACACAAACACACACCTGACAGCTGCACTTTAACCCTCCCTTCCAGCTTGTAGGTCTAATTATCCGGTGGCGGCCAGGGCCCCAGTGGGGGGCCTCTGAGTGCATGTGTGTGATGCTGTGTGTGCGTGACGTTGTGTGTATGTGGGTGTGAGTGTGTGTGTGTATGTGCCTCAGTGGGAGGGGGCAGCATCGCCTGCAGACCGGGTGGCTGGGACCTGTGATTTGATTTTGAAGGAGCAGATGGCAGGATGCTGCTGGAAGGCATTTGAGGAGAGAGAGAGTGTGTGTGTGTGTGTGTTTGTGTTTATGGGTGTATAAGTGACTTAGTCAAGAGCTCCACTTTATAGGAGTGAAACGTAAAGCTGCTTACATAACGTATGGGGCTTTTTCAAATACATTAGATAATAGACACCTAAACAAAAGATGAATACTAATTTTCATAAAAGAAGTCATCACATCGTCAAAGATGATTTGTGAACATTTGTGAATATGTGTGACAGTAGGACCGTAAGTTTGAATATTTTTGTTTGAACATATAATGTGTATTTCATTATTTAGGCAATATAGAGGTTATTAAACTTGGCTTTTAATATGACACGTCTAAACACCAAAAGCTGGACATTAAAATCTCCATGAAAGGTTGGATTTATTGCAGCACTGTTGGATTAAGCTGCATTAGTTTTGCACTGAGGTAGGTGTACTGACATGTTAAATGGTGACAGATGCAAGAGGGACATCGCTGCCATCGATAATAAATAGACTCTCTCAAAATTCACACCACATGCAGTTCAGCCCAATGCACAGTACAGTATCTGTTTACTGATGCATTTTCCAATATGATGACAACAAGGAGTTACTCTCCCTCGCCTCAACTCCAGTGTGCTGTACGCTAATTACACTCTGGGACCTGAAATTGATATCGATCTCCTGGTTTGAATCGGTGGTTTGAAGGCAAACAAGCTTCCCCTAGCGGTGTTCATTTAATAGGAAGTGACATTAGGGAATACCCTCATTCACTACAGCCAAAGTATTCACTTATTTTCTCACACAAAAACTGCTGCATTCAATATACAAAGCACATACATTTGTGGGTTAAGGTGAGTGAATGTCCCTATTTAGAGAAACCTATGTCTCCAATTTTGGTGATGTTGAATTTTCAGATGTAAATTCTCTTATTTGTCAAGTTATATAAAGCATTCAAACACCTCAATAGCTCATAGAAAGTTGATGTTTTGGTGACACATGATTTTCACTTAATAGAGACAATATTGGAAGCAGTCTTTAGTTGGTCTCGTCACCAGTATGGCACCACTCAGGATGTGAAAAGAGGCTTATCAGGGTCGAGAGGTTCCATGTCAGAGGGCTCTGTACAAGTCAAGCTGTCAGATTACTGAGACATGTTTGGTCTGGGAGAGTGTTACCTCCTCTTCAAGCAGAGGGGGGCAGAGGACAAGAGAAAGTGAAAAGATTAAAGCTAATGCTTCTCCAACTAGTCAGTATTTAGAAATAAAGATTATGTTGTCAGATATAACTGTTTATGTTGCACTGTGAAATCGAAGACAGCACTTACTGGCTTTGACATTCGAACTGAAGCGACTTTTATGATCATGGACAGGATGTTGTCAGGTGTCCAGCTCTGGTCTCAGGATCAGGTTACAGGCTTAATGGGTTAAACCTCTGAATTAGACACTTAATTCAATTCTGAGACAGCCCTGTTGAGGCAGAGAGAGTAAGACAAGTCCAAAGCAAACAGTCCTTTTTTAAAAGTCAGACATTATGGCTTAAAGACACTGTGTGCTGTCTTTCCAGCATCTGGCTGCTGTTGCTGCTTTTTGGCACTGGCAGATGGGACTAAAACACCAAACGCTGTTCGGTGATTACTAACAGCTGCTGAGGAGAATATTCTCACCTATGATGCTCCAAACTGACACAGCTTTTCATAAGAGTGATGGCAACTTTCAAGTAAAGTCTATATGATCCAGAATTCAATAAAACTGTTGTAGATTTGAACATTTTACTTACACTTTGTAGGAGGCCTGTTCTGGATTTTACTGTGCAAACCTGGTTCAGGTTAAATGACAGAGCTGGGAAACCACAGCATAATCTGATTTCTCAAACACGGTCGAACCAAATGACACTGGCACTCTATAAAGACTCCACTTAAGTGCAGGGTATTGCTGGAAGCTGCTTCTAATTTCATACATTAAAACAATGCTTCCCTTGCCTGTCTGACTATGACTTCCTAAATACACAGAGACAACTGGAGCACTTTTTAAAAACCAGAAAAAGTTTTTTTTTTTGACATGACTTCTGTGGCTGCGATGATACAACATATGAGGATGGCTGCATCTTTTGTGTCCTCTATCTAATGGAAATGGGCCACATCTTATCATCTTTGCTGACAATGTTGGTTTGCTGAAAACTGCCTCATGAAAACAAACATTAAATTTAAAGACTGATTATCAAAATGGGAGTGGTCTGGAGATGGATGGATGGATTTCTGCTCCAGCAGAAAGAACACATCAAATCAAAGGAAGCTTAAAAAAAGACTGCTGTAACTAATGGCTGATGTGTTTATTAAAAACTCTGGTCAAAATCTAAGAAAGCTAAATGACACACTTGTCAGCATGACAGATGTAATGTGGCATCTGCAATGTATAATCCCAAAAGACGGTGTAGTGCATGTCTTAAATCACTACTAGAATGACAAATTTATGATTATAAATACCAACAGCTCCAAAGAAATCACTGGCTGAATTCATTATACCATAACTGTTGGCGTTATGTTGGTGGTTGACTGACATCCATCTTCAATCCAATAACTGAGCGTTAGGTTTACTTACAAGACCAACAGGCCTGAGTTGCACTTGTTGAGACATTTAGAGTCATAATATAGGCAAAAATACAATAGCATTGATGAATGATGTTGTGATTTCTACAGTTAGACTGATCACTCAACACATCATCTATTTATGGGTGAGACTAAAATGTAGGCATGAATTTACAGTATGTGTTTCATTTTCAAGCTTGCATAATGTGATATTTCTGTAAAACAGCTTTCACAACTAGATTTTATGTATGTTGTGCAGACAATCTGTGTGAAAATACAACAAGACCAGGTGGAAAGCTAGTATATGGCTGGATCACGTACAAACCTGACTACTCAAATATACTCAACTGACAAAGCACAAAGACATTATATTTAATGTCTGACCTCATCAACATCATTGATTTTTGCTCATATCTGCTTATTCTGAATTTGATGGCAGCAACTCATTTCAAACAAGTTGTGACAGGAGCAACAAAAGACTGTAAAGGTTGAGAGCTGATCCAAAAACACCTGTGTAAGGACAATATGCTCCCATATAACTGAGGAATGTTTGTGCCTATTCATTTTAAAAGAGCAACGTACAATGGGGAAATTCCAACACTTGACCGACCAATGACGTAAATTCATCATTCAGTAAGTCAGGCAAAGACTTTCATTCATAGAGCTGCCGCTTTACTACTACAAAACATTCATTCATTTTTCAGGTATCAGACCAATCATAACATAACAGCGTGTCTTTGCAGGTACAAGGGTTGAATGGAAAGGTTCAAAGCAAAACTACTCTGAAAGACTCTGCAGATCTGGAGCTGAACCAAAGTTACAGCATTTAAATGCCCATCATAAAAACTAATACAACATTCCTCACGGCAAGTCAGAGTGAAATGTCTGGAAAGAGCAGCTGGTCTGCATGGCTGATCTACTTGGAATCTGCTAAGAGATGGAAATAGAGACACATCAAGGCCTTATGTCACAGATATGGGATTTAGCTAATCACAGTGGAGAATCGGACAGGATTCTTACAAGAAGTATTCATGTGTGCAGCTGTGGATGATGTCCCCTCCCAACCATGTTTACTATGAACAGATGAAAACATAGAAATACACAGCATAGATATTGATTAACAGGACAAGGACAGCTGTTGATGGCTATTGGCTAAAAGTGTATTCTGATCTATTCATCTGATCTCCACTTAATACTCACACCACTGGTTGGAGAAAAAATTTTATCTGCCACAAGAAACTTATGTAAATAATTAAGAGGATATATATAATCCTAACAAGTCATTAGAAACTCTGGTCCTGTACAGTGCTGGCTTGACAGAAAGGATACTGGGCTGTCAGAGGTGATCACCATTCCCATGAGTCATTTGTCTGGACTGTCCGGCCGAGAGAGATTCCTGTCTGCTCACAGGAAGCAAGCATCAGCTGGTTTGACTGTCAGACTTGGGACTCCCAGTTTAAACATTTGACAGAGACAGGAGATCTCATGGTTATATAACTGTGACCATTACTCATGAAATTCTGTTTTATTTGATCAATAATCAACATCCTACTGAAAAAGAAACAATATTTGAGCCACAAAGCTGCTAAAGTATAAACTCTAAAGCTGCAAATTGCAACTTTTTAATGAATGATTTTATGAACAAACAACATTATTTGTGCAATTGCAGCTGTGTTTGGAGCAAGGCTTTAGCAAAGACTCTGCCCTCATAAAAACCATACAAGGAACCAAAGCACAATTTGCCACTTCATTGGCAATGGGATACAACAATTTTTTTGATACCTCTCAAAAATGCCTCTGCCTTATTTATTGCACGGCTACACAAAATTTTCCCCGACATTTGTTGATATCCTACCCATTTGCTTTCAATGCTACACTGACAGTAAACACACAAATTTCCTGAAATGTTTCCCAGTGTGTCACAGTTCGCTGCATCTTAAATAAAACAAATCAGGGGTCATTTACAGCCATTTGAGGCCAGCTGCCTGAAATATGGGAGCAATATTTACTTTGGAAGTTTTGAATAGCACAGTCTTCCTCCTTTCATTCAAGACCCAAACATAAATCAGTTTTATTATTCATTAATCTGGACAAAGTCATTCATGTTTGTATATCGTGTTGTTGCCAGCCATTTACAAAACCTTAAACCTTTGGTCTGTCATCAGCCTGGAATCTGTTTAATGTTCTTGGTACAACTATTAGTACTGCTGAAAATCACACCAATTACTTTTCAAGTTTTTAAAATATGATGCTGTTTGACCCAAATATATCATGCAGACATCTTAACGACATTTCAGCCTCACACAAGCCCTCAACCCTCTCAAAGGTGTATGATGTCAGCAAGCTTTTGCATTTACATTTACCACTGGAATTTATTTTTGTTGACTTTCTTTATGTGATTTTATTCAATCCCATTCTTCTTATTCCCACTCATTTAAACCCCTTTACCCATTTCAAGTTAAACAATACTGTGAGATGAGAGTCAAAACAATATAATTAATAATCATCTAAGACCTCTCCCACATGGGACGTCATATAAATCTTCTTGATTAGGGGCACCATGTGCTCGAGCTCACCTCATCTCATAACACCAGGGACCCTCAATGAGATTTTCAGATGGACACATTACTACACTATATATGTGTCCCAGATGGATGGGATTATGGCAAAAACAGCCTCACATGGCTTAATAGGGGCGGATGAATTAGGGAGGAAACTGTGCTGATGGATATGGCAAAAGGCCTGAACTCTAAAGTGTATTCATTAGTGCCTTGTTGAAATAATCGTGGCGTGTAATTATGTATGGATGATTAAACGGGGTGTAATTACCTAGACTGCTGACACAGCTGAAGCCTATAAATCACAGCGGTTTTTGGAGATAAAACCTTTGGCTAAAAAGCTCAGCCTAGCAGTTCCATCTGGTTTCCAATACAGCAACTCCCTCCTGTTATGTAATTTGAGTTTGTGGATATTGGAAAGAGCAAGAATACTGTATCGTCTTCTTCTTTGCATTTGAGTCCTTTAAACTAAAACAAGCATAAAGGGCTCACCTGCTTGCCCTCCAAAGTGTACAGTCTCCTCACAGCTCCAGAGTCCAACTTGATCGCATCCGTGATGTCGGTGAGAACCTGCTCGAAGGAGTGCGCCGTCTTCTTATTGAGCAGTATCCGGACGGCCTTGCGGGGTTTGACGCCGCTGCGGATGACCGTGACCAGCTTGGGTTTGATGAAGTCCTTGGACTCGCGCTGCAGCTCACTCTTCAGCGAGATGAGAGAGGAGAGGGAGCGTGATGTGCTGGTCTTGCTGCCCACTGACCAGTTGGGGTTGACGTTCTTGGTGTAGTCCACACGGCGGAAGGGTTCATTTGAAGCACACACGTAACTCTCGCCTGGAGGGAGAAACAAAGTTGGCAGAGGTGAGAGTCAAAACGTGGATCCACATCTGAGAAATTCAAACGTATTTAAAATGAAATTCGCGTCGCACTTGCATTACGTCATAATCCATCTCAGACATCATAAAACATAGCTGAACAACAAGGAGTTAACATTCCTCAGCTGAAACAGAAAGGCACTTTGAGAGGCCGGGCCAGTGTAACACCGTCCTCTCTCCCTTTCAGCTGTTGAGCTGCTGCATTGGCCTTCCTCCAAAGCAAAGCATTTTGTTTTATCTGCCAGCATTCCATTCACACAGTTAACACGCGAATGTTTCCCCTCAAGAACAAAGTCATGTGACGACTACAGGGGCTTGGCCGGTAAATGAAAACCGCGGCAGGAATGTGTGGTGATTGTTGTGAAGGCCGAGAGCTGGATGAGAAACTCAATGCTGAGTAACAGAGAAAGTGACAGATATTTTCCTTTCATTCAACATTCATCAAAAAAGCATTGAAGCTTCCACCAACACATGAGTGTCTCTCAGTAAATTCTGTCTTAGGAAATACTGATAATATGAGGTTAAAGGTGAAAAAGATTCTTTCAATATTTGGTAGTAAAAAGTAAATTTTGCAGAATGAGAATCAAATCCAATCTGAAATTTTGGTTATCCAATATGTGTCAAGACAAACGGATCGAGCTGCAGCGTAAGAAGGCCACATGAGACGGGGCGTCCCACGATACCTGGTTTTATTAAGCCTGCAATTAACCAAAGGCTAATTAAAAGGCTAGGCCACAGCTGGAGGGGACTGAGCTATGGCTGCAAACTAAAACAAAATATATCTGGGGCTGTCATTCATCTGGGGGACAAAAGGCAGGAAACTGAACCGTCCTCAGATGGTGACTGGTGACAAGTCTATTCCCTGAGGTGCAGAGATCTCAGGTGCAACATCTCTCAGTGATGCGATGGGAGCCCCTGCCACCCGCTGCTGGCTGCTGTCCTCATGTGGACGACAGATGAGGTCAACCTTAACAGAGCTGTCTAACCAGTCTGGAAGCTTTTACTGCAGTGGTCACACGGCTGTCACCAATCCAAAAGCCAAGACATGGCAGTAAATATGTATCATAAAACAGTGTAAATATTAACACAATGAGGTGACCCCATGACCCAATCATAATTTCAGCATGTAGATTCTAGTGTGTTGCTGGCAGGACAACAGCATTGCAATAATAGGAATTGGACTAGCTTGGCCAGAACAATACTGGGTGATGGTTTAATGATCTTAATCTACTAATGGCAACATTTACAGTATATTGTACAGAATTACAAAGACACAAAATCATCTGTCCATCAAGCAGACCCTCATGATGCAATCGAGTGTTTGCCTGGAGCCATGACCCCTTAAGTCAAAGCTAATTAGACATTTAAACATATTCATGACTGAACAGCTTAAAACTGTGAATATATTAATCAAAGACAATTGAAATCAAAATCTGAAATTCTCCAAGAAACAAAAGCAAATCTCGGTACTTTAATAAGGAAAGAAAATCTGACTTCCTTTTATTAGTATGCATTTTCATTTTAAAAGTTCAAAAAGAGTTCAATAGTCAGCTAGTTTAAAACATGTGGACATTTACCAGGCAGGCAGTCAAATGAAATAGCTTCATTATGGGAAATGCTGAATCCAGTGTTTTCCGAGCTTGGCCCATACTAGCAACTAAAAATCAGGATTGCTTGGTCTTTGTTGCTTCAAATTTGACCTTTCTTTGTTCTAATCTGTCTCCTGTGAGTCTGCAAACCGAATGAATGTGCAGTCCTACTGTGAATCATGGGAACACCACTCTGATGGACGCACTACATTGGAGAAAGCTGTATTTTCTTTTAATTTCTTTTTTCTCCAGATAGGTCACTAAAACATTTACCTTTTTAAAAATTAGTTCATATTGTTAAGATTCTCCCAAGACACTTCATGAGCAGTGAAGTCCAGAAATAGTGGGTTTTCTCAGTAAATACAACATATCTGATGTTGTAATGCCTTCATACATTTGTCCACTTTCAACCTTGAAGGGCTTAATTCCACTAGTTGGTGCTAATAAACCTCTCAGCTGCCCACTCGCCATTGTCCCAACTAGAGCTCCTGTGTCAGCATGTTGATATATCCACATAGTAAACTACAAAGCTCTTTCTAAGCCCAGTTCACTATCTGCCACCTCTCTGTGTAGTTTTTCCACAACCATCTCAATATAGCTCTTCCATGGGCCCAGGTCAGTCCGTTTAAGTATTTTAAAGTCTCTGTTTTAAAGTCACTGTTTACTGATGCTTTCAGTCGTATTGCAGCTGTGTTAAATCATGCTGATGTAAATCCAAATCTCACGTTAAAAGCTTTCCACTAGCAAACAAGCCGGATGCTTTTATTGTGAAGGAGTTACAGGAAATACTTTGTGTTTGTCAGCAAATTAGCAGAGCTTCATTAGTGATGCTATTCTTCTACATAACAGATCTAATCAAACAGATATATGCTGCACTTTTTGTTCCACAGATCAGTTTTGAATATCGCTGAGAAAAAGGTCGCACCCAACAGTGGGTTGTAGTGCACCTCCAACATGTCATCAAGGTGAACAACTTCCCCCTGCTGTGCAGTGCTGTGGAACAACAGCGTGGCCTGGCGCGACTGCGTCCCGCATAATGGAAATACCCAACAAGTTGACTGGTTGGCTCACTAATCCCATTCAGCCATAAGGGGCACATATGTGAATGGTGCTTATTGGGTTTCCACACAAAAGAGCCCCAGCAGGCCTCAATCAATGGAGGCAGACTGCTGAGCTGTGCAGTAACGTTCCCTCTCTGCGTCCATTAGACGGGCCAGTACACAAGGATAAGACACCGGGGCTCGGCCCACCTGCAGTACATCTCATCTGAGTTCACCCAAATCACAAAGATATTTTTCTACTCACTCCTCATGTGATCAAGCATGCACATTGTTGGTTTTACCTCCTGAGGTTTTTAGTTAATTGACTTGTTGCCAATGCCAACAGTACTATTGGATTGAACGGAATTTCAATTGAGGTGCTCACAGTACTAAAAGTAATCTAATTCTCACTATGAAAAATCAATGTGAATGTGATCTTATAGACACAATGCCCTGGTTACTCAAGATAATCCTGTTTTCGAGAAGTATTTTGCAATGAAGGCCAAAAATGGGAAAAACTATCCACAGTGAATTGTCCAAAGCAACTTAGCCATTTGTCTCTAGAAAAGGTTTTAAAGATAATTTCCCAATGCTTTAAGAACAATAAAGGAAACGCTGTGTTCATGTCAGATGGGATGGACGGTGTAAATGGGAAAAAGATTCTCATGTTTATGACTTGTATGAGTTGAAGTCACAATTCAACATGGCAGAGTTGGTTAGATTTTTTTTAATCGCCTTGAATGATGGTCTGGCTGATGGGAGACATCCATGTTTATTTGGTCTTCAGGGACTTTCAAGTTATCATATGCCAAGTCAGACATATTGAAACTTTCAGAATCGTAAGAGTTTCCCAATTTGCCAGTTTTTCACAACTTGGATGTTGATGTGAATGCTATTTAAAAGTCTAAAACTGGTACAAAAACTTCAAAATGACATTAACCCAGCATCATCTCAAAACCTCAATAACAAAAATCTGCAATGCAAAAACAGAACTACAGGGAAAAGGATGGATGCTTTTTGTGATGTTTTTGTGATTTGGGTGAAATGACCCTTGGCTGACTAAATGAGTCGTTGAAGCATCAGTAGCACTCTGGACGCAACTAATGATTTTTTAATGCAAGCCCAGCACCCTCATTCAGCAACAATGCCCTGTGCGTGTGAGTGCAGAGGTGCAGAGGCAGAGCGCTCTGTACCAGATCCAATGCACCAAAACAGCTTTTGCTCCAACTGCCAAACTAGTGATGCTACAGAATTCAGATCAGGCGCTGGCCTAAATCTTCCCCGGTCACTCAAGGGATGGGGCATAGGAAATGAGTGTAGCGCAGAGTCTAAAGTTTTAGAAGGATGTGAGATGAAAATAGACCAGCGTATGAGAATAATGACTGCAGTAGGAGGTCAGTGGATCCTGAGCGTGTGTGGCAGGGCGGTAACCTCTCGTGTTAATAGAGGATTGCAGGCAGGTCACAGTGCAGACAGACACACGCCAGGGCTGAACATGAAGATTAACTTATTACTGAGAGGTCACTGTCCCTGCAGGGTGAATAACACTGCAGGAAAGTGAAAGGATGGGAGAAGACTGTGCCACATTTGTTTCTGCAAGTGCAACCACACAGTGTTTTAAAACTAAAAAAAAAAATAGTAAACTTGTTGTTAATAGAAGTGGTTTACAGACATATGATAGCACACAGTATTAGCTATTATTTTTCAAATTCAACTTTTAGTTTACAAAGTATGGCTTTATCATCTTAGTTGCCAAACTTAAATTACATTCATTTAAACCCACTGTTTACTGAAACCTGCCTCTTTACTGTAAGCAATGATAGACAGATCCTGCATGGGGGAGGAAAACACCCAAACCCCAAGGGTGAGATTATTTCAAAACACTTTCACAGCCAATGGACCACAAATGGACCTTACAACAACACACACATCCATCACACATCCATTCCCACGCAGGACTGCACTCAGAGGTACACCAGGCACCTTGAAGCCCACACACACTCAGCCGGCACATACCTACTGAAGAGAAAAGAGAGAGTCCAGCTGAGCTCAATGGGCACTGATGCATATGAAGTAAAGCTGTGTGTGTGTCTGTGTGTGTGGTTGGATGGGTGGGGGGGCACTGGGTCAATCATGTCAGAGCAGTTATGTCAATGCAAATGATGTGAATGATTGCATTGGATCTGTTATACTGTAAGGCAGAGTCAGCAGACATGAATGCACTTAACTTGTCTTGAACTTTGACTAAATACACAAATTAAACAGCATCCAGATCCATTAGGTGCTACATCTTAAAATGTGACTTTGCTCTGAGTGACCTTTTAAACTTCTGGTGTGATCTCCCTGATGGCTTAACTTGTGTATATCTGCATGGACCATTCATTCAATGCTGGAGGCAAAAAATAAAATCCAGCTTTTATAAAAATCAATTGCATGTCTGGATCAATGAACATTATCCCTCATCAATATGATCCAGCCTCTTTGTCCCTCTTACCCTCCACTAACTCATCCAGGCAGCTGATCTTCCTGCCTCCATCCAGCGCGTATAAAGTCCGGACCCCCTGAGGCAGGTTGACGTTGTCCGACAGGGAGCGCGTGAGCTCCATGAGGAGGGCGTCCAGAGACCGGAACCGGTCGTTGGAGACAGCATAAACCAGACCTTTAAAGTACTTGTCTCCGTTGCGGTAGAAGCGCACCTTGCGGGCTTTTTTCTCCGAGGTGAGAGACTGGAGCGTGCGCGTGCGGTAGAAGCTGCAGTGCGCGCTGTGAGCCGGACTCGGGACCAGACCGTTCCCTCTGGAGCCGGACTGAGACCCGGAGACCGAGCCGGTCCTCGGGGTCCGGTGCGGCTTGTCTCGCTCCTCAAAGTGCTCAAACTCGATACTCCTGCTAAGAGACATGTCTTCAAATTCAACTTTTTTCTTTTCCAGAGAGAAGGATCCAAAACACGTGTCTCCACTTCAAGTCCTCAATGAGGCAAAGCTGGAGGATGGATGGATTTCAAACTCAAAAACAACTCCAGAAATAATATCAATTTAAGAAAGTCCACAGAAACTGTCTGATCTACCTTCACTTCAGGAGCAATAAAATCCCAAACAAATCAGGATTATCCGGTTGAAAACGTGTCCAAAAATGAGCAGCTGTGTTTGTGAGACATCTCAAAGGTGGTGTCTTTCAAACAGTGAAGAAAATGTTATTTTAAAAAAAAAACTTCAGCACGCTACAGCAGAAACCGCCTCCGTCTCCACTTCACGTCCTTTCAGTGACTGGTCGGAGGCTCGAGCTGTCAAATCAAGGGATAATGAGAGAGGAGGACATTCCTCCGCCTCAGGGTCCTAATGCCCGCCCCAATTCTGATGATGTATTCAGGACATGGGAAACAATGGACTTTACAATGATTCATTCATTTAGTGATCTGAAATGTGTTAAAAAAAAAAAAAAAAAGATAAGAAAAGAAATTTTTCTGGATAATATACCAAGTGTTTTGGGTGGATAAAACACAGATTAGAAATAAGTATGTAAACTACATGTAAACTACAATAAGCATGTAAACTACTGGTAAGTTTGAATATTAGAGGACTATTACTACAGTATGGCATATTATGTTTACATTTCTTCATTTGGCTGCCTAAAGGCAAAGATATAGCAATATTGTATTTATATGACTTAATTTATAATATAGCATATATGATACATTATGTCAATATGGTAACAATAGCAAATATTGTTAATCATAGTGTTCATCTATCTGTGTGTGTGTGGGAACACTTAAGATGGAAATCAAGAAGAAGGCCTTTGAGAAAACATCTTATATTGGACAACAAATTAACTGATTAAATTTACTACTTAGAATACATGATAGAACAAAGGTGTTGTAAAATGAATTAGAACAGTAGCAAGGAAACTAGATTTACAAAAAAAATAAATGAGCTGCAATTAGGTAGCTAGTTTCATTGTCCCTCATGCCAGGATGAAACAAAGTTATAAGTAAAAGATCAATGAATCAACAAATCACAAAACATCTGCAATAAAATAAAAATACTCTATATTTAGAGAAATATTGAGGTGTGTATCACAAGTTTGCAGTACATTAGCAAATTTGACTTTTTGGGGCAATTTATGAAAGTAGAAGTATTCTGACAAAATTTTTTCTTTTAAAAAGTCATTTATTTAAACTTTTATATGCTTTTGAGCCTTTTTCATGTCTTCAGGAGCTAAAGAAAAGTCGTACGGTACGTTACAGTAAAAATTTATTTTTGAACAGTCTGGTAAGACAAATGAAATTTCCTCAAAGATTGATGGATTGCTGCTGGACATAGGCTACAGGCAAAACTAGACACACAGTTTATGAATATACCATATCATTATGTTTGTCTCTTCGGACATGATACAGTATGTCTGTGTTGCAGAGTGCAGCAAATACTAAGATGGACTCTATGACTGCCAAATAGTGAGCCCGGATTATAGGGCAATGCCAGTTTTACTCACCGCCTGGTGGGTTCCTCACCACCATCCCTGCCAGGCTCTTACCTTCCTGCGTCACCACCTGGCGCAGCACAGCACGGACCTGAGCCACTCTGTCACTGCAGCTTGTCAAAAAGCAGGGCAAACTGTAGTATGGGCAGACCGGGGATGAGTTAACCCACTTTTCAACTACAGTAGCCTAATTCCTGAAGCCAGTGCAATGGAAACTAATAAGTCTAACTGTGTCATACTTTAGAATTAGGAACAAGCTCGTTTTTAAATTTTTGACCATTAAAATTTACAAGTCAATTATGTGTATATTAGAAGACTTGTTCATAGATTAAAAAAACAACCAATGCATTTTGAATATCTGAACTGAACATAATTTGAACTTCAAGGTACTTTTACCCTGTTTTTACAAATGAGCTTTTAACAACATCAGAAAACAAGCAATAGTAACTCTTTAGTGGATGTAAGTTCATTTTTTATTCTTCTTTTGGATCTATATCTTCCACAAAGTGTTTGCCGGTATTTCTGGGGTCAACACAAACTAACAATAAAAAATATCAATAGTGATGTAAAATTAAAGAGTTTCATCAAAAAGTCCAACATAGAGTATTGGTGGTATGAGTAAACAAGAAAAAGCTGTGTCTGAACACTAAAACATATGTCAGTCAATGTAGAGGAGATACCAGGTTGAAGTATTTTGGTGGTGGGCTGCATTATCACCGATTGTGTATTTGAGGAAGGAAGTAAGGTTTTGAATGAACAGAAACTAAATAATGTCCACTGGCCAAGGTTTTATTAATCTATTCATTCATTCTTTTTGAGCCACTCATTCAATTCAAATCTATATAAATATGACCAAATGTTTCCAGCAACATCTGAGGAATTCTTCAAACTGAAAGCCTGCTGTGCTGGATGTATTGTTTGAGCAGCCTTTGAGGGAGGAAGTCGCATAGCAGGAAGCAAATAGGAGTACTCTTTCCCCGGCAGAGGGAAATCCTGTACAGAATGACAAAGCAGAAAATCCCTCAATGACAAGAATCCCTCTCTCTAAAATAAAAATAACAATCAGGTTGGTGATAAGACTTAAGCCTCCTCTGACGGTTTCTTCTGGTACTTTTGGTAAGCTACTAATATAATGCAGTTTATGAGGGATTTGGGGAATAATTCTCCTCAGGCATTTGTACGAAAATCACTTAGCAAAACAATCCACTCTTAAGGAAACAAAGCAAAGCATGTGATCATTTGCAAAGCTCTGCTGGTTTCAGGCCAAAATCACATGCCTTATGAATACAGTATAAGCTTCACATTTTGATTATTTCAAGGACTGTGTTTTGGCTCAGGTACTGTACATCTTTGTAAATTAGATATTAGTTGTTCCTCATGTCAAATTTTGAACATATTATGGTAATCTCTGCCTTTTACGATTTATATGTGCATCCGAAATTCAAACTTGTATCTACACTATTAAAAAGTCTACATTAGGCTCTAAGTCAAGCATGTGTGGGTGTGTGTGTTATTTCCATGTCAACAGCAGGTGCCACAACCCTCACACACTTTCAGATTAATCTGTCAATAAAGATGAGGACTTGGCTTTGGGGTCAAAGGTCAAGACAGAGGAAGGGCAGCAGTTGAGGAGAGGTCAGTGTTGCACAGCTCTCGGAAATAAGTCCTAAAATAAACCACAGGCATCACAGCCATAGCTGCAGTGAACATTTTAAACCACAGTTTGTGCACAGATGTATAAAGATAAAATCTGACAGAAGAGAGCTACAGTTAATACAAAGCGCCAGCATAAAATTATTGTGGTCATTAACTAATTAATAAGTAGATTAATAAGCATCAAATCCATCCATTAAATCCATGAATGGTTACTTTGTTTTCATGAGGTCAAAGTCAAAGCAGTTTCTGTCTAAGCTTGTGAAGATGAAAGAGAAACTAAAAATCCTCCAACGCCCTCTAGTGTTGATGTGTGAAAGTTTGCAACTAAAAGGTGTTAAAGTGTTTCAAAAAAGACTAGATGTGAAATGTGAGAAATTATATAACTGTGCAGAGATACAGTGGCAGTGAAAGGCCTCATTTTGTTGAATGAGCAATAGTGATATGGTGATGTTCAAAATAATTAATATATTATAATAAAAAGCCATGAGGTTGAAGTTTAAGGTGTAAATGTTGACGAGGCAACAGGCAAGAGTCTGAGCATTTTACTTAGCTTTAACCAAGTTAACCAACCCTCCTCAGTTGCTTCCTTGACACTATGACCTTCCAGTACAAGGCCCACATCTCTGACAATGTCACAGCACATTCGCTTGTCAGGCTCACACTCCATCTTACACTCACTTGTGAACAAGACCCTGAAATACTTCAACTCCATCACTTGGGATAGGAGCTCGCGTCCAACCCAAAGACCATGGCAGAGTACCATGGCCTCGCTCGAAGGGTGCCAACTCTATTCTCAGCTGCTTCACACTTGGCTGTAAACTGCCAACTAAACTACATCACTGGCAAATAGCAGACATGCAATCGTAAGGTCACCCACCCGGAGACTCTCCACTCTCTTGAGCAGCTTGAGACTCCTACGAAGAAAATCACAAGCAGAAATGGTGACAAAGTTCAACCTCTGACCCAGCGCCAATGACACAGCTATTACTCCAGTTATATAAGACTGGACGGTTCATGACTTTTTGACCACAGAATAGCCGCCTCTGCAGTGGAGGCTTTGCACACGATCAACTGGGATGCAGGGAAATTTCTGTGGAGGGGCCAGATGTTCCAATTTCATCTTCACTGCACTAATGCAACAAAAGCTATGCTCCACTCTGAAGATATATGGCTGCAGATCTGATAATAACTACAAATCTGATAATTGATTTTCAGTGTTCTGTTATCAATTCATAATAGCACAGAAGTACTATAATAAAACAAACTAATGTTAAGATCAGGCCCATTCCTCCCAATCATCCTTCCCCAGCCTGGTCTGGCTCTGGACGTTGGCCCCGGTATGCCTAATCCTGGCAAGGTTGCTTTTTTCCAGAGACACTCTTCTTGTAGTCTGTCACCTCACCTGGGATCAATTTGCCTTGGGGGACTCACCAAGAAGCTGTTGCCTCTGACAACACAGCACCCAGGATCACAGGAGCGTGGAAACCCCTTCACTGTAATAAGGTCTCAGAGGGGGGCAAAGGAACCCACAGGAGAAAAGCCAGTTAGCAGCATTTACAAGTACCTGGAATATAACTTATGGAGTTTTGACTCTTCTTTTCTTATCTGTGTACAAGAGAGAAATAAATATCTCCAAATCATCAACGTTTGAAATGCAATTAAAACTGGTAAAAGCACCCTTTAGGTGTGTCACAATGTTGGCAGGTTCTGTATAATTAAAGGACAAAATCTATCAGGCTATATTTTTGTCTCACGTTTGTCATGATATTCAAAGTCTGGACACAGATGCCATCACGTCTGGTAGGACTGTAATGGGTTGAAATATCCATGATGAATCAGATGTTATGAATATGCACAGTAGCAGTAGCGATAAGAAATTGTCACTGGTGAACGTGGGTGTGGAAGATAAATCAATGCTTCTTCACAGTGGGTTTACAAAGTCACTATGGATGAAACTTGAAGCAGAATTTCATGCATTTCTTTGGCAAAGGTGCACGAAACGTGTGGCAACCATGAAATGGATGAAAACAAGCTGTGGCCTACGACAACTTATAATAATAAGGATAATAAAAATGAGAGTCACACAGTGCCACTGTAAATTCACCAAGTAAACCTCTTTGCATTGGAAAGTGACCAGCCAGGAAACATCTGCTACCTTTATTATTTGGCAGGTAGTTTGCCCACAGCAAAAACCATATGCACACAGTCTGATTCATAAGCCTGGACGTAATCAAAGACAAGTGCGGTATAGGTGCCAGATGACGTGGGCCAGCTACAGCTTAGAAACCTGCAGAAATGAACCTAGCACTGCCTCCACTACCAAGACAAATTGAATTATAGCTGGTCACTTCAGGTTTTACACCATTTGGCAGCAGCGACTCTGAGGGGCCATGTTTCCCCACAATGACCCAATTCTCTCACACTCTGTTAAAGGTAGAGAAGCCGGTATTGCTGCCAGGTCAACTAACACGATGCTGTAGGAGAGCAGAGGCTGTATTACCTTGTCTGGCCTGGGAAGAGAAGGAGAAGGAGGTTGATTAGGAAGTATTAATCCTCAATTTCTCCATTCACATTTTGTAAAGACAGTAGCTGTGCCAGAATCAGGCTGCCAGCCGTGGAGTCAAATCTGCAGTTAAGTGGCTTCAGAATATGAATGAGAAAGTCCTTGGGTGTCCTCTTTAACATGCATTTTAATCTGTAGCAGAAGATAACTGAACACCAGTTTCAGGCCTGAGTGGCATCTGCCAATGATCTGCAAACCAGCGAAACCATAGGCTCCCACAGTCTTATTCCTTTTTTTTCTTACAGTGATTCTAGTGCTGATTGTTATTCTACATGTTCATGCATTTCAAGGTTGATCCTAAGGTAAACAATTCAGACAAAAAGCTCAAGCTCAATGGTCACATACAGTAAGTCGGTGTGTTACTTTTAACATGCCACATTCAAATTCAATATTGTTCAGTATCATTTCATAAATATCAAAGAACTTTGTACAGCATTAATTTACATGACCTCAAGGTGTCACAAGGATAGTAAGTCAATATGCCAAGACAGTGAGGGATGTGTGTGGTAGTGGGCTTCTGTTTAGATGAAGGTTGTCCTGGCTAAAGAATTTAAAAAAAAATTGACATAGAATATTGTCAGTAAGTGAAAAAACACTTGTTATAAACATCATGCATATGCAGACATATACATAAAATTAAAAATACAGATTGAAAATAACTGAAGATAAAAATATTTCTGAAGACAAGGTGTAGTATTATGTTGCAGTATTATATCAATATTGTACTACACCATTTTGCATGTCTGACCACTAGATGAGGCTCTCACACCTACTTTTCACTGCAGCTGCACTGCACACTTTTTTGGCACATTTTTTGTCATATTTTCCAGCTGACACATCCATACAATTGAAATATTATGTTTTCATATTTCGGGTTAAAAAAAACTGTACTCATACTTGTGGTTCTTTAGTCGATTTGTGCAGCAGAATGGCTTAAAAGGGATTCATCATTATAACAAGCACAAGAAATCCTGCATCATCTTCATTAGCATGAACGTGGAGTGTTCAATTCAGAGTCATACTTCCTTTATGACAATGTCAGAATAATAGGGGAGGGAAGCAATGTGAAGAGAAATAAAAATAACAGCAAAGGAGAAGGTTTTTTTTTTTTTTGAAGAACAAATTAGAGTGTACAAGAGGAGGAAGGTAGAGTGTGGACAAAGGGGATATGATTCAGTGAGGCGAGGATGACATGAGGTATTTCTTGAGGAGATGACTTATCAGACTCCAAAAGAAAGCGGGGAATAGCTGGAGAGGAGAAAAATATCTCTGCCATAAGGGAAAAGACCAGGATGGAAAGTCTGCATGGTGCGATGAGCAGACTGCAGAGAAGAGACTCCTCCAAAAAGTAGAAGAATTATTTTTCATTATTTTCATTCTTTTTTAAGAACAGATTTAAGTCAGTGAGTTTGCACTAACTGTATATACCTGTATATATAAACTGTACATATATTCACCTATACAAAATTCTATCAAACTACCCATCATTGAACCACCACTTATGTGTCACCTTATGGCCTTGACCTGACACCAAACACACTTATTGAGTAGTTCATTCGGCAGAAGGACATGTCTCTGATCAATAACATACCCTGCGAGTCCTCTGCAGAGGCAAAAACATCTAGACATTAATAGCACTGTTAATCCTTCAGAGCCGGTACTGGTAGATTACAGTTGGAGAGGTCATCACATTGAACAGTCAAAACTAATCGAGGCTGACACATGTCAGAGCGAGGCATTGCTCGGGCCTGATCTCATCCAAGACATCCTGCTCCTCCCCAGAGAAATCACCGGCCCTGTGGCCTTATCATTGTGAGAGGCGGCATGCACCGACCCATCAAAGGCATAATAAGCACTGTACACATTGGCATTGATCTGGTGCTATCATAAGGTACTGAGTTATTGGAGAGCGTCACTACACTCCATGATGGTGCTAAAGCGGTGATGGGGAGTGAAAATATTTTATGCTAAAAGTGTGATATTTTTTATTTTAATGCAAAACGAGGAGATAAAAAGAAAAAGTTGCAATGTTGCAAGCAATGTATTTAATAATTGTTGGTGAATCAATGAAGAAACACTGATAAATGTAAAGTTGAGGTTGCCAGGTTGTGAATACTCCCTTTGCCTGGTCTTTATTCTTTCTATTTAGTAATAATATGGTTACAAATATTGGTAGTCCATAATAAAGGATCACAAGCATCTCACATTATAATAAACCATCAAGAGTGCAGTTATGAATGGAAATAGGTCACTAATAAAATTCTGAATTAGAGAGCTAAAAAGACAAAGCAGGTGTCATGCTTGAAGTTATCACAGAATTGTTCATATTAGTAGCCTATGACTATGACTGAAGCATTAGTAAAAGCTTTACTTAATTTACCGATGCATTATTAGAAGGTGGTGTGAAGGAACGAATTGGTCATTTGGGATTTTGTCATGTGACCTGAAGGATTAGGTGTAATGTAAAGGGTTGACAAAATCTCCCTACTTCTTCAAAAAACCTGAAATATGCATCATTGTAAAGCTAAAAACAAGGCTGTATCATCGCTCATGAAATGAAGTTAGATGGTTTTTCAGAGGATGGGGATCATGTTTCAGAAGAGAAGGGAGTGACAAACCTGCCATATGAACTTTAGATTGTATCTGTCTGTGAGAGGAGGACTGTGTGTTTACATGCCGATGACTCTATCGCAAGTATGTACTGCGCCGTTGCCTCCTTCCATATTACAATCATCTGATGTGAACTATGATGCACAGTTACACCGGTCACTGCATGTCACCAAAGATGTGGCATATAATTCACAGAGATGTGTCAGAAATTAGCATTGTGAGCAGTTGGGCATTGACGGATGTCTTTCACTGTGAATATCAACCACAGCGCTGGTGAATAAGTCCTTTCTCATCCAATCTTGTCACAAACTCCTACAGACCACTGTGATGTCAGAGCCGGTGTGTAAGTTCATGCTCCCATATGAGCGTGTCTGCTGCTGAATATTCAGCTGCTGGACTGAAATGCTCCCTTGCAAACCTTATGATCCAGTGGACAGTGGTGGTTGTTGATGAATGCATCAAGTAATAATAAGTCTGGTCAGTGTGTGGTGCGAGTGAGCTTTGACGACACATTTTCTGTGGCTCTGGGTTTTTAAAGGGAAGAGCTAACCTGCTAAAAAAAAAAAATCCTCTCTCCATCTTTTAACACTTTTAACTTAATACTGTTACTTAGTAAAAACTCCAATTCCAAATTGAACATGCCAACATATAGCAATATCTGTGCAATGTTGTCGGTTGTATCCTACAGAGATCTTGTGTTTTTAAGGTCAGAACAGATTATGGACTTAAAACCCAGAGGTGATTTGGGGTCAGCTTTTGGAAAGGTTAAAAAAAATAGTTCTCTTGTAGACTTACCTCTTACTTCTTTCCTGGTTGAAAATAGAACAAAAAGAGGTAATCCTGTTAGCACATTTCAAAACATTTCAGAAATGATTTAAAACACACTTTAATGCAGTTCTAAGAAGATATAATGATATATGACGATATAGTAAAAAAGTTGTTGTAATAACACAAAAATATGTTTTTACAGAAGAAGTTCTGTCCTCAATACCTGAATACAATTACATTACAGTGCGTTATAAAGCATTTAATGAACCAAATGTATACTGCATTATTACACTATACAAGAAACAAAAAACAGCAAAACCTCTTTCCCAGATCCAAACTGTACAACTGTAGTAGAGAATACAGCCCAAATGTCCTCCAGGTATAAAAACTGTGCAGTTTACCAAGACATCAAGTAAACACACAAATGGATGGAACCAATAGTAAAAAAAAAAGAAGCTCCTAATAAAATATCATGATATACAATATCAACATACAACAATGAATAACCCTAAAAAAGGAGTGTTGATGTATAATTTTGAGGTACTTATGTTGTACTTGAGTATTTCTATTTTATACTGAAAATGCTAAGAAATGCTCAAAGAGAAATATTTTACTATTTGACAGCTGTTGTTGTTTACTTTGCTGATTTAGATGAGTGATTCCAATAGGTTCATACATATAGGTTCTTCCACCACTGGAAGATTTTATCATTATTTAAATGCTGTCACACATGGTCACAAGATACATAAAGACCCACATTGTACGTATATACTTCAATCAATATTCACAAATCTCTGTTAAACAGACTCGCAGTGCAGTATTTGCAGTAAGTTCCTGAATGTTGAGGGAGCTCTGTCTGAGAACATGCAGGGAGATGTACACACATGATGCCTCTGTTAAACCTTTGCTGACAGTTGTAATCTGTACGTTAAGCCTCTCGAAACACACATCACTGCAGCCTTATATGAGTCTGGATGAGCAATCAATAGATGGCACTGTTTCCCAGGCCTTGGCCCTCAGCCTCACTTAGTTCTACTTCAACTCTGCCTCTCTTTCCTTTCTCTCCTGGGAGCCTGTAGTTGTTTTGACTCGAACCCACTTCGCTAAAATGTTGAACAGACTCTTGGCCGAAGTACACCTGGAACCATTTCAAGCAATCCTCCGGGGAATCAAACATCATTGCACTTATTGCATCAAAGTATAACTGAGGATGGATTAACTGTTTGGGATGAGACAGATGGTGGCAGTCACAATATAAGAAATGTATACAAGATGAGAGGCAGTAAAATGTGTGATCTTGCATTATGGGGGATGAGACAAATGCTGCATGTCACAGTGAAGACAGGTTTCTAAACATGTAAGACATACATAGCATATTCTACATTCTGCATAATCTATATATACATTTACACTGGATTCACTTGTATTCACAGAACTGTCACTTTGAGCCACCACATCCAAGGCAGTCAACCCACTGCTGTCACTGCCAGTTTCTTATATGTATTTTATTTTTGACATTGCTTTCAAAAGTATGTTTTTAAAAGTTAGAAAATTGGTGAAACAATACTAAACTATTTTAGAGGCCCTACTCTTTGCAATGTCTGGCACTCACTACAGATCCAAGCAAACAGGTTTAGTGGCTGGTCTTTCAAAAACTAACAGAGATATTTACTCATTTGTGATGAGTGCAGATTGAGAGAGGTGAAGCAAATTAAACAGATAATTTGGGGTTAAATGAGCAATTTACAGTTTCATGACGTTTTGCATTTAGTGTTTGTGGTTTAAGAGAAATTAAAGCTGCACATAGACATAAAATAGTTAGAGACAAATTTCAGCTGCTAGTCTTGTTCCGATTCTATAGCGTTGCTCTACCTGCAGATGATTGACTGGTTTGTTGCAAAGATGTCAGGCTCGAACCTTACAGTAAGAAATAAGATTAATTGGAGTGCTGTGCGGTGCTGTTTGATTAATTATAACATTGATCGCAGAATGTGAAAGCATGTAGAGAGAGACAGGGTGAAGCTTGATTGATGAGTCAGTGTGATACCAGGAAAAACCACTTGGGCTCATGATATTCTCTCTTAAACCTTGAAGCTCACCAGCTGTTTCTTTCTTTTTTTTCCGGTTTTTTTTTTCGCCTCAAGTGCACAAACACAATGCGTGCGTTCCGCGTCCTTTTGTTCCTCACTGTTTTCTTGAAATACAAGAATAACAGGGTTTCAAACAGCGTAGCACCCACTTGGTTCACATGGGGCTATCTTCTTTGCGGAAGTTACACCTGGAGCATGAGACAATCACAGTAGTTGCTTGGTAACGGGTCTCCTCGTGGTCTCTGCTGAGCTTCCAGAGAACCAAGCTTTGCTCAGTGAATCATTCCCGACACTTGATACAGGAGTGAGTATGACACGGAGTGGACCACATACAGTAGAAATACAGTGTGTATGTGTGTGTGTAAAGTCATATTTCAGCACTCACAGGATGTAGGCCTTTTCCACAGAGGACATTCTGACATGTCACGGTAGGAGAAGCAAAGGTTCGTCTAATAAAAGAAATGGCTGGATTCCACTCAGATGCTTTCGTTTCAGGTTCCTGGTATCGTCCACCAGGACACCTGAATCAAACAGAGTCATTGTTAATGCTATTGGTAACGCTTACCACTATTACAAGTCAAGTCTAGACGAGTCAGATTATCTGCTGTGAAGAGGAAATGCAGGAAATCCACCAATGTGAGGACTTTTGACCTGTTCTCACTTCTACATTTGTCCTTCTAATGTTGCCTCTTTTTTTGCTCAAACAGCTGGAAACAATGCTAATGAGCGCTCCATAGAGCTGAGGGGAACTGAAGAGTTGAGTGATAGTTCTGTTTGGGTTTGTAACTTTCACTTTCACGTCACTGTGCACGTCAGAATATTGATTAAAACAGCTTTTAAAAAAAATTGGTTCATTGAAAGGTCACGACACAAAATAAAGGAAGTTGGATGAACTGAATTTTGAGCTAATTAAGTAATTTAAAGGAAACAAAAGAGTAAACAAAAAGTGGTGACTCTGCTTGGTTCAACCCTGCAGAACAGACACAGAGAATACAAGTCCTGGGATAAAGCAATAGGAAATGAATCAATACAAGTCCTTAATGTCTGTGAAGTGTACACGAGAGTGAAAGGAGGTATAATCTAAGGTAAATCTCTCTGTGATGAGCAGATATTGCCTCTTGTTTTTGAGCAGTGCTCTCCTCTGACTGCTGAAATGAATGGTTTATTATGATGGCCTCTCCAGCTCTGCTCAATAGTGTCGTTCTTCCTCTCCTCATCAATTCCAGCCATCTGTTGCTCATTTCATATCTGTCCATCTGAGTTTGGCCCTGGAACCTCGCGTGTTTGGAAGCTTCGGATAAGTGTTAGAAATATTCATTTATCCATTTCGAACGCGGTCTGTCGGAATCAGAATTTTAAGCAATGCCACCATTTTGGATAGTAATGACACAGGATTTAACATTGCACAAATGGCACGCACATTTTGTACCACTGCAAATTTAAACTACAGAAAAACATATTTTCTGCAGCAGTATGCAGGCATGATATTTTTAGTTTTACTTGTCCAGGTTTTTTGAGATATCTGTCTAGGAAAATAACGCTGCTACCACCATGCCGGAGGAGAGTAGAATAGAAGCGCTATGGAGGAGAATGAAATCAAATGTGTGTTGCTCACAGCATGAAAAAACATACATGCAGCAATGAATTCAACAGCAACTTCTCTTTCCAGGAAGCGTCACTATGGATGAGCTCCAGAGCAGGCTGTGAACAGTGACAGCCATGTTGTTTCGTGGCGTCGAACTTTTTAATTGCAAGTTTTTAAAGTGAGAGTGGCTCTTGGTGCCACGTTCCAGTCACTTGAATGTGGATCTCGATCCTCCAGGAGAATCAGCCTCACCCCTTGTCTCTCTCTCTCTCGCTCCCATGGTTTCACTGACTCCCAGAAACTGATTCTCCTGGATCCATATTCTTCATATACGTTTGCAATCTATCTGTAATATTATCATCCTATTCTTGGTAACATTCCTTCCATTTATTTTGTAATCACTCATCACTTCTGTCTGTCCATCCTGATTTTCGCTTTTGGGGGTTTTTCCTCATCCCAATCCAGACTCTAAGGATAAGAGGGTCTGTATGTTGTGCAGATTGTAAAGACCTTTCAAGCAAATTTGTCATGTGGGCTGTATAAATAAACCTGACATGAGTAAGTGACTAAATATGTTATTTTGCAATTTGGGTGAAGTGACCCTCTAAGTATTTACTCATGAGGTCCTATGCTGTAACAGATTCTTTACATGTGATGTCTAATAAGTATTTCTTGCCAGCTGCACAGTAGTTGGAGTTTAAATGAGGCACATAAGGTGATCTGGAGGACTACTGCTGATTTATCTTGGACTGGGACACTGTTGTGGTGCTACAGTTTGGCACAGCTGCTCTCATAAAATGTTTTGATACCCCCAATAAGAGTTCAGTGTTTTACTGTGATTAAATCCCCCAGGCCTGTTTGCAGTAAAAATCTCTCTCTCTCTCTGTGTCTCTGACTGTCTTTCTCTCTCTCTCTCTCCCCCTCCCACACCATCGCTGTTTGCCTCTCTGCCTCCATCGTCATTCTCGTTCTCTCCCACTCTCTACCTCTAATGACCTACACACAGGGAAACACGGGTCACTGAGTTCGAGCCCGTGTAGTCAGGACAACGGTCTGGTAAAAACCCTCGTAACTGTCTTAAAGTGTAGTCACACCAAATAATTGTAACAGTTTTTTTAAATGTCAAATGGCAATGTCTGCATTATTGGATTTATTCGTCATTTCTGCCAAGGAGAGGAGGCTATGCAATCGCCTCCGTCCGTCTGTGGTTTATTTTGCCTGTGACGAAGATATTTCTACAACTCATGACAGGATTGGTCCAAAATGAGCCATGAACGTTCATCCAACAAAAGAAGCGTATTGATTTTGGCGACTTTCCCACCAGGCCAACATTTCAATTTTCAAATCTCCTGACCCCTCACTTGTAAACACACATTTCTCACTGCGCACCTAAGTGTGTCTCTTCCAAGAAGACTTCAAGACCTTTCCTCTATCGCTGCCATTAAAACCGCATTTTAGCTACTTTGCTATAGCTGCTTCTCTAGTTTATATGGTGCTATATTGACTCTGAAAGTATCGGCTAACTTGGATGATTGGCATTGGCGGAGACCTGCCCTCTGAGTGCTTTCTCGTTATTAAGCCTTTATTTCAAACAACTTGAAAACGTGGTTTGAAAGACGGCAGCGTAGCAGCCCGTCCGACAGATGACGAAATGTGAACAGAAATCTGCCATCCCGCATTACATAATTCATTTAGTCATTTTTCGTAGTGGTGTGCAAATAGTTTACTTCACACGTGTCAGTGCTTATATCCTGTTTGATATCTCAGCCAGTAGGTTTGTTTTCTGCAGAAACATCAGTGTCACAAGCATGTTTGACCTCCTTTTTCCCTCATATTATCTGAACCCATTTCCTTCCACTCTCCACACCGCCATGCGTCTGACTCCGTTTAGCCCACATTTGTCCTTCAATGATGACTGATTGTTAACCAAATGCCCTAATTGTTTAATTAGGTTGGGGCCAGGGAGCTGTGACAGCTGCGGCGTGATTCATGTATGCTGCATTTTCAGCAGCAGTAATGGTTGGATGTGAGGGGGGGGCGTGGGGGGGTGCAAGGAGTGATGTGGCCTTTGGCAGGAGAGCTGGCATCTGTCACCCATGTCAGCATAATGGGAGAGAGAAAGGCAGTCCAAAAATGCTGCCAGGTAGCCTCCATTTTTCACAGCAGTTAAGTTACAACAGCTCGAAACTGAATTGTTATGATTTTTAAGCAAGTCTTCTAAAAATGCTTAATGCAAATGCACATGGTTCATCATTAAGGTGGAAAATCCATTTAATCTTTCAAATTATAGATCTCCCTTTTCATTCCCATCAAAGGACACACTACATAAAGACTAAACTGTCTCCACACTGCATCTGATCATGCCATAAGAATTACATATGCTGTACCTTTAGTATTTGTTGCCAACTTGAATCTAAATGAGCCAACAACAGTAAAAGTCACATGCATCCCCAGAGCACCACGAGCAGACTGTGTGTAGTGCTTGTTGAAGTAAATATTAATAGACAGGCAAGAGCGCTGGCTTGAATATTTCAAATCAGAGAGGCTGTACGGTATGACTGTCCAAGCCTGTGCGCTGCGATCCATTAGTGCTGTGTTCTCCACTACAACCATCCCCAGGGCAGCGGCACCAAGTGGAGTACAGTACTGTCTTGGCAATCTCAGTGTTTCCTCACAGGCAGCTGACTTTCCAAGGGTTATATTACCGTGGGTAGAGCTGAAGCAAATTTTGAAAGGCTTTGTATCAATAGTTTTCTGTGTCATTCTCCGTCTGATTTTCACCTCTCTGCTCTACCATAGGCCGGCAGGCAAACAGACACACATTGTCTACTAAGGAATGTCCACATTGGGAGAAGGTGGTTGTTAAACTAATGGAAATATGGCGGTTTGAATTTTCCAGGAAAAATTGGACTTGAGATCAGAGTCGCTATAGTTTTAGAAAGTCGCATTGAAGACAGTATTAGCAGGCAGATGAACACAAGTGAAGCAGTGCTGCATCCACTTCAAACAAGGTCACAAATGTTATTCAGGTGATTATCTTTACCAGTAAACTGAAAGTATTGGTTGTTTGCTGAAACAGTTTCAAAAGACCCATGTTATCCTTTGCATAATGGCGCCCCCTAGCTTTGCATTACTGAGGCAGATAGCCGTGCGCTACACAACACAAGAGCCACAGACTTTAAATAACTAGCATTATCTTTCCTGCTAAAGTCTCCCTTTTATATAACTTACAGTATAAACCTGACCACACGTCTTTTCCTGCACCGGATGAGCAACTGAACAATTAACAACTATTAATAACACATTTAAAAAGTACATAAAGGGACTTTCTTAAAGCTGGATTAATCAGATTTTCAGTCCGAGCTCTGCAACAGGCTGATCATCACATACACGTTTGAAATATTATGTTGGCAAATAACTGGGTATTTGCACATCTGATACAGAGCAACAACTAGCATTCATTCGGAGTCGAGTGTTTGCCACCTGATGAATGCTAGTTCAATATTCATTCTCCTTTGAGCTCTGTTTTGGTCGTCACCATCTCCTCATAATTGATTTGCTAACTGCTTCCCTTTGCTCTGCTTTGAAAACGAGATACGGTCTTTGTTATTATTATAAAAAGTCGGATTAGTGCGACAAAATAATAAGGTGTGTCTTCCTTCTACTATTTGGAAAAAACCAAATGTTCAATTGGAAAAAATTTGGAATTCAGTGACAAACAACCTATTTTGTTGTTTACGTTCGAGGACTGTTTACATTAAGGTTCTATGTAATTGAGAATTCATCAGATACATGTGTGGATACAACTCACGTTACAACATTGCTCTATGGCCCAGTTGGCACAGATCAAACTGCAACTTCATGTCAGTATCTGTTTAGGATTCTTGACATTTTAGGAGTTCAAAGAATGGGTTAAATAATCACTTTATCTCACTGGGTATTACATTTTTGTTTGTCTTGTCTTTGCTGCTCCACAATTCAAAACTAGCAAGCAGTGAGTTATTGTCTTGGTGTCTGATGTCGAAATTGTTTTTTACATGCAAAGAAAATTGAGCCAGAGAGTTTTTATTAGACGTGGTGTTGCTGAATAAAGCTTCATGTTTGACAGACTTACGGTCAGCTTTGCGAAGGTGCTGCATGAGTTTTATGGCTCTTATTTTGGAGTGCAAGGCAAAGATTTCCACGTCCTGCTCGGAGCATTGCTATTTACACCGAGGACTAATTTGCAGCCTTGCAGAGCCAGCCTAAATCTCGTCACGAAAGCTGGGCTCACAAGATTTAGGTTTGCTTCAGCGAGGCTAGATTTGTAGGCCTTCGCCTCAAAGATTCCTGCTAAATGTTCGGCCCATTTGTCAATGTTTACATGATAGATACACGTACTTCAGTGGCACAGAGCTAGATGGAGAGAAGGATAGATCGAGCTTCCTAAATCTAGCCTTAATAGCCCTGTTGTAGTCTATAAAAGCTAAAACGTATCTATAATTTGAAAATGATGCTCATGCTTGATGGTAAAGAAGATTCCAAAGTAGAGTTAAATGCTCAAATCATTGTTCCAACGCTTTAAGAAATATTCAGATTTGTTTCAAATTCTAATCTGAGTTTTCATGTGAATACTTGAGCTGCATATAATCATCAACCAGAGCTTTCGCTGACACTTTGTTTGAATGTCTTGACATGCAGTGGGCCTGAGCGTGGAGGTGATAGTGTGAGTAAACACTGAGTTGTGGATTGATTGTATAGTCAGCTCGCTGTATGATTTATAGGGCCAACTGCATATTACCACTGTAACTCCCTCTGGGCAGTATAGAGCCTTGGCATTCCTATACCTGGATATACTGTAGATTTACAGCCATACTGTGACACACAGATTGGATATTAGACTGAGAGAAACTGTAGTTGCACTGTTTGCGTGTGTCACATTTGAGTTATTTCCTCGGAAAGAAAGGAGAAATTAATATGGCAGTGATCATCAAGTTGTTTCACTGTAGATGCACTTCAATATTGGATGCATTTTTTACACTGTGTGTGCCAAATTTCTCCTCTGGTAATTTTGTGTTGGTGGATAATTAAGACTTGGAATGTTTAAGGTGTCTCAGTGTGAACAATAATTGTGATTTCTTGCAAAGACTTTTTTTTAGTACAAGACTAATTTTTTGAAAGTGTCAGGCAGTGTCAAGAAAAATGGCTATGACAGAGGGTCCTACGACAAAAAAACAAAAAACAAAAAAGAAAAGAGAACAATTATTTGCTGGTATGAATTTTCTCTCTGCCTCTTGATCAGTCTGTGAGATGACATTGTTCATTATCTATGATGTGGTCTATGTGGAGACACAGTGGCATGATTCCTAATGGTGATAACAGCATTGGTAGGAAACTTAAATTAAACTAGGGAGCACAGTGTGTTCAATGGTATTTCTAACATGACAACAATAAACATGACACATACTAAAAAAGCATTTGTCTTCTTTTTTCCTCTTTTTCACCCTCACTGTCCTCCACCAACTAAACAACAACATCCAGTATTCGAAGGCATATTGCACCTTGGAATACAACATAGTGCACGTTGAATGCATGGTGACATCGAGATAGAGATGAACGACTGATTACTTCTGCTTAAATGGTGCTGTGCTTATAATAGACCATTTATTCCCCTCTGAGCCGATGCTACCAAACACAGGAGATGAGGAAGTCGTCGGCCACGACTACATCAGCGGCTCCAGAAATGAAAAGTTTTGCTCTAACAGAAGGGTCTGTGCGTGTGGGAGATAGTAAAGGCTCCTCTGGTATCCAAAGTATGACTCGGGTTCACGGGAAGCTCATTAACACTGCAAATCCCCTTGATCTTTTCCAATTAACTGTCCCAGCCAGGACGATGTGAGACATGCAATTAACAAAGGCCAGTGGCTGACTCACCCTTCATCCCCCTGTTTCATTACCGGCAAGCCTTGGATCCGAGTCAAATTCAACAGCTGACATATGTGCTTTAACAATCTGAGGGCTGTGAGTCTGATGCATAGCAGGTCTTCTTCCTCTGTACTGTAATTATGGCGATGGCCCTCCTGTTATTGGGAGAGTCGGTTCAAGGTCTCACTCAGACAGCAAGGGCTAACGTACAAGAGTCAATAAGGAAACAAAGGTTGATCAGAGTTGGATCTATAAACTGCTCTACGCTGTTGTAGCTTGTTAGCGTTTGAACTAACTGAGTAATGATATCACTTCCCCATATTGGTCATTATTTTTGCACAAGATAGATTTCCGTGTTAGTTTATACGTCCGATCTTTAAAGAGACACCAGGGACTCTCAGTGATTTCAGAAGTTTTTCTACCCACTCATGGTTTCTTATGTTTCTGTGTGCACTTTAACCCTTAATAGGGCAAGTGACTATTTTTGGTCATTTCCGCACCATTTGCACAAGTGAAAAATGGCAAAAAATTTACGACAGGAATAAAGTTTTCTTATGTTTCCAAACACTCTAGTTTTCTTATGTCTCCAAACACTCTAGGGTTAAATTTTTGAATTTCAAAGTATTTAAATGAGTGCCCTATAAAGAGTTTATTCATATGGTGAAATGAGGGTGAGGCCATCTGGAGGTTTGGACGACACCAATAATATTAGACGTTACTATTAATATTAGGGGATATTCAGACATTATTCATACGAAAACAACAAGTCAGCAAAAAGTGAACATAAATATTTTTAACAGTGGAATTTATTAACAAAATGTAACTGTCAGAGTTTTGTATAAACCTATAAAAAGGTTTGTACTTGTAGATCTAGGTAGGTTTGTAGGTTGGCAGTAATGTTTGAAACAGTGGTTCCTTCATCAGAACAGAGGCAGCCAGTGAAGTGAAGTGTCATGAGCTATATGAATTTGAAAACATGTTTTAAATAGAGAACATACACTTGATGGCGACATGCTTGATATGATAGTCTTATTAAAAGGATGAAGGTGTAAAATCAGATCTTAGTATGAGTCTCACCGGAGTCATGCTCACTGCTTAGGCAAGGAATCCAAAGCTTGACAGACCAGGGGCACGTTCAGCCTGGACAAAGAGCAAAGGCACAAGCTTTATTCAAATGGAGACAGTGATGCGTTGAACACCCTGTTGTGTTATGAAAAAGCTCATTGCCTTTTTAATAGGGTGGATTTTAAATACATTTATATTCTTACACATGCTGCTGATTGGGTAACAACTCAAACAAAAAATAGAAGACAAGCATACTTACATTTGGGAGCCTTCATTCCAAGGAAGGAGGGAACATAGACAGCTAGGAAGGAAAGAAGGGAATGATTGATTTTTAGTAGGAAAAATCAAAGTGACAACTGCACTGTTCAAAAAGGAGCAGTTAAGATCTTTATATCCCATTCCTCTTCTCTGTACATCTTTTTTCTATATTGTCCATTAATTTAATTGATGGTATACAGTGAAGTCAACATTAGGTGTTTGGAATATAAATATAATTCCCACAGTCTACTATCTTGTCGAAAAGTTCCCTGCGATTCAAAATCCTCACCGTTTTGGCACTGGTGACACAATTAGCGGAGAAAAACATGACTTAATAGAGATTCAGAGGATCTTAGCATCCCTTTGAAGATAAAAAATTTGCATGTCCTGTCAAGTGATCATGTTAGTGGGCACGCAGACTCTCTGGCTTCAAATACAGAATTTGCCGCCCACCAGCATGGATGCATACAGTACACACAGCAGCCAGCACATAAAGCACAGTATGCACACACACACAGAGACACAAACACACAAAACACTGTACTAGTATGCTTGTACTAACACTAGTGCTCTGTCCACTGGAGGCTGATCTTATTTGACCCTAGTCAGAAACTCTAACCTTAACCTTTAAACAAAGTCTTGACCCAAACAAATGTTTAAGCCTATGGGGATCAGATTTCTGTCCTGACATCACAAAAAAATCTTGAAAGGAAAAAACAAAACTTCCTCTAAATCTGTTTCAAATGAGATCTGTACCATGCTTGCTTTCTTTCACAAAATATCTGTCTTTCTGTGCGTCCCTATATCCAGGTAGCCTCTTGTTCTCCCGTGCGTGGTTGTATGTGTGTGTGTGTGTGTGTGTATCTACTACTGTATTTCTCTGAATGTGTGGGCTGCTGGAACTCGGTTTTAGCGATGGAGAGTGAATTCAAACTCCTTTGCATGCACTGTCTGGGTGGCTCAGATTTCTGGCACCGCCAACATCTTTGCATTTTCATTTGGTTTTTCGAAAGACGTCGATCCAATATTCATCACATTACATTTGCATTGATGTTAATTCTCTTAAGGGCATAGCAGCGTCGCAACGTGTGTCTCTTGAAAAGAAAATCTATTTTGGTGATCGTGATGTTAGTAGTACTATGCACCCCTTTGTTATTCCTCTTCCCGTTACAGTGACACACTAATGAGGAATCTGTGAAGCCAATTCTATACTTACTGTGTGTTTTTGTTTTGTTACATTACTGAAATCATTTGTATTTGCCAGTCAAAAATGATGTGTTGCATAAGCAAGCAACAAAATTGCTGGCATCACTGTGAATTGAGAGCATTTCCTAATAAAGATGCCACTAAAAAAAAAGAAAAGAAAGAAAAACTCATCTGCTTATTACACAGAAGTTCTCAACTTTGTTTGCTCGCAGGTTGTGGATTTGCTGGGAGCTAATTAGTGACATATCCATTTTAATGGCTTTTGTAAGGTGTAACTTTTCACGCCGGTTTGCAGAAGAAGCGTAGAATATATGCAGCTGTAAGCAGTGCCTCAGGAGTCAGCAAAGTGCAGAATATCAAACTGAAATGATCTGAGGCCTGTCTCCCGCTTCAGTCAATCCAAATAACATCATGACATGATTAGACTACCAGTCCTCCTTAAGTGAATATGAAAAAGATGTTTGGCATCAATTACGTCTTATTTATTTACCGTGCATCTCAATTTCAGGGCTTGTCATGAAACATTCATGACGGATCACATGAGAGGCAGCGAGTGGACGAAATATCGAAGGCAGCAAATGTAAAAGGACTTTGAAGTAATTAAATCCCAATCACAAAGTCAGCGACGCAGTGTGTCATTTCAACATGAAAGTCAATTAGCAATACGGGTCAGATTTAAAAGAGGTCTGACAATTGGCATTTTATGTGGCTTTTCGAAGCGACGTGAAGCAACTAATGGAGTTCTAACGTGGCCACGGAGTCATCCAGAGTCTGTGCCATGGCTAAGAAATGAATAGTGACTAAGATGAGGGTGTTGGGAATTACATCAAAGCAGAAACTGAGGATCTCATGGTGCTATTTTGCTTGATATATAGGGTTAACATTGCATGAAGACCTGGGCTAATATTAACAATTTCCAATATTATTTCCTCTCTGCATCATAAATTGTATCCATAAATCACATTTTATGATGCACAACAAAAAAAAAATCTATAATTACAGAAGTCACTTAGATGAATGAAATGAGTGATAACAGCTGGTCTCTGTCTCCTTTAAGTTTTACACTACTGTGGGCTGTGCAGCCTGAAAAGTCTTATTAACCTAGGTGCCATTCATTAACATCACATTATTCATATGCATTTCTATATTGGACTCCCTGCATTTCCAATCCTGCAACAATTACACAGTTATCAAGGATTAAGGGATCCTATATTTAGGAGCCGTTACAGAGATAAGCAATTATTTTCAGGATTGAACGAATTCAAATTAGAGTCACTCGTTGAAGCTTCTCTCCTAATGACCGTATAATTCTGTTTTATCAGACTGGCAGCAAAATACTTGCATTAGCGTACTTTGAGATAGAATAAAAATTACCTTGAACCCCAGTTTGATGATGTTAATGGCTGCTAATGCATAAAATGATAGGATATTATAAAATACCTGTTTACTATCTTTCATATATTCTCTGTAGGTGATGTATGTTTGGGGTTCTTTGTCACTGAGCTTACTTCAAGGCCATATACAATATCATAAAGTGATATTAAACACAAAATATCTCATTTCTTTTACCAAATGTTGACTGAGCAGTTCTTTGGATATTGGGTCACCTCCCTATGTTATGTTTAAGATGAACTAGGCTGTTGCCCGAGCAGCGCCGAGAGGCACGGCTGGCGACTTCCCTCTTCCTGAAATAGCCTGCAAAATTGTTTAAACAGATAACTGGGAATCTGGCTGCTGGCCAGGAGCGTGCCCCAATGCCTCATGGGATATTAATGGCAGCCCAAGCTGAGGCAGGACTGCAGTGAGGGAATAGATCCTAGAACCAACGCGGCACATCTCACTTAATCAGTGCTTTAAAATCAGCTGTGCCTCTGCTAATTGGCTTGATTTCAATCTCAGGATGTCTCCATTTGCTATTGAATTAGAGCAGTGAGGGGCTGCTGTGAGGCATCTTGTAGGAATACATGCTTCTGAGCTGAAATCACACTCAGATTAGATCTCCTTCCCACATCGTATTTACCCGGCACCGCAAATTTGTACAGTGCATGCTGGGGTTGTTCAATAATAGCTTTTAAAACAAAAGTGACCACTCTTCTTTCCTCGCCAAACTCTCCATCTTTGCTTCTTTCCTCCTGGCTAGCAGGGCTCGCTGGTAGATAAATATCAGCTCCTTTGGCAGCGGCCTCCATGTACATTTCCCCAGTGAGTCCATGGGCCCCTTGATGAAAGCCATCCGTCACTGCTGTGGGATGACCTGTCTGCGCTGACCACCGCGCACCTCCACCCTGACCACCAGACTGTGAAGGGGATGTCCCCATGAGCGTCCTCACACACCACCAAATCATGATTTAATGCCTTTAATTTACACTGTCTCGAGGGCTTATCAAAAGGTTAGCTCAGGAGCATTGAGACAAGTTTATAAAGGCCTTGCTGGGACACTGCTACGCTGGACATGTTACTATACTGTAACACTGGAATTTAGGAACACTCATACCATTTTTTAAGCGATGCAAAGTTTTGATTGCTGCTATAATTCCCATTTAGCGTCGCAAACCACAGCGCATTTTGGCAAGCAGAACATGTTTTTCAGTCGTTGTATCCCAGGGGACAAGACAAGAGAGAATGATGTGAAGCTGAGTGAGATTAATGCGTGGTAAATGGAACATGTGCTGGGATGACAGTGTAGATGAGGAATGATCCCTCTACAGGAGATGGAGAGTGACAGGCCGAACACAACACAGCGGAGTGGGGGGATATTCCCATGAATATTCCTCCCAAATATTTAGAGAACATTCAACATGGAAGTGCTGACAGCAGACGCAGGCTAAATCAGCTTTGTAAAGCATTTGATGCAATTTGCTGTAATTTTTTTATCACAGAAGTCACATAGCAGTGGTCTAATTGAAAGTGATGAAATGGTGTATTAAGCAAGTCTTGGTGGGCCCGCAGTGTGCAGAACAAATCCCATGCAAGTTTTATTCTGTTGTGGGCCATCAGGACCAATTTATGACTGTCATCATCATCACTTCAAGTAATGTCATTGGAGGGCATATGGAACAGTTAATCCTGTTCCCAGGTTCCTCGTTACTGTAAATGTTCCTCCTACACAGGCAATCAAAGAGATAATTCATGTAGCAATATGCTCCTGTAGGTCAGAATGGGACCGAGGATGCGCAAAACCTGGAAGAAGAGGAGGTTTTAATGAAGAAGATGAAGTAGGTATAAGATATAAAAATGTTAATCTTTGATGGAAAATATTGCACCTCAAAAGTCTCACATGAAGCAACACATGGAAACAGCTCGTGGATTTCTGAGTGCTGCATTCTTGGTTCTACGAGTGCTGTAGGATACGAAAACTGAAAGGTGCTCTGTTGAATAAGAGAGCCTGCTAGATTGGTCGAGTGGTCACTTTAAAGGGTCAGTTCACTCAAATTAGAGAAAGAAAAACACATCCAGGAGGTCGTGGGTTGATCCCTGTTGAAATGACATTTTTTTTAAAATGTCATTTTATTATGCGCTTTCTACTCTGTCATACTGGGATACAAGCAGAAACCTTAGAGAAAGAGATGGATATATCAAACCCTGGACGACTAAATCCAAAATTATCTGCACGGCTAGATACGACTAGAGGCGGAGGAGGAGGAGAAGCACAGAAAATGTGACTGACAGTGTGACAGCTAATGTAGATGTGAGGATATCCTGTCACTGCAAGCTGCGCAAACTATTAATAAAAGTTGATTAATACATCTACTCCCCATGATTCTGCAGTACTCATTTACTTTAGATCTTTAAAGTTCAATTCATGCCATATAAAAGTCCTTATTAATCCAAATAAAAATGACAACATTTTTTATCACGTAACACATAAAAAATAAGATGCAACTGCACTTAAGCTTTCTTTTATTTGAGATCTAACTGTATAATTCAAAATGCTGTCGCCCCAGATTTGTAATTTTGGGTGAAATGGCCCTTTAACAAGCCACTTACAATGCGAGGCATGCTCTTGAATTACACAATAAAAGACCAGTATTTCTGGTCGAGCGATGTCTTTAACTGATGAGTCTGTTACTCCACCAAACTCACTCCACAAATCACAACAAGTGCTCCCTGCTGGGAGGACTTTGGGCCCAGTCCTGTGAATTATGTTTGTTAATAGACACCAGTGGTACAGTTTTTGTCTTTCCCCTCAGAGTTTCCTCCTTTTCTAATCTACAACTCCTGCCTGCAGGATAACTGAGCTAAACTGAGAGCACGCTCTTGAAGTAGACGGACAGCTTCCTCTACTTTAGTCTACTTTGCCTAAGTATTCCTTAATGTATGAAAGACTTAGACACAATAGATGTTCAATATCAGCATCAACACACATAGCAAGTTCTCTGCAGGTTTCACCCACCAAACAATCAACATGAAAGTAAAACTTTCATCTAAAACTTTCCTCCTCTCCTGTCTGCCGACTGTGCCGCTGCAGAGTTAGTGCAGATGAGAGAATGAAAGGGTAAATTCTTTTCAAAAGGACATTCTCACTTTGTTTTTTCTTTTTTTTATGGAACACATTTTAAACCGTTGTCTGATCAAACAAACCAAGCAGACTGTTCTGGGGCTTTAAGAAAAGACTCAATAATAAAAGTAGAGATGCCAGTTTTTTTTTTGTTTAATCCTCAGATAACATGATGCATGTTCCTCAGTCAATATGTACAGTAACCACTCGGATGAAAGGAGGTCTATTTTTAAAAAGACGAAGGAGGATTTGTGAGTCACCATAAAGTGTTGTATGGTAAACAAAATCAATTCAATTATATAGAGGGTAAAACTCCAAATTGTTCAACAGACAGTGATTAAAAATTTGGGTAAAGTGCTTATCGATCTTCTTGTTTAACTCTCAGGAAGAAAGTCATTTTCTCTACATGAATATGATTTTAACACTTAACATAATATAAACTAGAATTTGACGAACCAATCGCGACTCAAGGTCAGGCTTTCAATCAGGTCACATGGTCTTCACCTGCAGACCAATGGATCAGTAAAGGTTATGATTGAAGGAAGTGGAGGGTAAAAGTTGATTCTGGACTCAGCAGATTCCTCCAAATGCCAACTGAAAGCAGCTCCACTGATGAAGACCATGTGAAACTGAATCACCGGAAAAAGCCAGTAAGTGGACTTTGAGTTGGGATTTTCTCAGCCAACCCTCGATAATAGTTGTAGTACTTACAGGACTTTCAGTGCAGGAAGCGGAAGAAAGTTTTTAGGATAAAGTGCAAACAAAGACGCTCTTGAGATGTGGTCAGACAATGAAAAGTTTTATAGCCTAACCACTTCCCTTTCTTTCACATGAAACACCAAAACAATCAGCTACAGCCTTTTGCTAAGTATAGCATTGTTCTGTGTTAGAGGGGGGGAAATGTGTTTACTCATTACAGATAACCCAATTCAATCGCATTTGATATTCATACTGTCAGAACACACATATGTTCCTAATTTATCCTCTACATCGCGGTTTTATTTCGTTCGCTTCAAAAACAAACAGACGCGTGCGAGCTGGCTTTTGTTACTTTGTGCTGGAGAAATTTTCCCTTTTACTTTGTCTTAATTCTAATCTTAAAAATAAATGAAATTCCTCCGAGATGCTGGAAGCACATCTGCAGCCCTCCGCGCACGCAGATAATGAGGTTGCTAAAGAAGAGAAAAATAAAAAAGAAGAGAGAGAGAGAGAGAGAGAGAGAGAGAAAAGTTAGTTTGTTAGAGGAGATTCCTCTCAGGCACTTGAGCCTGTTGTGTTTATATAGCAGAGCAGCCTCGATTGTGTAAGGGGGTGTGCATGCTGATGGCCATCGATCGAAACAGAAGGTGTTGTCTGGCACTTCAGGCCATTCACACAGACTCCTGGCTTTGAGTGCAGAGTTATATTAACAACTTTGCCAGTTTGTAATTAATGTGAATCTGCTGTTGAGCTTAATGTGCCCTGTTTTTCGGTTCGGGAGCCATTTTGACATGTTGTGGAAATATTCTCCGCGGAAGACAAAAGGACCTCGCGGAGGACAGGAATTTCATGGATGATACAATTAAGATTTCTTTTTAAAAAAGCTTTAAATATAGTCTTAGATGTTTCACCATGATCTTATAGAAAGCAATATACAGTAACTGTAACTCATGGTGCTCTTTACTTGAGTTTACTTGATGTTCAGATTTAATCCCTGAGCCACCTGTCTGTGTTTACCAGTGTCTGCTGTAGGAATATATAGTAGAAGCAGTAGCGAGTATGAAGCATGTTGAGATCATTGTGTAGGATGATAATAAAACTGAAAACAATGAATCTGTTTCTTTTTAATTGGTCAAGGGACAAAAAGATGAATCAGCTGTTTTGATGATTGATTAATCGCTTGAGTCACAAAAATACACAAAAAAAAAAAAAAAATCACAAAAATACCAAAATATTTGCTGCTCTTAAATGCAGTTCTTCTTTGCTTTTGACATCATGCAGAGGAAATTATTTATTGATTAAGCAATATTATGATCAACAGTATTACTGATAATAAGAATAACAGCCTGAGTTTGTAAAACACTGACTTGTTCTTCTCTTATGTTCAACAAAAACACCACCAGTTTCACTCTCTGCTGTCAGACCTCAGCAGTGAGTAGTGAGTAGTCAAACAGTCTAAATTATTACATTCAGGCTGCAGATTGTAAGGCCAGTATGATATTACTTCTTCAAATCTTACCCTTTTTTCCTCCCTCTTTCACAATTGAGTTGCTGAAGACTCGTGTTCACAACCTGAAAAGTTTCTAAGTCTTGTAACAACTTTAACCCTTCCCCATTGGCAAAAGCGAGGCTGTGAAGAAAATGATCATCAAAGCCAGACAAATTTACACCTTAGCAAAGTATCATGAGTCCTGCAATTTCACACAGACCCAGTTTTTCCTCCACAGCAACACCAGGAAAACAGCCAAGTTTGCCACTTTCCAGATGGAGGCTAGGCTTTTGAATAATGACTCGCTTTAAAAGTTGCATTTGAATGTCTGCGTTACAGTGTTTACAAAAGTGCTGATCTCTACGCCGGTGCTGGAGTCGCTGTGCACGCCGATGCATACTGTACATACAGTACACTGTCTCACACATCAATCTCACAGCACATTTACATTTCACTGACTCGGGATTTTAGTCTATATATCAGGATCCTGTCAGCTTTTTTCACATAATTTGGTGTGACAATTACCGTAACTATTTCTATTACCTATCACCCTCAGTTAATTGAATATTTTTGACTTCTCAAAGCATCACTGTGTCAAATCTACAATGATGTCTGAAGATACTGTAGACTGTAGGTGGACAGGAGAAAAATGCAGGATGGAATTTATTTTTTCCACCAGCTTGTTTACACAGCTCTAAGATGAGTCCTCTTTCCCTTCATTTTTATCAAGGCATTCCTCCTCTTCCAGTCACTGCTCACACACTCACACACAAACAAACACACACACACACACACACATACACACACACACACACTGCACATCTCTCTATGTAGCGGCTTCTTCCTCAAATAGAAAATGTGCACTAAAACATGACAGCTCTGGCGGCTAGTCTCCGAGAGCAGCCCCACTCTCTCTGGCCTAGATTCTTTCAAATCCGCTCTGGAAGTGCCTTCGTCCTCAGCTGCACTGCCAGCCCGCCAGAGAGTGAGTGAGCAAGCCATCTGGCTGCACAGCACATCAAATCCCAATCTGTGTTAATTTGAGTGTTAAGGGCCATTGTTTATTTTTGAAAAAAAAAAAAAGAGGAAGAGTGAAAGGGGGGGAAAAAAGCCTCACTCACAGGATTAATAAACCCTTTTGTAGTTCATTCTGAGCAAAGTTTGCACCAAAAGTTTTTGCAGACGTGCAGCTTTGCCAGGCACGCTGCAGGTCACTGCTGAAAATTAGATGCATCTAACCTGGCAAAAATAAAGATTTAATATAGCTATGAGACAATAGCGCTTCATGGAAAACGAAGTAGATGCATAAATGCAACATTTTTTTAAATAAATAAAACAGAATACTATGTAGGCCAGTAGTCATGCTGTGCAGATAAAGTAATTGTGCTGCGTTTGTTTCGACCACCTGGTGGAAACATTTGGAGCGCCAAGGGCTTCAATCGGTGTTTATGGTTTCTAATTCAGATCCACATTAACTGGCGTCATCACAGCAACTCTTCCACAGGTTTTTAGAAGTCACTTTGGAGAGTTTAGAAATGAAGCTCTAAAATGCTATAAGAATTATAAATATTCAATCTCACCTACAAACAAACAAACATGTAGATGCTAAATCTGATTATATTGTAATGTAACAACAAAAGTTCAGTTCTAATAAAGAGCTGCTTCAAAACTTCCTGTTGGTTTACTGGAGCTATGGAAGTAGGTGAAGCCATATCTCTTTTTCTACATCCCTTTACCCCCCTCCTCTTCCTCTATCTCTCTCCTTCCCTCTCACTCACACACACACTCACACACACACACACGCATGCACACACATGCCACCCACCCTGACACATGGTGTGTTATGCAATGGGTGATGCCTAATTACCACTGACATCGCGGAGACTGTTCACTGTGAAATTAATCATGACACAGGCGTCAGCTTTTGATATTTTTTCGCCAAGTGCTCTGAGTTCGTACCAGCCGATGTAATTAATAAACCAAATGCACACAAATACTGATTAGACGCCGACACTGATGTCTTAATAATAACCAGGCACCTTAAAACCAGTGCCAGGTGCCACACAGTCGAGATAAGAGGAGGAAAGTAAGTGTGGTAGAAAAACTGAGAAATTGGAACAAATTCTTCCCTGACTATTAACTACTGTGAGGTTTGTTTATGGGCTGATGGAAAGTAATGAAAGAGTTCATGTGTATCAAGGGTGTATGAATGTACCTACAACGTATTCAAATTCTCAACAGCTGTGGGTTCACAGTAGCTCGCAGTGGGCTACAGTGCTATTTATAAATCATGGCATTGTACTGGAAAGCGCTTACAGTATATCCAGCCATGCATAACATAAACAGTTGCTTTTCAGTTAGTAGAAAAAAACCTCAGTGTTACTTTATTATTACAAATAGATGAACTGAGACTCCAGAAGCACAGCCCACACGGATCTGGCATAATTAATGTGACATGCAGCTCATCAGTGCACAAACCTCTACAAGAGCCGGTTGCTCATTTCTAGAGGTTTTTACTTCTTCGGTGGCAAATGATCACAAGCCCGAACAGTTTCGGGGACGAGACGCCGGCAAATTGATTTGACATCTCGCCTTTTTGGGGAAATCAGATTCAGATATTGTTTACCCCTCGCAAAGCTGCGTTTTCCTCGCACCACACAGCGATGATTAGCTTTGATCTTTCGCGGGCTTCAAAGTGTAATGCATCAGAATTGTTCATTTGGAAAACACAAAGAAAACTTGTTTCCCATTTGAGACGTGTTTTTTTTTTTTTTTCAAAGAACAGAACTAGGAATAGTGTCAGGGTTCCTGTGGTTATTAATTGGTACAGGAGTGTCTTATGCTTTCCTGACAAAGTGTACTATTAAGCTATTTTAGGATCTTATGCTCTCTGTGTTACGATATATTTACCCTTTCAGGCCACTTCAACTTTTGCACCTTGGCTTCAGCTGGTTTCCTAAGCCAGGCCTCGATGCTGCTCTCAGGCTGAGGTGGGTCGCTGAGTGCACTTGGAGAGGGAGGCTGCAGAACACACAAAGACAAACCGAGAAAGAGGATAATGAATAGAGGTTATTTTCTTTTTTTCGATTTAAACATTTCCTCCTTCACTCAGTCAGTGTATTTTTTCAGGCGTTCTGCCTTTATTTTGATAGCAGACAGTAGCAAAGATAACAGGAAATGAGGGTAGACAGGACATGGAACAAAGGTCCACAGCCAGACTCCAACTAGGGAAGCTGCGATTACATGGTCAAAGTCTTAAACCCTGGATCCACAGGAACCCCCTGTTTTCTTTTGATTGATCTATATGTCCTTTTTTCATATCATTATTCTGAACTTGGTAAATGTGGAAGTCATGGCGATAATATTAATTACAATTATTAGTGATTGTTGTTACATTGCTAATTATGATTATTATTTGTATTGGTTGTGTTATGTACTGTAGCTACAGTAAATACATTGTTACTGCAGCCAAGTAAATGAAAAGAACAAATTAAAGGAAAGGAAGGAGAGACACAAGAAGAAACTTTTGAAAGGTCCAGATAATCATGTAAACGCTTTTATCAGTTTGTCTGAGCAAAGGTCACATGGAAAAAGTACCAGGGAAAAAAAAGAGTCGGAAAATAGGCCTGAATATGTTTTCAGAAATTATCAGCAGAAACACATATGTGCAAACACTGAATACACACCCACACACACACAACACTGAAAGTCACCAGAGACCCACTATTATACACCACAGTTGTTTCCATATGCAGAGCCCAGGCGCTCAAAACTAGATCAAAGCTTCAGATGGGATTCATATTGCTTCACTGTCTATATTTGTGTGTGTGTGTGTGGGGGGGGTCCATTTTATCTCTGAGTGAATTTGCATGCACGTACACGCCGATGTGTGTACTGTATGTGACAGACAGTGGAGCAGAAGGTAACCTTTCTAAATGACACACAAACAGCTAGACAGTGCATCAGAGTAAAGGTGGCTTTTCTAATCATCTCCCCTCCTGTTGTCTGGTCTCTGTTTTCTACTGTAGCGCTGCATTTCATCCCAGGCAGAGTGACACATTGAGCTTGGCTGCGTCTCTGGCTACTGTTCTGACGTCCTGTCTCTGGGCTTCACCTACCCACCCCCTCACCCCCCCTCTCTTCAGCACAACTCGGCAGAACAGAAGGATGCTTCAAGAAAAAGGACCACCACTGAAATGTCTGTGTAGCAGTGGAGGAAGCTTTTTGACTCTTTCCTTAAAGCTGCTTTAATCAATATCTTTATAGAAATGATGGGTCAAATGTACGTGTATGTCAAGGTGGTTCATGGTAGTGACAAACCCACAGAGAATTATCACTCAGCTCCCCACTTCCTCTCAGCTCTTTAAAGAGATGACTGTTGCTTTGGAGTTGGTGGAAAACAAAGCAGAGCTAAAAGTGAGAGCGGATATTGGACTTTACACTTGTCGAGTGACTGAATGTTTTTCCTATGTTGGCCGTATGCCCAAATAGGCTGTTTACTAACATGTGAGGCAGGTTGGTGTCTGTGAAACGTGAAAATACAAGGACAGATGATGCATTCAAAATTTTACTCTAGTAAACCTACATAAAAATGATCAATAAAAAGCACTTAAGTACCAGAAATTCTATTTACTCAAATACTGTAATTCATTTTTGGCTTTGTTACCCTGTTAACCTGCCTTATGTGTGTTTGACCCTTACCTGATATAAATATAATCGAACTGCACCAGGTAACCAGGAACTAAATTCAATCATCCAATTTTTAATATCGTTGTTACTGAGCTTGCACAAACTACAACAATTTCCATTTTATAGTGCTTTTTGCTTTTATTCCACTACATTTTAATATTGCTCTTTTTTTTATGTCCCTACATTTATTCAGCTTTAGTTACTAGTTACTTTGATCAAGGTTTCAAATATCAAATATGTGATCAGCTTTTTGAAATATAACATTGTCAGGGATGATTTGCTTCCTTCCTGATTAGTACATAGTTTTGATACTTCATGTTTTGGTAATACTTGTGTTTTCCACTTTTACGTGTTACTGCTTAAACATGGAAGTAAAAGTTATACTATATAATCCCATTGATAAATTTGTACATTCATTCCTGTGAGGACAGTATTTTAAAGTTGTAACTAGAAATGAGATTAATTCTAACTACAGTATATTTTGTTGAATAGGTTTATCTATACAAATGCATGAATAACCTGAAAAATAAATAGAAACTATAGCTGTTAAGTGAATGTAGTGGAGTAAAAAGCACAATATTTGCCTGTAGATGTCAACTGATAAAATTCTGGAAGCTGCTCAAACAAGCGCTTCCTTAGCTGGATGATTTTAGTTTTAAACCATCTACCTAAGCTCAGCCACCCGAACTCAAGCTCAGTGAAGTCTAACACACCTTTGTAGCCGCTCTCAGTTCTGCCTTTGATTTAAAACACACACTGGCTGCCAATGATGCCGCCGTCTGAGAGCAAGGTGGACTGACAGAATTTGAAATGAGTAACCTGCAACGCCATCATAAAAGTGCTCCGTCAAGCTATTCCAAATTTCTTGTCCGACACAAAATCAAATGCAGTTTATATTCCAGCACGCTCGGATGTACAAAATGCGATCTGATTGTTTGCTTTCAAGCTCACAATACCTTGGTATCTAGATGCTGCAGGATGAGGAGAATGTTTGCAAGCAGACACCAGGAATATCAATTCATAATGTACTTGACACAGTTTTGTTGAACAACACATCATTTAGTGATAATTCTCTGCATGTTAATAATCTGATCTGAAGCCAGGCTGTAGCCTATACGCAGTGTTCCCACTGAATATGTATTTCTGACTGCACGGAGGATAAACATGTTATTTAATCATCAACATGTTTTCAATCGTCATTGCTTAAGTAGGATGAACAAACCCCAGGTGGTGAACACATAGTACGAGAGACTTTGTGCAGGGAGGCAGGCTGAATGCATATCATTCAGCATTTAAACGATACGTGCCATCCGTGTAGTAGGGCAACTTAAGGTGAACAGATATCTGTGTCAAAAGTGGGACTCGAAGGTGGCCTCATTTATGTTGCCGGAGTCTCACGAGAGACACATGACGGCTTTGCATAACGTGCTGTTTATTTCCTATCAAACTTGGAATTTTTTAACTTTAAATAACACATTTGAATAATGCATGAATATGTAAAACATACAACAAGTAATCTATCCATCTGTCTGCATATGATGATGATGATGTATTTCTTTCCTGAGCTGGATTCAGTTAAATATGCCTTTATTTGAAATGTTGTAAAGTGTAAATTTTCACACTGATACAATCACACTTGAGTGATTCTGTCTGTAATTATACCTCTCTGGGTGAATTAATTAAAATCTCGCAAGTTGGTTGTGTAACTCTTCAACTTTGCCTTTATTTGACTGCTTTCATACCAGCAATACTGTATATATGTATTAGATAATTCATCAGCTGCCTAACTTGGATGAACATGTTCAAGTGTGATCTAATTTGTACTGCGGGTGAATATCTGATTAAGAATGGGAATCAGAGGCTACAATATTGATCACATTTTAAAATGATACCAACGATAGCAAAAGAGTTTTTGTTTCCCTTTGCATTTTCTTCATACAATCTCTGTGAATGAATAATAAATGTGAAGGAGTTCAATGAAAATAATAACTTGTATATGTTTTTATTAACACTTACTATAGCCCAAGGCTCTTTTTTTACAACCTGCCTACACTGACCAGAGTTCAGGTTGCAAAACATGCTAGTTCTCATAGCAACCCTTGGTAAAATTCAATAGCATATACTCCCATCGCTGACCTTCATAGGCAAGAGTCTTGTCATCCAACTGTGGGGTTATTCAGTTCGTATGCCAGATACGTCGGCATATACCGGCAATACTGAAGACTGCCTCAGACAAACAGAATGAGAGCAGGTCTCTCATCAAATTGTTAACTGCAGAAATGGTTCGCTATGGCCAATGGACATGTTTAATGAAAACAGGCCAGTGATGCTTGCACAGATGGGCTCAAAGTTGCCACAAATAGGCATGAAATGTACCACATGCAGCATGAGTGTTCAACAACAAAAAGTATTGGCCAGAGCGGTGGGGGGGTTGGTGATGATGTGTGTGTCTTGATCTCACTCCAGCAATCTACCATGTTACTGGACAGTTGGCCAACACAGTTTAGGGGCAGAAGCACTGACAGCGAGAGAGGGATATTCATGGAACAGTAGGGATTTATTTCTGTTAAAGCTGCCGTGATCAATATTTTTAAAGTAACAATTTGAAAAAAATTGATATGTGTATGTGAATAGTTCGCTTTTAGAGATGAACCCACGGAGAATTTTCACTAACTCTGCAATTCACCTCACCTCTGCCGAGCATTTTAGCATCTTTCAGCTCATTGTTTTGGTCTCACAGCCTGCAGCTTTAATGTTTTGGTTCACTCTCTCTGCTCTTATCAGTGGATTTGTTAAATTACACTGTATGCTTCCTGTGAAAAAAGCATGAAATGACAGATGAAGTTTACCATTAGCTGGTTTATCTGGCAGCTAAACAGAAAAGTTGCCCTCTGGAGTTGGTGTAGAGTGAAACAAAGCTAAAAGAAGGGGGAAAACTTCCATTCATCAGAATAATCATGTCTCTCTAAGAATGTTCCTCTGTATCAGCTCGATGTGTAAAGTTTGTTAAGAAGTTCACAATATCAACTATAATTGTGATAAATGTTGTTTGCAGTTTGAGTTCACTGCCCCCTAGTGGCCAAAAAAATCTGAGCCTTAGCAGCTAATTTCCACCAGAAAGGAATTCAAGTCTAAGCCATCAAAAATATGTTGTGAGGGTGATTTGTTGGACGCAAAAACAGTTTAACCCATTAAATCAGTATCAGGTTGTGAGGACGCACTAATGAGACAGCTACATTATCACTTCAGATGCGAACAGTCTTTAGGAATGGCTGCTAAACTGGAACAATATGCAGCCGAGGGAGGACGGTGGTGACGGACTTCTGCTTCCCTGATTAAAACTACCTCTGTAATTACCACACACGATGGGGACGGGGGTCTTCTGCTGAGTTGACGAGTGTTTTGTTTCAGAGTTAACATGCTCCAATTCACCTGTCCCCATGAGGCGCACCATGCACTTCTATGCTATGCCTTTGGCCCTCGCAGCTACTGGAGTTGTCTGCTATGTGTCTAAACTGGAGCGAAGGCCTGCTCCTAATCATAGCAATCACTCACCCGAAAGGATACCCCCCTCTCTCAAAGACGGCTATTCTTAGCTCCCATGTCTGCATATATATATATACATATATACTTAAATATACTGGTTAAAATGACAGCGCTTGAAAGCTCAGTGGGATTCAATGGAGCTGCCTTAAATTTCTACGGATGAGGGAGGCAATTATTACTGATTTCATATCAGCTGTGTTCTGCTGTCAGTCTGCAAATTCTTCTGACTCTGTCACTGTGGAAAAATCTGTGATGCAAAGCTAAATTAGATTTGCTCATGATGTGTTTGACTGGCACCCATTATGTGCAATGGACAAGTGGGAGCTGCATGAATGGGGGTGGGAAACATTGGTTATATCTCAATTCTCCTGCTTTTTTCTGAAGCAGGTCCCCATTCATGGGTGATTAACAGGCAGATCAGGGAGGTGGGCAGTGTTGCTTGGATGGCTTTGACTAATCTAACTGCTGCTGCTTCGCTTGGGTAATGGCTACAGGCTGGCTTGGAAAAACCCAGACGAGCAATGAAAGAGAGAGAAGCATTCAAACTACTGTATAGAGCTTCCCAAATCCTACATGCACACTTTAATGCAGCCGCATGAAAACACTACAGAATGTGATTCGGCTGATTGACAACTTCCGAGATGAAACTGATTACTGGTTGCCGGAGTAAAACCAAAGTCTACACACATCAATGACATGACATATCAGCAGTAAAATGTAAACCACAACTTAATCCAAGAGCCACAACCATTTTTGTTGTTGTCACAGATAAACACAGGCTCATTGTACTTTGTCATGAGCGCACAAAAGGACACTATCAGCGTCACTACTGATCTCATCTAATCTAAGTTACACTATGCCAACTTATCTGTCTAATAGCTTTTGATTTAAAGTTTGCATACATCTCTTCAACCCATTATTCTCACACTAGTTGCTGACTTTTAAATTCTAATATGTATGTTACACATTTCTCTACATGCCAATTTGTTTGTGTTGGCAAACTACATTTTTTAAGTCAGTTTGAGCTAAATTTTAATCAATTGAAGTCATGAAATAAAGATTTTATACTCTTTGACATGGAGTGAATGAAGTGACACCTTGACCACTTAATAGAACGCCTTTCGAGCAGCAATAGAAATATTGCACCACCTAGTGGAGGCAGCGGTTATGGCCTCTGACTTTATTCCCCCCTCTCAAACAGCAGAATGACTATTCACTCAATATTTGCAGGCTTGTTTAAAAAAAAAAAAAAAAAACAGTGAAGAGAGCTCCATCTCTTTTCACCTGAACATGCGTGGACACAGGAATAAAAAAAATAAGTGGAGACAGAAAGCAGTTTAGGTGAAATTTGAACAAGATTAAATAATAATAAATAAATAGATAAATAAAATGGTGTCATCCTGAGACTTGATTTCCAACAACACTGTGCGCGGTGCCCTATTTCCAGGCGGCTCTGTCTACCTGCGCTCAGCCCCTCCCCTCATCTCACCCCCCCTCCTCCTCCCCCCTCC